>CM031470.1:11926845-13334658 GCA_018397935.1 Propsilocerus akamusi | reverse complement strand
AGAGTCAAACTCGAGATCAGCATCCAATGCAGGCATACAAAACAAGCCTGAGAGTGCTGAAAATTCGAAGATGGGTACTTCGGAATGCCGCTAAAGTTGAGTGCCAACTATTTAAATTAACAAAGCGGCCTAAATTTACAATTTTGCAATATCGCGTTGATTTTGAACCAGAGTTGGAGAATGCCAGCATCCGAAAAGCCTTTATTGGCCAACAGCGCGAGGTACTCGGTGGATACATTTATGATGGGGAAGCTCGCTGTATCTCACACACAAGCTGCCACAGGAATCGTATGATTTCCATATCCGTTCTCGAGAAGATGTCGACTATAAATGATTGTTAAAATACTGGCAATGTCATCTCCATGACAGATGGAATGGCAACTCAAATTCTTAATTTGATTTTGCGCGGCGCTATGGATGGATTGAAGCTTCAGCTTGTTGGACGCAAATTGTTTGGTCCAGCAACCGACTAGAATTGTGGCCTGGTTACATCACAAGCATTCGCCAACACGAGCAAGATATTTTGTTATGCTGTGAAATTTCGCATAAAGTAATGAACGATGCTACAATCTACTCGGTTCTTCAAGATTGCATGCGTGATGCACGAAGTGGAAAAGAAGCAATCGCTATCGGTTATTGGAACTGTTGTACTAACCGGCTACAACAATAAGACATATCGAGTTGATGATGTTGACTGGAACCTAAAACCAACTTCAACATTCATAATGAAAGACCGTGAAATTTCATACACTGATTATTACCGAACGCGCTACAATCTTAAAATTCGTGATTCGAATCAGCCAATGCTTATTTCACGTCCAAAGCTCGTGATATTCGAGGTGGACGTGCCGAAGTTTTATGTTTGATCCCAGAACTGTGTCGAACAACAGGTTTGACTGATGAAATGCGAGGAAACTTTCAAATGATGCGTGCAATGGCCGATCATACACGCATGGATCCTGAAAAGCGTGTCCGACGTCTTCTCGATTTCAATCGACGTCTCCGCAGCACACCAGAAAGCATTCAGCAGCTGGAACGTTTTAATGTTCAGTTGGAACCAACACTAATTGAATTCCAGGTCGTCAACTCAAGCAAGAGGCAATTTTGTTCGGCAATAATAACACGTAAGTTACTAAAATGATTCAAATTATTTACTTATTTATTTATGCATTCACAGAGCGATTAGCGAAGATCGCAATGTTGATTGGACCCATCCAATAAAAATGAACGACATGTTTAAATCTGTTCCTCTGAAACGTTGGCTTGTCATCTTTCCTCGCCGTAGTGCACGTGAAACGGAAGATTTTATAAAGATTTTGGCATCAGTTGCTGAAGGAATGCATTATGAAATGGCCACACCAAAATTTGTTCAGATTAACGATGATCGTGTTGGAACTTACGTTCAAGAATTGCGTAAATTCTGTCCTCAGGATCCAAAAATGGTGATGATTGTTTTGCCCAATAACAGTGCTGACCGTTATGCTGCAATTAAGAAGTGACATGCGTGGATTATTCTATTCCATCACAAGTCATGGTTCACAAAACAATGATGCCGAAGAAGGGTGGCATGGGTGGCGTAAAATCGATCGCTACAAAAGTCCTCATCCAGATGAATTGCAAGCTCGGAGGGGCTCCATGGATGATTAATCTACCGATAAAAGGAGTCATGACCATTGGATTTGATGTCACTCACGACACAACTGATCGAAGCAAATCATATGGAGCGTTCGTCGCTACAATGGATTTAAAGCAACAAGTAAGTTCTTCAGTGCTGTGAGCGCTCATCGTAATGGCGAAGAAATATCAGGAAACATTGCAACACATTTAACTAAGGCAATGCTTGCCTATCGCGAAGAACACGGAACGTTGCCCGAAAAAGTTCTTTTCTATCGTGATGGCGTTGGTGATGGAGATATTCAATATGTTCATACCATTGAAGTTCTTCAGCTGGAGCAAAAATTGCGCGAAATTTATAAAACGTCAGGAGCAACAGATAATCCCAAATTCTGTTTCATCATTGTGAACAAACGTATCAACACACGCATATTTTTATCAAACAGACAAGTCGAAAATCCAAAATCAGGAACTGTCGTTGATAATATTATTACATTGCCAGAACGGTTAGTAAAAAAATCATGATCAGTTAATTGATTCAATTCCGCTTAAATTACTGTTTACCAATTTTTATTTTTAGCTACGATTTCTTCTTGGTCAGTCAATCCGTTCGTCAGGGAACAGTTTCTCCAACGAGCTACAACGTTATACATGATACATTTGGATTATCGCCTGACCGTCTTCAGATGCTATCATACAAAATGTGTCACTTGTATTACAATTGGTCAGGCACAACTCGCGTTCCGGCCGTTGTTCAATATGCGCATAAGCTGGCTTTGCTTGTTGGTCAATACTTGCATCAGGCACCAGGAACTGGAATGGAAAATAGCCTTTACTTCCTGTAATCTCGTCTAATTTATTCAGAAAAAAAAACAAGTATTACGCTAGCAGCTGCAACATAACAGAAATCTGAATTCTGCCGATACCGGAAACATTTAAGACGAATTATTAGTTATCGACAAGAGAAATACTTTAACTTAACTTCTTGCTCATTATTATAAGATTCATTCTAAAGTATTATAAAATTTTCACACTTTTATTTTTACGATCATACAATATGTGACGTATTGCAAAGAGAAGTTATTGAGGCAAAATAATAATGAAGGCTGTTTTTATTTACAATTTTCTCTATCAACGATAACAATTTTCTAGGCGGGCAAAACCACGAAGTTCAACCAGAGTAAACTGCTGCGATATTTAAATTAAAAGTTATAAATTTCATTTTATTTTAGGAATGCAATTTTTAAAGTTACAAAAAAATGTCGATTTTGATGTGATGATCACCTTGAAAGTTAAATGTGCATTTTTAGAGCCAGCTGAAAAGCTGTATAAAATATAATTTTTCTTGTGTTAATGCAAATCGTCAATAACAAAAACAATTTCTGACAATTTACTTTGATTATTGATAAATACTAACCATCTTCAATAACAATCTGGTCCAATTGTCACATTTGGTCCTCTACATCCATGACCAATCTTTGCTGACGGATCAACTACCTATCTAGGTATGTAGCATATAGAAAAGATCGATTGATTTTTCAGTACAATCGCAAAACGCCTTATGCATTCATTGTATCATAGATACGTCAGCTAAATAAAACTAACAACGAGACAAGAATAAAATTAAAAATTAGGAATCTTTTATTCACTAAAATATTGATGAAACCTTTTTTGATATAAATTTATGGAAATTTACAACTCGATTCACTTCATAGTAGTGATGATGATGACGAAATCGAAGCTGGAATATGCTGAATTTTTCGACCTCATAAGAAATAAAAATTACGAAAAGCAGAAAACATTTTCAGGAGTTTATAAAATTTCAAAGGAATCGAGTATTCATCCGACATGCTAAATAAATTTGCTGAAATACTTCCCAAAACGGGACCTAAGCTGTCAATAGCGAAGTCAATAGCAATGACTTATCACCCGAAACTACGAAAACCGTTAAATTTTAGAAAATATTTATGCGAGAATTTTTCAATCATTTTTATTCAAATTTCCCGATATAAGTTATATCCACCCCAACACCCATATCTAAGTAGTTATAAAACCTAGGTAGGTAGGATTTTTAAGCGGCGGAAGACATTAATTGAAAAATCATGAAATAAATGCGCAACGCAACTCAGTAAATATATTCAGATATACAGAAAAAGTTGACAGATCCTGGAAATATGTTTGAATTTCATAGCTATAAAAATAAATGCAACTGAAAAAAAAAAAAAATTAGATTACTTCTTCTTTATGTTGGCTTACCGCCTAATTGTCTCTGGTATCAACGACCATATGGACACAGAAATGTATTACGTAGTTTTGTTTCTAGATTTTTCTAGGTTAAGAATAGAAACTTCTCGACCCTTCGCTGGAGATTGAAAAATAGGTGCGCTCAGACCAAAGCTCAAACGAAGATTAAAATTAGGATTATTGTTGTGAAATTGGGTTTTCGTGCAGTGTTTTCCAAATAAAATACAAACCGCTTGGACCTATGCAGTTTGCATATATGAGATCGACACTTTTCAAAAAAGTGCAATCAAGACTGCAACGGCAAAATTTTCAAAAAAAAACCATAGCGCGGAATGTGCCGTTGCTAAAAAAAGAAGAAGCAAGCCAAGCTGGTAGCACGCTGATAATTATTCAAAAAAAAAAAAACTACAGATTACAGTCAAAGTTGTACCACAGTTAAAACTGATATAAGAAGAGTTAGCTACTTATTGCGCATACAATTTAATCGGAAAACGGTAATTTTCTTACTTAATCTCGATTAATGCTTTTTCGCGAGGTCTAAGAGAACTTAACCTTACTTTTAATAGGGAACGAGAGAAACAAAAAAAAAAAAAATGAGCAGTGGTAATAAAGATTCCAGTGGAGCTGAGGCACCAGCTCTAGGACGCGGACGGGGTAGAGGCTCAAGAACTGAAGCAGAAGCAGGAGGTTCTGCATCTTTGCGAGTATCTGACAAACGTCCATCGACAAATATTGGAAATGGCGCAAAGAGAGTCAAAACTCGAGATCAGCATCCAATGCAGGCATACAAAACAAAGCCTGAGAGTGCTGAAAATTCGAAGATGGGTACTTCTGGAATGCCGCTAAAGTTGAGTGCCAACTATTTTAAATTAACAAAGCGGCCTAAATTTACAATTTTGCAATATCGCGTTGATTTTGAACCAGAGTTGGAGAATGCCAGCATCCGAAAAGCCTTTATTGGCCAACAGCGCGAGGTACTCGGTGGATACATTTATGATGGGGGAAGCTCGCTGTATCTCACACACAAGCTGCCACAGGAATCGTATGATTTCCATATCCGTTCTCGAGAAGATGTCGACTATAAAATGATTGTTAAAAATACTGGCAATGTCATCTCCATGACAGATGGAATGGCAACTCAAATTCTTAATTTGATTTTGCGCCGCGCCATGGATGGATTGAAGCTTCAGCTTGTTGGACGCAATTTGTTTGATCCAGCAAACAAAATTGTCATTTCGAACTACCGACTAGAATTGTGGCCTGGTTACATCACAAGCATTCGCCAACACGAGCAAGATATTTTGTTATGCTGTGAAATTTCGCATAAAGTAATGCGCGATGCTACAATCTACTCGGTTCTTCAAGATTGCATGCGTGATGCACGAGGTGGAAAAGAAGCATTCGCTAAAGCGGTTATTGGAACTGTTGTACTAACCGCTACAACAATAAGACATATCGAGTTGATGATGTTGACTGGAACCTAAAACCAACTTCAACATTCATAATGAAAGACCGTGAAATTTCATACACTGATTATTACCGAACGCGCTACAATCTTAAAATTCGTGATTCGAATCAGCCAATGCTTATTTCACGTCCAAAAGCTCGTGATATTCGAGGTGGACGTGCCGAAGTTTTATGTTTGATCCCAGAACTGTGTCGAACAACAGGTTTGACTGATGAAATGCGAGGAAACTTTCAAATGATGCGTGCAATGGCCGATCATACACGCATGGATCCTGAAAAGCGTGTCCGACGTCTTCTCGATTTCAATCGACGTCTCCGCAGCACACCAGAAAGCATTCAGCAGCTGGAACGTTTTAATGTTCAGTTGGAACCAACACTAATTGAATTCCAAGGTCGTCAACTCAAGCAAGAGGCAATTTTGTTCGGCAATAATAACACGTAAGTTACTAAAATGATTCAAATTATTTACTTATTTATTTATGCATTCACAGAGCGATTAGCGAAGATCGCAATGTTGATTGGACCCATCCAATAAAAATGAACGACATGTTTAAATCTGTTCCTCTGAAACGTTGGCTTGTCATCTTTCCTCGCCGTAGTGCACGTGAAACGGAAGATTTTATAAAGATTTTGGCATCAGTTGCTGAAGGAATGCATTATGAAATGGCCACACCAAAATTTGTTCAGATTAACGATGATCGTGTTGGAACTTACGTTCAAGAATTGCGTAAATTCTGTCCTCAGGATCCAAAAATGGTGATGATTGTTTTGCCCAATAACAGTGCTGACCGTTATGCTGCAATTAAGAAAGTGACATGCGTGGATTATTCTATTCCATCACAAGTCATGGTTCACAAAACAATGATGCCGAAGAAGGGTGGCATGGGTGGCGTAAAATCGATCGCTACAAAAGTCCTCATCCAGATGAATTGCAAGCTCGGAGGGGCTCCATGGATGATTAATCTACCGATAAAAGGAGTCATGACCATTGGATTTGATGTCACTCACGACACAACTGATCGAAGCAAATCATATGGAGCGTTCGTCGCTACAATGGATTTAAAGCAACAAGTAAAGTTCTTCAGTGCTGTGAGCGCTCATCGTAATGGCGAAGAAATATCAGGAAACATTGCAACACATTTAACTAAGGCAATGCTTGCCTATCGCGAAGAACACGGAACGTTGCCCGAAAAAGTTCTTTTCTATCGTGATGGCGTTGGTGATGGAGATATTCAATATGTTCATACCATTGAAGTTCTTCAGCTGGAGCAAAAATTGCGCGAAATTTATAAAACGTCAGGAGCAACAGATAATCCCAAATTCTGTTTCATCATTGTGAACAAACGTATCAACACACGCATATTTTTATCAAACAGACAAGTCGAAAATCCAAAATCAGGAACTGTCGTTGATAATATTATTACATTGCCAGAACGGTTAGTAAAAAAATCATGATCAGTTAATTGATTCAATTCCGCTTAAATTACTGTTTACCAATTTTTATTTTTAGCTACGATTTCTTCTTGGTCAGTCAATCCGTTCGTCAGGGAACAGTTTCTCCAACGAGCTACAACGTTATACATGATACATTTGGATTATCGCCTGACCGTCTTCAGATGCTATCATACAAAATGTGTCACTTGTATTACAATTGGTCAGGCACAACTCGCGTTCCGGCCGTTGTTCAATATGCGCATAAGCTGGCTTTGCTTGTTGGTCAATACTTGCATCAGGCACCAGGAACTGGAATGGAAAATAGCCTTTACTTCCTGTAATCTCGTCTAATTTATTCAGAAAAAAAAACAAGTATTACGCTAGCAGCTGCAAGCATAACAGAAATCTGAATTCTGCCGATACCGGAAACATTTAAGACGAATTATTAGTTATCGACTTAAGAAAATACTTTAACTTTTATTTTTACGATTACAATATGTGCTGCAAAGAGAAGTTATTATAATATGAAGATTTACAATTTTTCAAGTAACAATTTTCTATACCAAAGTTCAACCATTTTATTTTTAGGAATGCAATTTTTAAAGTTACAAAAAAATGTCGATTTTGATGTGATGATCACCTTTGAAAGTTAAATGTGCATTTTTAGAGCCAGCTGAAAAGCTGTATAAAATATAATTTTTCTTGTGTTAATGCAAATCGTCAATAACAAAAACAATTTCTGACAATTTACTTTGATTATTGATAAATACTAACCATCTTCAATAACAATCTGGTCCAATTGTCACATTTGGTCCTCTACATCCATGACCAATCTTTGCTGACGGATCAACTACCTATCTAGGTATGTAGCATATAGAAAAGATCGATTGATTTTTCAGTACAATCGCAAAACGCCTTATGCATTCATTGTATCATAGATACGTCAGCTAAATAAAACTAACAACGAGACAAGAATAAAATTAAAAATTAGGAATCTTTTATTCACTAAAATATTGATGAAACCTTTTTTGATATAAATTTATGGAAATTTACAACTCGATTGCTACCTTCACTTCATAGTAGTGATGATGATGACGAAATCGAAGCTGGAATATGCTGAATTTTTCGACCTCATAAGAAATAAAAATTACGAAAAGCAGAAAACATTTTCAGGAGTTTATAAAATTTCAAAGGAATCGAGTATTCATCCGACATGCTAAATAAATTTGCTGAAATACTTCCCAAAACAGGACCTAAGCTGTACGTACCTAAGTAAGTAGCTTTGAACGACAGCTGGTAAATAATCAATCTAAGTCAATAGCGAAGTCAATAGCAATGACTTATCACCCGAAACTACGAAAACCGTTAAATTTTAGAAAATATTTATGCGAGAATTTTTCAGTCATTTTTATTCAAGTTTCCCGATATAAGTTATATCCACCCCAACACCCATATCTAAGTAGTTATAAAACCTAGGTAGGTAGGATTTTTAAGCGGCGGAAGACATTAATTGAAAAATCATGAAATAAATGCGCAACGCAACTCAGTAAATATATTCAGATATACAGAAAAAGTTGACAGATCCTGGAAATATGTTTGAATTTCATAGCTATAAAAATAAATGCAACTGAAAAAAAAAAAAAATTAGATTACTTCTTCTTTATGTTGGCTTACCGCCTAATTGTCTCTGGTATCAACGACCATATGGACACAGAAATGTATTACGTAGTTTTGTTTCTAGATTTTTCTAGGTTAAGAATAGAAACTTCTCGACCCTTCGCTGGAGATTGAAAAATAGGTGCGCTCAGACCAAAGCTCAAACGAAGATTAAAATTAGGATTATTGTTGTGAAATTGGGTTTTCGTGCAGTGTTTTCCAAATAAAATACAAACCGCTTGGACCTATGCAGTTTGCATATATGAGATCGACACTTTTCAAAAAAGTGCAATCAAGACTGCAACGGCAAAATTTTCAAAAAAAAACCATAGCGCGGAATGTGCCGTTGCTAAAAAAAGAAGAAGCAAGCCAAGCTGGTAGCACGCTGATAATTATTCAAAAAAAAAAACTACAGATTACAGTCAAAGTTGTACCACAGTTAAAACTGATATAAGAAGAGTTAGCTACTTATTGCGCATACAATTTAATCGGAAAACGGTAATTTTCTTACTTAATCTCGATTAATGCTTTTTCGCGAGGTCTAAGAGAACTTAACCTTACTTTTAATAGGGAACGAGAGAAACAAAAAAAAAAAAAATGAGCAGTGGTAATAAAGATTCCAGTGGAGCTGAGGCACCAGCTCTAGGACGCGGACGGGGTAGAGGCTCAAGAACTGAAGCAGAAGCAGGAGGTTCTGCATCTTTGCGAGTATCTGACAAACGTCCATCGACAAATATTGGAAATGGCGCAAAGAGAGTCAAAACTCGAGATCAGCATCCAATGCAGGCATACAAAACAAAGCCTGAGAGTGCTGAAAATTCGAAGATGGGTACTTCTGGAATGCCGCTAAAGTTGAGTGCCAACTATTTTAAATTAACAAAGCGGCCTAAATTTACAATTTTGCAATATCGCGTTGATTTTGAACCAGAGTTGGAGAATGCCAGCATCCGAAAAGCCTTTATTGGCCAACAGCGCGAGGTACTCGGTGGATACATTTATGATGGGGGAAGCTCGCTGTATCTCACACACAAGCTGCCACAGGAATCGTATGATTTCCATATCCGTTCTCGAGAAGATGTCGACTATAAAATGATTGTTAAAAATACTGGCAATGTCATCTCCATGACAGATGGAATGGCAACTCAAATTCTTAATTTGATTTTGCGCCGCGCCATGGATGGATTGAAGCTTCAGCTTGTTGGACGCAATTTGTTTGATCCAGCAAACAAAATTGTCATTTCGAACTACCGACTAGAATTGTGGCCTGGTTACATCACAAGCATTCGCCAACACGAGCAAGATATTTTGTTATGCTGTGAAATTTCGCATAAAGTAATGCGCGATGCTACAATCTACTCGGTTCTTCAAGATTGCATGCGTGATGCACGAGGTGGAAAAGAAGCATTCGCTAAAGCGGTTATTGGAACTGTTGTACTAACCGGCTACAACAATAAGACATATCGAGTTGATGATGTTGACTGGAACCTAAAACCAACTTCAACATTCATAATGAAAGACCGTGAAATTTCATACACTGATTATTACCGAACGCGCTACAATCTTAAAATTCGTGATTCGAATCAGCCAATGCTTATTTCACGTCCAAAAGCTCGTGATATTCGAGGTGGACGTGCCGAAGTTTTATGTTTGATCCCAGAACTGTGTCGAACAACAGGTTTGACTGATGAAATGCGAGGAAACTTTCAAATGATGCGTGCAATGGCCGATCATACACGCATGGATCCTGAAAAGCGTGTCCGACGTCTTCTCGATTTCAATCGACGTCTCCGCAGCACACCAGAAAGCATTCAGCAGCTGGAACGTTTTAATGTTCAGTTGGAACCAACACTAATTGAATTCCAAGGTCGTCAACTCAAGCAAGAGGCAATTTTGTTCGGCAATAATAACACGTAAGTTACTAAAATGATTCAAATTATTTACTTATTTATTTATGCATTCACAGAGCGATTAGCGAAGATCGCAATGTTGATTGGACCCATCCAATAAAAATGAACGACATGTTTAAATCTGTTCCTCTGAAACGTTGGCTTGTCATCTTTCCTCGCCGTAGTGCACGTGAAACGGAAGATTTTATAAAGATTTTGGCATCAGTTGCTGAAGGAATGCATTATGAAATGGCCACACCAAAATTTGTTCAGATTAACGATGATCGTGTTGGAACTTACGTTCAAGAATTGCGTAAATTCTGTCCTCAGGATCCAAAAATGGTGATGATTGTTTTGCCCAATAACAGTGCTGACCGTTATGCTGCAATTAAGAAAGTGACATGCGTGGATTATTCTATTCCATCACAAGTCATGGTTCACAAAACAATGATGCCGAAGAAGGGTGGCATGGGTGGCGTAAAATCGATCGCTACAAAAGTCCTCATCCAGATGAATTGCAAGCTCGGAGGGGCTCCATGGATGATTAATCTACCGATAAAAGGAGTCATGACCATTGGATTTGATGTCACTCACGACACAACTGATCGAAGCAAATCATATGGAGCGTTCGTCGCTACAATGGATTTAAAGCAACAAGTAAAGTTCTTCAGTGCTGTGAGCGCTCATCGTAATGGCGAAGAAATATCAGGAAACATTGCAACACATTTAACTAAGGCAATGCTTGCCTATCGCGAAGAACACGGAACGTTGCCCGAAAAAGTTCTTTTCTATCGTGATGGCGTTGGTGATGGAGATATTCAATATGTTCATACCATTGAAGTTCTTCAGCTGGAGCAAAAATTGCGCGAAATTTATAAAACGTCAGGAGCAACAGATAATCCCAAATTCTGTTTCATCATTGTGAACAAACGTATCAACACACGCATATTTTTATCAAACAGACAAGTCGAAAATCCAAAATCAGGAACTGTCGTTGATAATATTATTACATTGCCAGAACGGTTAGTAAAAAAATCATGATCAGTTAATTGATTCAATTCCGCTTAAATTACTGTTTACCAATTTTTATTTTTAGCTACGATTTCTTCTTGGTCAGTCAATCCGTTCGTCAGGGAACAGTTTCTCCAACGAGCTACAACGTTATACATGATACATTTGGATTATCGCCTGACCGTCTTCAGATGCTATCATACAAAATGTGTCACTTGTATTACAATTGGTCAGGCACAACTCGCGTTCCGGCCGTTGTTCAATATGCGCATAAGCTGGCTTTGCTTGTTGGTCAATACTTGCATCAGGCACCAGGAACTGGAATGGAAAATAGCCTTTACTTCCTGTAATCTCGTCTAATTTATTCAGAAAAAAAAAAACAAGTATTACGCTAGCAGCTGCAAGCATAACAGAAATCTGAATTCTGCCGATACCGGAAACATTTAAGACGAATTATTAGTTATCGACAAGAGAAATACTTTAACTTAACTTCTTGCTCATTATTATAAGATTCATTCTAAAGTATTATAAAATTTTCACACTTTTATTTTTACGATCATACAATATGTGACGTATTGCAAAGAGAAGTTATTGAGGCAAAATAATAATGAAGGCTGTTTTTATTTACAATTTTCTCTATCAACGATAACAATTTTCTAGGCGGGCAAAACCACGAAGTTCAACCAGAGTAAACTGCTGCGATATTTAAATTAAAAGTTATAAATTTCATTTTATTTTAGGAATGCAATTTTTAAAGTTACAAAAAAATGTCGATTTTGATGTGATGATCACCTTTGAAAGTTAAATGTGCATTTTTAGAGCCAGCTGAAAAGCTGTATAAAATATAATTTTTCTTGTGTTAATGCAAATCGTCAATAACAAAAACAATTTCTGACAATTTACTTTGATTATTGATAAATACTAACCATCTTCAATAACAATCTGGTCCAATTGTCACATTTGGTCCTCTACATCCATGACCAATCTTTGCTGACGGATCAACTACCTATCTAGGTATGTAGCATATAGAAAAGATCGATTGATTTTTCAGTACAATCGCAAAACGCCTTATGCATTCATTGTATCATAGATACGTCAGCTAAATAAAACTAACAACGAGACAAGAATAAAATTAAAAATTAGGAATCTTTTATTCACTAAAATATTGATGATGAAACCTTTTTGATATAAATTTATGGAAATTTACAACTCGATTGCTACCTTCACTTCATAGTAGTGATGATGATGACGAAATCGAAGCTGGAATATGCTGAATTTTTCGACCTCATAAGAAATAAAAATTACGAAAAGCAGAAAACATTTTCAGGAGTTTATAAAATTTCAAAGGAATCGAGTATTCATCCGACATGCTAAATAAATTTGCTGAAATACTTCCAAAACAGGACCTAAGCTGTACGTACCTAAGTAAGTAGCTTTGAACGACAGCTGGCAAATAATCAATCTAAGTCAATAGCAATGGCTTATCACCCGAAACTACGAAAACCGTTAAATTTTAGAAAATATTTATGCGAGAATTTTTCAATCATTTTTATTCAAATTTCCCGATATAAGTTATATCCACCCCAACACCCATATCTAAGTAGTTATAAAACCTAGGTAGGTAGGATTTTTAAGCGGCAGAAGACATTAATTGAAAAATCATGAAATAAATGCGCAACGCAACTCAGTAAATATACTCAGATATACAGAAAAAGTTGACAGATCCTGGAAATATGTTTGAATTTCATAGCTATAAAAATAAATGCAACTGAAAAAAAAAAAAAATTAGATCACTTCTTCTTTATGTTGGCTTACCGCCTAATTGTCTCTGGTATCAACGACCATATGGACACAGAAATGTATTACGTAGTTTTGTTTCTAGATTTTTCTAGGTTAAGAATAGAAACTTCTCGAGCCTTCGCTAGAGATTGAAAAATAGGTACGCTCAGACCAAAGCTCAAACGAAGATTAAAATTAGGATTATTGTTGTGAAATTGGGTTTTCGTGCAGTGTTTTCCAAATAAAATACAAACCGCTTGGACCTATGCAGTTTGCATATATGAGATCGACACTTTTCAAAAAAGTGCAATCAAGACTGCAACGGCAAAATTTTCAAAAAAAAACCATAGCGCGGAATGTGCCGTTGCTAAAAAAAGAAGAAGCAAGCCAAGCTGGTAGCACGCTGATAATTATTCAAAAAAAAAAAACTACAGATTACAGTCAAAGTTGTACCACAGTTAAAACTGATATAAGAAGAGTTAGCTACTTATTGCGCATACAATTTAATCGGAAAACGGTAATTTTCTTACTTAATCTCGATTAATGCTTTTTCGCGAGGTCTAAGAGAACTTAACCTTACTTTTAATAGGGAACGAGAGAAACAAAAAAAAAAAATGAGCAGTGGTAATAAAGATTCCAGTGGAGCTGAGGCACCAGCTCTAGGACGCGGACGGGGTAGAGGCTCAAGAACTGAAGCAGAAGCAGGAGGTTCTGCATCTTTGCGAGTATCTGACAAACGTCCATCGACAAATATTGGAAATGGCAAAGAGCGAAAGAGAGTCAAAACTCGAGATCAGCATCCAATGCAGGCATACAAAACAAAGCCTGAGAGTGCTGAAAATTCGAAGATGGGTACTTCTGGAATGCCGCTAAAGTTGAGTGCCACTATTTTAAATAACAAAGCGGCCTAAATTTACAATTTTGCAATATCGCGTTGATTTTGAACCAGAGTTGGAGAATGCCAGCATCCGAAAAGCCTTTATTGGCCAACAGCGCGAGGTACTCGGTGGATACATTTATGATGGGGGAAGCTCGCTGTATCTCACACACAAGCTGCCACAGGAATCGTATGATTTCCATATCCGTTCTCGAGAAGATGTCGACTATAAAATGATTGTTAAAAATACTGGCAATGTCATCTCCATGACAGATGGAATGGCAACTCAAATTCTTAATTTGATTTTGCGCCGCGCATGGATGGATTGAAGCTTCAGCTTGTTGGACGCAATTTGTTTGATCCAGCAAACAAAATTGTCATTTCGAACTACCGACTAGAATTGTGGCCTGGTTACATCACAAGCATTCGCCAACACGAGCAAGATATTTTGTTATGCTGTGAAATTTCGCATAAAGTAATGCGCGATGCTACAATCTACTCGGTTCTTCAAGATTGCATGCGTGATGCACGAGGTGGAAAAGAAGCATTCGCTAAAGCGGTTATTGGAACTGTTGTACTAACCGGCTACAACAATAAGACATATCGAGTTGATGATGTTGACTGGAACCTAAAACCAACTTCAACATTCATAATGAAAGACCGTGAAATTTCATACACTGATTATTACCGAACGCGCTACAATCTTAAAATTCGTGATTCGAATCAGCCAATGCTTATTTCACGTCCAAAAGCTCGTGATATTCGAGGTGGACGTGCCGAAGTTTTATGTTTGATCCCAGAACTGTGTCGAACAACAGGTTTGACTGATGAAATGCGAGGAAACTTTCAAATGATGCGTGCAATGGCCGATCATACACGCATGGATCCTGAAAAGCGTGTCCGACGTCTTCTCGATTTCAATCGACGTCTCCGCAGCACACCAGAAAGCATTCAGCAGCTGGAACGTTTTAATGTTCAGTTGGAACCAACACTAATTGAATTCCAAGGTCGTCAACTCAAGCAAGAGGCAATTTTGTTCGGCAATAATAACACGTAAGTTACTAAAATGATTCAAATTATTTACTTATTTATTTATGCATTCACAGAGCGATTAGCGAAGATCGCAATGTTGATTGGACCCATCCAATAAAAATGAACGACATGTTTAAATCTGTTCCTCTGAAACGTTGGCTTGTCATCTTTCCTCGCCGTAGTGCACGTGAAACGGAAGATTTTATAAAGATTTTGGCATCAGTTGCTGAAGGAATGCATTATGAAATGGCCACACCAAAATTTGTTCAGATTAACGATGATCGTGTTGGAACTTACGTTCAAGAATTGCGTAAATTCTGTCCTCAGGATCCAAAAATGGTGATGATTGTTTTGCCCAATAACAGTGCTGACCGTTATGCTGCAATTAAGAAAGTCCATCACAAGTCATGGTTCACAAAACAATGATGCCGAAGAAGGGTGGCATGGGTGGCGTAAAATCGATCGCTACAAAAGTCCTCATCCAGATGAATTGCAAGCTCGGAGGGGCTCCATGGATGATTAATCTACCGATAAAAGGAGTCATGACCATTGGATTTGATGTCACTCACGACACAACTGATCGAAGCAAATCATATGGAGCGTTCGTCGCTACAATGGATTTAAAGCAACAAGTAAAGTTCTTCAGTGCTGTGAGCGCTCATCGTAATGGCGAAGAAATATCAGGAAACATTGCAACACATTTAACTAAGGCAATGCTTGCCTATCGCGAAGAACACGGAACGTTGCCCGAAAAAGTTCTTTTCTATCGTGATGGCGTTGGTGATGGAGATATTCAATATGTTCATACCATTGAAGTTCTTCAGCTGGAGCAAAAATTGCGCGAAATTTATAAAACGTCAGGAGCAACAGATAATCCCAAATTCTGTTTCATCATTGTGAACAAACGTATCAACACACGCATATTTTTATCAAACAGACAAGTCGAAAATCCAAAATCAGGAACTGTCGTTGATAATATTATTACATTGCCAGAACGGTTAGTAAAAAAATCATGATCAGTTAATTGATTCAATTCCGCTTAAATTACTGTTTACCAATTTTTATTTTTAGCTACGATTTCTTCTGGTCAGTCAATCCGTTCGTCAGGGAACAGTTTCTCCAACGAGCTACAACGTTATACATGATACATTTGGATTATCGCCTGACCGTCTTCAGATGCTATCATACAAAATGTGTCACTTGTATTACAATTGGTCAGGCACAACTCGCGTTCCGGCCGTTGTTCAATATGCGCATAAGCTGGCTTTGCTTGTTGGTCAATACTTGCATCAGGCACCAGGAACTGGAATGGAAAATAGCCTTTACTTCCTGTAATCTCGTCTAATTTATTCAGAAAAAAAAACAAGTATTACGCTAGCAGCTGAACACAGCATAACTGAAATGAATCTGCCGATACCGGAAACATTTAAGACGAATTATTAGTTATCGACAAGAGAAATACTTTAACTTAACTTCTTGCTCATTATTATAAGATTCATTCTAAAGTATTATAAAATTTTCACACTTTTATTTTTACGATCATACAATATGTGACGTATTGCAAAGAGAAGTTATTGAGGCAAAATAATAATGAAGGCGTTTTTATTTACAATTTTCTCTATCAACGATAACAATTTTCTAGGCGGGCAAAACCACGAAGTTCAACCAGAGTAAACTGCTGCGATATTTAAATTAAAAGTTATAAATTTCATTTTATTTTAGGAATGCAATTTTTAAAGTTACAAAAAAATGTCGATTTTGATGTGATGATCACCTTTGAAAGTTAAATGTGCATTTTTAGAGCCAGCTGAAAAGCTGTATAAAATATAATTTTCTTGTGTTAATGCAAATCGTCAATAACAAAAACAATTTCTGACAATTTACTTTGATTATTGATAAATACTAACCATCTTCAATAACAATCTGGTCCAATTGTCACATTTGGTCCTCTACATCCATGACCAATCTTTGCTGACGGATCAACTACCTATCAGGTATGTAGCATATAGAAAGATCGATTGATTTTTCAGTACAATCGCAAAACGCCTTATGCATTCATTGTATCATAGATACGTCAGCTAAATAAAACTAACAACGAGACAAGAATAAAATTAAAAATTAGGAATCTTTTATTCACTAAAATATTGATGAACCCTTTTTGATATAAATTTATGGAAATTTACAACTCGATTGCTACCTTCACTTCATAGTTGTGATGATGATGACGAAATCGAAGCTGGAATATGCTGAATTTTTCGACCTCATAAGAAATAAAAATTACGAAAAGCAGAAAACATTTTCAGGAGTTTATAAAATTTCAAAGGAATCGAGTATTCATCCGACATGCTAAATAAATTTGCTGAAATACTTCCCAAAACAGGACCTAAGCTGTACGTACCTAAGTAAGTAGCTTTGAACGACAGCTGGCAAATAATCAATCTAAGTCAATAGCAATGGCTTATCACCCGAAACTACGAAAACCGTTAAATTTTAGAAAATATTTATGCGAGAATTTTTCAGTCATTTTTATTCAAGTTTCCCGATATAAGTTATATCCATCCCAACACCCATATCTAAGTAGTTATAAAACCTAGGTAGGTAGGATTTTTAAGCGGCAGAAGACATTAATTGAAAAATCATGAAATAAATGCGCAACGCAACTCAGTAAATATACTCAGATATACAGAAAAAGTTGACAGATCCTGGAAATATGTTTGAATTTCATAGCTATAAAAATAAATGCAACTGAAAAAAAAAAAAAAATTAGATTACTTCTTCTTTATGTTGGCTTACCGCCTAATTGTCTCTGGTATCAACGACCATATGGACACAGAAATGTATTACGTAGTTTTGTTTCTAGATTTTTCTAGGTTAAGAATAGAAACTTCTCGACCCTTCGCTAGAGATTGAAAAATAGGTACGGAGACCAAAGCTCAAACGAAGATTAAAATTAAAAATTAGGATTATTGTTGTGAAATTGGGTTTTCGTGCAGTGTTTTCCAAATAAAATACAAACCGCTTGGACCTATGCAGTTTGCATATATGAGATCGACACTTTTCAAAAAAGTGCAATCAAGACTGCAACGGCAAAATTTTCAAAAAAAAACCATAGCGCGGAATGTGCCGTTGCTAAAAAAAGAAGAAGCAAGCCAAGCTGGTAGCACGCTGATAATTATTCAAAAAAAAAAAAAACTACAGATTACAGTCAAAGTTGTACCACAGTTAAAACTGATATAAGAAGAGTTAGCTACTTATTGCGCATACAATTTAATCGGAAAACGGTAATTTTCTTACTTAATCTCGATTAATGCTTTTTCGCGAGGTCTAAGAGAACTTAACCTTACTTTTAATAGGGAACGAGAGAAACAAAAAAAAAAATGAGCAGTGGTAATAAAGATTCCAGTGGAGCTGAGGCACCAGCTCTAGGACGCGGACGGGGTAGAGGCTCAAGAACTGAAGCAGAAGCAGGAGGTTCTGCATCTTTGCGAGTATCTGACAAACGTCCATCGACAAATATTGGAAATGGCGCAAAGAGAGTCAAAACTCGAGATCAGCATCCAATGCAGGCATACAAAACAAAGCCTGAGAGTGCTGAAAATTCGAAGATGGGTACTTCTGGAATGCCGCTAAAGTTGAGTGCCAACTATTTTAAATTAACAAAGCGGCCTAAATTTACAATTTTGCAATATCGCGTTGATTTTGAACCAGAGTTGGAGAATGCCAGCATCCGAAAAGCCTTTATTGGCCAACAGCGCGAGGTACTCGGTGGATACATTTATGATGGGGGAAGCTCGCTGTATCTCACACACAAGCTGCCACAGGAATCGTATGATTTCCATATCCGTTCTCGAGAAGATGTCGACTATAAAATGATTGTTAAAAATACTGGCAATGTCATCTCCATGACAGATGGAATGGCAACTCAAATTCTTAATTTGATTTTGCGCCGCGCCATGGATGGATTGAAGCTTCAGCTTGTTGGACGCAATTTGTTTGATCCAGCAAACAAAATTGTCATTTCGAACTACCGACTAGAATTGTGGCCTGGTTACATCACAAGCATTCGCCAACACGAGCAAGATATTTTGTTATGCTGTGAAATTTCGCATAAAGTAATGCGCGATGCTACAATCTACTCGGTTCTTCAAGATTGCATGCGTGATGCACGAGGTGGAAAAGAAGCATTCGCTAAAGCGGTTATTGGAACTGTTGTACTAACCGGCTACAACAATAAGACATATCGAGTTGATGATGTTGACTGGAACCTAAAACCAACTTCAACATTCATAATGAAAGACCGTGAAATTTCATACACTGATTATTACCGAACGCGCTACAATCTTAAAATTCGTGATTCGAATCAGCCAATGCTTATTTCACGTCCAAAAGCTCGTGATATTCGAGGTGGACGTGCCGAAGTTTTATGTTTGATCCCAGAACTGTGTCGAACAACAGGTTTGACTGATGAAATGCGAGGAAACTTTCAAATGATGCGTGCAATGGCCGATCATACACGCATGGATCCTGAAAAGCGTGTCCGACGTCTTCTCGATTTCAATCGACGTCTCCGCAGCACACCAGAAAGCATTCAGCAGCTGGAACGTTTTAATGTTCAGTTGGAACCAACACTAATTGAATTCCAAGGTCGTCAACTCAAGCAAGAGGCAATTTTGTTCGGCAATAATAACACGTAAGTTACTAAAATGATTCAAATTATTTACTTATTTATTTATGCATTCACAGAGCGATTAGCGAAGATCGCAATGTTGATTGGACCCATCCAATAAAAATGAACGACATGTTTAAATCTGTTCCTCTGAAACGTTGGCTTGTCATCTTTCCTCGCCGTAGTGCACGTGAAACGGAAGATTTTATAAAGATTTTGGCATCAGTTGCTGAAGGAATGCATTATGAAATGGCCACACCAAAATTTGTTCAGATTAACGATGATCGTGTTGGAACTTACGTTCAAGAATTGCGTAAATTCTGTCCTCAGGATCCAAAAATGGTGATGATTGTTTTGCCCAATAACAGTGCTGACCGTTATGCTGCAATTAAGAAAGTGACATGCGTGGATTATTCTATTCCATCACAAGTCATGGTTCACAAAACAATGATGCCGAAGAAGGGTGGCATGGGTGGCGTAAAATCGATCGCTACAAAAGTCCTCATCCAGATGAATTGCAAGCTCGGAGGGGCTCCATGGATGATTAATCTACCGATAAAAGGAGTCATGACCATTGGATTTGATGTCACTCACGACACAACTGATCGAAGCAAATCATATGGAGCGTTCGTCGCTACAATGGATTTAAAGCAACAAGTAAAGTTCTTCAGTGCTGTGAGCGCTCATCGTAATGGCGAAGAAATATCAGGAAACATTGCAACACATTTAACTAAGGCAATGCTTGCCTATCGCGAAGAACACGGAACGTTGCCCGAAAAAGTTCTTTTCTATCGTGATGGCGTTGGTGATGGAGATATTCAATATGTTCATACCATTGAAGTTCTTCAGCTGGAGCAAAAATTGCGCGAAATTTATAAAACGTCAGGAGCAACAGATAATCCCAAATTCTGTTTCATCATTGTGAACAAACGTATCAACACACGCATATTTTTATCAAACAGACAAGTCGAAAATCCAAAATCAGGAACTGTCGTTGATAATATTATTACATTGCCAGAACGGTTAGTAAAAAAATCATGATCAGTTAATTGATTCAATTCCGCTTAAATTACTGTTTACCAATTTTTATTTTTAGCTACGATTTCTTCTTGGTCAGTCAATCCGTTCGTCAGGGAACAGTTTCTCCAACGAGCTACAACGTTATACATGATACATTTGGATTATCGCCTGACCGTCTTCAGATGCTATCATACAAAATGTGTCACTTGTATTACAATTGGTCAGGCACAACTCGCGTTCCGGCCGTTGTTCAATATGCGCATAAGCTGGCTTTGCTTGTTGGTCAATACTTGCATCAGGCACCAGGAACTGGAATGGAAAATAGCCTTTACTTCCTGTAATCTCGTCTAATTTATTCAGAAAAAAAAACAAGTATTACGCTAGCAGCTGCAAGCATAACAGAAATCTGAATTCTGCCGATACCGGAAACATTTAAGACGAATTATTAGTTATCGACAAGAGAAATACTTTAACTTAACTTCTTGCTCATTATTATAAGATTCATTCTAAAGTATTATAAAATTTTCACACTTTTATTTTTACGATCATACAATATGTGACGTATTGCAAAGAGAAGTTATTGAGGCAAAATAATAATGAAGGCTGTTTTTATTTACAATTTTCTCTATCAACGATAACAATTTTCTAGGCGGGCAAAACCACGAAGTTCAACCAGAGTAAACTGCTGCGATATTTAAATTAAAAGTTATAAATTTCATTTTATTTTAGGAATGCAATTTTTAAAGTTACAAAAAAATGTCGATTTTGATGTGATGATCACCTTTGAAAGTTAAATGTGCATTTTTAGAGCCAGCTGAAAAGCTGTATAAAATATAATTTTTCTTGTGTTAATGCAAATCGTCAATAACAAAAACAATTTCTGACAATTTACTTTGATTATTGATAAATACTAACCATCTTCAATAACAATCTGGTCCAATTGTCACATTTGGTCCTCTACATCCATGACCAATCTTTGCTGACGGATCAACTACCTATCTAGGTATGTAGCATATAGAAAAGATCGATTGATTTTTCAGTACAATCGCAAAACGCCTTATGCATTCATTGTATCATAGATACGTCAGCTAAATAAAACTAACAACGAGACAAGAATAAAATTAAAAATTAGGAATCTTTTATTCACTAAAATATTGATGAAACCTTTTTTGATATAAATTTATGGAAATTTACAACTCGATTGCTACCTTCACTTCATAGTAGTGATGATGATGACGAAATCGAAGCTGGAATATGCTGAATTTTTCGACCTCATAAGAAATAAAAATTACGAAAAGCAGAAAACATTTTCAGGAGTTTATAAAATTTCAAAGGAATCGAGTATTCATCCGACATGCTAAATAAATTTGCTGAAATACTTCCTAAAACAGGACCTAAGCTGTACGTACCTAAGTAAGTAGCTTTGAACGACAGCTGGTAAATAATCAATCTAAGTCAATAGCAATGGCTTATCACCCGAAACTACGAAAACCGTTAAATTTTAGAAAATATTTATGCGAGAATTTTTCAATCATTTTTATTCAAATTTCCCGATATAAGTTATATCCACCCCAACACCCATATCTAAGTAGTTATAAAACCTAGGTAGGTAGGATTTTTAAGCGGCGGAAGACATTAATTGAAAAATCATGAAATAAATGCGCAACGCAACTCAGTAAATATATTCAGATATACAGAAAAAGTTGACAGATCCTGGAAATATGTTTGAATTTCATAGCTATAAAAATAAATACAACTGAAAAAAAATAGAAAAATTCCAAATAATTGAATGTAGATGGCGCCACATGCGAGAATTTGTCGCAATCTGGTGAAGTGAACCGAATCCATTTACGTAATTCGGCAAACAAAAGCGAGTCCTATAATATTTACATAATAATAATCACCTAATATGATCATCTATCTAATTATCATGCAATAATTGTCCAATAAAAGTCATCTATTTGATTTCGTTCTTAACCATGTCAGACAACAAAATCACCGGATGCAAGTTCATTTCGAATTAAATATTTTCTAATTAATTAAATTCACATTTTGCGCCGATATTCGAATGTTCAGGAGAACAAACGATAGATTTAACTAAAATTAATGATAGATTTTAAGGTTTATTTTTTAATTTAGATATTTACTGATCCAGAGATATCACTATGCCACTTTTGTTATTGTGGAATGTTTGGTGAAACATGTTCGTGGGACTAACTAAACATCACTCACATGGATAATTGATTTTTTAAAATATTCCCATGGATATTTCTTCAAGCTTTTTCGGTCTATTATGAAAAACTCACAAAATAAATGCTTTTTTCCCTGCGTGTTTATAACAGGAAAAGGTTGAACGCAATTTATTTGCTTTCAAGTCGTCATGGGACTTCAACGATCGTCCATTCTAAACGGTAAAAAAAGAATTCCGCATCATCAAATTCTAATGGGCTCGTATAAAACATAATGCTTTTTGGCGTCAAAAGGGTTTCGGAAATCATAAATATGCCGTTTACACGAGAAATTGGAGAAATCTTTTCCTTTCAATTTAATTAAATGAGTAAATATTGGATGATTCATCTGGAAGGGTTTAAGGTTGTTTGATGATTTTGTTTGTAGATCAAAATCATAAAAATAAAATACCCAAAGTTTCACCACAACATTGTTCGACTTAACTTTATTCGTGCTGCGGTTTTTCGATTTGGAAATGTTTCATTAATTTAAATTAATTGTTCATTAAATTAATTGAATGTAATGTTTTTTGAGGAATATTTTGGATGGACTGATGAAAGAAGTTTTCAGCATAATATTATGTAGTTAGATTGTGGAAGCTACAGGTTGTATGAGATATCGGTACTGAAGCACACGTGAGCATTAATCTTAAGAAAATTTCAATATGAATCGTGAAAGTAAAATTAACAAACATCTTTAGTATGCAGAAGAATCCCACAGTTATTTTGTCAAAAATCCTCGAAAATTCTGCGCTTCTGTTACATAAAAAACGGGTTTTTTGAAATTTAGATAGCCCAAGTCAATTATTATTATGTAATGCAGACTGTCTAATTTGTAGAAAACGATTCCATTTTTGCATCATTCCGCATTCATTATCGTACGAAGCCAATAATTAACGCCAGAAAAGCTCAATCATAAAAAAACATTTCCTCCTTCGCTTCATCACTTTCCATCAATTGAATTAAAATTACATCATAGATGACAAAACAAGTCGCTCGGTAATTGATGAAAATTTTGTTTGGCAGCGGCCTATTCAGGCAGCTCCATTCGGAGGAAACTTGACGGTTTGCTCTTCATTTTATTTCTCGCGAGAATTTCATTCAGAAATTTGACTGAAGTGAGTTTAAACTTCTCCTTCCCTTCAAAGCAACTAATGGATTTTCATGCTAACGATAAATGAGCAATGACGAAATGATTAATTACATGCACATAATAGAGGGACGATGACGGAAAATCTTTGGAAAAATATTTCAATTCAATATTAATAAAATCATTGTTTGCCTTTTTTACGTTTTTACGCTGCAATTTTTGATTTCACGTCAAGGCGATAATATAAATGAATTAAGAAATCCGAAAGTGTTAATCTGACTGAAAACCTAATCAAAACTTTTTTATTCCATATTTTTCTCCAAAAAACATAATTGAAATGAACTTTGAATGAAAAACTGGTTCATTTGTTTAATATGAAATATTATGATCAAACGAATGCTTTTTATTTTGATTGATGAATAACTGAGGGTGAGGGGTTGTTCGATAATTGGGGATGTACTCGAATCAAATTTTGCTGGAAAATTTACGAAATTTCACAAGCAGAACAATTTTCTATTATCAAATAAGTAGCATTCATTTTAGCGCGAAATAATTATGTTTAAAATGTAATCGTATGCTTTTGTAAAGATTGACGTCAGTATCAATGATACCGAAGCTGACTCTTATGTATTTCAGAGAACTGAAGTATTTCAACGACCTGAGGCTTAATTGAAATCATCCATTCTATAGATTGTAAATAACAAAATAGATAGGCAATTTGAAAATAGTTCCATGATTAGAATAACATATAAATGCTCTTATGTTCATGGCTTAGATGTTTATTAAATCTGCTATTTATATATGTTGCAGCATCAAATATGGAATTTAATCCGTTTTGGAAACTAAATTTGCAATTTCCTATTAACTTTAATTATTAAAATTTCCTATTAAAAAAAATTCAATTATATTTTTAATGATTTTTACACAAGCGAGATTTTCGAGAGTAACAAGTCAAAAATAAATAAAATAATTTTTGCACCATTCGTTTCAGGATCATTTTTAATAAAACAATAAAAGTTTCTTAAATAAATTCTTTCTTATTTCCATCCTGCAATATAGCAATATAACAATCATTGATACAATTTGTACGTGAAAACTTAAAATAAATCTCAATTTTGCAAGCTAAATGAGACAAGAAGTTGTGAAAAGGATTAAATCTCCTGAAGATTCGTCCTAGGTAGGAATCAAAGATTTAAAGTCGGAAGGAAGCTTTTAGATGATTCAGCAATATTTTTCATTCTGCTGTATAGAGGATCTTTTTTGTATAAAATAAATATTTATCTACCGTTATTGGATTCTTCTAGAGCGTAAAAAGTCACTTCAGGGTTTCGAACAAATTGCGCAATCACTATTAATGTGATCATTGCACATTTGCAGCAGCATCATCCTTGAATTATTCATCATTTCCTGGAACAAAAACATGGTCTTTGTTTTATAACCAATAACAATTCCGGCTGTACAAAAGCAGAAAGGAGAATTTCGAATCAATAAAACATTTTCGCAATTTTTATTTATGAAAAGTTTGTTCGCTATTTTTCAGGTGTAACAGTGAAACACAATCAAATTGAAGCGGAAATTCATATTGCTTTTTTAATGGAATTTTTATCGATATCTATCGCCAATGAAATTAAAAAACATAAGTCGAGGGCGGTTAAAATTTGTAATTTTCCGGGTATAAAAGCTTTCTTCTTGTTTCGAAAAAAAAAAATAATAAATTTTCACTGATCCGAAAAGTGATAAGAAAAGAAACGTGAAGTAAAATATAGTGCGAAAAAAGTGCAAAAGCTGCTTTACATTTGCAATACACTAGAAAATAATAAAATTTCATAGCTATAGGTTGGCTTTGTGCAAACTCTTTCAACATCAAAGGAGTCAGAAATTATTTTTATTTTAGCACCGCTGTAATCATCAGTTAAGGCGCTGACATGAGAGTAAATGCGCTCAAAGTGATGTCAGACTTTTATAAAATAAAACACAGGAAAATCGCTAAATTGCTTGCATGTATATGATGGATTTTCTTTGTATTTTATATAGAACTCATTAACAAAATAAAATCCGTTATGAATTACAGAACGTTTGTTTATAAATAATAAAAACTTAAATAATAAAAAATAATAATAATTATAAATATTATTATTATTGATCCATTAACAGCTATAAATTAAGCAAAGGATTTCCCCAAGTTATAAATATATGAGTATAAATATTTCGAATTCATCAATTTGCACAATAAACATTTTGAGGAGCCATATTTAAACGGATAGCTTGTGAATCGGTAATGGTCGCGGATTTGTCTGGATTTTGGGCTATAATTGAAAAACTAGAGGAATCATTACGTTGGACCTTTGCGAAAGTTGCACTTACTCTGGAGGTACCCCCTTAAAAGAGCTTGATACGGTGGATTTACATTACTAAATTAAATAAATACTTAGGAACGTTCGGATATTACGGAATTGTTACGCTGTGTGACAAACAAGGGAGAAAGGGCTCAAGATTTTGTTACGAGGGGAGAGGGGGTCCAAAAAAGTCATTTTCAGCGTTACGTAATATCCAAACTTTCCTGGTTTCTTTATAAATATTTACGGGAACTACTCATTGATTTTAAACGATCCCAACATAACTTTTTGCTTAGGACCCTCATAGGTCTTACATTGTTCATAAAGTTACATACTCGAGGAGTAATATACGCCTTATACTCTTTGTTGAGTCAAACACACAGTAAATTTTCCCATTCTGGTGCAGATGGAAGTTTTGTTAAAGAAACAGATAGGGGTCTGTAAGTCTATATTGAGCAAGTGCGTGTTACTAGCATGTCGCCAAATGTCTTGCGTTCTTCTTGGGTTCCTAAAAAAGCATTTCCAGTTGCGGGAGCTTTTCTAGCAGCAATGCCTTTTCTGATTACGGATCAGCCGCGAATCTCACGATTTGCTTTGGATAACAAATATAAAAATAATATATGTTTGATTTTGATAGTTTTGTTTGCTTTTTTATTTTTATTTATATTGTGTCAGATATTTATTTTAGATTTGGGAAATGTAATGAAATTCATGTCTCTTTTGTATTTTGCGGTCGGCGAGCACGAAATACTTAATTCCATCGCTACAATTATGTGCCCATAAAGTATTCTTAAAAATGAAATTAAAATGGCTTTGCATAAGAAATACCATTAAGAAATAATTTTTTGTGCATAATTTCTCGAGGCGGCCGTAAAACGTGAGGAATCCTGATAAGAAATATCTAATTTTAATTGTAATTACATTCTCGGATTACATCAATTCAGCCTTCGCAATTAATATTTCGATGTTTTTTAGATGCAAAAACCAAAACGATTTAATGCCGAAATGTAAGCTCATAAATATTCTATCGTTTGTTCATAAAAAACCTACACATACGAACTAAGGAATTCGAACAGGATGTAAAAATTAAAACCAAAAAAAAAAAATTCTCTTCATCATAAATGTTAATGGTTGTAAAGAGAGAAAGAGGATTGGCCCCTTTCCTCCCCGACGCAGAAATGTACGTGCTTAGCAACGAAACTTTATCGGTGTCATCGATTATGTATTCTGAATGGCTCTTTTTTTTTACATCTTTTCCATTTCATTTCGAGATTACAATTTCAGTCAAAAAAAAAAAGCTTTTCTTTTCCCGTGCTACTCAATGCCATCTTTCTCGCCAAGGTTCGCCGAGGATTTTGTTCTGCAATTTTATCTATCGATTTTTGAGCTCTCATCTGTCTGTTCATGTCAGCATACATTTTACATTTACAACATTGAACTTTCTCATCTGAATTTTTTATTTTTGGTACGTTGAAAATGTTTTGAAATTCGTTTGAAAATTTCAAATTTCAATTAAAAAGTTTCGAAATTTGAAATTTTCTCAAATACCACTCCTTGTGAAAAAAAAATCACATTTCAAAATAGTTCTTGAAAGTTTCCTAATTATTTCGTTTCCATTTCCCTGATCTCAAGATTTCACAATTGTAAATGTTTGACACTGCAGACGAATTTGATTTATCCAGAATTTTTCAACAGTGACGAAAGTTATTTAAGCTTCAACATTCAACTTTTTCAAAGCCAATGTTCTCAGCGTCAGACAATCGATGGTCCTTTATGCGAAACGAGGATTAAAATATCAAGATCAACACAAGTTAATCTTTCGTTGAGGAATGATGTTAATTGAAATTCATGAATTTCAATGGTGAAATCAAATTAAACTTGAAAAGCTTTTAGAAATCTTTCTATAAGGTCTTTAAGGTAAAAAGCGAATCCAAACCTTACTCATTGTCCTGGATACCATTTTATCTACCCCAACCAACAGTTGCAACCTATAAAAAAAACTTTCCCATTTTGTCGCTTAATTTGTTAACATTTTGTAATTTCATTTAATTTTTAATTTCCAGCTAAATTCACATTCATTGTAAGCGATGGAAGGAGTGAGTGAGTAAGAATATATGGCAATAAAAAGTTGATATTTAATATCGCATTAAACCCACAATCCGGTAAATAACAGAGAAAACATTAACAAGCTCTTCGCAAAACGCCTAATATCGGTGATTTATTTATTTATTTGTTTTGGTCAAATGTGGGTTGAGTATCATGAAGGACGAATTTAAATTTTTTTTTTGTGTCATTCCTAAACATGCATCGCACATCTTCAAGTTTTCTTTCACCTTTAATAATTAATTGTATTTATTTGTATTTATTAATTGAAACGCATCTGGAAAAAAGTGCTTTTTAATTTTCTCGCAGAGATCTTTATATCATGGCGATTCCGTTCTTTTCCCGTTCTTAAAGATCAACAATTTTCTTAAAGTTCGACAGTCGAGAGTTCAATTACGTTTAATTGTTCATTTCGTAGGTCATCAGCTTCTATTTTGATACAGAAGTTTTCAATGTCATGTTGTTCATCATTGACCAGTTCATATTCAATAACATTTCAAACAGAAGTCTCACGCAATGCATTCCGTAGCCGGTAATGAAAATCGGGATCATTGATGGCATGATTTTATAATTATGGGATGTTTTAACAATTTCATATATATATAAAAACTTACAGCGAACAGCAAACAAGTTTTTTCTACACTCACTTTTCAGATAAATGTAGGACTGAAGCTTTTTAACCGTCACAACCAATTAATACGTTTTCTAAATCAATAATTGAAACTCTAACGGAAATCAGGATATTCTGAATGCTTCCACAATCCCATTTTTTCCCAGCGACATGATTTATGATTTTCGTATCACGAATTTGATTTATCCAAACATTTTCAACAGTGACAAAAGCTTGGATAAAATATACAATTTTATTCAAAGCCAATGTCCTCAGCATCAGACCATCGATGGTCCTTCATGTGAAATGAGTATTAAAAACATCAAGATCAACATAAGTGCTTTCGCCGAGAGCTGATGTTAATTGAAATTCATGAATTTCAATGGTGAAATCAAATTAAATCTGCAAAAGCTTTTGGAAAGCTTTTTTTTTTAGTTTAAGCGGAAAAAGCGAATCCAAACCTCACTCATTGTCCTGGATTCCATTTTATTTACCCCAAGACAAAATGTATTTCAATTGCTTAATTTGTTAACATTTTGCAATTTAATTTAATTTACCATTTCGAGCTAAATTCACATTCATTGCAAGCGATGGAACGAGTGTAAGAAGAGTAAGAATATACGACAATAAAAAGCTGATATTTAATATCGCATTAAACCCACAATCCGGTAAATAACAGAGAAAACATATACAAAAGCTCAAAAAATTGTGGGAGCTAAGCTCTTCGCAAAATGCTTAATGTCAGAGATTTAAGTTTTTTCGGTGGCAAATGTGTGTTGAGTATCATGAACGCCGAATTCAAAAATTTCTTCAGTTTGTTCATTCCTAAACATACATCGCACATAGAGAACATAATTTCAGTCTTAATTTTATGCAATGTTATGGTGGATTTGGTGTTTCTACAATTGTGCGGGTGAGGATGGAATTATAAATTAACAATTTGTTCATTCCTAATTTAAACATTTCACGATTTTACGATTTAACCTGATTTCAAATAGGTTTCATGTACCACTAAAGAAATGAGATCATAAACCGCTGATAGTGGTATTGACATCTTCATAGAGCGAAAAAGCTTTAAACTTTAGGGGCGTAGATTAAAATTATGGCAAGGGAATTATAAGAATCCTGCAAAAATTGTGTGTTATTAGCCATGCCAACCCAAGGATAATGATGAGACAAAAAAAAGGGATTGGCAATTTTTTTTTCTTTTAACTGTATTACTAATACGACGCTGCTGCCATTGCCAATGAATCAGAGAGCTCTCTCAAGGAATGCTTATAATAAATGAAATGTAGCTACTCGGTGTCATTTGTGTGCAAAGTGGATGTCGTTTCTCCTTCTTGAAATGTTGATTCGCATGAAAATGATAAAAACAATCATCTCATTATGCGCTATTATCCAGAAAAAATATGCTGTTTGCTCTTCAAGACGCTTCTCTCCTTGCTTTTTTACGTTTCAATGACTTTCTCTTCCCCTGGCAAAGTCATCAAAATAAAATATTCGGAAAAAAGAAAAAAAAAAAAAATTAAAATTATGGCGAAAGAGAGCTCAGCAACATCAACGAAGTTAACTTTAATAAAGTGCCATAAATTTCACATAAATCTCCAGCTAGTCGCGGAACCTTCAGTGAGTACCATTCGCAAATCTGTTGTCGGAGGGGAATTTAATATCAGAAACTGTTAGAATCTACCCACGCTTCATCAGCTTAATGTAAATGAAGAAATAAGTAAGTCACCAGTTTATTGTACGAAATGTGAATTCGGTGTTGCCTTCAGTGAGAAAATATCATCAGCACGGTGAAGGTAGAGCGGTAAGATGTTGGTAATTTAAAAAAAAAACCAAACATTTCTCTTTTCACACACTTCTGGACATGAAATAAATAGTCACATAATCGCAAGCTATGCCGAATATTCGGAGCATGAATTTAATCGAAAGCTTGTATTTTACTCTAGTTAATACCTCGAAACAAAGCATAATAAAATGTAATTTTAATCATTAAGAAAAGAAAATCTTTTACTATTAAATTTGTTGGTATGACCTGCAACTTTGACATGAAACAACTAAGCGAAAAAGAAAACATAGCGAAAGAGTTGAAATTTGTACTACTTAATATTCTTCGGCAGCATATTGCACACCGGAAATGATTTCAGATTGCAATGAGGATGAGGAAAACAAAAGCTTTATCCAGCAACATCATAAAAGGCAAATTATATTGATATCATTCTACCAGCACAAACAAGCTTTGCGCTTTTCTATTTATTATTCATTTTATACAATTTTTCAAGGTGCGAAAATTTAAAAGTTTGCAACTTTCGACGTATACGAGTCGAATTAAAACTCACTGTCAATTGAAAAGACAAGATTTCAGTAGAGTTTTAGTGCAATTATTGACAGTGTTTGATCAAGTGTTGACAGTAATTTTTTTATTAGAATTTCTTGTTTTGACTGAAATTTTTTAAACAACGTAGAGCGTGATTCAGTTGAAAAAATATTTTTCCAAACCTTGACAATAATCACTTAATCTCCTGTTTCTTTCTGTTGAGCTTACATCGAGCCATTGTCGTGTTATATATGAAACATGTGATTAAAATCAAAAGACCTCCATCGTCATCATTTGCGGATATGCGGCATCATCTGTGTGTGTGGTTGTTATTTTGAAGTGAACATACATAACATTGATCCACTTTGATTAATTATTTCACCCTTAATAATGCCATGAAGTGGGGAAAACATTTGACTGTAATGTCATATTGCTAAATCTTATAATTAATGAGACTGAGAAAACTGACAAAGATTCCTTCCTTTTAAACGCTTCCCAATGTCAGGGTGGAAAATATTTTTAATGTATGAAAAATTGTTTTATGCACTGAATTATGATCATATTTAATCATATTGCTTATTCAATATTCAGATTCAACGCCGATAATATTGAAAATTTCTTCTTCACTTGTTAAAGTTACTTCATTTGCATGTACCTGATGTCTGTCGCTCTTCATCGTTACTGTCATGAGGTTAATATAAAATTGACTGTATGCCACAGCACACAAACACACACACACTATGGAATTATTTCTTGTGACTTTCTTCTGGTGCTTTTCATATAAATAAAAAACTAGGAAATTGATTGTGCAAACTTTTTCTAAATATTTTATATCCCTAAATATTTCACAATCTAAAATTGGTTCTTCATTCAAATATAATTGATAAATAATAAAATAATAATTTTTCCTCATACATTGTTCCTTCCGTGATTTTTGACGAGTTCGTTCTATCTAGTTTGCGTAATGATTTTATTATTTAACCACAGCATGCTTCGGTATTTTATGTGGCAAATCTACATAGGTATAAAGTGTTTTGTCGAATGGAACAGACAAAGCATTTAATTGAGATTGATTTTGCATTTGTGGGTGGATGTGTGATAAAAGCTGATGTACTCAGTTTAATAATCATCGAATTTTGGATAATGACCTAGTTTAACATTTCGATTATTTTCTTGCGCCCGTTTCATTGCGTCTTTAACTATAAGGTGTCAGGTTATATTTTGTCGTGAAGGAAAAATCGATTTGACGTTAATGTTTTCAAAGAAATTCAAAAGCTTCATAAATGTTGTTCTTATGTGTCAGATGGCTGAAAGCAAACTGGATAACCATTTATATCTATAAAGGAAAATTATGGAACAGTTTCATGTTCTAAAATATTTTGGTGAACTTGCGCAGTTAAATGTCTCTCTCTCTCTCTCAAATAAACAAGTTTCTTAGCATTGGTAAAACTTGGAAAGTAGAGTTTCAATGCAAACTGATTCCATTCAATACGTTTAATGTTATTAATTGATGAATTTAATGTTCAAGATTCTGTCATAGAAACCTTAAAAGCATCATTTTTAATTGGAAAATCTCAAGCTCAGTTTATTCAAGTATTTTCACTGCATATAATTATTTTTTTTTATGAATTAACGTTCATTCAGAAATTTATTTTCTTTATATTTTAAGCTAAAGAAACCCATGGTATTGGTGCAGTTGATTGGTATGCCTTGATGATTGATTGTTTTCTCAGAATTCCATTTTTTTACGATTTAAGGACGATGAATACATAAAATAAGACAATCAAGATCATACAGTTTCAAGTTAACATTTTATGTAATGAGGCTTGAAAACAGCTGAATAATTTTTAATATGAAAAAAGTATTTCTGTCCTTGAAAATGATCACATCAAATGCATTTTTTTTTTTTATGAACTTGGAAATATTCCAAAAGACACGCAAGGTAAAACATATAATTTTTTGATGAATTTCTTTTGATAATAAAAAAATGCCATACTTTAGCAACTTATTTTTCACTACTTAGAGTTTTATTTCCGCGATTAATTTGACGCCTTATTTATGATTTGTTTGACTTAAAGCCAAATGCACTTCCTCCGGAAAATTAGTTTTGATTAGTCAAAAGATTTGATAAGATGTTACAATTTTCAATGAATATTCACGTGATAAGATCTCTACATATTTTTAGATGTCACTTATTTTAAAATATCACATGATGAAAATATGCGAAGTGAAAGCGAAGGAAAAAGAAAATAACAATTTGCACAAACAATTTTCCAGGGATGGAAATTTTGTTTTTTAGCTAATTTTCACAAATGCACATGCTCATATGTACACGTAAAATGCACGTAGAGAAATTTAAATATTTGCACAAGCAGAAAGTTTCTCTTTTTCCTTCTACCTATTTTCACAATTTTAATTTGCTGATTTAACAATAAAACGGATGTTAATTTTAAGATTATTTCATGAGAGATTTTCAATTCTTGCCTCATTCAAAATGGAAGGTTTGACATTTTGATTTTTGATTCATTAAAAGTTCATTGAAAGTTTCAGCGAAAATAGCAGAATGACATATTTACGTCAGTTAAAATAGAAGCTTCATAAAAAATTATCAGAAAATAAAATTTTCAGTGCAATAATTAATTTTTTTTTTGTTTGATGATTGGCAGGTACAAAATTTCTATTTAATTACAGCAATATATTTCATCGCACGCTTCCGAAATTGGATTTTGATGGCTCGAATTTTAATCAATTTCATGCGTCAACTGACAGAATTTTGTTAGAATTCAATTGCGAATTTTTTTTATCATTTTCGGGCTCGAATGAATTAACTTTCACTTTGTCAAATCGCAGTTAACTTTGTCATTTTTTACTTTCCGATCATAATTTAGTTTCGTCTATAATTCTTGCTGTGCTGGTTGTGCTTGCGAAAAATTCATTAAAAAGTTATTATTTTTTCAAATTATTGTGTTAAACTAATTTCCAATTTACATTATGACTTCAATCAATCCGGAATTATATAAACTTTCGGAAAAAGTTGCTTCGCTAACCTCTCAAAATATTTTGCCTTTCAACGACAATGCTCAGCCAGAAACACGTGAATTTTTGCAGAAGGTTATCGACATTCTTATTGATTATACAGAATTATGTTTCAATCGTGATGAAAAAATCGTGGATTTCCACCATCCCGATTGCTTAAAGGAGCTGATTGACATGAAATTGCCTTTTAAAGGCCAGCCACTGCAAGCGCTCATCAATGACTGTGCAAATGTTCTCAAATATCAAGTGAAATCTGGGCACGTCCATTTTATGAACCAACTGTCAACTGGACTTGATGTCATCTCAATGGCTGGTGAATGGCTAACGGCAACAGCAAATGCAAATATGTTTACCTACGAAGTTGCTCCAGTCTTTATTTTAATGGAACATGCAACACTGAAGAAAATGCGCCGTATTATTGGATTTACAGAAGGCGATTCAGTTATGACACCTGGTGGTACCATCGCCAATTTGTATGGCATTCTGCTGGCTCGGTATAACAAATTCCCGAATGTAAAAAAGGCCGGTTCATCATGCTTGCCTAGTAACCTTTGCGTCTTCACATCAGATCAAAGTCATTATTCAATTAAATTGGGTTGCGCGGTTTCGGGCATTGGAACTGACAATTGCGTTACCGTTCCCTCAGACATTGGTGGACGAATGATTCCTACTGAACTCGAGCGATTAATTTGTGAACGTCTTGAAATGGGGCATTGCCCAATTATGGTGAATGCAACGGCGGGAACGACTGTTCTTGGTGCTTTTGATCCTCTCAATAAGATTTCCGACATCTGCCGAAAATACAATCTCTGGATGCATGTTGATGTAAAAGTTTAAAATTAATTGATAATAATTTTTCAAGAGAATTTGAAATTTCCTTATATAGGCTGCATGGGGAGGAGGAATAATGATGTCCCGCCGTCATCGTCATCCACGTTTCACTTGTGTTGAACGAGCTGATTCAGTGACATGGAATCCTCACAAATTGATGGGAACCGTTTTGCAATGTGCCACATTTCACGTCAAAAATGGAGGTCTATTGAAAAGCTGCAACAAAATGACGGCTGAATATTTGTTCATGACTGACAAAGAGTATGATACTCGCTACGATACTGGCGATCGTGTTATCCAATGTGGACGTCATAATGATGTCTTTAAGCTATGGCTTCAATGGCGTGCCACTGGCGATCTCGGTTTTGAAATTCGTGTGGATAATTTAATGAATATCGCTCAATACCAAGTAAAAAGAATTAAAGAGCAAAGCGAAAAGTTCTACTTGCTAATTGAACCAGAATCTGTCAATGTTTGTTTCTGGTATATTCCGAAGCGTTTGCGTTCTGTCAAGCATGATTGCGAGAAGGAAGAAGAACTCGGCAAGTTATGTCCAATTATCAAAAATCGAATGATGCGAGCTGGCACGCTTATGGTCGGCTATCAGCGTGATGGTAAAGTTCCAAACTTTTTCCGTTCAATTATATCACAAAGTGCAATTACCGAAAAAGACATTGATTTTATGCTTTGCGAAATTGATCGTTTGGGAGAAGATTTGTAGAAATGGATTTATTGAATAAATGCGCAATTTGATTGATGTAATAAAGTTTTCATTAAGAAACTGATGGATTGAATACTTAATTAATTTTAAGTTAATTTTTGGTTAATTTTTTTTTGTCGATTAAGCTTAAAATTGTTTCCGCATTCAGTTTTTTAGGTGTCAAGATTTCTTAAGGTCCAGTGCTCGAGTTTGAAAGATAAATCAAAAGAAAAAAAAAAAACTGATATTAATGCTTGACTTTGCTTTCGTTTTTGCAAGCTGGTGATATCTTTATAATGAAGAGAATCACTGAAGTTGAACTCTTGCTTGGAGAATTAGCTTCGGAAATTCGACAGTTTTTAGCAATTTTTATTTCGAGAGTTATTTCGGATTGAGCTCGAGCGAATAAAACACAAATTATGGTGGTTTCGATATTGTGGAATAGCTAAAACTCATGAGAAAAAAAAATTATCCGACTGTTTGAAGTATCTACAAGAAGTGAATTTGCAGTTTTGTCAATTAGAAGTCGTTTTTTGTTGCTATTTATTTTGTTGGGATTTTCGGATATAATTTTTTTTTGTTATTGTGCAATTTTAATTTTATGCGTTTAGGTAATCGGACAGCTATGCATCATGATTCATGAAGTAAAGAGGCGACAAGTCAAAGTTGAAATTTACACAATAATTAATTTAAGCGATAATTGCGAAACCACAGAATCAATTAGGAGCTTTCATTTATTGTTAATTTAATAACCAAAACAGTTGAGATTAATCGATTCTTAACATTGCTTCCAGGCATTTCGGAGCGTGCGGTTCTGTTTGCAAATATACCACAATATTCCTGTTTAAACTTTATTAATTAAGATATTTAACATAACTCTCAATATTTTAATGCTCACATTATTAGGTATATTATGACAATGTTTGTTTGAGAAGTTCAGGAATATGTTTGAACAATCAATTTCCGACTCGACTTCCAGGCATCTGTCGAAATAATTTCATGCTGTATAATCAAAATTTCTCATAGATTCGCAAGAATTTTCTCATCAATCATAGAAAATGCAAATTTATACATTGCTGTTTTTAAGAGTTTGAAAACTTTCGAAAAAATAATTCCTCAGACAATAAATTTGGAAATGGTCTTTAATTGGTTGGATATCATGCGAAAAAGAAAAAACATCACAAAAGGTTGATGCTACATGCAAAATGTAGTAAAGAAAAAAGACAGAAGTTGCTGAAAAGCTCCTATCTAAAAAATGGAATTTTATGTCGTGGCGTCACAAGTGATAGTTTAAATTTACAAAAAACGTTAAAACCAATAATAAATATAACCATTTCAGCATTTTTCTCGTTTTTATCAAAGTTTTCTTATCAGCGAACAAACAATTTTTTTTTTTTTGGCTGTTATCACAAGGCAGAAAACGCAGAAGGATTAAATAATAAATGTTGTCGCAAAAGAGAAGGAAGAAAAAAAAAACTTTTACCATAAAGCCCCATTTTCGATATGCCAACATTCCGCTTTCGTTGGCTCTCTGTTGCTTGTGCAAAAGAAATCAAGAATATCTAGCAAGTGAAGTTCATTAAAAAAAAAATATTTATCCTCATAACGCTTCGTGAAACACCATCGGAAGTTTAAGTAAGAAAATTAGAAAAATCAAAGTTTAAGCCAAATATATATAAAAAAACAAATTTCCTTGTGTTTACATCGACGGCGTATGGCAGCGGTAAGAGATTTCCCCATCATCAAATTGAGTCGACTTTTGATCGTTCGACATTAAAATAAAGAAAATAAAAATCAAGGAAATTTTTCTAAGGCAATTTATATTCGAATAGTTGTTTATCTAATCTCAATGAAATTAACGTCATTAATTAATGGAATGTGTACATGACTTTGCTTAGAGTAAATAACGCGACGAGTCGTGGGGTTTAATCGCATTTTGTAACATTGTGAGAAAGTTTTCGGCAGGCTTAATATATCAGTTAGAAGCTCGCTGAAAAGACCCACCGATCTATCACTAGGAATGCGATCCATCCAAAGCATCAAGCTTCATAATAACTCAAGTGGAATTGCGCGAATTTAGCAAGCGCAACAAAAAAAAAAACATTTCGACAAAATTTATCGCGACATGAATGACTGGCGTCGGGTCGGGTCGGTGCGCGCACAAAGAACTTCAGAAGACGAAAAAAAAAGTCTAAAATAAAAATTAAATACCAGAGAAAAATTATTTCAAGATTATTAAAATCATATTTCACTGTGCAAAGAATGTTTTGAATTCTTTTTTGCGACGGCAGCAAAAATTCTGTTTACCTACTTAATTAGAAATTTTATTTCAAAAACTCATTTTCAGAACTTAAGTCTTTTTTTTGCACCTTGTTATTGTTTGATTAGTCAGACACGTGGAAGTCTTTCCAACCCAGAAATGATATTTCGCGAACAAAATAACTTTCGCACTCGTCGCAAGTGATGAACTATTTATAAATAAACTTTTCATATAAACTTCCAGTCAGTCGATCGAACACCACAAAGGAATAAAGCCTATAATTATAACACTCCTCTCAAAATAACCCAAAAATTGTATTTTTAAGTTAGGAGGTGTAAAATGTTGTCAAGATGCTTTATTAACAAAAATCGCGACGCAAAGCTTAACAAAATATATGTTAACAGCAAAAAAAAAAAGTTATTTATAATAACTTTAAATCTTTACAGAAAAATGTGTCATCATCAACCCATTCCGCGCACAATTAAAATACATCGCAAATTCTTATGATAAAAATGCCAATTTTCGGCAATTTGTCGAGCATCGCGTAGCTTCGTTGCTGCGTGGGTGCCACCGAAAATCGTATCTCTGATTTTATTCATAAGTCATCAATCACAAAGTGGCCCCATAACTGTTATTACGGCTCCCCGCAGCTACAATAAGGTTAATTTTTGTTGCAATTAAGCGAATTGCTACAGCATTTGCTTAATGAATTTGTCATGGCCTCACATTCCATTTGTGCTATTGTTTATTCTGAATGTCGCGTCGCCGCCTTCTCACCAGCAGGAATACTTATTCATTTTTGCTGCATTTGTAGTATAAAAAAATTTAAGAGAGCTAGATATGAGATAGGGGTGCACCGCATGCAATCATCATCATATGTTTTGATCTCTCAACGCTACAGTTAGATAAAAAGTAATTAGTCATCATGCATTGTTCAAAGATAATTCTAGATCAACTACCTGGAAAGCAGTCACTTTGAAGTGTCTGCAGTTACTAAATAAAATCATATGGTTATAATTTATAATATTACTAGGTAGAATAATTACTACCTAGCTTGACTATGCTAATCTGTGTTCGTTCAACAACAAAGATGCTTGCTTTAAATGTGCATGATGAGAAGAAATAGAAAATTTAATTTTAAATACAATTTCATTTCTACCGCAACAACAAAATATCACCATGATACGAAAAAAGATTGTATTTTTTTTTAAACTTGACTCAGAATTTTCGGTAACATACAATTTATTTCATTATTTTTAGGTTATGTCTGGCATGAACGTGGCTTAGTTTTTATCCCACAATTGCGGGTCTAGTAAGGGCGAGGACTATAAACTTTGTTTTATAGGTCATGAATCATTAGCGCGAAGCTCGTAAAACTTTATGCTCTCATGCACTGCAAGATTTCTCTACCACAAAAAACGCAAATTGATAAATTGAAGCGTTTCATTGCAAAGGTTTTCCCGTTTGCCTTCTCTCGAGATTCGGGCGAGAGAATCATTTATTAGTCATATAGCTGCAATTAGTCATTGCCAAAGAATTTTCAGCATTTCTCGCTTGAGATTTTTTATTTTTACTATATGAAGAAAACATTTCAAGTTTAAAATAATTTTCACATGTTTGGAAGTCGAACGATCAACGCGTTGTCGGTATTTGTAGGAGCGGCAGGAACTTGAGATGGATAATCAACTAGTCTTGAACCGACACAAGCCATATGCCCCGCATGAGAATTTTTTATTTTTCAAAAGTCCCTGGCATAACTTTATTTTTGCATATGTATCGCATAGCAACGCGGGAACAACGAGTGTGGTTGTCTGAAAATGAATGAAAAAAAATCTCGATATCGCTCTCGAATGTGAAAAATCTTGAATTAATTTTCAGTTTCATTCGCTACGAAGCGAACTTTAGAAACAAATTTTCTTCTCATTTTACGTCGCTACTTAGTCGTGTGGATAGATTGTGCCTAGACGAGTTCTCTTTCCGTAATACATTTTTAAAGTAAATTCTTCCTCCGAGAAAACTTGACAAGTTTCTTGGAAAAAAAACAATATTAAAAGCCTTTGATTCGATATATTTTAATGAAATATATTATTGATTAAAGGAAATTACTGTCGGAACAAACGGATATTTAATTTTTGAACTTGAAAAATGTGAAAATATTTAAAACATTCAGTGAAATCCAATGAAGAATTTCTTAGAAAATCAACACTGAAAAGTATCTTAAAGACGGTATAAATGAAAGGATTCACTATAGTAGAAAACAAACTTCATTTTAATTGAATGAATTCGCTCGGTTTGAGTCAAACAAATGAGTGCTACAGGAATCTTCTAACGACGTATTTTAAGTCTATTTATAGCCGAAAAAAGATAGAAAGATACATCTAGAGAAGACCTAAACGACATTCACTGGCAAACTGACAACGCCAAGTAACAAAAGTGACAAAAAATAACTTGTAAAGATATCCAGTGCAAAGGGAAAGTTTTTAATAACGTCAGAAAAGCGCCATTGAGTTAGTGAAAAAGTTAATCCACCGTAAATTTTATGTGACGTGATCTTCAATGCAATTACGCAATTACAAAAATTCATAACCAGATGACGGCGAAGTTCTGATAAAAAAAAAAGTTGGAATATTATAAAAGTAACCTTTAATACTAATTTTATAATACACTATCTGCATACAACAACTTGTGATTCTCCGACGCCATGAGCGACGAGTAAAAAAAAGGAGAAAATCGAGAGGAATGCCAAACAAAAAAGATTAACGTTCAGTTTTAATTTTGTGATTGCAAAGTGAAGAAAACAATTAGCGGGAGCAAATATTTTAGAAAGTTTCTTTATTTTCGCTCGCTCCATTGACGTCGAAGCTACGCCAAAATGATTAAAGTGGATGAGACGGATCCTGTGGGTGGTGAGTTGTTTCTGCTTAATTATTTTTTTGTAAATATCTAGATGCGTAAATCCTATCGGCGAAAAAGGCAAAATATGCTTAAATCAAGGTCATACAGCGGCTTGTGAAAGAATAAGATGCTTTGGTATTTAGGATTTCTTAGATACCATTGTAGATCACGAAGTTGCACGTCATTGCATTGTCCTATAGCGTCAATCAGGTTTAATGTCTTTAAGCGACAAGTTGTTAAGTATTTAGCATTATTAATCATACTAGAAATAAAACTAAATAGAGACATAAATTTGACTGCCTTGCGCGTCTTAATAATCAATATGTTTCCTTCGAATGGCATTAAAGACTTTGCGTTTCAGTTTGAAAAATGTTTAAAATAAAACAAATTGATATTTTTAGTTCTTGAAAACAGAAAAAAAATGCGAGCGAGAAGAAAAAAATTATAATAAATTATGTTGCATTTTTTTTTACTGAGTGGCTGCATTCTGAGTGTTTGTTGGTTGTAAAAAAAGCAACGTTCGTTTTACAGCTGAGTAATCATGTAGCAGAGTTGCATTTTCGTTTGTTTTCCTTTTTTTCTCTTCCTCCCGGCTCCCACTATGAAACTGCTGCTGCGCTCGGTGGAATGTGATGCCTTGATAAATTACATTTCCAACTCAATTTGCATTTGTTGTTTATGATGTTTCTACAAAGCTTGTTCGAATGACGAGGAAAAAGGATAACAACAATAAAAATAAGATTTTAGGTCGATGAATCCCGGATAATTTTTTATTTTTTTTTTAAACAAATCACAACACAAGAAATTGCAATTCAGAATGTAGAACGAAGAAAAAGTCAGTGTCGATAAACAAAAATAGAGCAACAATGAGAAATTGATAAAATAAAAGTTTTATTTTCTTTCTGACTGGCTGGCATCGTCTCAATTTTAAATTTTTTAATTTCTCAATGTATTCGCAATTTGTTGTTTTCTTCCTTAACTGTGAGATTTATATGAGATACTTACGAAAACAGCAAAATCATGTGCAATTTGTTTAATTCATCGCGACACTCGAATCACTGTGTAACAAGGCGCTGCGTTTAAGATGATTAATTTTTATTTGCTGCACTGAAACATTTTTGTATGAAAATGGGTTTAACTTGTTTTTCCGGCGCATTTCAATTTAATTATAGCTTGCGATTTTTTTTTTCGTCACCCTCGTGTTACCCTTGCAAAAGTCTAAATGGCAGAAAAATTTAAATTCACGACCATTTTTGGCAACTGTCGCAATCAAACGAGACATTTTTAAAATACGAAATTCGAAAAAAAAAAAATAATAAAAATGAATTAAATTTTCATTTAATTTGTATTTTACGGTGCGGAGAAATTATTTTGCATTTCGCCACCTCGATGACAGGCCTGATGGAATTTTCGGTGTTGGAAATTTGTTGTGAAACCCAAACACATTTTCCTCAAATTCTTTGAGTCGTTTTTTTTTTTTTTTTTTGATGAAGGCGCCAAAGCGTGCCCGTTTTAAATGAGTGAGAAGTATTTTACAAACAAAATATCTAAAATTTCCATATTTTTTCCCGGCTGAAAACGTTTCTGATGTGATTTAATCAAAATTTAATTTAAGAAATTAGAAAAAAATGACTAACGAGACAAAAGGGAATCAATCTGATGTAGAAATTACTGTAAGTGAATTCATTATTAGTTACAAGTTTCATGACTTTCTAAAATATTCTGATATTTTCACTTGGGTTGACTCAAGTAGAAACATTTTATCGCTTCCTCGACTAAATCAAAATCAAATCCTCCCTCAGTTTCAATGGCACCATAATTGTAATTTAATCTACAATCAAAAATTCCTTCTGGTTTGAGTTTAAAGTGACTGAAAAGCAACAGAGTGACGGGCCCATTAGTAATTTTTATAGCAAATAACAACAAGTTCGCAAACTCGCCCTAATGATTTGTTCTATTTAAAAAAAAAATAATCATTCAAGAAATTTGATCCTTGAACTGCGGTCTGCGAGTGAGTTAAATATTAAGAAATCGCACGTTGTAGTAATAAATCTCTTTCTATTTGCTGCGCATAAACTTTCGCTCCATTATAAACATTTAAAACAAAAAAAAATTATAAACATAGTTCATATTTGTTTATGCTTTTCATGTCTAAAAAAAATTTCACTGATGCCAGATTGATAATTTGCCCAGCTTGAAATAAAATTTCCCCCCTCATTTTAGAGTTTCTTTAATATTCCACTCTTCGGCGTTGGATGTTCGATGATTGATGTGAAAATATTTTCCCACAACAGCGAGAGAGCGTGGCGAGAAAAAATACATGAAATAAAAATTAATTTAATTTACATCGCAGCGTATGAAAAAGTTTCAGTAATTTTGAACTTTTGGCGCGCTTCTGGCTTTTTTTTTTTGTTCATTTATGGAAATAATACAATAACAATGAGAAACGGAAATGCCAACAATTTTCAGGCTGTTTGGATTTCACGCATTCCTATTTTCAAAACACAAAACAAGAGAAGCAAAAAAATAGAAGGAAAAATATTTCCAGCAACAGATTTTCCTCTCCATCTCTCTCACTCTGACTATTTTGAAAGAATGTTGTTTTCTTCGTTTTCACAATTGCCCAACATTAATACATTAATAGTATCTAGCAGAAAATTTTACAATATCAATTTAATTACACATCGAGAACAGAAAATAATTTTCAATTTTCTACCTCTTCGTGACCTCCGCCCCCACCCTAAAAAAAGAGAGACTGCATTAGACAACGTGAAACACACGAGTAAAAAAAAAAATTCCCATCTGGAGCAGATTTTGTAAATCGATTTTAAATTAATTTAGCTTCTCTGTTTCAATTCAATATCGCATTCGAAGGATGAGCAAAATGTTATTGAATCGGGTGATAGGAAATGAAATTCCGCCCTCGAGATTGAAATTGAAAATTTCGTTAATGTCAGAGAACGTCGAATAATTGCAACATTTAAAATGTCACAGGCGTTGAGTTTAAAATAACACTGATTTGCCACAGAGAAAATCAATCGCGAATAGTTAAAATTCCGGCAAAACGAAATCACGGAAAGATTATAAAAATAATGCCCGTTGACATTTTTCACTGAAAGAAATTAATTCAGAAAAAAAAGAAAATTAAATTTTTTGTGCAAAATTCTCTCACGCATTAAAATGAAACTCGCAAGAGTGTCACGACATTGCTTAAAAAGGGAGGCTTATAAATATCATAACGCTTAACCCAAATTACATTCAATAAGCCCCTTTGATGCGAAAATGTACGCGCTTGTTATTTGCACGTCAATCACATATCGAGCATTATGTCGCTCATCACCATATGACATCGGTGAAATATTATGAGAATTTTTCTCACGTGCGGTATGACGAAAAAAAACGCTTTTGAAAAAAATTTAAAGGGAATCCCGTCAACAAGAATTGCTGTGTGACTGTGTGAAATTTCACAAAAAGTGAACTGCAAAGTTTTTTTTTTTTAGTTATTTGCCTTCTCCTTGAAATGTCTGAAAGCGATGCGTTTTTTTTTTTTCTTTTTTGAGTTAATGACACTTTGCAATTCTACCTTAGCATTTGCTTCAAACGAAACACAGACTTGAGAGTTTTCAAATATGAAAAGCGCCATGCTGTCGCCGCTCATCCATTTACTAAAGTTATATAATTTTTTTTTCGGTATGTTAAGGACACCAGTAAAGCGATCTGCCCAGCCCAGATCCAATTATGAATGCCTGACCTTCATCAAGTTATTTTTATTTAGCATCATGCGAGGGAGACAGAAAAAGAAAAAAAAAAGTCATGAAAAACTTTACTTTGATTTATGAAATTCCGTTCACCTGTTGTTGCGATTCGCGAGCGCGACTATAGCCAGCAGTTTGATCTCTCCATCTGGGCGTCATTAATTTTGCGAAAACGATTATGGAAAAGCCAAGTCGACAATTAATTCTGGTCTAGAGATCAAGATTCATTTTCAAATAGAAATCTCTCTCAAGTATTTTTAATTTTTTTATGTTTTTGCTTTTTCGTTTGATTCACAAATTTAAAATAAAAAGAGAAAACAAAATTTGATTTCTTTGCTTACAGATGTCGATGCTGTGCTGCCCTATCGTAAAGTGAGCATAAAGCGAGGAGAAGATGTCAAAAAATATCATGAAATGTGTGAAGAAATTGGAAGGTTTGTAATCAAACGATTCAAATTATTTCAAGGACGCTCAAGTGTTTTATGATGACGTAAAGAAAATTACGCGTGGCACAAAAGGACAACAAATTGCACAAATGACGCACATAAATTAATTTATTTTATTTTTGCTCTTTCATCGCACATCTGTTGTTTAGGGGCAAATTCGGTACAGTTTACAAGTGCAAAGAAAAATCAACGGGACTGTTTTTTGCGGCCAAGTTTATTCCGATACCGAGTCGCAAAGAGCGTAAAGATGTTGTTCGCGAAATTGATATGATGAATCGTTTGCAGCATCCAAAAATTATTCAGCTCTATGATGCATATGAGTACAATAAAATGGTTTGCGTTGTGCTAGAATTGTGAGTTTGTTTTTGAATTAAAAAATAAACAACGGCAATGGCAATGAAATGCGATTTTTAACATTTGTATGTTAATTAATTAATGGATTATTCCAAATGCATTTCAACTTTTGCCATTGACACCAACCATATTATAGATTATGTATGTTTGACATAGTCTCTCATATGATACTTATTCTTCACATCAACAGAATCGAAGGCGGTGAACTTTTTGACCGCGTTCTCGATGATAAATTCATATTGACTGAAAAAGCTTGCTCAATATTTATGCGCCAAATATGCGAAGCAATGGAATACATTCACGAGCAAAATATCATTCATCTGGACTTGAAGCCGGAGAATATTTTGTGCTTAACAGAAACGGGAAATCGAATTAAAATAATTGATTTTGGGTTGGCACGCGAATATGATCCGTGGACAAAGCTTCAAGTGCTTTTCGGAACGCCAGAGTTCGTCGCACCAGAGGTTGTGAATTTCGAAGCAATAACTTTTGCAACGGACATGTGGTCAGTTGGAGTGATTGCGTATGTTCTGTGAGTAGATTTCTGATTCGTTTGTTTGTAAAATGAATCATGCATTCACGCTGGGTACCGTGAATAGTCTGCACTGCAATCATTTGAAAAAAAAAAAGAAAACTTTTTTATTTGATTACACAAAATGCACAGCAGCAGCGTTTACGTCTCATGTTCTCGTTACACATCTGATTGAATGCAAGTTTTATTTTCTTCGCTTCTTTTTTGGAATATAAATATTTAATTAAATTTTCTATTGTCTATTCGTAGCGTTTCGGGTCTTTCACCGTTTGCCGGCGAATGTGATGTTGAAACAATGGGCAACGTGACAGTGGGCAAATACGATTTCAACGATGAAGCTTTCGACAATGTGTCACCTGAGTGTATTGATTTCATCACGAAACTACTGATGAAGGAGCATGGCCAACGCTTAACAGCAAAGGAAGCATTGCGACATAAATGGGTGAAAAGGAAACCACAATATCATCCGACAAATGCCAAACCATCGAATCCATTATCGTTTAAAGCTGGTTACATGGATAAAGTAGGAATCACATATTTTTGCATGTGGTGATGGAAGGGGAGGAAAAGAAAAAAGAAAGCTTTCTCTCTTCCTCTGCACTCATTTCTTTTTAGACAATTTGTCGAGAACGTGACGATTGGCGAGGTTATGTCGAAACAGTTTTATAGTTTACGTTCTGTTTGGGTTATGCCAAGTCTCGTTTCGCAACATTAAAACGTTATATCGACCGTGTGTGGTCGTCTCGCAGAAAGTTTTTTTTTTTTTTTTTCTTTTCGCCTTTTAGCATTATCCAATTAGCAATTCATTGGATTTAACGTAATTAATTTCTCTAATTCGTTCCTCCCTTTCTCTCTCTTTTCAACATAGGACAACTCCCTGACAACAGCCAAGGATAATTTGCGAAACTGTGTAGATCGATGGAATGAAAATGGCATCACACCCTACGTATTTGATAAGCAGCAGAGCTCAATATCGCCGATACATTCGAGCATTTCGTCATCAATAGGTAAAAGCTTTTCCAGATTCTATGTGTGATAGATATTGTTATCATTCCCTTGATGTTCTTATACTCTCGATGTGGCTCGAGCGCAAAACTTTTTCATGTTTTTTTTTTTTTAATGTTGTTAAAAATGCCTTTGGACAAAAAAAAATCATTCGCACAAATCACATGACAATTGGCCTCCCAGCAAGCATCCTGCACAACCACAAAAGCCTTTTTCCTTTTAAATAGAGAGCGACATTGAAAGCGCAGAGAAAGGCGCAAATCGTGAAAATATAAACATGTTTCATAGCCTAGCGACTGTTGACAGAGCATACAAATAGTGTTGAAACAAAAGGAAAAAAAAAATATACTCGTCTCTGAATTATCAGTCGCAGTGATGCTTAAATGTCCGACTAAGCAGAGCTTATTTCACATTTTTGATTCACTACTTAGGCGCTTGAAGCCATATCCAGTCTCAATATCCGTTAAAAATAGAAAATATTCAAAAGAAAAAAAAATTGTAATAAATTTCTTTTCTGTATTTTTTTCCCTCTTTTTCCATATCAAAAACTGGATGTTGTGTTATTGAAGAGAAAACAAAAAGCACAAATTATGTTCAGGATAATGAGCACAACGAGAAATTAATGACTTGAAACATGAAAAAAATAAAACTTACCACAATATCGCACCATAAACATTGCTCTCTTCCTCCTCGCCATATCATGGCATCAAGCAATCCCGATTTTCATGACCCGGCTCCATGTCACACGCCCCTGGATGTTGTTGCAAAGAGCAATAGACAATAATAGATAATGAAGCTAAAAGCTACTTAAGAAGACATATCAAATTATATTATAATAACTAGACTTATAGAGTTAAATAGTCGACATATCAAGTTGCACAAAGTCATCAAATGATAACTAACACGAAATCGCAAAATCGCACTTAATCTTAGGGATCATTTTACATAAACATTTCCATATTTTTTTCTCGTTTTGCTGCTTTATGCTTCAAGTTTCCTTGTGTGATGGCCATTTATCGATTTTACGTTCATGTCGTTATGTCGCTTTAACAGTGCTTAATAGCGTTTACAGATGTTGAATGATTCTGTTTAGTACTGACGATGAAAAAGGAAAATCGTTTAACAATTTTTTAAATATTTTTCTGGCTCGAAATTTTTGGTAAAAATAAAAAGATGAAAAGTTGAAAACATAAGAAAAAAGAATCTGTGAGAAAATATTCATTTTGGAAAGAACAAAAATTTTTCATGCATTGAATATTCGTGAAAGAATGGAAAATTCACCATTTTAAAGGAAAATTCAGAAAGAAAAAGATTTGAGACGGAAGGAAATGAAAACTCTAGTAAAAAAATAACTTTATGTAGCCGTCAATGAGAAGAAAGTGTTTGTTGCTGTGCTAAGTCCTTACGTGAATTTAAATTTTCAATTTTGTCATAGCACTGAAAAATTAAATTCATTTACCGCACCAACAAATGACGTCCAAAACTTTTTCATTTATTTTGTTTTTCATTTCATTTTCATGCAATTTTCGCTGCTATTTTTTTTTGCTGTCCATATATTCATCACTTCAGAAATGTCGCCATCACCAATTGGCTCATTAAGTAGCTGCTCATCCGAATGCCTGACCACAAGCGATGGCAATGATGATGTCACCGCCATTAACCAATCATCGCAATTAACCGAAAATTCAACACAAAATCATCAGCCGATCATTAGCTTAAAAGATTATTTACATGCACTGGAACGCCATAAATCAATTGACAACTGCTTCCTAGCATCATCCAGTGTCAATCGGATGTATTTTTTTGATGAAATAAAACAATTAACCGATCATTTATTTAAACTGACCATACAACCAGACACGACGAACGATGAAACATCAACAATACCACCAACACATGACAATGAGCTCTCACAGAATGCCAATCACCATACAAATGATATAAAAATACATGATCTAAACAAAACCATACAAACAGTGCCGCCAGCATTAACGGAATTTGATATTAAATTGAAGACATTTAAGAAGAATGATGATGTCGTTCAGCAAGTTCAGCAAGTAACTGATGATGGTAATCGATCGATGAACTCGACCAGTAATAATATGTTAAATGATTCCATTGGGATGGATGATGGAAATTCAGAGCCTGATGTTGGACTCATCAAAGGTTATCAATTCTCAGAAATTCTCAAGAGATTTTCAAATTTCGCCGATGACACGTTATCGACGCATATATCTGAAACGTCAAATGCACCATGGCCCGTGTCCTCGAAGCGCACCAAATTCCGCGTTAATCAGATGAGTAGTCGCGATGTCCCAATCATATCAACAGATCGTCCCGCCCCTGCAAAACTAAAAAAGCAAAATGCCATCGATGCCACTGATATGAGGCTTTTTGATGAACAAATTAGCCACAAATCAACATCATCTGTCACAAGTAAATGCATGGTAAATTTGCTGGACAAATTTAGGCACCAACAGGACGACAATGCCAAAAATCATTTCTTCAACATCCGTCACGAGACATTTGTTAGTCGTTTGCCAAACGGCAGCATTTCATTTGACTGTGGACAATTGGGCGGTGATGTTGAACAACGTTCGATTAACACGATACGACAATTATTTCATTTGCACGCAACGACCGGAACAACTGTGAGACAAATTCAAGCACAGATTGAGGGTAAAAAATAAAATAAAATTGTCTTCAACACCCTTTGATCTTGGAGCAATTGATTTTGATTATCAAAATCTTAATTTTTAAAGAAACCCTTCTGAAAAATAACTAATTTGTGATATCAAAACTACTTAGCTAATTGACTTTCAATAGAAGTCACCACTTAATCTTTTACCCTCAACTTATTGTTTATCTCTTTCAATCTTTTTCTCTTTTGTTTACAAGATGTCACTTTCAAGGTTCTTTGTGTCACCATTGTCATCCTTTTTAGCACTCTTTCTGTCCATTAAGTGTTTTCCCCCATTTTATTATCCGCATTGCATCCATTTTTTGTTTTTATTTTATGGCTTTCAGAAACAATTAACCAGAATCACTTCTTTTGTTGAGTAGAGTTGCAAAGAAAAAATTGTTGAGTGAACGACAAATGTGTCATCCCTGCTTCACTTTCTCATATTGTTTTCCCGAAGAATAGAAATTTACCAGAATCTATTGTTTGATTGTAAAGAAAATACCTAATTGATGTTACTGTCGTGAGTTTAAGAGAAACGCTACTTAGTCATGATTAGTCATAATTTATTTATGTAATAAATATCTTGCTTCAAATGTATTAAATTACCAAAGTCGAATCGCTAAACAATTGTAAATGTTAAGCACGATGCGACAAATAAAAACTGAATGTCAAAGAAAAGAAAATCTTGATTTGTTTCCGTAAGTAATTTGTTTTATTTATTAAAGTTTTCAGCAAATTTTCAAACATTTTCTTTTCATTTTGCAAGAAGAAGGAAGAACTTAAAAATTACACTGGAGATCTGATTCATAATTTTATGGATATTTTATTATTGCTGTATGTCTGTCTATAGCAACTGCAATATCGTGAATGCAAAGAAGAAAATTATTATTTTTTCAAGTTTTTCAATTTTCATGATAATTTTTTTTTTCTGAAGCGTTTCGAAGCGCTGCGATTACTTTTAGAATTTTCAGCGTGGAGCATTTTTTTTCCCCCGCGTAAGACTAATTTGACTGAATTCATGAGCAAATTTCATGTCTTTTTAAGATGTTTCTAAGGAAGAAAAACAAATTCAATTTTACTCTTAAAAACTATTTTCGCCTGAGAAATAAAAAACCAATTCTGAATAAAGACGACCGAAAAGAAAAGGAAAATGCAAATCACATAAAAGGAAACAATATGAAATGGAGACTCGGCAAAAGTCCTTAGCGATGCTCATAATGGAGCGAGTGAAATAAGAAAACCCAGCATATTTACATAAATATTTCCAAGCGAAATTATTCCAAACTAAAATCAAAAACACAGTAAAAAGAAAGGTAAATTCAATTTTCGATGTCGTAATTGAACTTTTATGGCACAAAAAGCAAAAAAAAAAAAGAAAAATAAATTTCGCATTTTCACAATTTTCATTTTTAGGTTTTGGTTCTTCTCAAATTGAAGAAAAGGGTCACGGAATGGAATAATAAAGAAAAGTTCACATTTTTTATCAATGCCTCGAAAAGGCGAACGCTCTGGCCTCATTTCATCGAAGACAAGAGATATTTTTGAAAGGATTTGTACGGATATATGAGATATCAAATAAAAGGAGAACGGAGACCGCTCCGGTTCCTATGAAAAAATATATGTAAAAGAATATTGGGAAAATTGCACGAGTTAATAATATAAAATAAAACTTGTAAATAAGCAACATGAGAATTTCGCGCATTTTTTCTAATTCTTTTAGAGCTTAAGAAAAAAGCTTTGCAAAATGAAACGGTCTAAGAACAGAAACCGCCCTTTCCTGAAATTCATACTCAGCATCAACAAAATCCAATATTGCTCTCGGCAATTGAGAACATTCAGCGAAAAGTCTTTCGTAATATTTAACAAAGAAAGGAAAATTGTTTTAAGGAAAAAATGTAAAAAAAAAGAAGGAAAGCAGCCGGCGGTTGAAAAAAATTGTATAATTTCAAGCGAAAACCTTTTTTTTGCGTTATGAATGTTGTTGGCACCAGAAATATCAAATCCCGGCTTCGTGATTTTGGATTTAGCCTTTCTTCAGATTCGTTGTTTCTTTTTTGCGGACACCGTAAGTCGCTGCTTTTTCTCTTTGAGAAAATCTAAAATGAAGAAAAATGATGTCATCACCAGAATGCTTTTAAAGGTCAGAAAATCTTCTTTGAAAACTCACCTGTGATCTTTAACTGTCCAGAACTGCCGTTCTTCTTGGAGTTAGCTGTGATTGGCTGGTTTTTAACTGACATTCGATTGTTGTTCTCCTCTCGTGGTTCTAGTTTCTTGATGTGATGATAGTATCGCAATTTCGGCAATTGCCCTTCAAAGCTTGCATTTTCGGCGACAGAATAGAGACGTTTGATGTGGTTCACCTGATACATCTTAGGCACATCCTCGCTGCTCACCGCTTCCCACTTGTAATTCTTCTGAACCTTCGCTGGCTGACCCGACTCAAAATCAAATTCCCATTGTGAGCATTTTGAATCACTTCCGCTTGATTTAATATGACTAAGGATTCAAGAAGAAAAATAGTTTTGGTTTTTTCAGATTCCATTGCAAAATTCCATTCGCATATAATTGATGTCTTTATTTCGTTACTTACACCTTGAGCTCCGATTTATTTGACATTCCGAATAACGATTTCGCAATCATTTTGGCTTTTCGAGCCCGTTCTGTTTGACATTTTGATAACGATCGCGGTGAAATGCGCCTATTTATTTTGACGCCTGTGGCCATAATGAGTTTCTCAGTCATTTTTTGTCTGGATCTTTTTTAATTTTTGATGATGCTCTTTGTTTTCACAACATAACCCAACTTTTATGCAATGTAGTTATTGATTTATTGTGTCCGTTTTCTTTTTTTCTGATCATCAATTAGATTCTATACATATGTTTTTACGACTTTACGGTCGTAAAGTCCTTCTAAACAACTTTTCATTAAATTTTATGCTTATTATTTTTTTTATGATTCGCGTTAGCAAAAAAAATACTATTTATGTCGTTTTTAACACAGCAATTACCGAGAAGAAATTAATTTCTCTAATGCGCAAGTGCAATTGACTTTCTTAATCGCGTTACCACTTTTGAGAACCTAACTGCAAACTTTATGCGTAATTTTAAATAGAATTAGAAATCAAAACAAATTACAAATCGTTTAGTTCAGTCGGTTTAAAAGGGGCTTAAACCTGCGCGAACTCAACGGCTCATAATAAACTGTGTTTTGCAAAAACTGCCTATCTCCAAAACATAGGATTAGATTAAGAAAATCGTCGAAAAAAATTAATACTCAATATTATTCATTCTGAATATTTTTTTTTATATTACGATTTTAAAAACAATCTAAAGTTTGATGAACTAATTTTAAATTGCAAAGAAAATATATGTATCAAATATAAAACATATAGTTAAAGTGCGATCGGTTTCATTTATATGTGTACCAAGGGAATTTTAGCGTAGATCGCAATTCCACGTTCAATTTTGAAATATCCATTTGTGCCTTCGTCCTGCACCCCAAGAATTCTTAAGTATCCAGTAATCACAATTTAAAGTACCACATTTTTCAGTCCCATGATTAACCAAGCTGCAACCAAGCTTAAGATATTTGTAGACCCAATAGTCACATCCTCCTCTCCTCCTCTACATCCAGCGTATCCATCCCAATTTCCAAAGATCAGTTGCACATTCATGTAATTCCTGTTCTGACAAAACCACCAACTGATTGCATTTTTGTATTTGATTGCGATGGCACTTTCAATTGCTAACAGCACAAAAATCCAACTTCCACAGCTTAGCTAATACTCCACTGTCATGACTTTGCCTCTTTCAACCCAGTTGACATAATCCGGAAGTGTCGACGATGCTTCAATATTTGGTTGCTCAAAAATATCTGCATGAGGCTGGTTCTCCTAATTTTATTCTAGAAAACTTCGAAACTTATATTAGAGAATCGATGGAAAGCTTTCTCATTGGTTTAATTTAATTTACATTCTTGAAACGCTCATTGTGATATTGTGGTGATTTTGGATGTTCAGACATTGTAAAAGTTTGCGATCGCATTTTCTCTTGCTTCATTTATATTTTCCATCCTTCCAATACGAATTCCATAAGTTTTCTGTACGAAAGAAAAACGTCATGAATTTGTGAATGTAAGAAAAGAAAATGCGTTAATTTTACCAAATATTCAGCAAACATTTGATCCTTTTCATTTTCCGTTAAATCACGACAATACAAAGCTGCAACAACTGTGAGTGCGTATCTTATATTAAATTATTAATTAAGTTCTTAAAATTATTTAGAAAATAAGTCTTTATTGCAAATGCGTATCAAAATAATATTTATTATGACATGTTTGAATAATTTATGATAATGTTTGTGATTTTGTGATTCTTTTGCTGTTTTGAGCCTTCGTAAAATGTGGAAACAGAAACAGACTGTAGACATTTCTATTTCTAATCCGGGGATGATATACAATTTTGGAGTAAATATTTTTATTTACTGAAATTTGTAACGCTAACAACGCAAACAACACGATCATTTGCTCAGTCACAGCTGATATTTATTTACTTATTCCGTTTTAATCTTTGAATATACTTATTACTTATTAAAGGATTTGGAATGTCTTATATTTTTCAAGAATAACCAAAGAATCATATAGTTTTGTTAAAAATTAGCCAAACCCAAACCGGAAAAAAATATAAAACAAATACTTTTAATTACCTTTTAAATACTGCTGAACATTTAAGCACCTGCGTAATTTAATATACGTATTCGTTGAAAACCATAATTACTTAGCTTAATTATTTTGTCGAATATATCTCGATATTTTCTAGCAGCAAATTCAAAAGATTTTTCGTAGCGGTTCCTGCAATTCAGTGCGCTCATTTTCATAAAAGAAATTAGATTTCTTCTGATTTTCTTTATTTTATTGATTTTCTAGCTAACTCTAACTCGATATTCTAGAGTCTTACAATTTTTGATATGTCAAATATGTAACTATCATATTTTAATATTTAAACGCCCTTACATATCGTATGATCTACCAAAGCTAAAACCAATAATTTTGATTTGTATTTTGCAAATTAAACAAATGGAATTTTAGCGTAGTTCGCAATCTGGCAAAGATTTCTACCACGTTCAATTTTGAAATATCCATTTGTGCCCCATCCTGTACCCCATGAATTCTTGACCAACCAGTAATCGCAATATCTGTTTCCACACCATTCAGTTCCATAGCCAACCAAACCTACTAAATGGTTGATGCCCTTTCCAGCACATTGACTGCGCGTATCTGTAAAAACTCCACTTCTGTAACTCATCAAATCACTAGAGACGTACAATGTTATTGAAAGAGGTCCTGTAATTTATTAAATTAAATTAATATTTAGAGGAATTACGAAATTACAAACTAAATTACCTTCTGTTGCTAGAACAGTCTTCATCGTATATTCATCGCCAGCACTAATTTTCTTATAGCCGTTGACATAAGACAATGAGTATTTAGATCGTTTAAGATTACAGGCAGTTTTATCATTTCCGGTGTAAAGATTGTTTTGGTTCAAAGTAACACCTTTAGAACCGCGCACATAATTATAAACCCAATCATCCCAACCACCACGACATCCGGCGTATCCTAGTTTCCAGGGATCAGCAATGCACTCAAGCAATTCCTGTTCCGATAATTTAACCAATGAGTTGTATTTGATTGCGATGGCACTTTCAATTGTGGAAACGGAACCAAAAATCCAGCAAGATCCGCAACCGCCTTGATTCTGTACAGGCGTTACTTTTCCCTTTTCAACCCAATTGATATAAGCTGGAACCGCAGTCGGTACAACAACGGCATCAGAAAACGTATTAAGTGCCTCGCGACCATCCCTAAGAGGTGCAACTACTCCCGTTTTTGTTCTAATAATCTCATCATAGCTCAAATGCGAAAATGGATGCAAACCCTTCTCAAAAGTCTCATTTCCAGTTTTGAATCGTTCATTGTGATCCGAAACATCATAAAAGTTGTTTAGCAAATTTTCTTTTGCTTCGTTTATATTTTCTGAACGTCCGATTCTAATATTGAATGAATTCTAAGAAATAAAAAAATTAAGAAAGTTAGGAAAATTCTTAAATCATAAGATTCTACCGATATTCATTTATTCAAAATTACCAAATAATTTGTGAACACTTCATCCTTCTCGATTTCTGTCAAATCACGATAGCCCAAAGCTGAAGCAACTATCCAAGCCAAAGCAAATAATTTCAACATTTCGCAGCAATTTTCGTAGTAAAATAACCATCGAATTTGTTTAGTCTCAATCTTATATACTTATTTTGAAGATATTTGCTTAACTTGAATCTTATCAAAATTTATAAGCATACGAGTGCTTTAACTAGGAGTTATTTTAAAGCAAAAATTATTGTCTGACGCAGTGATTACATCTCGAGTTTATCATTACGAAGCTTTTATGGCGCAAATATTTAATCACGCTTAAAAGTATTTTTGCTTCTAACAAATTTCCGTCAATAAAAACGCACTTTTTTGTTCACCTCACACGACATCACAAACCGCAATTTTCAAGTCTAATTTGGATCCATCGGGATTGTACAATTCAGCTTCTTCGTTCACTATTTTATCGATGAACATTTTCACCTCCATTTCACTTGCTTATTTTTAAAAATGACGTCCTTTGTTTGTTTAAGATTTCTTGCCGATTATCTCATATGGAATTATGTCAATTTTTCTTATTTTTAGCATATATCTCTCCATTTTTCACTACTGAACTTACGATTTTTCTTATTTTTTTTTTATGAGGAGTCTATCAGTTTCTTCTATGCATCGGCAAATCACCCAAGAAAAATTTCTTACTCGGCCAGAATTATCTTCAAGCAGCAGCTATCATACTTATTATTTCTCATTATTACACAGTCTCTGAATGATATTACCTGCCCTAAATATTTTTAGTCCATGGTTCAAGAAAAGCAATATCGGTGGTGACTTTCCAAGTGACCATCGTGTCACCATTAATTTCTTTGTCATCAAGAATATATTTATCACACTCAATACAATGTAAACACGACTTCAAGCTTTTGTATAGCTCTTCATCATATTTATTTAGTTTATTGTTTATAAACAATGCTGTTGGTTACTTATACCATAAAGATTATCTTACATTAAGTTTTCGTAGAAATATAATTTGAAAATTATTTAAACTGAGAGATATTCGTTTTTCAAAATTTAGATAAAGTTTTTACATTGACAAATTGATTGCCACGGAGAAGTAGATATTTAATTTTACTTTTCTAATCGCCTTAGCTTAGTTAGAACAAAATCATAACTAAGTAGATAAGTATCAAACCAAACCTAAAGCAAAATTTCATCAGAAGTACAAACAGAAATAAAAGCTTTTCACGAAACAGATTTTACATATTTTTATAGGTAAAGAAGAAAAATCTTAAAAGACAACTGTGGCAAGAGTCAGGGACGAGTGTATATTTGAAGAAATTGTCTTTACGTTATCCCTGAAGGCATTTTGGTGTTACTCGTAAAAGAAACCTGTACAAACTGCAATTGTGCTAATAATTTATTGTTGAACTTGCGTTCATGAGTAACGAAGATGAATTCATCCTCGAGGAGCTTTGGAGCTTTTATGGCTGTATGTCGCTGGCTACGAGACAATGTGAATTTGCACATTGGGTGTCAGCCACTTGTGAATCAGTGGAAACGGATCTTTTCTTATTCAAATAAAATCTATTCCGTTGGGAAATGAAACAAAATTGCACATTGCACCTGAACGTTTTAAAAGACAATACAAAAAAGAAAGAAAGCAAAAGAAAACTGAAAATTTATATTTTGCACTTTTTGCTGTCGTTTAGCTTCAGATTTTTTTTTTTTTCTTTTTTTTCGGTTCCAAAATGATTCATGTTTTTGCTGCCTGAAAGCTTTCAGATTAAACCTGATTTGCTTTTCTTAAGAAAAAGACAATTTTTTATAGCTTAAAGCTTTCTAAGGTAAAGAAATTTGGATTAATGAGCGAGGAACTGAATTTGTTTTGTTAGAATTAAAGCTCCGAACAAAAAAAGCGTTTGCTAATTAAGCTGAGTGAAAATTGTTTCTTATCAATAAATCCTGGCGGCACAATATTTTTCATTCACCAGAGAGTGTTAATTTTATTTGACAACCACGACAACGTCAGTCATTTTATGAAAATTTTCGCTTTTATATCTAGGCAACCGGAACCGGTGCCCGTGAAACCCATTAAAGCAACATTTTGATGATTTGTTTATTGCCACCCGCGACAAACTGCTCATTTCTCACTTTTCGAATGGCAAAATTTATTGGTTTAGCGGATTCGTTTTGTTTGTTGTCTGCAATGAAAAATTACAAAAATGATAAGCGCTTGCGATGAAAATTTATGAGGCGACTTTATGTCGGAGGTAGAAAGAGGCAAACATTTTTGTGCCAGGTGACACTTTAAAACCCATTTTTGGGAAAATGTTCCAACTGAAAAATGACTGTGATTTGAATATGGTACGATGACATAAACTTTAATGGCATTCAATTTTTTGACTAACTGATGGCAGGGCTCTGGCGGTGGCGGCTATTGAATATTTTTTGGTTGCCTGAGGGACTGAGTGAGGGTGTTATTTCGTTGGCAAAATTGATGATGCATCATTTTTCATTCACATCAGAGCGTCGACATCAAGAGAGAAGGCAACAAAAAGTGTTTAAAGTGAGACAATATCATTGAATTTGGTGCTTGAATGGGGTTAACATTTTTCCCTCTTCTACAAAAAGAAATTCTCAACATTCTGAAAAAAAAAAAAAAATAACTCGAGTGAGCAATTTACCTAGTCACATTTTATGCGAAATATCGAAAATTTTCCACGTGATGATCCAAAAACTCGATGCCGCAGATAGACTTTATGTTTCGGAAAGAAAAAATGAAGAAAGTTTTATGGAAGCTGAATCGAAATGCTCTGAACGACCGCACAAGTTTAAAGTAGCTTTTAGCAATTTCTTTATTCATACATTCGATTTTCGACAATCGGAGGGAAAAACTGAAAGAATTATGAGAAGGTGGAGAAGTTTAAATGGAATTTTTTCATAAATCCTAGCTTTTAACACCACACAAAAGACGTTTTCCTTCTTTTTTCCCCCAAGCTATAAATTGTATCGATAACGATTCTCCTTTAAATGTGTTTGACAATTGTATTTAAATAACTTTCAAGGATGAAGGGAAAAGTTTTTTTTTCTTGTTTTCATTCAACGCTCTATGAAATCCCCAAATGGGCTGTCGATAATTCTTTCAACGTTTGTTTCTTTTCTTCCAAGATTTCTTTAAGGTATTTAAGAGAAAGCTTTTTTCCGCGAGAAAAATGCCGCTATAAATGAGATGAATGGAAGTCAAATAAATAGCTTCATAAAATTTTATACCCCTTAAGATTTATTTTTCTACGGTGGATTCGATCTGATGTGAAAGAAAAATATGCACAAATGAGATTTTGCAAATATCAAAAACGCATCAGCAATTTGAGGTTAAAATTAGTCTTATCCATAAAAAGTGCAATGAATTTATTTAAGTGCTATTTAAAATTCATAAGCACCGCTACCACTATTTTGTGTTTAGCTTAAAACGGTGCAATGGGGAAAAAAACATTTAACTAAACAAATGAACCGACAAAGTGTGTGAGAAAAATAAAATGATGTCATTTCTTTTCCTCAATTCATTTCATTTGAGAGCTCATAAAAACTCCTTAAAGAATTGTTTGCGTTTTTCTTAGGCAACCAATAAAAAATTTAACCTCGCCGGAGGAGGAGTGAAAAGCAAGACGATCTAAAGTGGTTCTAATGATAATGATAGTCACGTATTTTTCATGGTTTTATTACTGCACAAAATTGTAAAATTTTGGAGCGAGGACAGGCGACGAATTTAACCAGCTCATCGCCGTCGTTATTGTTTGCTGCGCCCGCCATTGAAGTGCTATGAAAATGGGAAAAGTGCTCGCTTTTTATTTATCTTTCTCGCGCTCTATAAAAAAAGTGTTGTTCTCATTTCACTATGGAAGCACAGCACATTGAACAAGAGACAGAATGATGATAAAAAAAAGAAAAGCACTTAATTGTTTTAAAACAAATATTTAAAACATCATTTTTTATAGCTTCACAGTGAGATAATTAAAATTAGTCGTTGGTTTGTTTGTTGTCAATGAATTGTGTGGGCGATGAAAAGCGTGTATTTAATGAAGCGTCTCTCTAGTTTATTTGTTTTCCAGCAGGTGCTTGCAATCTAAGGGCGGGCCGTCAGTAGAAATATTTTTTTAATATTTGAAAGAAATTTTAAAGCACTGCATAAAATTTTTCTAAATAAGCTGAAAAAAATTCTCTTCTACAAAATTTTAACAGTGAAAAATTATTAAATGGGCAAATAATATTCCATCTTAATAACAATGAGTTGATGCTCAACAACATGTTGAAATGCTGTTGTAAAACATGGTGAACATTTATATTATCTTGTTAATTGTTAATTTATTTCAGTCTTATAGTGTTTCTTTCTTTCCTTCTCTCTCTCCTTCTGGATATATCCAAGTTTACAACTTTCACAACTCCTGGCATGTATTGAGGACTCATTGAATATTCAAATTTTTTTATTTTCCATGTTCACCGAAATTAAAGCAAGCAGCATTATGGGATTGGAAGAGTGGAAGCTAAATAAAATGAAGCATATAGGATCAAAAATTATAAAGTTTAACAGCAACACGATCGTCTCATAAAATTTGCTGAAGGGCATCAAGAAAGAAAATGAAGTGATAAATTTTTCTTTGTTTTTTGATCTCAAGCCCTGAATAAATGTTTTCAGGCTTTTTCTTCTTATATAACATTCTCATTTCGCATTTTAGATCTTGTTTGTCGATATAATACCCAAGAAATAATTTGCATAACTATGGAATGAAAAAAAAAAATGAAGAATTTGTGTGTTTATATTCGGAGAGAAAATTTATTCCCCCATATATTATTATTTTTCTATTCTTAGAGCTTTGTCGACAAAGCAATCAGATTGCGTTTCATCGATATCTTTTGACTTGGAAATATTTTCTCTCTCCCTCTTTTTGCATGTTTTTCATCCTTCTTATGCCTGAAATTCACTTCATAAAAGCGAACAATTTTGTGGTATTTTTGAACAAAATAAAATTTCCATTGGAAAAATGTTCTTCACATAAATTCCTTTGTGACGTTTTATATTTTCGCAAGTAAATTCATCGTTCGTTTTTGTTCAATTTTTTTACCTTTGCTTAGTTCATGAAAAGCTTCGGGAGCATAAAATGTTTTATTCATGAATTCTGCTACATATTTACTTAAAGTAAAGAAATAAGAAAAAAAAGCTCAAAGACAAATTCAAAAATTGTTATGTAAAATTGTTTATTTATGAATACTTTATTCGAGATATTTATCAGTCGCAGCCTTGAAAATAATTCACAAAGAGTTGTCACTTTGTCCTTTGACATCATGTCAATAAAAATATTTTTGAAAACAGACAATATAAAAGTTCAAACTATTTAATTATGTATGTAGATACATATATAAATTTTTAAAACTAAATAATTATCGTGTATTCACAAAACGCATTTTCGCATGTTGTTTTTATAACTTTACAAAGCGTGTATCTGACGACTTTTCAATAAATAATTTCAAGTGAGTGACATCGGCTTTTTCCATAAAAAAGCGTCCCACGGCAACATTTTTTTTTTTTTATTGACAAACGTGAATTTTTTATGAACATTCGCCGCACATAATCATTCGAGTCTCTCGAGTCGGACCACAGTCATGAACATATAATTCCATTTCATGTCTACTAAGTACGTGGAAAGTGGAAACCAAAATCAATTACTTCACAGCTCTCTTCAAATATTCAGCTTCTTCTTGTTTTACATCTTTTTTGTGCTTATTTTTTGTATAAATTCAATTTTGCTCTGCCATTCGCTCTTTTTCCTTTTTGTGATCAAGATCATGCATGTGTTACGTAATGAAGATTTTTTTATGAACCATTTGGCCGTTTTGTTTGTTTTTTTTTTTTTTTTTTTGAAAAGCAAAATGAATGTGACCATTATTGGGTAAAAGTCAGCATGAACCTCAATGAAAATTTGTTTTATGGATTTTTTTGTCGTAAAAAGCCAAGTTCATTGAGTACATTTCATTTTCGAGCTTCTTGACCTTTCTCGCCATAATCAAAGTTAAAGCTCCTAAATGTTTTTTTTTTTTTTAAATTTTTGCTTAAAACATTTTGTTACGACTGGTGCCATTCTGACCCTAACAGTGCGACAGTGCGCTCCTGCACTCGTTGCTTGATTTCATTTTCAAAATATTTGTTCACAAAAAAATAAGTGAAAGCAGAAAAAATCAGTTTAATATAAACGAACTATTTCGAATTGCATTCGTAAAATTGGCAAATTGAGATCAATCGTTTTGTTTGTAGGTATGGAACAAAAGAGCATATTTCTCCTATTTCTCATTTGTCGGAATCAAATGCCATTGAATATTGAAAATTTTGCAAAAATTTGAAACTTTATCAAAAGTACACTTCATTAGCATCAACTTCAAGGCAACAGCAAATAACACATTTCAGAGCACAAGCATCTAATTTGTTCTCGGATATTATATGAGTCGAATGCATTTCAAGTCGAGTCGTCAGAGTTGATATCAGAATTTTGTATTTATGCAAATTATATAAATATTGATATTTTGAAATATTTTTAAAGAAGTCACAGTTTATTAAAACGACACGGGACATTTGAAAGCAAAAAGGATAAGGTTAAGGATTAGCTCGTTTCAAGCTTCGATGGAAAAATCGTAATAAGATATTGCAAATTTCCTAGAAAAATATCGGATGAAAATATCCTATTTGCATCAATTGAATGAATACTATAAAGTACTGAAATTGAACTCTATTTGACAGAGTTTACGATATTATACATATATATAAATCCTGGAAATTTTATACTCGAAAATTAATTTCTTTCTACATGTCAGATGGCTTGACAAGTAACATGCGGGTAAAAACTTCCACTTAAAATTTAAAACATTGTTGAAAGAGTCTTACATCCAACATTTTCACCAGTGCTTCAATATTTCCTTATAATTCTGTTCAGTTTATTTATATAATTCACATGCATGTGAAACTTTATTCATTTACTACGTGATGGCATCAGAGGGAATGAGAATGATGCAATCTAAAAACTAAGCTGTTGAAAGAAACGAGAGAGCTTATGCTTTGGAAGCTTTTGAGCTTTCTAATTTTTCTACTTTGAATAATCAGTGGATTGTACAATTTTTTTTTAGATGTAATAGTTTGCAGAAGAGGAGCAGCTCAAATTATTTCATGTTGTGTCAAAAACCCCTGGCACAAATTTAACACAAGGAAAATATAAAAATTTGATGCTATTTTCAACTGCAGTTAATTTTATAATCGTCTTTAATTGGCAAAGAGAATCAAAACATATTCAAAAAAAAAAATCATTTCACAAAATTGAGAAACTTTTCTTCGATGTTTTCAGCGAGAGCTGATGCAAGAATAAAATAAAGTTTTCTATGCAAACAAACCGCTTGCAATTACTAATCGGAAAATCTTTATGATCATCTTAATGGCTGTTCCAAAAAAATTTTATTATCTTGCCAATTTCTGTTGAACAGGAATTGTGCTCACAATATACAGACGAAGTTTGCAGAAATTTCAATAGACAAGAATTTAATGGTTTAACCATAATACTTATCATCGCTTATACAGCTGCAAGCACTGAAAATTCTCATCGAATAAAGGACATAACATTTCAAAATAAATATCCATTTTCCAGCTCCATCAGAGCTGATGTAACAATCCGTCAATAATCGAAAAATGCGAAAACGGAATTAAAATCAAACAAAATATTTAGTTGTTAACATTTGACAAACATTTTCCATTTTATGGGTACCGAGAATTGCAATCGAATACTGTTTTTCTGTTGCTTTATTTGCTAGGGGTTTTAGCAATCTGTATCGAACGTAGTGCACGTAGCTAAGCTCGGGATTTTCGATATCTTGCTGTCGTTTCATTGTGTCATTGATATCGTTAGAAATCCTTTCATTCTAAAATCGCTACAGTGGGAAAAAAAAACTATTAAACCGACAAAATATGTGGAAGAAAGAAATCAATTTAATTTTGGGATCTATTGAGTTCTGTTGTTTGCTAAAGACGCTTCAAGTATTTTTTTTTTGACATAACACATAACGAATTACATGTTAGAATTTAACTCGGTGGGCTTCTAATAACCGGAGCATAAATTTCCATCAATGTTGGATTCCGACATTTTGTTTTGTTTACGAATATATTATATTCTATTCTCTTCATTATTTGCACAACAAAGTCAAATGAATATGGAAAAAAACAAATCTAGCATCCATCAGAAGCAGAAGCAGATAACGGCTGAAATGAAATCCAACGGGAAGGGAAAGAGTTTCATTTTTCGAAAGTACAACAAAACAACAATTAGTTGTTTGGAGATAACAAACATTTTGCGCAAACAAATTTTTAATTTATCAAAAACAATTCCACCAAACAAACGAACAAAAGCTCTTCGCATAAAATTAATTTTCCAACTTTTGTTGTTTATTGTCGGGCTAAGCGAGGCACTCGCAAGGAACAGATAAGAAAATTATTTTTCTTTTTGTCAGAAATGAAGATTTTTTTTAAGAACCAAAAACTATTAAATTTATTCACTTCATAATTTTGAAGAAAATTCATTTGTAAATAAAAGAAAATTGCGTTTTTTTTTCTGTTTCTGCAATGAGCTTCAGGGAATAAATCAAGAATTTCTAGTGGAATTGAGATTAATTGCTTTCCTCAAGCGATTTTTGGAAATAAAATTTAATTCGATGTTTTTGTTCATGCAATAAAATAACTTAAGCCTTTTTTCTGTCGAAACAATCGATAGAAACAGCAAAATTTGTCCGAATGGAAACGAAGATTTAATAAATCTGCCAATTTATTTTTCCCAAATAAACTTTTCAATGCGAAATTCGAAAAATTAGCAATCACAAAAAAATATCAAACAACGAAACATGTACATCATGATTGAAATTTAATATATTTTATTAGATTGGACTCGGAAATGCTAAAATAAATGATGAATTTGTTCATAAAAGAGGTTAAGCTGATAACCCTAAAAAAAATGTATTTAGAGTGACATAACCAGCGATGAATTCTCAAACAAGGCATAGGAGGAAAATAGAAACACATGAGTGGAAATTATAAATCGACATTTGTGTGTTTTTATGTGTTAGCGTGCCTAGAATTAATTGCGAATTGGACAAATCCGTTTGCAAAAAAAAACTCTTTTTTGTTTCCATTTTAATGATTGTGTATTTTTGATGATAAAGTTTTTTTTTTTTATCAAAAGTACGCTTTTGGGAGCTTCACTGCAAGCGTAAAATCATTATGATATATGCTCGCAATTGAAATTGTGACGGCACCGAGCTTTGTGTCTCTCTATAAAAGCTATAAAAAATAATATATTTTTTTATAATTTTCATGTTATGTTTAAATTTCGGGCAGGTAATAAAAATAAAACATATTTATATACATCTATATAAATAGATATCCATGTTATTCTGTGCCAGGAAAATAACGATTTTGCTTTTTTTTTATATACGCTCACCGACTTTTGTTGAAACCCAATTGGAAACGAATAAAAAGTTCTCGTGTAGAAGCATATAAAAAAAATTAATATAATGAATTGTTAGAGTGTGGGAGACAGAGAAAGGGAAAGAGATAGAGAGACAACAAGCCAGCAAGCGCAACGGATTTGTCAGACTAAAGTTTATTGCGAAATTCTCCAAGCCATAAATGAAATTTTATATCAAGAACATTTTTTTTTATGGCTTTCGAATGAAAAGCGATACGCTTTGATACTTTGATTTGGAGCATTCGGATATGGTATGGCAATGTCCTCAAATTGATCAATTTAATGGATTTTTGCTCAATGTCCATTTAATTATTGATACTTATCTTCGGCATTTTTTCCAAATGGAATTTCGCTCATCAGATCATAAAAAGCATCAAACCGAAAAAATTCCGTCAAAAATTTTCCGTTTAATAATCCATCAGAATAAATCAGAAAAGGATTTGATTTTAGTTTGTTTTGGAATTAGTCTGAGCCAATGACGTAAGACTGAAAAAAATCTGTGTCCGAAATCACTGACTTAATATTTTGGTCACGTTAAAGAAATATTTGGAATCACTGAACTAGAATTCCTTGAATTTAAAATGGACCCAAGGAGCAGGTTTATGTGACATAAATGTGTGCTCGTTCTTGGCTGCAACATAAAAATCACGAATCGTATTGATATTTGTTCTATCTAGATATATGAAAATTTATGTATGCTCTCAAAGTCTGCATCTCCTCATAAAAACACACAAAATGCTGAAGATTGTCCTCCTAAAAGTGATTCCCAGGAATAAATCGTCCAATCCTATAAACAAAAGGGATCTCAATAACAAAAATAGTGATTTTCATGTGTCAGAATAAAAATCTAAAGGAATTTATCAAAATAAAGGAAAAAATTTCTTATAAAAAAATATAGATATATTTTGAAACGACGTGAATTTATCATTCTTGTATTAAATTGAATATAATGTTTCCCTATTTTTTTCCTTCTACTCCACATCATATCATTGAGTAAAGATATAGACTATCATTTATTAGACAGTCGTTTCATGTCGTTTCGTTTCATGCAGTCGAGTTATGACATATGAATGAAGATTTGACGATGTTGATGGGGAAGCTCACAAATTGATAGCATTTAAGGGTGGCAGGGTGGCAGTGTAAAACTGTGCTCACTTTCCTTATGACAAAAGATTAATGATTGCAACAGCGTAACAAAAAAAAGTCTCCTATTGATTCGTTCGTCTATTTAAGTGTGGCTTGTTTTGATTGTGAATGTGCTACATGTGGTGGCTAACTTGAAGCTTCCCACTCTTCTCATATCAGATGATTGGTTTTTTTTTTTTGTTATTGTTGAAAGCCACTTGATAGTAATTAATTGTTATTACTCAACACAAAATAGCACTTTTTTTGCTTGTATGGCTTCTGCTACATCTCAACAATGAACTCAACTTACGATGTCGATGAGAGAAAATGGAAGAAAATATATAATAAAGTTGAGAGTAACTGACATTTTATTCACTCACAGAAAATCTCTGATAATTTTCTTAAAGATTTGTTTCCAGTTTCATGGCAATCATCAATCAAATGCGAGCCTTAGAGTTGGAAGACAAACGAGAAAGCGACGCCCAAAATATAAACTTTTGTCAATGGACTTTTAATTTATTGTCTTTTTATGCTGAAACGGAAAACTTTGAGGACTAACATGAGAAATAAATTTTCTCAGATGAAATCCAAAACGCCTTCAATAAATTATTCATTAGTTCATTAGAAGCTTATGCGTAAAGAAAAATGTTTGACGAAAACACAGTTGAATTTTCACCTTCAACAAATTTTAATTAAAAAAAGAAATGAAATTCTGTGGTATATTTTACACATGTTAGTTGACAACGAGCACACAATTTAGCAGTAAATATGGTTCATGAGGCGGTGGGTTTTAATCAAAACACTTCAACACCAAACTACTTGAATAATGAAATTCGGTGTCAATTCCACCAAGAGAAAACTACTAAACAACGACGTGCATCATCAAAAATATAATGAACCATTGCATCACACAGCACTGTCTCAAATGAAATGAAAAACTTGCAAGCTTAGTGAATAAATTCGAAACACGTTTCAAGGCACTAACAGCAAGGAACATAAAAAAAAACATATACATATTCAACTCTGAAGCGGCGACTAAGTGGTACATGTGAAATGATGAGCATCAGTTAGTATTTAAAGAGATAGAGTAAATGACAAATAACTACATAGTTCAGCTTTGACTTTGGCGGGTCAACAAATTTGTTGAATCACGCTACAACTAGCACCACAGATGGAAACAAAATTATGTTTCAGCAAAAATAATTTTTATGGAATTGCACAAATGAGAAAAAAAGATGAAAATAAAATGTTGTAAAATTGTACAAACAGCAATTTTTTATTACAGGAAATTAAAAATGCAATTTGTATTCCATTAAAATTAAAACCCGAAACCACAATTCAGAGAGAGAGATGGAGAGAGAGATTTGTGAAGCAAAAAAGAATTCCATTTGCGAAATTGCACTTTAAATTTTAATTTGCAGCATTTCATTATATGAAGAATTTCGACGAGCTTTGGCGAATGAAAAGTTTAATGGACCGTTTACGAAAAAAAAAAACTGCTAAAATGGAAAGCAAAAGCCCGAAGAGTTATCGCAATGATTCCTTAAGAGGCTTCCGATTATCTTTAGCTTCCGTTGCAAAAGTCAATGGCCGATTTTATGACTTCCATATACTCAGGCCGGGCATACCAGAATGAAATGTTCCATTGAAGCTAAAAAATTTCCGTTTTCTTTTCGGACAGCTCTCATACGTTTGCAATTCAGTTCAAAAAGAAACATTAAATTAAATTTTCTTTATTTTGCTGGTGGTCGAGCTCCTTTTCAAATTGTTCGATCCCTTGAGAATTTCTTTTCGATTAAATGTTTTCATTATTAGAAATTTTCTAAAGAATGTCTAGTGAGCCGAAGAATCTTTTTGTGTAAGGAAATCGATTTTATTTCATTTAACAACAACTTAATGATTTATTTCATCGCCATTGAGAGCTTCAATTTCACGATTTCGTATATCCAAAAAGAATGATGACAATATGACAATATCTCTCGATGTACATAAAATAGCTCTGATTCTCCGTCGCATCCTTCTCGCAAATTCTTTTCTTCGATCAATCTAAACGATATTTTGAGTATTTTCTTTTCCCATGCATTACACTGATTTCGCAATAGCACAAAAATGTTTAAATTATGAGAGAGTTCTTTGCAAGCGAGGGTAAAAAAATTATTAATGTACTTTGAGAAAGATTTTTTTTCCTGCGTCCCATTAAATAGATTTGTATCGTTTTTCGAGTGCTCTTCAATAGATCGCAAGAAGCGAGAAAGAAAAAAATTGATAAATCGAAAAATAAGTTTTTCTACTGGAAAATGATGTTTTTATGTGTAGCATCATCAACGGGCATCGCCTCGCTGCTATTCACTCTATGATTGATGTACATTCATTGTGCAAAAATTTAGGTGCGAATGGCGGGCAGGCAGCTAAAATCGAGTGATTGAAGAGGCGTAAAAGGAGAAAACTTTCTAGTTCGAGGAGCTTTTGATAAAGTGTATTTGGCTTTTGGGCTAAAGTGCTTTGAAGCAAATTGGCTGCCGCTCAAATACATTCGGCAGTTACTTAATTGCCTGTTTCTGCAAAAAAAAAAATTCTCTCAATGAATCTCAATAGATTTCTAATCAATTGAACCAAAATATGGATCGTTAAATCGTTAAATGCCCCATTTTTGGGATTGAACAACCGAACAGCTTAGAAAATAACATTCTACTCGAAATACGTATTCATTTTGCCCATTATCGAAACTTAATTTGTACAAATTAATTAGCTGGTCCTTTTGGAAGCAAAAGAAACATCTTTTTCGTTCACTCACACCTTATTTAGATACCTAATGAATTTTTGCACGAAACCTTTTTTCGCCCAATTTAATTAATTGCGGTGAAATTAACACGAAATTAAAATTAAAATCGTTCCATTAATATCGTTCCCTCTCTCTATGATGCTGGAGTTGCTCTGTGGCGTTGATGAGTTGTATGAAGAACTTTAATAAAATTGTTGTCAAACATTTATTGTTCAACGGAGCTTTAGAAGATTTACATTTGTTGAAAAGTTTTCTAACTCAGCATTTGCTCAATGGATCGATCATTTAGCAATTTATTGCGTCAGATATTTTGTTGCAAAGGCACACAATGTGTCTCCAAAACAAAATTTAATTTTTATTTGCAATAATTGAAACACAAAGTTCTCATGTTTAGTCAGAAATCCCGAAGATTTAATGATGCTCATACAAACATGAAAATTATCTTCGACCAAATATATGGAAAATCGGAATTGCTTGCTCTTGCTTTGTTTACAGTAAATATTGAATCATTATCGTTTGTTGTACAAGAACAAACAAATATGCATGCAATATTAAATATTAAGATAATAATTTGATCCAAATTATTGTTATTCGTCAGGCAAATATTTAATGTTTATCCAATGTTGGAATGGCTCAATGAAGCTTTTCACCATATTTTCAGAAATAAACATTCGTAAGCTCACACCAAATTTTTGAATTTGGTCTTTTTCCCTGTGAATGAGTTACACATTTCAATGGATGTCATAAGCATCAATTTAATTCCCAGCCCTGGTTGATTTATCTGGTTGGTTATCATAATTGAATTCCTGTTTTTTTTTTTTTAATTACCAAATTCAATTCCGGCGATTTTAATCAATAAAAGCACGTGAAATGACAGATTAACTTTTTCGCACACACAAAATGACATTTTAATGCGGCCGACATATATTATCCGCCATGAATTAATCTTTTGCTCCGATCGAATAATCTGATTATGATTATGATTTTCTTTTTTCTTTTTTTTTTTTAATTAAATTAAAATCAAATAAATTTTAATTCATGCTATGCATAATTAATGGTGTTTTTATGATTAGATAATATGTTAAAATAAGTAAAATTAAATCCAATAAAATAAATTTGTTCTGCAATTTTGATTCTCTCGTTAAATTTGAAAACTGTGTAGCTATTGTTGGAGAGCAAAAAATATTAATTTTAGAAATTTTTAGAAGGTTCGAACGTAATCATCTAAAAGCATTTTCTATTATAGCACATTAATTGAACTCCAAAAATAAACTTTTAACATTTGTGCAAAATACACAAAATAATATTTTAATTGCTCATTTTCTCATTTGTTTTAAATTTGATTTATATGTTGTACGTAAAACTGAATTTGAGAAAATAATCTTAGACTATGTCGATTGCTCTTGCTGATTTTTCTCCTGCATTTTTAATGATTATTGCGATTATGATGAATTTGCGAATTTCTTGAAAGATTTTCTGTCATTCTCTCCAATAGCAATATTTCTGCATGTAGCAGATATTTAGCTGTTTGCCATTACTATCCTTATCAAACTCGCAATAAAAAATTGATAATAATTCCCTTAGTATTGATATGGCTGCCTGATATACCAATGTTGTTTGCTTTCATGCGCAAGTCTTTGGATTATACGGAACTATAGTTATTTCCGCAATCACAATTTGTTCTTTGATCGTTATAATTGGTTTAAATGTAATAATTTTCAACGAAATTTATACGCTGGTAAATTTGGGAAACATACATTTCTAACAAAGCTTCTTGTTTCTAAATATATCATTTTACATGTTAAAGAATTTAAGCGATAGGAATATTAAACAATATGCATTATTTTTGTATGTTTTGTTTTCTGCAAGATACATGTAATATTCTGTTCGTTGATTTATTCTTTCATTGACAACCTCGAAGTTATTACTATGCATTTTGTTTCTTATTTTACCGTTCCTGAAGGCTACTTAGGATCCAATCATCTGCTGCTTATTATAATGTTTTTGAGTAAATTTATTATGAATTTAATTGAATATTCTAATGCTGAAAAAAAGATCTGGAAGCTTTTTTAAAAACAAATTTAGAATTAATATTAACTTTCAAATATTTTTCTGTTTTATTTGTTGCTTGATTATTTTTAGAAAAGATTTTTTTTTTCTTCATTTGCATCAAAAGATTTTTCTATTTACAGTTTTACACTAAAAGTCACAATGTTTTAAAAGTTTATTTCTATAATTTTCTGCGTCTTGCGTTTTTTTTTTTGCATTATCTTTTATTGTTCACGTGATAAAATTTTCGAAATATGGTTTTCAAATTTACTTATTTACAGTTCATTAAAAATTTCACTAAATTGATTTTAAATTAAATTAATTTTTTTTTATCTATACATCAATATTTAAATTTTTTCTTGCTCATGCCCTCAACTCTCACCCAGCCACCCCTAGCTGGGATGAAAATAAAAATATTTCAACAAATTATCAACGCTTGATCGATTTGCAATATAAATAAAATTTTGTGCCTATAATTGTAACATTGTAACATTATCTTTAATATTCCATGAAAATGCTACATCATATTCACACGACACAATTCAATTTTGTGGGCAAAACAAATTAATAAACAATCTGAATGACTAATGACGCATTTTGCTACAGCCAATTTACAATTTTATAAATTAAGTGTAAACTTATGTATTATAATTTAACCTCAAATAATTTTCATATACATCATATACACTTTAAGCATTATCGCTAGAGATCGTAACAAATTAAGGGACAAGAGGATTATGAACAAAGATTTTATTCAAAATCGAGTTCACTATCGGTACATTCTTTAATATATTCAAGGAAATTCATTAAAAGAGAAAAGGCAAATATTTGAGTCAATTTGCGCAAAAATATTTTCATGCCAGAGATATTTCTTCCGCCCACTCAATTTCTGTTTCGGTTTATCTTTTGATCTCGGATGTTTCGGCTAAATGAACACACATAGCAATAATAATATTGCGAATTTTGTTTTTCATGCGGTTCATTTATCAAAACTTTTCATTTCTCTCTTGCTTCCCAAAAGAAAAAAAAAACAAACGAAGACAAATAAAGAATATCTCAAAGATAATCAAATAGATAATAAAAGAAAATCACTTCGATTCATTCGGCAATCCGATTGATTCCATTAATTTTATGTGTTGCCGACAAAGAAAAATATTTTTTTTTTAGGTCAAATGATAATTGTGAAGCTTTTTTTTCGGTAGAGCATCATTTTAATCAATTCACATTAATTTACTTTATTTATTTTATGTATTCACAACCTTTGCTTTTATTCCAACAACTAAGTAACCCTCCTCCCCTATTAAGTATAACAATTGCACGCCGCTTCCGAGCTTCCGACTGGATGATTGTTTATTGTGTCGGTATTGTTATCGTACCCATCACAGCTCCCGATATGTAATTGGGATGTCCATGGGAATTGTGCATGTGATGATGCTGACAATTTGCGATGCTATCCCTTTCGATGATGCTCTCTTTGGAGCTACTTTTCGACTGATGGTTTGCATGATGCACAGGTGGCGTATTGTTGTTACAATGATTAGACTCACGATTCTGTTCCTCTTGAGATATCGAGTACGAGCGATACGACAATGTCATGAACTCCTGCGGCATTTGTTGTCGTTTCGCTTGTTCGAGTCGTCGCTTTTTCAATTTCAGCCATCCCAATACGGAAATGAGCACAATAAATACAAGAATTCCCAGGCAACAGCCAACAATTAGTCCCAATCGGCGTGTAAGCAATGCATGCAGAAAACCAGAACTCGATAGTGAATCCATTTCCGTATGATAGCCTAGCATATAAAGCGTTCTTACTTGTGTACAACGTGAAGTCATCGATTCGGTTAACAATCCCTTCATAGACATTGGATTGATTTCATTGTTTGCCATCGTTAAATCGGCAATTATATTATTCAGTGGCCCATCAGTTTTATTAAAATCATTTTGATATGTCAGCCAATTACCAACGCCCAATATGCAAATTAGATAGAGTGTATTTGATGCTAGCCCAATTAGCTTTGCTGAATTTGATGAGCGATTCAAATACATGCTGCGAATCTATATGAAAATATTTGAAATTAGTCATTAAGTATGTAAATACTTTGATAAGCTCATTTTAGAAGCTTTTTTCAGAAGCTCACCTCATCAGGCACCTCCAGTGAATGATAAATGACTTGATAGCCATTTAATCCTGAATGCTCACGGCTCTGCCACGACACCAGCACCGAATACGGTTGAATGTCCTGTATTGCAAGCTTCATGATGAGTGGTGCATCACAAAAATCTTGCGGTTCCATTTTTAGAAAATCCTTTCCCCGCAACATGTCCGGTTGATTGCAGTTCAACTGATTGCCACTTGCAACATCATGCAGCAAATTCCATTTCAAATGATCATGCAACCATTCCCACAGCTCTTGTGAATCACATGAACAATGTATGGGATTATCTAGTTTTGAGAGTTGTGTGGCATGAGAATTGAAAAGAACCGAGAAAATTGGAATATTAAATTAAAAACGATAAATTAGGAAAATTGGAGGGGAAAAAAATCAATTCAAATTAAATTCAAATCATCGAACTTACCGGCAATTCTCAGTTGCTTAATGTGTGTCTCTAATGGTTTAAGGGCTTTTAGCGGTATCGATTTGAAATTATTCTGTTCAATATCAAAAGTCTCAAGTTTTCGAAGAGCTTTAAAAGCGTCCACTGGAATCGTTGTAAGACGATTTGCGGTGAGATAAAGTTCTTTCAAACTCAACAAATATCCAAATGTTTCCCTATCAATGCGATTTAATTGATTATATGATAAATCGAGGACTATTAAAGCGCCCAAGTCTGGCGAGAAATCTTCTAACTCGCGAAGATAATTATAGGACACATTGAGTCTGGTCAATTGCTGTAAGCCTTGCAAGCGTTCTTTTGGCAATATTTCAATAACATTTCGACTCAAGTCCAATATTAGTAGAGTGGATAGTGTTATGAATGCCCCAGGTGAGATACGATTTATATGGTTCTGTGTCAGATAAAGATTTTGCAATGCTGGAAACATTTCAAAGTCCTTGCTCGTTAAAATCGATAAATTCGTTTCGCGAATATGCAGTTCAGTAAGATAAGGATATTTTTCATCTTGTATGTCATTCGTATAAATTTTTTCTAGTGGATTTCCGGTTAGATTTAGCCACGACAAGCGTGCCAGTGAGTTCGTTGACAATGCTGTCGATGGAATCTGCATGAAGCGATTTAGTGACAAATCGATTCGTTGCAAACTTATTGAGTGCTGAAAAAAGTTACTCGGCAACGAGAACAGCGAATTGCCGCTGAGATCAATCATATCCAGGTGTGGTAGGTGAGCTGTGTTGAATCCACTTATTGATGTTATCGCATTTTCACTTAAATCCAATTGCCGCAAATTTGGTAATCCATTCAATTTAAAAAAGTCAATATAATTCATTATATTGTGGGCGAGTGTGAGAATTTCAAGCGTAGAAATGTTGGCAAGTGCCATATGCGGAAAGTCATTAATAATATTCCAATTCAGTTTTAGCTCCTTAAAAACATTTAGGCGACTAAAGAGATTGCGATTTATCGTACGCAATTGATTGCGACTCAGATTGATGCGTACCAAATTAGTATTGCGCGTGAAGAGTGTTTCGGGCAATTGGCTGATGGAACAGTCGACCATAATTAATGTTTGTAGTGATGGCAGTTTATCAAACATATTCTCTTTAATTGCTGTGCCGCTGAAATTATTTGACGAGATTCTCAAAACTCGCAAACTAGGAATGTCAATTTGCTTAATGTCCCACGAATGAAGAAAGTTTTCTTCAAGATTAAGTTCGTTGAGGTTCGTGAGGCCCTTGAAAACGGTTGCTTCAATTTTGGTCAGATTCGTTTTTCGCAAGTTTAGGAAATACAGTGATGGCAAAGGATCCACAAACAAGTCCTTATGGAGTGCATAAATAATATTTTCCGATAAATCTAATGTTCTCAAATTTTTTAACTTTCCAAAAGCATTCGACTCAATTGTTTGCACTAAATTTTGACCCAAATACAACTCTTCCAATTTCTCCAGTTTCGCAAATAAATTCTGATTGATAGTCATCAATTCATTTATGCTCATGTCCAAGTGTTTCAGCTTTACAATTTTATCAAATGTATTGTCAGCAATCTGATAAATGCTATTGTTCTTCAAATACATGCGTTCGATGTGCAACAAATTAACAAACAGATTCCGGTCGAGTTTCTTTAGCATGTTATTTTCCAGCCACAAGATTTGCACATTAAATTGATTATTAAATATTTTATGATTAATAAATTTAATTGTGTTGCTATTCATCTGCACTGACAACAGCGATGAATTTGTGTTGAAAATATTCTCAACATCAACAAGCGCATTGTGCTGAATGTTGATATACTTTAGTCGCTGACACTGTCGGAATGCTTCCGGTTCGATCACTTTAATATGATTATTTTGTAGTGAAAGCTCCAATAAATTGCGCAAATTTGAGAATAATCGGCTATCAATGCGATCAATGTTGTTATCATTTAATCGAATTTCACGCAAATTAATCAAGTTACTGAATATGCCATCATCAAGTTCCTTGATTAAGTTATTATCAAGCGTTAGTGAAGTGAGCTTTTGATTGCGTTCAAAAATGGTCGCTGGCAGTTTCTTGATATAGTTATTGCTCATATATAACTGATCCAAGTTGGTGAGTGTATGAAAAATAAAAAAATCGAGACGTTGAATAGCATTCGATTCCAGATAAATGACTTTGATGCTACTCGAATTGGTGAAACAGCCATTTGTCAGTTCCAAAATGTTGTTCTCACTCAATAGCACCTCTTCAAGTTTGGGTAAATTCATGAAGACGCCATTGATGTAATGAATATGGTTGCGACTCAAGTCAATCAAACGCAGATGCTTATTGAATTCGAATATTTGTGGATCCACTTCAATGATATCATTGTGACTGACATCGAGTGATTGCAGCTCGCGAAGTGAGAAGAAAGCGGTCTTTGAGATGAATTCGATGAAGTTATTGTAGAGTGTGAGAGTACGAAGAAATGGAAAGCAACGAAAGTAATCACTCCCAAGTTCTTCCACCTGATTCGAACTCAAATCGAGATAAATCAGCGAATTAAATTGCTGAAAGGCGACATCCTGCTGGATGGTTTGTATGTGATTCACCGATAGCCGCAACGATCGTAAATATTCCATCTTAATTAATGGCACGATGGGAAATGATGTTAATTTATTTTCGGAAAAGTCTATTTCGGCTAATGACTCTTCGAGTCCAGCAAATGTCTGCTCCGGTAGTGTTTCTAATAAATTTCCTTTCAAATTCAATTTAACTAAATGCTGTCCATAGAAACTGTAGTCGAACAACTCCGAAATTTCGTTCATTTCGAAGTCGAGCACTATTAATTTGTGCATTGATGATAGAGCTTTAGTAGGGACCTGAATGAAAAAGAAATTGGAAAAAAAATACATATAAAAATTGAATATTTTATGAATGGCAAATGCTACCCTCGAATTATATTTATGTATAAGAGTCAAAGCAGTAGAAGAACGAATGAATGAGCTTAAAATGCAAATGAGAGCTTAAGTTTATTCTGCCCACTAGCTCTTCATGTTTAATCTTTTGTTCAGTTATTTATAGTAAAAAAAAAAAAATATTTAATTAAAATGTAAATAAAGCACGGTCGGTAGAAGTCAATGGGATTTCATTTCGAAATTTCCAAAGTTAAAGAACTTTAAATATTGAGTACTTTAAATGTAAATCATTTTCAAGGAGGAACAATAATAATTCAAAATCAATTTGCATAAATAATTAATTGTGTATACAATCTCCCACAAGACAATTTTACACCAAGATTTACACGCTCGACATCGACGTCATAGAGCTTTCGGGAGTGAGAGAAAGAAAGAGAGTAAGAAGAAGAAAATAATGAAATTCGACTTGTTTTCATTATTCAAACAATCGGATGAATGTTCCAAAATGTTTTTCTGCTGTGAGTTTTCTGTTTGCACAAATATTGGAACAAATCATTTCTAACGATGAAGGCAAAAGTTAAGGAGGGAAGTGCAGACCATTTCCTCATATATATATTTTGTATATATTCTCATTACACTCATATTTGCAATTCGTTTTGTAATGCAAGCCCATTTTCATCTTCATCAATTCTAAAAATAACTACAATGAGGAAAGCTAGGAGAAAAACTTTTGTTGGAAAATCCCTCATTAAATAAAAAAAATTTGTGGCGGAAAAATTGTTTATCGTCTCTTTTTTTTTTGATTGTTCCATCAAAACTCACAAATTCTGAGAATTATTAAAAAAAAGAAGGAAAATACCGATGATTAAAATTATTATTTTTCTGTATAATCATTACGGTGCCTCCAGAATCCAGGATACCCGAAAGCTATAAATAATTTTAATGTCACAAAATCACGGCGCTTCCGTCAATGAAATTATGGAAGTTCCCGATGAATGACGATGACAGTAGAGAAAATAAAAATGTCAGTCATGAAACAATATTTTAAATATCATTATTATGAGCTTTTTTTTTTTTAGTTGACACAACAGAAAATTAATTTTCATTATATTTCATAAAGTGACAAAAAGTTTTTGCATTTTTCTGGAGCGGAAAAGATTTTCACAGCACTTTTTTTTTAGGTTTTGATGGCGGAAAATTTTTCTGGGATTTTAAATTTCATCCTAGTTTGGCAAATACTTTCGGACATTAAACATCCTTGGAATATTCGCATTGTGTTTTTGTGGAAGTGGACGTGAATAATTCTTCCTAATTTTCTTTTCTCGGAACTTTCGCTTAAATTGTAAAGCAGAGTTTATGATCATGAATAAAACCCTTGATAAAACCAACAGCTTTAGAGAAATTGCGATTATTTTATGCAAATAAATGTAAACTAAAAATCCCATCAAAATCACATCCTTACAATATTTGCTGCAGTGGCGAATGGTTAGGGTGAAAGCATTAACTACCAATTTAATCCCGTACTTTTGAAACATAAAATATCCGATTTCTGGTGGATGCCGGAAGCCATTTGAAGGATGATGGCAAATATAGCGCAAAGCGCGGAAGGAATGAAGAGCTTTATTTATGGTAATTGATGGTATTTTATTCAATTTATTTACACACACAGAAATTTTTCTCACTCTGGAGAATCAAAACGCAAAAGGAAAAACATGTGAAAGAATTCTTAAGTTGCGGATAAATTTTCCATTGCCAGAAAACGAATGAGAACAACAAAAAGGCATGTGAAGTAAACAGCATAATTGATGGATTTCATAGCTGGCACGGATGAACAGTCGGAGAGCTATTTTATGTGGTTTTCAATGTGCGAACTAGAACTAGATGAAGACATACAAAAAAGGATAATAAAGTTTTTAGTTCATTGTTGTTTCTCTTAGGGATTTTCGTACTTCGGCAGTTTCAACGATTTGCACTAAGAAATTTTGACCATTATACTGAGAATTGAATTTTTTCGTTACGGGACTTACAAAATAAGAATCCCTACATCATTTATTTTAGACAAAAGCATACTCTATCTTGGTTCTGCTTCACTTGCTCGCAGCCCACGGCAGAATGCAAAGCATTTGAGAAGAGTAAATTAAATTATTTATGCCTTTTTTGTGGCTTCAATGTGTGCGATATTTCCTTCCTTAGGCAACATAAATTCTTGAATGTTCCTGCTGGTCTTGTGGGAGGAGAGGCTTTCGTGGGGTCAGTAAAAATCCTATTTAATGTTGTATTCATGGGGCCACTAAGTTTCATTTTTTATTGTTATTGCCATCCGAATAGATAGAAGTGTCTTGTGCGATGTTTTGTGTCTATTATGGAGGGTGATGAAGGATCTCGATACAATATATTTTGAATTTTTTTAAGTATTTTGAGATCAAGATTTTTCTCCGGGCTAAAATTTATTTCCTGATTTGATAAGAATGTGCAAAATGCTAACGAACATTGAAAAGCTCGTAAATTGAAAACGATAAAATTAGATTTCATTTTGTACAAATTATATCGATCTGCTATTGATGATTGCAATATCTCAAGTTTTCTTATTAAACATTTCAAAGACATTTCGATTCTTATTTTTCTTTTCCTTCCAATAACACCCCATTCAATGAAGCAAACCGGATTTATTTCTACTTACGTTTGTTAGCTTTCCATTAACGATGCTCAAGCTCTCGAGAAATTCCTTTAAATTAATTAAACTATTATCTTTCATTGTATGAATGTTTGATTGTGAAAACTGCAAATGTTTGATCTGCAGTCCATTAGTTGAAGATGCAAACAGGTCACTTGTTAATGCTGTTACGGTCCGATCGAAGTCGTAGATGGAGAGCGATTGTATGGGCGATTGAATGTGCTGCAAATTGGCTTTCAATAGGGCACTCGTGACGCCGGGACATTCGAGGAAGAGACCTGCGTGGCGAAGAAAGTAGAAAAGAAAAGAAAAATATCATTGGAATCATAAATAAGAATGTCTGAAGGCCACAAATGGGAACTGAACGTATGAATGTATATCAAGAAAAATATGTATTTATTTTTCTAAGCTGCAAACAACACTAACAAAACACTAACAATAAAATGTCTAGCAAAGCTCAGCAATCTGGGAATTTATTTGTTATACAATTGAAAGAATGTTTATGGCATGAGGCCCCAAATTTACGAATTATTTCAAATCCCGTAAATTTCCTCACACTTCTCACTCATGCCCTCCCACCATACAACATCCCTCATCTCCGAGTGATGATTTATATCAGTGATTGTGGTGTTTTCCTTCTATGTTCATTATTACATTGAGAAGAAGGTTTAGCAATAATGGAAAATAACATAAATTTTGCGGTTACACAATATTCGATTAATAAGATTTCTAGGCAGTTACATTTCATTGTACAGCCATATCACAGTTTTATGTAGAACATAATGTTATGTTGTTTTCCAGAAAGGAATATGAAGGCTGTGCTTAGTATGTATCAAAGATATGTAACACATGTTGTGATACAAACAGTAATTTGCATGAAATGATTTTCCATTTTAATGAGAAACTTTTATGAGTGCTTAAAGCATAAAAGCTTCCTAAAACTCATGAAATGTTGTAAAATTAGTGTATTTTTGAAAACGGTTTAAATCAGATATTTCTACTCTATAACGATGAGGGCTATTGATCGTAAAATCTAATCATATTTTGCTCGTACCATAACTGTTATCATTTAATATAGAAGGCCTTACGCCGCTCGTTCTCTACTGGTGATGGATGGAAAAATGGTTTGCACGAGATTTACATAAATTTTCCGAAGAGAAGTGAACTGTGAGAAGGGTTAAGGGAATGAAAGTAAAAAAAAAAAACACAATTTACACGCAAAATGTGAAACGTCCGTACATCATGGTAATTAAAACTTGATAATGTTCATTCATGCTCAGTTGGGTTTTCTGTCGTGTGAGATAAGCAAAGAAATAAGCGGCCAGTCGAGCATGGAGAATGTTTATCAGATGCGAAACGGTGTGCAAAAAGCATGGTTTTGGGCTTTAAATTTCGACTTCCATAAAAGTTGCTTCTGCTGCTATCAAGTTTCAAAATTTATTTTAAGGAAATTAACGTTTGTTGTACAATATTCCAAGTGCCAAAATTATAATTGCTGTGTGAAACTAGGTAGAACTTACCATCCTCAAACTTGTAGCATGGGCATGCCGAATTTTCACTAATTGTAGGACACTCGATATTTTGTGGCGGTGGCTCAAGAACATTTTCCATTTTAGTGTGTTTGCACTCGAGTAGAATCAGCCATACCGTGATCCACCAAAAATATATGGCGAAAGGATGATGACGACGTCTGAAACAGCTACGGTTGGTTAACATGATTGTGTCTCAATTGCTTTCATTATATTTCTTTAAGGATTTATAAGTTCTTTTGAAGTTCATTAACATCGTTAACTAACATAAATCTCTGATTCTACATCTTTCTTCTTTTTCCCCCTTTCTGTAAATACAAAAAGAAAATTTCATAATCATTAAAAATTGCTCGTTTGCGATTTTCTCTATTTTGTACGTTTAATTTTTATATATAAATGTTAATAAATAAGTATGTGCACAATTTACTGATAAAAAAAATTTAAAAGTATGTTCAAGAATCATTTTTATTAAGTACTTCTGAAAGCACATATTGCTTCATTCCTCATGTGATTTTATAGAATTTTTTTTTTGTTCTCATCTGAAAAAGTCTTGAAATTTTTATTGAAACATAAAAAAAAATTGTTTTTGGTGGGGGAAGGAGGTAGCCTTGTGAAAATATGAAAATTTTGTGATTTTCCGGGTGAGGTTTTCCGCATTGGAAATTTGCCCATCTTGTGTCACTCATGAACTTTTCCCAAACTAGAACTTTTTTTTTTTTCGTGTTTTTCAATTTCCTGTGCCAGTTTTATGTTTATGAAAAAACACCAATATTGAGGTGGTAAATAGAGAAATGAAAGGCAACAAAATACACATCGAAAGAGGTTATTGATCACTTGTGTTATTTTTCCATTATCTCATTATTTATTGACATGCCGTTGTGTATTCATTCGCAATGAGTCCCACGTGTGCCGCGTTAGTTTGAGAGTGAGAGGTGGTGGGAAATGTTTACTAAATATATCACTTTCACTTTGCAACTTGATGTTTGCACAGGATGTAAAGCTTCGTGATTTAGTGATTTCACATCAAAAGCCTTAACTGTTACATGCTTCGTCAATTTTCTGCCCTACATCCTCATGAAAATGAGCCCCTTACAGATCCTTGAGTATAAATTTATGATTCTCTTTTTCTCTTGCGCGAGCAAATGGAGAAATATTTATGTCGGAAAATGTACAGATGTGTCCGCCCTTGAAGACATTTAAAGAAGGTTCAACATTTTGTTTTCTCCCAAGCGAAATTTTGAAATCATGCGGAAATTGTCAAATTTTTGTATAAAATTTTTTATGGACGTTTTAGATCACACGTAATCCAATACTTCAAAAAAAAAATGTGTATGCGCATCAGGATGCAAGGATGGTTGGACACTATTTAGCTGAAATAATTTCCAAACAAGATCATCTGTCAAAAAACGGAATTCAATTGATGTTGAAACTTGAAAATTTAAATGCTTTTATTTCATTTCTAAATTTAATTAAATTAACAATGGAGGAACAACTGGAAATGATAAAGTTGTACAAAGTTTTCAATAAGGAGAAAAAAAAAAGTTTCAGAGATTTTAATTTTAAAGCTCTCCATAAAACAGCTCGCACAAATTCAATTTAATTTTCATCATTCATGGAACAACAGACATTTGGTGGCGATAAATAATCTAGGCCACGAAAAAAAAAGAAGCAAAAATGTGCAGCCCTCTACCAACGCACACCACCGCTAAAACATGAACCTGGTTTTCATAAATTTATTAATTTTACAGACAAAAGTGCTATCATCTATTTATCCTCATTAATTTTAAAAGCTCGCGAGCATCCCCCTTCCTTGCCATAAATACATTCACTCACAGTGAAATTGTAACCATTAATATTAATTTCATTTCAAGCATAACAAATTATTATGGCAATTCAGGAAAACACCTAAAAATTAATTTCATTTAAGTGGATTCGCGAATTATTACTGTTTGCTAGCATTTCCTACCACTTGACTGTTGCTCTGTCACAGGACGAATGACGGTGACGGCTGACTATGAATTATGGATTCACTTTATGACTACTTTCTTTTCGGTGAATATGTTTTTTCGAGGCGATATTACGCGGCATTGGTGTTTGACATAATGAATATAAATTATAAATGTTACGCAATAAAAATCAATTAACAACACCCATATATACCCAGCAGCGCTATAGAAATAATTTAATGTCATTATGGCAAATTTTAATTTCATGATCATTAAAATGAAAAATAAAAACCAGTTCACATAAAAAGTTGATGATTTATGAGGTTTTTGTGATGTCAAAGTTTGGCTTATTGGAAGATTCCCGTTAAAAATTTAGAAGAAGCCAGAGCTGTTCCAGCTGCAATACGAAGTGTGCTTCAAGCTCTTAATTTCTAGATCATAAAGCTTTAATGGCTTTCTATCTGCCTTCAGAAGTGAATTTAACTCCTTCCACATCCTGAAGCATTTGAAAATTCTTAAACTCATTCTTTGGCATTTTTAATGAGACATTTTCCTGCGCAAACTTTTCTCGCGTGCATTGTACTTGTTAATAAACAAAAATAAAACTCATTCAAAACTTTTCCCTTTTTCCACTCAATGTTAAGAATTTTTTTTTTCCCTGGCAAAAAGAGCGCGCCCTTTCAAGCTCAGTGATGTAATAAAAATCTACCATGCTCATTATCATAATAGCAGCACCTTCTCTGGGCTTGCTTAGGGGTTTTTTTTTTTAACTTACAACTCGATTTCCTGGATTTCTCATGAAAGACGCCTCTTTCATGTGGAAAATCATGAAATCTGGTTGAATGAAAATAAGCAACAGTGCAAAATGAAATATTCATCAAGCGCGAGCATAACTGAGTTCAAGCAAAAAAAAAAGAAAAATTGAATTAACTATGGATGAAGCGCAAGGAAGGCTGCTTTTGCATTCTCTTTGCTGTTTGAATTTTAAAACAACATTTGCATGATGAAATTTCGAGAGTTTTGCAACTGACCAAAAAAGCACCCAAAAGAGAACCAGGCAACAAATCAAATTTTCTGTTGACATAAAAATATCCGGATTTTATTTTTTTTTGCAATCAGAATTTTCAAACGACTTTTGATCGGCTCCGACGCTTCTCTAAGCGTTGATGGCAGATCTTAAAAGTGTCCCTTCTACTGTAAATTTGCAATAAGCTCTTTTTTTTTCGCTCGCAGAAACCAGTTTTTGCCTTGCTTTGAGCAACGCCATTTCAAGTTTAAATTTGCTTTTTGATTTTGTCGCAATGGCAAGCGCCAATTTTGACTGCTTCGGTTATGTTTGCTTTTCTACGAGAAAATTTGTTGAAAATACAATTTTGCATGGAAAACAAGAGCAGAATTTTCATTGCTAGTTAAATTTTGGAAAACACAAAAAAGAAAGCTCCTGAATAATGTCGACATACTTATTGTTACTGTGTAGGTAAACATTTTGTTTGTGTAATTTCGCTGATCAATTTGATTGCTGTTTAAACAAAATTATTCGCGTGAAAAATGCATTAAAATTCTAAAAGCATCACAATCCTTTTTTCCTACTAAAGAATAACAACCGTTGTTTTCAAATAAAGAAATCGCTTCCATCAAAAATATATGCGAGCACCTTAAAAGTATAAAAACAACCTATGAACATTGTTTGTCAAACCTTCCATTTATTTCTTTTTGAGAAAAACAAAAAACGACTAAAAGTGTGTAAGCATAACAAAAACATTCCATCAACATTTGTTTCGCGCTGCCGCGAATGAATAATATTTCCATAAAATTTGAGTGCTGGTAACACGGAACATTGCATAATAACGGTTAATGGAATGACATTTTTTCTTCTTGTCTGTGCGAGAGAATTTTTATTCATGTAGTAAACGCTTTGTTTCTTTTTCATTAATCTAGAAGAATTAAAAGAGTTTCGATAAACACTTCGATGTAAAACTAAATATTTAGAAACAAACAAAAGATTTTCCATAACATCAAAAAAAAGAAGGAAGCATTCGTGCAATGAATAGGAAATCGATTCTTTTATTTCGCATATAAAAGGACGAAAGGATGTCACTAAGTAGAATATATTTGTGTTCGAGTTATTCACATTTCAATACTAATGTAACATCGATGAGAAATCAGCAATTTCGTGCAATACATAATTTTTTGAACACTTACTACGGAGACGATTAAAACGACACGAGGATAGAAACCTAATTTGATTTTATCGAATGAGCCTCGGAATGAGCTTCAGCGAGCTGAAATTTTTTTCCGAAGAAATGTTTTTCGTTTTAATCTCGCGCGTGAACTAAGAGACTTTCGATGAAATTTTGATTCAATTGTGCGCTTTAATCTATTTGTTAAACCATTAAAATTCAAATTAGAAATTCTTCGAAACTGTGAGTCGAAAACATCGCCACGGAAAAAATATTTACCGAAAATATTTTGTGAAACTTTAGAGAAAAGAAATCGTTTAAATATTTTTCGATATTTTAGGTGATTAAAATGTTCCTTTTTTTATTTAAAGCTTCTTATTTCATGACAAAAATGTCTTGCGAATAAAATTAACCCCCATGCAGGCCACAACACAGAACATCTTGCCTTCAGTGATGGCAAATAAAAGTTTCACAAGTAATGTATCATGTACCAGCCGGTACCAGCACATACATTTCATGTTACGGTTGACATACATGAATCGTCGCATTCATTTGATGCTTTTTCGGATAGAACTTCAAAGAAAAGTTCGCTAGCAGCAGAAACGGCGAAGTCTATTTGAAAATGTTATAGACAAGATTGTTGCAAATTAGAATTTCTGTAAACGCAAATTCTTCAAGCTGAGCTCGTAAATATTCCAATTATTTCCGGGAATAACAGTCGGGTGACTAAAACCGGGTTTGTTCCCACTTTGTTAAATGTCTACGAAGAGCTTCAATGCTCCTTGCTAATAAAGCACGAAGAATTTCTTTAATTACTTAATTGTTAAATCTGCTTTGTTGATAAATGATATTTGGTCTTTTTTGAAATGAACTTAATCAGAATTTGATGTGGGATTAATGTTTTTGTGGGAATTTGGAAAATTTGTAACTTCAATGAAACGTTTCAATAAGCTTTTGGAATTGTAATGAATCAATTTAATAATGGGTTAAACTTTAAACGAGGTGAAGCCGAACATTAGTTAATTACCCAGAATAATAACTTTTGAATTTTAATTATCCACGACGATTTTTCCGGTTTGAAGATTTTATATAAAACCGAAATTTTCTTCACTTTAATATTTTTGCCGAAATTGTGGCTATAAAAAATGTTGAAAATAATTATTTTATTTCTTTGTGCATTATTTCTTTATGTGAGTGCCAAACCTGCAAGCAATTCACGAAAAGGTTTTTCCAGAAGGACACTGAACAGAGATTTCCTAGAAGATGACATTATTGGAGATCAATCAGATGAAATACAAAATGCAATCATCGGATTTGATCCGCCAATGTCTGAAACGTCGACTTCTTTTTTGTTAAAACGAGACACGGATGATGGCGATAATCCAGAAAATGAGGAAAATGATGATGAATATGATTCTAGTGAAGAAGAAAGTGATGATGATAATGACGATGATGGTAGTTCAGAAGAGACTTTTGAAGATAGTGATGAAGATGATGATGATGATGATTATGATGATTATTATGATGACAATGATTATACAGATAATTTAGGAACAGACGAAGTTTATGATTTTGAAGGAAAACTATTTTCGGCTATTGCGTTCACTAATTATCCTAAACTTAAATGGAAGTTGGAAAAAATTATTGACGCAACACGAGGCCAAATTTTTAATATTCCAGAAAAAGTTGTCGAGCTTTTGAAGATTGCAAGTGAATATCTGCAGTTGGAAATTATTAACAGTGCAGAGGATTGGGAAGGGACTCCTCGGGCATCAAAAATTAACAAACACCGATTTATATCTCATGATAAACAACGAATGGCTTCTGATGATGAAAAAGAAGAAACTAAGAAAGAAACCGAAGGGGAAAAGGTGACAAAAATCATAAAACGCCTCGATGATGCCGAAGAATTAATTTCTCGAACACTAAGAAATATTGAGAATCTTGGAATAACAAGAAATGCCGAAGGCGCAAACTTTAAACGAAGGGGATTATCAAAACTTGCCGAACTTTTACCGTCCCAACAAGAAGACCAAAAGAGACGCCGTCGAATGAATAAGAGATTGGCCTTAAATAGAACAAATCAAAGACCACCGCGACGTTTCAATAACGATGATTTAGAAGCTCGCAAATTTAAGCTTGAAATGTTGGATAAAGAAATTGAAAATGCAGCGCGTCGGGCAAAGGAAATCTCAAGAATGTCAAATGTTATGGAAAAATCTGTAACCCGCCGCCATCTGATTTCTCATAGTTAAATTAAGCGCATTCAAACTTACAATGTTAATTTAAAAGTAAATTTGTTTCAATAAAAGGCTCTGAAAAAAAAATTAAACTTAATACTAAATTAATAGTTTAACAGAGTTACAGACATGAAATCTTCATCAATTTATTTTCATCGCAACGCGCTCGGATTAATTTAATTAACTACTTATTAATCACGGTGCATTACGAGCTTCGGTATAAATTGCGAAATTTTATAATGTTTCAGCTCAGTCGTTAGTTTCAATATGATGATGAAGCTGTCGCCGTCAGTTATCGCTGTTTTCTACCTTACAGCAACAGCATTTGCCAATAATTTACCATTGCGTTCTATACAGGAAGCTAATGACGAGATAGCGGATCAAGCCGTAGTAAGTTAAATATGGTTTTGATTTCTCGTAAAATACGTCGAAATTTAATGTATGGCGATTTTGATTAGCTTCAGTTTAATCGTGAGCTGAATCTTATCTCGGAGGACGCATTGCGGAAGCTTGATACCCTTCTTGTCAGCCCTGAATTTGATCAATTCTACAAGAATAAAATTAGTATTCACCCAACAAATTTGAATCCAGTGTTTGATCAATTTCATACACTAGTCGTTAACCAGCAGGATCAGGAAGAAAATCAAGATGACCAAGCTGAGTCTGATAAAAATGATGGAATCATAGAAAATAACGACATTGGAAGTGCATAAAAGTTCCAAATCAATAATCTAAATGTCATTTTAATAAATTCTTACTAAGCACAATGACGAAAGCAGCTTTTTCGGTGGCAAAATTGTGGGCATACGATATGAGCTATATGACAATTTCAGTCATTGTTAAAATTCCAAAAGCATGAACATCGAATCCAAGCATTAATGAGACTCATTCATGGTGACATTATGATGAATGCTCATGCTGAGTATATAACATACCCATTAACACATTAACATCACTCCGTGGCTTAATTAAAAATTGCGTATGTGGCTGTAATTTTACCGAATTTCTTACATACACACGCGCACGTAATATCCATTTATGACATTTATTTGGCTGATATTTAATGAGCTTTCAAATGAAAACTTCTTCTTTTGATAAGCTTGAGTGACAAAAATTAATGAATTGAATTACATCATTCGAATAAATTATACATCAAACACAGCAATAGGTATCTCGTGTCATGCATGTCATAACTGGAAGTAACGAAAATGTATATTAGATAGAGTGAAATTCAATACTGGTTATTTACACCTGCACAGAATATTTATTATTGTTTACACTCACATAGTTCATACTTAGTTGCAAATACTTAAACAAGTATTTGCGCTTTCTTTCACATTTATTGATAAATTGGTGTAACAGCAAATATGTTTGCCCACACGTGTATTATTTCGATAACTGAGCCATGTAATTAATTGCCACTAATGCGATTCTCTCTGAAGTAGTTTCGGAACCGTCAAACGCTTCATGCACTTGTTATGCTAAATGCCTAAATAGCTAAATTCTTAACAGACAGGTATGTATAGCAATATAGCCCTCGATCCCATTTTAATAAGTACAATAACATTGTAATTAGGATGGAAATTATGTGTTCGCCTTGAAAGAATGAGAATTTATGTTTCAAGGAAAAAAAAAACGAATGGGAAAGAAAAACTAATTAAAATTTACAATGCGGGACGACAGGCATCATCTTGAGGTTGAGGTGGGATTCGCGATTGTTCCATTTTGATTTTAATTTATTTATTTAGCATTCTGCAAAGAACGATTCGCTTTAAGAAGGCAATGGAAGAAACTTGAACCAGAAATTGTCTCCTTAAATTAATCAATCCTTTAAGTCATCAACAACATGAGATGCGAAAGAAAATTCTCCGAAAGAAAAGCGTCAGAAATCTCTTAACTGTGTTACATGAAACCTAATTAAATTGCTTTTTTTCTACAACATTTAAAGCCAACGACGATTCGAGAGCTTCGAGACGAATATAAAAAAAGTCGTTTTCATTCTGACTTAATGATGCAAGTCAACCCAACAACGATCCCTACCGAATGGACCGACTCATGAATTCTAATCAAATTGTCGTGTCCTTAATTTCGCATCTTATCTCTTTTCTGTGCCCAAAGCGTACAGCTCACCACTGTACGACGATGCGAGAGAGCAAAAAAAAACTGAGTCAAAGAAGGTGAAAAAAAAAAAAAAAATTCATCTCAAATTTAATGAATTGGACAGATTGTATTTATTACATTTAGAGCATCTTTCTTACTTTTTGCCATTTGGTCGTCATTCATTGTCTGATTGCTTCGAATTCAGTCGGAGGGAGACGACAGTGAGGAGGTGTTTTTTTTTTTTTTTTGATGTCACTAGAAATTTATGCGATTTTTATGATTTCTACTGTAATTGGAGCTATGAAAAGCCAGCTGATGACAATTTATGGGAGTGAAATTCTTTTGCCGTCATGCTCCGCACCCTAAAATTTTCGCGCATCAATTTTGTATAATAAAAGATTTGTGAATTGCCATCATAATTTCATGACCTTTGAAGTCATCAACCCATAGAACGTTTTAAGTAATATAGTGAACGTTTAATAACATGAAATGATAATTTCATATAAGTTTATGGCATTTGTATGGCGATTTTTATGACCGGACGTTAATGGTCGTATAAGAAAATGAGTATATTTTTATGGACTTAAGAGAAAATATAAGCAGTGTAAGAGTTAAGACGATTTTTGATGTTATTCGTAAAAATTGTAGGATATTATTTTATTTTGTTTATTTATAAGCCCAATATAAACATGTTTTTGAAAATTTAAAGACATCTGAAGATGGGAAAAGAACAGTTTGACAATCTTCTAATGTCATGCTCTTGCAGTTCCACTGATTTGCTTTGCAATATTTAATCAGCGGTGAAAATTTGAAAACGTTAACTTTCTGTTTTAACTCTTCTTTGCTTTAGAAAAGTTATTGGTGCAAACATTTTCTATTTATCTGAGCGAATATTATTTAATATGTAGCATTAACCATCGTTTTGGCTTCAAGCTTTCATGCGAATTCTTCCATGTCATAATAACAGTTTACAATTGAAAACAAAAAATACGACAAAGTCAAACAAATAAACAAACGTGATTTATGGCTCACGATGTTTCATGTCAAGCCGTTCGTTTTTTGTCATTCGCTTAATATCCAATTGATTTATTTATTTTTTAGGCAAACATTTAATGTCGCGCCATTCTGTAGCTCAAATTCAACGCTTTTGTCGCTTTTGCTTTTTCTTTATTCACTCCTCATCATTGTCATATATTTAAATGAAAAAGCTACTTCCTGAGCGCTCGGTGACATTTAGCAATTGCCATCAAAATGCTCTCATTCTCGCTCGTCAACGCGAGCAACATAGCAGCGACGGAAGGAAGGAAGGAGTTTGCAATAAATTTCAATGACTTAATTTCTGCTCTGTGATCGTTCATTACGAACTAATAAACAACTAATTTGTTCACAAATTGAGAGAGATTTAAATATTTTCCGGGTGTTATTCAGACAGAAGCGGCAAAATTGCTTTTTCATTTTCATTTGTCAAGAGTCGGAGGTTGCTTTTGATTGTGACGATTTTCAATAAAGCTTTTTGTTTGGTTTTGTATTTTTCGGTGTCTAATGGCTTCCATCAGTATTGTATTAATACAGTCGAAAAGCACAAAACGTCCTGTTTACTGATAACCTTTTTTTATCAGTAAACTAATTTAATTTTTTTTGTTATTCATTCAAAGAAAATTTTATTTCAGAAAGTTCTTATCGATATTGAATGTACAAAAGAAAACTTTCAGCTGTATCTATAATCGAAAAAAAAAAAAAATGTGAATTTAGTGAATGGTTCAGTCAGTGAACACTTTGGGACATACTTTAATTACGTAACGGTCTATGTTGTAGGATTTTTTGAGGGGTCTGAAAATTGAACATTAGTTAGAAATAATATAGGGTAACTGTTCTAACAGTCGATGGCACTTCGATCTTAAGATCTGTTGTATCTACTATACCCTTGTTTATGAACTCTGATTTCGAATGTCCCTAATGAATTTTAGTAGTTGTTGTGTTTTTACTTTATGGACCTGATTGGTATCCAGGTTTTTATTTATTAAGATTGAATCTAATACAATAATGGCTCAAAACAAGCGAAGTGAGGAGCGCAGAAAGTCTAGAAAAAGTGTTACATGTTACAAAAATGTCCCCGAAATCTAATACCCAAGAAAATCGTAAAATCGTCATCTGAGTTTCTTATTCAAGTTTAGTCGACCCTTTCTGAGCTGACGATAAAACTCGCAACCGATTTGAAGGTTCATCGGAAAATCGGTAAATGTCACATTGCACAATGGATGTAAAAAGCTATAAAACATTTCGTTGGAATTCTAGCAACCGAAAAAATGAAAGCTTTTTATTATAAGAAAAGGTTTTTTCGACGGAATGCGAAAATAAAAAGAAATCGATTGACATTTCATGCTTGGAGCAAATTATGTGCGCTTCTTTTGCGTCATCATACAAACGTTTGCTGAATAACGGCATAAAGTTATTAAAAAAAAAGGCAGACATTTGTTGTGCAAAATAAGGCGTATGCCCAAAATCGAAAAAACAAGTGCAGAATAGCTGGCTGCTATCAACTGCGTTTTCATTCCTGAGTTATAAGTGTTTATATGTACTTATGCAGACGAAAAGACAGACAGTCGGATGAACGGATGTAAAAGCAAACACAATAATATCTGAAAATAACTTTTTATTGTGTGGGTTTTGGGCTATTAAAATGTGCGGCACGAAATTCTGATCAGCAGCATGTGAATGAGACGTCAGTGTGAAGCATTAAAGTTCTTTAAATTGCATGAATACATTCTTTAAAAGCTTTCATAATACTGCAAACAGATTTGCGAAATCGTTGGCAGAACTGCCATTGAATAAAGCATCTAATTTATTAAACCTCATTTCTCTGTCGAAAGTTTCTTTTGTGAATGTTTATTCGCCCATTGTTATGGCATTGGAAAGTTTAGCTTCAAAAAAAGAATCAACCCAGAAAAATACATAAAAAATCGAAATCGATATCAGTTTGATTCTGAATAATATTTTTTCTGTCTGTGATTTTGCTCTCGTTGAGCCCATTTTTTTTTGGGTACAACACTATGAATTCATTCGTCGTTGGAGATTTAGTTCTTTATCCATTTATTTCTCTATATTTTAAGGGGAAAATGAATATAGTAGATACATGGATAGATATCTACACACTTGTGTCACAGAACGTCATTTATAATAGTACCATAAAAAGTCTCATATTGGGAAATTTCCGGTTCAATTGGTTATTGAGGCAAGAAAAACGATGGACATGCTAAATTATTTCCTTATACGCTCAACAACTTCTCAAAACGATAAGATCGAAAATTCATTTCACTTAATTTATCTTGCAATGTCAGATAGATATCTGAGACATTTTCAAGCATCGTTCACAAGATTCTAATAAGATCCAATTTCCATGTGCCTTTTTGATGTTCCTCATTCTTGATGATATTTCCTTATATTTATTGAGCTTTTATTCTATACTGATGGACAACATGAAGAAATGGTCGATACACACAGAAAAACTGACAAGCAAGCATTCGGTTCTTTTTGCTATAACAATGTATTTTCTAAAAGCTTACAGACACATCTGTAGAGTGAAGCTCATCTCTTCACTGGTGATAAAAATTGGGTTTGATTAAGGTCAGTTTAATATTTCACATGAATGCTCTGACCTAAGTTGCTTAAAACTTATAATAGAACTGATAAGTTAAATTCGATTTCCGGGAATATCTCATGAGACTAATAAAGCTTCTTCACATTTCTCATTCTCAAACAAAAATTGTCTTGTCCCATCAGGGAACCCATTCCATTATAGCTTAGCTTAACCCTGATATGATAACCAAAATGTTACCCCCATCGAAGAAATATCAATAAATTTTTATTGTATTTGATTGGATCGAATAAATTCCTTTGCTATATTTCTATATCGCAATGAAACGAGTTTTTATTTTCTTAATATTTCCTTCATCAATAACTGATTTGATTTGGGTTGCGTAGGAAAAAAAAATGTTTGAAGCAATTCGGCAACAAACTAAAGAGACAAAACCTTTTTCGCACGCATATTACTATTTCATTTTCCCTATGCCTGCCATTGCCGATTTTTTTTTATGAATTGTGACTTGAAGAATTGTTTGAATATCGAAGAGATAAAGAAGAAAATAGAAAGCTTTACGAAAAAAAAAAATATGTATATATATATGTTCATACAACCATTTCTTAGTTATTCTTATCGTCATCCATTCATTTACCTCTTTACCTCTCTTCATATCATTTATGCGAGATGTGATAAAGTTAATTTATTTCATTATGGCCACGTACAAACTGTCAATTTTAATGTGTTTTCCAGATTTTCCGTTCGAAGTTGAATTGTGTAAAATTTCATTTTCCAAATGTTTTACGAATGACAGACATTAGCTTGATTGTTTGTTTTAGCCTAAAACTTTTAGCGAACTTTTAGGACGAAAACAAAATCGTGAGAGAGAATTTTCCGATTTTTTAGGAGCGAAAAAAAAAATCGGAGAGAATTTTCACAACAATAATCCTCGCATTAAGCCGCCTTGCCGCATTTCCACTGAGATGTTATTCAGTTTGCTTTCAGCTATTGATGCCGTAAGTTGAGTTAGTCGGTCTACGCAAGTACTCCAGCAAAAGACACATATATTTAGATAAGAAAATAACAAACAGCCAAAAAACTGGTACGGTAACGGAAATTTTAAAAAACGCCGGCTAATTTTATCCGAATTTATAGCTTCCCATAAAAATGTTACGATATAATTATAAATAATAAATTTTTACGAATAAGGTCAGTTCTGTTTGAATATCAGGGCTCTGGAGCATTCCCGTTATTTCAATTAATTGATCATAATTGCATAATTTTGCGAACGTTTTGAAATTTTCTCTGTTTCATTCGATTGGATTTGACCTTCATCATTAACCCGGGATCTGTCAGAAAAAAAAGTTTGCTTAATTAAATTTTCTCGGGCGAAGTTCCTATATTTCAGTCAATCGACAAACATGTTCCAGTCCATATCAACACCGTACATCTTTAATGTCATCTACGACATAATATTTAAGGTAAATTCAATTGAAACAAACTAAACACACCCAAAATTTTTTATTTGTTTACCTTCCTCTCAGGCACCAACTTATGTGATAATTTTAGAAGCCTCTTTGCTGTTAATGGTTGTCTGGATTCTTGTTCATAAACAATCTAACGGTGGTAAGAAATTGACAGATGAACAAAAACGTGAAATTATTCGCAACTGGAAAGCAGAACCGCTAGTTGATGTTTCTGAAGATCATCCAGCCCTTCATTTGCGAAATGTCGATGGGCCAATTGGCAAATACGTTTCAGTTAATGGACGAAAATGCCTAAACATGACGACACATGATTACTTGGGTTTAGAAGAATGTCCCGAGATTATAGAAAAATCCATTAGGTGCATCAACAAATATGGAGTGGGATCCTGTGGACCACGAGGCTTTTACGGGACTGTTGATGTCCATCTCGAACTGGAGGATCGCCTCGCTAAATTCATGAATCAAGAAGAAGCAGTTGTTTATTCCTACGCATTTTCCACCATTGCTAGCGCGATTCCAGCATATTCGAAGCGCAATGATGTCATTTTTGTGTAAGTTATACTGATAACGAAAATATTAGAAAATCATTTTAATGTCTTGAGGTTTTCGTACAGCGACGAATGCGTCAACTTTGCAATTCAGAAAGGGCTCGATGCTTCAAGAAGCCGCATAGTTTTCTTCAAACACAACAACATGAAAGACTTGGAAGAAAAATTGATGGAACAACAACGAATGGACGCTAAAAATCCAAAAAAGGCCGCAAAAACTAAACGATTTTTAGTTGCCGAAGGAATCTATATTAATACCGGTGAAATGTGTCCATTGCGTGAGCTCGTGGAGCTGAGAAAGAAATATAAACTTCGCCTGTTTTTGGATGAAAGTGTTTCATTTGGTACCATAGGAAAACACGGACGTGGTCTTACTGAATACTTGGGCGTCGATAAAATTGAGGTTGATCTGATATCAGCCAGTTTAGAAGCAGCAATCGGTTCAGTGGGTGGTTTCTGTGTTGGTTCACATTTTATTGTCGAACATCAACGACTTTCCGGACTCGGTTATTGCTTCTCTGCTTCACAACCACCATTTCTTACGCAAGCTGCTATATGTGCTTTGGATATTTTTGAAAACAAAGCAGAAATATTTCGCCAACTCAATGATGTCGCCGGGTTGGTAGATAATAAATTTAGAACATTAACACATTTAAGACTCGTTGGCCATCCGATATCACCCGTTAAGCATTTATATTTAAAAGACGAACAAGAAACAGAAGCAAGCTACAAAATTCTCAGGCAAATTTCAGATATGGTGAGTTTTGAAATAAACAAATTATTTTAATGCATCAAAGCTAAAAAAAAATTATGTCTTGTCGTATAGAAAACAGTTGGAATTTAATTAATAATTTCCGTTTCTTTATTTCCAAATAGTGTTTTGAAATGGGACTCGCAATTGTGCCAGCCGAATATTTGACAGTTGAAAAATTTCCAATCAAACCGAGTTTGCGAGTAACTGTCAATCGACTGATGAGCAGCGATGAAATTGATAACGCATTTGAAATTCTAGAAAAAGCATCAATAGCGATAATTTGAGTCAGAAGCTTGAACAATTCCCTAAACTAGATATCCAATAAAAAAATAAAATATAAAGATTTTTTTGCTTTACATTACGCATTATTAAGACAATGCGACATTAGGGCAACACGCCTATATAAGCTGATAAAGCGCTTCTATGCTAATTTGAAATTGTACTGTGGCATTTTATAAGTTTCGCAAACATATTTTTTTTTTTAAAAATAAATTTCATAAAAATAATAAACTCAGAATTTTTAAACATGTACACCAAAAATTGAGTTGTAAAATTCTTAATTACTCCCAACCCAACACAATTATCGATCAAAAAATCAACATGCGCTACAGTTAATCAACGTTCATTTTTTTTATTGGTAATAGCTTGATAATGATGAAATTTCCTACATAAAAATATATATTTTTTTTTGCACAATTATAACATGAAAAAAAAAAAAAATAATGAACTCTGAATTAACAATTATAAAAAAAAATGCAATTAATAGGACCATTGAACTGAATAAAATGATCAGTCGACTTTAGCAAATACAAGACCAACACGCGATGGCAGATACGCGCACATGTGATTACGACGCCCGCTGTAACCTTCAGGAAATGTGCAATGAATTGCTTTTGCATCGATGCGATTAAAGCCACCAAATTCAGGTGCATCAGAATTGAGAATTATTTTATAGTTTCCAGCAACTTCAACACCTGAAAAAAATGACAAACATTTTACATTAGCAAATGTTTCTGATAACAGCAAGTCAATCAACTCCTCACCAATTTTATAATCCGAAAAGCTTTTATGATGATGGAAATTAATGACGAAAACCAGACCAGCGCGCTCAAATGCTACGACTTTGTCATCTTCATGCTTCCATGAGACGTATCCCGCATCATTTTTACTCAGCCATCCGTATTTTTCCTCAGCAAAGTTCATGGCACGGTCCCAATTGTTAAGATATTTGTACTTAAGCATATCATCATCAACCAGTTTCCACTGACGTCGCGCATAGTGGAATGATTCATTGTTACCGATGCGCGGAAAATCAAGCCATTCCGGATGTCCGAATTCATTTCCAATGAAATTCAAATAAGCTTCACCGCCAAGTCCATTTGTGATCAAACGAATAAGTTTATGCAATGCTATTCCACGATCAATAATAAGCGATGGATCCGAATTCACTGACATATGACTGTACATTTCTTTGTCCATCAACCAGAAAGCCAATGTCTTATCACCAACAAGCGCCTGGTCATGACTTTCAGCGTAAGCAATTGTCTTTTCTTTCCATCGACGATTCGAAAGCGTGTGAACAATGTCTGCAATTTTCCAATTTTCGTCCTTCTCTTCTTTAAGGACTTTAATCCACTTGTCAGGAATTGCCATGCCAAGACGATAGTCAAAGCCACCACCTCCTTCATAAAATGGACGACATAATGTTGGCATTCCGCTTACCTCTTCAGCAATTGTTACCACATTTGGATCCATATCGTGAAGAATCTTATTAGCCAATGCAAGATAAACGAACGATTCCGTGTCGACATTCAGCCCAAAATAATCATTGTAATTACCAGAGAATCCATCATTCATCCCATGTGAATGATAAAGCATACTTGTGACGCCATCAAAACGGAATCCATCAAAACAATATTCTTCATACCACCAACGCAAGTTGCTTATCAGGAAACGCATCACTTCGAATTCATTATAGTTAAACAACCTCGAATCCCATAAAGTGTGCTCGCCTCGTGGCCCATCATGAAAGAAACAAGAATTGGTGCCATCAAATTGATTAATTCCATCATGAACATTTTTGCTGGCATGTGAATGAACGACATCCAACATAACATAAAGACCATGCTTATGTGCCATATCGATCATGTATTTAAGATCATCAGGCGTTCCAAAGCGTGATGATGCCGCAAAGAAGCTTGTAACTTGATAACCGAATGATGCATAGTAAGCATGTTCCATGATTGCCATCACTTGAATGGCATTGTAGCCCTGACGAACGATCCTCGGGATGACATTATCAGCGAAGTTGCGATAGGATCCGACTTCATAGTTCTCAGTTGCGATGCCTACGTGGCATTCGTAGATTCTTAATGATCGTGGTATCTTTGGGCGCTTATTTTTGAATTGATATACTTCATTAACAGGCGGATGCCAGACAAATTGCTTATAGTTCGTTCCCTGTCCGGCATGCTTTGGTGGCTGCTTTACGTAACTAGCCCAAGGAGACAAGCGATCTATTAGCTGACCGCTCTGATTGCGAACGATGACCTTCACCTCTGACAAATGACTGATTACACAAGTGCCGTCTTCACGGGGCGGCAAACAAAGTTCCCATTTTCCAAATGGAAGCTTCTTGAATGGCGTATCAAGCCATTGCCAGCCATCTACATGAGGTGAAATAGTAGCATAGTTAACGTGGTGTCTTTATTTGTTGCAGATGTTCAAATGGACAATTTGCCACAATAAATGTACTCAAACTTACTGAAATCGCCTGTCAAATAAAGTTCCTTTGCACCAGGTGCCCATTCACGCACCACCACTGAATTATCTTGTTGTATATGAATTCCAAAATATTTATGACCCTGCGAAAAATTTTCTACGCCTCCAGACTCTTCGATGCGACGTAACCAATTATTTACCACTTCATGTCTATTCAATGAGTGGAAAATTTCCACAATAAAAAAAAGGAAAAAAATTCATAAGAAATAAAAATAAAAAAATTTAACAAATAAAAAATAAAAAGTTCGCGCGAGCGCCATAAATCCAAAACAAATATTTTTATCGCGATAACGCAAGACACGTGCGACTTAAATGGAAGAATTATATAATTTTGTTCTGAATGTGTGTGGTGGTATGCATGCGAGATTATTGAAAAAGATATTTAAATGCATAGATTCAGATGACTGTCACAAATGTGGGCTAGCGGGCTACCTAGTGACACAGTCATATAAAAGTTGAGCAGCTCATTTTAGGGTTGGAGAATGTATTTTAAGAATATTGACCCCTACAACAAATATCATCTTTCCTCCTGTGAGAGGCCCCCAAAAGCATAAAGAAAACATTTCTGATTTCGTTTCTAACAGACGATGAGAAATCACGAATTGAATGAGTGAACTCGGGCGAGTGTCATAAATATAATTCGTGGTGTTTTTTTTTTCTATTCTATTTAAGGTGCCGCATGTGCCGGCGTTTTAATTAGCTTTAAATCTATTTTGATTCCACGTGCGAGAGAATCCCGCGATGATGCGAAAGATGGAAATTTTCCTCCCATTTACTTAAATATGTGTCAAATTATTTGGGGGCAACTCTGAGATAATATTTAATTAACAGAATTCAATGCCATGACATTGACACTCCATGACCAAGGTCAATGCTGGCACACTTTTTCATCGAAAACGAACAAAATAACAAAAAATAAAAGTTACCTTCTACGAATTTCTCCTTCAAATGGACGCAGCCATGGATCGTCACGGAACAACTGCTCAATCTGATCCGTCTTGGTTTCTTGATCTTGACACATTATCGAAGATTTAAAAATTCTTTGGCTTTCGACACACGAAAAAAAAAAATACTTTTGGCTGATAAAATATTTTATTTAATAGCTTAGTGCTTGCATTCGATGAAATAAAATTTGGACTTTAATAAAAACCGGTCTAGCGTTTGGCAGTAGAAAAAAGCGTGTGATCTAGACAACGACGAAACGCTGAATGAACAAATTTTTTTCTGATAATAATGCAATGGAATTTTCAGAGTCTCTCAATTTTTTTGAGCATCATTTTTTCTGTTGATTAAATACAGTTTTCTTTTAAAGTTTTATTTATTCATATTATGAAAGATTCTCAAACCACAACATCCAATATCGCTTTCACTTGAAATTGAGATGCTGGTTCTGGATTAGATGATTAAAAATGTCACTACTCGATGTTGTGAACATTTCTTATCAAAATAAAAGCAGCACCTTCTAATTTAAATTAATTAGTATTGTATTTGGGATTGATCCTTTCAGCTGTGAAAATTGCCAAAATTTTTGGTGAAATTTTACATAATTGTTTGAAAATTTATAAAGTTTCGTTTCATTTTTATTGGCATCGCTTATACGAACTGTAATCGCATCGGAAAGAAATTTAAAAACTTTTTAATTAAATCGCCCAAAAACAAACAAGAAAAAAATAAAAAATAAACAGAAGGAAAAAATGGCTGAAAAAAGGTCACTAAATGATCCTTAATTTTCCTTCATTAAGGACTTCCCTTCCTAAACTGAACCGCTGATGAGACCTTCGGTACCGCTCGCTCGGGAACTGAAAACTAATTGAATTTCTTGTGGTGCGTTCTAATTCAATTACATGCAGGCGCACGCACACAATTATACCTTTAAAGGCTTTGACATCAAATGTAGAATGCTATCGACATTCATCGCCTCGAGAACTTCGAAATGTAACAAAAGTCTCTCGAATTACATGTCAACAGTTAATACTTGATAGATTTTGGATATTCTCAAAATATTAAAATAAGGTATTGGATTACCGTAAAAAGTCAAAAGTCTCCAGGGACTATTAAAATAGTATTATTTTCTACCTGGCTCTTTGATACCATTGACAATACATCTCTTTCTTATATGCGCAGAAAGGGACACAGAGATTTGTCCGTGGAGTTTATAAAGAAATTATTTTTTTTTCTCTATAAATAGAAAATCTTTCGTGCTGTAATTTGGTCCCTGACAACCAAATTACCCGAATGCCCAACAGCGATAAAAAAAAATAACTTTTTTGCCAGCTCTAGCAGCGATGGGATGAGTAACAATTATAAATTTTAACCATGGCAATTATCAACTTTATTCCATGAGACCATCGGGAGACAAGCTTTGGAGCAGTCAAAGTTTCTGCTGGCATAGGACAAAGAAAAAAAAATTCAAAGTCTACGGTTATGCTCGTTTTATTGCGCGCTCATTATTCGAAAATCATTCATCGGTAAAATTCATTTTTTTTTTATTAATTGGATTTGTTTTAAAAGCTTCATCAAAACAAAAGAAACAGGAAAGACAAGTTTTGCATTTTAAGTGCACTCTATCTAATACCCAGAATCTTAAAACAACCTCCGATGCATCGATGAGGAAACTTTTTTTTTAGCCTCATAATGATTCTAAATATTAAAACTTTGTTGGAATTATTGGACAATTTTATTAGAAGTTAAAACTTCGCTACCCTTTTTCTAAAGTCAAACTTAACATTTTTTTTTTGTCGCAAGAGTAAATTTGTTATTCTATCGCATTCGCCGCCAACCCTTGATTGTTGGAAAACTTTTCAAATTAATTTTCCCTTAAAAATTTATGTTCAAAGTCATTAAAATTGATGCAACCAGAACCATAAAAATTATCAAAAAATATTTTTGTTGAACGAGTTTGGTCATAATTTTTTTTTTTTTGCTTCATAAAATTTTGCATGATTGTGGAACAATAAAACCAATTGTTTTTTGTTGTTGCAGCTAATAAAGCAATTGGCTCATGAAAAGTTTCTTGAAAATTTGTTGCTTGAAAAATATTTCCCAAGCTTCGATTTAGTTTTAATGTGATTTGGCATTGTTTGAACGAAAGAGTCTCATTCTGACACTGCTCCACTGCTCCATCAAAGCGCTTTTCCTGCTTTGCATATTTGACCGAGAAACTTTAAAATATTTTTTTTTTTCCCCAACGAAAATTATATTGTGAGAATTCTTTGTTTGAAGAATGACAACGATGAAAAGCTTTTCATCACTTTTTGATCCTTGAGAAAGTTATTAAATAGTTGCAACATATTTTATGGAAAATCATATAGGAAAAATCTATCAGAAAAATTATATTTCATCTCTCTTTTAAAATATTGCTTTTACAAATGAAGCTTTTCCAATTTATTGTTGCGTGCATGAAATTAGATTTTGACGATGGGAAGATTTATTGTGTGAAATTTTGCTTTTGTTAAATCTAAAAAAAAAGTTGAAGGAAGAAAAGCGATTCGTCTGGTAATGAGCTTTTCTGTTATCATATTTCTCTGAAGTTTACTTTCCGAAAGAATCTTTTCAAGCTGAAGATTATGATAAAAATCTAAATTAATTCAAACGGGATCTGCCAAGAATGAGCTTGAAAGCCCCGATAAATTATTTTCAGAACAAACCTTTATTTCCATTCTCATCATATGCAGGATAATAATCTGCCACGTAATTGGATTCCTAATCTATTATACATCCTTTCTTTGTTTTTTTTTTTTTTTTAAGAAGCATGTAACCCGAACCGCCTCATAAGCCATAATTGAGATATCGCATAAAAAGGAAGAGCTAATTTTTGAAAAATCAAGGAAACGCTCAATGAAACCAAAAGAAAAAGGTAAAAGAAGGAAGGAAAACAAAAATTTGTGAATTAAAAGCATCAGCACTTTGCCCAATATCTTTTAGAGATCAAAAGAAATGTTACACAAGGAAATGGATATTGTCAGCAGTTTTTAGAGCTTATGTGGTAGCACAAGCAGGTATTCTAGCGGAAATAGCTTTCACAGCTTCACATCGAAAGCACAGTAAAGAAGTTTCAGATTGTGGGTGGAAAGGTAAATTCGTAGCTTTGTGCAATGTTGCAGAAAATTATGTTGTCTTGCTTTTGAAAGTTTTTGGCTGCAGTAACCACAAAAAAAAATGCTTCCGTAAGAAAATATTATTGCAGGAAAAACATTGTCTACGAAAAGGGGAAGAAAGAAGAGTTTGTTGAATTCTCTTTTATTTTTTATGGATTTGACAAGCGCTGTATGCGTTTTATTAATAGAAAAAAATCCTGTGAGAGAATTTTCGATACAAGAAATCCTATTATCTGAGAAGTAAGTAAAAGTAACAAAAATACTGTTTAAAAACTTCGGTTGTTGCAAATACTTAAGCCTAATTTGTTCATACCTATCGAACGAAAAAAAAAAAACTTTGTAAACTTATTCATCATTTCAATGGTATTAACTAAAAAAAAAAAATTACCAGATAACGGGATCTCAAAGCCATAATCTAATGATTAGATATCAAGAATTCATGATGATGCTTCATGTTTAAAACTTTTCCATTTCTAAAATTTTCGAAGATAAAAGGACGAAGATATTATTTAAAAGGTGGAACAAATTTTCCGTTCTCATAAATATTATATTTGCACCCGTAAAAACCGAAATGGAAAATTTAAAATGTAAATATTAATAAAAAAAGTAAAGTAAAACAACACTTGAAAGAAAATCTGCAAGTATTAGGTTAATGTTAAATTATGAAATAAATTTCCCATTATCTACGCCTTAGGCAGAACTTTTACTTATACAGACCAAATAAACCAAATACTCAGTGCACAACATTAATGTTGAAAATACTGATACATAAAAAGAAATTTTATCATAACTGCCAATTCATCATCATCTAAGAAGGGACTTTAATGGATTTGATGGCTTTTGACGCAGCAATGGCAAAGCGAAACTTTGCAAATCTAGTGACTCATTATTATCATATCATAATATAACGAGACACTCAAAATTCTTCAACCGATCCAAATAATAAACGACGAGTGAAAAAAAAAAAAAAACTAAAAATTTCCACTCGGGTACGGAAATAAGTTTTTCTTTATGATAGAGTCTAATCAGACACATCGATCGCACACATTCTCTGTTGTTGTGGCTTGAACAAAATTTGATAATAATGATGATATCACGCAATCATGACGATGCTCTCAATTTTATTTGTTGTAACATATTATTTATTATTTTTAATAATAGTGAGCGATATGTGACGTTGTTGCGGAATGTTTTATTATTGGAAACTGTCTAAAATTCATAAAACAAATTTTATTTTCTTCAAAGAAATACTTGAACTGTTGCATTGACTATACTGTAGGATATGCAAGGGAATATTAAACTCTTATATGTCCCATAAGATGATAAGATGTGGATTCTCGACACAATTTCAACTTTGAAATTTTCCGTAACTAAGCGGCGAAAACAATTTTTTCGATTAAATCTAAATTGGATTTTCATTGAATTTAATGTAGAAAATATGTGTTCGGAGCAAAAAATGTTTCACATAAATTAAAGCAGGGAGGCTAAAGAGATTTATGCGTCGCGAGCAAATTTAGTCGGGTGAGACTGGATGACGCCAATCGGAAAAATAACTCGTATCTATGTCAATGATTCCATTCATTTATCAACTCAAATTGCTGGAATATTTACACATAAACGAATCATACATCAGAGCTGGCAAATACAGAAAAAATCATCTTTCCACTCCATTTCACTTCTCGCTATTAAATCGGCTGATGTCGGAGTAAATATTATGTGAGAATGTTAATAAATTTATTATCTTAATAGCAAGTTTTATAGCTCTTTTTTCTACTTTTTGTGCAAAAATTATGTTATCGGGAGGGTGACAACATAATGATTCATTTAGGTTAACAGGATCGAGCACCGTAATTAAGAAACTTCGCTCATCCATTGCATTTACATGCATAATCTTTTTTAAGAACGCGATGTGGATCTTTGCAAAGATTTAACTTTTGCCCGAAGTGCTAACCGGAAATGAGCAGGAGTGGAACTGGGAACTGGGGTTACATTTCAGGCCATTTTCGAAATATGCGAATTCGTCAATGCAAATTTTTAACACAATATGGTGGTATCTACCATAAATGTACTGAATGCAAAACATTTAGCTTTCCTGAGTGCCACTTTCAACCCCCACAGTTTTGTGAAATCTTTTTTTATGAAAGCTGATCTGGTTCGAAAATTTTTTCTGCTTACATCCCATTCACCCTTTCAACAAAGATGCGCATAAAATTTTTGAATGTTCGAGAATTCCAGAAATGGGAAAAATAAAACGCACAAGTGCACAAGTTTTGAAAATTTTCTTAATGATTTTATACGGGTTATCAGAAAATTAAGCTGTCGACAACTAATATGGTTCATAAGATGAATATTTTATTCATTAGTTTCCAACAAATTTTCCACAAAACATAAAACTTTTCAACAAAAACCTTTAAAAATGTTCTAATGTAGCGATTGCAAATTGAAAATTACACGTGAAACAATAAATATATCAGTCACACGTGTTAAGACTCTCAATAAAAGCTTTTTTTTTTGGCTGTTATAACAATCGCAGAGCCATTTGGTATAAAGGAAATTTGTTGAACATCAAAAGATACCGTTTTTTCACCTTTTTATGCATCTCAAATGAATTAAATAAAATATGCTAATGACTACCTTGTTTCCTCAAATTTCACATTCAAACGCTCTTTTACGCAACAAGAACAACAACAAGATATCCGGAATATGAGATGATATCGCTATATCCCTATATTGTAACAAACATTTCTGAAGAAAATAACAGAGCCGAGTCGAGATCTGTAAATATTTCATCTTAATGTCACTTTTGGCGCATTTAAAATTCAAATGAAAGCTTCGTCGACGTCTTTCAACAGAAAATATCGACTCAAAAAGTATTAAAGGAAAAACGAAAATTCAGCATATTTCTGCTTAAGCCAGACAAAAATTGTGTAAAGAAAACATAAATTTTCACATTTCCATGATATTTTTCTGCCTTTATTTTTCTTTTTTGCCCGTTTTATGTATCGAGCCACATGTGCGGCATTTGTGAATTTGGTGCAGTCATTCGACTCATATCCATACGGGAAAAAAAGAATAACAATTTTATAATATTGTGGCACCATATTTTTCCATTCAATTATAATACGCATCCAGAAGAAAATGAGTGGGAAACGACTTTAAGGAAAAATTATTTTAATCTGTGCATACACTTGAAGAAGAAATATTTATTTTATTTTTCGTTCCTCGTGTAAGATTTATGATAACTAAAAACATTTAAGCTATAACCGGAAAAATGCTTTCGTTTCTCTCTAATGCTGGTTCACATCTTCATATTTAAAGAGCCTAATAAGGCTCATTAAATTATTAATACGATCATTATTTTGGATTGGAACTATTGAACTATGTTCTAAGAGCAGGTCAGAGCTTCCATAGCAATTAAGCTTTTCGGATTCCTCATAAATATACTTGCATCGAGACTCGATTTTTGTAAAGTTTTCTCTGTTGAAACCAATTAGAAAAAATTATTCAACTTTTAAATAATAGTAATTGCGAACCGTAGAACAAAAAAAAGGAAACGAGAAACTATGTGATGCGCATATCATTTTATACAGGAAAAAAAAATACAAAATGCAAAGAAAGGAAAATATAGTTAATTAATTTTGCAATTTTCATTTGATTCCGCCTATCATGCTCCAATGAAAGAAAAACTAATCAGATGGTGAAATTTTGAAACAACTTTCATTAATTTTTCCACGTTCGAACATACATGAACTCTATATTTATTGCAAAGGCAAAGTTTTTTTTTTAAAAAAATGTCATTCAGTCAGTATTCATTCAAGATATTAAGGTGAATGAAGTTATTGTGTTATGATGTCATCCAGCAAATTGAAAGATTGTTGATTATTTGGATCAAAAAATATTATAAATTTCACTCAACTGAAGAAGAGTCACAAAGTTTGGAAAATACTTTAAAGCTACTTTCAATTATTGCATTGAATGACATCAGAAAAAGGATTTGCAGGATAAGAGCATTACTAATTTTGCACCAGAAATCTTTGAAATCCATGCAAATCCGTAGAACTGTCTGTCGCATCCAAAAGAAGAGCTTGAAATATATCACAAAAGTAATATTTCACTCCACATGCTGTTACAGATTTCATTTAATTTTTCAACGAATTTTCTTGAATGCATTTCAGCGCGATCTGCAAATTTTCTACAGATTTGTTTTATCGCGATTTTTCTTCTGATCTGATTTATTTATTGCAAATTCATTGAGATGGATTTATTGTTAGCTATACTATGAAAGCAATAAACAATGCTCAGTTGTTTTGAGGTCATGTGCGGGATTTTTTTTATTGTAAATGGGAACATCATTATTTATGCTTGTTAACAACGGAACCAAATAGGGTTTCAATAAATTTTCAATGCAAATAAATTCATCGGGTCATGGGGCGAAGGACCAAAATGAAAGGAAAGAACGACTACAAAGTATATGCCTGAATCTCAGATTCAGCATTATGTATGCATAATAAAATCCGAGGGTCGACGTTAAAGTGCTTCATAACAACATTAAGATTTCAAACAGAACTCGCAAAAAACACACGAGGCACAAGAACAGAACCAAAGGTATTGATCCTGAATTCAGGAGTCATGTTGTCCCTTTTGGGACTGGCAAGTTTTTACCAAAATCCTGTTTTTGCCCAAAAAGTTATGGTCACCACCGAATTTCCGTATCTCTCTCGATGGCTCGGCATCGGTTGAATTATACATAAAATGATATCGATAGCAGTCGAAATATGGCATGTTATTGAATCTGGTTCACATTGCATTTTCAGTTTTTGGAATATATTTATGAGTTGTATTCCCAAGCTTTTTTTTGTTTTATGTATCAAAAGCAACATTTTCTCATTTCTTTTTTTATGACTAATGTTTCGGTGTTTGGTTGTTTAATACCATTCGAGGGAATAAAATTTGGCACTGGCGGTGTGGTGTTTAATCAAAAGGTAACATATGAAATGAAACTGTTCATCATAAGCTGTATACACATACTGCAAATATGTGGCGTGGGCCACGTAAAGAGACTTCGCTCAGCAATGATAAACATAAATTATTTACCATAAAAATCATAAAAATAAAGCAGCATATTTATGTTTCACGCAAAACACGGCTTGCGTTTTAAAAGAGCATACATTTATAAAGCGAAACATCGGAACGATTTTGAATGTGTTTAGATTTTATGTATTTTTGTCTATTTGTCTGTACGAATTTCGAGTATTTTATTTCTTGGCATTTTAGTTCGCGAATGTTATGCGAATGTGTTCAAGTGTTCAGGAGTCCTGACATTCATGTTCGTTTGGTATTTTTGATTTGGAATTTATGGATATTTGACGCTAAAATGTTAAAACCGCAAATTTTGGCAGTCGCAAAATTGACTCTGTGCTTTCCGAGCACAAATTCAGTTATTAACAGTAAAATTTTATGTTGTTTTAATTGCACGAAACATTTCAAAGGGTTGGAAAAACATATTTTATTAACATTTTTCCACTTTTTAGAGGGCAGCAAATAAATTTAATGACCATTTGAACGCAAATATTTGTTCCATAGTTTTTGGAAAATAAATTTTGGTTCTGAAAATGACCACAGGGCATTAAGCATTTGTATCCTATACCCATAGACATTGTCAATAGAATTTTAAAATTTTCACCAAACATGAAACATTCATTTGTAAATAAATATTCGAAAACTTTTTCCATCAAACTGTGGCAAATTTATGTGCGAAAATTAATGACTTTCACCATCAATTAGTCGACATTAAAATAGGCTTGATAACATGGATTTTGGTTAATTAACATCATTTATTTGCTCTCTAAAAACCTCATAATTGGTAAAACCGCGGTCGAGCGAACAATCACATTGACGCCAAAGCTTCCGGTTTTCGTGTGTGGATTGCAGCAACTTTAAACAGTTAATTAGGAAAACATAATAAATCACAAAGTTTCATAATAATTGATGATACACAAAAATAAATTTGATTTGACACAAAAAAATTATATGGCGAATATTTTCCTTCTCTAAATGAAGCAATATTTAACGACCTTTTTATCTGTCGCATAAAATTTATAACTCATATTCGACTCCAAGATTATTTTTATGATTAAATTAGAGACAAGTAAACTGAACCCCTACCAAGGAAGATTGACTCAACCCATGGTATAATATATGAGATTTAATATCGAAAAATAAAAATCTTTAGCTATCAATTTGATATTTTTTTCTTCTCGCTTGCGTAAGAAAAAAGAAAAAAAGAAGACGAATCTTGTATTTTATTCATTTGCCATTGCCATGTCAGAGTCGATACCTGAACTGAATTAATTTCTCTCGACATCAATAACAAGAGTTTTCTTCATAAACTGAAAATGAAAATAAAGATATGTTTATTGCAAGTCATTGTTGACGTTCGGAAAATAATCAATTTATTTGCTTTGGTCATTTTCGGAAGTTTCAGCATGTTTTGAAACTTGGCGTCTAATCGTATTTTCGTCTTGGTTCGAATATTTGGCACGGACTTTTCCCGCCTTCACGCGAAATGTTTTAATAATGATTTTTTCTTATCTTTCCCACAATAATTTTTCTTAAAATGCTGTCTTATTTGCTGTAGCGTTCGAAGCCGGAAAAAAATGAAAAGCCTCGTGTCGTTTTTCTTTTCTCAATTTTTACGGCAAAAAATAATCTTTACAAATTTAGATAGATACTAAAAAAATTTTACCAGAGGGCATTAATGGTGCTGCGAAATATCTATATTTTGTCACTTTAAGATCGAACTTTAAAAACCCTAAAGAGCAATATCAAACTTCAAAATGGCAAAAGCTTTTTCATGTTTTACTTTTTATCCGTTGTGCCTTGAAAAGTTTATTGACGACGGAAAAGCAACAGCACCGAAAAAGACAGAGATAGATGGACACCCGATGAGTTTTAAACAAGCAAATACAATCTGAGTCGGACGAGCGTCTGTCAGCTTTACGTCCTATGAGGACACAACAATAACATATCTCAAATGAATAATTAAAAGCTTCACTTACCCTGGTTAAAATTTTCCTTTGTTTATTATTTTTTAGTTATTTTTCTCTCGACCCTTTCCAATGTGAACAGTATACAACGCAATAAACCGAGTCCTACACGAAACAAGGCGCAACTTGTTTACCTTCAATGAATTTTCATGTATGCTTAACACTTGACAAATAACAACTTGCTGCTTTCACAGAATGAAAAAAAAAAGAAAGTCTTTCAGAGGTTGTTTCTTGACTTCGATATTATGATGTTGCTTTTGCACTCGGTGTTTTTTTATGAGTTTACTTTTTACCAAGGATTTCCGTTTATTACATAAGCACTCACTTTGGTCGACTACACTCACAGTTAATATTTATTATGTACTGTTTTACACACTCAACCCATAAAGCACTAACCTTACTATGCTTTCATCAAACACATGATATTTATAAGATACAAATGTACAATTTTACCCTGCAAAATAACAATAAACTGTTTCTGTAGCAAGTAGACTTCGTGCGATTTCAATTAACCTTTCAAAAAAAGAGGATCTGCAAAAAAAAGAGAAGAAAAAAATATAAAATAAATATTTTGTAAACACTTTCTCGGAAACTGAAAAGGAGAACTCTAAAGTAACATAATTTATATCGTCGTCTTAACTATATCCAGATGCCAGAGTTGTTTACGCAATTTGAGGATGGTGCCTTTAAGCTTTGAAAAACACTTAAATGAAAGCTCGCTGAAGTGGGTTTTTGTCATTACTTTCAAATCACTTTGACTAATGAACTGAAAATTGTTTCAATTTATTTCTTCGGGGTAAAAAAGAAGCCGCTTCAGGTTTCAAGCAAAAAATAGCTGCTGCTGTTTTTGTGGAAAGTCTGGCAATCATGAAAAATTTTCGCTGGCATATTTACTGTTAATGTACATGCTGTTGTTTGACCAAAAGAGTGCAGGAAAATTGTTTAATAACCACTATTTAATGAACATGTTTCATTGATATGCATGATAAATTTATCCACATAAAGCGTAGTTGGGTGTACATGCATAATAAATAGTATGATGTGCGTAACTCCATTATCAAATCATCCCCAAGCCTCTCCCAGCACATTTCTCCACAAACGAAATAATTTCCAATAAAAAAAGTTATATATTTGTTGTTATTTTGGCATTTTTTAAAATAACAATATTATTCCTCGAGCGTTTCATAAGCATGTGGCCGGAAAGCACATCCACAATGGACATTATAAATTAAATTATGGGCGGTTGTGAATATCTCTTGTGAGAATTCTTTTCCTCCCTCTCAAATAAGCATTTTTTTTCTGGTTGCCTTGGATAGAAGTGACTTAATATATTCAACCATGAATTCGGTACCAAAAAAAATAAATAAAGCAAAATGTCAAGATGATTATTTTTTTTTTGTTCAAAGGCGACTAAGTAAATTATTTTCTTGAACGTTCTTTCTCATACCCCCGACGTCTTAAAAATCTTTAGATGTTTATTTTTGTTCTCTCCTTTTCTTCAAAGGAATTCATTTTAATATGCTCAGCATCAGAGAAAACTTATTTTCGACTTAGAGCTTCCCAATTGAATTTTAATAAATTTTTTTAAATTCTCTTTGACATGTTCCTTGAAAGGACCGACACATTAAAATTGATTTGAAAGCGTTGAAGTATCGTCAAAAGAAAATCCTTAAATTTAAATTGACATAAACTGAAATCTTTTCGAAAGACATAACTTTTGTTCGATTTTCATAACTCAATTCCGATGCGGTTTGCCGAAAGTAGGTGCGAAAAAGTTCAGTTCATCCAACATGCTTTTCAATCTTACTTTTCGATTAATTTCACTTTTTCACAGAACGAAATTCGAAACGTTTAATTAAAAATCTCTTGCAATGTCGGCATAAAAGACGCAATGACAAAGAAGTATCAAGCAAAAATTGATCGAAAATTATAATGGAAATTTCTCCAGTACAACTTTATTAACACTTGTAACCCAACATGGTAGCAGTAAAAATATTTTCAAGAAACCTATAAGTGCGACTTTGACGTCTTTGCTTAGCTGCGGTTTTGGGTGCTTTTGACATGCCGCTGTCAACCAAAAAAAAAGGCATATTAATTTTCGAAACTTTTGAACGCGGTTTTCGAGGTCACTGCTCGCTCCTAACCCAAGCAGGTAAACAGACGTCGAAAAGTTTTGATTAAACCGTCGGAAAGCACTGCCTTTTTCTGCGGTGTGGCACTCGAGTTACATCTCAAAAAAAAGGATCGGGAAACAAGGGAAAAAAGTGTTTAATGAAAATTCATCAAATATTTAAATGGAAGCCGATAATCAACATTCATTCATGCCATTAAGTGTCAGGTGGCTGCAAAATATTGGAGGAGCTATTTGACCTGGTAAACAATTAAAAAACTTTCCCCAAAAAATTATGCAAACCCTTTAGAATTGCTGTTTGTGCGAGGCGGGAACGTGTTAGAATGGCATTTACATAATTTACCACCGACCCTTTTTTGCTCCACTTTCCACAAAGCGGTTTTATGGTCGGATCAACTATGAATGGCACAGCCCAGGCATTACGCAATTGAAGGATTCAATGCAAAATTATTTTTTTTCCTTTTTTTGATTACAAAATGAAGATTATCGCATTATCTACACGTTTCGATTATCAATCTTTTCGTTGCCACTCTCTTCGTCGCACGCTTGAAGAAGTTGATCTTGAATATTTTCACTCTTCTGCATTTCATGTGTTCAAATGGAGAAACAAGTTTGACGTAAGAGCAGTGATGACAACGAAAATTTAAATTTAAATTACACAAGCTCAAAAAAAGCTCGAGCGAACGATGCTATATGCTATCCGATGTTGAAAAGTTTATTTAAATTAAATGCATTTTCATGGAAAATTCGTGAATACAATTTATATTTTCCTCACACATTCCACATGAAAGCATATTATAGAATTTTTCATTGTTTTACTGACAAAATAAAAAGCAATTTTCCTTTTTTTTGTTCTTGTTTTCTTGTTCTTTTTTTTTCTTATTATTTTGACAATTTTTCAGAGCTTTTGTTACTCAAAGAAATTGTGACATAAAATCGTCAACTAATGACTGAACCCAATACAGATCGCAAGAAATATTCTAGGACCCTCAGCCGATTTGGCATTGAAATATATATGTATATATTTTGGTTATTGTGCTGGCTTTGGATTTTCCCTAATGCCAATTGATTTTCCATTAAATACAAGAATATCTTTCTCTTCCATTTATTAAGTTTACTGGTTTTTGTTATCAGTCTCTGATAATGAACGTTTTTATTTACTATAAACGGACAACGAAAATGAACATTCTTCAAAAATATCAAGTTCGATGTCACTTTAATGATGAATGAAGCCCCAATATAAAAAAGATGATAAATTTTCTCAATTTATTTTCTCCTAGAAGAGAATCCTTATCACGACAAAGCTATGTGAAGATATCACATTTCGGCACGAAATTGTTTTTTTTTTTTTTTGTTCAATGTCTTGGTTGCTGTCCTCGACATCGCAATCGCAATCTGAGCAGCAACTCGCATGGTAACATTGAAAGCGACATAATATTAATTTAATTTGTCAAAGGCAATATTTTCTGCGTGAGCTTTTTTCTACATATCAGATGCCAGACCGAATGAGATGTTGACGCATAAACTGAACAGGCCTTTAATGGTAGATTTGCAAGAAAATTTGGGAGAACGGGAGAACCGACAAGCCTTACAAGCGTTGTAGAGGAACATAAAAAAATATTTCAATGCTCATAAATTTACTGCTCATTTTTTTCCGTTAAAGCAAAGTAAGGGTTGGGCGACCACCTCCGTGCAGGAAAAACAAAATTGTTATCATTTTTTTCCAGCACTTTTTGCTAGAAATCATATTTCTTCTTCCTTATTCGTCACTTCCTCTTCTTCTTTCCATTTCATGAACGCTTTTATGCGATAAATGATATCGTTTGCTTGCGATTTCCTTACATCCCTCTCTCCCTCCTCATATCGTATTCCTCTCCTCCTGCCAGAATTGAGTTGAATGATTTGAGGAATTTTTTTTTTTTCGTATGTGGAAAACGAATGATATGGGCAATCAAATGTGTTTTTCTTTCCTTCAATCTTGAAGGAAGCGGAGAAAAAGTTTTCCATCAAAATGTAAACAAACAAGTAAAAGCACCATGCATCGATTTGGAAATTGATGGCTTGATGTCTCAATGAGCTTGATACCGTCGAATGCCGAAAATTTCTGAATGAGAAGGGAATGTTTTCTCGTAAAATGAAAGTTGCACAATTCACTGTAATCTTGTTTATGTTTGAAACAACACAAAAGATCTTTGAAACAAATTTTCATCCAAAGAAAAATATTTCCATAGATTTCTTTTTTTCTGTTTGACTGTAAAATAATAATAATCCCAGATCCTAAACACAAATTTCCGATTGGAGAATCTTTTCGATATCTTTTCACAACTTTTTTTTAGCAGACTCTCACTTTCTTGTGCTTTACGTGAGATATTTGAATAAATTTTTCTTTGCGTTGTGATTTTGTTTAAACTCGAGAGCTGCGTTTTGAGGATTTTTTTTCCTTTCTTCATCTTGTCTTTTTTTTTTCATCTGGAAGTGCAAAACGTGTGGGAGTGACGAATGTGGTGTTGCTAGTAAATGGGCGAAAATTTCATTATCTTTAAGTAGTGAAACAATATACATTTATTCAGCTACAGAAATGAAATCTCATTAAAATCCTTCATTCAAAAGCAAGTGGGAATAGTTTGTGAGCGATGTTATAAACAACATTTTCAGAAAGCTCTTCACTAGAAATCGTTTATAACATGGAAGCACAAACCCAAACAATCCTAAGCAAATAGATGTAAATTTCGAGGGAAAAAAAGGGAAAATCGTTTTACAACTTTTAGTGAATCCTCATTTTTGTAGCGAAGCGGTAGCGCTTAAAGTTAGTTTCATCATCCATAACTAAGAAATGACATTCCACTAAAGGGCCAAAAAAACAAAGCCACACTCACATCAGCATCTTTAGTATCCTTCCACCCAAAAGCCTTCGAAACAATGTTTATTCATTTTCTAATCTGTTTAAATTGAGCTCATTTAAAGTTCTTGATGCCAATTCTTTGTTTGGATTGGATGTTGCTGCTGCTTCTAAGTCTTATTGCTGTGGCAGAAAAGACGAGATTTTAAGTCGACAACTAGCAAAAGCTGCCAGAAACCGAGGCTATTACACAAAAAAAGCGAAAGATAATATTTCCCCCAGACCCAGACCCCCAGCACTACGAATGATTCGTGTTCCATAACCGAAAACTATGGCTGGAATTCTTGATATAATCTGAAATGGTAATGAGTATTTTGATATGCCGCGGCAAAAATAAAGCGCTTGAAATGTATTAATCGTAAACATTCATTCTATGTATAGATATTTAGGTATTTAAATATTACGAGTGTAGTAAAAATGTTTCAAGATTTGGTGCTCTTGCGTAGCTTGACGAAAATAATTTTGTGTGTTGGACGTTAAAAGAGCTGAAGTTGAGTGTTCAGCCATGAAATATTAATAACAACCACGCTGCTTTCTGAAACATCAACAAGGTTTTCCATAATCGAGCACACGAAACTGCCTTTAATCATTAAGATATTCATTACACGAAGCACGAGATGGGAATTTGTTCTTCATCACAAAACCCGACCAAATGAAATCACTCGAAGGAGAATGTGGAAAATTTTCGCCCCTTAAATTGAGTCTCAAAACATTTTATTTGCGAACAATACATACAACACGATACAAGCAATTCAAAACACATTTGAGACACTCTCGTTTCGCAATCGATTTCGCATGATAAAGACACGAATTTTGCTTTGTTGTGACTGCCTCTCTGTACACATTTTGAATTTTCATTCGATTTCATTCTTACGTTCTGTGCCTCAAAATGATAAACGTTCAAAATGTGAGGAAGAATTTCCAAACAAACCGAAACATAGAAGAAATAAAATATTTCCTTGTAAGAAATATTCGGGTTGAAATTAAATTGTTTCTTAAAGATTCTTGAAATTCCATTTACTTCACATGACGAACACGAAACGAACGAGTGAAGAATGTCGAATGGAATTTAATTCTATATTTTGTTTGCTGCTCATGAATATCATTTTCTTTAGAGTCGGAGAGATGTTTAAATAATGCTTGAGTGATGACAAAAGTTTTTACATTTTAGCTTTTTCTGATGAAAATTTAAGCACAACGCAAATGAAGAAAAAATTCTTTTTTATATTTAATGTGACTTTATTCAACAACTCCTTGAGAGATGTGCAAGAAAAGTTAGAACTTTTCTCTCCTCATTCTTAAACTGTGAGAATTATGAATTTTAAATTTTCATGTTGCACAAGTCATGAAATGAGAAAATAAAATGAAATTTGTTGTATATTCAGAGTCGTTAGGCCTTCATTTTCAGTTCATTTGACAACTTCCGACTAATAAATTTGTATCATCAAATTCAGACAAATGAGTAAGTAACGAACAGCTTCATAGCTGGGAACCATCGAACCATCCTTCATTCATATCGCAACATCTCCATCAGTCATTTTCCAATAATTTAATTAAATTCACATTCATTTTTACACTTAATTCATCAAAAAACGATTTCGTTCCTGGTATATATATCAGAAAAATCTCTCGAAAAAAAATGCGAGACTAATAAGAGCACTTCAGATCGTTTTAATACGACGAGGAACAAATATTTTTGTGATCATGGTAGATTTATTTCGCCTCTGTTCAATTTCAATTTATTTCGTTCGGACTTCATTGGAGAAAATTTCTCAAATTTCATCAAGCACTATGTTCAAATTCAAACTAAATTACTCATTCATAAAAATGAACATTTCTCTTCTATTCAGTCAGTCGTTAAAGATGAAGATTTTGAGGAGAAAATATATTAAACAAAGGAAAAAAATAATAAATATGAAGCCACTCAAAGTTCTTCTTCAATTTCAACGAAAATGCCTCAAGGATATTTTCACTTGAATAATCAAAAGCAAATTGATGTTGTTTGGTTAGTGCTATAGACACATTTCGCTGGTCCATCAATATTGAATGTTTACTCAATAGAATTTCTCACAATGTAGTCCAGAACAAATCAAAATTTAAAGCGCAATATCGAGCAAGAAGAACTCAAGAAAACGAATACTCGATATGATATATGCCTGCAATCCAATAACAATCCATCGCAATTGTACACAAAACCACTTTCAATTTAAATTCCTTAATTGCTTTAAATTCAGTAAATCTTTTTAACATGCAATTTGTAAATTTCCTTTCAGTTTGTTTCCACCAATTTACGTCAATTTCAATTCATTAATCTTTCTCTTGGAATTGTTTTGGGAAATTTAATTTTCTTCATTTCATTGAATTTATTCGAATGATTAAGCGCAGAATGAGCACCACGATTTACAGCAAATGTGCGTTAAAAAGTTAATTTTTTAATGAAATTCTACATCTAACAATAAAGGTTGATTGGGCTCAGCTCGCGCTGGGAACTTCCTTTTGTAAATATAAATAGCTCATGGCAGCGTGAAACTTTTTAATTCCGTTTTATCTTCATCAGATATTTAAGCTAGTGAAGAAGTGCAGAGGATGGAATGAGGAAAAAAAATTAAATTACTGCGATTAAATGTACGCCCATCTACATGTTACGTAAAAATTTCACCAACTTTCAGCTGGTGGATAAATCAGTCAAGGATTGGCTTTGAGCGCTAATGATCAAAATCCATTAAAAAAACAACATGGAACCCCCTAAATTGTTATTACTTTAACAAAGCACATCCACGCAAAATTCATTGCCGTGGGCTGAATTAGCTATCACACACCTGCGTATGAACCTGCCGAATAATCCAGTTGTCAGTCATGGAGCGAATTTTATTAATTTGGTCACCCCCAAAATGTTAAAAAAAATAAAATAATAAAAGTAACGAAAATTTATTCATTCGGAGCTTTCATACGGCGATAATCGAGGCGCTTCCGCCAGTGGACTTAATAAAGTACTCCACTTTCCTCTCATTTGAGAAAGAATTTTACTTTCGCTATATTCACGAATTCACGAGATAAACATGCAATATTTTTTCACAAAGAATTAAATAATTCTCTTCGTAAAAAAATTATAGAATAAAATTGCAAAACTTCTTGCTTCGAGGAATTTTAGTGTGCAATTTTTTAAGCATCAACACAAAAGCAGCAGCAGAGTTTGTTGATGATTTTTCATTTAAATTTTGCACACAATTTTCAAATATTTTGTCTGTTTTCTTTCTGCACACACCGCACAGTTTTCAGCTTTCCAGGGAAAATTTATTCGGCAAGGACGGATGAGAAAAAAAATTGAGAGAAAATAATTGAAAAAATTTTTTTTTTGTTTTTTTATCGGCAGAAACATAACTTTTCATGAGCTATATTTTCGCTTGGTACTGCTGAGGTTTCCTTGTGTGTGCTGCTTGAAAGCGTTTGCAAAACTTTCGACACGAAAAAAAAAAAAATTAATATTTCACGAAAATTATTTCTCATTAATTGTACAACAACGAGTCACTACTTGCGCACAGATGTTTCTTATTTTGCTGTGAATAATTCGTCAAGTTTGAAACTACTTCTTACGCTGGAGTGTTGAGCACAAGACTAAAAAAAAATAAAGAAAAATCCTAATTTGCTTATGGATAAAAAAGCAAGAAAATCAAGAATTATCAAGTCATGATAAACTTTGATAGCAGTATAATGTTAAACATAACATTTTTGTTATCTCATTTTATCATGAGGAAACATTTTCGTTCGCTATGCATTTATGAAATGTCAAGAACATGAAAATCATAAACATTTATTTAAGGAGACAAAATAAAAAAAAAAACACATTCTCGTAGTTCAAAAAAATAAAACTTTTATTCCTTCAAAATTCATCTTTGTTGTTGTTTACTTTTTTGTTGTTTTCCTTGCTTTTTGTTGATTTTTTTGTTGCTATCGAGAGCAGAAATCTAATAGCTGAAAGACAACTGGCTTGACATTATTTGCCTCGAAGCACTTATTTACTGCAGAAAATTTTGCTTTAATTGCACCACAAAATTTTTCTTATTTGTTTGCTCGTTTAATTAGTTTACACAAATTACACTTATAAAGATTAAGATTTTAAATTGAATGATTTCTTTTTAGCTCTTTGCGGAAACATATTTTTCATTGCATTTCTTTTTTAATAGATATTTAACAATTGCACAAGTTCTTCCTGCAGTTTGAGTTATTTGTTTCTCAAAACATTGAATAAAAAAATGTCTGAACACGAGTGAACGTATCGGAAGCTTTTAAAATTCAAACCATGCGGCGCGACATCACGAATGTAACTGAAATATATTTTGTTGAGCTACCGAAGAATCATCTTGTGATAAAATGCTGATAACCAGCTGTGGCAAAGAAAATATGTGTAGGAAATTCACTCTTTTGTATAACATGTTCTAAAGAGAGTGTTCAATGGTGATTCGGCGCATTTTGTATCACTGAGAGTTGAGAGGCAAAACGCGCGAGAATTAAAAAACCACATGGTCGATAGGAATCAAGCACGGCAGGAGAAAGGTCACAGTGAATTATGTATCTAATTCTAATGTAGATTATTAACTCTTACTTTTTTGGCCTTCTACTCACTCTCTTTCACGCTCTCTTCTCCTGACCACAAAAAAATCCAGACAGCTTTTCGCACGACCTTCCGTTTTTCCGTTTCCTTCAACATAAGATTTTGTTTTCTTTCTTCTTTTTTTTTGTTTTTTCAAAAAAATAACGTCTGAATATAATTGTCTCCTTGAACTTTTGCCATGCCTCAAGAGGCTGAGTTTTAAGATAATGAAAATAAACAATGTCTGTTTGTTAAAGGATGCGAAGCAATTCTTCTTTGAATGGCCCTTAAATTAAGCCTCGGAGTGATCCATTTTCCTTTGATAAATAAAAGAAAGAAATGGACAAACATAACATCGTTTTTTCCTTTCTGTTTCTCTTTAGGTATACATTGTGAAGCTTTGTTAATATTTTATGTTTTCAATTTCCTGTTAAAAAAAAAACAACGATTGTACAATGAAAAATGATGTGTTGTTGTTAGCGAATGGGCTTCATGAGTTGTCTGTTAAAAAAAAAAGTTGATTAAACCTTTGCGCGTATTCGGCACAGCAAAAAGAGATTCAGCATTCTAGTCGCTAGTTCTTCTGTTGCTAAGTAAATAGCAGGTTAAATAGTTACACCTTCAACAAACAAACACGAATCATGATCATTGCTCTGAATGCGCGGAAATAAGCAAAAGCCATAAAAGTTGTTGAACTTTTGATTAAATATTCAAAATCTGAAACGTTAAAAATGCTACTTAATTGAAAAAGTGCACTGTGGCTATGGAACAAGTATCGTCTTTTCATTTCACAACAATTTGGAGCTTTCTTTATGCTTTAGTGCTTTAGGGTTGCATTGTTACAATACACACTTTTTCTTTGGTGAATTTCTAATTTTGAATAAAGAAAAGCTCTAAAGAATGAATTTCATAAGCCATCAAAATGACAAAAGCTTATCTAAAATATATTTGCTCTCAGGCTGCAGCAAAATATCATTCATCAATGTGAAATGGTGCCGCCTGGTTGTAATATTGATTTTTTTTCTGTTTCACTTATATATGCGAATCCGCACCAGCCTGAAGCCTGAGGCCATATTCGCTTATTTATGTATCTTTCAGATTAATATTATGGTTTGTTAAATTTTTTAATTCGCGGCGGTTCCAGACATGATAATCGACGAGTGAAATCAATCGTGTAAAAAATTCTTTGAGTGCCACAGTTTCGTAATTCCATTTTGCGATAAAGCACGTCGGCGAATATTGGAAAAGTTCCCTCTGCTATTTACCTAGTATAGGGTTGCGTTGCATTCACAAAAAAAAATAATAATTACAATTCAATGAACTGAACACTCGTACCTGCAAATCCTTCTGAATGACGACGCAATTGAAGAGGACTCAAAAGTGAATCAGCGCTCAGCATGCAACGACAACTCGCAATAAAAAAATTGCAATATTTCAGATTTTTTCACGGCAATGGCAAGCCAGAGAATTAAAAAGGTTTTTTTTTTTCTTGCAGCCCGCAGGGTACATGAAGAGCAATGAATAAGAAAAATTCGTTGAATCGTGAGATATCTTCAATTATGTCGGGGAAAAAGTTCCTCGATGCGGGACCATTTATTGGCAATTTCATATAAATAAATTATTAGCGGTAACATGATTTTGAATTAGAAAGTGTCTGGTGAATAATTTTTAACATAATTTTTTTTTGGTGTACTGATAATCGAGAGGAAATTTTAGGAAATGAGGGGAGGAAACTGGTGCGACAAAAGATCGACTAAAAAATCCCACGAAGCATGAAATCAATATCAAGTTTGTCAAGCATTTTTTTTGTTCAACTGCGAATTATAATTTCATTAATCTGCTCATATGTGTCACGGACGGTCGGAGAAAATGACAGCGATATCGCAATTCAAGTCACCATGCGACAAACTGGTTTCAGTTCCGATGAGTTTCCAATCTGACATTAAGCGTAAAGATATCACTCGAGTGGTAACAAGTATAACTCGGGGACAAATGGAGCTTCAAAGTCGGTTATTCAGTTCTTGTTGGTTGCAATCGAAAATTTTGTAATTACATTTTAAATTATATCTAAACAGAAGTTGTTTCTGTTGTTCTTTAATAACAGCAAAGAAAATCTAACACGTTTATGTATCAGTTTCTTCATGAGCTTTGTTCAAAAAAAAAAAAAAATTCATACGAGATAATAGAAATTTTTTTGAAATGTGTACTCGTGTCTGATATTTGAAAATACAGGAAGCCATAGCGGGCCGATAATAAAAGCAAATATTATGATGAACTTGTAAATATGTTGATCTGATATCGATAGCGAAACGCTTTCTTTATCTCTCTCTCTCACTCTCTTTATTGTATCTCACTTGCCCCATTATAATAGCTGTTTTTCTCAAGGTTTTTCTTTTGTCTCGGAGCACGTTCAATTGAATTTATGATAATAATAGACCGGGTGTGTCGTTTTGACTTGGAAAGGTATACAAAAACATGGCAGCAGACAACAAATCTGGTCTGCTATCAATTCAGCAAATTGCTATACACGCTCTCTCTCCCCCACCAACATCTATCACAAGGAAATCGTGCCGTTTAGCGTATGATTTATAGGTGCATTATAATCAAACCCCCCAACAGAGAGAAAACCAAACCATGTTATCTTCACGGGTTTGATGTGCAACGATAAAAGCAAATTCCTTCCAACAATATCCCACCCACAATTATTCCACGTTCTTAGAATAAATCAGTTGAATCGTAAAGAGTGCTTCTTCACAGAAAGTCAATAACTCATAACAGTCGAATGAGCTATTCATTTTTATGACATGTACTATTTCGAGTTATTAAAACGAAATTTCAAATCGTCATTCAATCGTCTCAGTAGCGATTTTACGATCGATTCAACATCATAAATGGTCTCGTCATCATCTCGATATCGTTATTGATTACGTTTAATGTTCTTCAGTAAAATTCCAATCTAATTTGTGTTTCGTGAGTATGAACCGACTGGCAAACCAACAAAAACACTTCCAAGTTTCTCGATACAATTTCGATAGTGGTAATTTGCTTAAAATTGACACTCTACAATAGCTGAGTCAAGAGTCGATATGCGAGCACACAAAAACCACAAAACAACCACGAAACAGGAAAAGTTTCTCATTCTGTGCAAAAACTTCTTGAGTTCTCGTCTTGGCGAATTTTTACTTTTTTCCATACAAACTATTAAGATGACACAAAACTTTGTCCATCGTCTCATGAAAATTATTTTGCTGTTGCTATGTGAAGTCAATTGGTTGAGCTGCCCCGTTAAATTAAAGTCCGACTCTTGAATCGAGCGTGAATGAAAAAGTTTCCTCATTTGTTTCTTGGTGCCTTCACGGAGTAGGGTTAAGAACAAGCACATCATATTTTTTGTAATTGTCCAGCATATTTCTCAAACCCACATGGAACTAGTAGCCCCTGGTGACCTTAATGATAAAGATTACAAAAAAAAAATGTCACTGGCAAGGGAAATGTGAAATTTCCAAATATTCCAGCAACTTTTATTTCCCCTCTTTCTCTCCTAAAATCGTTTTATACAACACCAAAAGAAAAAAATAAAATTAACATTTCACGTTTTTTTTTTTTTTTTCAACTCTTCTCGGAATTGCCTTTAAACTGTTTTCTTGTTGGAAAACATATTGAGACCTCGTTCAGTTGGCTGCCGGGAATGAGACGATTGTGACGTGAATTGAAAGTTTCAGCTCGAAGATATCGAAAAGAAAGAAAAAAAAAAGTTTTGTAAAGTTGCCTTCAGCGCACATACACACACGCCAAACTATTAAATCGCATAAGTGTCGAGGCACAAGAAAGTTTGCTTTTGCTAAATTCGAACGGAAAAGTTTTTGAAAGAAGTGTAATTTAAGTGAATTTTCGACAGGAAAGGATCGTTAAGGACATCAGAAACATTAAAAAAAGAAGTATATTTTCTCCTCCCTTCTTGCGTCTCCATCGTTTTCCGGAACGAAAAGTTAACTATCAAAGTTTGATAAGGATGAGCAAATTTCAATGGAAATTATTGCTCACATTTGCAGTCACATCAATTTCCGGTAAATGTATATATAAATCGTTAAACAATCATTTTAATCAAAAACGCAAATCACAGTGCACACACATTCATAAATGTTTCAATCATCATCATTTAATGACAATCGACTATAAATGTGCAATTTTATGCCTTTTTTGTTTGTCAAATCGAGTTGACACAAAAAAAAAAATTGAAACGAATGACGTTTGATATGTTAATGAATTCCGGTAGATGCTGCTATAAAGCCCTCGAATTCAAATGCAATTTAATGACAATCAAAATCAAATGAAATTTGCAACCAAAAGACCAAATGAACAAAGTAAAAAATCGAAAGTTATTCTATGGTTGTGTGAGTGCGAAAAAAAAATATTAAAATATGCGACAAATCGCAGAGAGAGAGTGAAAGAAAGAAAGAAAGAAAAAATTAAATAATTAATTAATGAGCTTCAGTCGGGCCGGGCCGTAATCCGTAATCACCATCGATTTGTTTTTCTTGTTTATTCATTTCCTGATTGATTTCATTAAAAAAAAAAATAAATAAATTATTTAACACTGAAAAGTGAATTTTGAAGTCGTTGATGATATAACACTTTCTTCACTCAAACCGATGCACACACAATCGTCGAGAAATTGTTAATTTTTATTTAAAAAAAAAAAACTGGTATCGAAGACTGGAAATAAATATTATAAAAGTGAAAATTAAAATCTTCGGCGAAGATTCTTGCATAACATGTTGAACGTCTCAAGGCTCAAATACAGGAATGCGATGATTCTTTCGGTCCCATCATACTTCCCGAATATTCAATTAACACTAAATAGTCGTCATGGGACCGGTTTAATATTATTAATATATTTTCAAATTGTTTGAAGTGTCCCATAGTAACGGATCAGGCTCCATCGAGACGTCTTTAATCGTTTTTTTCTTGCTAAATAACGAAAAAGAAAATCTTTTCACAAGACACACCGTTGCTCGGAGCCATTTCTTGTATAATCATGAGATTAGTATTCGATTTCAACTGAAATTATTGAATGTTAAGTTCGTCGCAGCCGTGCAAATATTTATTTTAATTTTTTTTTTCTTCGCAAACCGGCTTTTAAATACATCAACTTTTGAGTGCGCCATGAGTTTTACCAAAGAGGGGAGGTAGCAGGTTCAATATTCATGATCACTTGCGCGCCAATAATATATGCAATTGCGAGAGAGAGAGAGAGATAGAGAGATATTTACGTGAGTGAATGTCGTCGAAATGTGTGGAATACTCGTATTTGTCGCTTTGAATGTCCACAAGTTTATCGAACAATCAGATACAGCATTCGTTTTGTTATTACCACACGAAGAAACACCCCTCCCGCCCAAATAGCATTGACATTAAACGGCGTTTCTATAATTTCATAATTTGCTTGTCGCTTGAACGAACTAGAAAAAAGTCATAATTAAATTGCCATCAGAGACGCTCGTCTGATGAGGAAAAATGATGCGCGACGAGACGACGATAACAGAAACGAAAAATAAATTAAAGATTGTAAATTGAATTATAATGAAGTATAAATATCATATTTCTCTGCTTCATGAGATTTCTCTCTCGTTGAACTGTTACCTTATCGCTTGCTTTCGTCCATAATCAACAGCTTGTGTCATTTCATTAAAATTTGCTCGAGTGTGCCATTCAATTAAATAAAACAGAAAAAAAATAGCATATTTAATAACAAATTTTTAAGATACGCTTAAGTGGAATTTTATTGCAAATTTGGTGCTTCTGTATGCGGAATATTTTCTTTTATTATGGAACAAACTTGGTGGGTGGGTCAGTGGAAGGGAAGGAAGAAAACCTACGTTTACACACACGACGGAAAACTTGTAGATGGAATTTATTAGAAAACTTTGCGAATAAGTTTTGTGAATTCCTTTTTTTTTATGAGCATTGGAGCTCATAAATATTTCGTATGATGGCAACGAAAAAGCCATTTACTTTATGCAAACAGCTCGTACTTGCAACAGCGGCGGACATTAACTACTTTTTTCCGTGACTATGCTTGCTACATAGTTGTTGCCTTTGCTCGTTGTAAACATTACATATGGCATCAGATTTACATTTATTTCTTGCTTTATCTGTCTATTCGACACTATTTTTTTAAGCTCGTAAATAGCAAAAAACAAGAACCTGTGGCGACAGTTGTGAGCATTCAGCACTTTTTCATTAATTAAAGTGCAGCAAAAGTTATAAAAAAAAATGAATGCGAAAAATTTGCAAATGGAAAAAGACTTTGGAACATTTTATTTGAATTTGTGGAATTGTACTGGAGCAAAATATTTGCTGTATGCTTAAATAAAGAGCTTAGCTTCAAATTTAAAAGAGTCAATGATTTATCTCAAGCACGCGAAAACCGCATAAAATTTGTCAACTGAAAGAAGATAAAAAAAAATAGCATAGCAACATTTTGAATGTGACATAGAAGCGATAACCATAAAATTCATGATGACTTTGGTGCTTCATTATAATGCGATATCACACGGACTCATGTCCAAGTGTCCAAGTCAACCATTAATATGTGCACTGTCGACTTAGAGCGTTAAGTTTTTGAAAATTACAATATCATAAAATGAAAAATTATTTTTAACGTTTGATTATTTCTCTACAGCTCAATCAAAAGGAGAGTTCGAATGTCCGACGAATGTTGGTAACGGCAATTTTGCCGATCCCATCACTTGCAGGCGCTTCTATCAGGTAAAAGTTTACACATTTTTAAACAAATGTCAATAGGATTGCGAATATTGCGATGGATTGCGGCATGCAAATGAAATTGTGTAACTTTCACGCATTTCGTGCCATTATAACACTTCAACGAGAACCAAAAAAAAAAACTGGTTTTAGTTTAACGAAATTAATTTTGTTTTAATAAACGATTCATTCAATAGTGTGTCGATGGATATCCATACCAAAATCGTTGTCCTTCAGGGCTCTATTTCGATGACATTTCCAAATTCTGCACGTTTAAAGAGGAAGCCAGATGTGGACCGTTTTCAACAAGTATGTTAAATAGCAGAGCGAAATAAATGTGCACAAAATGTTTTGATAAATTGAGTTTTCCTTAAATGAAATGTTTAGCGGCATCGCCTATAACTGAAGCTCCAATTGATTTGGCGCTTCCTTGTGATTTGTCCGAGTGTGATTTGCCATATTGCTATTGCTCTAAGGATGGTACAAATATACCAAAAGATCTCAATGCTGAAGACGTAAGTTAGAAGAGCAATTATGTTTGTACTTTTAAAAGCTTTATGCAATAAATGATAAAATGATTCAAACATTTTATGAAACAATCTTCATATATCATGTTTGAACAGATTCCACAAATGATTCTGCTCACATTCGATGGAGCCGTCAATCACAACAATTATCCACACTATATCAAAGTACTCGGCGGAAAATACACAAATCCAAATGGATGCCCAATTCGTGGAACGTTCTTCATAAGTCACGAGTACAGGTAAATAATTTGCAACATATTTTCACATCATCGAGTTTATCATGAAATTTTTTTCATTCCAAAAGCAATTATCAACAGATTCAAAACCTTTCATACTCGGGAAATGAAATAGCTGTTGAAAGTATAAGCATGCAACAAGGTTTACAAGATAAAGGTTACGAGGAATGGGTTGGCGAGATGATCGGCATGAGAGAAATTTTACGTCATTTCTCAAATATTTCCAACTCCGAAGTGAATGGAATGCGAGCACCATTCCTAAAGCCAGGACGCAATACACAATACAAAGTCACAGAAGACTTTGGATTCATTTATGATTCGTCCATTGTTGTGCCACCAAATAAAGTTCCCGTCTGGCCGTATACACTCGACTATAAAATACCACATGAATGCAAAAGTGGAACATGCCCTGAAAGACAATTCCCGGGTGTTTGGGAAGTGCCATTGAATACACATTTCGTTGAGTCTTTTGAAGGCGGAATTTGTCCATACCTGGATCAATGTGTGCTGCATAACCACGATGCTGATGATGTTCTGGAATGGCTGCAAGAAGATTTCTCTCGCTATTATGAACAGAATAAAGCTCCATATATGATGGCATTCCATACGAACTGGTTCCAGATTAAAGCACTCGAACAGGGCTTGCACAAATTTTTAGAATGGGCATCGGAATTGTAGGTTTTCTTTAGATGCTCTTTTCATTTGTGATAAATTTTGATGAAATTGTCATTTTTTAGACCCGACGTTTGGTTCGTCACAACAACACAAGCCTTGCAGTGGATCACTGATCCAAAAAAAATTAAGGAACTGAATTCATTTGATGCCTGGGATTGTAGAAAGCAAACAACGAGCACCGTTAAACCATGTTTCAGTGGCAATAAATGTGGAGTGCCACATAAAGTTGAAAACATCACCGATACACGGTACATGGAAACATGTCGCGACTGTCCAAAGGTACGAAAGAGTAAATTTATTTTAAGACTTTTATTTCAAACTATTTTTTAAATTTAAGGTTTATCCATGGCTGGGAGACAGCGAAGGTGTTGGAATTCCTGGACGTGACAATTACATCTATCAGGGCAAAGAACCAGCAGCTCCAGAAGAAGGTGATGCTGAGAGCAGAAAATAGAGAAACGATTGATTGAAGTGCTAACACACAAATTTCTAATAAAAATTGTTAATTTAACGAAATAAATTTTTTTGTTTCAAACTTTTTATTTGTATCGTGAACAGTAAATATTTTGCAAGCGTTTTCAACTTAACTTCTTAAGAATTTTACAGCTATCTGATCAGTTATTTTCAGCATTAAGTTTTTAAAAAGCAATTTGTTGACTGGCATTTCTGTACAATGTTCCATTCAACAGCAGCACGGCAGCACCACATTCTAGCCTTCCCAGCATAATTGAAAATAAATCCAGCAAGACGTTTTGTGAATTCGAAATCGCTCGTTAGAATCAAGATAAAAAATGTTCCTTAATGCATTGGTCTCCATAATTGAGTAATTAATGCTTTACTGAACATTAAATTCATTTCCTTTCTTCAAACTTTCTAGATTAGAACAGAATGTTTCTCAATTAATGAATTATGCATCACATGAGAAGTTTTACATGATGAGAAATTTTAATAAGAACTTTCTGACATTCATTCGTACATGAAGCCAGATGGGTCCCAGTTTTTTTTTCCTATTCATCATTGTAAGAGAACATTCAAAGAGCTCGTGAGAAAAAACTAAGAAAAAAATTTCATGACGGAAATTTGAATGTGTGCTTTTGAAGCTTTTCATGAGCTTTTCGAAAATTAAAACTTTTTCTTTTCGAAATTCTCATTAAAAAGCTTGCTTTTGAGCTTTAAATTTATAAATAATTCTTATCGTAAAAATCCTTAAAAAATACGAAATTAAATGATTAAATTCAGTGGAAGGGACAGTGATTGGCATGTTCGACATGAAGACAATAAGTTCCATTAACGCTACACAGAAGCAAAGTAGAAAGTTGACATTAAATCATTTATCACAACATCACCAAGTCATTTATCAACTCACTAATCAGGTGTATCCTGGCCCATTTTGAAATATTTCAATTTTCCGTGCAATGAATCAATCGGCTTAAACACAAATGGAAATTTGTTATTGGTGACGCAACCGTGCGGACAGGTCACACCGAGAGACTTTTTGTGATGGAATATAGCATTGGCAAGATAACAGACGCTAAGAAAGTGGCTGCAACGTCCACGTTTTATTGGGTTTCCTGTGCAATAGGCTGATCACTTCCACCATTGATGCAAAAATTGACGCTTCCAGTTAGCTCATTTTGACCCAAAAATCCAGCATTTGTCATAATCAGTTGCACATGATAAGCATCGTCGCGCGTCAAACGGAAGGCTTTTGACCCATGATGCTGAACGATTGGCTTGGCCGGATCGAGACCTAAATTTGCATTATAAAATATTCCAATTTTAAATGGTTTGATAATCAACTGTTCAAGCTGTAATAGAAAATTAAAAGTAAACGTCGATTTAATATAATTGATAAGCGGAACAACAAACTAATTTTGAGTCGAATGAACTGTAGAATTTTACCGTGATGAAATTTTGCCTCAAGATTTTCTCATTTCTGCCGCAATTTAACTTGAAATTTTTCATAACTCACCTATAATTCTGTGCTGCTTTGATGACAAGTGATTACTTATCATTCCACATATGTGCGCACCTAAACTGTGACCCACGCATGTAATATCCTCGATTTTAGTTCCGACATAAGTCATGAATGAATATAGCTGAGCCGTACATTGTGCAACCAGTTTTGTGTTTGACAATGATGAGAAATAACCTAGAAAAACGCATGTTATTTGCATTAAAAATAATAAGGGATTTACTGACATGGATATGTTACATGGATATGATGTAAGCCGTTCCCAATCTACTGCAACAACATTGTATTGTCGTGATAAATATGCTGGAAAATTATCAGCGAATTAAAAATTATTATATGAAAATGATTTTTGGAAAAAGATTAATCACCATCTTTGAGGTACATTATATGTTGGGATGTTTGTGTTCCGTTAAATCCATGGATTATAATTGCTGTATCATGCTCGGATATGTAGCCGGCTTTAACAAATGTCTTTGGTTTGCGTATATCAACAATGATTCCTTTGCGCGCTTTCCTGTGGATTAAAAAGAAAAAAAATATGAAGTGAGCTTGCTTGGATACCAATATCACACAAAGAAGGTACATGCCCATGTAATCTCCTTATTTAATAATTAATTTAATAATTAAATAAGGAAAAACATCTTTCAAAATTCATTCAATGTTGTGTTGTTGTGTCATGTGACTTGACTTATTCGTGTGACCATGAAACATAATATATGTGTCCTCATGTGTTTTGGTGTTTTGTGTGACACATGTGGTGAAAAAAAAAGCCTGTAGGCGCTTTTAGGTAAGCGAATTAAAAAAATGCTAGAAAAACCAGATATTTACTGACAACTTATAGCCCAGCAACTAACAATGGCAAATAATGCTCGATGCTCATTTATACTTAATACAAAAGATACTGCAAATTATTTTAGCACAATATAATTTTTTCACGATCTCGCTTTATTCAAAGATGAAAATCAGCGCGAGACGAATTCCAGAACCTAGATTATTAGATTATGTTAGCGTAAATGAACAAATGAACCATGTATCTCACAGATGACACATTTTTGCTGAAGCATTATTTGAAAAATGAAATAAAAAATACGGGTTTTTAATGTAGATATTTACATATGTAAATATAGTATTTTATGTTATATATTTTTGTCGTTAATTCCCAGAAATCATTGACGAAATTTTGTTTGGCAAAGACCATTTTACAGCATATATTTCGAGAGTAACAATTAGATTTTGCCGCGGAGCTGGACCCTTCTTTATTAAAATCTTACAATTTCTAATACTACGGTGTGTACATGACAAATTTGATGTCTTCATGTGGGCAAATTTGATGTCTTCTTCTCAAGTTCAGACACTTGAACAAACCGCGGGGTAGATCGACAAGTGCGGGCGGTAAAAAGAGTGCTGAAATTTTTTAAAAAGGTTTTGAAAGTTTTGCTGGAATTCTGCTCGAATGAATTTCGCATTACAATTAACAATTTTAGTTTCTGCACTACAAATTAATTAATCAATCAAAATCTAGCGAAACATCTATTATTTTTTTCTTTTTGATAAAAAATTCAATCGTTGCACAATTAAACAGAATTTTAAATTTACGGAAAGAAAGTAGAGAGCTAGAGAGCCTTCCTTCAATTCAATCAAAATTCACTTTTTTTACCTGTTGACAGATTTAGAAAAACGAGAATATTGGCGAGTTTCATTTTATATGCGTAGAACCAATAAACTTTATAGATATTATTTCATGCACCAGTTTTCAACAAGTCACCATAGCTCGATTCATTTTGTTACTCTTTCTCTGTAATATCAGCTATTTATTTATTCATTCAACGGCTCTCATTTTCCGAATTTTCTTTAAAATTTCGATCGGCTTTAATCTAACACATGACTTAATATTTCAAAAATGTTCATTCACAACCAATACGATATCAACGCTCTAACGGTTCAATTAGAATTATTATAAAAAATATCTATTGAAGATTCGAAGCTTCATGGGGCTTTCGGTTTACTCCCACTACTTTATTGTAGACTAAACACTGTTTATGTATTTTCGCTTGATATCATTTTCAGTTAAAATTTTCGCCTTGTACGTTTGAAGAAAAGAAATTTCTTTACAAAATGTGATGCTGTTGATTTGACATCACATAATCGACTGCGAGCGAAATTCTGAAGTAAATAAATACAATCGAGAACGAGATATTTTCTATTGAGATACTGTTACCTAATTGAAGACACAGCGCAACCGAAAACGACAAACCTGATTAAGTTGCCGTGTGCTATTTTTTTACCACAAGTTTTAAATAATGTTTATTACGATATGGGAATAAATGGTTGATTGAAGAAGCCTTCCTGGCAATTCCAGTTCTTTTTTTTTTTTTTGAACTAAAAAACATACTCTGCAATGAAAGAGAAATTATTCACAAGAGAATAAATTCTTCATGCTTGAAAATTAGTTTGTCAATCTGTAAATGCAATTTTTTGCAAAACAAATTTAAGTCTTTTTTTTATTGTATCTTTCACTTGAGAACATCGAATAATTAATTCCAACTTTTATCGCAAATCGTGCTTTGTTTGCGCATTCTTCTGTAAGAAAAGTTTTATGTGATAATGCTTCATATGGTAAAAAATGACATGCTTAAAGAGACCTCCATTGCAGCTGTGAAAAAGAAAATTTGTTTCAAAAATATATTGCAACAAGCAGGTAATCCCAATAATTTGGAAACCTAAACTGATGACAAAAAAAAAATACTTCTAATGGAAGCAACAAAAGTAAAATACTTTTCTGCTTTCTTTAAGATAATTTTAAAAGCTTTCGATTTTTTTCTTCTCAATGAGACGAATTAGATGAGCTGTCGCAATTAACCGCAAATTAAACATCGATTATAAACATCAGCTGATTATAAGCTTAAAATACTATTTACATGCACTGGAACGCCATAAACAAAACACATCATCCAGTGTCAATCGGATGTATTTTTTTTTTTTGATGAAATAAAGCAGCTAACCGGTGATTTATTTATTCAAACTGAACACACAACCAGACATGTTGGCACATCAGCATACAAATGATATGAAAATAAATGATCTAAAAAAAAATGCATACAGTGCCACGAACTGAACGTCTGCAGAATTTTCAATTAAATTCAATATTTAAGAAGAATGATGAAAATAAATGAAAAGCAAAAGTCCCAAATCATGAGATTCACGAAGTGAATCAACATATTCAATATATTATCAACAGGTTCATGTACTTGATGCAAATCTTGATTTAGAGAATATTGGACTAGAGCATCAGCGAAGTGAGCACAGAATATTAAAATCACTACCAGCAGATGGATCAAGATCAACTTCGTCGGAAAAATCGTCATCGTCTGGATTTTCTTACCAACTAATTTCACTCACAATTGGACAGACACTAGGCAGACAAAATACCAAGACCACCACTGAGATAAGGAAGTAAGGAAGTCATGGACCGAAATAAAATCATGTATGCTTAGGCAGACATGTCGAAATGTGTTCAGTGGGAGTCTTAAGAGAATAACTGACGTTCCTTATAATTTATGAACCAATATTTATCAAATTGCACGGCTCAGAGTTGAAAATCAAAAACATTCTCCTCCACATTAGGGAAATCTCAAAATCATCTTGCTGACAAACTGGATCATAGTTTCACATATAAATCAAACGACAACAATGAATACATTTAATTTTTTCAATGACTCGACTGCTCCACTGTGGCTACAGATAATATGTATTCAGTATTCACTGATAATACTTTCAAAAATCCAAACTAAAATATACGAAAGAAATAAAATAAAAAAAAGAAGAAATTCTGAAAAAAATCGTCGCCTGCAAAAAAAGGAGAAACTACAATTTTTCTTAACTTATTTGAAAGCGCTTGCTGTGCTTGACGTTGGTCATTGCAGGTGTAAGGCTCAAATGTTTAAGTTTATTTAATTGAGCTGATCTACTGAAAAAAAAAAGAAATAATAATAATAAAATACATTTATTGTTTACCCTTGGAGATAATATTGACAGTCGACAGTCGAAAAATATAGCGTAAGGGGAATTAAAAAGAAGTTCGGTTTGAAAACAATCGTTATGAGGATTCGGATAAAGCAAAATATTTCCTTACAATTTTTATTGGATTAAATTAATCGTAGTTATTGTTTATTTGAAATCATCATTTTTATGAAGCCAGCCCATAGCCATAGAAATTGGCCCATTTTTTTTATTAGTTTGGGTTTAAAAGAAAAATGACAGAAACATATAAAAATATTCCATGCTGAATCAAATCGTGAACAGGAAGGTCTTACAAGACGTCAGAGGCCGAAGGAGGATTTAAGACCGGCACTTCAAAGAAATTAGATGGTGAGGACAGTGAAGGAGCTGCTACGTAGGTGAGTATATTGAATTTGTCTACCGAAAGTATCTTAATTAAAGTATTGCCAGTGACAGCGGAGAATCGAGTGATGATTCAAGTGAAATTGATGCCCGCCTTCGTCCAGCATCAACATCATCTGCCGCCACCATCATTAATCTTGCCGCAAAAGGTTCATTAAACGATTCCATGAATGGAATTCAAATGAAAATGCGTAACACTAGAAAATCAATAGACGATCTCAGAAACGTAAATTTGACAGACATGGCAAAATATTTTCGATCATAGACTTAACAAATGTTAGATATTTCACAACCTCAACTATCCATACAGTATCACGTACATTAACGAGAAGCTTTATTGGAGCGATTGGAATGTTGGCTCAATAAAGTCATACGATTTGGTGACCAATGAATTGAAAGAAGCCATCGATACGACCGAACGCCCGAAGTGCCAATAATTACCGTATATGCGTGCCTTCGGGACAAAATTGCTCTCATGTATATCACTTATCATCGACAAAAAGTAATTAAATAAAAAAATGCTTGTTGTATGGACATACGTTAAGTTTATATTTATTATATTAAATTACACAATTTTAATATCACCCTAAGATCATACAAATGTATACATTATTTTCTACTTGATTTGATGTATTAATTAGTTTTTATTGTCGCACTGCCGCAATTGTGCAATTAAATAAAAAAAAAATACTTAAGTTGTAGTCAGCCAATAAGACACTATTTCACACGAATCCGGTTTTCCGTAAAAACTATAAAATCGGCTATTGCAAAATTCAAATCTGTTGAAAAAAACTTTCCGCCCACTTATCTCTTTCTTATAATTATAAATATCATACAAATTAAGAACAACATAATTACTATTGCTACAGTCCAATAATAGTAATTATCTTCAATCCAATTGAAATTGTACCACGAAACCATGCCTTCAATTTCTTCCATCAACTGTTGACGCAGATCGGACAATTTTCGGATCAACATGAAACGGTTGAATTTTGATTTCCTCATGCATGCTCGAAATTTGGTATCATTCCAGGTTGGGTTTGATTGACCACTGTTCCAAGTCTCCCTGATTCCTTGATAAGCTCACCATAAATTACGCAATTTGTATAATTGATAAGTGTTGCAGGAGCCTGAATGCTTCCAATGGATGATGGTTCATTACATCTTACTGTAATATTTCCTGACGTTGCTGCCCTGCTGTCGTTACTATTATTGACCAATTCGGTTGCAGTGGGAAAAAACGTCATCTTCGAGTTCTGCTTCTTTTATGACACAGTTCTCGTGTGTCTTTGATGGTGGGTATGCGAAAATTTGTTGTAGGCATGGAGTCATTTTTCGGAGCCTGACATTTCCGTACACGTTTCGGACAAGCACGGCTAGTGATGAAATAAGTTTTATTTTTCGAGTTAACCACCAATCGTTGTGTCAATTCGTTGGCATCTAGATGAACTGCCGATCCTTCTGAATCCGGCACACTCACTATGGCATATTCTTTAAACGTTTAAGAACCAATGGAATTTTGAAGGTCACTATTACTTGTTCTTGGTGTAGTGTTTTAATTGGAGGAGAAAATGTAAATAATTCCTCCGGGTTTTCTGTAGACGGTAGCACGAAATGGTCTATTGGGTTTTTATGGCTGGCTCGTTCATATAATCCAAGAGTTCTTTGACTGGTCGAATGTTGACTACATTCGGGTACCTTAGTTGAAGTTCCTCCAATAACGTTTTGAAATCAACTGCCAGACTTTCAATGCACTCCTTTAATTCCGTTTTTTGTTGTTTTATTAAAATTTCATTTAAATTATTGCCAATTGAATCATATTCGATATTGTTGACTTTAACCATTAAATCCGTCACCTTTGCTACTTTATCTTTGACTTCATCAAGGTTCTTTCCTAACTGATGAATCTCATAAGTTTGATTGTTGCTCATTGCAACAATCGATGCAGGCAGTATTAATCCTCCTAAAAATCTTACTTTTCCTTTTGATGAGGCCTGCCATTATAGCCATTTGTTAATTTCAAGAACATTCGCCAGACTAATACAATGCATCCAAATGTCTGTTGTGTTTCCGCCAGCATGAGATAATAACACAAACTGATATAATGTTAAAAATTTTCTGTGCTTTTATGCTTTTGTGCATGCACTAATACTCTAAAACTAATAATGCCGACATCGTCAAAAATTCTTATCTAAACAATCCGAAAAATATGGCCCCACATGTTTATCTAAACAACAAGTTTGTAGTTTGTCATAGTTTGTTGTCCATTAAAAATGATAGGAGTTTATTTTTATCCCGGGTAAAACAAACTGTTGCCCCAATAACGACAAAAACCGATTTTTTCCACATGTGTAATAAATAAGATCCTCAAGATTTTTAATAAATAAGATCATTCTCGTTTGTGTCAGAGAACCTAAAGGTGGTGTAATTATCTCGATCAGTGTTTATCAGTTTGAATTAACCAAGGCTATTATAATAATAATTAATTGTTAATACATTTAAATCAGTTCAGTTTAAATAAAGTTATAGCATCATGTCAATTATTAAAGACCTTTTTTATAAGCTACAAAGCGCCACAGTACGCTCGTTTCGCGTGCAAATTAGCAAATTCTTATTGAATCTATATTAGCCGGAGGTGTTGTGCCAAAATTACCACATAAAGAATGAATCGATAAGGCAACACAAAAATTTAATGCCATTAAAAATTATGTTCAAAGAACTCCCCAACCAAGTGAATCAAGTGCATCACAAGCAGTTGCTACAGCTATAGCAGGTACTAGTGCAACAAGTACAAGTGCTACAATTGTTAAGGCAAAAATAAATAGTCCAGAATGGAAGCAATGGATTCTTGTCAACAGAGAGGCTCTTTCAAGTGCACCTATTTCGGAATTTTGTCGTGTTCCGCCTTGCGATGATGTAAATCTTCGTTCTTTGCAGCAAGAATATAAAGCAAGATTCATGGCAGCAAGTACAATAAATTTGCCTCATCAAGTGGCAATCCACTCTGGGTTTTTTCGATTGGCTCGTATGGGTAAGGTATATATACTAACAATTAATTCTGCAAGCGGAACAGACTTTCAGGCTGGTAGATAAATTCAGGCTGGCAAATGAGTTTGGCGAGGTTGTATGGATAGATCAAGCGATATATGACTATTGGTCAAGAAGCTGGCCAAAAGTTAGCCCAACAGTTATTTCACGCGGGTCAAAAAATTAGCGGCACGAATGAGTATTTCCGATGAATCTCAGTCTGGTGTTAGTCAATTGCTGCGAAGGATTTACCCAATTGTAGGAGAACCAGAATTTGTTGAAATGTTCGAAATGCCTGGAATGAGTACTGGTGGGGCAACATTCGTAGCTATAAGACCAACCCAAATACAATCGATCATTCAACAACAACAGCTGGAACAGCAGTCGTCAGTGTCGTCGGGTGATGATGATCAACTACTGTCGGAAAATCCTCCGCGCGCATTTGTGTAAGCATGAAATGCTTAGACATTTAGCTGTAATCAACATAAAAAATGTATTTTTGAATTATAAAATCAGACAAAATTGTATATATGATTATGTAGAGAAGACATTTTCTTGTCAGTTTGTAAATTTGTGTCAATAGCCTTACTGTCTTCAAATGGTAACACCAAATCAGCAAAAAAATCATAAGCATGACTATGAAGACAGTAAGGGTTTTTGTAACACTTGTGGTTATATTCATGTTTCAAGTTGGGATGCACAAAATTGTCGATCCTATTTTAATAAGTAAAAATTAAAAGGGAAACATAGTTCATACGTGACATACGTGTGGTATGTCAGTACTTAGTATTGTTCGAAGTATGAATCTGTAAAGTACTAATTTAAAAAAAAATTAAATAAAACAATTAAATAAAAATAAAATATTTAAATAAAAAAATACGTAATTTGTATGGAAATACGAAAAAACCACCTCAATCAAAACACAGCTGCATCGTCCTCAAATTCCAATTTATTGGCGTCTCAAATTTTCAAAAAAAGATTGTTCCGTCCTGATGAAGAATTGGAGCAATACTTTTGTGAACCCAATTTGGAAGTTGGTAATACTTCTGATCCTCTGCCGTAAGTTTTTTGTAGAATTCTTCAAATAATGCTCAACTTTCAACTTTTAATTTTTATTATTTTTTTTTTTTTTTCGTTTTTTTAAGTTCTTCTAAACATTACATGCATGTCCTTCCAACAGTTGTCCAAAAGTTTCCTTGCATGAATGTGGTTATTATTCTTTAAGTTTGGCGACTTTAAAATTCATATGGTGTGACATCGAACGAGTGAAGTTGAAGTAGAGAGCAACGACGAAGATTCTGACAACTGTGATCAGAAGAAAAATGCACAGTATAACAAATTTAACGGCATGGGCATCGATAAATGAAAACAAAAAAAAATAGTACAACAGTCTTCTAAGTCGGATGAGCTATTTTTTGGATGCTATATTGCTACAATATCAAATAATTAACATGTTGTTAAAACTTCAAGCCCAAAACCATCAGTTTCGAACGCAAAAACGCGAATCGACTAAATATAGTTGGTAATGAAGCCATTACATATTTAGAGTTTTTGTTTTCTAACTCAATAAGTGAACAAAGGAAATTGCTCTTTCTCATGGCAAGCGCATGCCAGCTATACCATTGGTAAGCATTGGTTTCTGAGTTATCAGCGTTCTCAAACACCAAAATTTAAGATGTTTTATGTCTGATTTGATAAAGGGTTCAGTTTTAGTCGGTGACAAAATACCTAATCAGAAATAACAAGCAGCAGAACTGATTGCGATGAATTTGCTTAGATTCGTGATACACTACTCAGAAATAGAAAAAAAAGGATATGAGTAACTTGATAAGTGGTCATTGAGTGTCTCATCATATTTTATTTATATTACAGAATATTTTTATATTTGCTTCACTTCTAGTTTTGATTTAGTTGCGTGTAGAAGCGAATAAAAAGTGAAAATTGAGTTTTGAAATGAGCTTTTATTGGATTATATTGTTACAAATCTTGTTCTATAATCAAGTGACTTTAGATAGTTTAAAGTCTGTTTCGTGCATTTATGGCGACACCAAATTTCAACATTATAATTATAAATTATCAACATGCAATTTAAATACGCAAACGATCGATGCACCAGATTTTGTTATTTCAAATTCAACAGAACAATTAAAAGCTGAAGGACTCCGCTTCCACAACAACAAAAATATTAAGTTCTTGCCGATAAAAATCGCTCAAAATTTTCCGAATTTGATTGCAATGAGTGCTTCCAACTGTTCACTCAAATTCATTCGACATGAAACATTGCAAGGACTACAAAAGTTACAATTCCTGAGTTTGTCCCGCAATGAGATAGAATCGATTGAGGAAAACTCATTTGAAAATTTTCCATCACTGGAATTTCTTGCCTTAAGCTACAACAAATTAACAGTTTTGGGCCCAACAATTTTTTCGAAACTGTCAAAATTGAGGAATATTTATTTGCATAATAATGAGCTGATTTCTCTTCCATCAAACATTTTTAATTACTGCAAATCACTGGAACTTATTAACCTCGATAATAATAAGTTGAATCAACTTGATGTGACTCTTCTGACAAATTTGCAGAATCTTAAAATGTTCTCTGTATCCTATAACAATATTGAAGAAATTGATGGTGATTTCTTCAAAGATAACAAAAATTTGGAAACGATTTGGTTCAACAATTGCAAAATTAAACAAGCAAATTCTTCTATACTGGATGGATTGAAAAATTTGAAAGAAATCGACATGCAAGGAAATGTTTGCGTTAAAAAGCTTTTCTCATTGGAGGAATTAATAACTGAAATTGACAAATACTGCAAATCATCACAGACATCTGTTGACTGTCACCAGAGTCGCTATTACAGCATTTTTCATCACATACTTTTTCAATTATTTTTTGGTGTTTGGTTTTAATTTACTCAGAAATTTAACAATAATCTTACTATGGGTAACATTCACATTTAATTTATCAAAATGGAATGTCAGAAAGTGTGTATTCAAAACATGCTAAAAAAAACCAGGTGCAACATCGAGCTGAATTATGTAACAAGAACATTCGGCGCAATCAAAATAAGTCACTCGAATTCTGATAGAAGTTTTACAATTTTTATTATTGTCCTATTGTTCTATTTAAAGTTTTTAGCAAAGATATGTAACATAAAAAATATTATTCTATTGATATAAACTAATTAAAAAAATATAAATAAATAATTATATAAAAAAATATAAAATTATTTATACTTGCTCATGTGCATATTTATTAAATATTGGTGGCATTGGTACATCATCAACGACTGAATACTTTCTTCAATTGAAGAGGCCTTAATATAGGTAAATTAAATGCACATGTAAGATGTCTACGTACAATGCACAATTTAAATTATTTATTAATTACTTTGTTGCAATTTAATCATTAAACTTCCGATAGCTCAATTATTTTGAATTTTTCCGGTTTTCTTAATTAGGGTATTCTCTGTAATGAAACGATAAAAAGTGTGATATTATACACTCGAATTCTTATGCAAAACACTTATCATATGAAGCCAATGGCGGCGCACCGGTACGCAGACGGTTACTCTCACTCAAACTGGATATCTACTTTCTCCAAAAAGCAAATTTATCAATCGTTTCCTTCTATCGAAATACACTCGATTCCAATTTTTTTTTGAATCAGACATTTTTTCATACTTTGTAATGGAGGAAGTTGTAGGTGAACGATCCAGTGGTGGGTCTCAGTCAATTCGCTTGAGAAGGAATGTTAGGGCTAAAAAAGACCAGAAAGCCAAAGACAAAGATGCACTGGAAGCAATAGTCAAACTCTTAGGAGAAGAAGAGGCAGCCAACATCAAAATGACATGGGACAGTCTCGAAGGCAAAGGTACAATACTGAGTTCGGATGTCTGGGGAGAATGAAATATTTTTCGATACCTCCAGAGAAGCTTTCCTATTATCCAAATATCCCCTCTCATGTTGAAGCAATGATTGGAGAGAACGAAATTACTTTTCCGGAAGAAGTACTGCCAGCACAGAGCAGAGAACGAAAGAAAGCAAGAAAGGAGAAAAATACGAATGAAGATATCAATCCTGTAGGAGCACGCAAGCCTGGGAGACCTAAACAAGCTATACAACAACCAAAGGGATGTCAATCAATCCTTAATTTCTTTTCTAAGTGATGCATTTTGATAACAAAATCTTGTCATCCCAAAATTAATTAAATAATTTCCACTGTGTCTAATTGGAAATCCGGCGTACCGGTACGCCGCCATTGGGTTCATATGTGCTTGTGCCGGTACTTACAGTATCGAGAATTAAAAAAAAAACACAAACAAAATAAAAAGCAATTTTTTTAGATGCTGACTGACGCATAGTGGAAGTAAACTTCTTTTTTTCCACCAAATTTAACATGGTCTTCAGAACAAGAAATATGCTTCAAGCTCATGAAGAAGTGCACGCTGGCACGCATAATTCTATCAAAAGCTTTTTTATGTCCAAGATTCATTGTTATGGAAATGGAATATTTAAAGAAAGAGAATGCGTTTGTTACGCGCTCTGCGTTCTCTGTGATAGAAAGCTTCCTTTTAGCTGAGATATCCGTAATTATTTGACGAAGTCATAATATTTTGTCTGATGCCATACGATTAACATTAGAAATACCAAAGTAAAAGACATAAAAGACTAAATGTAATCGGTCATGAAAACACAATTTATTTAAATTTTTGTTTAAAAAAATATTCGTAATGCTATTAAGCATCTAGCGACAAAATATTTAATCAGAAATGACAAGCATCAGAACAGATTACGAAGAATTCGCTCAAATTCATTCTATGCTAATCAGAAGCAGAGAAAAGGATGTGAGTAGCTTGATAAGTGGTCAATGTATTAATAATCAAAAAAAAAAGTATTAATAATCTCATCATATTGTATTTATATCACAAAATATTTTTATATTTTCATCAATTCTAGTTTTGCTTTAGTTGCGTGTAGAAGCGAATAAAAAGTGAAAATTGAGTTTTGAAATGAACTTTTATTGGATTATTATGTTACAAATCTTGTTCTATAATCAAGTGACTTTAGATAGTTTAAAGTCTGTTTCGTGCATTTATGGCGACACCAAATTTCAACATTATAATTATAAATTATCAACATGCAATTTAAATACGCAAACGATCGATGCACCAGATTTTGTTATTTCAAATTCAACAGAACAATTAAAAGCTGAAGGACTCCGCTTCCACAACAACAAAAATATGAAGTTCTTGCCGATAAAAATCGCTCAAAATTTCCCAAATTTGATTGCAATGAGTGCTTCCAACTGTTCACTTAAATTCATTCGACATGAAACATTGCAAGGACTACAAAAGTTACAATTCCTAAGTTTGTCCCGCAATGAGATAGAATCGATTGAGGAAAACTCATTTGAAAATTTTCCATCACTGGAATTTCTTGCCTTAAGCTACAACAAATTAACAGTTTTGGGCCCAACAATTTTTTCGAAACTGTCAAAATTGAGGAATATTTATTTGCATAATAATGAGCTGATTTCTCTTCCATCAAACATTTTTAATTATTGCAAATCACTGGAACTTATTAACCTCGATAATAATAAGTTGAATCAACTTGATGGGACTCTTCTGACAAATCTGCAGAATCTTAAAATGTTCTCTGTATCCCGCAACAAGATTGAAGAAATTGATGATGATTTCTTCAAAGATAACAAAAATTTGGAAACGATTTGGTTCAACAATTGCGAAATCATGCACACAAATTCTTCAATTGTTTATGGATTGAAAAATTTGAAAGAAATTGAGATGGAAGGAAATGTTTGCGTTGAAAAGCTTTTCTCACTGGGAGAATTAAGAATTGAAATAAACAAATTCTGCAAATCACCAGAGACGGCCAATTGTGAACTGACCACAATACAGCAAAAGAAAATCAAGAAAAATGTCAATCGCAAAAAAAATCTAGAATCTGCAGAAAGTGGTAACAGCATTTTTCATCACATACTTTTTCAACTATTTTTCGGTGTTTGGGTTTAATTAGGCTAAACAGATGATTTTCGCAAAAATCCGGGATATCAATAAATTTATAATTTTCAAATTTTATTATTTATATTCGAATGAACATCCAGGATTAAAAATTTGTTACTTAGCTTCACGTTTTTCTTGGAACTCCGGCACTACTTAGTACTGGTACTAAGTACTTAACAGCAAAATAATTTGGTACCAGTCACAACTTTTTTGAACTAAATTAGAAACCTGGATATTCTGCATACCAAACCAAATTTCTCTAGATACTTGTAAGAATTTGGTACCACAAAAATTTCCAGCCATAGAGGAAACAAGTTAGATGTAGAATCACTATTTTCAAATTGTCCCGCTTTTAAAAAAATACCAAGAGAAAAAAACAATATAAAAGATATAGAAATACAAAAACAAGATGACATTAAAACATATAAAAAATAATAAAGATCAATTTCAACGTCTAAACGTGTTGCATAATTCATTGATAAGGCTCAGTGGAAATCGTACTAATATACCTCAGTAAATGGGGTGGCAATTTTTCCTGAAGATTAATGAAATTTTAATTTCAATTTACAACAACGAAATCATAAACAATTTAAAATATATTAACATGATCTATGATAACTGATTATATATGATCATCAATAGATGGAACAAAGTAAAAGACAAATATTTTTAATTTAAAATTGTTGAATAAAAGTTTAGTAAGTATTTAGCTTTGACAATGAATAATAAAATAATCCTAAGCTTTATGTTGTTGCGTCAATTTTGCTTATTTTCAAAGCGAATGAAATAAATATAATCGGTCATGAAACCACTATTTAGCATGTTTGTTTAAAACAAAATAAATTGCTCATGACATGTGCTTAATTAGATCTTGGTTTTGAACGATAACCATTCTCAGACACCAAAATTTAAGATATTTGATTAAAATTTAAGTTAGATCTATATTTGATTCATCAACAACCAAAAAGGATTCGTAATGCCATTAAGCATCTAGCGACAAAATATTTAATCAGAAATGACAAGCATCAGAACAGATTACGAAGAATTTGCTCAAATTCATTCTATACTAATCAGAAGCAGAGAAAAGGATGTGAGTAATTTGATAAGAATGTGTGTAATAATAATCTCTCATATTTTATTTATATTTATATATATATTTAGCCAACATGACTCTGTCTAAGACGCTCTCTTGGTCTGTCTGTAACGCCGAAATGAGTCGTAAATTTAAAGGGTTAACTACTTTATTATAGACTAAATACTGTTTATATATTTTCGCTTGATATAGTTTTCTGTTAAAATTTTCGCTTTGTATATTTGAATAAGAGAAATTTCTTTCCCAACTGTAATGCTGACATCACATAATCGACTGCGAGCGAAATTCTGAAGTAAATAAATACAATCGAGAACGAGATATTTTCTATTGAGATACTATTACCTATTTGAAGACACAGCGCAACCGAAAAGGACAAACCTGATTAGGTTGCCGTGTGCTATTTACCTAACCACAAGTTTTAAATAATGTTTATTACGATATGGGAAGAAATCGTTGATTAAAGAAGCCTTCCTGGCAATTCCAGTTCTTTTTTCTTTTTTTATAACTAACTTCAATCTACAAGCATAAAAGACATGCCAGGTCTAAGATCAAATAACATTCGTAAAAATATAAACGTTTAACCTGAAATATACGTTTGAATAAATAATTTTCAAAAAAGCAATATAAACTTGTCAAACATTGTCAGATTTTTGGTGAAGCATGATGAAGTTTTGACCATACCATATCTATTATAGTCAAATATTATACACTAGATACATTTTTAGGTTTCTTTACCTGCAATTTAACGATATATGACAAAATAATTATTTTGTTATTTATCAACGTTTTGACTCAATAATTCAAATGAGACATTGCCAGGACAATTACTGGATCTTGTTTGATAATGGGGAAACCATTAAAGCAATTTTGTCGTTAGTAGTTTTCTTGACAGGCAACTGTCGATCTAATGAACCGCGTAGCTCGAGAATAGCCAATTGCATCAGCATTCAACTTGGTAATTTAAATGCTGATCAAGCAGCATTGTTCTTGGAAAAAGCGCATGCATTTTAGTGTTTTCCTTCAATAAATAAAATAGTAGCTATGGAAATAGTTCCTCCAACAACGCCAACTTTGTTGAATAGTACAAACACATAAATAAATATATTTCAGAAGATTTTCAGATTGAATCTTTTCTCCGAAAAATTAGTTAAAATATATATTTTTTTTTATTTATCTATATTTAAAAATGTTTCAAGATGAACTTGACAAAAGAAAGTCTTCGGGATGTATCAGGAAGGTAAAAAAGATACATAAATTATTAAATTGGTACATGTGATGAATTCTCAATGAAAAAATTAAAATTACATAGATAGTTAGAAACCAAAAGAATAAGAATTCTGATAAATAAAACTGCGAAAAAGACGAAAATCGATAAGAAAAGAGATTTTCAACTTTCATAACATGTATCATCAGCAATCTGACGGAGATAACAATCAGCGAAAAATAGTGAACTGAGATGAAAAATAATTCAAATAGATATATTACTTAGTTACACATTCTCCTTTTTTTCAGTCTGGTCTTCCGCCGATCGTACGAAAAACAAGACCACTTGAAAAAGGCCGAAACAGTTTTCTGACACTTCCGAAAATTCCATCAATTGAAAAAGAAAAGACGATTAAAAAGTTTGGGGGACATTGCAAAACAACTGTAAACTTGAAATTAGACATTGATGAACTCATTGACAAGAGGATTATGAAGATGGAAAAAAATGCCTTCCTCTATTTGACGTATTCATTTCCCAAGAACAGTCCAAATTTCACGCCGTACAGCTTTATGTGAGTGGCCATTACGCTGAGTTTGTGTTTTTAGCTAATTTGAAATAAGTACTTTAATGATCATCAATGTTCCAGGGAAGTGCCATACTCAAAGATTGATAAAAACGGATATTTCACCATCAGTCGAGAAGGTGTTGCATATTGGAGTCCGGGAGAAAATCTTTTTACAAAACTTGATGAATGGTTTGATGAATATAAAACATATTGCTGCATTATGAAGGTGATTTTTAAAATAAAAAAAAAATTAAGATGACTAATAGATAGGTAATGAGTTAATTTTCTTTTAGATAAAAATATTTTCAAAATATCGAATGTGGAAATCTTTCAAAGTATGGCAGAAAATTATAAAATGGAAAAAGTTCATTGAAGCACGAAGTTACGTTGATCAACATTTGTTTTTTGCCAATCCAAGTTTGCACAAATCGCTTATAAAACTTCGTCATCAGTATTGCCAACTAGTGCAGTTCAAATTCACCGATATCGACGCAATAAAGAAATGGCATCTATTCTATTTTGTCGAAAGTCAAATGGCACAATTCGAGCAAACAAGAGATTTTCTTTATAATTTCCGCGAGAATATGTTAAGTGAATTATTTAATGCTTGCTATGAAGCAATGGTGACTAAAGGATTTTCACCGGAAGACGAGATCATTAATTGCAAGTCTATTAAAAAATTGAAGGAACAAATTAGTTTCACTGATCGAGTAAACAAAAGAAACTATTGCGCTCGTTTGACGAATTTCCTCTGCTTAGCTGACTTATTGACCATTAATTTGCTTTATTCAGTAGTTCATAGCTCGTTCAAAGAACTTGCTGATTTATTTCAACTTCACACCGATGCTGGACCTAGCCTAGAAAAATTACGAATCATGTTGGACACAGGGACTGCAATTGAAGAACCACGACCAGAAAACTTGCCACAATCACCATTTCTGACAGCTGAACTTGTGCTTAAGCCAAATAGTGTAGAAGTCGATCCATCTCGAGATGTTACTGTCCATATCATTGGTCAAATGGTAAATCTAATTTTCGAAGCAATTCACAATGTGAGACCATTTCAAAGCGATGAAAAATTCAAGATGTTTACGGAACCTTCCATCGTTGGTCATCAGGAAGAAAAGTTATTCAAAAATCCTCCATCAATTGATTTCATGCTTGCTATCGATGAAGAACTAAACCGTAATAAACGGTCAATAATGGACAACATTCACATAGCATATGATAAGCTTGAAGAATACGTTAAACGATTCAATCCAATTCGGGAAGCATATAAAGAAGACGTTCAGATGGATCGAGAAAAGTTGAAAAATGAGAAAGATCTTGATACGCTCATCACTTATTGCGAACGTTACACAAATGAAATGAGTAGTCTTGAAGGACTTTTGCCATACTGCAATTTAGGTCTACTCCAGTTGAGCCAGGGAACCTTTAGGGAAGAAATTATTCCAACATGTCGGGAGCTGCTGGCGATACTTGAAGAACTTTTGCCTAAGCTAGCAAAAGAAACAGTTTTCGAAGTGCGTGAGAAGGCCGAAAATCTCATGACAAAACTAACCACACCACCAACAGAAGCGTCAAACTTTGTCAATTACTTGGATTTTCTTGATAAATGTCCTGCTCGTATTGATGACATCAGCAAATTTTTAGGTTATGCACTTCGATCATTTCAAATAATGCGTGAGTTCGAAATACAAGTCGAAGAGGATGAAAAAGAAAATTATTTGGAAGTTGAAGAATTCCTGCAGCAACTGAAAGAAGAACATGGCTCTAAAGTCGAAGCACGACAAGAGATTATTGATCAGCTAGCTGAAAGCCTTCAAAGAGATATCAAAAATATTTTTGAAGAGGTTGAGCGTGTGAAAGAAGAAATATTGAAGCCAGAATTAATTGATGTAAATTTATAAATCAAATGTGATCGCATGACATTAATATTTGCACTTTTTTTTATATGAAACAGGAAAATTCATCAAGCTCTCAAATTCGTCAGATTCTTGCTGAGCTAATGGAAAAGCTACACGAGTGTCAGGAAGATTCACATAAAATTCGTGGATGGCAGAAACAATTTCGGATAGACATTACTCGCTTTGATACGCTTGATACTGTGTTTCAAGAAGTTCGTTTGCGTCAGCTTCTTTGGGACAGCATTCAACAATGGAAAGACTGCTACGAAGAGTGGAATGAGACACCATTTCACAAGCTTAACATGCAACAAATTGTTGAACTGAATACAAAAACTCTTAAAAATTGTGGAATGTTGGAAAAGAACCTCCCAAAAAATGAAATTGTTCCACAATTAAAAGCTGAATGTGAGGAATTTAAAGAGAAAATTCCAGTATTGCAATGTTTGCGATCGCCGGATTTAAAGCCACGCCATTGGCTAAAAATTGAACAAGTAGTAGATAAGAAACTGCTTGGTGTTGAAACGCTTTCTCTTTATACGTTTGAAGATGCAAATGCTTTTGATGGTGAGATTGCTTACGCGATTCAAGAAATTTCAGGTCAAGCTAGTGGTGAAGCGAGACTTGAAGATTCGTTAAAAAAAGTTGATAATATGTGGAAAACACAAGAGCTTGCAGTTGTAGCACATCGCGATGCACGTGACGTATATATTCTCGCTGCTGTTGATGAACTTCAAGCCATCTTAGATGATTCAAATATCACAATTACTACAATCGCTGCTTCCAGACATATCGGTACATTAAAACAGAGAGTTGATGAATGGGTTCGTCAGTTGGATTTATTTGGAGCCACATTAGACGAATGGCTCACATGTCAACAGAGCTGGATCTATTTGGAAGCAATTTTCTCGGCTCCTGACATACAACGTCAATTACCACATGAAGCGAAAATGTTTGTCGTGGTTGACAAAAGCTGGAAAGAAATAATGCGACAAGTTGCAAAATATCCATTAGCACTTCCAGCACTGACTCAAAATGGTTACTTGGATATCATGAAGAAGAATAATACTTTACTGGAGCAAATTATGCGATGCCTAGAAGCATATTTGGAAGTTAAACGTGTTGCATTCCCACGTTTCTATTTCTTAGCAAATGATGAATTACTAGAAATTCTTGCTCAGACAAAGAATCCTCATGCAATTCAACCTCATTTAAGAAAGTGCTTTGATGCAATCGCAAAAATCGAATTCGGCATTAAGAAAGGAGAAAAGAAAGGAGAGATTATCGAAACAAATGATATTCTTTATATGATATCCCCTGAAGGTGAACGAATTCAATTTGGACGTGGATTAAAGGCACGCGGCTCTGTAGAGGATTGGCTTGGAAAAGTTGAAGAATCTATGATTGCTGCACTGAAGCGGTGTATGAAATATGCTTTTCAATGTTATCCAGCCATGGATCGAGCATTATGGTTTAAGGAACATCCGAATCAAGTTGTTTTGACTGTTTCACAGCAACAATGGGCACAAAAAGTTCATAGCATTTTGGATGCACAAGAAGCGCCATCAGATATTACTAAAAAACTCATTGCATTGGAAGAGAAACTGACAAAGGATTTATCAAATTTGGCTGCTATTGCAAGAACCAAAATAGGTTCTCTTATGAGAAAAGTTCTATGCGCACTGATAACAATTGATGTTCATGCAAAAGACACAATAAACAGCATGGTTAGAAACAAAGTTACATCAAGTAATGACTTTGAGTGGCTCAAAATGTTGCGTTTTTATTGGCGGGAAGAAAATGATACTATGGAAGCTCACATGGCTTCCGCTACAGTGCCCTATTTCTATGAATATCTTGGAGCTGGTGGAGTACTAGTCATAACGCCTCTAACAGATCGATGTTATCTGTGCATGATGGGCGCTTTGCAGATGGATCTAGGAGCTGCTCCAGCTGGGTAAGTTTTCAATTTTCATTAAAATCTATTATTGTCATTAAACAGATTGCATTTTTATCAGACCCGCTGGTACTGGTAAAACGGAAACGACAAAGGATCTAGCAAAAGCAATCGCTGTTCAGTGTATTGTCTTTAATTGTTCAGACGGTCTCGACTACAAAATGATGGGAAGATTTTTCTCAGGATTGGCTCAAAGTGGAGCATGGTGTTGTTTTGATGAGGTTCACAACAAACAATGTTACATTTAGATAGGTAAACGTAATAAAACTATATTATTTATTAATTTATCTTTTAGTTCAATCGCATTGACATTGAAGTCTTATCAGTTATTGCACAACAGTTGATAACTATAAGAAATGCAAAAACCATGAAAATGAAGCGATTCGTTTTCGAAGGACGTGAAATTAAATTGGTTGAATCGTGTGCGGCCTTCATAACTATGAATCCCGGATATGCTGGCAGAACTGAGTTGCCAGATAATTTGAAAGGTGAAACACATAAGAAAAAAATCCCTTGTAGCGATAAAAAAATTAATATGTAACATATTTTGTTTCTTAATTACTTAGCTCTGTTCCGACCAGTCTCAATGATGATTCCCGACTACAAACTCATCGCTACCGTTATTTTATACTCTGAAGGGTTTGAAAACACAAAATTATTGGCTCAGAAAATGGTCCAGATGTATAAATTGTGTAGTGAACAGCTGAGTCAACAAGACCATTATGATTTTGGCATGCGAGCGGTTAAAAGTGTTCTTACAATGGCTGGAGTCCTAAAACGTGCATCACCGTACCAGTCTGAGAATATTACGCTCATATGCGCACTGCGCGATTCAAATCTCCCTAAATTCATTTCTGATGATATAATTCTCTTCAAGGGAATCTTAAATGATTTATTTCCCGGCGTAGAATTGCCTTCATCTGATTATGGCGATCTCCAGAAATCGATTGAATGTTGTATGATCACAAAAAATCTTCAGCCTCTTTCAACATTAATTACAAAATGTGTTCAACTATACGAAACGATGCGCGTTCGATGTGGTGTGATGCTAGTTGGACCTACAGGATCAGGAAAAACGTCCATACTTCATACACTTGCTGAAGCGCTCACAAAATTATATAGTGATGGTGTGATGGGACCCGATTACCGTTCAGTACGAATTCAAATATTGAATCCGAAATCAGTTACAATGGAGGAATTATACGGATCAATAAATCCTGCAACTCTCGAATGGAAAGATGGTATATTGGGGTTGGCTGTAAGGTCGGCAGTTAATGCAAAAGAACAACAACATCAGTGGATTGTTTGTGATGGACCAGTTGATGCTGCTTGGATTGAAAATCTAAATACACTTCTGGACGATAACAAGATGTTGTGTCTTGCTAATTCTGAGAGAATCAAATTGACGCCATGGGTTCACATGGTTTTTGAAGTGCAAGACCTTTCACAAGCATCTCCAGCTACCGTTTCCCGTTGTGGTATGGTATATTGTGATCCTCTTGAGCTCACATGGCAAGCCTTAATCCGATCATGGCTCAACACTATTGATGATGATCGTTTAGATCCAGAATTGAAAATTTATCTCAATGATCTTTTTGAGACATATTTTGATGAGATTTTGAATTTTGCTAGGAAAAAGTGCGCGTACATGATACATCAAGTGGAAATCAGTAAAATTGATATGCTTTGCACAATGCTGAGGTCCCTAATATTTCAAATTCCGAATTTAAATCTGATGGAAGAAGCTGATATCAAGTCTTATATTTGTAAAATATGGATCTGGTCAACGCTATGGTCCGTTGGATCAAACTTTATGGAAGCTTCTCGCGTCATATTGGAACGTCACATGCGAAAGCTTGTGGAGAAAAACACCGATGCAATGCTTCCCACTGAAAGCTTATGGGAGTTCAGAATTAACCCAAATCAAAAAGTATGGGAAAAATGGGAGAAAATTATTCCACCATTCATCTTTAATTCCACAATGCCATTTTTTGAGATGCACGTGCCGACATCAGATACAGTTCGATTTGGTTATGTTACGGAAATTCTGTTCGAATCTAGACATCCGGTTATGTTTACTGGCGAGACTGGTGTTGGAAAATCAGTGATTGCGAAACAAATCTTATCAAAATTATCTGCAGGTAATGTTATTCCCGTATTTATAAACTTTTCGGCGCAAACGAGCAGTATGAGAACACAGGAAATGATTGAAGCACGGCTGGAAAAAAGAAAGAAAACTCTTTTAGGTGCACCTATAGGGAAAAAGATTATTGTGTTTGTTGATGACGTAAACATGCCGAAGCTGGACACATATGGAAGTCAGCCGCCTATCGAGTTATTGAGACAATTGCTAGATTGCAAAGGACTTTTTGATCGAGATAGGATGTATTTTAAAGGCATTGCTGATGTTATATTGGGTGCTGCATGCGGTCCACCGAGTGGCGGAAGGAATCCATTAACGCCACGCTTTGTCCGACATTTCTCATTGCTTTCACTTCCGTCGCCAAACGTTGGAACATTGGTTGGCATTTTTGGCGGTATCATTGTTGGATTCTTTTCCGATTTTACAAAGAAAATCTGGGATCTTGCCGAGCCAGTGGTGTTAGCAGCTGTAACGGTCTACGAGAGAATTTCGCAAGAACTTCTTCCGACGCCGTCAAAGTCACATTATGTATTTAATTTGCGAGACCTTTCCAAATGTATTCAGGGTGTTTTGCAAGCTGAAACATCAACCTACATCAATCAAATTCAGATCCTTCGATTATTTTATCATGAAGCAATGCGCGTTTTTCACGATCGCCTGGTAAATAAAGATGATAGAAACTATTTCAAAAATCTCTTGAATGAAGTTTCCATAAAGTATTTCGAATCATCCATTGTCATTGACGAAAGTGAATCTTTGATGTTTGGTGACTTTATGATTTTTGGTCAACAACGCGATCAACGAATATACGAAGAAATCAAGGACATTGATAAACTCAAAAGCATACTTAACGATTATCTTCAAGACTTCAATGGGATAACCGAAAAAGAAATTAATTTAATTTTGTTTCAAGACGCTATCGAACACATTCTGCGATTAAGTCGTTTGTTGCGCTCAGAGCGTGGAAACGGATTGCTAGTTGGACTAACTGGAATGGGAAAGCAATCGATAGCTCGTTTAGCAACACATATCAATGGCTACCAATGTATGCAAATTGAACTGACACGTGGCTACGATCAAAGCTCATTCCGTGAAGATTTGCGAAAGTATTACATTAACGCTGGTGTGAATAACAATCCAACAGTTTTTCTTTTAAACGACACCCAAATACTGCGCGAAGAATTTTTGGAAGATGTCAACAATATTCTGAATTCAGGAGAAGTGCCACACTTATTTGAAGGCGACGAATATGAGAAAGTTATTTTAAATACTCGAACTGCTTGCATTGAAGCAAGCTATAAGGACCAGTCACGTGATGGCATTTTTGAATTCTTTATATCTCGTGTTCGAAGAAATCTTCATGTTGTAATATGTATGAGCCCTATCGGTGATGCTTTCCGACGGCGTTGCAGAATGTTTCCATCGCTGATTAATTGCTGCACTATAGATTGGTTTGTAAATTGGCCGCAAGAAGCATTATATTCTGTTGCCAAGGCATCACTTGCTAGCATCATTAAAGATCAGGATCAAGTTCACAACATGTCCACAGTTTGCGTTATAATGCATAAAAGTATTGAAGAAGCATCGGAAAAATATTATAAAGAAGTTAAACGACATTATTATACAACGCCCAGCAGTTATTTGGAGCTACTTAAACAGTATCATTCGTTGCTCAAAAGACGCGTTACCGCTATAACAGCAAAACGGGATCGCATCGCAAATGGATTGAGTAAGATCCTTCAAACGAATGACGTTGTCGTAGCAATGGGCGAAGAGCTTCAAATTATTGTTCCCGTTATCGAGCGAAAAACACTTGAAATGAGGGAAACTGTATCAAAGCTTGAAAAAGATTCAGCTCAAGCGGATGTCATCAAAAAAGTGGTGGCACAAGATGAGTTCGATGCAAAGTTGAAAGCAGCCGAGACACAAGAATTAGCTGATGATGCTGCAAAAGATCTTGAAGCGGTAATGCCACAATATAGATCAGCCCAAGAAGCACTAAAAGCATTGAACAGAAATGATTTCAATGAAATACGAGTTTTCCAGAAACCACCAAAGTTGGTACAATTTGTGATGGAAGCAGTGTGCATCTTGTTGAATGTCAAGTAAGTAGACAAATTATATTATTGATTGATAAAAACAATTCTTTCATCCTTTTCTCAATTAGAGCTGATTGGAATACAGCTAAACAAATTATGGCTGACGTAAATTTCTTGAAAAAACTTCAAGATTATGATGCGAATCATATTCCAGAGACGATTATTAAGAAATTGAAGCCGTATGTCGAGCACAAAGATTTTCAGCCAGCTGTAAGCAACGAAGTTTATGTCATAACTTCTTTCACATAATATGTATGTAAATGTAATTTACTTTTTTTTTAGATCGTTGAAAAAGTTTCAAAAACTGCTCGCTCAATGTGCGCTTGGGTGAATGCAATGAATAAATATGCAGAAGTTTTCAGGGATATTGAGCCAAAGATAAGAAAGCGTAATAATGCTGAGCAGGAGCTTAAACAGGTAATGGCTGTGTTAAAGCAGAAACAGAGTCAACTGGCGGAAGTAGAGGGTAAAATTCAAATGCTTAAAGATGATTTGGACAAAAAGCAGAAAGAAATGCAGGAGATTCAAGAACGCTTCGATCTGAACTCAACAAGATTGAATCGTGCCGGACTGCTTAAATCTGCCTTAGCTGATGAAGAGAAGCGTTGGCGGGAAACAGTTCAAGAATTGAATGAAGAATTGAAAGCTGTTACTGGAGATGTTCTTGTTGCATCTGCTGGCATAGCCTATCTTGGAGCGTTCTCAATTGATTACCGAAAACAAATGTATTCAATGTGGATCGACAAATGTCAAGAGCTCAAAGTTCCAATCAGTGCAACATTCGATCTCTTTAAATGTCTTGGAGAAGCTTTTCAGCTTCGTGAATGGAATATGAATGGACTACCTCGCGATGAAATGTCGATTGAAAATGGAATTATTATTACGCAAGCAAGCAGATGGTCGCTAATAATTGATCCACAGGAGCAAGCCAATCAATGGATCAGAAGTATGGAGAAGGATAACAAACTGATTGTTACAAAAATGAGTGATCCGAACCTAATGCGAGTCTTAGAGATGGCTATAAGGCAGGGTACTCCTGTGCTGCTAGAAGAAATTGAAGAAACAATAGATCCATCATTGAATCCCGTTCTCGCGAAGTCGTTATACGTTCAAGGCGGAAGAGTTTTAATGAAATTCTGTGACACAGAAATTGATTATAATCCAAACTTCAAACTTTACATGACAACAAAGCTGTCAAATCCTCATTATCTACCCGAGATTTGCATTCAAGTAACATTGGTCAACTTCCTGGTATCAGAATCTGGACTAGAGGATCAGCTACTTGCGTAAGTTGGTGAATTTCTTTTAGATAAAGCCATTCTCTACGTAACTTCTTTTTTTTTATTTTCAGGGATATCGTTCGAATTGAACTTCCAGATATGGAGCGACAACGCAATAATCTTATTGTCAGCATTAATTCTGATAAGCAGCAACTTTTGATGCTCGAAGATAAAATTTTAAAATTGTTATTCTCGTCGAAGGGAAACATATTAGATGACGAAGATCTGGTCGATGCTTTAAATGAATCAAAAGAGACCTCAACAGTTATCGAAGTGCGCCTAATAGATGCCGAAAAAACGGAAGAAATGATTACAATCGAACGTGACAAATATCGTCCGCTGGCCGCTACAGGGGCTGTCTTGTTCTTCGTTGTATCATCACTGGCTGAAATAGATCCTATGTATCAGTTCAGCTTGCGTTACTTTTCACAAGTATTTTGCGGTGTCATTGAAGGACCCGCTGTGAAGCTGGAGTTCGAGCAACGTTTGGAAATGTTAATGGCACAAGAAACACATGCAATTTACGCAAACATCAGTCGTGCACTATTTGAACGTCATAAGCTAATTTATATATTTTTATTAGCAACTGCTATTGAAAAGCACCATGGACGTTTGACGGATAACGAAATCGATTTCTTGTTGCGTGGTTCGTCCGCAGGAAATTATGAGTTCAGGACAAAGCCCGAGCAATTCGCTGATATAACGAACAAACAATGGATCGATTGTCTTTTTCTTGAATATGAATTCGAAGGCTTCGAAGGACTATCGTCAGATGCAGGAAATAAAATGATAATTCAACTTGATGATTTCCAACATATTCTTAATCAAAACGCCGATAATGCAAAAATGCTAGAGACCGATAAATTGACGCCTTTCAGAAAATTAATGCTCATTTCGGTTTTGAAGCCTGAAATGGTGGTAACTGCAATAAACTCATATGTTCGATTTACGCTTGGTCAAGAGTTCACAGAATCAAAAGGAATTTCTCTAGCAACAGTTTTTCAAGACACAACATCGAAAACGCCGATGATTTTTGTACTCTCGGCTGGATCGGATCCAATGTCTGCACTTCAAAAATTTGCACATGAGCGAAATTTTTCGGAGAAGTTGCATTCAATATCGCTAGGACAAGGACAAGGTCCGGCGGCTGAGTGTCTGCTGCAAAAAGGTATACATTTAGGCAACTGGATATTTTTACAAAACTGCCATCTAGCAGTATCATGGATGCCTAAAATGGAGATTATCATAAAGGACCTAACAATGGGAAATATTACAACACATCCCGAATTTAGATTGTTCTTATCATCAATGCCATCGAAAAAATTTCCGGTCAGTGTTCTTCAGAATTCAGTTAAATTAACAAATGAGCCACCAAGAGGTTTGAGAGCAAATCTCATGCGATCGCTGATAGATATGGATGAAGAATATTTTGAAGTTCATATTTTACGCGAAAAATGGAGAAAAATGATATTTGGTATTTGTATGTTTCATGCAATTGTTATTGAGCGACGAAAATTTGGCAGCTTGGGCTTTAACATCATGTACGAGTTTAATGAAAGTGATCGAGAGTGCGCACTTAAAACATTAGATATGTTTGTGGACCGTGAAGTTCAACATGATGTTTCCTGGCAAGCTCTTGAATATACTAACGGTGAAATAACATATGGTGGACGGGTTCAAGACGAATGGGATCAACGATGTCTAAAGACTATTTTAAAAACATTTTTATCTGAAAGAATTTTGCAAAGTGGCTACAATTACAGTGATAGTGGAATTTATAAATGCCCAGACGGTGCAAAAATCAGCAATTTCCGAAACTATGTTGATCAGCTTCCGTACGATGAGCCACCTGAAATATTTGGAATGCATAATAACGCGAATATCGTTTATCAAACGAAAGAAACTAAAAGTTTGTTGTCGATATTACTCGAAAGACAATCACGTGGTATTTTCGGATCAGGTATTAGTAGCAATGATGAAACACTTGAGAAGATTGCGAAATTACGAAGTTCATTAACGAAGAATGTCGGCATTGAGAATATTAATCAAAGTTTACTGAAGCTTGATGATAGAAATCGTCCACAATCGCTCACAACTGTTTTGCTTCAGGAAGTGGCGCGTTTCAATAAATTACTACAAGTTGTGCACAACAGTTTAATTGATCTAGAAAAAGCAATAAAAGGACTGGTTGTGATGTCCGAAGGAACTGAAGCTGTTAATCAAGCATTTCTTCTAAATCAAGTTCCATTATTATGGGCTCAAAAAGGATTTTTATCTACCAAAACGCTGGCAAATTGGGTTAAGGACTTTATGTTAAGAATCGAATATATTCAGGGTTGGGTAACACATGGTTTACCGAGATCCTCATGGATTTGTGGGCTCTTCTTTCCGCAAAGTTTCTTGACCGGCTCACTTCAAACTCATGCAAGAAAATACAATTTGCCGATCGACTTCTTAAAATTTGATTTTCGAGTCCTTGAACAAACACTGAACCAACAGAGAATTTGTGAAGAACGCCGAAACGGTACTGAGGAATCAATAAAACTGTACAGCGGAATTGATTACCCGGAAGATGGAATTGTCGTTCATGGAATTTTCATTGAAGCTGGAAAATGGGATGCTGCGAATGGTGGACTTTGTGATGCTGATATTGGTCAGCTTTCACATAGACTGCCTGCTTTGTGGTTGAAACCTTGTCTGGAACTGGATGTCGGAGAGCGATACGAAGCACCACTTTACAAAACTCCAGATCGAGCAGGCGTTTTGTCAACAACTGGTCATTCAACTAATTTTGTCCTTTCAATTCTGTTGGAATCACGCAGATCACCAGACTTTTGGATATTACGTGGCACAGCTCTCGTGACATTAATAACAGAATAAATTTATCATTCTCCAAATTACATTTCAATTTGCTGTGTGAGCGTGATAACAATAAAAACATCTAAAAGCGTTTTTTTTTTTTAAATCTATTCAAATAAGAGTATTTGCAAAAAGGAAAAAACATAATTGCGTGTGCGATAATTCATATGGATTTTCCGATTTCCCTTGAGAATACTTGCCGGCATGTCCAGCTCGTGTTCGGCATTTTTGTATCGATTTTTTCAAAAAACAGTTTTGCTGCTATTGACCCCAATCCGAAGAAAGGATATTTTACGATTTTGAAAATTAACTTAAGAATTAAGATTTCGTTCTTTACAGATATGCAAATTCAGAAAACAATGGACAGCAAGAAATAATTGATTTTGAGTTCACTTCTTTTGGCTGTTGGCATGGAAATTGGAAACATATTATTAATTTTCGTGTATGACATCAATTGGGAAATCTTGTACATGTTACGATGGCAATGAATTCTTAAAGCACGGACTTCGGATGAGAGACTTTTAGGGAATTTTCCATGCTATTAAGTAGTTTTTACGATGGGGTTTGTGCTGCAAGTGCGGAACTATGTAATTTATAAATTCAAATCTGATTTGATTTCAAGTTCTTAAGGTAGCGTAGCAACCAACGTTTTCTGAAAAATTTGTTTAATTTTGCCATTTTGTTACCTTGGAAACGTTTTTCTCTATTGAAACAATTTTCTTTATCGAACCATTTTTACTTTAACCTTATAATATAATGGACATTAATTTTGTGCAGCCGGAAGAGATCGATATCTTTGTGCAATCGATAAGAAAATATCAAGTTGAAGAGATTGGAAGTAGGTCGTGGTTGGAATCGCATGAACGCTTAATGAAGTTAAATCAACAAGCTACCATTGAAGCATCCGCACATCGCGAAGAAGTAGTTAAAGAATTGTTAATTGTGCAAGATAAACTACCAACATTGATTCACGAGGCTTATTGTGTTATGGTTTGGCGCATGAAAATATTTCCGAAGCTTCTTATTGACGATCACAAGATCACAGCAACTTTCTTCATTTATACCGTTCTCTATCATGAAAACATTGCAATTTCACTGCTAGAAATGATCCTGTATCATGAGAGCAGCTGCGAATCTCTTGGCGATTACGTCATCGATCTAATTGATTATTGTGTTTATGGCGTTACACAATTGATCGCCTTATGCCATTCCGGATATCATCAACAGAAAATTGATCCCAAGATGGAACTAAAACCGACTGAAGACATCAACAATCAACAAAAAGACATAACATTTGCAATCGGAATGAAATGCATCACAATTCTGAGTTATTTAAGTGACAAAATACCATCGCTATCTATCAGTGCCGCACGTCGATTGACTCAAACTCATGATGTTCCATGCTTATTGAGTGAACTTCTTTCAATTCGTCCATGGATGCGTCGAATAAAAAATTTCGAAAAGTTCATCGACAACAAATGGACACCAGTCGAAGGTGATGAAGTCATAAGGATTGTCAAAGTTGAGGCACAAACGTGGTTCTGTTTACGATCTATCATGTTCCATCGTGAAACCTTCGATAACTATGAGATAAATGCTTTTCGCCAGCGTGAGTTGGGAAAGTGCTCAGGAATGCTGAACGAGGCCGTATTAGATCAACTCCCACCATTGGCAGAATTAAAGCGATTTTTATGCACATTACAACTTACATCCAGCACGTCAAATTCGCTCAGCAATTTAGTTCTGGAAGTAATTCCTGAGGTAACTTCACTTATAATTTGCACAAAATTTAATTAAAGCTTAACATTTGCTATGCTCGCGGCATACAGATCAAAGACAAGATAATGGAAATGGCTCGATCATATGGTTGGTCATCTATCGTTGAGGAGCATACAAAATTGTTTGTGGAAATGAACGAAAAAGAAATTGTACAAATTGCTAAAAGGTAAATTGCAAATTGCCCATAAGTTTGCGGTTTCATTTCGTAAATCATTTTTAGATTAAGTGAAGCTTACAATGTCGACATGATGGCAGAATTTGAGGAACAACAACAGAAAGGTTCACAATCTGATGTTAAACGATCTTGTGCAACATGCCAAAAGAACGCTGACAAGAAATGCTCACGATGTGAAGTTGTTTTCTATTGTTGTCGGTGAGTTGCATAAAAATTTACCGTTCATCATCCCATTATTTTTCCCATTTCTTTTATTTGTTGTTGTCAGTGAATGCCAGGTCAAAGATTGGGTCAATCACAAGGAGAAATGCTACCAATATGTGCAACAGTAAATCCACATGCGTTAAAACAGAGGCAAATAATTAAATTATGTGTGAAAGCCAGGATTAATGATGAACAAGTATTTAAATTATGATTTTCAGTTGCATAGCAATTTCTCTTTTCGACATGCACCAACTGTCCACGTGTTATTTTTATTTCATCTTCAATTAATAAAAACACTTCCATCAACATGACATTGCAAGTAGAGTAGAGAAATTGTAGCCACACGTACCACATTATTCAGAATGAAGTGTTTTGGCTGCGTGTTTTAAGATCCCGAATACGGAATAAAAATGTGTGAATTTTTAATTTCTTATTCTTGCATCTGTGACGTGAGAAATCTGAGTCTCATTGTCGATAATGTCTCAAGGGTCTGTTGCACTAATTGGGTAACTTATAGCAGCATTAATTCAAAAAAAAAAAAAAAGAAAAATTTTCATCTAATAAAAAAAAAAAGTTTTTCTTTATGAGTTTTCGGATCTTTTGTTTTCTTTTATCCTCATTTCAATACGAATGAGAATTTGTTGACAAGAAAGAGCGAAAAATTATTTATTAAGATTTATTATTTCTTTTCGTGCCGTATTGGATTTTGAGCCACCAATAATTTTAATGATGAGTGCATTGACACATTGTTGCTGGGCTACATAGGTAGCACTGGCTAACACTCGAAGATTCAGAACATCGATAGTGTAAATAATGTAAACAGTAACTATGCTCTGAAAAATAAAAACAACCCTTGTTATTTCAAAGTCATCATTCATTTTATTAAACCGTGTTGAAGACAAAACAATAAATTTACTTTATAAAGGAATTACAAATTCATACTTCGAACATTACTAAACACCGATACACGTCTGGAATTAAGTTTCCTTTTTTTTAGATATTCTTTAATATCAAAAAATCAGCTATAGACTTTAATATGAATCGACTGTAATCCTACTTTTGCTCTATTTTGAAGCTTCTTTTATAATTTTTCTAAACTTTCGATGGCACTTTCTAGTTTAGTAACAAGTAGACTTCTTTCCATGCTGACAAATTTATTTAAATTGAATTGCACCTTTTTAATTACACAATTAAATTACACAATTTTTAGGTTCTCTGACACAAACGATAATAATCTTATTTATTAAAAATCATTTTAAAAATAAATGTGGAACTGTTACATTATCAATGTGGAAAACTCGTTTTTTGTTCATTATCGTGGGTAACAATTTGTTATTAAATACTTAGGACCTAACCTTCCAAATTTTCAGAACTGGTAAAGTTATTTCGTCACTTGCACAAACTCTTGTTATTTTTAAATAGACAATAAAAAGGCACCCCAATGAGGACAACAAACTAAATTTATCTCGGGTTGTTTAGATAAACCTACAAACCTACAAAGTGTGGGGCCATCTTTTTGACGATGTGTGCATTATTAGTTTTGAAGTAATAGTGCATGTACAAAAGCATAGAAAATTTTTAACATTAATCAGTTTATACTATTATCTCGGTCAGTCAGTGTCTGTCTATCTGTTTTAAGAACATTTCTTTATTATTGAATATCTGCTAACGAGCAACGTATAATTACGCAATAATTATAAAAGTTATTGAAGAACTATAAGAAGAAGATTCCAATTTTCAACAACTCAAAAAAATCTCCACGGAAAAATTAACTTCCAAATTGATGTAAAATGTTATTAAAATTTAATTTGGAGTTAATCTAGAAATAAAAAAAATCTACAGAAATTATAAAATTTTGGCTTATTGACCGTTTATTCTATTTATTTATTTCTAGATTTTAGTTGTTATTTGCTATTTGTTATGGAATTAACATCATCCCGGTCATCATCTCCGACTGCTCGAAGAAGGCAGAGATTGATAATAAAGGCAAAGTTGCGGTTTATGATGAAGAACCAAAGGACTTCGAGCGTTTAATTGGCTATGACTGTGTGGTGCTATGTAGTGTAACAAAATCAACTGTAAGTTTATTAAATGATGATACTTGTACTTTTAAAAAACTGAATGTTAAAACAGAAACTGTAAATGTCCAAATATTACAGTCAATGACTTATGAAGATAAGCCTTATGTACAATGCTACGTTTCTTATAAAGTACCTATACGTCGTTGTGGACAATGGTATCAGAGGAGAAATTTATTTTTAAAACAATATGCTGTTTATTGTTTGAGGAATTGAATAAATTCACTTGTGAAGATGTCATTAGAACTCAACAGTGACAAAGCGGAACAAAATCTAAATATAAGACTGAATAAATAACAGAGGGTTGTTGTTGCTGGTTATTTAGGAGAAGATATATACAATATGAAATTGAAATAACGACAGGATCAAAAAAGGTGTTCTCAATATAGATGATAAAATTTTAATTTTAGCAAGTGGTGTAAAATGTAGATATGAAGATGGAACATGCTTTGATACTGTCTATGGCAATTCACATTGGGATGTAGGTTTTCCTCCTGCTTATTGTCTTATTGTGCTGTGAAGCCGATGTTTATCATTTATAAAGGGGCAGTTAATAAAACGGTTGAAATTAGAGCCGACAATTCTACTAAAATTTCTTATTTTAGTAATGACAATAGTCGATTATTTCACGTATAGGCTGTAGTTGAAACACAAATTTGTGGTTTCGAAGGATATATGCCACAACATCCAAACATTTTTGTCACAGAGGTTCTGGATGAGCGTTACGGTTTTATTCGTAAAACTGATTATTTTATTAAGAATAAAGATATAAATATTTTGCACGGTATGCCTTTGTCTTTCTCCCATAACGACCTTGGTTGCTATAACGAAATGCTTATCTGATTCTAAATTAATTGGATCCATTCTTGCCATGGCTAATCTCGATCCAAATTCATTAGGTTTGGCAATTTTCGGCAAACCTAGGTTTTTGACAAAGCTGACTGGAGAAGTAGCTTATGTGGTAAAATGTGAGCCACATGAAATTCAAATTGGAAAAACCGATTTGTGTTTTAATGAAGCACCAATTTGGCATGGCAGCAAGCCAATGTTTTTGACTCCTCGTGCTCATCTGATTGTATCTGAAGGTACAGAAATAGAGTGTAATGACTTTTTCCCGGCTATGTACAAATTTGGCACAGATTGGTTTGCGAATGTTAAATCTCATTTTCAAGCAGCTGATACTCCAGATAAGATGAAAATTAAATCTACCGCTGAATGGGCTTGTAAGGCATTAAAAGGAGTCTCTCATAGAGGTATTTACTCTGATGATGATGTCCGAAATTATGCTAATAGCCTTAATGAGCCGCTAAATGAAATGGCTTACAAAAATAATTTCCAAAGGCATATCAATAGGAAATTTGATCCAGGATCTCGTAACACTGGTTCTGGATATTTTTTATGCTCCTGTATTATTTGCTGCATTTTGGGTATTCCGAACAATTAAGTACTTCTTCAATATTGCTTTTAATTCTGCTCCATAATTTATTTGGGGTAACATGGAGAATGATGTACCAATGAAAGCATTAAATACCTAATTAAGGTTTATTTCTTTTATATAATTAAGATTTTCTTTTTTTTTCTAGTATATAAATTTTATTTTCAATCAGTTTGTATCAATAGAATCTTTTTTTTATGTTACATATATTTGTTAAAATATTTTAAAGAGAAAAAATAATAAAAATTGTAAAACTTCTATCAGAATTCGAGTGAGGTATTTTATTTGATTTTATTTAGGTTAATTTGTTACCATTTCGTTTGTTGCTTTTTCTGAAGAATTTGCACGCAATTATACTTTTTTAATTGTTCGTAAGCAGCAGCACGTTTCTGCCGCATGGTGGTGGTAGCCGTGAAAAAGTTTCAAAAAGTAGGGAGCGTGGCACTGAACAAGATAATAGACGACGTGAAACGCGTACAATGGTAAGAAACATAAATGCTAGATAATTTCATAATACTTAGATGAACAATATTTTGAATTCAAAATACTTAATCGAGCTCTATGACAAGTACAACGCAAAGTTCAACGACAACTAGTACTGAGACAGCTCCTACAACGACCACATTTCAAAGCACAACAACGCCTAGTACTAATACAACAGGTCCTGTAACAACAACCACCAAGGAAATCTACAACGTCCAATAGTCGTCGAGAACTGTGTGAGCGTGTGTCCCGCGTGGAGGAGTATGGCCATCATAAACTCCAAGGAGCGTCAAAATTTAATCAAATTGCACAGTTTTTTTTGTCAGTTTTTTCAAATTTGCTTCTAAAATTTTTTCATCGCACGGATCATTTTTTAATCATTACGCAATGTTCTTGTGGCGGTACCAATGGTGAGTGATATCAATGCATCTTCGTCATCACTTCACTGTCAGTATCATCAGAATTTTAGCTATCAACAGCAGCAACGGCGGTCCCATGTTGCTTCACTTACTGAACATCGTATTCTTCTTCGACGATAAATGAAAAATGATAAGCTGATTTAGAGTATTCAGCATCGAAATCTTCTATAATGGAATCGAAAGAAATGCGATTGTAATCTTGAGAACTATAATATAAATTTGATTAAAATTTTTCGCAAAGCACTGAAGAATATAACTAACCAAATAATAGCGTCTTATCATAATCGGTTCTTTCTTTAGTGACATCAGCCCACACCGCAGTGGTCCCGCACCGAACGTAATGTAGTACGATATACGCAACAGGCAACACCAAAGGTTGTCTTCATTTAATGGTTCTGGTTTGTTAAAATGACTATTTGGATCACAGCAAATCATTCAAATTAAAAAATCTCTATTTTATATTACTGGCATGTCCGTTCACGCTTTTTGTGAGAACTCATTTTGCTCTAAAAACTTGTTCCCAATTAGAGACGAAAAAAAAAAAAAAATTTATTTGGCAAACCAAAGTCAATTTAAATGTTTATTGAAATCTCTTTCTTGAAAAACATTTCTCTCTTTTAAAGTGTAGTGGGAAATTCCCAGTAGATTCATCAGTGACGCTTTGCCGATTCATATGGGAAACCATTTCCTTCTTCAAATTTTAAACCATTAGGACGTGGGTAGTAGTATCCTGTTGTTGGGCATTGACAATCACATGGTGCATTTGTTGTTGGTGTTTGAGGGGTCGTTACTGGATAACTTGGGCTTGCAGGGAGTACATTTGGTATAGGTACTGAAATTATTTCATCTGTTGGCTGTGGTTCCAACATGTACCCTTCTAATGTAAGCATTTGTCTGAAGAATAACTGCTTTCCATTAATCTCGTAAGACCAATTTACAAATTGTGGCTGCACAAGTTCTTTATCTAAATAGAAATATATTTTAATTTTGTTGAGTAAAATATTTTTCATTCCTGATATTTTCAAATTAAATTTCTTACACTGAGCTGCACTTTTGGCTGTAAACGTTATAAAAGAAACTAGTAAAGCACTTACTAAAAATTGGATTTCGTTCATTTCGAAACTTTGCTTATTACTTTTAGTTAAATTTTAGATCAAGAAATGAATAAATATTTTCGGTTGCTCCGATATTTATACGAATCGAGTAGAATAATCTAAAAGCCTAAAATGAGGAGGTAACATTTAGACTAATTTATCTAACCAGTTCTTTTACATGCCAAATAGAACGATCGTTGGGTTATCGTTGGAGACTTTTAGTTAATTTTCAAAATAACATTTATTTATTGAATTCATTTCTGTTCATGGTTTACAACCGAAATATTTCCAAAAAAAAAAAAAATGAGTTTATACTGTATTGGTCTGAAATTGCTTTATTTTCTGAAGCCCTGTCGTGATTAATGTAGCACCATTGTTGAGAAGTTGTTCGGCTGCCTCTTCACATCGCTATGATTTTACCGATTCGCAAAACGAGATTTCAAAATATATTTTTTTTTGAATTTGAATAAAAACTGCCATTTCAAGGTTTCTCCACTACCGTCTTCCCGCGAAAACAACGAATATACGTTGTACTCGAATTTGGACAAAAAACCGAAAATTGCCAAAATCGACTTTCATTTTCGAATATAACGTATATTCAATTACACCATATATACGCTGTATTCGAAAATGTCATATATATGTTATAATCGGGAAATGGCATAATTCCGGAGTATGTAGTACCGAAATTAAACTTTTAATCATTCCTACGAGATGTTCCTCATCGTATGTGATTTCCTCAGATGATTGAAACATTTGTACAGATCCTTTAGAATGTTCCATTTTTCTCGTTATTTTTGGCGGGAACACAAGTATACGTTCAGTCCGAGGGAGTGGCACTATGAAATGGTTTTTTCCTTTTTTGAGAAATTTAGCGCCTTTTCACGCGAATGCAACGTATATACGTTCTAAAGGAATACAGCGTATAGTATACGTAGAATTGGAATTGATGGAATTCCGGCTTTATTGCTTGCGAAGCTTGGCGAATTTCTGATTCCACATCTTACATTTATTGTTAATCAAATACTTACGAAATCATATTTTCCTAAGCTGTGGAAGATGAGTTATGTCGTGCCAATTCCAAAAGTAAAATGCCCTTCTTCCATAGGTAATTTCCGCCCAATCAGTATTCTTTCTGTTCTTTCTAAAATTCCTGAACGTATTATTAAAAATAAAATAGAAATCTATATTGAGGAACACAACCTATTTTACCCTTATCAATTTGGCTTTAGAAAGGGAAGCAACACCAACACCGCATTACTTTCTGTTCTCGATGATATTACATTAAATATTGAATCTTCTAAGGTATCCATTCTTGTTCTTCTTGACCTCAAAAAGGCATTCGATTTGGTTGATCATAATATTCTTCTTAAAAAGCTTAGCCTAAACTTTAAATTTTCTTCAAGTGTCATAAGGCTCATTGACTCTTACTTAACAAACCGACTGCAGTTTGTTAAGGGTATGGGTAATGAACATTCTGGTCCATGTGAGGTCACTTCTGGTGTGCCACAGGGTGGTATTCTTTCCGCGATCCTATTCTCACTGTATATAAATGATCTGCCTGATTTTTTAAATGACAAACCTATTTTTTATGCTGACGATACACAAATTTTGTCTGATGGACATGACCTAGCTTCATGTGTGCTTAAAATGAATGATAATCTTAGGATAGTTTCTGAATGGGCGCATAAAAATGCTGTTCAAGTTAACCCAATTAAATCTAAAGCTATCATTTTTGCGGAACATATTCCAGAGTCTACTCTTCCCATTGTACTTGATGGCCAAATTATTGAGTATGTTTCTGATGTAAAGAACCTTGGTGTAATTTTTGACTCAAAAATGAGTTGGGAAAGTCATGGTAGTTATATTATTTCAAAAGTCTGTGGTGGTTTGGCAATGCTCAGAAGATCGCAGTGGTTTACACCTCCTAGTACTCGACTCCGTTTGGTCCAGACCTTACTTATTCCGATTTTCACTTACTGTGGTAATCTTTACTTTTCATGTTCAAGAGGTCTCTGGAATCGGATTGATGTTTGCTTTAATGCTTGTCTGAGATATGTTCATAATTTAAGGAAATTTGATTCTGTCGCACATGTTAGAAAATCTATTCTTGGCTGTGACTTGGAAACTTACTTTAAATTCAATGCGTGTATTTATCTCCATAGACTATTGCTTACAAAAACCCCTCCTCATCTTTACCAGAAAATTTATTTTCCAAAGCTTCCTCGTCATCGTTTGCTTATTGTCCCATCCCATTTTAAGAAACCTAGAGAACGATCGTTCTTTGTGTATGCTCCTACCATTTGGAATTCACTTCCTAATGAGATTAGAGACATTGAGTCCTTTTCGGAGTTTAAATTCAAGTGTTGGACTTTTCTCGCTGACGGCTGTTGATGTAAGTTGATAAAAGTTGCGCAAGTTTTGTAGTATTGAAAGATTATCTTCTTTTTTTTTTTTCATTGAGTTGAGAGCTGATTTATGTACAAAATGTTAAAAGTCGATTAAATGTTTGACGGCTGGATAATCATGAACCTCCCCTTTTCCCTTCCTTATCCCTTCCTCATGACTGAGTGATTTATTTTTGTGGTTTTTAGGTTCGCTTTTTTCTGTGATCTTTATAAAGACACATTTTCTTACTCTAATTTTTAACTTATTATATTCAATACTGTTATTTGTGCGTACAAGAAGATGAAAGGTTTTCATTTCAAAAAGAGCTCCTGCTCTTAAGTACGTACCATTAAAATTAAATAAATATATAATAATAATAATAATAATAATAATAATAAATAAAAAGTATATAACATAAATGAATATGAAATTTTTATTATAATCAATGATTCGATGACTACTTCAGATTTTTTGGAAATACATTTGTATATAGGCAAGTTTATTGAAGTGGTATGGATGATGGAAGAAGCTGAAGGTGTGTCTAGGTGTGCAAAAAAAGAGGTTTTTGATTGCTTTGTTTTGCAGTTTGGAATTTCTTCGACTTTTGTTGAATCTGCCAACAATTTAAGTCGGCCGATGTAGTTGTTGTATGTTGTTGTTGAGAGGCTTGATCCTTGCGGGGTGCCGCAGTCTTGATCGCCAGGGCTACTTTTGTAATCCCTCCAATTCTAGTGTATTGTTGACGGTGTAGCAAGAAATTATTGAAACCATTTGTTTTTTTTTCGGTTACTCCAGCGCGCTGAATAATTTCTTGTTTAATGTTGAGTGGTGTGCTGTTTCGAATACTTTCGATTGATCGAAGAAAAGTGTGCCAACATTAAACCCATCGTCGATCGCTTTAATGATAGTGCTGGCGTTTATTGTCGTGAAGCTCAATCTGAATGAAGTTTAGATAAATCAAGATTTTTCTTATTTATTTTCCAAGCATTAATTAAACTCCACTTTAAAAATGTGTTGAAATCGAAATGTTCCAATAATTTGAATGAGTTTTTTTGTGATGCAATTCTCAAGATTTGTAAATATTTAAGGTTGATTAGATTCATTTCATTGTATATGATTTTAGGCTCCTCTTACACCATAATAATTATTTACTTAATGCAATATTTTGTGATTTTTGGTTATTTCTCAGGTTTTTTTTGTGTGAATCAATGTATGCAAAATTTGAACGTTTTCCCGAAACTTTCAAAGCTTCGTGAATTGGCTAATTTTTATTGGTTGCTGGCTGAGCTTAAGTAGATTGGGGTTTTATTTATACAGACATACAGCAAACGTATCAGTTCGTCATGAAAAATATTTCCTTCGCGATCATTTGCTATTTGTAAGTTTAAACAATAAGAGTTCGGTGCGCTTACCAGATATGTCTATTGGCATGGCGCATTTTCATGTTTAATATTCAGAATTATTTTTTTCATGGCAGTAAAAGCAATGTTTTCTTTTCGATACTACTATAGTGACTGGCAGTTGGCTTTGGGAGTATGGCCATCAAAAACTCCAAAGAACGTCAAAATTTAATCAAACCAAAAGAAAACAAACAGGACTTGCTGGACATGAATTGTTCGTCAGAACTGGAAGCCATAAGGAAGATGACAATTTTTTTTCAATCGCCAGAGGCCTTTAATTTTTGGATTTTTGTATCTCAATACTGAGATAATTATAGGCTTATGATAATAATACTTTGAAACTGGTACACGACTTTGTGTGAAAAGTCTAATTCCTCATGTGATTGAAGCAACTATCTTAACAGGCTGCGCAAAAGGAGAAGATGTATTCATACCACGAATTCCCATGGTCCCTAATGATCTGCCGTTTGAATTCAAGCGTCTTCAGTTTCCGGTGCGTCTTGCTTTTGCAAAGTTTATCAATAGAGCTCAAGGGCAATCGTTTAAAGTTGCTGGTATTCATCTGGGGACTCCTTTTATTTTTTTATTTAATTATTTTATGTGCCTAGAACGATAGCAAAAACTAAGTAATACATCAAATCAAGTAGGAAATAGTGTATACATAGAATAAAATCTGTCGTCGAACTGAGAAATTTGCTCATATCCTGGAACCGCAATCGATTGGTGAAAGTGTAACTTTCTCTTTTGACAATGGCTTAGACATTAAAGTTCCCAAGATGTTTAAATGTGTGAAAGGTGGAAAATGGAACTATTCCAATCTGTGTAACTCGTGCTTATTTAAATGGAAGTCACAATGGTAGTCGGCCTAGAAGGTTGTTGAGTAATTGGCTACTGTTGCTGCTGTTTGACTTAACAGCAAAAGTGACAAAACTTAAGCCAGAAGCTCCAGTGATAAACAGAACCTTTTCACGCATAGCTGTTATATGTATTTCACTTAACGCAATCGCCAGAATTATGACCTTGAGTGCGCTACAGTCAAGATTTCCGTAACATAGCGTATTGTGTATTAAACCAGCATAGACAGCATTGAATTAGTGCTGCAATGAGATATGACTTTTAATCATTTTCACACATTCTCTAAATATATAGAACTGAAATATGTTTTGTCACTTAGACAGATAGATAGAACTACGTCTATAGTCAGTTGTACGTAGCATGTTCAAGGGTAAGAACTGGAAAGAATTTCTACATTTTCGCTCCTGGTGGTAAAACTCGAAACATTGTATATCGCACAGCTGTACAATAAAAATTCATTTAATGATTTGTCTTCTTTTAATAAAAATAATTCATAACAGAAGAAAGCACCCTCACCCGATTTTGTTACATCAAAGATCAATAATTAGGGAAGGATTACAGCGGTTGTTATATACATTACTTTGCTCGTAGGATGACCGATTTTATATTTCAAATCAAGTAAGATATGATGTATAAACAGTATTAAATCCGTCATCACATGGGCTGGCCAAATTGTGCAATCAAGTATACAAGTATAAACTGAACGTATTTCCATACAAATTTTTAATTTTTTTTTTTTTTGGCGAAAAAAATGTGATCGATATAGAACATCGACCAAACCTTAGATTCCCCCAGACAGCGTAGTGATCGCGTATTGTCGCAACGTCTGGCATACAAAATTTGACTCATTTAAATTTTGAATTTAAAATTGAATTAATTCATGAATAGAACATAGAGTTTTAAAAATTACATTTCCTCCATTATGTTGCCCAGTTCTGAATCCAATCGCACCATTATTGGGACTTCTAGACGGACAATATTTTTTTTTTATTAATAAAAGAAAATCTGCTGTTATTGTAGCATCAAGTATGCATTGGTGTGGTGCTGACATAGATATGTTTGGTTCTTGACTGATTGTTAACAAAATTTCATGAAACTTTTCAATGTCGTTATTTATAGTAAATGCGTCGACTGTGAATTATTTTGAAAATAATAAATTGACATGATTTGCAATGCATTGTAATAGGAATTCTCCATTATTGCTTGCTATTCCAATTAATTCATTCAATACTTCACTTATATTAATGCTACGCAATGGCAATCTTTCCGCTTTAAACTTTAGCTCTGATGTCCATACTGAAGCTAAACTGTTTGTTACAACTGTTTGTTTAAATTAATATAAGTGGCTTTATCAGCACAAAGCACATGTGGAAAAATATTATTGCGAATATTGCACGACACTATTGCTCTTTCTAATAGTCTTTCTACGGCACAGGTGAGGATATGCTCTACAATGGCATCAACAACCATGTGTTCTACTTTGCGGCTTTGATTGATTTCCAATCGGAAAACTGGGCATATAACATTGCCATTTAATAGCATGTTACGAATAAAATCCAAACCGGATTTTCCGGTTCATTTTATTCATCAAGTGATAACAAAAATGTATGCTACCTACTTAGTGTGCCAACTTTAGAGCTGGCGGGCTGGCGGCATGATTATTGCATAGTGATGATCATAATTCGATCTCATTGAAATTTTGTGAGCCGCAAAATGTTTACAAGCACAAAAAATATATAAATGAGTCGACTCTGAGGCTCTAAGCAGACACTTGTTCATGCATTTCATGATCATGTTGTTCATGATCAACAACATTCACGTGGTGTCAAGTTTTTGTCACACAATACCTACTTTTAAGTAATTATTATAATTCGCATTTAATTTGCATTTATTTATTTATGAGAAAACTTGTGGAATTTTTTTTTGTGTCGGAATAAAATTGAATTTCGACTTTTGAGTGTTCAGTTTTTTCTTGTTGGCTATGAAATTAATTTTGTACCCCTTAATGACTTAATGGATGTGCCACAGCTCTCGTGACATTGATAATAGAATAAATTTATCATTCTGCAAATTACAATTTAATTTAAGTACTGATTGAACGTGATAATAATAAAAGCATCTATTATCATTATTCATATCAAGGGTTCCAAGAGCAGGCTAAGAGGGAGGCAGGGGCTTCATAATTCTATATAAACCATGCCAAACGGATTTACTTTACATGCCAAGCATTTCTCAACGTTACTTTTTTTCTGATGGAAACGAAAGCATAAAGTCGTATGAGAACTTATGAGATATTTATGTCAGGTTAGAAAAAATAAATAAAAATAAAAACGATATTATTATGAATTTAATTAAATAAAAGTTCAATTTATTTAACGTAAATTTGTTTTGTGATCGGAAAATGATTTTGGTTGTGGACGACACTGGATTTAATTTACAATTTTTCGAATGTCTTGCTCATTGTTATAACCGTGCCATCTTACCATCACAGGTGATATGATTGAGATATTTATTACATAGAGAACAAATTGCTTGGAACACTTTCGGCTAAAAACAAGAGTCCTTTAGGAAACTTAAAACCGAAAAAATGACAATTTGTGACATCATCAAATAATAACTATAAACAAAATAAAACTAACTTGAAAAATAAAAAATCATATGAAATATTTATACGTTACTCCTAAGCGACGACATAAAATGAAGATTTTACGATTCATCTCAAACTGGTTTCCGTTGTTTTAGACCAACTTTTTCCGCAAAATTACCAAGTAATAATAATCCGAGCGTAGAATCATGGCCGTTTTTAAATTTAACTCTAAAAACTAGAAAATATTCTAAACTACGATTCTAAACTACCATTAGTCACTCGCGACGCATAAATAAATCGTTGTCAGTGGAACAATCTTCATCTACAATTGTACTTGTTTCGATTGACCCATTAAAGGCCGTTGTCGAGCTGTCACTATGACTTTTCGAACACAATGATTTAGTTGGTTGTGAGGTAGGCTGAAGGCTTAGACTATTCACTAAATTATTCTTGTTGTTATTGTTGCATTGAATCGGCGATGGCTTCTCGTTGATGTTACGGACGCTATGGCAACCGTATGTGTTCAGTAGTTTTATTTATTTTATCGATCTAATCGACTGCGATCTAAGTTTATTATTTACAAGATTATTCATTCGTATTTTATTATATTGAACGATTAAATTTTTCACTTTTGGGTTGTCTTCAATGATAAGTCTTTATTTTGACGAAATACATATATTCGGTATCTTTTTAATATACCATCATCAGAGCAAAATTGAAAAAAAAATTTGAGATCCGTCCAACAATTTTGAATTTCAATTTCAGACTGAATTTTAACAGAAAAAGTTTTTGCATGGATGTTCGCATAGTTTTTCACTTCACACTTTAAAGGCAAGTTAATGTCTGAAGGAGCTTATGTTGTTATTGTTGATGATCGTTTTCCACATTTGAATAGTTTACATTCACCATATAAACTTTTAGGTTTTTTTTGATGTTCCAAAATAAATTCACCAATAAAATATCAAAGTATTTTTATAACGTGAAAAGAAGAAAAAATTGTCTTATCAATTTCCAAGCTAATCATCTCAGCCGATGACAAAAAAATTACAGTCCATTCGCTACTGAGCTCTTTGCACTTTGCGTAAACAGCTCTGTGAGCATTCTCCTCTACACTTAAAAATAAAATGTTATCGGAATGCTTAAAAAACATTAAATAAATAGTTTTATGTAAGATATTTTAAAAAATGATCTTGTTCTTTCCACTGTAAAACCCTATATTTCAGCAAAAAAGCCCGAAAGCGAAGCTCTTATAAAATTACATATAACTATAAGTAAGCCTCAAAATATAACGTTCACATATTTACTTTGAGAATGTATAATAAGTAACTACGAACTTGTCTATATTGTATTTTTCTATCGAACTCGTTGAAATTAAATCAGTTTGCATAAAGAGGTTCAACGACAATGTCAGTGACACAAGAAAGTAAAATTAAAAGTTCTAGTAAATTTCTTGCTTATATTAATCCGCTGCTGCTATATGTTTTCGTAATTTATGAGTGTGTCAATTTTATTGAAATCATAACTGGGTCGAGGAAAAGTGTTTGGCAATTAACCTGGAATAAAATAATGGACATTTTTGGCGAGTTATAACTTATAGTTAAAAAAAAATTCAAGGGCAAGATTGGAATAACTTTATTGGAGCATTCTTTCATTCAGGCGACGACCCCATGACGTATTCAGTTTGGCTTATTAATTTATATACCATAATTTTTTATTGGACACTTGGTGCTTCAATTTTAATAATGGAATATTTCAACGTACCAGAGCAATTAATGAAATACAAAATTCAACAAAACAAAAATGAATTAAAAAATTTTCGCAGGGTGTTTGAAGTGAGAAAGCAAAAATTTGCTTTTAAAGCCGTCATCTCATATTTCCATTCTAGGTTATTCCAACTGTGTTATTGAATCAACTGATCGGAATTGGTTTTGCATTATTTGCTTGCATTTGCGGTGATATCACACGTCTTCAAGTGACCCGAGAGCTTCCAAATTTTTCAAAAGTTATGCTAGATTTGATTGTTTCAATGCTGGGACAAGAGATATTTTTCTATTACACTCATCGATTGTTACATTATAATAAGTTTTATCACTGGATTCATAAGCAGCATCATGAGTGGACCTCACCAAAAGCTATAACTGCAATCTATTGTCATCCCGTTGAGCACATATTCAGCAATATTCTTCCAGTCGTCATTGGATTAATAATAATGAAATCTCATGTTTTAACTGCTGCACTTTGGTTCACAATTGTTTTAATCACAACTTTAAATGACCACTCAGGATTTCATTTTCCTTTTTTGCACAGCTCCGAACTACACGACTATCACCATCTTAAGTTTAATGCAAACTATTCTGTATATGGCTTTATGGATCTGCTTCACAGAACTTACGGAAGTTTTTCCGTGTCGAAAAACTTCAAACATCATCAGACGCTTTTCACCCTTAAACCTGTCAGAGAACTATGTGAATAATATTTTATCTATGTTGCCAATATATATATATGTATCACCAATATCACCGATATACTATACTTTTATGTTTTTGAGTTTTCAATCTTTCTATAAAAAAAAATCGGTTTAAAGTGCGATTTTTGTTCGTTTGAACTTTATGAGTAAATAATTTGTTTCTTGATATGTTATCTGCGACAAGTACGAAAACATTCACAATCTGTAAATGTATAGTAAGTAGTAGAGAAACGAATTCGGTTAAAATACAACTTTAGTCGATGAACTGTACTCACACAGAAGTTCCGTTTTTTCTAAACAATAAATAATGGTTATTTAAAGCAAAACAAAGTCGAGAAATTATCGAGTGAATATCAGTCCATTGTGGTATTGGATTATTTTAATGTATTTAATCACCAGGAGAGACTGATTCTCTTTTTCGCTGTAAGTAGCATTGTTATAATTAGGCACTAATATTGTTAATTATCCTATAGAACAATCGATGTGGTTTCTGGCACTTCTGGTTTTTGGCCGTTTGTATGGAATAAAATTGTCGATTTGTTTGGTAAAAAAGGAAATAATATCAAGAATTTACTTACAATCATTTTTTAAGGGGATGATGAATATTTTTCCACTGTCAACAATTTATACAATGACATTATTTTGGACGATTGGACAGAACACGATTCTTCGATCCAATGTTCCTAATTTTTCGAAGCACTCTGCGAAACAATCGTCGCGAATAGTGAAAGTTAATTTCATCAAATCAAGCAGAATGCAAACAGCCAAGTCCAAAAGTACATGTTGGAATGATGGAACAATGTTAGGAGTTAATATCCCATATAAATTAACGGTACACCGTTGAATAACTGATTAAATAAAACTATTTTGTTTGCCACTATCGATATTCGTGTATCAACAGGCTCGTTTGTTTCAGACTGAATTTTGTATTTGTGGAATGCTTTTGGTGACAGCAAAAATCCAGTAAACAGACATTGTAAATATTGTTTTTTTCCGACAAATCCAACTGTGAAATGATCATCCCCAAACAAATTGACTAAAGACAAATTGACGATTGTACTAAAAAATGTACTTCAATTAGATTCGTAAATTTTGATGAAATTTTTATTGTATGCATTTTATTCCATCTTATATACAATTCTGGGAAATTGAACAGTAACAGGTAGAAAGGTCAAAAAATTATAGAATTTAAATAAATTTATTTCAAACAATTTAGTGACATAAATGGCATTGATTTTCACAACAAAGTTTTTAGATTCGTGGTTCAATCAACACACTCTCATTTCTTGGTCAATCATTCCCGTGCAAGCCTTGCGATTTCTCGCGGAACACCATTTGGGAATCACTGATATAGACTATGCACTGCATAAGCGACCATAAACTTTGATTAACCCTTGAGTACATAAAAATGGATCATGAATATTGATGCAAGAGTATCGAGCTAAATATTGGTTTATATTTGAAATGCTTCCACAGATACAATCTTTCAGCGACTCTTTCCGCTTCGTGGCTCTGGTATTTTGAATCAATCTCATCAAATATTTAATCTTTCGTTTGATCGCATATATTGAGCTTGAACTATCCACAATGGCAATAAATGGATCCTCCGTTTGTGTTTACACCGCAGTAACGTTGCATCGTTGAGAACCTGTCAGCACAAATAAAAAGTGCAATTAACACTTCTACTACTACTTATTTATTTGCTGCATTATTTGGATCATTTGAGTTCATTTAACGAGAATCAGATGAGAAGGATGCGTTTATCTGTGGTCCTATAAAGTAGCTTTGCTTCGAAAAATGACGTAAGGAGAGATTTCCAATGTAACATAGTAATAATTCAGATGATTCAATCATTTAATGAATGCTTGCAGTCATACAATTGTTAATTTTTTAATTTGTGTTATTTTTGTAATACTCGTTAGTTATCTCGTACCTACCCCACCTACATTATTTACATTGATTCAAACATTTGTATTATATTTTTTTTTTCTTTTTTACATTCCTTAATCAATAAATGTTGTTGCAATCAATATTTTATTTGTTATCTATTCACTGATTTTCTTATCATTTGTTTCACTGGTGACAAGCTGTTCAGTTAGAATTTTCCCCGCGTCTATATAGCAAATACTTAATTAATTATTTAAGTCAAAAAAAAAGAAAACAAAATGAATTCATTTTATCGCCGAGAGAAGGCAAGTTTGAAACACACTACTGTTTGCACAAAGCTTTTGAGTTAAATTCGTGAAATTTATTGAAACGAAAATTAAATTTGAAAGGATAACCATGGAAACGAATTTCCTTATCGATATAACTTTTATAAGTTAGTCTGCGAATTTGAACGAACAAAAAAAAAGTGACATCAAATTATTTTAAAATCAATTATCCTTCTAATACATTAAAAACATTTATCATTGTGTGCTACGGTTTTGGCATCAAGCCATAAACAATCAAGCCTTTTGTTGCCGTCAGAAAAGCCCCAAAATGCCATTTTTCAAACAATTGAAGAGAAGTTTGCACGTAAGTTTGGGCCCCGAAACGAGTATACTTAAATATTTATCATTTTTCATTCGAGCCAAAGTTTTGTCATGTCTTCTTGTTACTTTGATAAGCGAAAATATATACTACATTTCTACAGCCGGAAGAATGATATTTATAACAGGAAGGATTAGATTAAATAAAAACTTCCAAGTGTATGGGTTGATAAATTTTGTGGTATAGATTACGAAGTTATTCCAAAAGCTTATACAAATGTAATGAAAAATTTTAGAATATAGAAAATATCATTTCTTTTAAAGACTTGGTGAAATTTCCTAATTGAGTATCTAATGGCCATGAAAATGTTTTATTGTATACATACTATTTGACCAAGAGACACTCGCATATTTTAAGATTTTTACAAATATGGTATAAAGATAAACCTTGAATTTGAGTGCGAAAATGTGCAGTGCGAAATCCTGGTGTTTTCTTTATCAGCGATAAGGATCATTTATTTAACATATGGCTAAAAGTAATTTACAAGGACATACTGAATATGCGTGCTCACATAATAAATAAGTATGGGAATCACTGCAATTATTTTTCCATAAATATATAAGTACATTCAATTCATGCAAATATTAAATTGCAAACTCGAGGAAAACATGTTAACAATAATAGATTAGATATGATAATATAAAACAGCAACAAATTTAAGTATTTGACTATAAAAATATTGAACCAATCAAACCATATCACGTAACTATAATATGGGAGAACTGGCGAAATATTAGAACGTACTTCGAAACTGATTTTGCTAGATACTTTCTCTCTGTTTATATACATGAATATTCAATTCGTTGTTTAAATACACCATAAAACTGCAATAATATATTTTACCAAAAAATTTACTTACTTTTTTTCTATGTTTTCTTTTTATACTTTCTCGACTGAATCGTAAAACCAAATTATTTGAACTGATTTCGTAAAGAGTTGCTTTGCGAAATTCGAAAAGGGTTCACGGTTCTGCGAGCGTTTTATGATTGAAAATAAATTAGGAAATTTGTGATGTCAAGTGATTGTAATTAATTATCATTATTAATAATCGGGAACTTTATGTTTATTGTATTATCGATATTCGTGATAAATTAAATCCTGAAATGGGTTGGGAGCAAATTTTGGTAATATATTTGTTCTTGGGAAGACAATACATAATATCTTAAGTATAACTTGAGATTCTGGTTAAGTAAAAAAAAAAAAAACTTTATTATTGTTTCACAAGTCGATAGTTTCGCGTTCATTTCACAACTGAAGTCGGAGAATTAAATATTGAAAATTCAAAAGTGAGTCAATTTTAAGACTTGACGGATAAATTATCATTAAAAAAATTAAATTACTGTTGCACATTCAACTAACATCTGATGTGAGGTCAAAGTTGCACGAACATTTTACAGGCAGTTGCAATATAATATAAAGTATAAAGTTTTGATTAAACACTTGATTTATATTTTGTGCTTTGCGGTTTACTATAATTTTTATTTAGTTGTGTCTTTAAATACGTGGTACGCGATTCGACGATAATAATAATGCCAAGAAAGTTTTTCAGTCGGTGGCCTGTGGCACGAAAATGAATGGAAGCTTTGAAGCTTTTAAAAAGACATTTTACTTGAGTGGTGGGGTATGAGAAGATAAATAACTGCTACTACCTAGGTAGCAATTTTAATGCCATTTTTGGGCTTTTATTAAAGTTTTGCAACCCTTGTTGATTCTTCAACCCACTACGTTAATAGTTTTTCATTTTGAAAATTGCTCGTTCTGCGATTTGTTGTTGCGCCAAATTAAAAAAGCTTTCGCTACAAACATGTGTTTTATTTAGCTGTTTTATTAATTCAGGATTTATGTGGGATACGGTAGAAAGTTTCTGATTCTGAGAAGTTTCATCCGCATTCCGCTCTGAAGTTTTTGTGGCATTTACGTATATTTCCTACATACTTGTAGAGTAGAATCAACCGGACAATAAGTTTTAGTAAATTTATTTAAACTCAGTTGCTTACAGAAGTTAAAACTATTAAGATAATGAGCGAAATCGGTAAAAATTCTAAAATGTCTTCACGTTCAAATTCGGACTTGATAAGGATTTTTATTAAAGATAATGAAACTGTGGATTCGGCCGATGAGCTTTACGATGAGGATAGCGATGGCGAAGGTTTTGTGGAAATGCGAGTGCGGAATTTTGCTATTTTGAAATCTTCACCTGATTTAATGTTTTTTGGTGCTATGCTGTCATAAATTCTCTTTTTTACTTCAGCAAATTCGTGCATCGTCTTTCGCGAAAGGAACTGGCGACGGAGACGACTACGACTGTTGGGCAAGGTCGAGACAACTTTTGAGACCTGATGACCAAATGGATTTAACAGATGCTGAGCTTTCAGAAGAAATTCCAAAACTTTTGTCGTCTGAAAATCGAAATGTCCCTCAAAATTTGGTTATTTACAGCTTCAAAGACGGTGGCTATGTTCCCATTCCAAAAACAACAAATGTTGTAACAATTTTTGAGTATGAAGGCACAGCCATTCATATTGATAGCGCTGAGGCAAAGGCTCAAATTATTCGTGACGGAGGTAAGAAAATATTTAACTGTAAGTTCTTAGAAATTATATTGTTAAAAAAAGAATCTATCTATCAACAGAACTTGGTATTGATCCACGCATAACAGACCTGCGATCTGGGTCACAAACTGGAGAAACTACACCAGACATAGATCGCGGTAGGGATGGTGAAGAAAAGGTGGATGCTGAAAATGAAGATGCTGATGAAGATGGACCTGACGGTTCTGAAGCTGGCGGCGAAATTGAGGCAGATGGAGACGAAGAACAGAAAGATTTAGCAGTCGGTACCCCAGGTGGACCAAAGAAGAAGCTTACGAATCAATTTAATTTTTGCGAACGTGCAGCTTTAACCTATAACAATCCCTCGAGATGTGTTGAAACTCAAACAGTTCCACCTCCGCGATCGACATTTGGAGCTAATGTAGTGCAGTGGCATATATATGATTCGTATAATGAAGATTATGCACGTCAAAAACGCGAGAAAGAAAAGGAAATGTTGAAAGAGAAAAAACCGGGCTTACAAAAACATGCCGAACTAAAGCGAGGTGATGTGAAGTCAAAAGTTACCGAAGAGTTTAATCGAAAATATTATCAAAAGTGTCAGATATTGGAACGTATGGTGAATCAAAATATTTTTGATGACATTGCTCACGGTAAGATAAAATAATTTATGTCATATTTATATGTATGTGAAGCTACGAAATTATGTAAGAAAATCAATTATTCTAGATTATCGATATTATGAAGACCCTTCCGATGAGTTTAGAGAGGACGATGGAACTCTTCTTCCATTATGGAAATTTACTTATGATAAGTGCAAGAAAATGAGCGTCACTGATATTTGTTTGAACACTTATTACTTCGATTTATTTGCTGTATGCTTTGGATCATTTGAGTTCATTAAACAAGTGTCAGAAGGATGCGTTTGTCTGTTTTCAATTAAGAATCCGTCATTTCCTGAGTATCGAGGTAGATTTAAGAATTTATAACTTCAATTTAACATTTTACCTTAATAATTGTTTTTTTTTTTGTTGTTTTAATATTTATTCACAGTTACAACTGAGTCGGGCGCTATGTGTTGTGATATTCACAAGAAATATCCTTACTTGATTGTAATTGGACAGTATGATGGCAATGTTTGTGTTTACAATCTACAGATCGGTACTAAAGATGCAGTTTATGTTTCTCAAGGCGTTAATGGAAAACATTCGGAATCAGTTAATGAAATTAAATGGGGTGAAGACATGCAAGATGGTGAAATTAATTTCTATTCATTATCATCGGATGGAAGAGTTTTTAATTGGGTGTTGATGCAAAACAAACTAACATTAACGACAATTATTACACTCTTTTTGGATATTCCACCTGTATGCGGACCGGATGGAACCATCATTAAATTAAAAGCTAGTGGAACATGTATGGTATTTCATCCGACTAACAAAGAAATATTTCAAATCGGGACACAAGAAGGACTCATTTTTAAATGCTCAACCGCTTATAGCTCAAAATATTTGATGGTTTATCACGCACATTATTTATCGGTTCATCGGATGGACTTTAATAAATTCAATTCAAATATATTTGTATCATGCTCTGGTGACTGGCGTGTTAAGATATGGGAAGATATGCGCAACGATCCGCTTTTCATTTTTGATTTGGGTGCAAGCGTTGGTGATGTCAAATGGGCACCTTACTCAAGCACTGTTTTTGCTGCTGTGACCACTGAGGGGCGTGTCTTTGTTTTTGATCTAAATGTGAACAAATATAAAGCAATTTGTTCTCAGCAAGTGGTCACAAGAAAAAAGAACAAACTGACCAGAATTACTTTTAACAATAAACTTCCATTTATAATAGTTGGGGATGACAAAGGAACGTCAATAACGTTGAAATTGTCCCCAAATCTTCGGTTACCTTGCAAGCCACCCAAAAAACAAGGATGGTTAGATCAAAACACTCTTCAAATACAGAAGCTGGACCGTTTGTTATCGTTGGTGAGAGAACTACCGGAAGGCGGCGAAAGCCAGCAAAATGATGCAGTTACTGAAGCAGCGTCAAATTAATAACAAAATTTAATCGAAATTTGATCACTTCAGTGTCTTTCTCACTATTCCATCCTTATTAAGTTATAAAGTAATAGAGCGGGAAAATCATATGCAATTAACAGTTTGACTCACTAAATCGATTTCTTGGGTGTAAATTGTATTTGAAATCAAACATTGATGTTACTTAAGTAGAGTTTAGTAGAGTAAAAATTTGAATTGTTTATTTGATTTTCTATGCTCTTTTCTCCACGCGACTACACCGTGCTTTCACCAACTTTCATCACCTTTTGTCGATTTTTTTTTTTTTCACTTTTACTGACGAGTGAAAAAATATAAAATTTTAGTAAAATTTGAAATTTGGAAATATTTATTTTTTACATTAAAATCAGCTCCGGAGTAACCTAGGTAACCATCAGTAGAATCAGTACTATCAGCAGACAGCAGTGCATCAATGAAGATGTCCGTTCGACCAAAAAATCAAACATCGTGCTTACATAAATTTCAATAAAAATAGATAAAATAAACTTTCTAATAAAAATAAACTCCAACTCGGTTGCACAGTTTTTATTTTTTTATAGGAAAAAGAAAACGTACAAAGACTTTAATGCTTATGCTGCATTGCTTTTCAATCTTCAATCTCAAGCCAACTATCTGATTATTTCGGGCATGTTACAAAGTTATTCAGGAATTCGACTTAATTAAATTTTAATTTTATGACTATTTATATAAATAAATACGTCAAAGCTAATTAACTTTGATTTTCTTATATAGAGTAAAGCAAGGTAAATAAAGGTATAATTTGGAAGTTATAAAATACTTTTCCTTTATCTTCCCTTATTAAAACTTTATTATAATGTATAAGCCAAAATTTCCTTTTATCGGTAATATTATATTATAAGTAAATAATATTTTTCCGACAACTCTATGCGTACGAACTTTATGCATGAATATAAATAACCACACGTTTAACACAAATTATTGTTGCTTTCTTCCCAGGTATAATTGCCCTTTGTGACAACATTTGAAAATAGTAGACGTTAATCCAACAAACTGACAAGAAAATATCTTCGCCACGTGAATTTTATCTATATTAAACAAATGATTGCGGAGGAACTTATCGAGGCAGAACTTCATGGGACAACCTTCGATTGGACAACTGAAATTCGGGGACCTAAAATGAGCACATTCCAAAAAAAAACAAATATGAGTAGCAAAATTACGTTAAAATCAATTAGTAAACGCAAATTCAGCAGTTTAAGTAATCTAGGCCATTACTTAAAACAATGTAAAAGCAAAAGGGCTTGAAGAAGCGGTGATGGCTTTTGACATCAAAAGGAAATGATCTTTTGGGGAAAGTTCCAGAATTTTCCTGACTATGGCAACGACTGATAAGGTAAAACCATGAAATCTATCAGTCCTTTTCTAGTCGATAGATGCATCAGACATGTCGTATCGTCGGCAAAAATTATCAACCAAGGAAGTCAAATGAATGATCCAGTTGGTAAGATTACCAGGAGAACTACAGCTACAGGTGACTGTTGAAAAGCACCAAGCGCTTAATCACACATCTTTAGCAGAGATGTTGCAATGATTGATGAGAAAGACTTCTTGAAAAATTGGTAATTCACCGTTGATGACTTCCGACTGGCCATTGTAGACTTTGTCACAACCATCAATGCAGTTAACTTTTTCATCACGATCTTTCGGATTGCCTTATAATTCTCTAAGTTTTCCTGGGTTCGGAAAAGATAATTTGATTCCATGTTTTCCAAGAGCATTTTTCAGGTGTCTTCCAATTTCACCATAAAATGGCACCGAAATGTACTTTGACTGGAGCATTGACATTACTAAGGATGTCAGCTGTTGTAAGTTTTTCTACTTCTAAGGATTTTTCTTTATGTTTTCCAGAAAATTCTCACTGAATCCATTAGCTCGAGCAATTTGTTTTAATTGTGGAAATCTCATTTGCAAAATCTTGGGCGTTCATTGGAATATTTACCAATTTGGTACGATATTCATCAAACGATTTATTGAAATAATTGCGATCCATATTTTGACTATGCATTTCGTCAAATCTTTTATTGACATTTTCATGAATTTCCGTTATTCTATGTTTATTCATGCTCAAAAGATTCTTCTCAAAACTTTCAAAACGTTGATCGTGTGCGTTTAGTTTAAAAGTTTGATTTCTTTGCTCAGTAAATAATTCTTCCTTCAGCTTGTCAATTAACTTAAAACTTGCGCTTATTTTCTCGTCATACATTGCATTGTTTCTCTTCATTGCTTCAAGTTCTGATGAAATAGATTGAAATCCTTTCCCAACAAGAATTCGGTCATTTGAATGTTCCATTTTGATTTCATTACATCCGTCCTCCAAAAATTTCTGCGTTTTCTTCAGATTACCAAACTTCTTGGTATCACTGCCCCGATCTCCAGAATTATTGCAACCTGAAAGTGCACTCATCGCGGCTTGAATGCCAGCAACCTGAAGTAATTGAGCTACGGGCATAGACATCTTTTCAACCTTAGAGGGTTTTTCAATTTTGATGGTAATAACTGAAAATTAACTTTACTGACATCCTGCAAAATTAAAGATTTTTACTAACAATTTTTTTATAATGCCTTCCAGTTCGACTTTTGCTGTAGAAAGAGCTTTCTAATAAAATAAAAGAAAACCAAAATCAGGTGATTTTTATCAAACATTTTAAGATATGGTGAAATTACTACATTCAAAGGTACTGGAAGATGATATGATAATAAAATAAGGAAGATAAGAACGATGCCAAATATTTGATAAATCTATTGATTTGTTACTTTACTCGAGACTTTATTTAGTCATGTTCGGTAACAGTGTTAGAAGTCAAATATTATTTTGCAAAATTATTTTTAACATTTGAATTCTTGTCAACCAGATATTAAAATAAAAGGATACATGATTTCTCACTCCACACAATGGGTTCAGGAAACTCAAAAGAGCAAGACTTGGAAAGGCGAGTTGATCAACCAGAATATGCTGCTAATGCAATCAGAAAAATCGGAGAACGGGTTAGAGATGAGGTCTCTCAATTGGATAGTAAATAAACCTTGTATCGGTCAATCATGCTAGAGACCGTGCCGAGTTCAAAGGAGTAATTGACTCATTCGAAAATCGTAAAATAAACTTAGCAAACGAGCTTAAGCGAAGGCAAACCATGATTGATGAAAAGCACAATGATCTGAACTCAAATTCGCAACGCATGGAAGGAAATATCCGTCATGACAGTGAATGATTCACGGACACAATAAGATCCTTAGAGCATTACTATCAAAAAGATAATGCAAAATTCAATGACAAATTGGAAGAGGAAGATAAATTACGAATGTGATCGTGGAGAAATATCTGAAGTGATCAACAAACTTTCCCTAGAACGGGAACTTAATCATTTGAAAAGCGCTTATGACTTACAACTTAAAATTCTCGAGGTAAACAGCGACGTGAAGGCTTTTTCTACTATCGAGTCACAAAGAAACACAGATACTTGCAAAAAGATTTTTGAATTGAGCAGTTTGTTAGAAGAGAAATCTGAGAAAGATAAGGACAAATTAAATAATCTTCAAACAAAGATCAATATGTTTGTTTTTATCATATTTGTCTTATTGGCTGCAATAATTTTGTATGTGATTTTTAAACCTTGAATGAAGAAGCTGCCTTTTTCGGATTCAACGTTTCAGGAGATTAACGGCATTACCTAAAATCAAGATAATAACAAAAAAACGCGATTAAAGAGTAGCTGCTTAGATATTTTTTTTTTTTCCATTATTTCGACAGATTTTTTTTTATTTATTTAATGAATTTTTAATTGTTTGATTAATGAAAATGTTACTGATGCGGCCACGCTTTTGCTTCGGGAAAAAGGGATACCCTAGCATTCATGCGTTAATTTGATTGATGATTTATTTTGCGTTATTTTCGGGGGAGGGCGAAAAGTTTTAACACATAGTATATACCTATATTTTTTTTTTCTCTAATGGCAATTCATTTTTATTTTCTGAACAAAGAGAATAAATGGAAAATCACAAAATCCACGAGGCAACGCAAGCTCCAAAAAGATGAATCCTGGCAGCTTTCATGCCCAAACCTCTTTTGCCGGCAGCAATTTTCAAAAAGCTCCATATCTTGATTTTTGAATGGGAAACCCAGGAACATCAGTATTGTACGACTTCCAAACCATTATTTGAAGACTTTCATTACTTTAATTGCATGGCAATAATTTGATATTGTTAATTTTGAAAAAAATAGAGTGGTTTTTACAAATCTTACATTAGGTTTAAATGCAATTAATGAAATCAGATAAAATAAAATGGATCAATTGTTATATTATGATAAGGAAAATTGGCGTGTTATTACCTATAATTTAATGAGGGATGTGGAATCTACTTATCAAGATACTTATACCTGAAACCAAGAGTCCCGGTATCGCAATCGTGGAACATTTGGTAAAGTGAACAACCTTCACAATAACGGCACTGATTTCTTAGTTCTGAAGAATTGGAAGCCTCGGATTATTGGCGTGAGCTGGACGTTGATAAGGGCTTTCGAAGTAGATGAAACAAATATCATAATCAGTCAAGTTATCTTCTTCCAGCGCACTCTAGCCTATTTTCATTTGGGAATTACAATATTGTCGAACAGAGATTACACGAAAAAAAAAAAAATATTTAAAAATAATAAATAATAATAATGACACAATTTGGCTGATGTCATCAGATGTGAATCATTGGTAACAGTAATTTAATTCCCAACAAAGTTATTAATTAGTGAACTTTTGTTTTTCATTGTATTCATTGGATTTAAAATGGCAAATCATCAACGTCATGATGACAAACCCACATCATAAACTTCTTAAATAATTCAACATTGATTTTTTCGATAATGAAAGCATTTGTGAAAGCATTTGCATTTTCTTTCTGACGATCATCAATAATCATTTGACCTCTTGTATGATTTCCAGCCAGCTCGATTGTAACATTGTAATTCTCCATTTTTTCAATCAACTTTGGAAGAATGAAACAGGCAGCTAAAAAGCAGTCGCACGGGGTCCAGAATGGAAGTACGCCGGTATAAGCTTTAATCTCTATAGGATCAAGTAAAGTTGTGAAAGCACTCTTGGTACTAGCCAGCTCTCGTATTCTCCAATCATTGAATGGCATGGAAAGACTTGCTTCGATGCATGGCTCCCATGGAAAAACGTAGATGGGACATTCTGATTCAGCAAAAACAATATGTGCGGCTTCTGGATCATGCCAAAAATTGAATTCAGCACATGCGGTAATATTCCCGACTCCCATTCTGTTGCCCCCCATGATGTACAAACCCTTCACGCTTTTGCTGATGCCGGGATATAATTTGTAGAGCATTGCAATGTTCGTTAGCGGCCCAACAGCAATTAAAGTAATCTCACTTGGATTCTAAAAATAGAAGATAAAATAAGCTGATAGGGGATAAATGATAACAGATTGTTCAAACTTGTTCAATGTAATCTCTAATAGCTAATACAGCATGTTTCTTCTGGATCAAATCTTTGCTTGGCTTTTCATTGTATGTCTCACCAAACCCGTCAAGTCCATGAAATCGTGCAATATCTGTATTTTTTTTTATGAGACTACTAGTGCATCCAATATAAACGGGTAAATCCAATCGATCGAGGGATTTTAGTATAAGCAAGTTATTCAAACTAGAATGCTCCACTCCTGTAAAGTAAGTAAATTAAAGATGTAAAAGAATCGTGATATGACTAATGTGAGTAGCTTTCTTTGCAACATGATTATTATACCTGTATTTCCATCGACACAGGTTATTGCTAACACCTTGTAGTTGCACTTCTCTTCAGCTCTTATCAATGATATAATGGCCCAAGCATCGTCGTTTCCGGAATCGCAATCAACAATAACTTTTTTCATTGCAAGGATTTACAAAAACAATTATTTTCAAAATTTCTTTCAACGATCTTAATAAGCCAAAGACTAAGGAAAGACTAAAATCTGTGTAGTAAATAAATACCTATACATAAACATTCATACTTTTTCCATTGTCAGCTATTTAACGTGCGCGTGGGCGTAATAGCATGTATTAATACGTATCAACAAAAAATATATTTAAAGTGTGGTAGATAGCAGATAAGCAGGTTTCGAAAAAAAAAAAAATACCTAAATATGTATAACCTTATCGTGTGTAAAAATATATATATACAATCATAAATGATTGTGAAAAAGTTCTCTATTCTTAAAAAAACTGCATGCAAAACTAATTTTTATACATACTTTATGGAAACAACAAAATTATAGAATATATTAGGACGACATTAAAATCAGTTATGCGTTTTAGTCGAGTTAAATACTCGAGGTTACATTTTAAAAAAGTTTAAATAATGATAGGAAAATTAATTGCACACTCACAAAATCTAACCTGCACTGGCAAATTGCATTATCATATTTGAATTGAATTTATTTGAGCTCGGACTTGGAACAAGACAATTTCCGATCATTTGCTGATTGGCTGATTACCATTAAGCCGCGTCTTACGAGACGTCACCATATTGACGATTCCTATGATGCGGGCTCATAGCACTGGTACTCGTTTCTTCCTAAGAACCCACCGGCGTTGAATGAGCTGGAACAACTGGTTGTTGTGACATTGCTTGTTCTGTTAATCAGAAAAAAAATCGATTGAGCTGTTTCAGTTTTAATGAAGAAAACTCACCTCTGAGCCAGATTTTGCTGACGCAATTTCAGTTTGATGTTAGGACAGAATGGCACCAGACTTTTGTTCTCTTTACAATGTTTCGCATGATAGCAACATAGTCCAATGAGCTGCTTACAAATAGGGCATCCGCCGCGCGTTTTTTTCTTGCAATTCTCTTACAATTTACATCGCGACCAGCATGTGAGACTCGCTTGAGGACTTCATTTTCCGGTATTCATTTCTATAACGACAATTTAAGGGAAAGCCGTGAAAAAGAGTTTTGTTTTCTTTTTTTATGGGTACAAATAATGCTTTTGAATATTAATTTTTGATCGAGTTTGAACAATGCAATACAATCGTTAAATTATGAACAAAGTGAAGTGACTCATAAAATTCACAAAGAGATTACCTTAGATGATGAAATGCGCTTACAAATACAAAGTTACACACTTGCCAAAGTTGTTGATAACAAAATGGTTCGATGGTATCGCTGCATTAACAAACAAATTATTAAAATGGAGTTCATTAATATGGAAAATGTTAACAGAATAATTTTTAAAAGCGGTAAAACTAAATTAAATCATATCAGTAACTTTAATTGGTTTAAAAGGTTTGTATTTTGGTTTGCCTCAACTTGCCCTGAGGCACTGCATATCACTTTTGAATACCTTTTTAAAGGTCTGTTTAACAAAAATATTAAGACAAATTCCTTAAAAGCCGTATTAACACGACACGGGCAAATTTTTAGATATCATCCTCTTTACTGTAACATTGCATATCATATTGGAATTAGAAGAGTAACTGAGTAAATGGTAATCTCTTTAATGAGTCAGGGCATGTCACTTAATGGAACTTCGCTTGATGATCCTTCACTTGATGGAACTTCGCTTGATGGTTTGCTACACGCCTCAGAATTTTACTCACTTGATTTACTAGATTCAAAGATTCAATTCAAGTTGTTGGGTGTCCCGTAGTAAACGATCTGATAGACAAATTGAAAAAAGTAGGAGCGCTTAGGGAGCAGGGTTATGCGGATGATAATGTCATCTTTGTAACAGGAATGTGCAACTCAGATTAAATTATATTAAAATCAAGGTAAATAAATAAACAAGGTAGGACGGGCTCTAACACATTCAAAAACGTTACACGGTTTACGTCTCACACAAAGTAGCAGTTTTGGTCCGGCAACAGGGAAAATCGTATGGTTTTTTTTCGACTTTTTTCAGCCTTTCTGCGTTCCCTTCGGTTTGATTCAAAGCAAGGCAGTATATTTAGAGGTGACACCAAAGCCAACACAATCAAAAAAAATACACAAATACGAGCGACACAAACAAATGAAAAACATACGAAATTTACAAGACAGATGGTAGAACACTAGGAATAATTTGGAAAAATCCCACAATTGTTAACCCTCCGGAGTTACTCAAATTGTAAACAAAATAAAAAAAAAACGAATTGTTTTGAATTTTTCATATTATTTTTTTTTTTTTATTATTTTATTATTTAATATTTATTATTATTTTATTATTTAATATTTATTATTATTTTATTACATAATTTCCATTAAATAAGTAAACGATATGTGTTAATCTGTACTTTCTATACAGGTATCGGTGTCACTTGAATCATTATCACTTAATGACGTCGTGTCTAACGATCTAGTTTTTTTCATCTTTATCTGTTACACAATAATCAGACGGCCGGAAATGCAGACAGCACACCATGCTTCGAACAGGTTTTAATTCACAACCTAGAGCAGTTTTCCATTTTTCCAATTGTTGAGAATTACGTGGAGCAAAATGTATTGAAAAAGGGCCATTTCCATTAGCTTTCCTGAATTTTTTAACGCTCATTGTACAGATGCTGCATATGCGTGACATCTTTTAACTGTTATTACAATTTGATTAATTTTATTTTATTAAAGCTGGAGACAATCTGTGTTATTAATGGCAAACCACTTTAACTGTTATTATAAATAAGGGTTTTAAAAATCCAAACCTAATCAAAACTGCTTGCTTTATTTAAATTTGAAAATTCGAAGGGCAGTCCTATACTCGGAAATCATTCATAGCTGACTACCTTATGACTGAACGATTTCGTTTGATAGTGTTAGTAAATTTGTTTTGGTGTTTGTGCTTTGGTGTCACCTCTAAAATAAACAACCTTGATTGAGTCATTATAATATTTCAAAAAATGGTGAAATACCTTTTGTATATGTAGTAGTCAATTTCACCATATCTGAAACCTCGTTTTTTATATAAAATTGAGGGCAGTTTGATTTTTTCTTTTGTTTCTAAGGCTCTTTCAACCTCAAAAGTCAAACTGGAAGAAATTACAAAAAGTTGTAAATTTCAGTGAAGTTAATTTTTAGTTATTATTATTAATAGTGACAAAATCCTTGAAGGTCGGGGAGATATCCGCAGCTCAATTACTTCAGACTGCTGGCATTCAAGCCGCGATGAGTTCAGCGTTTTGAAAGTTTTGAGAACAATCTTTTGAACATGAATTGCTTTTCACAAAAGCAGAACAAAGAACTTTATAAAATTTTGTGAAAAACGTCAAGTTTAATTAACCTTTATGACTTTTATAAAAGCGCTGATAACAGATAAACCACATTTTAAATGTTAGTGCCAATAATAATTATTTTAGTACCCGAAAATAAATTTTTAGTGTCAACATTTAATTTTCTATTTTCTAGAAAAATGTGATACAGGCCAATGTGACCAAGGCAGTATATTTAGAGGTGACACACCAAAGCCAACACAATCAAAAAAAATACACAAATACGAACGACATCAAACAAATGTATGTATAACCTGTCTTTGTGGATCATGGTCCATACCATACAACATTTTAGTGAAACCGAGAAACATATAAAAAAAAGTGTATAAACACACAAAAAGTGTATATAAAAAACACCAAGAACAAGATATAAAGAAGAAAAATTCGAAAACAAAAATAACTATGACATAGACATAGATACACGATATGGTGTAATCAAATAATCTTCATTAAATAAAACATTTGAATCATTAGCAAGTGCTACATTTACATAATCCTACGAAAATGCTTTCGCAAAATAGTTTGAACAGTGAACTGTACAAAATAATTAATATGTCTGATGAAATCATCAAAAAGAATGATGTTATTAATACTTTACTGCAATACGGAGCAAACATAAACCACCAATACACAGAACACAATCTTAATACACCACTGCATTTTGCAGTGTTAAAACATGATAAAGATACGACAAAGCACTTGCTAGATAAAAATGCTTCAAAGGAAATATATAACCAGGATAAGGAAACCGCAGAAAATATTGCCAAACGAATGAAATATCAGGACATAATGGCATTGTTTAACTTAAATGGAACTCCACCGGAAAAAAAAAACTTAATGAGTCAATCTTCTGATGCATTCTTTTACTCTTCACACAAAAATCTAATTGAGTTGGAATATCGTGAACCGTTTTCACTTAATAAGACTGGAACTGAAATTCGTATGCATAAATTTAAAATATTGAAAATCAACAAATGTCCAAATGTTGCAGCAGCAGCCGAAATTTTGAAGGGAGACGATTTTTCCAAACTTCTGAATGATTCTACACATTTATTCTATGTCATCATACAAATGATAATTCTCCCTTCTCCCTGCGACAAGACAATTTGCGAAATTGAGCCAAAAAATGTGAAACGAAGCTTTATGTTACAACTTGACTGTGTCAGTTCACATAGTAACTTTTCATTCGCTTATAAAGACTGTGCATTTACGCATTTTGATACAAAAACTCATCCTACAATCGAGCTGTTTAAATTTAATAACTCTCTGGAACTTAATAAGAATACAGATAAAATTATCAATGATTCTCAATATGTTTCTTCTATTCTACGGGAAAATTGGTGGCTTTATTTAAGAATTTTGATGCTAGGAGCTGAGAACCTTCCAATGTTCAAAAACAACGGAGTCCAAATACTTGAAGAAGCTGCAGAATTCGGATCTCCCGAAATATTAGCTGCTCTACTGGATCTGCAAGTTGACATAAATCATGGAATTCAAATTGTTCCTCAGAAGAGTTATGAACTGCTTGATAAAACTAACGACGATGGAATGACACCGTTGATGATTGCGGCTAGTAAAGGAAAGTGCAAATCTTTTAAATTTTTGATTAAATGTGGTGCCGATTTATATTACCAAAAAAGAATCGGCAAAAATCAAAACAAATCGGTTTCCGATTTTGCTTTTGAAAATGGACGATACGACAACTTAAAAGCAATATGTGAAAATGATGGTTACATTCCTGATGTTCCGGAACATGATATTAGTGACAAATTTTTGTTGGATTATATCAGAGATATGGAAAAATTTCATGATGCCCTTCGCAATGGAGATATCGATGTTGTCAAGCTATTTGTTGATAAATATCCATTTATACGGCGAGCTTACAATCGGCAGAAACAATCAGCTGCAGAAACGCTTGAAGAAGCCGATAAAAAAAGCAGTCCCTCCATTTGCGACAAACTTTCGACTATAGGGGTTTTTCTGAGGGAAAAAGGCTTTATTTTTAACTGCGAGAGTGCTAGGCAACAGAGGATTGGTGAAGAAAATGTAAGAAATGTTGGCTTTAAGTACAGTACAAAAAATATAAACTCACACATTTATTATCTTCTATCAAAAACTCATTTTGCAACCGAGTCACAAACAACACATGCAAATCTATCGAAAATTTTGCAATATTATAAAGACCTTAATTTGCATATCCAACAATTAATGGAAGTTATAGCAATGCATGCTGATCTTTGCATCGTTATAGATATGGAAAATCCTTCAACCATACGCATGGACCAAACATCTTCTTTTGATACAAGTGGTTGTACGTATAATCGATCAGGAAGGATCTGTATTGGAGCAGCAATTAATATTGATAATGCGCAATCGGAAAAACATGTTGTTGGAACTATTGCACATGAATTCACTCACCTAGCAATGGAAATGCTCTTCGAAAATGATTGTAAGCCATATAAAAAAGAGAATAATAAAAAACAAGTGGAATTTAAACATGTGGTGACAAAAATATACGCAAAGTATCTTGAATATAGATTCGATACTTCAATTCCGGATGATTTGGATGTCATCATTAAACGAGTATTTTCATGCTATCCTCCAGACGTTTGGCATGCAGAGCTAATTGTAAGGATCCCTGAAATGACTGCCTACTATTCAAATATTCCTAATGGAGTAAATGAGTTATCAAAGTTTTATGAAACTATCAATATCGTCGACTTCAAAGAATTCCTAAGCAATCAGGCAACATATAAAATGAGAGCATCAAACGAAAAGCTTAACAAAAGTCTGTCGCATTTACATGAAGTGAACAGTTTGAACATTCAATTGTTAAAGGTATGCAGTTGGAACTGGATCCAAGGTTCTTCTTTTTTTCGTGCAATCATGAGTGATCTACCATTTCTATCAGCGTGCCATATTCTTCAACACTTTTTAGAGCATGATAATCTTGAAGATATCAAAAAGGAAAAAATATTTTTAACCATTGATAAGATTGATTTATTCAGTGAAGAACTAATTAATGCTCACGATCATTATAATGCAATGTTGATCGTTGATTGCTCAAATGAGAACCCCACAAATATTTTGGAATTTAAAAATTTTGTATCGAAACTGGGCTCATCGAGAAGGATTATTATACTGACCAGTCACACAAGTGTTTTACTTTCGAACTATATGGAACATGAAAAATATAAGATTAACTATGTCTGGAAAGACTTACGACCAGACACTCAGACCGCACTTCTTAGAAATCGTATTACTTTTCAAGGAATGCAAGTGTTGCTCAGTGAAATTTGGCAAGCAATTCCCGAAGCAATTTCACACATAGATCTTGCAAAACTAATTAATTTTAAAGCGATAGAAATAGGATCAAAAATTCCACCTTCAAAGGGTTACGACAAAAGATATTACATAGAACGATCATTCAAAAATATTTTAAACTTCGAGAAATTGATGGAATTCGCTAATAATAAGAAAATAGTGATAATTTCGAATAAACCAGGAATGGGAAAGTCAACAATATTATCTCATCTTGCTTCAACTATCCAGAATCCAAAAATCAACGGAAATTCGAACTCATTGATGTGGATTGTTAAAATAAACGTAATGGATTTAAAGGATATGCTTGAATTTAATAATCAACCTACAGAAGATATTTTATTGCTCTTGACTGACCCGACCTTCAAATCATTTTATGAAAAATCAATGGTTACATTAATGCTGGATGGGTTCGATGAAGTTAATGAAGCATGCCAAAAAAATTTAATCACTCTGTTAAATAAGATTAAAGAAAAATGTAAACAAATATGGATTTCAACGAGACCTCAGTTCTGTGATATGCTGAAAGAAAAACTTTTCATTGACGATGGCAATATCTTGAACTTAGAGCAATTCAGTGAAGAAGACCAAATCGAGTTTTTTAAAAAGTTTTATCTAAAAGAAAAAGAAGATTTGCGAAAAAAAAGGAACATCCAAAACGAAGAAACATCCCAAGAAGAAGATCTAAAGAAGTTTAATAAAACATTAATTGTTGATGGACTAAAAGGCTTCATGGGAAATCCACTGCATGTTCAGATGCTTTCAATGATTATCGTTCAACATGATAACAGCAATGATGCCATAAGCGGAATCATTTCAAACCAATTTAATATCGCTTGGTTGTATTCAAAATTCATAAAAACGAAATTGGACATTTTTGTGCGTGACAAAGAAAGTTTCGGCGAAGAATCATCCGACGTGTACGAAAACTTCTGGCCTGATCATCATCTTTTGGCGATGGCAGAAATTACTGGGAGCAACATGTACAACGACGGAGTATTTCTCCCCAAAAAAACTTTACTGGATATAGGATTAGTCTATCTTGATTCAAACGATCAAAAAATTAAATTTACCCATCGAACCTATGCCGAGTACCTAGCAGCTAAATATTTTGTCCATCAATTGTTTGACAATCATGTGGATCTTTCAGATACCTGGAACGGACCTGAAATTGTTTCTGACTTGATGGTGGAATTCATCGGTGAGCTTTGTAAAGGAAATGAAAAGAATCTTCCAAAAATGAACATCTTTGGCGATAAATTGATAAAACGAAAGGAAAACATCGAGCACTTAATAAGGTTAATTGTCTTCTGTCTTAAAAATAAATTAATGCATCTTTTCGTTTTAATCTTTGAGAGTTTAAAGAGCCGAAAAGAAATTGTTACTCAAGATTATTTACAGCTGTTTAGTCGTACAACAGCAGATTTGCTTATGCTCACATGTTACTCAAATGAGTTTACGGGGAAATTTCGGTGGTTAGCAGTTTTCTTCACGTTCTACATGAGCTACGTAAGTGATATGCAAACAGATAAAGATGTCGTAAGAAGTATTCTTGCTGAAAATTTTTATTTCTCTGGGCCTAATTTACCAAGCTATATCCATAATCCATTATTTATGTCATTTGGAAACTGTAGATTCAATGAGTTTGAAAGCATATGGAAAATATACGAATCAAATTTTCCTGACAAAAATGATTTTTTCAACTGTCTGCTGAGTAGTTGTAGACAATATAGTAGTATTCTGTTTGGTAGCAAGTATTGGTTAAAGAATGAAAGCTTACAAAATCTTTTCAAGGTTATTAAGATATTTTGTGATACTTTTGGCGAGAAGATGGTAGAACTATTTTCAGTGAGGGATGGCAAAGGAAATAGTTTCTTGCATGCTTTGGCCGAAAATTGGAACGGTGGTCTGTTTGGATTTAACAGACTTAATGAGTGTGAAGCGTTTGAACTTCCAGAAATCTTTTATGACTGTCAACCATTAGATTCAATTTTTGTAAATCCAAATGATATCAACTCAAATTTAAAGTTACTGGAGATTGCAGCAAGTTGTGGAACTCTGAAAATGTTTGAAGCGTGTTGCAGAAATCTTAACGCAAGCTTGACGACATCTCTAACAAGCTTGACGACATCTCTATCAAGCTTGACATATATTCATTCGCGTCTTTCAAAATTTGATTCAAAAAATCTTTTTATGGCGGCTATTCGAAATAGAAATCAGCTTGTGATAGAAAGAGTTGCGGAAATTTATATTGAAAATTCAATTAACAATTCAATTAACTTTGACACACATTTGATAAAACGAACAACTGAATCTGGAAAAACAATTTTGCACATTGCATCAGAGATTCACATCGACATGTATTCAATATGGGGGACAATTAAAAAGTGCTTCAAAGAGAAAGAGGAATTGAAGAAATTGGCAGTAAATTTTCCATTGAAGTCATGTGAAAATTTTCTTATCACTTACATTAATACCCACTTTTAAGCAGATAATTTTGATGAAATGTTTGAAAAGTTATGGGTTATTTTGAAGAATGATCTGCATACTGATCAAATCAAAACACTTTTAACGGAAACAAGAAAATATTACGCGTACGATGGTACGCGACTGACTTTCATAGATAAAAAAATGGTATGAAGTGAAGAGGGAGAGTAAAGAATCTCAAACATTTCTTCAATGTGAACATTTTTGAATTAGGTAAATATTATTTATTAAAAGCAAAAAAAAAATTGTTGGTATACAAATATATATTTTTTCTTTACAGAACCAAACGATAAATAACGTTAAAAAATTTTATATTGGATATTTCGTATGAGCTAGAATTATACTGAACTTGCCAGCTAGCAACATACAACTATTAACCCATGCCGTAGGATTACATTTTGATATCATTAGTCTCTCTATCTAGAGCCTCTCGGTTCATATTGATTTCTAAAAAACAACTTTCATTCTTTGGTTGTAACGATTTATAAATTTATTATGTATTATGTATTATTATTATGTAAATTTATTATTAACCACCCGAGATGGCCAATACAACCCCACGGAACAAAAAAAAACACCTCAAAGCTTTATAACCATTAGTTAGTAAACAAATGTTATGACGATATGATTCGTATATACTATACTGTATAGTAGTAATGGAATATATATGCAAAGTAAATGAAAGTGAATATATTATACTATCATTCTACAATGTAAATAAAAAATGAATTTCGAATATTACAGTAAGATTTTTCATTTCCGCTTCGCCTCGGAAACAATAAAAACTGAAGATTATCGTAATTACTTAGTGACGTGATATAAGTGATAAGTGATTTGAGCTGCTACTTGTAATAGGATGATTTCCGAACATTTGCTGATTGGGTTGATTACCATTCGGTGGCGTCTTAAGAGAGATGCATTTGGGCAATTAAATGGCGATTCAACGGGATTTGATACGAGCATATTTGGGCCTCCAGTATCTGGTGATGATTGGTGGACCTGATTGTCCAACAACCATATTGCCCATTTGACTCCCTTACATCAATTTGTGAACGAGATGATTCCGCAAATCATGCATTATTGACTGATGCCAATCCTTGTTGCCACTACTGGGACCAGTGAGATTTCTCTGAATTGCATTAAGCGGAAGAGTCGTATTAACGTTTCCGATGTTCTCAAGAACATTATTGAATTGTTGCACATGCAAGCGCTGTGCTGATGGAGCTGGATCTGTTACCCTTGATTTGGAATGTTTGCTGCTGAATTTGATTTTGCTGTTGCTGCTGTTGTTGAATCATATGTTATATCACGTGGTAGATTTCCTTGATTTGGATTCAATTGATTTAGCTATTGTTGCCGCTGCTGAGGATTCTGCAAGTTTGCCTTTGCACTGGTTTGTTGTGGTGGGCCCTGAGCAACGCCTCCAGGTGGTTGATTTTGTTATCCACCAGTATTGCTATTACTGTTTTAGTGATGAACAAACAGGACAATCACCACGATTACAATTATTCCAATGATTGACGTCATGTGCCATAAAATATCTTTCATCGTTCTACAATGGTGCAATGTGCACGAGCTCAACGTTGACATTTATGAGCATGTTGCTGATTTTGTTGATATTGCTGACTTGTCTTAAGAATTGAAAAATATAAGTATTAAGGTCGTTTAAAATCCTTTGGCCCGTTAGAATTCCTTGACCCCCAATAATTCCTTGACACGGATCGAGTTTGATCATTTGAGATGGAATATTTGGTCGTATGCCTGGTATCTCTTGATGAGTCCGATACCACTATTATGAGGGTTCATCTTCTGAAATGATGGCGAGTTTTTCAAGTTACCTTTCGATAAATAGTAGATCTGCGATTTAACGAAAGATAGCTCGAAAAACTGTGCGATTCCTTTGTATGAGGAAAGTAGTCTATGTCCCCATATTTTACCTCGCTTCATTTTATAAAGCATAAAAATGTCAATTATTTATTAGAAGTTATGACTTAATTAATTAATTAACTTACTTATTTAATTTATTAATAATACAATAGAAAAACTGAGTTAGATAAATAAATTGTTCAGAGAACTTTCTCTGACGAATGATAAGATTTTTTTGTAAGAAAAATCTTCCATGATAATATGACTCAGAGATCTATCTTTGATAAATATGGCGATCTGTCTGTAAGAAACCTGTAAAAGACTTTCGCGTTTAAGTACAAAAACTGTACTGAATTTTATTTGAAATATGAAACAATAATTTTTGATGTTGCATTGCTGCAATAAAGAACAAAACAATAATTGGATCAAATGTTGCTTATTTGCTAATGGGGAAAACATTGAAGTAGCTTTGTCGTAAGCAGTTTTCTTGGCTGGCAATTGTCGATCTAATCATTAGATTATTAATTCTAATGAAACCGCGTAACTCAAGAATAGCCAATTGCATTTGCATTCAACTTAGTAATTTAAATGCTGATCAAGCAGCATTATTCTTGGAAACAGCGCATGCATTTTAGTGAATGTGGGAAGCGCATGCAAGCTTATTGCAGGTTGATCTGTTTTTCGTCGCCGTTTTCTCGTAATTTGCAAATTCAATATAATTTTGTTTAGCGAGCAAAATTGAGTCGATTTTGCCGTGAACATAAATAAATAAAAAAAATCTGTTGAATTATGAAAAAAAGTATTACAGCAGCTACTCTTTAATCGCGTTTTCCGTTATTATCTTGATTTTAGGTAATGCCCGTAATGCCGTTAATCTTAAATGGTTGCAGCTAATATGACAAATATGCTAAAAACAAACATATTGATCTTTGTTTCAAGATTATTTAATCTATCCTTATCCTTCTCAGAATTAATAACTAGAAACTTCTCAAGCCTTCGGTTAGAGTTGGGTGACCAGCTATTTTTGTCGAAAATACGGGACGATCCATGGAAGTTCTCGATTTTTTTGAAAAAGTTCTCGAATTTGAGACATAATATAGCCGATTTTTCGCAGAAAATAGGGGACTGTCACGGCCAAAAGTTCAATCGAATATTATACGGAGAAGCTTTAATTCCGTTAACGTTTATAAAAATTTTAAATTGTATACGATCAAATGTGAAGATGCTCTTATTCCCCGCATTCCTATGATTCCAAAGGATATGCCATCACAATTTAAGAGATTGCATTTCCTACTTACCCCGATTTCATCAATATCGTATGCTGATTGATCAACTCGCCTTACCAGGGCATACTCTTTTGAGTTTCCTGAACCCATTGTGTGGAGTGAGAGTCCTGTATCCTTTTATTTTAATGACTGGTTGACAAGAATTCAAGGGTTAAAAATAATTTTGGCAAAATAATATTTGACTTCTATCAATTACCGAACAATAGCTATGATTAAATAAAGTCTCAAGCAAAGTAACAAATCGATATCTTAGCAGAATATTGAGTCATTATAATATTTCAAAAATGGTGAAATACCTTTTGTATATGTAGTCAATTTCACCATATCTGAAACCTAAAATTGAGGACAATTTGATTTTTTCTTTTGTTTCGAAGGCTCTTTAAACCTCAAAAGTCAAACTGGAAGAAATTACAAAAAGTTGTAAATTTCAGTGAAGTTAATGGGGTCGGGGAGATATCCGCAGCTCAATTACTTCAGACTGCTGGCTTACCAACCGCGATGAATGCACTTTCAGGTTACATTAATTCTGGAGATCGAGACAGTGATGCTAATAAATTGGGTAATTTGAAGAAAAAGCAGAAATTTTTGGAGGACGGATATAACGAAATTAAAATGGAACATTCAGATGACCGAATTCTTGTTGGGAGAGGATTTCAATCTATTTCATCAGAACTTGAAGCAATGAAGAGAAACAACTAGGATGATCACTTTTTTCATTTCTAACTCATACTCAATTTAATTTTACAGATATTTGTGGAAAAGCCTCTTATCGCTTTGACGATCGATAAGTAAAAGACCGCATATTAGCGCGGGGTATGAGTGTGAGAAAAGGACGAGTGAGTGGGCGATATGAGTGCGAAGGCAAATCTACAATAACAATTGTATAGCAATGATTTTGTTAATTATTTTTTTGTTTTAAATACACTTTTGGCATGTTTTGAAATTTATACTCATACTCACTTTTTCATAAATTTGAAAACATACCAAAAGTGTATGTAAAACAAATAATTAACAATATTAAGTGTTTTCACGATGTTCGCCATTTTAAAAGAAGCAATGATTTGTTCTAAATTAAATTCGAATTCCTATTCAATTATTTTCGTTACTAAATAATAATAATTTTTTTTTTTTAAATAATTCCTTGTCTTAATGCATGTGATTTTTTCTTAAATAATTATGTATTCCAATTGGTCCGTAACACAAGCCTTGGAATAGAAACGGATCTTCGGAATCGACACATTGCCCCAACAGGCTTCTGATTCAAGTGAAGTTTCCTGGATGCCATTAAATTTTCCGATTTTCTTGCTTCGCGTTGCTCTTGGGTTGTGACATCAGTGTTAATCTTCCTTGGTTCTCCATCAAAAAGAGGCCCAATGTGTGGGTATATCGACGACCGCGATGCTTCCAAGAATTTATTTCAAGAAAGCGATCTGCTATTGTAGCCGAAATTCAAGATGAAGAAATATTTGAATAACAATAATATTGCTTCAGTATCAGTATTCTTGTTTGAATTGAATGAAGGTATTATTTCGATGATGATATAAAGTAACCAATTTTTTATTGGGTTTATCTTAAGCATCTTTCGAAGGGTAAATAATTACTAAAATCCATCGCCAAAAGCGATATTTTTCGGAAATGCAACCGAAAGCAATAAAAGCAAACGAAAGCTCCCTCGACACAAATAGGTTATACTTGAGGACTTGAGGCTTCTTGGTGTACGTCTTTTTTGCTTGTGGTAATGAATCGGAACATACTATCGTTGAAGCTCACGTTTTCTTTTTAATCAACATCCACAAAATCGGTGGTGTATCAGGCGATATCCCCTCCCCATAAGTGAACGACCCCTAATAATAAATTGTCGCGCAAACCGATTTTTTTTTTCTTGCTCTTATTACTCACTGTGCCATTTAGCTCCATATTTCACTGACATTAAATACAAAAATATTGCAAAATATTCGAAAAATAAATCAGTCAGAGCGGGACGGTCGAGCGAGGAAGATGTGTCGTGTCGGACCCGTGTTTCCAAATTTGCTCAAGGAAAGAAAGTTATAATGAAAACTTTGTTTTTATGGGTTTTTTTTTTTGTAATTAAAAGTAGAGTTTTTGCTCTAATTTTTAAAGATTCCAAAGTGAGACAGAATAAATTTCCTAATTCAATTTCCTCTGTCAACTTTTTGTTATTTTTTTCCCCTTATAATTTTGATAGTATTTTTTCTAAAGATTTTAGCGCTTTTGTAATTTTTTTTATTAGCATGACGGATCTTCAGTTCTTGATTGCATTACAATCGCAAATTATTATTGAACATACAATAACTATGAATGAATGACTTCGATACCAGTGATTGTTTGAATAAAAGTATTTTGATGATGAAATAAAGTAATGTATATGTTTTGGGTAAAAAGTTGTATAAAGTTTGGGATAAGATAAGTCATAACGCCTTCATGTGCATATTGAATGGTTAAGTCAATTACATTACACCATATTCTGAAACCTCGCATTATAAAAACGTTGATACTTAATTTTTTTTTTAATATTCGAAAGCTCCTTCAGCTGCTAAAGCCAAAATGGGAGACATTACAAAAAATGGTGAGTTAAAAAAACCTAATTCTATATGATGTCAGAGTTAATTATCAATTATTATTATTATTATCAATAGTGAGGAATAGGTGGACGCCTGAGGAAAAGTTCCAGAGCCAAATGCTTCTGGCTGGTGGCCTTCAAGCCAGGTGGCCTTCATTACTTGCGGCTGTCACTATGTGTGCGATAAATGCATTTTCAGCAGCTTATTCTGGAGATCAGAAGATTAAAGATGAAATGGAAAAGGTGTACTTGAAGGAAATAATCGAATCGAACAAACGTTTAAATAACACTATTACGTTTTTAATGATTATACTCTTCATTTCTTTGGTTACCATAATTTTTTTTTACTTTAAATCTTACAGTTACTTAGCGTAAGTAAGATGCCGTTATTGTTTTCCTAATCCTTGTGCAAAAAAAATATATTACAAACAAGAAACATAAAAATTGACTTTTATAGAATAAAAAAAAATTGCCGATTACAATGCTATCAAAAAGCAATTATACATTGTTTATGTAGTTGTGCAATGATCACGTGAAATATAGATGTGAAATATTTTGTTTGTACAGGTGTTTTGTGAGCAATCATTAACTTGGCAATTAAATACTAAGTTTAAACTTCAAACCAATAATTCTGAGCAAATTTTCACGGAGAAAAAAATTTTGCCTGTTCACTTTCCAAAGGTTTGCCAATGAACATCGGGTAACTAAATATGCAGTTAAAAGATTACAGAAAGGTTAATTTCTGAACATTTTAGAGCAGTGGTTCCTTCAATGACGAAATAAAGTAATACATTTTTTATTGAGTTATCTCTGAAGTTATTTTAAGTATATTTCAATAAATGGTGAAATGACTTTGTATGAAATTAGACATATTCACCACACCTTGAAATCAACGTTTTAATTTTTTATTCGTCGAACTGGAAAACATTACAAAATATTGTGAGTTAAAAAATTTGTTTTTTTTTTTTTTTTTTTTTTTTTTGCAGGATGTCAGTAAAGTTATGTAGTTCAATTACGTAACGCTTTTTTTCTTGCACTCCCCTCTCTACCCCTGTAACGAGTTTTTAGCCACAGCTACACCTCCTTACTTAATATACGGGAGTCAACATCTTTAATTTAGACCCTTAGGGGGTAGGATAGCGTTATGATGCGTTAGTGTGCTACCTAATTTTCAATTATTTCTATCAATAGGGAAGAATAACTTGACTGCTGATAATATGACCACCTTAGATGTTTTGGAATTTCTGGCGATTCTCGCGATTGGGATCTATGAATTATATTCAGATTGGCGCAGAAATCAGGTTATCAAAGAAGAACTCTTGAAAGAAATAGAAACTGCCGAATCGAATAAACATTGTGCTTTCATTATTATCGCGTTTTTGTCGATTATAGTCATGTATAGCTTGACTTTCGCAAGTATTAGTATGATGACATGGCGTATTAAGGATGTTCCTGTAAGTATATACTGAAGTTTAAATCCTTGTTAAATAAACATCATTCAAGAGACTGATGAGAATTGCCTTTTAGATTGGGCAAACAAATTGTGACTGTGTCATCTAAATAGCATCTCAGAACCTCATCGACCACGCAGGGCATCTTAAAATCCTGAAAAACCTCAACTTTTTATATGTCGTAAATAATTACTGCTTTTCGACTTAATTCGAGTGACTTAATCTGAGTGATCACTGACCAGTGACTTAATTTTGCTTGTAACTGTTTTAATCCTGGCGCAAATAAATAAAAATCAAACAGGAACCTGATAAGAAGTTTATCAAATCTATATAATCAAATTTCTCAAGAACTAAAACGTATTTTATGACAGACTGATAAGCCGCGCTCGTGAGCATTTTTCTTTATGTTTCAATAAATGGTGAAATTCGTTATCAATTTACCAGACTAAAAGAAATTACATTATAAATGTATCATTGCAAAGAGCAACTTTAGTGCTTTTCATGTTTTACTTTGCCCAGCAAAGTATTGAAATCATGCGGAAGGCGTCAAAAAATTTGCGTATGTTTTTTTTTTTTTAATTTTTGTCGATGTTTTCGACCATTTCACGGCTTACATTTGCGGTATGGAGAGTGTCATATCATTCGATGGGGAAAAATGGCACCGATAATGTTGTAGTACATTGCGAAACGATAAATTAATGTTTGCTTCACAAATACGTGAAAAACCCGTTTTTTCATGTATTTGCGTAATCGTTTTCCTATTTGTTTTGGGAAAACGCGACATTTTCCAGGAAAAGTGAAAATGCAATTCGATAGAGAATTTAATAGCGCAAAACCTGGATAAAATTATTCATGAATTATTATAAAACGCGGGATTATCTGTTTTCGACAATTATTGAAAAGTTATTTGTTAAGAAAACCGATTTTAAGTTGCTTAAATAGAAATGCATAGTTTCGACAAATTTTCATATTTAGCCAGATATTAAATAAACATATAATTATTCTCCATCAAATTTTTGACCGTTATAAGTCTAACGCTTGGGAAAACTAAGAATTGAAAAAAGTAATTAAACCGTAAGGTTAAAGAGTCTATGCAAGTCCATACGAGTGCCCCTTTGTGTTTGTGGATATCTGCGCACTACATAGAGAAACATCTATATTAATATATCAGTTAGGCTTCTTGATGCAAAGGCTATGACAGGTTTCTTCCATCTGTTTGTGGCGTCCGCGGATAATATTGCTGGTGAACTTAGTCCCTTGAAATCATTTTCCTGGTCATTAGCCCAACTCCATTTAATATGTTTCCTTGCCAGTTTGCGTAGCGGCTCCGTTCAAGAGAAAACATCCCCAATTGGCTCAGAGTTGTTGCTGACTTAAGAAGACTTCTTTCGTAGTTATTGCTTTTGGAGCACGAAAATTTACTTTCTCCTTAATATTATCATTTGACGGCCTCGGCGTCAATGTATGTTTTGGAAAATCGACTAAATTCAAGTTATATTAGCATTTTCTTTCTATGTTAAATGTCAATTTATTTTGACGTAGGACTTCTTAGACCCTTGCAAAATTTCCTTGGTTTCTCCATAGACCAAAATATCGTCATGTTTGGATGTAATTTATGCGAAATACTCAATTGTTATGCATTCATAAGTTGATTTGCTGTTTTTCCTCTAAGAAAACGTTTATTCGCTTTCCCCATTTCATTTGCTATTTATCAACTGATCAACTAGGGAACAATTCTTTCGTTGCTGTCGCTAGGTTCGCAGACACTTTTTTAGCGATAACTTTCTCGGCGATTAGTTTTAATATTTCTTTTTCAAACATTAAAACTGTACTTAAAAATAAGGATTTTTGAGATATACTCCAATAATATTCCAACACTTCCACGAGGCCGATACGCGAAGTCTCCGTTTCTCCGTTGCTGACGTTAGGTTACGATTTCAGTCAATAAAAGCGCTTTGTTAGAGCAAAAACGGGCTTCTCCTTTGATAATGCATCTGGACGTGTTAAGTGGTAAGAATGGGCAAAGAGGCAACCCAGTATGAAAACGCGCTGGATATACTGCTATACCGGGTTTCTTATACAAGTATAGAAAAAAAGCAAACATAAAGAATAGAAATATTAACGGCACATTTTCCATGGTTAAAAATATTTTTTGAATTACCCAGCAGGTATATGGAAGTGACTAACAAGCATATGATTTTTTTTAAACGAAAATTTTATGTTTAGGTGCATGTGTAGCGCAAAGTAGCAAACGTCGACTTAAGGCATTACCTAGCATTTTTTTTTATCAACGAGTAATTCTGAATTATAAACCTCAGTTTTAGTTACCGATATTCGACTGAAATAGAAAGCAAATCTAAAGCAAATATATATTTACTGATATTCGACTGGTTTTCTTTAATTAAAACCTCATAGGAGAGAAACGATTGTTGACGACCGTGGTATAAGTTTGAGATAAAAAAAACCGATATCTATTTACTGATATTAATTTACTGAATTCTTAAATCTCAGGAATTGACTTAAAAATAACGATGATTTGAATTTTTTGCATTTGCCTGATATTGTTTACTTTTTCTTTCGCCACTCACAATTCAACTATGGCAAAGAAAAAAATAAATTAGAATATCACTATGAATATTTCAACAGCACTGCCTAAGAAAACACAATCTCAGATCGAAGCTGCAAAACTGAAGCTACTTAGTCCTGACGGCACTGGATTGGAAAACTTCTTCTCCAATTGCAGCACCAGTTTTTCGTTGATAAAATTTATCACGAAATTGAAAGATTGCTATCATATACTATCATGTAACAAAAGCCTGTATTAAATTATCTTTGTTGGTAACATCAAACGACACAATAACTTCCACTTCTGTTGAGATTGACGCTTCTCAGACAGACTCGTATTAAATGATGATGACAAAGAAATTTATAAGATGAATCGGGTATACCTAAGCTAGAATTAAAAAAGGTATTTAACTTAAAGTATAACACTACACACAATGCTCCAGCTTGAAGACAAATATTCGTATTTGAAATTTTCGACTAACATTGATGGATTTCGTTTTTAAATTTCTAACTGTTTCATTATTTCTTGCAACTTCTTTAAGCGGTCTTTCAAAGCGTTTTTGTTGATTCTGTTGATTGGTCCATAAGTTTCCTTATGATTATCTTCAGCCTTCAGATTCTTCAACTGCGTTGACATCTCTCCAACTTTCTGCTCATCTTCATCAGCCATTGACCTCAAATTGAATGGTTCACCAACAAACACATGATTGATGTGACAGAAATGAATAAATGACTTCCACAATCGATCCTGCTGAAGCGTTTCAGGATTTCCCACAATGATCAGCAGCGATTGAGCTCGTGTCAAGATCACATTTAAGCGTTTCTCATTGCGCAAGAATCCCATTCCAGTTCCGGACTTAACCGTTGAGATTATGATAATTTTCTTTTCCCGTCCTTGATAATATTCAGCTGTTCCGATTTCAATGTTTGGTGGCACCTTCTCACGCAATCTTTTGAGCTGTGCCAAGTAGGGAGAAACAATTCCAATGTCCTGTTCATAAACTTTCTTACCGTTGATTCCACGCATCAATAAATTGTCAACGTAGAATTTAATCATTCTGATTTCGCTATTATTAAACGAACTGGTTCCATATTCTTCAACCTTACTTGGCTGTTTGATGCAATGGAATAAAATTGGAAAATCCTTTGTAGGTAAAAAATTCCATTTCTATGCGCTATTCTTGTAGTCAATTTTTGATCGTAACAAATTGTCATAAAACTGAGCGTTGGAAAATTTCAAGATTGCCGGATGACAGCGATAATTGTCCAAAAGCTGTGTGACATAAAGATGATCGTAATCTGGATTCGGCTTGTAACGTTCTTTCGTCATTATTCGCTCCATCAGACTGATACCAAGACCCATATTTTCAGCATATCGGGAGTTGATGACGGCTCCAAGCTGTTTGTGATCACCACTAAGTACAATATTTGCAGTGATTTCATTTGTTTCCGCACCAATACCTATGATTGGCACAAGACTTTCGGGTTCACTAGCTGCAGCGCATTCATCCACAAAGATATAGTCAAAGTGGGCTTTACGAATATCTGATTGAACGAGCTTACTTGTGCCCAATAGTGTAACTATGACAATCTTGAAACTATGCAATTCTTCATACGATGGAAGCGTGCTATTCTTCTCGTTGCAGAAATTCGATGACGACAAGATAACTTGATTGGCTCTTCCTTTTTCCATAGAAGCTGAATAAATTCGCAACAAAAGCTGGGGTTTAATGATGTCCAAAAGTCTAATCCCAATCTCATCCGAAGCCGAATTTGATTGTGCTGAAACAAGAACATTGCACTCTGGCCTCAACTTTATGATTTGTGCAATACATTCAACCAAGCATGTAGTTTTTCCGGTGCCTACAATGATTGCGGAATTAATTGAATTTTGGAATTTAATTGCACAATTTGTTACCTGGTGGTCCAAAAATAACATAAGGAAATGGAAATGCTGTGCAATTAACAATATTCTTAATTGCCACCTGTTGTTCAATGTTCGCTGCAACATGAGAATTATACCAGACAAAATCTTCATCTATGAACTGCTTTTCAGTGAATTTTTTGCGAATTTCTTGATTTTCTTCTGGTGGATCTTTGAAATCCCCCAAGTAGGCAGTCAGCATCTTTTTTTCAATTGATCGAAGTGCAGTCAAGCTAGCTCGAGCTGCAATGCGATTAGGTTGGAAACTGATAAAGTACAGAGATTTCGAAGAAATTCTGTTATCAGGGTCGATCAAGATCTTGTCATATTTGAAGTCATAGATCTTTTTATAAATGTCATCCTCCGTTTCCTTTAATGTGTTTTGCTTTAGCAACTTTTCCTTATCTTCTTCATCGGAAAAATCTTCTTCATTCCGCAATTTTTCTTCAGAAAAAGCTTCGTATTTATCCATTGGAATCAATTGCAGATAAATTTCGGTAAATTCAATGTTTTTCAATTCCATGATTTTCTCGTGCGTCATTTCAAAGCTCCAAAACTTAACTTTTTCTTTACACTTCACTTTCTTTTCATCAATCAGAACTTCTTTCTCAATCTCAACAATGGTTACTGACAGCTTTACATCGCACATATCAAATCCTTTCAAGCTCTTCATACCTTCCAAGTCCTCGACTGTCTGTGCAAAACTCAGCATGGGTAGTTGTACATTGTATGTACGCTGTTCAAGCGGAGTGCGACAGTAATTACTGTAAGAATAAAATGCAATTGTAAGTTGGCAAGCTTTTAGATAGTTTAAGGAGATCTTACTCAATTTGCTTTAACGTCTCTTGCATTCTCTGATCGAAAGCAAACTCTTCAATTTTGAAATCATTGTTAAAGAGTTTGCAAATTTTAGAGGATGGTCGATGCTGCTCCAAGTTGGCAAAAGAAAGTTTGGTAGTGGTTTCAAAGTAAGGAATCTAAAAGATGCATTTTAGAAGATTGCAAAATAAATAAGATCCAAACCTTTTTACCTTAAACTTGAAAAGACTTGCATAAATTTGCTTTTTTAGATCATTTACGAATGAGTAGCGTAAACTAAGAATGAATTCTTTATGCATGACATGACGAAAAACTTTACTTATCAATACTTTAAGCAGCTGGCCAGCTCCGAAGGGTTTAAGTGATTTATAGCCCAATCTTTCAGTTACATTTTCGATGAACGCTTTCGGAAGGTACTTGCCATTATACCGAACTGTCCAAGAAATGATAATGTAATCATCAGAGTAAACTTCATCATAAAATCGTAGCAGCGCATTTTTTGATTTAAAGCTGTAGGATCCAGCGCCGTTGAGATGTCGTCGATCCAACTGAATGCAATCTTCAGTTTCCGGATTTATTTCAGAATTTGCTTTGCGTGAATTTTCGGACGGGTTAACAGTTGTATTTACGTGAAAAACCTTAACCTCTACTTTATCATTATCTTGGTTTTTTCTTAAATTTAATCGCTTTTCAAACTTGCGAACCTTCAGCATTTTGCATCAACTTAATTATTTGCTAGCTTTTACACAGTTTTTATGCAATTTGAACCGCTTTTATTGCCTTAAATCTGCCTCAATATCAATTGTTTAATTTTTTTTTCTCAAAATTGTGAAATTCGATCACGTTCGTTTTCAGTCAATGACGTCATATATGATATGTATACCCTTAGGGGACATACTTTAATTCCGTAACGCTTTTCTTCAATTTTTGGCACACCCTACCTACCCGCTGTAACATGTCGTAACCTGTAACGTTTGATTGATACATCCCCTTACATAGGTGTAAAGCTTTAGGTAATTAAAGTATGGCCCTTAATAAGGTGAATTCAAAAAAATGTCACAAGAACGCCATGATCGTTTATCCTTGGGTTTATCGTTCAGAAGGGGTATGACTTGGGGGTGTGTGTATTTAAAGCTACTTGCGGCTACTTGATTATAGAACAAGATTTGTTGCAAAATAGTACCTATAAAAGTTGATTTCAAAACCTATTTCACTAAGATGGATTTGGATTGGATTGAAAAGTGGATTATCTAATCTACTTAAATCCAATCCATCTGAAATCGATTTCACTAAACTACTTAGATTGTTTTTTTTTTTTTTTTGTTTTTTTTTTCTTGCGAAACAAAACTTAATTTAGATTTCGATTATCTACCAACTTTGTTGCCGGTGTAATCGTGGCAACAGTGGGAAGAATGAAACACTCTGTTTGATAGTTGTAATAAGAATGAAGGCGCTTCTGAATAAAGGCGGTGGGGGAGGATTATCACCATATACATACATTGTAAGACAATTGTCAGAGAGTTCTTAATTGTTTCTCTCATGTGAGATATGTGGTTTTATGAGCGACCACATTGTCATCGACTGTCGCTCATCCACTTGTGCCGACACTGCTTCTTGTTTTTTCGAAAAAAAAAAAAAAAAAAATTTTTTTTTACTTACTTATATTTTACCAGTATTTACATACGGTGCCCAATGTTGGTCTCTAACGACGAAAAAGGAACAAAAATTAGCTTTTGCGCAACGTGACATGGAACGTATGATCCCTCCATGTTTGAAACTCGGTAAAATCAAGAATTCTTGGATTCGAAAGAAATGGATTATTTTCCATAGTTTCGGAGTGATTCAGGGAGGCAGATGCTTTTCTTGTCGGATGGCTGTTACAAATTATGAAATAAATGTCAAAATTTTATAAAAAAAAAAAGAGAAAAAAGGATACTCAAACAACGGAAGAGCTCAAAAATCTATTTCGCGGCAACGATAGATAAAGTCAACAAGCCTTCAATTGGTAATGGATTTTTTTTCCTCCTCTCGGTAATGCCGAGATATTTCATTCACAAACCAAATCTCGTAACCCAAGGATAATTAATCTGCAGCATAATCAATGGTCACCACCGTCTGGTGGTATCCACCGAATCCACCAATGAAATCATGTGCATTAAATTTTATCAAATTTTATTTGATCAAATTTTATCAGTAGACCCGGAAACATTTGCAACAAATATCATTTTAAGTCTGTCGACTTGTTTTGCAATAATAAGCGACTCAAGAGCAATTTGTGCAATAACAAGAAATGTGGTTTTCAATCGCTAGGTAACCGTTCACTATTTTGACTTTACCGTATGCCATTTGCACTAATTTCGAATACGGTGTTATCTAAATCATATCTATTTTCGCTGAAAAAATAAATTGAAGGAAAATTTCAATGAAACACAAGCGTATACCTGGTAATTGGTTCATTTTTTTTATTGTTGTCATCATTTTTTCTTCAAAAAATCGTTATAATACGTAAATGAATCTGTAATGAAGTAAACTTTAAGGTAAAAATCTTTAAAAAAAAAGTCTTAATTGTTAACTTAAAAATTACGAAAATTCGGCAGTCTCATTTACCGTTATAATTAAAAATTCATTTTCAATGTGAATATCACAAAAATAATTAAGTAATTCGCAGGCAAAGTATCAAACTTACCATTAAGGCTCCTAGTGGAATATAAAAATAGCTCAAATTGAAAATTCAATTAAATTGATGTAAAAATATTATAGATAGCTCAGCTCTAGAACAGCAGAGTAAATTTCCAAATTCCTAGGTAGATTCTAAAATTTATGTTTGCACTTTTTCTTACTCTTTAAAAAAAAACTATGTTAACTTAAAAAATTAGTAATTGGATGGAATTTTTTTTTGTCTTCTCGTTGTTCTCCTAAATTTTAGGACCTAAATAAACAAAATAAAAAATTTACTGTCTTACGTTTGTCTGGAAACGTGAAAGATAAAATTCACAATCGGTACAATAAAGTGAAGTTCCAATTGTATGTTTTTTCCTGCATAAGTTGCATTGCGTAGTCTTAGATGACGCTTTAATGATGGCATTATTGTTGTAGCCGATTTTTGTGGGCACAACTTGCGTTTGCTGTGCATTTATCAAAGTATTATTATTTGAATCAGTACTGCTTGTTGAAATACTTGGCGATATAGGATTTTCACCTTTCGTTCCCGGCTCGAAGCTTACCTTTTTCTGGATGGGTTTCATTTGTGGCGTTGTCAAGTAGACATTATTTTGAGGCGTCTGATGTAGCTGACCAATCGGATTCATAATTTGCTGTTCATAAGACATCATAGTTTGCCCCATTTCATGATTGTATGGAAGACGCTGACATGTTTGATTTGGATAACTGAAGCCATTGTGTTGTAAATCGTTTGGTTGCGATATCATTTGAGGCTGTTTCTGATATGCTTGAGCTTGGAACATTCCAATTCTACTTGCATTCGTCATGTAATTCATTTGTTGCTGATTCGTGATTTGATTCTGCATTGGTTGTGGCAGTGGATTTTGTAAATAGTTTAGTTGCCTTTGATTCGTTGGATACGGATAACCAGAAGCATTGTTCCTTACAACGGCACTATTTTGAGGCAATTGCATATATGGCGCGATGTTAGATGATAGCGGTGATTGTAGTGGAATTCCTAAGTTAGATAATGCTGGTCCCTGATTACCAATGTAGTCAAATGGTTGCTGCATATTATGTTGAATATTTTGAGATGTCAATGCAATATTTTCTTGTTTCTTTTGCAACATCATCATATCTTGATATTGAGTGCGGGGCAAAGTTTGAGATGCATGCTGTGATGAGAACAGTTGATTTGTTGCAGATGGTTGCATTTGTTGATGTGCAACAGACTTATGAATTTGTTCTAATTGCTGATAAGCTGAATATTCATTCGATTCTTGTTTTTGTTGTTGATTAGTTTGTTGTGTTGCATTGATTATATTCATTTGGTGATAATTTTGAACTGATGGTGGGGACATGTATGCTGAAAGAATTGGTGATTCATGCGAAGCTTGCAATGGAATCTGGTTTTTTAGCGAAATTGCAGATTTCGGACTGTCGACTTGATCTTTTGTTTCGTCTTCGCTGTTGTTGCCAGTGTTGATGCTCTTGAGAACTCTTTCCAAAATTGGGTTTGGTACAAAAGTATCATCTTCGTTTTCATTAGCATTTGCTACTAGAATGACTTGATCGCAGAATGAAACGCTTTTCTTTTTTGTTCGCTTACCCACATTTGAATTGTTCAATGTGTTATGAACCACTTGGTTTAACATTTCAACTTCACGCATCTCTTCCCGCAGTTGGCTTTGAGGCACTTCAAATTTCAATTGATTCTTTTTCTTATCGACAATAGCATATTCAACTTCATCGCCGTTGTCCATTCGTTTAATTGTGTGTGGTGTATTTGTCGGTATCAAAAGTCCATTCATGCCAGTTCTTACATTTGCGCGCTGCTTTTGATCGCCGGCTGTTGGACTAGGTTTAGCTTGCTCAAACTTTGATGCAAGATCTTTGACATTGTTTGATAAACTGTTGTCAGTTGGTTTTGGTTCTTGCTGTATCTTTTTAAAGGCAACTTGCTTAAGTTGAAGTTCTTTAAGCCAGTTCTCTGATGTATATGCGGAATCTGGTTTCTTTTCTGCAACTTCTTTAGCTTTTAATGCTTCTTGTCTTTGTTGAAGATGCGCCAAAATGCTTGTGCATCCTTGAATTGTATCAAGTGAGTCGGTGCGCTTAATTTGAAGGTTTTGAATCTCATTCAATTGTTCATTCAGTGGCTCGAGATCAATGTTTGGAGGCGGAGGTGGAAAGTCTTCTGATGCCTGTCTAGAATGGCAGGTTGTTGATGGTGGACTAGGATATGGTGGGAGCTCCATCTGTGAACCAAATCGTGCTGGATTTATATGATCAACTTCATCAACGGAATCATTTTTGATTTGCTGATGGATAAATTTCTGCGGATAACCAGATGGTGGTTGCATTTTGTCACTTGGCTTCATTGGACTTTGTTCCTGATGAACTTGTGCACATGTGATAATAGTCTGACATGAATCCTCACTCATTGATGTATTCGAACTTACATTGGAAATTATTGAATTATTTGCTTCATGAAATGATCTGATTTGCTCATTGTTGTTACAGAAATTACTTTGTTGATTTTTCTGATGAATGTAATGCTCCTCGACTAGTTCTCTTGTCAGAGCTGAAGTTTTTCTGAGTGGTGGTGGAGGAGGAATTTTAGCAACAACCAACTGTCGACCACTTCCACTAAAACTTTTTCGCATTAATTTGCTTCGCTCTAAGCTTGGATTGACGTTTGAAACGTGAAACTCGAGATGACCCTCCGACAAGTATCCACTTTGAGCGGAAGTATTATTTTTAGGACTTGCGCAAACTGAACTATCATCAAGAGCTTTCGGCTGTGGCGGAACAGTCTCTTTGTTTACAGCTTCAGAAGCTACTTCCGTGAGATCTGGCATCGATCGATTTTTGCGGCGAATTAGGCCACCCATTAAAAGCTTTCGGCGAATTTTATGCTGCTTTTTTCCAGATTTATCTTTTTCTTTCTTTTCATCTTTATCTTCTTTATGCTTCTTTAAAGTATCCTTTGCATTCGTTAGTGAGGCAGGTTCAAATTCACGGCTAGCTTTATTTCGATCTTCACTTCTGGATCTTTTTTCTTTGGATTCTTTAGATCTACCAAACAGGCTTCTCCCTTCACGTTCGGGCTTTTTAGGTTCTGGTTCAATTGGAACTATTTGATCATCATGATCGATAAATTTAAGTGAAACCTTCTTTTTGGGAAGCGTTGCATAAATCTCAATATTTTTAGTTTGCGTTTTATCCTCTTGAAGCATTTCCTTGCTATTCTGTCTTTGCATTGTTTTATCTTTACTATTCTGACGACCATGCCGCGGACCATTTAATGAGTTTGTATTTTGAGGTTCCTTTGCAAATTCTTGTCCCTTCTCCATTAATATTCTCCTGTAGAGACTTCTCGCCCGCATAATGCATGTATTGTGCTTCATTCTTGCAAATGTCATTGTGTGTGGATTACTGTAGGGAGCATTCATTGCAGCACGCGCTTTTTGTGCAGCAGAACTACATAGCACTAATGCTGTTTCAAAGTCATGAGCGTCTTCGACGAGCTTTGATTTTTCCAACAGTTGATCTGCTTCTAGGCAAAGTTTCTCACAATCACCGGATATTGATTGTGATTCAGGAATTTTTGCAAGATGTATTAATGGATGCTTTGGTGGATATGAATCAGTAGACGATAATGAATACGAATCATATCCGGCATCATAAAATTGGCCACTTCTTGTTGGACTTGGTGGCATTGAATTGTTTCGCTTATTCATCAAATACATATAAGGATTGTCTAACGTCGTTGACGATGATGAACTAGCACTATTCCTATCACCACTCCAGTTTCCTGAATCTCTTCTTCGCGGCTGGTTCAGGTGTTCAGGGATTGAAAGTCCATCAACATTCAATTGACCCGATGGCACTGAAGCACATTCAGCACTGAGACTTCGGCTCAGTTGCTGCTTCTTGGCAATTTGTGCTTCGAGCTGATTTCTACTGATATATTCTTTCTCTTCACTACTACTTGAGCTATTTCCAGAACTCGTTAGATTATTTGGACTATTGAAGAATATCTTTTCCTGAATAACATTCAGATTCTGATATTGTGCATTCATAACAGTTTCAACTGCTCGGCGACTAATATAGACATCAGTTTCATCAATTGCATGGCCAAAAATTTTATTTTGTATAACACTGAGATTCTGATATTCACAGGCACCTCGATTAGGCGTTGGTGTTATCGCTCGCCGTGTCAAACCAATTGGCGTTTTTTCTGGACTAGGTGTAATGGCTCGTCGATTCGTTGTATTCATCGTATTGGTCACAGATACATCCGATTGATAACCACTCTGTGTGACTGGTTGTGATTGTGGCAGAGCGTATAGCAACAGAAGCGGCTGGTATCTCCCCCGACTGCATTTGTCCACAACAGCTTCAAAATTTGGGCCAACCTAAAAATTAAACATTTAGTTAAAATCAAAAAATCGTCCTATAGAGATCAAAAACAAACCTCTTGTACATTAGCGTCATCGAAATACACCCAAACCTTAAGTTTGGTGTGAAAGAAGAATGTTGTGTAATGTTTGCCATAATATGAAACGACTCCAACCAATTCATGTGAATTCAAATGCGCCCAGCGACTGTCAGATACTTGATGGAATACATCGCACAGTCTTAGCGATGTGCCAATTGCCTTAAGAACGGAATGCACTTGATCTGCAGCAGGTCTTTCGGAATCCCACACCACACCAATTGACACGACGTCGGGCTTATTCAAAAGCGCACGACAAATGCCAATTTTAGCTCCGCATGCATTCTACGAAATGAACAAATAAATTCAAAGAAACATAAAAATCATGGTTTTAACTGAGAATAAATTATCCATTAACAGAATGCTTTTGATTTCTTTAAGTTTTTCAGCAATTTTTCAATATTCAAACAATTCCAGTAAATTTGAGCAGCAAAAAAAAAAACTATTTCAAGGTTGACAACAATTATAATTTTTTTTTCTTTCCAACTCTAAAGCTTATTATTACAAACAAGCAAACTACAGAAACAGCTTAAGCTTGTGTCTGTATGTTTTAATGTTTTATTGAAAATCTTACTATTGAGATCTTTGAATCAAACTGAAGGCTTTCGTCATAATAAGTCAAGAAAAATGCAAAGTAAAGCTGTTGTTTTGTTTCTTGTTTGTTTTTGAATGCTTGAAACATATAATGGCGAATGAACTTTAGTAGTTAAATGTCAGCTGAAGAAGATTCAGCAACAATGTTTTAGCTTCCATGTGTCTTTTAACTTTCACTTTTTTATTTGTTGCAAGCCTCATCATGACTAAGCTGCGGTAATGATCATTATAGTTTTCATTAAAATAATAAGTGAGCAAATCATGTGACAAGGTCTCCAGATTCTCGCATGTGTAGTTGTGTAGTGGTTTCATTGCGATATTGTTTGATTGTAAAAATTAAGATCGAATTAATTGAAATTTTATTTACCGGACAATCGCGTATGTCGCCCATATTTGCTGCATTTCGTAGTAATTGTCCAAATGACTGTTGTGTAGCAATCGAATTTTGTGATGTCAGGGCTGATGCTGATACATAGTGAACCATCTGCAAAGAGGAAAACAAACATAATACTTAATTACTCGAATATTTACAAAGGCGATGTTTAATAATTAAGTAGTCGTGGGTTGACAAACGTTTTGTGTATTTCTCTAATCATCATCACATCATGACTGGCTTTGCTCCAATTAAGGAAACACTGTGAGTTGCCAAATCGACGGAAATTCCATTACAAAATTAATTAGCGCAAGTTGTGAGTTAATCGATAAGGGACTCTGATTTAATGACCAAAAGTTGCCAACTTAATGACTTTTGATTGAATATTAATGAATATAATAACATTTCTATCCATTCCATTAAATAATTAAACATTTATGTATTCGTATTGAGGATAAAAAATATGCTAATGGTGGAATTTTTTTTATTTCTATTCGGATGGAAACTTTGGGTTAAAATCATAGCGAGTCTTGGCTCAAAGGTGCTAGTTTTGAGCCACATCGCATTGGCAGGATCCTCATTATCGTAGAAAAATGCCATCTTAGTTTATCAATTTCTCTGTGACACTATCAAATAAGCCGCACAGACGCTAATTAGTTGTGTTGGTTTCGAGAAATTTTGAATGTTGAAGGCAAAAATTAATGAGCTAACTTTAATTTCGATTCAAACTTTTAATCGCCTTTTAACTGGTTACACCCACATCTCGCATATATAAATGTTTGCTCAACCGAAACATAATTCCAATGTGACTTTCGACTGACCAGTTTCCTTCTGTATCAATTGAGAAATCGCGTCCAAATTTTCTTAATTAATCTAGCGTCGAAGCCGAATATTGCACACAACAATTACTGAGTCGAATATGCATAACAACCATATAATGGAGCATAAGGTGCGTCAGACAGTCTAAAACAAATGTCTCTTTTCATGTTTAATATTAGTTTCATACGTTGTTTCGAGGTTATTTTAATTATTTAGATATATTCTGATGTTGTTGGTGGGCTTACTTAAATAATCGGTAAGTCAAATTTAATATATTCGATTTCTGTTCAATTCTTAAATGAATCTGATTTTGGAATGTGACTTCACAATCGTGATATGTCATTATTTTCTAAGCATGGTTGCGAGGCATCAATAAATTAAACTGAATGGAATTGAAAATTGATGTAGCAAATTTCACCGTGTCGCTTCGCTCTATCTATTTGATTGAGTCCCGCAGCTCCAGTGCAGGTGTAAACAGTTTTTTAGATTTAGTTTGTAATAACGCTGTCTTATAGTTGTTTTATTTACAAATATACTGAGAAGTCCAAAAGCCTTTAAGGCGATTACGAGCGGGAACTGCAGCTATCTTTTAAATCGTGATAACTATTCAAATACTATTACAAGCCAAATGAGATTTAACGAATGATGATGAAAAATGGGCATCACATTTTTTTAAATGGCTCGAACATTTATGAGAGACGTTATCTAAATACTTAGTTAGGTAGAAAAACTCACCTGTGTGAACGGCAATTGCTCCGAGTTTGCACCACATTTGCAAACACTTTGCTCGACAACGCGCATTGCAAATCGCTGATGGGCGACGCATGATGGTGTCTCGCATGAATCACTGTCACTTGTCGAGAGATGCGAATGGACGCGATGCAATAAAAGTTCAAAACATTCAGCGGCATCACCGAGGCAACCGAGCGGGAAGCGACGACTTGCAAGTGGTCCACTAGCTAAAGCTCTTCGGAGCGGCTCTGGACATAGAGCTGGCTCTGAGCTTGTCTGTAGTTGTGTGAAAAGATTCTGGAATAAAGAAATCGAGTTCAAAATTAATTCAGTCCCAATAAATCGGTATATGTATGTATGAGATATGTCTTACAACCACAGCACCAATGCATGAACCTAACTGGTTTCTATCACAAGCATCACGTGACTCGCAACGTGTCGAGTCTAAGATGCTATCTGAACTATTGACACGCTTTAAAGGTGCAAATTTCTCCGTCGGTTTACTTGCACTTTTAAGTGGTATTTGCGCTGATTCTTTGCGTTTATAACGGAATTTTATCATTTCAATTGTTTCCTCACTTTGCTAACGCTAATTAAATTATAAACTTTATACAACTTTTCTCTGTTGCTGGATTTGGGGAAATTTTTTGCTTAGCAATTCATTTCATTTTTACAGCTTCATCATGATTCATGGTTCTTTTTCGTTTCATTTTGACAGTTCTCTGAGCTTATGCGTTAACAAACTGCTGGAAAAATTGGTATAAACACTAATTGTTAATTTGATTATGCTTTACATGTCATTTATTTTGTACGGTTGACGAGCATCGAATCGGTTTTTTTGCTTTGCTTTGCTTTTTTCGAATGAAAACTAAATTGTGTTTTGGCATTGTTTTCACCAATTGAAAGGATGATAAGAAGGATGAAACGCAGCATCAAAAAAAAATTCTATTCGCCAAAAAAAATAAAATATTCCAAGCTTGGAAATGCGATGACAATGGAAGCTGAAGAAGCTTGTTCATGATCCAAAGGGTAAGGCGAAATCAAAAATTGATTACATTGAGCGATGCCAATGATTCACTGCAAATAAAAAGCAACAAGACATATCGATGGATAAATGGAAAGAAACAACAAGAAGAGGTATAAGTGTATAAGTATCATCGATATGGCCTCGTTACAACAATGTTTCGATCGACAGACAAAGAAAAGTTTAAAACAATCACGCGCCTATAGCGCTTTTGGATGGTTCCACGAAAAAGGTATTTACAAGCCAGATTATTATAAAATTATTGATTCGCTAAAAGGTAATTTTAATGATACCAGTTGACCAACCACAAAGCGTGTTGATGATTTGCCGCTGCCGCCTTCCAAGCAGAGATGTGCTGATGAGACATCGAGCACAAGTTATTGTTTTCATCACCTTATTTGGGATTTTCTCCGTGTCCATCAGCCTTTCAGAAAGAGGCTTTTGGTGATGACCGATGACTGCATAGGAGAATTTTCAGTTAATTAATTCTCAGCTGACAAGCGACAGTAAATTATCGTGAGTTATTTGATTGTCATTAAATTGGCCACATTCGGGAGATGCCACAAAAGGGATAATTCAAGACCCCTTAAAGTAATTTTAATAATCGTTAGCAGAATGTTTTCAAACTTTAGCGATTATCTGATCGCATTAAAATGTTTTAAAGCAAGGTTTAAACATTGTCTGGATGATTCATTCATACACATTTGAGAATTCCGCGGAAATGCCAAGCGATACTTTCATAAAAAAAAAGTTTACAATAGTCAATAAAGAAATATCGGCACACCGTGAGCGAATTTCCCATCTCCGGTTCGCATTTCCAGCGAAATTTTACTAAAGGCGCACGACAAACACAACAGTGTAATAGCTCTCGCAAGCACCAAATCAAAGTGCAAACATCTACAGAAAAAAAAAAACAGTTGGTCGCAGTTTTTAAGCTTCGTCATGAACTTTGTTTCTTTGGGGCTAACCGGAAATTTTAAGTTTTTTTTTTTTCTCAAGAAAAATAAAATTACTCAGTAAAATAAAAAAAGGTTGTCAGTTCTTTGGAGAGACAATCAATATCTGTCTCCCACCACATAGCCGATTAGGCTTCCGTCTAATTAAGAGCTCATTTAATTGCTCTGGGTAGCCTAATTTCGTATGGACATGAAACATTCGAAATTTTCATTTAAAAAAGTTTCCATTTGTGACGCATTATGAAATTTGACATGTGCGCATCATTCCAATAAGAACGAGCTTCATTTTTTGGGTATTTAGTTTGCATGATGATCGTTTGCGCAACAGGTGGAAGTTTCCGAAAAAAAATGAAACAAAAAAATTTGTCCATCTCGTGCTGTATTAATTATATTTCTTTTTTTTATTTCTTCTGTCTGTGCATTTCGATCGTCATAATTGGCGGTTGGCGAATTATTTATTATTGGTCATTGCCCAACTGGTTTTTTCGTTCGATATCACATTGCAGCGATTAGGAGCTTAAATTTCGCTTCTTGTTGAACAAGTTTTCAATCTTTTTTGTGTTTCTTTAGATCATTTTTGTATTATTATTTTTCACCAAGCACTCCCCGTAATCCACCTTTGTCATGTAACTCGCCACACATACAATGATCCTTGATATCTTAATTTGCTGATTTTTTTATTATTTTAATTTCGCCTGTAATCCAATCACTAAAACGTTTTTTTTTTTTTTCTTATTTTTGAAAGCTTACAGAGCAAAGCAAAAAAAAAACTTTCGATGATGTCATTTTAATCCATTGTTGCAGTTCTCTTTACTTGATTTTATCTTGATTCTTACATGCAAAAGAAAAATAATTGTATTTATTCAAAGGAGAACTAAAGTTAGAGCCCGAGACGACCGAGACACGTCCAACGCTAACGAATTTACAAACATCACTAGTCGAACCGAAGCCGTTTCGTTCAGGTAACACCAAGCAGTTAAGTCTTCACGGGCTACACTTGTATGTGTGTAAACTCTACACGCCGAGACTGGTTTTGTTTAGCTTCGTATAAATATGTTTCATTCGTTTTTCGTGATCACAATCTTTGTTTTACAACCATTTGCAAGATCTCGATACCAGGTAACGAAAATATAAAACGAAATTGAGGTAAAAGAGAACCATCGAGAGACGTGGAATAAACATCAATATTTGACTAATATTCACAAGAAATCTTGTTGCCTCAGAGTTATATGTATTTAAGTTTTTTTTTCTTATTATTATGACCAAGGAAACAGGTAGACCTTTTTTTAATGCTTTAAGAAAATTTTATAAAACAATCCAGAGAATAGATTTTTTCTGCAAATTTTACTGGATCTCATCCCTTGAACAACACATCAACACACCCAGCTGAGGCCTTTATTTCAATTCATTCCGAGAATTGCACGTCTTGCCTTTGTCCTGTTGTTTTAAAATAGTTTTTGCATCAACACTGTGATGTATTGTTGATTGATCGCTATGTCGCTATGCCATCGCAATGGTAATCAATAGTGTTCCCTCTCTATCTCCCTCTCTTGTGCAGAAAACAAAATTCCAGTCAGAATTCGCATGTGGAATAATATTCTAAGTAGCCTAAATTATAATTCATTTTTATGTGCTTGACTTTGCTTTGATCACTGAATGTCCCAACCTCGAAGCCAGGAGTCGATGACAAAAATTTCCATATTTAAATAGTTTCGATTCCATTAATTTTTTTTTGTTCTATATGAAAGAAATAAGAAATGTGCTGCACGTCTCGAGTTGTTAAAGAAATGTTTCTTTTTAGTTTTAACTGACAACGAATTTACTTGCGCGGGAAATTGTAATCAAATGAAGTTTCTTACAAGAATCCACACGTGCTTCCTCGAAAAGTTATTTGCATTACTGACTTTTGAGAATGACGACGATAAGATAAAAGTTGAGATGAAAATGTGAAAGATTTTCTTGTAGTAAACGAAAGCTAAACAAAGAATGATATAATCAAACAGAAAAAGTTTCTGTTGACTTTTATTTGTGAATAATGTTGATGGAACCTTGTGTTGAGACAATTCTAGAAGATTACAGCTCACTGTCTCTATCGGTCGATTCATTGTGCGTGAGGTCTATTGCGTAACAGACATGACCAAGCATGTCGACGTGAGATATAGATCGGAATTCCCTAAATACAAGAATTGAATGCGGGAAAAATATCTAGATTTTCTCATACGGTAAAGTCATATCGCACGACTTTCTTTCTAGGGAGAAACATAATGCCTATTGATGATCCGCACGACTTTGAAAATCAAATAAAGTTTAATTAATGCAACTTCGGTACAATGAACTTTCTCAGTGAGCTAAGGGAATCATCAGTTGAAAGACTCCACGATTGTAAAGATGAGAATTTATGCGAGACATTAGAAGAATAATAAATTTTCTTTTTGACAAGAATTCTCACCGAAGAAACATCACGCAAGTCAAGGATATTTTATGAAAAAGATGAAATTCGCGAATCCCCAAAACAAGAAACAAAACAAAACGTATTCGGGTTCGTTGCTTATTCTATGGAGCATTTAATTCTTTCGTCTACCTGTAGATTTTTTTTCTCGGTTGAAACCTTTTCTGGAATTGTCTATTGAGTGCTTGGCCAATGTCATCTACTAACTTGTAGCAGTCTTAAATGTGAATGGCATTTTTAAATGTTACATTACAATAAAATTTTAAAGTGTGTGCAACAAATTATTTAATATTTATTCCCTACACAATACTAATACCCTAATTAGTTATTGTGAAGGATATTTAATTGACTTTACTGGCTTTACTGAACAGTTGTTTCTCATATGTAGAAATTAAATTTGCGTAAAATTTCATGATTTATTTTTATTTTCTTTGTTCGATTTTCAAGTTCTGTAGAACTTTTTACTTACCTAAGCATATGAGGTGAAATTTGTACTTGTGTTAGTGAGAAAGCTTTTATTTGAAAAACTTCAGCGGGTAAACTGTCAGTTAATGAATACTGTTCTGAGAATCGTTCAACAATTCAACAAGCATCGAAAGAAAATTAAACATTAGACATCGCTTTTGAAATGAGCGCGTAAGTAAGTCTAGCTAATTGCGCGACGAACAAAAACAATAATGAGCATGTCTAGAGGAACGAGTGACGGAGTGACGTGGTTTTTTGTGGCGCATCTTGAAAGGAAGTTGAAAGTGTGCAGACAAAACGCTTAAAAGTTTTGCGCTTTGGATCGTTCCACTCGAATTGCTCTCAGTCAATACTATTCGATTCCGATTATTGTTTGCGGCCAGTTTATTGTGTAACTTTTGGTTATACCAGATTAGGTTCAACGATCATTTTGCTATGATTTTTCCAATTTAAAATTTCTCTGTATGATCTAATTATTAAAAAAAAACTCACCTTTAATGCACAAAAAATGCATTCTGAACCACTACAATTGTGATTGTGCAGCTGTCTGAATGAACGTCTAAATGCATCCAAATGCCACAAGACCTAGAAATGGAAATTTTAAAAAAGCAAAAGCATTAGAAACTCGCTCGCAAATTATGCAATTAGTCAGAAGTGTTTTTTTTTGCACAACTGCACTTTTTAAGGCCGTGAAAAAAAATAACCGTTAATTGATGACATCACCGACGAGGGAATCACAAAAGCTTTTACGCTGTGGTTTATTTGCGAAAAAATAATTAACCTACGTCTTAACCCACAACCATCATTGTGGAAGTGTGATAATGATAACTATCGCGAAGCTTAATCAGAATACAATCGTTTGCTTTATTATGTAGTTTTTTTGTGAACATCTTGCATCAGTTATCTAAGATTATGGAATGAGAATATGGCGCGCAGTGAAATGGGTACAGTAATAAATACATCGCAAAGAATCCAATTTTTTATGGGATAAAAAATCGTCCATAAATGGAACACATCACACAGCGACTCAATTCATTTTATTCCAGTATTCAATTGGTAGAAAGAAATCGTGATTCTTACTAATCTCGACCACTTATTAAAATCACAAAATGACGAACGCATGAGGTCGCTTGATTGGTTGATAGATTATTTTTCGCTTCACTTGTTGCCAGGCTCACGGATCATTGAGATTGTTGAACCTCAAAAAATGTAAAATAATACAAATCTAGCGCGATCATTGCACGATAGAACAATAAAATTAATTAGATCGTCAATAAAACAATCAACGCAATGAGAACATTTTATTCTTTTAATGGCTCTTCGCGATTCTTACTCGCATATGTAATCGTTATGATACAAACAATTGTTAGCGCGCGAAATTCCGAAAAGCTTCTGACATCGTCGTTGCGTCGCGTTGGTCTCGCAGCCATCGGACCTAAGTTAAATCTTTAAATTTATTTTCTTGTAACATATCTTATAAGGCAAGACTAAAAATTTAAAAATTCTGGCTGCTGCAGCATAAAACCTTTTTTTGTGTTTCTCTTTTATGCTGCTTTGCCAACGCTATTTTTTTAAGTGTTCGGATTTTGTAGCGGCCATTTTGTGTGTTGCGTTATTTATTTTGTTTCACTCATTTTTTGTGAGTTTAGTTCGTTGCAGATACATGGACCACAAATTTCAACTATCGTTAATTTTTTATTTAAGCAGTCAACCAAACATGATCGTGACCATCACGCTCTTCACATAATGATTCAGAGCAACGATCGAAGGGAAATCTCTTTCCAGTTCTCGACATCGAGGTAAAACTCATTAACTTTGCCGATTTTTGTTTTATTTATTCTAATAGCGAACATAAGAAATAAAAAAAAACATGCGAAGAACAACACAATCAAATTTTATTGCTGTTAACAAATAATAAATACATTCCTCTGTTCTTATTTCCGAAAAAAAAAAAAAAAAAACATAATACACGACGAAATTAATGTTTACATTTTTGCTGTACTTTTGTGCTTTCTTTTATATTGTTGACTTGACGATTGCGGTATTTAAAGGGACTCCATTACTCCATTTCGCTTGAAAAGATTCGCACTTTTCGCTTGTTGATGAAGAAATTTTCTAAACAATTTCACCGTTAATTTTATTATTATTTTTTGCTTTGTATTTCATGTTATGATGTTGTGTGCGAAATTACAACGAAGGAGAATAATAATGAAATCAGAATTTTGATAATCAAACAATTTAGTGAATAACTTACGCATAGCGGATTCGTGACAAAGATTTTGCCAAAAGTTGTCATTATCTAAACAACAAACATATTTAAGAGACTCTTTTTCAACCAAATACTTTGGTAATGCAATTGCAACAAAAAGAAAAGTGGCTACTCAAGAATACTATTCAGCAAAAGAATCATTTGTGGCGGCGCTCATTAGTTGCGCGTCTTCATTTTGTATTCAATTTCATCAAACCGCGTTATAACTTTTTTTTTTTTTTTTCAATTTATACAAATTTCGCAACGTCGCAAATTGATTGTTAGATGTGTTTAGTGTTTATTTGCAAACAAGCCATCACGAGAGCCATCAGAGAATCAATTTCTCAGGAGTTTTTATTTTTATTGGCAATTTTGTGGTTTCGCACTTTTGTTGCGTTTTCTATTCGTTCATGTGAAAACATAGTATTTAGTGGGGAAACTCTTCTTCCGCTTGTCTTCAACATCAATAAACAGTTTTAAAGGAAGGAGTATTGTCGTGAAGCGACAAAGAAGTTTGCCCTTTTTAACTCTAATATTTTTGACCAGACTCTGGTAACACTTCTAACAGCAAACTTCCGCGAAATCTCTTTTCGAGCAATGCTTTAAGGGTGAAAAAATTCAATCCAAATAAAAGATTTTTCAGTTTTCAAGACATTTGTAAAGATTTTTTGTGATTTTTATTTTGGTAAATTATGTTTTTCTAAAAGAAAATGATCTAATAAATAATAAAGGAAAATTAATTATTTCATTAGAATTCAACGTAAGAAACTTCTTGAAATTTCGGAGGGAAACAAATCTAGTTGTGAGAAATTTTTTTCTTGATATACCCTGCAGGCAACAATGGACTTTCTGGCAATCTGCGCAGCGAAACGCTGATTACGAATAAATTAAAATCTAAATTCTACTTATTCGAAAAATTAAGAAATTTTAATGGTTTTATTTTAAGATTATTTTTCCCAGTTGAAGCTACAAACAAGACATTCATTTCTAAACAACCAAGCGCCGTAATTTATAGGTAAAAACTCTAATTGGATATTAAACAACACGCGGAGAATAGCGCAACTGACGGGGCGTTTGCGAGAATTACTTCATTGCGGAACCTCTGGATCTGGTTTTTTTTTTGATGATGAAAACAATGATCTAGTTAAATTCAAATTTATATTTTCGTAAAAGAGTCCAAAGAACTTTTTATGCAAAAAGAGTAGAATCACAAAAATTAACTGAGAATTTTTAATTGATAATTTTACATTGTCACAGTGAATGAATGATAAAGATCAATTAACCGATGGAACTATAAACAAAAAAATAAATCCGAATTTATATTCCGACTCCAAGTCAATAACATCAGTTAGTTTCAACACTCAGTCTGACAACGGTCAATATGCAACGAAATAAACTAGTTATTTCTTTCTTTACTAAAATATTGATTTGTGTTATGAGATTGAAGTGCTAGAGAAATGATGCAATTTTATTAGTTCCAGTAAACGCTCTGAAATTTCATTTCATTGGGTGTGACAATTGCCGGCATCTCAAATTGCAAAATAAGGCCTAACTATCGGAAATGTTGCCAACAACTTAATAAAATTAATTTGTTTCATAATTGCATAATCAACTGCTTTTTGCTTCTTATGCAGATTTTGGCAGCATTTTTAATTAACAATGAGAAGCCATAAAAAAAATCGTCGCAACATCTAAATAAACAACACCATACAGTTACTAAACAGCCGGTTAATTGGGAATTAACCTGCATCGGCAAAGACGAATCATTCATTACCTTGCATGTCTGAAAGAATGCACCAACACTGTCCTTTACGGATGCCGATTCTTTATGTTTCTTATCCATATACATTTTAGCTTGAATTGGTTTCAGCTTCCGCGTGTTTAATCCTTATAAATAATATTGAATTAACTGCAATATCTTGAATCTTTCGCTGTATCTTGATTATGATTAGATGTCCAGCATTCCATCAAATATTATTTGCACTGTTTTTTTTTTATGGGAAATGTTTATTTCGATGATGATTATTAAGGTGCACTTGATCGTTCCGGTTCTGTGCGTTTCACGAAACGTTTCTTATTTTTTTCTCACTCTACACTTAATTTATTACAATTCTTCTTCTTTCCCTATTTCTGTAATTCTTCTTCTTTTGTCCCAAACTTCTACAAATGTTTCTCTCTACTCCACCACACCTGCAATCAAGAACCGAATGAATATTATTTAAACACGTGAAGGGTCGATTGAACCAGGTTGAAATGAAGATGATGCATTCGAGCTTCGGGATTGCTTCTTGAAATATTTTCAGTTTTAATTCTAGGCAAACACAACTGTATTTACATGTTACACTTGTCCCCTCGTCAAATGTTTGATATCATTGTTGATCGTTTTATTTTTTACTTTGTCGCTAACAATTGTTCATTTTTATATGTCTTATGCACTCTCACTACATTAACTTGGCTTTCAGGGTCGGTGCCATCCAATTTGATAACCGGATGTGATGCCATGCGTTAATGACTGAATAAATGTATGCACCCGGTGGTGGAATACTTTCTTAGGTAAGTAATTTTTTTCAAATGAGAATTGCTTAATTTTTCAAGATCGTGAATTTCAATGCTTTAACCCGCGAGCAACTTCAAGTTACATTCACTTTTCTTTATACTGCGCTTGAGATTTTAATCCGTTGAGAGCTTTTAGAGCTTTTTTCTACCTTCTTCTCTTGTTTGCATGTGATTACTAATTGTTTAATTATGTTACTTGCGTCACATTTTCCTGCACTAACATTTCATACTTCTATTTTGACAATATTAAACTGAAAATATTTGTTATTCATGTGTCGATTTTTGTGCGCTTCTTGTCACTTTTCCACTAATAAAATATTCTCATTTCATTTGAACTTTCCCTCAAATGGCCATTTGATCTTTTTTGTTGGCTGTAGCACTGCAAAGGAAACTTATGTCGAGAGATAAATACTGACACGTCTTATGTTTAGCTGCTTTGCTCTCGAACTGAATCGCTCGGCAAAAGAGACTCGAGTTCGGAAGAAATACGAAGTTAAAAGGAAAAAAATTATACAACAACCATGCACGTGAGAAAGACAGGTAAGAGCGCGAGATTCTCTTGCTATAATTCCGAATGGCCAACCAGCCAGCCATCTTGTGATATTCAGTCGCTATTTCGTGCTTCTCTCTGTTTTCTTCAGCCTTTTTTTTATTTTATAAGGGGTCACGAAATCCGAAGATTTAAAGCAATTCAAGCCCGAAACGACTCATAAAAGAAACGAAAAAAAAAAAAAAATAAGTTTCTTATTTCTGCTGACTGCCGCGATATCGTTGAACTTCAAACAATGCTACAGCGGAGTAAGAAAATAAAACGCGATTCAAAAGATACTTTTTTTATGTTTAAAGACGTTTGACTAGCGAGTTCGTTGTTGAATGTGTTGGTTTCTCGATGTTGTTGAAACATTTAACAATTCTTTCGTTTAACATTTGCTCGCTTACGTTTAGCTCATAGTTTTCTACATTAAATAAAACTGGCTTTTTGCTTTGTAGCTCCAAGTATGAGAAGGCATTATGGACATGGTCACTGTATGCTTGATATATCTTGCTGTGCCCCATTGTGGTCAATCATTTAAAAAACTGACTGATTTTCAGAAATATTTGATTGTGTAGAAATATTTTATGCCCGAAAGCCATTTCAGCATAGTTTTTGGTATTTTTGATATTTGACTTAAACAGTAGGGTCATTAGATATTAGGGTTACCACAAATTAGCAAAAAATTGCTCTTTGAAATGCAGGCCGATTTAGAGGTCAATTGCGACTTAAAACCCAGTTTCATTTAACTTGTTTGCAATCGACAGAGAATTTATCAAATTCAATTGAGCTAAATCTGGCGCGCAGATACGCTGGCAGTTTTTATTGTTTGAATTTTTATTCTTAAATATTACCTTAATAATATCGAAACTTCGTCTTATATTTTCAGATAATGCACAAAGTCAAGTAGAAATAATGAAACACGAAACAAGATTTTATTTTTATTTAGGTGTAATTCCTGATAGGCCAACAACAACATCAATTTTATATTTCTTTCTTTTTTTTTGCTTTTTTTATAAGAGGCATTAAAATCTCGCGCGAGGTTGGGCCAATACGAAAGAGTCAGATGTGTTAAAACCGGTTTTTGGTTTTCGAAACAAGCTTATAAAAAAACTGCTCGTATAGCTGCGCACACAAGAAGTTTTGATCTCATGTCGGAATTAAGAAAACCCGCGCGCAAAGAAAATAAGTATGCTTTTATGGCAACAGACTCTCAATGATTTTGAGCTTTTTGATCGAAAGCAATGTTTCAAAAAGCTCGCAGCCTACTTCGCGCGCGTTTGCAAAGTTCTTGAAGACTTAAAATTATTGAATTTACTTGCTTAAATGGCACATTTATGAGCTTTTGTCGCGATTGGAGTTTGCAGAGAAATTTTCAAGCTCTTGATGAGACTGGAAATTTTACATATTCTTTTTTTTTTTGGCATTTGTGTGATCGAGATGGAAATTTCAGGTTTTAAATGGATAAAGGCAGCATGATAAAAAAATTTGAATGAAACATAATAAATTCGAAGAATGCGTGTAGTAGCTCTATAGCAATTGAGGTCACACTGCTGAAGAGAAATCTCATTTGAGCGTTTTCGTTCGATCCTTAACGCATAAATATTTGAGAGAGAAAATGAGCTTTAGTAGGTTCCTCCAGAGATTGGGAGATCCTAATTTAGTCTTTATTATCCTGGTGATAGTTTCCTACCAAACTATTTTTTCCCATGGCAAAATGAGTCGAATTGCAGGGAAATCATAAAACAAATTTCCATTATAAAATTGCCTTAAAAACTGAGATTATTTAACCTTTCCTTCTTTGAAATGTATATAAATCCCATCTGATCCTTTGTCTCCCACGTCTCTTCCATAATTTATTTTTACCTTGCATGAAATCCATCAGATAGACTAACATTTTTATTATTTCTTCTACCTGCGTCCGTACTTATTTTTTTTTTCTTCTTTTTCATTTCTGTCATCACAAAAGTAAATAAAGTATCGATCGAAATAGGGATCGTCATCGCAATGGAATGTTAGAAAACATTTTATTACCCAACTGCATAAAGTGATGGATCGACCTTTTCTGATATTTTGGAACCTTTTTTTTTATTCTGTCTCAACAAAAGCGAAGTGAAACAAAAGTAACTGCACGTAAGGTGAAATGTCTACAATTGAAATTTTAGATCGGAATCGAGGTGGTTGTTTAAAGCACGAGCATAAAAAAGTGATTAGAAGTTGAACAAAAGGGAAAACTGAAAGAAATCGGAATCAGTCTGCATAATTGCATACGATAGACTCGAAGATCGACTGTGTAATTATAGATAAGATAGGTAGTAGAGATTTGTGCAAAGTGCAATTGTAAAATGCCAGATAGCCAGTCAGAGGATGTTTTATTTGCAGGAGAGTGTACTTAAACTTAAGCTGTTGGTGCACATTAGGAAGGAAGTAAAACATATTAACATGCTCAATTACTATGCTCCATTATGAGGCATATCCTAAACTTATGGCGACGCATGTATTTGATTCTTTGAAAGAATCTTCAGTGGCAGGAAAATGTACAGTTTTTGATTCCAGGTCCAATTTATACTAACAATTATTTCTAAGATGGACTAACCAATCAGCTAAATTCTCAACTGAAAGCTTTCAAGCCACGACATATGACAAGAGATTTTCTGTTTTCGGAACAAACACATCCGACTCGTCTGATTTTCGGTTATGTTTCCACTTAAGTTACATACGAAGCGTATCTAATGATTTCTTGTGGTTGTCAGTGATTGTTTTTTGACATCCAAAACGAGATACATGACCATATTTGGATGCTATTTTTGTGTGGTTCCCAAATATCAGTTCAGTTATAAGAAAAAAATTTATTTTCGAAATTAGTTCGGATGTTGGTTGAGAATTTGGAGCGTATGCAGTGAAACAAGAAATATAAATACGGCTGATTTATATGCATGCTCTCATGTTATCAAATAATCCGTTATATTTTCCTCAAATCTCTTATTATATTGAGGGTATTATCAATGTCATTTTTTGCTATTTATAAACCTCTCAGACAAAAAATTTGTGTTTTTTTTTGTGATTGGGCATGCAAAAATTTATCCAACTCTGTAAACAATAGCAATTGCCCGGAAAAAATATTATTATGAAGGCAAATAAGCTTCAAAAAACCACGAATTTTTTTTATTCAATCTTGTGAATTTTATATTGATTCAGCTGAGGTTGTCCTACGTTTTGATTGATGCACATTGGGAACAACTCGGTTGCTTGGCAATTTTCTGAGCGCGACACACACGAAAAATTTGTGAAAATCTCGACACGTGATTTATCAATATAAAATGTAAATTTCGATCTGAATTTCCATTTTTATAGAAATTTTAATCAAATATCATTTTTATGAGTTTTCTATGTAAATTTTATTTCTTACGCATTTTTTCACAAAATCTCGAAACTGATATTATAGTAGACCAATCTCGAGTGGAAATTTGAAACCGTAATGGTATCGCCGCCTCAGAAACTGTCTCCCAACGGAAATAACGCTCAAAAGCAGTATTGGCTTTTTCGAAACAATAAAACCATAAACAATTCCTGGTTGTAATCGAACACTGCCAAATTTTAGACCCGTTTTTCTAAATGCTAAATTATAAGGTGACAAAATCGAATTAACGATAAAATATTTCTAGAAATATGAGACCTAGTGTGAGAGTTTGTGGCCATCAAATGATAAATATTTCTCTAGGAAAAAGCATTCATGTGGATATATGCTACCGTCATCAATTCCTTTGCATCAAAGAATTTAGAAAACGAAAAATAAAATAATAAATTATAATGATTCTTTCAAGATTTCTTCTAGACTCGACACCACATGGTTGACCCCCGAAAGCCATATGTTAATTTATCTAATACGAATGTCTGCAAATTTGACTGATGCCTCAGCCCTAACTTAAACCCATCAACATGTTTTTGAGGTGACTTAAAATTGAAACCGATTAAAAACTTAAGTAATTTATGACAATACTCAGAATTGGCGCTGTGACACTCGGAAAGATACAAAAACTATCAAAAGACAACGAAACAGCAAAAACTTCTCGCAACCAAATCCGATTTATTTATTTATTTTTTTTGAGATTTCATTTTAAAATGTGTTCGGTTTGATGGAGCATTAAGAATAAACATTATATTACGATTATTTCATGCGGCAACGGAATGAAAATTCACTTTTATGTTTGATGCAACTTCTGAATGTTTATGAAAGACATCATGCTGCTGCACTGCATACTAATTGCATTGCATCACTCATTTGATGTGGAATTAAAATACATGGTATCATGCAATGTCATCGTCAATTACGAACATTTTCAAAAACAACAAACTGCATGATGGAATTTCAAGAATAAAATATTTGAGAAGTTGGTAGCGTCACCATCAAAATGATAACTATCTGAAATGCTTAATCAATAATTAGAAGCACGCTTTTAGCATCGATGGAACATCATGTGGAGGGAGTATCAAACAACAAACATCGTCAAGCTGATCAAAAAAAAAAAATACTTTTTTTTTGGTTTCCTTTTCTCATCTTCAATTCTGTTTTTTTTTTTTCTTGTTGCTGTAGCAAAATTTCTGTTTTTTTACGGCACAAACAACGCACAAAAAGTATCAAATCATCGGTCGGCAGCGGGCACGAGCCTGAACGGTTAAACTGTTTTTCATAAAATTCTGGTTCTTCGCAGTTTCTTTATGCTTCAACTTCGTCTTCACTTTGCGCCTTTTTTTTATTTTTATTTTTTTTAAATGCTTTATTGATTTGTGATATTTTGTCTTGAGCTTATTTTAACACTCTCAAGATTTATTTTGTCGCAAAGAAAGTCATGAATTCGAAACATTTTTCTTAAGATCGCTAAATTTCATGGACATTAAGTAAAAATATCCTTCGAAGGAATTGTAATCAGCTTTGAATTTGAATGATTTCACGGATTTGTTGGCATTTAATGAGATTATAGATCATACACATGATGGAACACTTCCATTAAACATCTATTTTACTGTCCATGGCTCACATATTTTCATGATTGATTGAAAGAAATTTCTCATTTCTGGGACGTAATTTTGTTAGATTTTCTAATGATTTCTTTCACAACTTTACGAAGCTGAGTTTGAACAAAAGCCGACCGGCAATTGAGTAATGAACTTTCGTGATCTTCATAGATTGACATGAAGCTCAAAATTTGTGAGCGAATAATGGAAAGGGATAAGAAACAGGCTGAACATATTTCAACATTAATCTTTGATATCTTCAAATGAGTTTGGTCCTTTATCATCCGTTCATTTGATTTTGAGTGTCAATTATCGAAGCTTTGAACTTGCTGTAATGAGTAGCTACTTTTTGTTCTCATTATTATAGGTAGTCTATGTCATACTCGGAATCAATTCAATGAATCATTAATTGTTTGATTCCAAACATGAATCGGTAGAAACTGTGCAATGCATAAATTGTGCGTAAATCAAATTAATAATTTGGTGGCGTCAAATTTGAAAGAAATTAATAAATATGACGTTATCATCTTTAGTTGTAAACGATTGCTTAAGATCATTAGTTAATTAAGTGCCGAGTTTGATAAGATCAGCAAATCCAGTAAAACGTTCAATCAAACGCGAAATTAGTTTCAAAATGTTATTCTCTTCTTAACAGTTCTTGATGCACAACAATTAATGTTTAGGAATCAGCCGAGCCGAGAACAAAAAAAAAAAAAAAATTGAAAACATTTGAGACAAATTGGTCTTTAATGATTCCATTTGATGTATAAAGAAAACAAGCCCTTTTTGAGATGGCTATCACTTTTCTTTCACAGCACCGGAAGTGACTCGCTCGCTGGTTTCCCAAGCATGTGATTTTTGGAAATAATTTTCGCATTTGTTTGTGTTTTTTTGGACAATTCGCGTCAAACTTTTTTTTTTATTCCGCAAATTTAAAAATGATCGGAAAATCAAGAAAAAATTGCATCTTTTTGCAACATTTTGTTCTTTTCTTTTCCGGTGAAAATATTTTAAGATTTCTTTTTTTTAGATTCAGTTTTATTGCAAGCGAAGAACTTAACAAATCAAAAAAATTTGACTTGAAATTAATTTAATCAAAGAAATTAGAAAACGATATTTGACTTTAACTAAAAATTCTAAAACTTCATTGCTCAACAGAATTAAATATTTAAATTGCCTAATTGTTTTTGTTTGTTGCATGTGAATCGAAAACTTGTTGCTAGATCATTAGAATTTATGCTTGATGTGCATGAATAATCCACAAAAAAAAAGCAATCGAACCGCGTATAAAGTCACCGAGCATAGAAATAAGTTATAAATTGCCTGGTTTAATTTTTTTTTCTCTCATCTATTGTTGTTGTTTCGTCTAATTTTCCTTACCGCATTTGAGAACATATATGTGTTCATGAAACATATGCAATCAAACATAATTGATCTTCACTTTTATGCTTCATTTTATTTCTTTTTTGACCATCTGCTTTTTTAAAGACCAATTTTTATTTTGTGGCTATAGAATCGACGACAAGTGAATTTGTTGAATGAAGTATAGCAGTTTTTTCGACATGACATAATGAATCTATAATGAGAATCCACTTGAAGTGTTTACCAGACTTTATATATGGAGAGTTCATGGGAATTTTATATTCCAAGTGCCGGGCCGGGCCATGTGATGGAACATTTAAATTAAATATGTTAAATTATTCCATATTTGATGCACCTACAAATCCTTGAGATCTTTTGAGTGCTGCCACAACGAAAACAAAAGCAAAAAATTTTAACCTTTAATTCATAAAAATGTAACACGTGAAAAATTTAAAATGGTCTCAGGCAACTGAAGCGTGGCAATTGTTGAGGGAAAATGTACGCCATTAAGAAGTGAGTTTTAATCCATCACAAATGTGATGCAAAAGTTAACAAAATCGTTGAGCGGAACAAAAGAAAATATTTACATTTGAAATTGCACTTTGCAGATATTTTGGCTTAAATATTGGAAAAATTATTACAGCTAATTTCAGATGCAACAATCTGGTCCACACCCAAAAATTCAAAGAAAGTCTTAAACCTTAAGTCGAAACTTGAAAACTTGCAAGAAAAAATCTTTTACTTTTTATCTTTATTTTGTGTCAATGGCATGTGAATTAAACAAAAAAAAACTGGAACATATGGATCAGAAGTCAAATCAGGAATTTAATGCAATTTGGATGGCATTCTTTAGATAAAAGAACCAATAAAAGAACCGAAAAGTATAAAAATGTTACTTTAAAAAATAGATTTACTTTATTTTAGACAATGAGATAAATTTTTCAACTTTCCACCAGTTAAACATCATCTTGGAGAATTGAAATTACCATACGCAAGATCTTTTTAGATCACAAATGTCTTGATAAATATGAATGTCTTCAAGATATAAAATTATGATCAAGTCAAATCCATTATTAGACAACTTCAATTTAAAATCTAAATATGATTGAACGAAGGCAGAAGCTAAGCATAAGTATATTGGAGCAATTCGAAATTTTTTGTTAATGGCAACGTTCGTTTTTCCTTAAGATTTACTACAAGATGAGATTGAGAAGCAATTAATTACCATGTGTAATTATAAAAATAACTTAATCGCAGTATTGCGTGATCAATTTCTTTGAACCACAAATGCAATTTCTTGCATATTTCTTTTAATGTTTCCTCGTTGCCTAATGAATATAACAACGAAATGAAAATAGATAGCTGATGTTATTGATGTTTCAAGATAAACCGAAATCATAAGTTTATTTCATTCTTGATTAAAAATGTTATTTTAAAATTCGCATCAATATCCTCCGGAAAATCACGAAAATGTTTAAATAGAATGGCTGTGAGCCTAAAATTGTAATTTGTCTAATCACAAATAAATATTTTAATTTAAAAACTTTAAAGCAACATTCAATTTCAGAGGTTATTTTTTTTATATTTGTTAATCAAGAGAGACTCACCTGAACTGCGCTATTTAGAAAGCAATTATTTTGTCCAGGACCGTTTAAAAGTCCTTTTGTGTCCTGTAATTGTATGTTGGAATTTGTGGGAATCCCAAAAATATTCATTCGAAAATTTCTTGTCACTGATGCTATATTGGAAGCCATTGGCTGTTGCAGCGCAGAATCAGTTCTCATTTTTTTTTTTTTTCTGCAAATAATGTTTACTTCTCGACTTAGTTCATCATCTAGAATTAAATAAATTTGGAAATATGTGGGTTAGTTGAATTGTCCATCTAAATATATAAATAATCGACAGCCAGTCGATGGCAGTGTCTATGGTAGACACCGAAATGAGGAATCATCCAAAAATAGTAAAAACAAAAACTATCATACAGCCATTTAAACACCTACAATTTGATGATCAATGACCATAAATAAGATCGATTCAATGAAAACAAACCGTGGAAACGAGTCTGTGTCGATGGAAATATGAAACAGTCTGTGATAATTTAAAAAGTATAATTTAGAGATTATCAGCGATTCTGGCTCGCTTTTTCATGATTCAAAATATTTACAAAGCATTTGAAACTCTCAAATTTTACTCAAATTCGAACTGATTGTGAAATTTATTTTTAAATTCAATTAACGAGTTCTTTGTCGCGATGGATTAAAATTTTTCAAATAATGGCATAGACACAAAAATTGTTATTTCAAAAAAAAAAATAAATTAATTAAATTCTAGCAAATCGCTTGTTTTCTGCCCATAAGTTTCATCCCACTAAAACACGCCTCGAAATATAAACTAAGTAGAAAGAATGGTTTGAATTGAATTCGGAAAATTACATTATTTAAAATACTCTCGAAGCTTGTTCAGCTAATGTTTGACATCGTTAAATATTTCGTTTCTCATCTTTTCAAATTGCTCTTGTTGCTTCCATCTTTGATCCTAATTAGAGAGCGCAATTCACAACAATTTCAGGAAACTTTAAGAGCTGCGCAAAGAAAAAATGTCTTTCAGCGCCATTTAAATCGTAGGAAGGTAAGGCTGCAGTATATGTCATTGACTTAGGTTTCATTGTCGTAAATGCTTATACAAGGAACTTGTCGATAACTGTTTGCGAGTCAAAAGGTTCATTGCTGTGCTCAGTAAAGCTTCGAATTCAAATTTTAAACGAGTTGCATGACTTTTCGCACATTCAGTTGTGCTTTGGTGATTTTTTTCAAAACAATTCCGACATTTTAATAAAATTGCAGATAATTTCAAATTGAATCGTTTCAATCTTTTTAGCAAATTCCATCGCGGAGAATATCTCGTTAAAAAGCACGTCACAAAGTAATTGAATTTAATACAGTTATCGTCTCATAATTGCGTACGCATAAAATGTCTTAAATGAAACGCGTGAACGCAATAAAATTGAGCAACTTATTTTCTTGTTAGCTTGAAAAAAATCATTAAACATGCAAAATGAGATCAAGCTTGGGTTTGCTATTATAGCAATACGTGTGCTTGAGTGACATGAACCCAACCTCATAGAGAAGAGAGAAGCTCACAACTGTTTATTATTTCACGCGCTAAATTTTTCCACGAGAATTTTGGTAAATGCCGTTTTTTTTTGCCTCGTCGCTACGCTAAACGTAAACACCAATTTTTAAGGAATATGTCGCCGACTTCGTGCGACAAATAAGAAAAAAATAAATTTTAAACTGGTTTTATGTATTCGAGTTGATCTTATATTTGATTTTTAATGATTTAATTAGAGTGAATTTTTCTCCAGCAACAGGTTATCATAATTTTTTTAGTTCTGGACAATTTAGAGCTCATAAACTAACCGAATCACGCATTTCTCGGTTAATGAACTTCTTAAGCTCTTTAGCGTTTAAAAGTTCATAGTGTCTGTGAGTCTGATGTGACTTTAATGATGATTACTTTCATCAAACGCATTTTCTGTCTTTTCGGCAGTGGCAAATGGAAATTGCCTTGCGATGAAATGACATTATTATTATTTAAGGTCCATCAAACCCAATTGAATATTCAAATGATCTCTTGGTTCCACGGTTAGTTCCAATCTTAGTAATTAAATTTACAAAAAAAAATTGAACAGAGAGGATTAATACAAACAAGTGGTGTTTGCATACTCGATGAGCATCGATGAAATAGCTCAGCAGAATTCCAATAAACAAAACAAATAAAACAAATTCTTCTTTTTCTGCTCGTATTCGAATTTTTCATAGTTAAAAATTCTGTTCGATATCGCTTCGATAAGAAGTTTAATAATTTATATAAACTTCAACATTCAGGAACTCTATTGCCATGACGTTAATGAAGCTTTGTTATGCATCATTCTAAGAGGAAGGCGTAATTTTTCCTGCAAAAAAAAATTCTTCTAAAATTGGCAACATATTCCATCAGAAAATTACTCAATTTAGATTTCGGATGTGAGGAACACAAGAACACGCAAGCGCAAATGATCGTTGATTGGAAAACAAGCTCGACGATGGACGAAATTTTTGAAAAAATGAACGGAAAAAAATAAAATTATTCATAAATAAAAGTTTGAATCTAGGTAGTCACGATGGAACTACCAAAATAGCCAAGTTAATAAAATTCTCTCACAATTAATCAGTCAGCGAATGGATGGGAACAGCTTCTGAACCGAATAAATAATGAAATTTCAAGCGAATTCTAATGTGATATTTTCGATTCGAGCACGAATAATAATTGAAGAGATATGTAGATATCTGGAACTGATCAGAAGAATCAATTTGCGGCATCAATAATTAGTTGCTGATTTTATTCATTTATTTTTTACTGATTTTTACACACAACCATAGCCGCATGACAAAAATGCATGGTTCCATAAAATATTCATCAACATCAGACCTAATCTTTGGGCTGAAGATGCTATATCCGTTTGACCCAAAACCAATGTCATTGGGTAATTGGCACTTTCATGTCTACAAAACGCTACATCCGCAACAAAATAATAATAAAACGTTATTAACTATATCATTACAGTCTGACACATCACAATTTTCGCGTTCCACCGAAGCGATTTTTTTTTAGATGGAAGTCTTCAGCTTGGAATATGTGAAAATATTTTCTTTCAGACCAGTAATTTATGAGAAATTTATGATGGGAACAATCATTGGCGGTTGATGTCCATGTTGAGCCAGTAAACCACAATAGAATACTTTTCTCTGGTCATTATCAAATTTTACTGTTCAGTTCAATTGCAAAAAAAGACATGCATTCGCTCATGGGAAGCGCAAGTTAAAGCGAAAAAAATTGCGAAGTGCAACTAATAAACCGTTAATGTTAATGAGTGTGAAGATCGGTTATCATGTGTCAGTTATTGAAAGGAAAGCCTGCGGATGTTAAACAATTGAGTAAATTTTCCGAGCCAAGATTGTATTGCATGCCATCAGTCATTTCATTTTCAACTTAAAATTTGAAAATTAAAAGTAAACAAACTGTCAATTTCTGGGAATGGAAAATGTAAGATTTGCTACGGAACTAAGTATATAGAACTGGACACAAAGCCCCATCATTATTTTTCAATTTACACCGAATAATGAACTGCACAAATGATGAAGATGGTGTCAGATTGTGGTACCGCGCTGCCGCGCTGGACTGAAATTACCGTCATCAAGACCTTATCAAATATCTCTGTTTCGATTCTATTCATGTCTTTTGAGAAATGAAGTTCTTTCATTTTAATTCAAAATGTCTTAGCAATTTGTAACAAAACAATGGACATTAGGAAAACGTCGAGAATCGAGATGGAATCTTATTTCATGACCAAAGCGTGAGGGGAAAAGTGAAATTCAAGAAACACTTTTTTTTTACTTGATGACAATTTAAGACGAAATATGATCGTTTGCAACTCTTATCGGTTATTCTCGGTGTACAGAAATCTGATCGTTCAATGCAACAATTTGCAATGGCGCGAATTAACATCATGTCGTCAAGGAGCACAATAATGTCTACACAACCATTCAAATTATTTATTTCACTAAAATAAACAAATTAAAATGTTGCCATTGAATGTAAAAAAAAGGTGAAAAAACAAACGGTAGTGATATGGTCGATAGGTACGGTAGTGATATGACGGAGACGTTGATATTGTGTGCGTTCCTGTTCCTGCGTTCCTGCACTACAAGAGTTTGATCGATAATCAAACGTTTAATATGCCTGACGCAAGAACTTTGTTTAGTTGTTGACGTTGGCAACGAGACAAAGTCGTCGGATTTAATGGAATCATCGCAAAATTGTACGAAAATTTTATTCTTTTGTAAATATCATTATAATTTTATTCAATCAAAAAAGGTCTTTCAACATTTTTACGCGCGCCTTCAATTTGATGGTCATTATTATCGATTAAGGTAGATTTTTTTTCGTTTTGTATCGTCAATTATGGTCGAAAATATCAATTTGGATCTCGAGACAGCTAGCAAACTTGTAAATAATTTCGCATTTGTACCTACATAAAGTGTTCTTTAAGGATGATAAATGAGCTGGAAGCCTGATTGACTAATTATTAATGATGCTGGGTGCTAAACTGATGAATGCTTAAAGTTGTAATCCATTGATTGTATCGTATCTACTTATATTCTTATATTCCGCGTCTTGGCGCACTAGTTTGTTTTCTTCTGATTGGATTTTTTTTTTCTTTCAAATTTTATTTTTTTTCTTAATTGTTTCTCATTCTCTTTTGTTTCTTTAATTCCAACGTGTTTTCGTTTAAAGAAACCTAAACAACAAATTCCACCTTATGCTTTTTCTTAGCTTATGCTTCGATGTGTTACTTAAAAACTTCGTTTGTATTGTAGAAAAAAAACGATATTTTATCGCGAAACGTCACAAAAATAAATTTCTCTTTTTTTAACTTTTAATTCCAATTTCTTTTATTTCATATTTCTTTAATTTCTCTGATTGCAATTCATGCAATTTCCTTATCACGAAATGGCCATTTCCGTAAATAACGTCACACTAACACGCGTACAAATTCTTTAAATAAAAATAAACCGAACGCAAAGATCTTTCTACGATCGAAGACAGGAAAAGACTAACTCGTTAACCGAACGTACGAACGTAGGTAGGCAAAAAAAGAAAAATAAATCAGTTGAAAATAGCGTGGTAATGAGAATCCAACAACGCAACTGAAACTGAGCAACAAACACCACAAAGCAGAGTCTTTGAGTTTCTCTTTAAACTGGATTTTCGTTCTTCGTTTGCAACTGGAAATCCAATTTCTGAACTATGTAGAAATATGTATGTCGTTGCTTAATGTTTGTTTGTGTGCGTGTATGTCTGTTTGGAAGTGTGTTGCTGTGTTGCTGCTCTTCGACCTGGCTTTTGGTTTTCTGTTTCTCTTGCACCACATTAGCAAAAAACATTCCAACAAGTGTTTTTTGTGTTGACAAAGCTTACAATCTTGACGATCGTTAGACATTCCACACTTGTAACACTTAAACCCATTTATCAAATTTTTTATAATTCAATAAATTGCAAAATTAAAATGTATAAATTCTTTGAATAATTCTTCGAACTGTGTGGACATCATGAAAAAGATGTCCTTGGAATCGATAGAATCTCGACTTGCCCGCTCGATATTGAGAAAAAAATGATGTCTAATTTGTAAATTCGAGAGTAATTATTTGCTATTGAAGCAATTAGCCATTTGCGCAAGATTAGGTAATTTATGATTGATACTTTTTCGATCGCAAAATTTCTGAATTTATAATTAGAAGTAATATTGCATCCTCAATGAATGTAACTTTTCTCAGTATGATCAATACATTTTTTAACATAGGTTCATAAAACATAGGTTAACATTAACAACTTTTATTAAAACTACTAATAACTACCTAGTCAACAAATCGGTGGCAGCAAAAAAAATTATATTACTATACGATTAAGTATTAAAAGTAAGTGTCGGCTCCCACAACACATACTGTCGGCTTGTGGAAAGTGTGGAAGTTAGACTTCTTAGACCACATTCAAATGAAGAAAAACGAAACGCAACAAATATTTATCAGAGGAACTATAACAAAATGCTTACATCCACCATTAACATGAGAACTATTGAATTGAACTAAGTCGCAACTATTCTAGACTTCTAGACTATTTGCATTTTTTTTTTTTTCGAAATTCCGATACGAATTTTACTCAAATTTCGGAAAAACATTTTTATTTTAATTTAGTTTTGACATAAATGCGATCTCTCAAATTTTGATATTTAAAACTGAAAATCTAGAAATTCGCTTTTCGATCTATCGTTCTAATTACCGAAAGCGATAGATAATTTAAAAAAAAAAATCGACTATTTCCATGTAAATGGTTCATTATACAATGAAGCACTTGAACTTGAAATCGCCAAAATAAAATTAAGGAGAAAAAGTTAATGAAATCTGCTTGAAATCATATTTTGTGGTTTAAAGAAATGGTTCACACAGTGCTGAGGTTATGTATATGTAATTTTTTTTTTAATTACTCGTCATGGGAAGATGGATCTTCTAGGTAGCTTTGTGTTATTCTTCTTGGTGTTCTTTCTGCTTAACAACCAAATATCTTTAAACCACCTATAAGAAATTTTAAGAAAAAAAAATCGAGTCTTTCAATCAGTAAAAATTTTGCGGAACAATTAACTTTACCACAATTTAAATTGCTCAAATATAATCTAAGTTTCTTTTTTCTTGTGTTTCATTGAGATTTTAAACAAACATTTTTCAATAAGGAGCTTGAGATTCTGATCAATTTTATTTAGAAATTTCCGAACTTTCCTTTAAATATCTATGAAGCTGCAAAACAATTTCACCCTCATTTTGATAGGACATATTCAGTGATTGTAATTCGACACGCTGCATTGCATTGTACAGCATTATATTCATTCAAGCACTCACCAATATTTTGTCTCATCTTGCAGATATTTAAATTTACAAACCAGCTTGTTGTTGTTCTTTTGTTTCATGCAAAAAAAAATTAAAGCATAAGAAAATAAAAATTTGAAACCCTAGAACTTTTAACTGTTGATCAATGCTTGATTTATGCAATGAGTTTGAATGTGACCAGTTTATAATGTGCAAAAATATGCTGAACCAGCGAAATTATTAAAAAAAAGTCATTATTTAAAACTTTTGTAAACCTATTTATTACTTACTTTCCGATTCTTTTATATTCAATTATTTTGATGGTTTCTATTTCTATCTAAAGAATGTCATTCAAATTACATTACATTTGTCTGACTTCTGGTTTTTATGTTCTACCTAGATTTTATTTCTTGTATGATTTCTGAATCCATAAATCGAAATGTGCCTTCGTCAACTCACACTCCATTCACACAAAGTAAAGACTAAATTTAAAGGATCTTTCAGTTTGAAATTCATAATCGTTAAAAACAGTTAAAATTTTCTTCAGCTCCTTCTTCTAATTCTGATGAAGGTAAAAATATTAATACTACTGAAATACTTTTAAGCCATAAATGATTGAATTTTGTGGTCTTCAAAATGAAAATCGAATCGTTTCAAATATAAAGGATTCCTTCGCATGGGTTGACAAGACATTCTTTGATTTTTTGGGTGTGGGTGGACCAAGTTTAAGCCAAAATTTCTGCAATTTCACACGTAGATATTTTCTTTTGTTCCGCTCAATGAATTTTTTTTAATTTTTGCATCACATTTGTGTTGGATTAAAACTCACTTCTTAATCGCGTATATTTTCCTTCAACAATCGCCACGCTTCAATTACCTGAGACCTTTTTAACTTTTTCACATGACTAATATTTATTTTTCATGAGCTAAATCTTGAAATTCGTTCTTGTTGCGTTGGGGGGAATCGAAAGATCAAGACATTGATATGAATTGTAGGTGCATCATCTATGGAATAATTAAATTAATTGATTTAAAAGTTCCATCACATGGCGAGGCATGAAATATTCATTGTACCTAACTGAAGAAATATGTCTCGATAAATTCTTATTCAAATTAATTTCATTACCAATTAGAAATAATAAATAAGTTTTAGTAGTTTTGAAGTTTAGTTTTGAAGTTGCTAATCTTTAAAATTAGACCTTAACAAAATCAGCACCTAATAAATCGATGTTTTCAAATGATACGATTATTTACGTAACTAAGAAATTTTCGGTATCAATTTCTTAATTTAGTTTGATTGACGCACAATTTACCCAATAAACTCATGTTGCACAACTTCCACTGATTTATATTCGGAATCATGAATCAAACAACCAAACATTCATTGAATTGATTCCGAGCATGAGAACAAGGTTCAAAAAAAGGCTGCATAGCAATTTCTCTCGAAATATTTTGGATACAAATTAGATCAGTGACTGTATTGGACAACATTATTCCATTACTTAATTTGCGGGCTTTTGTTAAAACTCAGCTCAGTAAAATTGTGAAAGAAGAAAATTTTAAAAAAATTATGCTTCTGATATTTCTTATTTTAGTCCCAGAAATGAGAAATTTCTTTCAATCAATCATGAAAATATGTGAGCCATGGACAGTAAAAAAGATGTTTAATGGAAGTGTTCCATCATGTGTATGATCTATAATCTCATTAAATGCCAACAAATCCGTGAAATCATTCAAATTCAAAGCTGATTACAATTCCTTCGAAGGATATTTTTACTTAATGTCCATGAAATTTAGCGATCTTAAGAAAAATATTTCGAATTCATGACTTTCTTTATCACAAAATAAATCTTGAGAGTGTTAAAATAAGCTCAAGAAATATGGTATCGGTCGATGGACGGACGACAAGCAAGAAACACATTAAAAAAAAAGATCACAAAGACATTTAAAAAAAAAATGAAATAAAAAACAGGCGCAAAGTGAAGACGAAGTTGAAACATAAAGAAACTGCCAAGAACCAGAATTTTATGAAAAACAGTTTTAACTCGTGCCCGCTGCCGACCGATGATTTGATACTTTTTGTGCGTTGTTTGTGCCGTAAAAAAACAGAAATTTTGCTCAGACAAGAAAAAAAACTAATTTACAACTGAGCTTGAGAAAAGGAAACAAAAAAAAATGTTTTCTGATCAGAATTAGCTATATTAGATACTTCAGATGAAGATTTATCAATGTATTAATGCTAAGTGTGCTTCCAGTATTGATTAAACATTTTAGATTAGTTGTCATTTTGTTGATGATTGTGAATCCAACTTTTCAAATACTTTTTTACTCGAAATTCCCGAGATCGTGATAAATTTCAATTTGACAATTTGTTTTTTTTTTTTTAATTAAATTGTTTTTTGTTGTCAATGTTGTAATGGCTAAAGTCGTCAAGTCGTCAACACGAAAATGAAAGAAACATTTAAATTTAAATCAACATCATGTTTTATTCACTCATTTAGAAACGCATCAAATCTGTTTGAAACGGAAAATTTGTTTTTAAATTCAGCGCATTTCTTAGCGCCATCTTGTTAATATTAGACAATTTATTTTATTTATTTATGTCAATAACAATTCGCTATCGAGTAGAGGGCACAACCAGCTGTATTCCTAATGACCAGCTCTGATGGACATTTTGAAATACCGGGTTGGGATTAAGTAGCTGCTTGATAGTCTCGACATTCATGATACCTCTGGAGTTTGTTTTAATGGACTACTTACCTTCGATGTCCAACTTCGCCTTCGGGAAAGCCAAGGAAATTTTCTTAAATTTTCGCTGTTATCCGAAAGCCTACTCAAAGCCTACTCTACCTGTTAATGATACAAGAAACACAAAAATGAAGTATCTCGGGCTCAGGGGAGGGTTAGGAAAAGAGACTTTTCTAATACAGTTTTCTTGATAAAAGCATCTCACGCGCTCTTGTCCAGGATGCCTTCTGACTTTATTCCGTGTAATAAAAAACTTCTGACGAACATTTGAAAACATAAACAAAAAGAAAAAATATGAATGACACCAAATGAAGACCATATCTGATAAATTCAGATTTATGTTTTTCTTAAATCCAATATCAAGTGAAAGCAAAAAAGGTAAAACATTTTTAACGAACTCACGCCAATTAAAAGGATTAGGACTAATTATTTATCATCAATGGGTTTGACTTTTACGGTTCAAAATCTCGAGTATACGTAACAAGGATTAAATGTATCTGATATTTTTAATACAGAAATCAAAATTCCACGAAATACTACAGGTATGATCTGTACACCTATATATAGAATGTGTGTCATTCATAGATCGTTTGGCCAATAGCTTCCACATGCAATTTTCATTAAAATTGAAAGCGATGCATAAAAACGCGACTATAGTAATAAAGCTATGGATAAAATATAAAAACACACTGATGATTTTCTCTTAAATTTTCTGAAAGTGAAAATTTTAAATATTTCATAATGAATTAGAAAATGAACTAACTTCAACACTATTTGCAGACAAAAAAAAATTTTTTTTCGTTGCCTTGGCTTTATTATGTTGTTCCAAACATGAAGTTTGTCATATCATTAGACATGATTTTCAATATGGACAATAATAACACAGATAATTGAAATACCATATTTTTTTCTATATTGATTTTAAATACTTTGGTATTGTGAGTAATTCTTTAAATATTTCTAGCTGTAGACGAACATTTTATTCAGGCGAATCGAAACACTTGCAAAAAGCAGAGTTTTCGTAAATATTTAAAAAATATATTATTCTTCAGACACTTATGGCGTATTATTTAATTTATGGTAATAGACGGAAAAAGAATTGGAAATGGATTGACTTCGGTATCTGCATGACTTTTTAATGGTGTCGGAGGCCTCGGATCTTTTTCTGTGCAACCGCATAGCCAGTAGGTGGTGACTTTTCCTTTTCCTTTCAGCTCAATATCGCCACGCAACTCGACACGAAATGTTCCAAATTTATCAAAGATTAATTTGGTTGCTTGGGAGACATGAATTTTAAGCGGCTCTCCAGTCGATTCAAGTCTACTTGCCGTATTTACGGTGTCACCGAAGAGGCAGTATCGAGGCATTTTACATCCTACAACTCCAGCACAAACGGAACCAGAATTGATGCCTATCCTTATTTTTAATTGATATTCGGGTTTATGTTTTATGGTAAAGCTTCTAACGGCATCGAGAATGGCTAAAGCCATTAATCCAATCTCACGTGCATGGTCATCACCATTTCTTTCCGGCAATCCTGAGACACACATGTAGGCATCACCAATTGTTTCGACTTTGTAAACATCATAAAATCCGATAATTCTGTCAAATGTACTATAAAGATCATTCAAAAAGTCAACGACCTCAATTGGATTCGATGCGGCACAAAGTGCTGTAAAGCCAACAATATCACTAAAGTAAATTGTGACACTTTCAAATTGTTCTGGTTGAACCATTTCACCAGAAAGTAAGACTAGTGCGACGGGTCGTGGAAGTACTTGATATAGTAACTCTTCTGTTTTTCGCTTTTCCATGCTCAATTGTTCAGTTTTCTCTTCGACCAGACTCTCCAAATTGTTTGCATACTGCTCCATGCGTCGCAACAAATCATCCATCAGATTTTCACAAAATCCTCTGTTAGATAAATGTAAAAAAGTCAGAATAATTTTAGCTTAAATCGAAAGCTCTTACTTCATAATACAGCCGACAGTGCTTCTGATATTGGCAAATGTTGGACGCTCATCAGGATTATCATTCCAGCACTTTGCCATCAAATCAAGGAGATCCGGCGGACAATCACGTTCTTCAACAAATGGTCGGAATGGTGGATTTTCATGAGCAGCGACGCGTTCCAGAATTGAGGGAATTGTCATATATTTCCTAACTGATTCGTAAGGACCTCCACGGACAACAATTTCCTCTAAAATTATCGCAAATGAATAGACATCGCCTTTCTGTGTTGCTGGTGTTCCAGGGATAACGGTGATCGGTAAAAGTTCTGGCGCAACCCACAAAAGTTCTGGTGGGATTAAAACTATTGTTTAATAATGGACTATCAGAATAGTTGATTAATAGGAAACTTTTGTCATTCGATTAGTTTTCCGCTTTGTTGTAATAAAATTTTCAGAAAAACAAAAAGTTACTCAACTGTTATAATAGTTTTGATCCTTAATAAATTCCGAAGGCATTGTGAGTGTTCTCAGTCCGTAATCTGATATTTTCAGCACAAAGCGTCCATCAATTAGGCAATTACATGATCTTAATTTTCCATGTACCGATACATCGCTATTGTGCAAATATGCCATACCCTTGACCAAATCATGGATCAGTGACATACGGAAATTCCAATCAAGCTGAATAGCTTCATTTTCCAACACGTCTTTAAGTGTTTTGGGACAATATTCAGTAAGGATGAGCACGTACGGACGTGGCAGATCTATGCAAGCACCAATAAATCTAACAGTATTTTCGTGATTGACATCTCTAGTTTTCTTGATTTCCCACAGTAACGTAGAATTGACTTCAACCTTGATGAATGATAAGTATCGTGTTTCATGTTTCGCAACCATTTAGTCAAACAATTTGTAGTCGAACAATCGCGATAAAGAAATAGAGAGAATTAAATTTCAATCAGAGCTTTCAAGTCGTCATCATCATTTACCTTCTTCTTGGAAATTTTCTTAATTGCAACACGCTCGCCTTTAAAGACACCAATGGTCGTAACACTTTGTGATGCTGGAATACTGCCACAACTCGCAATTGATCCGCGTCCCGAACTCACACCAAATTGAGTCAGCGAAAAGTTCTGTTTTGCAGATGAAAAGTTTGGTAATTGCAAGAATTAAATTGAATGACAACAAAATAATTCAACCTCATAATTCAGTTTTTGTAAACCGATTTTCGATCCAAATAATCTTCCAACTTCAATTAAAATCTCTTCAGGTTTTACGCGCCATGCCATATTGTTGAGCTCGCTGTTCAGTCGCATTTGTCTAAAATTAATTTAATTAAAATACCTTTTGCTTTCAGGAAGAAACTGAAATAGCTTCTACTTGTAAAATAAATACGACAATGATGAGACGAAGGCTGTGAAGAGGGCAAATGACAGCAGCCCATAAATGATAATTGTTTCTGCATCCACGAGCAAATTGAAATAAGAGCAGTTTGAGGAATGAAGAATAAATACGAGCATTGCGATAAAATTTCATAAAATAATCGAATTTATCGAAAGAAAACGAAAAAAATTATTTATTAGCTTTAAAAAAGCCAAATTTTCGGAAATAATGATAAGAATGAGCTAAACATGTGCATGTGCAGAGTGCCATCATACTCATGTCTTGAAATAATATATTCAGCTTTAATACCATTGCCTTGACAATTTGGTTCACTGCCGAGAAATCCGCATTTCGGAATATCAGGCGGAGGACCCTCACGTGATCCTGGCCAATGGATATCTAAAGGAAACGAAATATCTATGTTATTTCGCAAGCTGTTGTCGATATTTTGCTATAAAACTCACGTTTTCCTGGGACAGTTACTAAACTTCTACATGTTTCAGAATGATAAAAATCGATTGAATTAATGTAAGTAAAATAACTTTAGAGAATTATTTGTGAGCTCACTTGTTAGCTCCATAATAATGTGAAACCACTTCGAATCTTCCTGTTACTGGATCCAAATCCAGCAGTGAGTAATCCGCATCTCGATCTCCATTATCGTCAATTCTTACATGACCCGTAATTCCTATGAAAAACATTGAAGTGTTCATAGAAAGTATAACATGTATGTATAAATTTCAATGATTTTCCAACATTATTCAACAAGTTGCAGATTCAACGCAGGGAAAATTTCTCTTCACTGATTTGATTCAATGGCTTCCGTTCGAGTATCTGAGCAGTTCTGATATGGATTTGATGGTTTGCTTAGATATCACTTTCCCTTGTGGTTTGAACTCTGCATAAAGTTATTTATGTTATTTTTATTGGGAAATAAAATGAAATTTGCCGAGGGATTTGAAGTAAAATGACTTCAATTCCAAATTTTTCCCAGAAATTAGTGCCGAAATCTGTTTCAAATCGCGCCATACATAAATTTTACAGGAAATTAAAAAAAAAAAAAAATGAAAAAAATTTGATTTCGTGAGAGGTCTCCGCATTTTTATACCTAATTGATTTCCTATGGATTTCAAATTCGAATGACGAAAATATAAATCTGCTATACATCAATGTTTAACGCATCAACAATTGTGTTAGCAATAACTGATCCATAAAAACAGCTTCATATTAAAAAATCTACCGACATAAACCGATCAAATGTATAAAGCTCACCGTGAAAGCTTCGATTCCACATTTTCCGTGTTATAGCTACGCCATCGCGCAAATCACCACCTTCAGTGAGTGTTTCATTCAGGGCCATGCCCAGCAATAGGACGCCATCATAAAAAGCTCCGATAAAAAAGTTCACCTACGGATTATCAAAACAAAAAACGGAGAATGTAGTCAATAATATATCGATGTACATCAAACACAAGACCAAAGTGCTCGCCATAGATGAATCATAAATTTTCCACTCACTTCTTCGCCTTCATAAAATTCATAATTGTATGTTTTTAATGCTCGCTCTCGCACGATTTGTGCAAAGTTATGGAACTTTGGACTTGTCGGTTGCAGCAATGATACTCGCAAGAGTGCTTCGAAAGCTTTTCGAGCGGTAAAATCGTTGTCATCATCTGGAACGAAAAATTAAATTAAAGATATAATGTGAAATTCAGGTCATTCGCCCATCGTCGTGAATCACCTTCTTCCCAATTATGGTCGCCCCAGTAACTGCTCTGTAAGTCATAATAATAAATGAAGGAAAAAGAAGTATAAATTGCGCAATAAATATTGAGTCAATTAGTGTTATTGTGTACTATTTGATTGGATTTCTTCATTATGCAGGACGCATAAAGAAACTTACTTGAAATATTTCAACATCAAGAAATGTCCAATCGCCTTTTGTCATTCCCAGTTGATGAGCAGCGAGCATGAACTTTCTAACCAGCTGCCCGCGTACCGATAGAATCACAACACGCGCATACATTGATGCATCCTTAAGATAAGTTTTCAGTTCCCTCATCTGCTTGTCATTTTCAGTTTTGTTGACTTTATCATTGAGCTCATTGCCATTAAGCTCGCGAACAAATTTCAGTACGCCATCTTCTTTCAAACCATACTCGAGATTCTTACCAACCGTCAATGAGAACAAATCAGAACGGTCCAGTAACAAAGCCACATGCTTAAAATTAAACTGCTTGAAGATGCTTGCAAACACAAGTTTCAGACGACATTGACAATAAGACATTCGTGTCAATGTAGAATACTTGGATTTGTCTTTGAAGAACTGTTGGGAAAATAAAATTATAATAAAAACGATTTTCCCTAAACAGGAAATGGTCGGAGCGACCGAGCGCGAAATTTTTATAGATTTCCTTACTTCAATAAGCATAATATCTAAAATATTTGAGACCAGTCGACAACATAAAAAAAATCCAATAACTCGAATAACATTAACAAATAGAATCCGCTAGCATCCGGATGTCGATGGGTCTCTTTTGAAAGGGGGCCGTACGAAATGTTATGTATACTGGTATACTGTCATTACACCAGCATATAAATGAATATGATTGATGTTTGGGTTCATTTCAAGCTCGCAATTTTCTAACAACTATAATTTACAACAAATTCTCTCGATGAAAATACTCACAGAGCTTTCATTTTTCCATTTGTGCGTTATGCGGCCGAGAATTCCAGATGTAACTGTAAGTTCGAGCTCGTCTTCAGTCGGAGGCTGTAGAAAAAAATATATAACACAAACCTCCTTTAATTAACTTTTCATCCAGATATCACTTCAAATAATATTTTTCCGCGTTAGGTTTTGGCTGGAAAATACATTAGAACGCATCACTCATTTTCAACTCGAGAGCGAAAAATAAAAAAGCCTTAAAAATAAATTGATATTGTTTCCATCGATGCCACGAACACGTTTCATTAATGTTTAAAAATTCCTGTAGACTGAACAAAATTAAAATTAATTTAAAATTTTAAATCAAAGTTTAAAAAAAAAAACATTTTGAGAAAAAATGTGATAGCTGAAGTATAAAATTAATTCCATCGAATGCTATTTCAAGATACTTGCTGCCTGTTGACTACTTAGTCTTTCAGTAAAAGCTATTAATCGAAAGATATAATTCCTCAATTTGAATCAATTTCAACGTTGTAATGAGAATTTGAATAGTGGCAGGATTGCGTTGCTAAGGATAATCAGAGAGGCATTATTGTCAACATATTATAATGTCCTGCTGTGTCAATTTTCTTACTACGTCGTCGAATGGCGTGACTTTGATTTTAAGACAACAGAATTGAAGTAAGAAAACACTTGTTATTGCTGTCAAGAGAGATATTTAATCGAGTTTCACAATCCATTTAAGTCTTTCGGTGTCGTTTCTGGAGAAAATTGTATTAGGTCATTAGATAAAAAAATTGAGAAGGGTCATACAGAGGGGCGATTACCGATTAAGTTAAAACAACACAGTAAATAATGACAAAATTAATGCAGCAAATGAGCAATTCATAAAATATCCGAAGCATTAACAAAATAGCAAAATATTAAATTAAAGCAAAGTTCACTTATAAAAGGTTTACTTATAAAAGAAACTTTTTTTTAAAGCGCGTATACGGTTTTCTTGGAACTTTAATAGCAAAAACGAAAAAGGTTTCACAACATCGGAAAATTTCATTATTAAATATGGAAATTGAATTATTCCCAAAACAAAAAAAAAGAAACTTTTGACGTTTCTTTTTAATATGTAATGTGTCGAAATAAAAGTTGTAAGATGCATATAAATCTTATGTGAAAAGCTACAATGTTTTAATTTAGATAGAACGATTTTTGTTTGAAAGAAAGTTTCAAAACTTTTCAAATGGTTCCCGATTATGAAATTTACATACAAATTTTTTTTTTTCGAATTTCCTATGTGCCTTACAGCCTTACATACACAGAAAATTGTTTACGAAAATCTTGTTTACTTCCAAAATGATTTTAAAAAAATTCCTCTTACAAGTGGATGGTGTTTTTTTTTATTGATTATGCTTAATAGTGAAACGCGGCTTATATTTATCTAGAATATTTTTCTGGGTCGAAGAGTATGATGAAATATTAAAATTTACCTGGTCGCCCATTCCTGTAACACGGCCAGCATGCCACAGCAGAGAATAAATTAAGTAACTAAAGTTAATAATTTTGTCACACAACAATTGTGCAATAAGTTTTTTTGCCATCTTGTGAAATTGATTCACTCTCTTAACTAACTTTCTCTGACACTCTGTTAACACTTTAAGAAGTCAAATCAGAAGGTCCTATAATTACCTGTAATTATCGGAGTATTCCAATATGCTGCTAATCGCGCAACTGGCTCCAATGCAAACGCACAAGCTGGTCCAATGAATGCAATAACATCTTGCAGAAAATGCATATCAGCTGCTAAACCTGGTGAGCGACTTCCCGAACAAAGTGGATAGCTTAATATAGTGAAAGAATGAAAATTGTTTTTCTTCTTAAGTTTCACATTAAATATATGGAAATATTTTAAGTCTTCGTGCAGAAAGTATACTCGCGATGAAAGGAGAAAAATTGTATTAAAGCCAGGAAATTTCATTAGCCCATCAAAGTGAAATTTTTATTTAATCTTCATATATTTACATATCATTGGTTCACGCAAAAGGACCAAGACAATTATTAGCTTTGTCGAGTATCGGGAGGATGTAAAGAACTTATGATAAATACTTTGATACCGTCATTTCAAATGAAAGACACATTTTTATCGTTTTGTTTGTCTTATCCAACGAGCATTAAAGCCCCATAAATGTCGAAGGCATCGATAAGCACCTAATCGGATTTCTTATTAGGATGATATTTATTAAAAGAACATTATTACCATTGCTTCGCCATAATATTAGAGAGTTTCAGTATTGAACTTCAATCTGTTTGTTTATCATTTCATTTTATGGCACTGACACTTGTTAGTTTATCCTCAGAGACTGAATAAATCAACGCAATATTGGACCGATGGTTCTTATTTTTATGAGTTTAATGAAATATCCATGATCCTCCGATTTTTTTTTCCTCCATCATGCGCTGAGGAATTTAAGAAACTGTTTACATTTGACTTAGCGATAATAAAAATTGCGGCATCGTACTTATTGTTTGCTCATTTTTGATGCCTCCCGATGTATTTTGCTGCTAGTCTAAATTTTTTTGAGATTGAACCATATTGAAAAAAAAAAATTAACAATGATTTTTATAACAATAATTTAATAAGCATCAATAAGTGAAAAATGCACAAAAAATTATCGTAATAGAAAGTTAGAGAAAAATTGAGCGATTTTATCACATGGATTTTGAGCATTTCACCACACAATTTTAAAAATTAGTTGATAAGAAAAAAAAAAACCCTCTATTTAATTTTAAAATCTACCTTTTTTTATGTCTTTGAATCTACTTGCAGAACTGTTATCTTGAAAATGTAGGTCAAAATCCCTCCGCAACCAAATGAGAAACACCCAACTCGCAAGGGAAACTGAAAGTCCTACAGTGAGGCATGACAGACCTGTATGGCTTTTTATCCATTTAATTTCGAAAAAGAATCTTGCAAAGCCCAATTGTTTGCCCTACGGATGCGATGTGTTGCCAACCGTGGGATGAATATATATGTAGATTACGGATATCGATTTACCTTCTTCCCACGGCACGCTTATTTATTAGGTATACGATATATGGATTCGGACTTTTAATTTGGAACTATTATTTGACAACTTAAGAAAAAATGAAATAAGTTAGAATTAAGCTTGACGATTTGACGCTCAATGAATTATAACGGTCCGATAAATTCTTTTCCAGCAATGCTTAAGAAATTTGTTACATCTCTTCCACAAACATTTGAAAAACAAATGTTATGCATTTCTCGATTGCTAAATTCCTCTAAAAAGGAATGTTTCCAATCACGAATTGTGGCATGTGGTATTGCTGGAAAAGTGCTTGTGACCGGAAAATTAAATCATTAGAGTGTCCTCAAAATGTTTAATGTGAAAAAAAAAGTGTTTAATTTGCTTTCGGAAGCTTTTGTTTCTTTCAGAAAAATATTTATTTTAAGAATAAAGTAAAATTAAAGATTTCATATCGGGCTTGAATTTCAGAAAACAGAATAGGAAAGAAGATATCCGAAACCATATTGAAACATTTTTGCATCTTAAAGTTTCGCTTAAAGATCTAGATTCCAGTATCATTATTTATTCTTCTTTTATTCATTCAATAACAAAGCTGAAGTATAAGTATTTAATCGTTATTTACGACCTTATCTCTCCTACTTTCTGCACAATAAAAGTACTCATCAACCCAATCAACTCACCTGGCCTGAACTTTATTCAAGTAAATTTTGTGATTTGCTAAATATTTGGCGTTAATATGATCGAGGCCTAAATCAATTGCTGGACCGCAACGTTCGAGATCAAATGGTGAATCTGTAAAAAGATTACAGATACTTTATTTTTCTTGAATCCTGATAGCGTAAAATAATTTTTTGAGGTATGGTATGGTCCAAAATGTCATTGGAATTCCAATAATATTAATATTAAATCAGATTTCAATTTCTCTTACAAATATCCCGTTGCAGGTTAATGACTTCATTTATTTTTTCCTTCAAAAAAAATCTCAGGATATTTTTACGTTTTTAATAGACATCTTTGTGCTATCTCACAATAGAAATTTAATATTCAAACGGAAATTGTGACAAAAGATAAAAATATTCATCCCAAAATCTCAAATTTCTAAAAACCTTTTAAATCTATGAATGACGATACTTACTTAGATGAGATGCCATCAGTACACCGATGTTGTAAATTTTATACTGCAAAGAAGTCGTTGAACTTAAGTTAGTATTTTAGGTGTGAAAGTGAAAGTAATTTCTTTATTTAGAGAATTTTTGTCATTAAGAACTTAAGCTTATACAATATATATACACATTTTTTTTCATCACTCACTCCTTCACTAATTCGTTGCTCCAATAAATTGGGGAATTCCATTGTTTCATTTAAATTTTTCTTTGCTGTCAGGCGACCTGCCGATACTTTATGCAAACAATTCGACATTCGCATTACAAAAATAACAATTGACATCGCTTTAAACATATGCAAAAGAATTTTTCGCAACATGATTTTTTATTTTAGTTTCACAAATTTCCTTATATTTATTCCTTATTATTTCCGTAACTTTATTGGTCTTATTCCAGAATATAATATTAACACTAGATAATGTTTTTCATGTCATTTCTCGACATAGATTAAACTTATTATTATTATTTTTTGTTTTAGTCGTCACTCGAATTCACTTTAGTGAAAAGGGATTTAAAAACAGCTTTTTAAAACCTTGAATTTACCAAACAGGAGGTTTTACTTTTGCCTGTGAGGCTGATTCCGCGAAACAGTATGTATCTCGCTCAACACTTAAACGAGAACTGTGAAAATTTTGCTCCTCGCCGTCTTTTGTAACATTTAAATTGTTAATTTTTATTAAGATGACTCGAGACAATTTTCATTTCCGCGCAATTTATCAAAGCGACACAATTTGTAATCTTAAAGTTGTTTTCATAAATGAAAGCTCGAGGGTATAGAACAGCCTATTTCAGTATTCCGCGCAACAGGTCTCTTTTTTGTTTTCGTCCGCGTGTTTTTTTTTTCGCTTTAATATTTTAATTCATTCATCGTTGTGGCCCAAAAAGTTTTTCAAGCGTAACGAATTTAATTAAATTCATTGGTATTATCATCACTTTTGTTTTGATACAACCAAAGTGAGGCGGGGATGTAATTCGAGGAATCAATTAGTTTCGTCGAGTTTTTATCCTTTTTTTGTGTTTATTTTTGTCGAAACGTGATTTAATTGTGCAAATAAAGTTAATTTTGCCGCGTCCTGAACTTTAAAGCTGACCAAATTATATCATTGTTAACTTCTTATCAAATGTCGTTAAAAGATCCTATCTAACTATGTAGACACGAAATATTTTCTTGCCGCCTTCCATTTCGAACTAAATCTTAAGGGTAACTGAATAATATCAGTGTGCAGCTGGTTCTTTTATAGGAAATCAACAAAATCAACACCATCTGTTTGTGAAAAAAAAGGACCAAAAAAAAAGAGAAGCGATGTCTCTGAGAGTTTTAAAGAATATAGAATTCCGAAGTTGTTCCGATCATTTAAAGAGAAAAATAAATAACGTAATTTATCGCTGCATTTATTGTATACCCAATAATTTAAATAGAGTAACGATTTACCTTTAACACAATACGACGATACGCATAAAACGACACATCTTAGATGACTATTTAGGTAAACTATCTCGTTTTATTTTAGATGCTTTACAAACAATTCGCCGTAAAACCACGTGTTGCTATGACAAATTTAGAAAACTTTATTCTCTTAGCTTTTTCCTTTCTCTCGCCAAAACTCTCTCCGGGGAAAAAAAAAAAATTAAACAAGCAATTTTACTCGACTTCCAAGCCTTTTAAACTTTCGTATAAATTTCCCACAGAGATCACGACCTGCAATAAAACTTAATCCTGGTGATCATTTTCATTTGAAGTGAATTTGCGCTCTGAGAATTATATTGCGATACAATTACAAACAATTATTACAACTGGGTTTATGCAATAAATATTGAATTATTTTCATTGCAATTTTATATAGTAAGTATAATAATATAGCATAATCCGAGAACGCTAAAATGTTTGTGAATGATTACAAATTTCAACCAACGAAATTTCAATACAATATAATTAGAGATGAAAACCATATCGGATTTTGCATAAAGGGAATTGAAGGAAGTTTTCTAACAGAACTTCCATCGATTTCCACAAGCATTACACATAACGAAGGTTGTCATTGGCTCATCAGCAGATCGCGTTTGAAGCTGATTGTAGGTGCAATTCTTCTTTTTGCATTTTCCGCATTTTAGTAGATCCGTTTTTGTACCTTGAACGGTTGCCTGAAATTAATGAGATGGAAAAAATTTATTAAAACTAAACGTTGCACCTAATATCCGACGTACCAATTGAGCGTCATTGATGGACTCTTTGACAAACTTTTCTCGCAGTTTTTTCATTTCATCATTGGCCATTTCCTCAGGCGTCATTTTTGCAAGACGACTCGCTGAGATGACACCGCTGATAAAATTGATGCGTAATCCGGGATTTTTCGTGTCTTTCAAGTTTGAAACGCGAGATCGAACGCGATTCTTGTAGCGCATGTCTGTATTTTTGAACTCTGCAAATATAGCTTCTTCTAACTCTTCAGCTAGTTCTTCTGCAGATGCGCAGCCATCAGGATAGTCTTCGACCTTTAGTGATGATGCCAACATTTCGCGACACTTTAAACGAACAACATCGGTGGTGGAGCTGCTTGAGGGTGGCGGAAAGCTTGTTTGTGAATTGTTCTTACTCTTTGCGTCTTTGCTTTTTTCATCTTTTTGGCTTTCCTTAGTGGATGGTTTGCTCGTACCGGAGCTGCTGGTGTTACCATTTGCTGCTACTGGTTTTTGTAGGGATTTGGGACTTTCGGGATTTGCGGCCAACAGCTTTTTCCAGTTCTTAATGAGTTTCTTTGACAAATTAATAACTTCTTCGTCCTTGCTACATTTTCTTAATTCGTTCACTGCCATTCCAATTCTAAAAAAAGAGAAATGAAGATCCAGTAAAATTTCATGTCACATACATGAAATTTCTTAAAAGCTTAGACATTACCTAGTGTTGGTCAGGATCTCGAGATTGATCTTTAGTCCTTGAAGCGATTTCAAGAGATCAAGCGCTTGTCCGTGATGTTCCTAAAATCGCATTTTTTATTTAAGGAATTAGAGAAAAAAAACGCTTGTGCATCGGTTACCCTTTTAAGTGATACTTACGGTTCCTTGAGACGTCATTTTGCTTAATTTCTTGTGAATTCTCAGTACTTCTTCCCCGACGTTCATTTTTGTAATTGTTTGCACGCGCGTTCCTATGTTTTTCTGTTGATTTAAGTAATATTTTTGAGTCTATCGAAATGGACTTTCGCTAGCGGCATTACTAACCCACGGTACACACAACGACAACGCACATATGTGTTAGTAAATCAGCAATAATATTTCTTTAATAAGAATAAGTAGCTTAAGTCTCATAACTTTAGCTAGGTACTTAGAACAATTTTTAATATGTACACTCCTTTTTTGCGACGTTTTATGTTAATATTATTTTCATAATGGTTTTTTACTCTTGCGAGCGATAATCGAAATGGAGATCGGGATCATCCTAGCGGCATACGAGTGATACAATGGGGCATTGATTGAGCGGAACAATGCAAGAACGAATGATAGTACAGATCCAGAATAATAAACAGCTGGTCATTGATACATATTCACGAAAAATATTTATTAAATTAATTAGATTTTAAACTACTAGATACTTAGTAAGTTATTAGGATATTAAAGAAAAATTAATTGCTTCCATTTTCAACGTTCAAGCAAATGTTCAAATTTCCTCTCGAGTTTGAAATTTCTCAACTTCCTTTTGTAAGTCTCGGATTTACTATCCCAGCTTATTCAGAATTTGATTACAATCTCTGGAATCTTGTAGCGGGAATACATGGTAAGAAAATTTTTGATTTCCTGTTTTATTGACTGCAAAAAATCCATTATGATAATCCTTTAATTTACTCACATGAAGCTCAATGAATGTCCATTTCAAAAAAAATCTAAAACATAATTCATTCAAGGATAAGTTTTACTAACTTGCGGTGAGGAACAGAGAAAAAAAAAGCTTGATGAACGGTCGATTATCTGACAAGATACTTTGTGATATATGAAAGCCTTATATGTATTATCAAAATTAAACGTTATCAGTTTTATGGATACCGGTTCCATTAATGGTTTTTTGGTACAAGGTCCTATAGATTAAGGAACCGTCCCAGATTAGATCTGCCATCCGACATCTTCTTGGAATGCTATTTAGTAGGAAAAATCGAACATATTATAATTATTTTAAGAATTTTTATCAACAACTGACCCAAGAAATATCCCAGCAATGTAAAGTATACAACGACATTTCCAAGTAAAGTTAGAATGCAAGCCCCTGTAGCAATCGCACCAGCTAGCAATAGAACAATCGGAAGTGCAAAACTGCTCAAAATGATTCCCACCGTCACAAATATCGAAAATTCTAGGCATCCCGAATTGTCATAAGTCTGTCGCTTTGAGATCATCGTTGGAATTGGTGCAAAGATATAGAATAGCACTGTTAAGAACGGCCACCATTTGCTACAAAAAATAAAGCGAATTGACTTAGTTTCATCGAAATAAAATGAATCATCCAGTTGATTTACTTATATTGTGGCAATGCACAGGCAAGTATGAGAAATGTGACGCCAATGGAGCCAAAGAAGGCGAGAGTAATAAGTCTGAAAGTGTAAAAAAAAAGTTAGTTATCATGATAATTACTAGAAATGGTTTGTTGATCGACTTACGCTGAATCATTGGGCACAAACAAATCAAAACAAGAAAGAAAAAAAATTAAATTAATGAAATTGCGATTGGATTTTTTTATTCATTCTCGAAATACAAGAACTTCTATCGATTGCTTTACATATTTTTATCACGTCAAGTGGCTAAAAAACCAAAAAATTTCGAGAAAACTAAATATTTCTTTTACAAACCTTTTAATCCGGCCATTATTCCGACTGCTCAAATAGGCGATACAAGTTATAATAAATAAACCGACCTTAAAAACCGATAAGTAAACCGATTCCGATCGAACTATGTAGGGTAGGTGCTGAGCGCAGCATTTACATTTATTTTCCATCCAGACACTTTGAATGCAAAACTGGTTAAATTTTATGCGAGGATGCTAATACATGCGAAAGAAATTTAATTAATTAGTCCGACGTGATCGTGATTCGCAGACTGATGAAGGCGTTGATAACATTTAACAATATTGCCAGCTTCGGCCATTGAAACATGCTTTGCCATGTTGATAAAATCTACAACTAGTTTTTAGAGTTTTTGCACAAACCGGACAAGTGACCGGACCAATAACGGTTTCTGGAAACCTATAGCATGAACCAGCTTTGAGATGTAGAAGCGTCCTTTTCCTATAAAATTTTGGGTGCTGAAAAGGCATTTAAATTTTTCCCGTCAGCGCCTAATGCTAACAAAATTTTAACATAAGGGAATTGTGTTGAGAACATTAGACACTGCATTTTGTTTACAAAATGAAGATTTTTTTCTGCCATGCCAATCTCCCTAATGGCCTTGTCCGAAAACCAAATCGGTGTTTGTTGCTAAAGAAATTAAAAAATACAATTTATTTACTAAAAATAAAATTATATTATAAATACAAATTACTAATTTCGTTACTAATTATTGCATTTTGATTTGTAAAATCAAATTTATTATTAGTAATATCACCAATAGTAATGAAATAACAAAGCTGTATAGCTCGAGAAATACCACGAATACAGAAATCTGTTTAGCCAGAAAATGTTTCACAAAATTAATATTGCTCCGGATTTTATACAGAAATGTGTTTCAACCAAAAAATTATGCTCAGCCTAAATATGTTCCCTAAAATAACTTACTGACATCCTGCGAAATACTTATCTAACAGATTTTTTTAAACACCATATTTTGTACTGTTTCCCAGCTCGACGTTTGCAGTTGAAAGAGCCTTCGAATAAAAAATTAAAACATTGATTTTAAGTGTGGTGAAATTGTCTACTACATGCAAAGGCATTTCACCATTTATTGAAATATACTTCAGAGATAACAAAAAAAAAAAATATATTACTCTATTTCGTCATTGAAATACTAAATAAATAAGTTTAGAGGTATTACGCATAGCGACAAAGGAAGACATGAATATATAAAAAAAATATATATGACTTCCTTAAGGGCACAAAAGATTAACAAACTATCACTTTTCACAAAAACCCCAACAAAATCAGGACAGTTGGAAAAATTCTCACTATCAATTGCCCGCGACTACACATGTATACATAAATGAGGCGATAGTGACAATTAAATTAATTTTGTTATGCGATCAGTCCATTGAATCAACAAATCGACGACAGACACAAGTTAAAAATTATTTAGAAAATGAGCGAAATTAAAAGAACGCACCCATTAAAAATCTAATTTCGCAAATTTATTCTGGCTGGAATTCAGCAGGTGTTTTCGTTTTTATTGAAACAACAATGCAAGAAGAATTATTTATGGAGCAACATAATTGCGATGAGGACAAAAATGAAGATTGTTATCATTATCAAAGCAATATTATTGTTATTAAAATGTTTCTTCATTTTGGAAATTTTCTTCGAGTACTTTCCATCGATTCCTTTAACTTCGCCACACAAAAGGTTAAATCTTGTACCATATTCATCAAACGATTTATTGAAATAATTGCGATCCATATTTTGACTATGTTCAACCATCTTAAATGATTCTGCAACCTTTCCAAACATGTTCATGCTATCGCTCTGATGAAACTTCAACTCATCCAGTTCCTTAGAAACTCGTTGAGTCTCCTTCTGATAATCAATACGATCATTACTGTAATTCTGTTGCATTTCGTCAAATCTTTTATTGACATTTTCATGAATTTCCGTTATTCTATGTTTATTGTCATGATTCATGCTCAAAAGATTCTTCTCAAAACTTTCAAAACGCTGATCATGATCGTTTAATTTAAAAGTTTGATTTCTCTGCTCAGTAAAGAATTCTTCCTTCAGCCTGCCAGTTAACTTAGAACTTGCGCTTATTTTCTCGTCATACATTGCATTGTTTCTCTTCATTGCTTCAAGTTCTGATGAAATAGATTGAAATCCTTTCCCAACAAGAATTCGGTCATTTGAATGTTCCATTTTGATTTCGTTATATCCGTCCTCCAAAAATTTCTGCGTTTTCTTCAGATTACCAAACTTCTTAGTATCACTGCTCCGATCTCCAGAATTATTGCAACCTGAAAGTGCACTCATCGCGGCTTGAATGCCAGCAACCTGAAGTAATTGAGCTACGGGCATAGCCATCTTTTCAACTTTCGAGGGTTTTTTCACTGTTGATGTTAATAACTGAAAATTAACTTTACTGACATCCTGCAAAATTAAAGATTTGTTTTTACTTACAATTTTTTGTAATTTCTTCAAGTTTGACTTTTAAAGTTGAAAGAGCCTTCGAATGCAAAAGAAAAAAAAATTAAATTGTCGTCAAGTTTATATACAAAAGATGTTTCAGATATGGTGAAATTGACTAGTAATGTGCAAAAAGAATTTCACCATTTTTTGAAATATTATGATGACTCAATATTCTCTTCAAGATATCGATTTGTTGCCTTGCTCGAGACTTTTTTAATCATAGTTATTGCTCGGCTATTGTTAGAAGTCAAATATTATTTTGCCATTCTTTTCAACCAGATATTAAATTAAAAGGATACAGGACTTCTCACTCCACACAATGGGTTCAGGAAAGTCAAAAGAGTATGGCCAGGCACAGCGAGTTGATCAAACAGAATGCGATACTAATGCAATCAGAAAAATCGGAGAACGAGTTAGACATGAGATCTCCCAATTGGATAATAAATTAATCATTCTTAAAGACAATCGTGCTAGTGACCGTGCCGAGTTCGAAGGACTAACTGACTCGTTCAAAAATCGTCAGACAATCTTAGAAAATAACCTTAGCCAAGGGCAAACCTCGATTGATGAAAAGTGTAAGGATCTAAACTCAAATTTGCAACGCATTGAAGGAAATGTCCGCCATGATAATGAAAAATTCACGGGCACAATAAGATCCTTAGAACATTACTATCAAAATAATAAGGAGGAACTTATTGCCAAATTGACAGAGGAGAGTAAATTGCGAATGCATGATCGTGGAGAAATATTTGAAGTTATCAACAAACTTTTCAGAGAATCGGAAATTCATCATTTGAAAAGCGTTTATGACTTGGAACATAAAATCATGGACGTAAAGAGCGACACGAAGGATTTTGCTAAATGCGTGTCACAAATGGAAACTGCCACTTACAAAAGGATTTCTGAATTCAGCAGCATATTAGAAGCAATCAGTTCAAATTGTCAAAAGAAATCCGAGAAGACTAAGAATATATTAAATAATCTTGAAACAAAGATCAACGTATTTGCAATTCTTTTGGCTATATTAGCTGCAATCATTTTATTTATGGTTTTTAAACCTTGATGAAGAAGCTGCCTTTTTCGGATCCAATTCTACAGCAGAATAACTGCATTAGCTAAAATCAAAATAAAAACTAAGTACGCGATTAAGGAGTAATTGCTCAAATAATTCTTATCTTCATTCATTCAACATATAATTTTTTTATTTATTGGTATCAGTTTTTAAATTTTGTGCTTAATAAAAATGTTACAGCTGCGATTAACGATTTGCACAATTGTTTTTAGTTAGTATTATTATCAGGCGACACCATTACGTCATTTAAATTTAAAGAATATCAACTAAAATAGATACACATAAGATAAGATTGCTCCATAAACTCCGCAAGTTAGGAAAAACAGCATCAATATTAAGATTGTGTAATAGTGATCAGTCCATGGAATCAACTCACCGTCGATATTACAAATTAAAAGCAAAAACACCAAAAAACAATAATTTTTGGCAAGCACCATGTATGGTTAATGGAGAATGCTCGAAAAAGTTTCCAAAAGAATTTGATGACATCCCAGTTCCAAATGTCAAAGGCTATGCATCCTACCGACGTCGATCAACTGAACAAGCAGAAGTTAGAGGCGTACAAATGGATAGTCGCAATGTTGTTACTTACAATCCATGCTTAGCATTAAAGTAATGTTCATTACATTAACACATTAATGTTGAAGTATGTACATCTCTTCACGCCATCAAATACATCTTCAAAGGAGTTGACTGCGCTAATGTTGCCATACCATCGAATGGAGAGCCAGAATTGAGATACAATCAGATCTCTAATTTTAATAACTGTCGTTAGCTGAGCGCGCCAGAAGTGATTTGTCGTTTGCGAGCATCTCCGATGCATGATAGATCGCATTTTGTTATGAGACTTCCAGTTCATTTATCGAATCAGCAAAAGGGCATCTTTCAAGAAGGCAACGAAGAAGAAGCTTTATAGAGAGCGCAAACAAAAAAAGAAAGAAGGTTTTATAGAAACCCAAAAAGAACGAACTGGCATACAAAGAAACTTTATCCTCAAACATTACAAAATCTTGTAAAGAAATTACTACAATAAATGAAATTGATAGGCGCATCCAATCTATGGTACACAGCGAACCTGGATAAGCTAAAGAAATTTACTAGGAAAATGTAGAATAGCTCAAAGAAAAAAATAAAAAGGGGACTATTTGAACATGAAAATGTAAATGTATATAGAATGGCTGTTACAAAATATAACAAGGAACTATATTATATAACTAAATAAATGTGAAGAAATTGAGAATACAGATGAATGCTCTCGCATTTTAAAGTTACTTTCAAAAGGACCATCTAAACAAATCGGTTCATTCAAAAGAGTCGATGGAACACGAACTATAAACATTATAGATAGTCTAACTTCTCTGCTCGATACACATTTCCCGGGTTCAGAGGTAATTAGGGATAATGAGCAACCACAAGAAGAAGAGGAAAATTCCACAGTCTCTGCCTCAAGTGTGAGAACAGCAGACTGCACTGTAACTAAAAACAAAATAAAATGGGATATAAATTCGTTCAAGCCTTACAAGTCGCCAGGGCTGGTCGAATATATCCAGTGCTGCTTCAAAAAGGATATGATGAATTAATAAGTCATCTTTATGCAATCTTCAAAGCTAGCATAGAATTGGGATATATTCCTAAAGCATAGAGAGATGTCAACGTCAAATTTATCCCAAAACCAGGTCGAGCTACCTAATGTCCTTTCTACTGAAAACTGTGGAAAAACTGGTTGATAGGTACATCCGGGACGAAGTTATGACCATAAAGCCAATACATAAATCCCAGTATGCTTACCAACCAGGAAAATCAACAGAAACAGCTCTTCATCTTCTGGTGACAAGGATTGAGAAATCTATCGACCTCAAGCACATGAGTTTTGCAGCATTCCTAGATATCGAAGGAGCGTTTGACAATACCGCGTTCTGAACCGTAGAAACAGCAACACGAATCCATGGGGTAGAGTCCCCTTTAATCAAATGAATCTCTGGAATGCTGCGAAGTAGGAAAGTAACAGCGAAACCCTTTAATGAAACAGTCTGTATTAAAACGACACGATGCTGCCCACAGGGCGGATGCTTAAGCCTCCTACTATGGTGCCTCGTGGTAAACGACCTGATAGACAAACTGACATTGTCGTCTACGTAACAGGAATGCGCAACTCCACAGTCACAAGTATAATGCAGAAAGCATTAAGAAAATTGGTGCAAGGATGTAGGACTTTCCATTAATCCAAACAAATCAACACTTATTCCATTCACTAGACGCAACATCAAAAATCTAGGAAATCTAAAACTCTTCGAATAGAAATGGTGTTTTCAAATAATGTAAAGTACTTAGGTGTATACCTAGATGCAAAACTAACCTGGAACACGCAACTTAATCATGCAGTAGATAAAGCAACAAGATCATTTTGGGCCTGCAGGCGAATGATTGGTAAAACTTGGGGATTAAAACCAAAGATGCTCTTATGGATATACTCTCAAGTCATATTACCAAGAATCACTTACGGGTCCTTAATATGGTGGAGAAAAACGGAAACAATATCCGCAAAAAAAAAAAAAAACAAAATTAGGAAGCTTGCAAAGAATGGCGGAATTAGCCATTACGGGTGCAATGAAAAGCACACCAGTTGCAGCTCTAAACATATTGCTTGATCTTCCACCATTGCACATTGTGTCGGAAGTTCCGACTACATAGCAGCCTCACGACTTGCCTCAATAAACATGTGGATGGGCAAAGACAAGCATACGGGTCATACTCCTGTTAACAAATTTCTAGAAGAAGAAATGATAACCGGGAATACGTCGGACAAATTAATTATACGATACTGTTTTGACCACGAGTTCAAAGTGATAATCAAAAATCGCGAAGAACTCACGACCGAAAAATTAAAATTCAGCAAAGAATCGGTCATCTGGTACTCAGATGCCTCTGTGAAACTGTGAAAACCCAAGAGTGAACTTCTCGGTAAAACTCGACAACAACACAAGTGTATTCCAGGCAGCAGTCTATGCAATTGAACGCTGTACAACTAGCAACAACTAGTAACAAACTGAAGCACAAAAACTACTAAATTTCATCAAAGATCAGAAAATAGAAGAATTTACAGGTATATAGGGGGTGGGGTAGGTACAACAGATCTCCGGATCGCAGTGCCATCGATTGTTTACTCAGTCGCCCTAAAATTTCTATCTATCTATCAAAGGATACAGGATTGTCAACTTTAGGATTGTCGGGACAGTGACCGAAAGCTTCGCACAAAATTTTAGCCATATCTGGTGACAGTGCCAAAATTCTGCTGCCAGCATTTCAAACTCCTTCTTTATAAAATTTTTAACTGCGTCTTTTAGTAACGCGAGTCTTTTCTGATAAATATAAAATCTTCGATTTGCGGATAAGCCAAGGGAAAATTACTTTTACATAGACAGTAATAGTACAAGGAAAATTTATTGAACATGAGTTTTAATTAATATTAACAACCTTTTAAGTAATTATATTATTAAACAAATAAATAAAAAAATTTAAGTAACTTTCATTTATTAAGGGGAACTTATCAACACATTCCTTCAGTTGACAGCAATTTAAAAATAAATATTGTTAATTGAGGACAGTTGATTGAAGAAATTTTACGAAATCGGTAAGGTAAACTTCGTCCAGCGTCATCATTCGTCGCCGTGACGTATAGCCGAGTTCTAATAGGTTAAGCGTCGGAGGCGAAGTTATGCTGCATGTGTAATATCTGAAAAGGAACTTCCAGAAATGTAGCTTAGAAGAGAAATTTTACAATCTTCTTTTCTGCCTCTTTCTTCCTTTAGTATCATACCTGTGTTTGGGGTAAAAAAATAATCATAAAAAGCTTAAAAATCAAAAAGAAATTGGTCGCAGGGAGTTCTTACGAACCCCATATTTTTATATTTAGGTATTTTTTTAATTTGGCCATACCTCTTTTCGTTTGAAAAAAAAAAAAAAAAAATTGCAGCTTAAACAATGTTCTTACATTAAAATATCCGTGGATATAGGCTTTGAAAGCAATCAAATAAAATCAAATTTTTTGTACATCCCACAATCCGAACTGGGTCATCTCCCAATTCCTTTTTTACTAATCTCATTGGCTTTGTGAGCATGTTAGCTATCCATTGAAGATACATCAGTTTAACATGTCCTTGAGTCACTTGATCCTGAACGAAATTATATTTTGTATCAATCTGTTTGGTTCTATTGCTGAACGTTTTGCTGCTGATCTTATTTATTAAATTTGGCTATCTTTGAGTATTGATATTTATGGCTATAATTTTGCAGGAAGCATTCGTTCCCAAAAAGGCGGAATTACACTCGGGATGACTGCTAAGCATGCTTATAAAAAGTAATTTGTTAATATAAAGAATGTTTCCTTTAGTTTTGTAATAAGATCATTTAGATCGTTCTCCTTATCTGATCAAACAATAAGCTCAAGAATGACTTTCTGAATGTGCAAATAATTAACTCCAGAAGATCTAAGAACTTCGAAAAAGAGAACATGTTACTGCTGCACAAAGGGGTCGATAAGACAGAAGCGTATGTAGGGATCTCGGTGTGAACTGTTATTAATGAGTTAATTGTGTTAATTGAGTTTAGAGTGCAATGAAAAATGGAGTGAAAATATATATTTAAAATAAGAACATTCGTGTCAGTTATATTGCATTTCTTTTTTTTTAAGTTTTTTGAGGGATTACATTGGCTTTGCATGTTTAGTGGGATGTATCTGGCTGTCGTTGACAAGTTCTGAAAGGTGGGCAAGGGAGCGCAGTTCAATTATTGGTTGACCATCAGATCTTTTTACTAAGATTCTTCCATTTTGTTCCCATACATACTGGAATTTTTTTTCCGGGTACTCTGAGCTTCAGCGAGAAGATTGTGGTTATATGGTGTCAGTTGATTTTTGTCCTCGACAACAATTGGTTTTTTTTCCTTGAATTTTCGAAAAACTTGGTCCTTCTTGCTTGAGTAGTGGAAACTTCCCGCTATGAAGAAATACTGTTTGTTTCTTGATTGGCGGATATGAAGATTTCTGAAGTTTTTTGACTCCAACATTTCTCCTATTGCTGTTCCTAGTTTTCAATAATACTGGTAGCATCACTGTCTTTCAGGCGAGTTGAAAGTCCATGTATGCAGAAACTAGTGGCAAGGTTTTCTTGTTTTGACCGATTAAGTTCATTTTGCATGGCAGTAATTTGAGCTTTGATTGTAGAGATTTCTGAAGTTGAGGTGGACATTTGACCTTCAGTTTTGGCGAGAATCTATGGCTTTCATACTTTCATCCAATTGCACAATTTTCTCGCTCATTTGCCTTTGATTGGTAAGGATTTCGTTTATCGCGGAGAAGTATGGCTTCTACTCGGTGATCGTGGTTAATATGGTACGAATGTCATGGCTAGTTTTTTATTGTTTTTTTTTTTTTTTTTTTTATTTTAGTAGCAGCAGAATTATCTCGCAGAGGGGGGACTTAAGACTTGTTTTGAGCAGTTAGAGTTGGGGCTCGAGACTGAATTGGTGTTTTTTCATGGTATACATTGGTTAATTGTTGCTTACCGAGCCCGTACCCGCTCATGTCGGCTTCGGGTACTTCTTTTTGCATTTGTCTCTGGCTCGATCAATAGACATACGCGACGGCCGGACCGAAGATTCTTCGTACCTTTAAATCTTCCACTATCTGATCCAACTTCATCTGGAACACTCGCTTTACAATGTCCGGACGATTCGATGGAATTTCACCAGGTCGATAAAATCACTCCATTGTGGATTGCACATAATGGAGATAAAGTAATTTTTTTTGACAACATTCGGACAATCCACCTCTTCAGAATACAAACTTTATTGCCAAATTACAACCAAATTTGCAAAAACCATTGCAAAAAAGGAATATCTGACGACGTGCGAACGAAACTTCAGCATCCCACAACACATACAGCATATACATATATATATAAAAATATATTGATGAAACCAATTAAATGATTCCAGCTCAAACTACTGAACATCGAGCTAAAAGTGAGCTACTGGAAAATCGAGCAGCTAAAAATGCAGTAAAATCGATGTCACACTGAAGTCACAAACAAAACACCGAATTTACAAGATTGCTGAACAAATATCCACGCTGATTACCATTGGTTATTGAGCCTAACACCATACTAATTACCACCTGAGATGGAGAAGTTACTTGCACTTGGACCGAAATTCGCATTACCTGCAACCCTGAACCGACAATCAACATTCGAAATGATCGCTGACATTGAATCAACAATGCGACAAATACCGGAAGACGATCGGGAAATAACGCGTGGAAAGCCTGCAACATTTTGCACAATACACTCAACAACAGACAGAAGGCTCCAAAAGACAAAACGGATGCTGAAATAGTCCACTTGGAAAAAGTCACACGCGAGTTTTGCAGAAATAATGAAGACGAACCTAAAAAGATACACATAATGCCAGCGGACAAAGAAAACTCCACAGTTATCATCAACCAAATGGATTACAATACAGGCATAGAAATGTTGTTAAACGATGCAGAGACACATACTACGCTGAAACGCGACCCCAGTGCCACATACGAACGTGATATCAACACCGAAATCACCGCCATGTTCAGCATAAAAGAAATTACGAAAGCGGGAAAAGATGCCCTGACTCGATATGATTCCATTTGCCCGCGCATTTATGGATTACCAAAAGTGCACAAATTACCATCGCCGATACCAAACAATCCCACGATCAAGTTCCGACCCATTGTCTCGTGCATAAAATCTCCCACTTAAAACATGGCCAAATATCTAAGCAACATCATCAACAAATCCATTGATCACGAACAGTTCAACGTCAAAAACTCCAGTAAGTTTCAAAATTTGATCATAGGCTTACACATTCCAAACGACCAAGTGATAGTTTTGTTCGATGTGGTATCACTATGGAAGAAGCGTTCCATGAAAGATGGGACAGTATAAAAACACACACAAAATCGTCAATGACACATTTCATAAATCTGATAAGAATGCTCAATGACAAGAGCTATTTCAGGTTCAACAACAAGATCTAGATAGATTAGCAGTGGGCTTTGAGATGTGAGGACAGAAACATTTCGGATCCCAGCGAAAATTAAAGAAAATTTCGTTGGCTTCCCCAAGAAGAAGTTGGACATCGTGGGGAAGTAGTCTATTTAACCTCCAGAGGTATCACAAATTCGAGATTTATCAAACAGCTCATCCCGTATCAAAATTTCAAAGTGTCACCAGAGCTGGCAAAAATTATTAAGTGCAGTCTCAACTGAATGATGGCTGCAGTTGCCAAATGACTAAGTTAATAAGCTACATTCCGGTCTAAAATTCAAGAAAGCTCTACAAGTAGGTCATAGAAGAAGGGACACAATGAAATTGATTCGGATGCCTACCTTATGGTGTAGAAGCTTACTTACCTATGCAGGTTTAATGATTATGTATGTATACATATGTATTTAATCAATCTTCTTCATTAGGAGTCGCTGTGGATCATTCTGATCTTGATAAGAAAACAGAAGGTAGCTAAAAATTATGCACCCAGTGAATGAATATTGCATAATTGAATAATATTTGTAGAAATCATTTCGGACATTCCTGGAGTTGACCATCGCTGTTGGTGCTTTCGTGTATAAAAATTTGTTTTATCTTTTGATTTGCTTAATTACATTTTAAGATATTTAATGGCAGTATATCTAATGAGAAAAAATTTCTTGTCAGGTCGGTGATTTTCTTCCTTGGTGATCATTTGGTGTTGGTGGCAGTGCTTTGCGTCTTCTGGTCTTCATCATATTATGGCATTGGGTGAAATTCAAATATGGTGCCGTGATTTCCGTTCGAGTGTTATCGAAAATCCACTTGTAGGTTAAATCAAAACGAGTCTCTGCTAATATCGCCATTTTAAGCATAAGCTCTTTTGATTCGTTGATAAGAATAGCTTCATCCTTTCCTTGACCATGACTGGTATTAGCATTAAGCGAGAATTCCCCTTCCACCCAATAGCCTTTTAAGACACAACCTTTCGTTTTGCAAATATAGTACCGCTTTTCGATTCCATTTGATATCGATGTGGACTTTTTAATGAACGCATACCCATTTGAGATGAGCTAAAACGGCCATCAGCGAGCTTAATAATCTGTTCATTGGCTGACGAACGCGTTCAGCTCTTATACAAGCCTAATAATAAAAAATGACAACGTTTATTGGCTTTTCCTATTTTCTAAATTGGCTTCACCTCTTCCTGGTTTACCTCAATCATACTCATCTTGATTTTGATCTTGGTTTATTTCTAGAAACCCACTGAAACTATGTAAATTATTACAAATGAAGCTTCTTAACAAGTTACTTAAACCTAAGTTAGCCTCTACACCATTAGATTTGAAAAAAAAACCGTTACAAAAAAAAAAATTTGGGATAGAAAACCCGTTTGCGAAAAAATTTCGGGATAGGAAATCTTTTGCAAAAAAATCCATATCTAGAAAATCGATTGCATTAAAATCGATTGCTAGAAAATCGTTTGCATTAAAATCGATTGCGCGAAAGTCGATTGCATTAAAGTCGTTTGCTAGAAAAACATTTGCATTAAAGTCGATTGCTAGAAAAACATTTAGAAAATCATTAGGATAGAATACCTTTGCAAAAAAAAATATTGTGTAAAATATTTTGGGATTATTACATGGGACCCGCGCGAAGGTACGACGAAAGAGTGATGGGCTTTGAAACTGCATTGTGTCTTGCAGTGTACTGATGAACACATCATCTCCGCGGATGAGGCTTATTTTCCAAAAACAGCTGTTTTACTGTTTTTCCTTAAAATGCATTAAAATAAAAAAATGGTTCTGCAAAATGTTTATTCATATGTTTTGAATGACATGTTTTAAAAAACTTTTTTTCAATTCTTCTTCGACTTATCATAAAAAAATTTGAGGAAGACCAGTGCATTCAGCGATTTGTCAGTTAAGCGAGATCTGATTTTAGTGCAAAAGCTAGCACTCATGGAGAAAACACGTTCCACGTCAGTTGAAGTGGGTTTGGTCGATAGTAGAGCATCATAAAGCTTTTGAAGATGATCTGTTCGTATACCAGTGTTTTCAAACAATATAAATTCACTCTTCAACCATTTAAATTTATCCTGAGCAGCGTTAGTGGTGGCGATACTCTCTTGAAGTTTCCAATTCAGCTCCTCTTGAAGTGACATTTTTCTTTCTTCGGCATCATTTGAAAGAGTTTCAGATTGTTTCTCTTCATCGGTGATGATCACCATATCATCGCCAACAACACAGAATAAGCGAGAAGCAAGACTGGCGGCAAATTGAAGAGGTTTTTGATTGCTCTCTTTTGCAGCTTTTGTTTATATAATTATTATACACGGTTTATTATTTATGCACGGTTGATAATATACAATCATTTAAAGTGGATGAAGATGTAAAGGATTCAGTCGTTTTATGGCTGGATCCTACTACTCAAATGGCTTATGTGACCCTAAAGGATAGATAGAAAGAATCATATGATCAGTAAAATTGCAAAACCCAAGACTGGGGAGTAAAATTAAGAAATAACCATATAATTGCCAATCTATCAACTTTATTGATTATTAAAAAGATTAAATTAAACGGAACTTTAAATAAATTGCATAAGTGCATGAAACTGTTTACATTATTGGCCAACGAACTCAACGTTCCTGTCATGTTGAATGTTAAATGCTTAACAAGCATAGTACTAAATAGTTAGCTTGTATGTTCTATGAATTGCTTCATTCGATGCTGTTGTGGCTTTGAGTTTTTTAGATTTCATCGCATAAGATAGTACCACCGTCCACAAAATTATACGACTTGCAAAGCGATCAAGGATATTTGCGACTCTGATGGACACCATCGAATTTTTTTCCTTATTTTCATCGAGTTTTTCTTGCGATAGGTCATATTCCAGTGATGCTTTAACTGATTCATACCAAAATGTTGTTATTGGCGTTTCATAGATAAGTTCAAATCCGTCATTGCGAATGAACTTTTTAACCATTTCATGAGCATTACGTACAATGATCATGACGTACAAGTCTTGGTCCGTAATCCATTCGTGCGATTTGAGGTGCTTTAAACAGTACTCTTTCCAGTACTTAATTAAATATTGTAGTGTAAATGATTTTTTACTAGTGGTCAGCAAAATTCCAACGGCCACATCAGGTTCAGGTTGTGTTGACATTTGCAGCATAGTTGTAAAACTACCAATCGGTTGAGTGTCTGTTGTGATTTGCTGAAGCAATTTTATATCTAGGCCTTTGAGTTTCATCCAATGAGAAAACACGATACTTTGAGCAGTTGGCCATAAAAAGATTCAGATTTGGCAAAAACGGGATTACTCGAATCGGTGACAGGCTAAATTGTTATACAAATCTTGTTTCATTTTGCAGGCTGAAATTTTTTTCGAGATTTTCATGTATTTTCTTGCGTCTTTCCTTTTCTCATATTATACAATTTCATGGTTTGGTGTAGTTCATACGGCCCAACTGTACGCATTTTTGGTGCAAGTTCGTGGCGGTGGTCTCCACCAACAGATTGAGTCTTTTGGTGAACAAATTCATTTATTTGTTTCGGAAGTGTAAATTGAACAAATCTTACGTCGTCTTCAATTACCAGGCGTGTTTTAACAAGTATAAAAAATTCCGTTTAATGATGAAAAAACAAATGTAAAGGAATACTGCATATTAAGAGTTTTTTGTGCTATGTGAAACATAACGTCGGTCCAGCCATCCAGTGGTAGTAGTCTGTTTCTGTCACGGCCTTTTATTTGAATTGGTTTCAATTTTTCCCATTGAGTTTCAGTAATTTTCTCACTTTTTAACAATGTATGCATCTCTTTAACACCAGCGGGAGCTTCGCGTAATGGTATAACCCAACCACGGTTTTGAACGTCGTATCACTTAATGAATCTGGTATGGATGGCCTTGTGTGTTAATTTAGTATACTTCGTAATGAGTTGATTGTCGATTTACGCAGATTACGCATCACCTACGCAATAAGTCGCAGTAATATTACGGTCATTTTGAGCATTTTTTGAATTTTGACCGTACAGCTTCAAGCAGCTTTTTTGAAGCACAAACTTGATTATTACATCTGTAGACAACAATGTAACATCTTCTTTGACTTAATTTTTGACAACAAGCTCAACTAGTTCTAGCACATTTTTCAGAACATTCAATGCCTCAAAATCAACGCAATTAATATGTTCTTCTTATGTTACGTAACCTCACTTTTATATTATTGGGCAAAAACGTTTTAAACAATTTATATTCAATTTCAATTTTTTATTAAGGTGCTCTTAATTGCATCGCGTCACAAATCAATATTGGACTTGATCCATCGACATAAACCTTGCCTAACTTAATGGTCGAAGTGTATACCGACTTCTCGTCCCCCAACAATATCATTTCCATCCAAATAATTTTGGATTGATCTAGAGTCTGAAAAGGAATATATTTTTAAAGAAATGTTTAAAAATTTATTATAATTACATTTTTACTTACTTAAGAAGCTTTTTAAATTAAACCGGAAAATATGATAGCATTAAGTTTTTCTCTTCAATAAGGCGCCTAAACAATTTTGGGAATGCATTCCAAAATAGGCAGTTTTGGACTCGGCGATCTCAGAATTTTTCGCATCCCAATAACCTGTTAATTTCCCATTTATATAAAAAATTACGATGGTTAAATAAATAAACTTTACCCTGTTGTTAATTTTGTGATTAATGTGAAAATTTTAACTATTGACATTGTTTGCCTGCTTTGTAAACAAATTTTTGATCCATCTGTGATTATTTTGTAATATCTTCATCATTTCTTGAAACTCGCTTTAAATAATGTTTCATAGTTTGTATTCCTTTTTTTATATTCTGCTAAATTCATGTTCGTTTTAATTTTATTATGCTGTTGTGATTAACATCTATTTCTTGTTCTGTGTTATTCAAATTTAAATTCTTTTATTACTTGAACCATTTTGTTTATGACTCCTATATTATTATATTATTAATTAGTAATACTCGTTCGGTTCGTGTGCAATTTCAATAATGGAATTTTTATTCTATATTGTAATGGAAGCACTTCAAAAGCTTCTAAACATTCTATGATTCTGTGTGGGTGTGATACGAAAGGCTAATGAATGGAAAGGCTTCATGATTATTCATATCAAATTCATCAACAAATTTAACGTCGACTATTTGAATTATTTAAATAGCCACTTTTTTGTGAAAACTGGATTCATGCGAAATGTCTTTAGCGTGTTAATTATTTAATTAATTATTATCTCAATTTGGCGAAACTGAAAAAAGTGACTATAATTGATAACATTAATGGATAACATTAAAATTATTTCAATTAAAATTATTCAGTTATTATTTGAATTTGAAAGTAGCATGAGTTTAAATTTCAAAAAAAACCGTTAAAACCACTATATAAAAAATTAGCATTGCATAAAAAAATCATTTTGGTGTTCATCTGCAAGCAGAGTTCAAGAGTTCAGTCAGTATATGTTTGTGCACTAATAATTAAAGAAAAAATTAACACGCTTCGATGTGTTAATCTGATGAAATTCAATTCGAGCCAAATTAAAAAAAGTATAAGGCATAAGTAAATAAAAAGTATTAGGCAGGCAAAAAAATTCAAGTGAGTTAAACAGTAAAAGCCTATACAACGAGAAAAAGGGGAAAAGGCTACAATAATTCAATACAAATTGCTGTTTCAGTAAGACTGTCGCTAACAAACAAGATTGTCCATATGGCCATATGTACTTTAAACAAAGAAGAGTTTTTTAAATTTTTTAAGAGGTTCTGTTACTGTTGATTCATCTGATTTCAATAAGTACATTTGTTTGTGTCGAGTTTATGTGCAAAATCTTGTGAGTTAACGGCATTGTTCAAAAGGTGTCGGTTCAGGTTGATCAAGAAATCCGAATGAATAATTTTCGAATCTGACGCCTTTGAGTATTTTAACGAGCTTGAGAATACCGAAGAAATTTGAATTTCAGAGCAAAGTATGAATAACAGAGATACAATAGTAAGTAATAAAAAATATTGTTATCGCTTCATCATTAAATCCTTATATGTTTTAATCGCCAGAATCTGAATGTCTTACAACAATTGGGCTTCACTGATAAGAATCAGTGGTTGCTTTTCGATGAAATTCCTCGGAATTTCCTGCAATGGATTCAGTCCAGTATCGATAACTCCAACATTATTGATGTGATAGAAAAGAAGAATTTCGATGATCTTAAAAATGCTGGTCGAGAATTAACGGATGATGAGCTAGCTGATGAGCAGAAGTTAATTGAAAGCTATTTTCCAGGATTTTTTGCAGTTAATTACGACGATATACAAGTGCTCCAGGAGAGTTTGCAGTTTCATCAAGCAGCAGAAGCAGAAATGGAGACAAGGAGCTTGAAACTGAATAGCCTCGAAAGGAAGCAGATGATCGATCTTAAACAGATGGAACAGCAGCTTCTGGATTTGAATTACAAACACAAGTTGCTAAGTGAAGACTGTCTTAAAAAATCAAAAGACCTCATGGATCTGCAGGCACAAAATCATCAGCTAACAGCACAGCTCAATGAGCTCTTTGTCCAGCAAGTAAAATTCACCATACATTTTGAAAAATTGCTTGCTACATATATTCAATTATTTTAGCAAAATCCTCCTTGTCTTGTCTATCAGCTGCCGTTAGAGAATTATCATTTCAAATGTGATCAATTCCTTAATCACTTGGAGCTCTTTATACGACATAACTTCAATGCAAGCAGCTCGATGGATGAAATATATGATGGATGGTTCAATGCGATGGGTGATTCTATGATTGAAGCTAAATCGAGAATCTCGGAAGTGGAGAGAAGAAAATTTCAAGAAAGCATAAGCATTGCTGGTTTATCCAACATTATCAACCGAATCGAGGGCTTGCAAAGTAACCTAAACACTGACTGGCACGAAGCAAAATCGATGATTTTTGAAATGGAAGCGGAGATTGAAAACAATGAAATAGAATTAGATGTGGCGCAGTCAGAAGCACAAATGCTCATTGACGAGAACTGTAACCAGAAATGCCTTAAAGTCTTCTACGATTCTTATACAATAAAACACAAGCGAGCAATGTAAGGCTATTGACATAAAAAAGGTGGATTCTTAAGACTCTTCTTTTTTAGGAATCGATTGAGCCTTATCAATAAATGTCAAGAGCTTCTGAATAAGGTTATTATCAACAATGAATTTCTGTGGACCATAATGCAATTGGACCTTGAGAAAGCAAGAAACAAAGTCGACAATTCAGATGAAATGTATCGAGAAGCACAGGATTGCAGTAAGCGATTGGTGAGTAACTTATCGATCTTTATAGTAGTCTTCTATTCAACTTGCTATATTTTTTTAAAGCGCCAAATGAAAATCCAGAGAAAGCAAGAATCTACGATGAATCAGCATCTTCTGAAAATGCTTCAAGATTTATTGGTTGAACAATTGCACATGGAGCAAAATCAACTGCCATCAATAAATGCTTGTCTTCAAGAATTAATCAATTTTAATCAAAATGTTCAAAGCATCACAACTAATTTACGAGGAACACCGAACTATCGAAGAATGCACGAGATGATTCAGAAAATGTGAGATACAAGATTTGCCATTTTGACTAACGATGATTAAAATTGCTTATTTTAGAGATGATCAATCGAAAACCCTTCGAAGTTTTGTTTTTAGTGGTCCCGTTAATCGTCCTCAAACGTCTGATGCAAAATTTCGCGTCGCAATTGTCGAGAAACAACGAAAAGTGAAAGAACTTGAAGATTCATTGAACACCATCAAATTAAATTACAAGGAAAATATTGTCGACCAAATGCAGAATCGCTTCTACAGCCTGAAGGAGAAATTGTGGATCTATTTTCTCACTGAACCCAAGAAAATTCATCTCGCTGTAAAGGAAGTTCAGAAGCAGGCGGCTAAAGTTGGAAGTACCTCTTACAAAGCTCTGCAATTGAAAATCGCCAAAAATTAAATTTATTTCAATTTCCATCTTTATTGTTTCCACTTAGAATTTCCAATGGATTTTATTGTTTCGCAAAGTATTTTTCAATCGAATAAACCTTAAAACAAAAAAAAAATTGTCATGACTACCCAGTTCGCTCACAAAGCTCAGTGCCAGCCATCGTGTGTGATGGACCTTAGTAACTTTTCTTTAGTGTGTTTTGTTCACACTTTCGGAAAAAAGGCTTTAAAACTTTACAAAAATAAATCTTTTAAGACATCACAAATGTTAAAATCCGTTATTTTATCATGCAATGGAAATTCACGCGACATTTTCGGGTTCGCAAAATCACATGTTTTGGGCGATGCGTTATGTTTGCGCTTTAGTGGTGAAAAAACTAAGATTAGAAATAGGAAAGATTAAGTAGTTTTGAATAACTAACAAAAGACCGCTTAATGAACTTTTCGTTATCATGCAGAAATTTAGTTCGACATTTGAAACCTTTTCGATACTGACAGTATAAAAAAATATCTTGCGTTATTTATATCCTTTTTAATGCTGGACACATCTTTTAAGTATAAAAAAATTAATGTTTCGTGAATACAATTTTGGCTTAAAATTAGAAGCATTTTTTTTCTCATTGATTTGATTATTTTGGCGCTTTTTAGATCCGTTCGCCGGATATTTTTTTTTTTTAATTGTTTTGATATTTGACCCTTTAGGGACATTTTTCTTCTCTGCACATAAATCAAGAATTTGTATATAGAATCGATTAGTTACTTTCGTAAAGTCGGAATTTAACCTTTTTAAAATCATTAAATTAAACCATGGAAATTGATTCAGAAAAGAGAGAAGAACGGTACGCTAGTAAATGCAGCGATGTGTTGGTGGAAGAACGATTAGGGGGCTTAAGCGGCCTTCTCCTGGTCGATGACCTCTTTGGTTGGCAATGGATTCTTTTCCATAGTTTCGGCGTGCTTTAGTGAATCGCGCTTGAAGTGTTCAATACCGGAGATCAACTCCTGTTGGCCCTTTTCTTGTTGGATGGCTGTGGAAGGAATTACAAATTATGAAATAAATGTAATAATTTTACAAAAAAAATAAATAAATAAATAAAAAGAGGGTACACAAACAACAGCAAAGCTAAAGCCCAAAAATCCATTTCACAGCACTGATAAAGTCAACAAACCTTCAATTGGTGGCAATGGATTTTTTTCCTCCGTCTCGGCATGCTTCATTGTGGTCTTATCGAAATGCTCCACATCATTTATCAAATTGACGTGGGCTTTTTCAGCTGCAACAACTTTTTTTTTACAAAGCGTAAAAATTAAAAACGATAATAAAAAATTGAAGAAAAGAAAAAAGTTAAAACACAAAATAAATAAGAATAAGAATAAGAATTGGAGTTTTTTGCCATTGCACAGATGATAGAATTATTCATGCAACATAGAGCTATCATCACTCCCTTTAAAATTATTCTTGCCAAGCTTCGTTTAGCTCATGCAGTCATGCAAAAGGTTATAACTTTAATAATAATTGAAGAGTATTGTGTAATTATATGCTCACCATCCTTATCAGGCAATGGGTTCTTTTCATGGGTTTCAGTGTGTCTTAGCTTAGAAGAATCGAAGCCTTCAATTCCTGCAACTAACTGTTGAGTCTTTTCCATTTTAACATCTAAAAAAAAATTAAGTTTCCGATTAAAATTTCTCCTCAAAACTTTCAATCTATTTTTTTCATTCTAAAAAGTTAAAATGGGTCAAGCAGATATTAATTAACAAACAAATCAGCAATTTATTAGTGAAAGCCATCACACGTAAGCGTTGATCCACCTTCAATGTTGGGCAACAACAATTTTTCCACTGTGATGGTTGATTTCAATTTTGTTGCATCAAAATTTTCCACACTCTGGATGATATCAAAGCGCTTTCGCTCTTCTTTTAGATCTGGTTGTTGCGATGACCCCATTCAGTAAGAATTTACAGTGCGACAAATTGAAAATTATTTTATGTATATGGAATTCAACCAAGAAATATTTATAAACTTGTGCATATTGCTAAGAAAATAACTTATTTTTGGGGATTATTACATTGGGTCGATTTCTTACCTTCGGCCGTTGGCAGGATAAGCTTCTCTTCAGTTTCGGTGTTCTTTAGAGAATCGGGTGAGAATGATTCAAGTTGATTCTTCAAGTCGCCAGCAACTTTTGGCAAATCTTTTAATCCTGATGCCATTTTTTTGACTTTGATGATTTTACACAATAAAAAAAGCTTGGTTGAACTGCAAATAAAAAGAAGAATTTATCATTAATGAAATGTTTGACAATAAGCAGCAACAACACTGCGTAGAACGTAGGTATGTTTATGTAAACTGGTTTCAGTGGTCAGGTGTTTGGTGAGTCGCATTGTTCATCGATGGGGTCACGATCGAAATTTTTAAAGCTGACCTATTTCAATTCAAATGTCAGTCTGTTCTCTCACTCGATGTTTGTTACCATAAATGGGTTTGTTGATAAAATCTCTTCCAATAAATTGCTCACAAATTGCTTATGAAGCAAACGTAAATGTCGCGACTTTTTTTTATCGTTACTTAGCTGATAATTTGATCATGCAAACAGATTTTCATTGTTTGGCCTTCGATCAAATAAATATCTTACTTTACGCAGCAGCACAACATCAGTTATGAAAGCATGTGGAACCGGTTATAGTATTCGATTGCGCAAACAAAACAATGAATATTATTCTGTAAGCACCGATTTTGCGTACTTAAATAGAAAACATCTCCAGAAGAATATCTCCGTAGTACCCTTTTTCGACTTGACACACAGTTTATAACTTGATTAGTTTATAAAAACCTTTAAACCGTTTGTAACAAAAAAAAAAAAAAACGATTCTATAACTGTGTTTATATTCATCAATTCGACGTGTTTGTATTGTTTACGAATCTCGTGTGTTCAAGCTCAATGGTTTCATGCATTCTTTTAATTTGCACAATTTTTGACGCTCAAAATAAAAAAGTATTTCACGTAGCGCACAGTTAAATTTCTTAATCATTCAACCCATCAGAATCCTCATTATTTTAGCAAAACCAAACAATTTAATAGCATATTTGGAATTTCATTAAAACAGCAGAAAACAGAGAACGGAAGAACGAACAAAAAAAAATTAATTCAGCCGGCTGGAATTGTTAAATAACAATATTACGATTGCGATGAGCATGTATCTAATAGGAAAAGAAATAATGAAAAGAGCTTGCGATGCGACCAAGAGAGAAACACGCAAGCAAACTCATGATTTGTAATGAAGTATCTGGATATACATATGAACAATTTTATAATGCAAGATGTTAGATGACTCATCACTAGAACATTTCAAATATTTTTAACAAAAGTTAATTCAAAGTTCGAATAAGGTTCGAAGTAATTTGTTCTTGTGCATCCAGCTATTAAACATTTATGTGGATATTTTTTATTGCTCGATTTCTCAGTAGGATTTCAAATGTAGGCGCAAGAAAACAAGGTTCTGATCTGACGTGTTCCATTGCTTAAAAGACCCAAACGAGCCCGGAATGGTTCACTGAACTTTTTTTTATACGTGCGTTGTTGTTATTTTACACCCGCGTGCACATTACCGCTCTTCTATGTTCTAATTAAAAATATATATTTTTTTTATTTCACCATTCAAAATGGAAAAAAAGATATTCATGAGGAAATCAGAGAAATGGAACGTCGGTTCTGGCTGATGGCTCAACTGGTTGGTCCATGCGAATGTCCACCCACGCAATCAATCCAATTTTTTATTACTGGTGTTCTCTCTATCTCCTCATGACTTTGTGTAAGGCTTTGCCAACCCGACTATAATTTCATTGAATCCAGCAGATAATTCTCGTTAGGCATTCTTCTCTCAGTTGCATTCAGTCACATAGTTATTCCCAATTTCGTATTTCTTGTGTGCGTGTGAATTAAAGCAACACTTTTTGGGTTCGTAAAAATTACGAATTTCATTACAAGAGACATTACATAAATTATCTAATGTTTCGCTAGAACATCGGATATCGGATGCATCTCTCATCAAACGGCAATGATTAAAAATAAAAATTATTCATCTAACAAGTGCCGCAACTGTAAAAAAGCAAGATTTATCCGTAGGTGAAGGTTTTCCATCATAAATTCATAAAATGTAGGAGAAAACTGAAAGCGATTAAATTAAAAGAAGCGTCTGGAATGCCGGCAAGAATAAAAATATATTTGTCCTTGCACAAGTGCATTGACCTGCGCTGACTGGAAAATTTTCCATGAGTCATTATTGATTTTGATCTCAAGCAACAACTTCATAATGCATTTTCTGTTTTCCATGAATGTATTTGTGTGCGACTGAATAAAAATCCTTGGCAAAAACGTCTTTGAAGTTTCTCTCATTTCGCATACAAGAAGAACAAAAAACTGTGAGAGACATTTTGGGGCAAGTCTCGAATCTTCGCCGGTTTTAAAAACAGAAATAAAATCCTGACGAATATCAATAAAAATCTGACGACGAACGCGACGAATGATTAATACATTTCATGTAGCTGACGACAAATGAGTACAACTATGGAATTTGAATGTTCTCATATCCACCAGCAAATTGCAAAGACAGCAAAGGAAAAAAAGCACACATGTATCATTCGGCATGATAATATCACTTTAATTAAGCATCGAAAATAAATATAGTTGCTAGCTCTGTGTCAGAAAAGGGGAAAGTATTTCGATATTTCCCCATGATTCGCAAATTGCACATGGGTGAAGTAAAATCGATTTTTCACCCTTGAATAGTTCAATGCTTGACTATTAAACTTGATGATTCACTTGTACGTTGTCTGGACGAACTTTCTGACACCGGCATTCAAGTTTCCTGGCATTGTTCAGAAACATCTGAATCACACGCAGGGATGAATAATGATGAGTCAAAAAACAACCATGACATTTATTACAAATTTACAACTATTTATCATTCATCCATTATTCTGTTTGATAAGATGGCAATTCGTTATCAGAATTTCAATGCCAACTCAGATCGTGTAATGTTGGATAGTCGACAGTGGGTAAGGACATAAAAAAAGAACATTCATCGCCATGGAAACATGCAGACGAATAAAAATAGATAAAAGATACATAAAATCTCACTAAATGAAAAAATTCCCATCGATTTTGTGTTTGATTAGCTTTTCAGGAGAATTTTCCTCTTTCAAAAAAAAAGAAGCATTTTCATCCATTTGTTACAGCAAATTTAGTTTCACAATCGAAATCGACAGCTTTCAATTTCCACAAATATTCAAAATGATTTTGTAGTTTTCAGATGAGTGTTCGTTCGTTAACGGTAATTTTTCTTTTCTGTGTTTTACATGCAGAAGAAATCTTGACCGTAAAATTTACGAAACTGCATGTCGTTGCAGAAAAAAATAAAAAGAATTGCACTAAATTAAGTTCAATCAAATAACAGCAAATTGTTTTCATCGACAAAAAACCACAAATGGCGCATGGGACATAGACCCACTGAAAATTGTTCCCAATTCTTCTGCTGTCTGAGTTTTTTTTTGTGCTGAATTTGCAATCAAAAAATTGAAACTGAGCGCCGCGAAAAACGAATGAAACTCTTCGGCGATGAACACTCTGGCAACGTTACATCCAGCAAATAATTTATTCAAAAAATTTTATTTCACGTATTTCCTTCGCAACCAATAAAACGCAAAATACGTCCTCAAGACAGTGTCGCCGTCCATAAATGGGCAGTTTCAATCAGCAAACAAAATTGTGTACTTCCACTTCCATTATTGGGCATAATATTTTATTTTTTTGCTCTGGTCGTAAGTCTGATTAAAGTTCAATTAGCGGGTCCTTGTGGAATCCATTTCAACAGATGTAAGTTGATAAAAGAAAATTAATCATAAAAATTAATTAGCGTCTTACAATTTAATATTCTTGATAAATTTGCCATCATTCGATATTTAGTAAAGGAGAAATCTTATTTAGTAAAGCATAAACTGTCGCAAAATTTCACCGGACTTTGATAAGAATCAAGCTTTTTAAAATTCATAAAAGATTCCAGCAATGCGAGATCTGTTAAATCTCAACCTTACTGACCATATGGCGTTTTGAGGTCATTCTTGGGATTCACTACCCAATCTCTTTCTCTCTCTTTTTTGTGCCTTCCGTCTTAAGACCTCAAGCATCATGTGTAACTTTATTTCTCTTGTGCACATTTCGCATTGGATGTTTGTACCATAAAACATTTTTAAATTCTGGTTTTATTTTCTTTGTCGTCAAACAACGAAGACTCGAATAAAGTTATTACAAACGATCCGCAAGATCGACACACATACACACGCACAAGAGTTGACTCAATTGTAGCACAAAAACTCCCAGTCCCTCAAATGAGATGGTTGATAATCCCGTGTTTCATCAAGATTTCTTTGTTGCTATTGCAAAACGAAACTTTCTTTATTTTTACTAGGTAGATATAGCCGCCAAAAAAGACGGAAAGGAACAAAGTATGTGGTTAAAAATAAAACTCAGTTAGGCGGCTTTTAATTTTAATTCAATTTTGTTTTCTTTTTTTTTTTTTTGGTAAATTAGAACCGACTGACTCGCGCACAGTGAAATCATATGCACGTGAGTAATTCTAGAAGCTGAAATGACGGTTTCACACAATCTTTGTTTTCCATGTTCAGTGAAACATTTCAGAACAGAAAAAATTGTTTAGTTGCATCAATTGAATGCACATACTTAGAATATTACAAAAAAAAAATTATTGTGCAACGTGGAGCACGTTTTTGCAATTTAGATGTATAATCGAACAACTTTTCTGTCTGGAAATCAATGGAGCAGACAATTCGTGAATGGCATTACAAATTTGCGCAAAAATGTAATTAGAGGAAATATTTTTGATTCCGTCAAAAATGTTACGAATCTATTCTCCAATCAATACTAATAGATAATGAATCAACTAACTTTGGTGCGAAAATTTGGAAACGATGAAAAATAAAATTTCATAATCGAGCGCTATAAAATTATGAAAAAATTGTACTTAAAAAAGGGCGCGGCGCGGTGGTTTCAAATAAACGATAAACAGAGATCATAAACACGTTCGCGTTAAGAATACGTTTTTAATATTAACCCCTTCAAGGAGCTGCGCACACTTCAAATGGCTTTCAAGGATATCAGCATTCCAGAAAGTAGATGCGCATAACCATCTTAATATTTTAATATCTTTGCATCAACCTTATAACGATTGTTTTTTATTTATTTTTGAATCCATAAAAAAAATTTCCTTAAAGTAATGTGATAAGAATGAAGCGAGAATTATGATAAGAATGGAGAACTGCAACTTAACCCTTTAACGACAATTGAGTTTCGGCAATTTCGTTTATTCGAAATTCAAAATTCATCGCAAATACAAGTGAAAGTTTTTTTTTTCCACCGACACAATGAAATGTACAATCAAGTGACGATTTCAAATAAAAAAATCATAAATAATGTTAAAATAGAGACAAAACACGATGTAGATAAACTCATTTGTACATATATTTTGCGAATTCTATGAGCTATCCTTCCGTTCGAGTACACACTACTAAGGCAGGGTTGAGAGATAGAGAGAAATTGAATCACAGTGCTCCCAGAAATCTAACATTTAGATATAAAGAAGCACTTGATATGCAGTTAGGTATATGCTACATTTTGATGTTTTAAATTAACATTCAAAAAATTTAGTCAAAATCTTTTCAACACCAACAAGATCATACGTAAACTAATAAATGATGATTTACGAGTCTCACTTTAATCGTTTATTTCTTCTACAGTAATTCATCGAGAGAAACTGCTGCACCTGATCTCAACAACCGTCAAATAAATTTTCACTTTTTTCGTATAGACAATACGCCATAAAAAAACGTTTCAATAGTCAATAATTGTACAATGGTGCTTCAAATGTTATCTCAAGTTCAGGAAGAAACCTGAATTGTGCATTGCAGCTTGCAGTCGACTTTAATTCGCTTCGATTCATTCCCCGTAGAAAAAATATTTCTACCGTTTTGACAGCAAATATGAGATGGAAACTTGAAGGGATTTGTCCCCTTTTTTGAATTTTTCTTTTTCCCCTAAAATCGCAGTTTAAAAATAAAACTCGTGTTTTTCTCGTCCATCCATTAAAAAATAAAAAAAATTTGCGTGGTATTGCAGAAAATATTATATTGCAATGTTGCCGGCTTTTTCCATTCTAAGGCGCAGCGCACCAGAAATGAAAAATTTCTTTAAAGATTCTTTGTTACTTAAGCCATTAAGTATAGTTTGAAGTAGAATTTTTTTTTAATTAGGAGCTTTTTTAGTATGATGTTCTCAAGTTACGTAAGCGTAACCAGCAATACATTTTGCGTTTTCTGATTCTGCATGGATTATTTCATTTCTATCACACGTACTCAAAACAGGTAAAAATAAGAATGAGTCATAATTAATGGAGCGTAAATGTTGATATGTTGCCAATTAATTGAGTCGCTAATTTGAAGAAAGTCGTTGAATGTGGGTTAAATTCCGGTGAATCATTTGATGGATATGAATTTTTGCGCGTGTCTACAGCAAGCAACTACTTAGCTCGGGTCGTTGGAAAAAAAAACTAACAAAGAACTTGATATCGAAACAATTTTCGATTCGGTTCCACAATGTTGGGCACGACTCATTATCGAAACAATTAAGAGAAAAGTACAATCCTTGTTACAGAAATTTAGGGTTCAATAACCTTACAATCGTATATTGTTTATCCAAAATTTAAATCAACTGAAGGAATTCATTTGGATATATTTGGCAATATTTTATGAGTGGAGGAAATTTGTATGATTAATGGAGGAGATTCGCGTCTGATGTTTTTGTTCGATAAATTTATATGCGATGATGTTGAATTGCTTTGTTTGTAGTAAAAGCAGTCGGTGTATTTTTTTTTTTAATTAGCGAAACAAAAATGATGTCTTTACTCACTCACCTACTTAGTCTTAAATGCTCGCCTTATGCCTTTTTTATTTCCAGAAGGATCGGTTTAATGATTAGCGGGCGTTAGCTTGGTTAATTTTTTTAACGTCTTCACTACTCGAAGCACAATTCTCGACTATAAATGATGAATGGATGAGAATTTTAAACGGAACAAACTTTTATTTCGTTAACAATTTTTAAATCATGACACGCCTGAACTACACTGCTAAGTAGCTAAACACCCAAACTTCGACTCTTTCTTTTTCGCGATCATCAAGTAAGGTATGTTCCTCAAAATATTTAATTTTGCGGAAATTTATTGGAAGGAAAAAAGAAATACAGTAGAAAATTATTTCACATGAAGCATAACAGCAACGTTCATACCAGTTGATTGGAAAATTACTTCTAAAACTAGCGCAACAAGCAGAATATGCGTGAAAAATATTGTTTTAAAAATGTGCCTTCGTTTTATTACATTCCGCGGTTCCAGCATTTTGCGGATTGGACAGAAATGTCAATTCTACAATTAAAACTACTTATATTTTAAATTTTTTAATTTCATTTTAGCGCATACGCTGCTGATTATCAACTTGCAGAGATCAACAAAATTTCTCTAAACAATCATGGATAAACCAGTTGTGTTGGCCCGTGTTATGAAGATTCTTGGACGTACAGGATCCCAAGGACAATGTACACAAGTAAAAGTTGAGTTCCTTAACGATCCAACTCGCTCTATCATACGCAATGTGAAGGGACCAGTTCGTGAAGGCGATATCCTGACTTTGCTTGAATCCGAACGTGAAGCTAGAAGATTGCGATAATTTCCATCGCCTTACTGGGGTTCGATTCTTATCAGTATCATGGTAAGTGTCCCTATCACATTATTTCTTCCGGGGCCGTGAGCTTATTTGTCAATATTTTTTTTTTTAGGTTATGGAGTGAGATCCCATCAATACCAGTTTTTTAATTCCGAAAAAATTTCAAAATAAAATGAATTGATAAGATATCCAGCAATGAGTGTTTTTTAATAATCATGAAATTGTTCCATTTGATTAGGATAATAGAACTTTCTATACTTTCTTTTTCTAATGTGTGCAAAAAAAAGAATCTGGCTAAACTTATGAGTTATAGACTTGAGAATGCATACAGTTGTATATCATGAACATCAATATGGATGTAAACGATTGATTGCTCGTTTGATCGTGATGTGAAAGAAACATTTTTCTACCAGCACACGAAAATATAATTGATGCCAGTTGATGACTTCCACACGAAATTCCCTCAATTTTTTCAAAATCTTTATCTGGAAAATGGGGACATATTCAAAAGTCTTAAATAGGTGCAGTAGTGTAGTCTTATTCTGGTAAAAAAACGATCTCGATCAACAAATTTTGTTGGATTGGGAATATGTTCGTATCCCTGTAAAGAGCAAACGTCTGAAGGAATTCCGTAATTAGAGCGTTATCTTCCTGAAACAGCTAAGATCTGGTAGATTCGCAATGCAATTACTTGCTGAAGGCGATGGAAATGTTTTTATTTTGCTTCTGTTAATATTGATAAGAAATTAACAAGAAAATATTGCGTTGACAATGCAAATGTATCAAGATTATGTACAAGATTTTTATTATTTCAGGAGAGTCAGGAAAAGTAAGTAGTGACCAGCATGAAGCCAAATGAAATGATAAGTAAAAGAAAAGTCAGAAACAAGTGAAATCCCGTTTGTAATTTTGTGATTATCATAAATAGATTTTCAAAGAGGTTTTATTTATTTATTATTATTCATCCCACAACGTTATAAAAAGCCTTCCAGAAGTAATTTCCTTTTCCCTCCAATAAAAAAAAACGTAAGAAACACAAATTTTGATGCATAAGGAAAAACTTTCTTTTGTTCAGAGAGTTAATAAATTGATTATTCTGATTTGTCGCCTCCAGCCTTCTGAGCTTTGTTCTGCAGTTTACTGAACTCATCAGTGAGACGATCATATTCGCGGTTGAGTGATTCTGCTTGTGACTTCAATGCTTCCTTGTCCTTAATTTCCTTCTTCAATTTTTCTTCCAATTCTTTAATCTTATTTTCCAAAAAAGCTTTTGCAAACAAATCAACATCTGTTTCAGCATCAGTCTTCTTTGTATCCTTTTCAGCCAATAAGGAACGAGCAGTGGTAGTTGCCGACTGTGCCTGACGCATAGCGGCTTCTGACTGCGCAACTAAAGTAGCTTGTTGTGAAATCAGGATTACCAATCTTCGAATGACGAGCGACAAGAACATAGCAAAGCCAGCAATGTAAAAATTGCGTTGAGCTCTAAATAATCGCATAGAATGCTGCATGCCTAAGTTCAATGATGTTTCTTCTTCTGCAAGACAAAGCAACTCGTGTGAATATCAATCATAACTGAAACATCATTTAGGCCACGTCTTACCAACGTTAGAATATTTACGCATTTCGCGAATTGCCTCAAGGAAGAAAATTACAAGAACGCCCAGCAAGAGATAAAAGTATATTTGGGCCTGTCTTGACAGAGATAACAGGAATCTTGAGTGGAAGAATTTGCTCCATCTGGTGGCACTGATCACTAGATAATAAAAATATTTGCTGTTAGAGGAAAGGGGATTATTAATAAAGAACAACTTACATGGCAAAACCAGCAACAGAACGATTACGATTTCCGTATAAAGAAATCCGGCTGCGGATCATTAAAATGATAAATAAGTGAATAGGTGAGTAATAACTATAAATACAACAAAATTTAAGGTGCAACTATACAATATTTACCGATAATAGACCACGTAAGTGACATTTTTTAAATTGTTTCAAAAATATTGACTGCTTGGCTCGTAGTACTTGTAAATTGGTAGATGACTTTTTCTGAAATAATTCCGAAATTCCGTATTTCCGAAATTAGATTTCCAGGAAAAAATAGCAGCAACAATAATGTTTCGTTAAATATTCAAGGCTTGTCAACTTGAAAAGTTGAATAATAAAAAAAAGAAGAAAAAAGAAAAGGTGAGCTCGTCGGTAAAAGTTAATAATCCTTTAAATTAACAAATTTACAGTAGGTAAAGAAAAACCGCAAACATGGTACATGCTGAAGAACTAAATGATGATGATGCCCCGGAGAACACTCTTGAGCTCTTTACTGAATATGAAGAAGTTGTGAAAATGATCGATAATTTGCATCAGGTTCATGATAAAGGATTTGAAAAAGCAAGAGAAAAGTTTTCGGAAGTTCTCTCTAAGTATCAAGAACAACCACATCTATTGGATCCGCACATTCCCCGACTTATCGAAATCCTGCTCGCCATCACTCGGAATGAGTCATCACCAGATGGTCTTGTTAATGCTGGATTCAAGTACTTGTACCAAATATGCAAGGTCAGAACATTCAAAACCTTCGTAAAATTCATGCCGCATGAGCTCTCTGATATAGATTTTGTTCTAAATAAGCTTGAACGTCAGAATTATGATGATTCTGATAACTGGGAAACTCGCTATATGCTTCTACTTTGGATGAGCATTCTAGTTATGAATCCATTCCATTTTTCTCGTCTCGATGGCGCTAGTGATATCAATGTTAATGTTCCAATTCTACCTAAAATGGAAAGAATTTATCGATTATGCAAATCTAATTGTCGCGGAAATGACACCTGCTCCACTGTTGCGGCATTTCTTTCTGCAAAATTCTTGGTACGCAACGAAATCAAGGATATTTATCTGGAACAGTTCTTCACATGGTGCTTTGCAGAATTTGGTTCTGACAAAGTTCATATTCGATATGGGACACTTGCAGCTATTGCAGCTATTTTAAAGCAGGGCAAGCGTGAAGACCTTCTGCAGTACGCCCCAAAAATACTGAAATGGATTCTTGAACAGGACTTTAAAATGTCCCAAGACTTCCTAAAGAATAAGTATTATATAAAAATAGTTCAGCGCATCGGGTTGATCCTAATGGCACCCAAAATTGCTGCATGGCGCTACAATCGTGGTTCAAGATCTCTACAAACGAACCTCACTTCAAACATCACAAATAGCATTGAACTGTTAAAGTCAAACATTCCAATAGCAGCTGAATGCGATGAAGATATCAACGTGCCCGAAGAAATTGAAGAGGTCATTGAAGAACTTTTATATGGATTAAAAAGTGCCAGCAGTGACGTTCGATGGTTAGCAGCGAAAGGAATCGGACGTGTAACCAATCGTTTGCCAAAGTCTCTTGGCGATGAAGTTGTTGGGTCAGTTATTGAAATTTTAAATCCATTAGAGCAACATGAAGCCTGGCATGGAGCATGTTTGGCAGTTGCTGAACTGGCTAAACGAGGTTTACTGCTTCCGTATCGTTTGGAGCATCTCGTGCCACTTTTATTACGTGCACTAGTGTATGACGAAATGAAGGGATACATGTCAGTGGGCCAGAATATTAGAGACTCAGCTTGCTATGTCTGCTGGGCATTTGCTCGAGCCTACGATCCGAGAGATTTGCAGCCGTTTGTGCAACGAATCGCGACAGGTCTTTTAATTGTTACCGTGTTCGATCGTGAAATCAATTGTAGACGTGCTGCATCGGCCGCTTTCCAGGAGAGCGTAGGAAGGCTGGGAACATTCCCTCATGGGATTGACATCTTGACGGCTGCTGATTTTTACACCGTTGGATTACGAAATAATTCTTATTTGTCCATTAGTGATTATATTGCACAATACGATGAATACACAATTCCATTGCTCGATCATCTTGTGGAAATGAAAACCGGTCATTGGGATATTGCCATCAGAGAGCTAGCGGCAAAAACTCTAAACAAGCTGACGCATAATAATCCTGAGCACATGAAGACCAATGTGCTGTTCAAACTCTTTGAAAACACTGATTCAATTGATGTAAACGCGCGACATGGATCAGTTCTGGCTATTGGCGAAATCATCCTGGCTTTGGTGGAAATCAATCCTGTGCTGATTGATGAATTAATTATGAATAAATTAAATGGACTCATCATAAAATTTCAAACGCGTGAACAATTTCGCGGCATGAGCGGCGAATTAATGAAAATGGCAGCGCTGGATCTGATTAAGAATTGTAGTCAAGCAAGAGTTTCCATCAAACAAGATTGCTGCGATTCTTGGCAAACGCTCATTGATTCATGCATTATTAGTAAAGCAAGTCGTATTCGAGAAATGGGAGTTTCGGCGCTGTCTAGTTTGTGTCAAAACTATTATAAGGGCGCTGATGGAAACGCAGAAATTCGTGAAAATTATTTAAAAGGATCAGACAATGATCTCGAAGAGCATGTGCGAATGGGTTACGTGCTGGCAATTGGAGCCCTTCCCGATTTCATGCTGTTGCCGGTGATTGAAGATGTCATTGGAAAGCTTATCGAACTCTCACTAGTTCCATCCGAACCGTCCATTAGAGCTGCTGGTTTGAATCCGATAATTATCGGATGGTCCGAGTCACGTCGTGATAGCGTCAAAGCAATAGGAACAGTCATCACATCAGTTGGTTTTGAAAGGATTTTGCCACACAGTTTAAGAAGAATTTTCGAATGTTTATTGAAAGCTCTTGATGAATATACTACAGACAATCGTGGCGATATTGGCGCATGGGTGCGTGAAGCATCAATGATAGTTCTGCATAATTTTGTTACAAAATGTCCTGCGGAACGATTAGATGCTGATATCATTCATAGTGTGATGTCGGGATTAGCTCAGCAGAGTGTTGAAAAAATTGATCGAACAAGAGGATTGGCAGGAAAGTTGTTTCACAACTTGGTTCATCATGAGCCGAAAATTCCACACATCAAACATCATGAAAGGTTGATGGAAATTTTTCCTACTGATGGCTCCAAGATTCTTTGGTTATTTGCTGATCACACATTTCCGTTATTTTGCCGTATGCTAGAACTTCCTGAATACTCGGAAAAACTACTGATTGGTCTTAGCGGATCAATTGGTCAGCTAACGGAATCGCTTATCAAATATTCATCGTCTTCACTCTTGGACTTTCTTAAAACTCATCAAGTCGAAATTCCTAGAATTTGTGACGTCATCCTTAAGATATTTCGTGAAAATTTATTGAATGAGCGCATCACTTATCCGATGTTGAATTTCCTTGAAATGATTCTCAGCTCTGGAGTCTTGGTAGTGATTTTGGATGATGAAAACTCGAATTTCGCTGAAGAAATTTTCCGGTTGGTAAATTTGGAAATCAAAGGACACAAAAAGCTCTACAAAATTGTCTCGAGCATTAACGTGTTTTGTCAACTGATTCAAGTAAGCGACCTCTGAAAATTCCTCTATAACTTGTTACCATTTTTTCTTTTTTAATTTTTAAGGTTCGCAAATTAAGTCCAAAGATTTTTACGAAGATGGCAATTTTCCTCGGTTTAACGCATGTCCACATTCGCAAGACGGCAGCATTGAAGTTCTATGAAGCAATGTTGTTATATGGTGACACGACTGATGTACCGGAAGAAAATCTTGATGAGATCTCTAGCATTTTGATGGATACTGATTGGGCTCAGCCATTGCCAGAGGTCCGTCCGATTCGTAATCAGCTTTGCGATTTGCTCGGCGTTAAGCCGCCAGTTGCTGCTAATGCACAAAATAATTAATCGGCATCATTTGCATTAGACGTACTCACTCATATACACAACTAAAATAAACAATTGCTTTTTGTCATTAATAAATCTCAAGCCTTCTTTTATTATCTAATAATAGAATTGCGAAAACTACTTTGTGTAAATTTCCTTTCATTTTTTTGGTTTAAACAGATTTGCACTGATTTCGATTAGACTTCATTGGAAGTGTTCAGGCTTAGGATCTTCGGTTCATCGGACGAATCCGATTCATATTCGTTTTCAGAGAGCGATAGTGAGCCTCCAGTTCTCAGTCGTGGTCTTGTTTTGGCACGAAGCGTTGATGGTTCCGATGCATAGCCGCCAACATATTCATCTTCACTGGAAAGTTCATCACGATCATCATTTGCTTGATATGTCGCTGGTACTTTGCACACAATTTGTGCAAGATCAACAAAAGTGTATTGGTTTAATGGATTCGCAGTGTTCTCATCACTTTCTGGTGTCTTTTGCTGAGTCCATTTATTAAATCGCAACAAGCCACCGTTTTTTGAAAGCTTCTCGAAATAATCTTTTCCATAGCAGTATCCAACTTCCTTTATCTCATCAAAGGATCCAAATGCAAGTGTCTTATATTTATCAATCGGTGGTCGCAGATATTCACAGTAATCGCTGTTTTTCACTTGCTAAAAAAACACAATGAGTTAGGGAAATTTCAAAATTTCTAAACTTACTTCAAGCTGTCGAACGCATGAAACGTATGCCAAACGTGACTGAATATCAGGAATAGCTGGAACTTTTACAGGCGATGTGAATGGATTGTAGCGTTTATAGAGAACCCACCAACCGCTCAGATCATCACCATAATCCGTCAAATCAGTATCATCCTGTGAACCAACATCAACCGCTATAATTGATGCAGCACCTTGACTTCGCATCACGTCAGCTAGAAACAGTGAAATATTTTCTATGTTATGACTGACTACTTATTTAAAAACTAGTATAAATATCTAACACTAAAACATGCGTCCTGAACCATAATCTAGGATTAGCTATTACCTGGTACATTATTAACATAACAACCATCAATCAACAGATGACCGTCATCCGGATCGCAAATCGGTGGAAAGATTCCGGCAATACTCATCGAGCCGCGAATATATCGCCACATTTCGCCTTAATATGATGATGAGGGATTAATTAATGATTTCTAGCGATGCAAATAAAATCAATTAAGGATAAGTAGGGATGGGACATTTGGGAAGGGTTTCCAAGGTTCTGAGCATTTTTTTTGTATAAAATGATTCAAGAAATTAACTAACGACATGTGCAATGAAAGAATAGCAGTTTCACCATAGACATTTAGTACATGCCATCACGTGGTCATCACATTGATATTTGTAATTACTTAATGGTCCAGGACATTTATATAAGCATATGAAATTAATTAAATCTTTTTGCCAAACACCAAAAAAGACAACAAACACAAGAAGGAAAAAGTTATGGAAAAATTTAGAATTTTGTTCCATACCTGGTAAGTTATTTACATAGCCACCGTCCAGCAGCAAATGCCCATCTTTTGGATCGCACAATGGAGGCATGTAGCCAGATAAGCTCATTGACGAACGAACATAACGCCATAAGCTCCCTAAATATATTTATTTTTTTTTTTATATCGATTGATTTGAGAAAGAAATTTGAAAAGAGGCCTAAGAATCGAATTGATGGACAATCAGCCATACACCATAGCCATATTGAAGTGCATTAAAGCAATTCAAGAAGACTCAGAACTTGGGTCACGCAAGTGGTGAAAGATATACAGGGGGGAAAAAGCTCAGGAATATGTTAAATTACCGTGTGTATGAATACGGGCGCAGCTATCAGTGATATCGGTTGTGAGTGTGTAGTAAGGCAGCCCTTAAACGATACGAAAATTCAAATATTCAATGGCACCTAACATAGAGACAATAATACTTACACAAATCCTCGATATGATTGTCCCCAAAAACTCCGCGAATCGTTTGATTGAATTGCCTCCCGCTAAACATCGAAGTAATTGGATACGTGAGATCCAGTAGCTGCAAACCCCATTGAGTCATTTTCTTGCACCATTCGCGAGCTTTCTGTGTTACTGTTGTAATGTTCCGCTCGGAGCACCACAGTGCACCCATAAATGCTCCAATCGAGACACCCCCGACCATATCAATTGGAATTCCAGCTTCTTGAATCGCTTTAAGCATTCCAACGTGAGCAGCACCCCTTGCACCGCCCCCACCCAGTACCAATCCAACGGAATTTCCAGTTAGCCATCGTGCGAGACGCGAAAAATCCGAATGAATATTTGGCTCCGAATTCAGAACTTTCACATAAAGATCATTGACGCGATATTGACTTTTTCTCGTGAACATTCGTTTCGGACACAAAATATGATGATGCTTGCTTACCCATGATCTCTGATTTAGCCATTGCACGGTATTTTGTGGCCGCGGGTGTGTCATCTGATGTTCATTGTGTAACAGAACTAATTCTTTTGCTGTTCTTATTGCAAAGCGATCTATTTCACGTTCTAATTTTCCAATCGTTGGCGGTCGGTCAGCAAGTCCAACAATGAGAATCACATCAGCTTGGCGAAGGCAACGCTGCGTCCACGGTGTCAAAACATTTTCGCATTGATAAAGAGTGATATCATTGTGGTCTTCGGTCTGCGAAAGCCAGCTTGTTAGTCGATATTCATTTGACGAATCCATAATATTGATGCCAAGATTCTTTCGCACAACATCTGCAGTCAGTCTTATTGTAGCACATATTGATGATAACGAATGATACAGTTCATAAGTGAATGCTGTTAACGGTACATCCTCAGAGATAGACAATATGGCGACAGTTGAAAAGCGATGCTTGATTTGTGATGAATCTATTGGAACATTTCCGGTTGGTGATCCGCGCATTGATCCGAGAAGGCGATGACTCAAGAGACTGATCAATTGTGTGACAACAACTGGATATTTCAGTTTTATTGCATTGAAAAGACCTTCAGGAAGTTTTGCCAGCTCCGAGTCTCTTACAGCCATTACAGTAGTTGTTCGTGCCGATTCTGTTATCATCTCGACAACACCAATTAAATCCCCTTTGCCATACTCTCCGACAATTTCCTTCTTTCCATTCGGATGTGTCACCACAGATCGTAAACGTCCATTTAAGACAATGTAGGTGCAATCACTTGGTTCATCTTGACGATAAACAGCTCGACCCGATTCTAGAAATACCCAATCCAAGGCAAAATCACACTGCCGCACCAATGCGCTGAGACTTTTAACCACCGAGTTTGCAATGTCAAGGACAACAGATGGTCGATTTGACATGATGTCGTAAACATTTTGCTTGTTCAATAATCCGACACGAGTAAAATGTTTTGATTTAATTGTGTAAAGACTTGATTCACCTGTTAACACGGCAAGGCCTCCAACAACTTCACCAGGATGGACAGTGATTGAATGTAAATCCGATGACTTTTTAGCACCTTTTGTTGGTTGATGGTTAATAATTGTCAATCCGCCAGTAATGACATAAATCAACAGAACATCATCAGCGCTTCCCTGATGTGTTAATGTTGTGCCGGCTAGAATTTCTTTGATTTCAATTTTATCAGCAATCATTGCACGATCGCCTTCTTTAAGACCCAACTCTTTGAGGAATCCATCGATAGCAACATTCTTCATTACTTCAACATCAATAGGAATGTCAGCTGATTGCGGAAGGTTCGATATGCGACGTGCAATCACTGGAAACTCAATGTCAACTGCTTCAGGTTTTTGCTCTGGAATCATTTGACCTTGATTAGTAACTAGTGAGAACTGATCTGACATTTGTCGTTTGTGACCTAGCTGCTGTTGCTTCGGAATGTTTGGTAATGGTGGAACAGATTGAGACTGTTTCTTTTTCTGCGATACTTGAATGTATTCAGTGTTTAGGCCTAAATAGTTATGCAACGCACTAATAGTGACTCGCTGAAGACGAACCATAATGACCTGAATGACTCGTACTAAAATATCCGGACTTTCGTCAAAGACCTCTTTGAATGCAAACATTGGCAATCGGATGACTTGTGAATCCTCAATTGCGCGTGCTGTGACTGTCTTGTATTGGCTCACATTGCCAACAATGACATCAATAAAGCTGAGTAGTGAGGTGACCGTTTCACCTTTCTTCACGACTTTAAGTGAGATTGAGCTGCCGTCGGGATTGTTGAGAAACACATTGAGTTGTCCCGATTGCACAATAAAAACTGAGTCATCATTATCCCCAATCTTGATAAGGTGCTCGCCTGCTTTAAGGGTAATGACTTCAGTGTGCTTGCATATCCTCAGAAAAACTGGTTTTTCAAAATGTCCAAAAATGCGAATGGATTGAAGCAGGTAAAGTGCATCAGGTGGCACTTTGTCCTTCTCTCTTCCGTCTATGATTTCTTCAAAATATTCAGCCGGTGGTTCGGTCACTTTAAGTTCGGGAGTAAGATTGTCTTTCTGCAGTTGCAGTAGTTTTTTAGCGAATTTCATCACAGCTCTTCTTTTCTTGCCCTTCTCGCCGGCACCACCGATTGTTTTGACTTTACGCAACATTCTACGTCCGTAAAACAACATTTTATCACGTTTCCTGAATCGTTTTCCATCGTTGAGAAATGAGCTCGTCAGACGGTCTATAATAGATTGCTCTAAGAAATTGGATTAATTGACAAGTAGGGATCTTTTTTCAAGGACACTTGCACTTACTGCGAATTTTATTCTTCCGCCATAGATGGATGCTTAGTAAAATAGCTGTTGTAACGATTACCACTATCAATGTTATCCAAATCTAGTTTTATATGCAATAATCTTATCAAAATAGAAATTTCCAGTTAAGAAATTGTTTTCTTACATTTTTTCTTGAAATTTCCTTAAGAAACGCTATGAAGTTATCTGAAAAAAGCGATCCATAGCCTCGGTAACTTTTCTTTATCAGCCCAACGATGTCCATGTCAAATTTCCTGTGATTAAACCTCAATTTTTATTCTATTATCGCAATGTTATGGACATCGCAATTTAAATGATTATTGCAGAACACTTTTTTCAAGGGCTGACAACGATGTAAAAAACAAAATAGCTACAAAATAAAATTCTTACATGTGTAGAATTTGAAACAGAAATTTCCGCGCAAAAATGTTCATTTGTTAACAAGTTTCATTCTTATTTTTTAAAAAAACCATGTATTTTAAGTATGTATATTTTAAGTAAATAACTAATTGTATGATAGAAAATTACCTCAGATATATTTTTTTTCCTCCAATCTAAATGACTAAAATATTTTATTGATTTCAAATTAAAACACAAACAATATCGTCAAAACCTATGTTGACCAACAACTGTCGTTTATCTACTTAGGCCAGGCTGAACTCTACCTGGCTCACCCACATGCATTCATTATTTCAGATATAAAAACAAAGCAAGTTTTTACAGAACCAATTCCAAGAAAATAAAAAAAATTAATAAAAATTTACTCCGTCTTAGATAAATATGAATGATTTCCGGATCTTGTCGGCAAACATCGACGAATATAACGTTCTATTCGATAATACCTGCATTAATATGTTTCTATTGTGTTTAATTAAAAACAAGGTGGAAGTTTTAAGAATCATATCTTTTATTGGCTCTCTCATATGTAGCAATTGTCGGTCTGGTGAATTCTTACATGTAAAATTAACATTTAAAATTCATAATTTTCTAGTTTATCAAGATTTTTTTTTTGACTCTGAAATGTCACTTCTAACTTCAGTAACACCAATTTTCTTTGTACACTATTAATAATTTTGATTCTTCTAGATACATAACTCATTGTGTGGCTGTGATAATGAACATATATATAAGTACATTTGAAACTACTTACGTAGTATGGTTTAGGTATAAAAAGGTAGAAGTTTTATTTTTGTATAATACACGTAAGAAAGAAGCCATTATTATTTCAAAAAAGAACTTAGAATTCGGTTAAAAGAAATACTTCAACAATTTAATAATACATATCCACGGCATATACATCCATTGGACATCATAACATTTAAAAACAATTTTAAAAAGCTGTTTCTTCCTTCAGACTTTCACGTTCAATTAGAGCCACAAAAATATATGTAATTCCATGTTTTCCTATGTAAAAAAAGATTTCGACATCAAGTGGTAACAAATCAAATAATTTGTCTTATTGACTTTCATCTATTTAAAGTAATCGTATGATGACCCTAAATTCCCGACTCAGCAATGCCTTCGTCATCTGTGAAAGAGGTATAATAATCAAATTAAGAACTTATCAAATTATCGCAAGCAGTTCATATTCCAAAACATTCAAAACTGTGTAAGTTAATACTCGTATTTGATTAAAAAAAAAGTAGAGTATTTGTTAGTGCTGCAAAGTCAGGGGTTACTAGAATACTTAACTACAACCATAATATACCAAAATCTCATATCTACCAACCCATTTGTTTGATCTTCATAAATATCTCATCAAAATCATTGACACCGACACCAATGTGCAAGCTTTTGTCTTCTGCTTGAATTTCAACCGTCACAAGTTCATTGTTGTTATTGCGATGTTGAAGAAGTTTTTGTTCGGAGTTGGTTTCTTCTTCATCATCATCCTCACTATCGTCATTTATTATTATTGCACCATTTATCTCCTCATCCAACTCCATATCACTATTATTGTTCGTATCATTCGGTAGACTATTAATTTCTACAATTATTTCATCCTGACAAACGACTAGAATCTTGCCACTACCACTCGCACTTTGATGACTAATAATACTAGTGTTACTGCTGCGTTTACTAGTAGCATCGTCATTATTCTCTGGATGTCATCTTTCTTCTTTCCACTGCGCACCTTCACTATCGTTGATAATTGTTGTTGTGGTATTTTCAGTATTATTTGTTGTAGTGTTCGTTTCTAGTGTATTTTCATCATCATTTGCAGTTTCCACCAGAGCCTTTTCTTCGTCGTCGTCATCGTCAATTCCTTCATCTTCCTCAATATCTGTTTCCTGAGACTTCTTAATATTATCTTTGGCATCAATAGCAGTTTCTTGCGCTGCCGTGGAATTAACTTTATTGTTTTGGTCGTTTATTATTATCATGAAACAAGGAAGGGATCAAAGGGATTTTAGTAGGAAGAAAAGAGTAAGGAAAAAATAGAATAAAGTTTATTAATTACTTCCGACACCATATATGAGAGGAAAAAATTGCAGAATAAATTGCGGGTGTTTCTTATTTTCTACTACATGTTAATTACAAATTACTCGCTAAACTGTAGAAAGTATTTTCTTAGTCATGTATCTGTTACTTCTTTGAGAGTTTGTTTATGTGAAATTATATTGGAAATTGAGGGTTTAAAGAGGAAAAGCTAAGCTCATTAATCAATAAGAACTTGACATACCTTCATAACCCTGATTATCATGAATTTCGCGTTGTGGTCCCGTATTCTCTTTGCCCTCGAGCACAGCCATTAAGCATTGATGAATGCAAATGTATTGTTGTTCCGTTTGCACCATCCAAACACGTTCTATTTAATAAAATATTTACAATGCAATGTCATATTGTTTGCAGTAAAAATTATAATTATTACCTTTTCGCATGGTGTAAACAATTCCAAAAATGTCTACGTAATCAGATACTTGAATTTGTTGCAGTATTCTGTCTAATGTGATGAATGTTCCAGAACGTCCCACGCCAGCTGAGCAGTGGACAACAATAGGACGTGTCTCTGGTCCGACCCGTTCTCTAAAAGCCCGCACAAATCGTGCTAGCGTTTGCGGTGGATTTGGCACTCCGAAATCTGGCCATGTCGTAAAGTGGAAGTGGCGAAGAACTCGTTGAACTTCACCCTAATCAATAAATTCATAAGATTTTCGGTAATATAACAAGTTGACTATTTTCGATACATACTCTTTGCAACATGAACTCAGTAACAATCCAATCTGGATAATGGCTATCGTTTAATAACGTGACTTTAATATCTCCATAGTACACTGGAACAGTGTCCATTGGCCAATAGTGATCACTAAAAGATAATAAATTTATCGGCAATTCTTTGATGCTTTGCTAATAATTACCATTTTTCTCTGCCCTTTTCATAGCAGCGAGTGAGCATAACAATTGCTCGAGAATTGCTTTCCCAACACATCCGCCAAAAGTCGTCGCGCGTTGAGTGTAGCGGACCTTGTGTAACAATAAATTCACGTGGCGAATTATGGCCAGGAACATAATTGGCATTAATATAGTCAGATCCTTCATCGTCGTCAACTGGTTGCAGTTTATAACGCGAATGGTCATATGGAAGAATATTTGTGAAACGATTTTTAGGGCGGTTGCATGGCAAATCAGCGAAAGTACATGGTTGATCGCGACCAGTGTGTTTCAGCTCTTCGAACTCTTCGCTAAATCTGTTCCAAACAAAGTAAAGAGTAAATTGGGAGTAAGGCAAATTCTGATATTAAAAAAAAAAACCTGAAATCTGAGTCTGCTGACATCAATCGATAGTGTTCTGCAAAGTTTTTGATTAACACAGGTCGACTGGTTTCCATTGTGCTATCGGGAAGTGACATGTTATCATTCGCTCTTGCATCTAATGCACGTTTGCATCCATAACGCCGACGTTTCAGGAATATTATTGTCATGCATAGAACCATGATCAAAAGTAATGGCACGGCGATTGCTACGAAAAGCGAAGTGTTGTCTTGATCTGCAAATTTGTATAAATTATTTAGTTCATATTGAATGTTAAACTGTAAGATTTTGAATTTAATTTTCTAGACGAATTAAAAAAGGGTGGAGCAAGACTAATGACTAATGCTTCAACTCAAGGGACTCGAACTCTTAACTCACCAGAGGCCGAAAGCGATATAAGTTTTGTTCCTTCTTAATGATTGCATTGAATGATGAAAGCGATATTGGATTCAAAAAGTTTTGAGGAAGGTTACTTAATTATTAAAACACTTACCAGTTTGTATAGGGAAACTGAAAGCAGTGTCAGTAAATTTATCTGCAGCTGTGAATGCTCGAACTTTCACCTTATATGTTGTTCCCGATTTCAATGGGCCATTGCAATATCCTTTCTGACGATTATCACAATTTTCAGCTCCGATTGTAAAATCTTCAATCGAACTATTTTTGAATGGATAATACGGTTCAATGACTTGATATGGTGGCCAAATAGAATACGTTTGAACATCATGCCAACTCGGCATTTCCAAGCCGGATGCATTTTTGCTGTCATCCTCAGCAACAATAATTGTGTACATTATGACGACGCCATTTTGATCAGAGAAATAGTTTTTCCGGAAGCGAATCTGAATTGAATTAGAGCTGCGATAAACTTCTGTTGGAACTACTTGATTGCTCGGTTTTGGTGGTGCCAAAATTGGCATTTTTTGCTTCCAAATTGTTTCTGGCCCGTAGCCAACTGATGTTTTTGCTTGAATTCTAAACATATATGTTTTGCCCGGTGTCAGGTTCTTAATCATTCCCCGCAGTTCATTTGGCTTAAAATCTTTTGTTATCGGATGTGTTGCTCCCTCAAGGCTATATGTTATTGAGAATTGTCTTATAATTCCATTTTGTTCAGCAACAGGTAGCGACCATTCGAATAAGATTTCACTTGGCTGAATGTCGATTGGACTAAATTTGTGGACTCTACCTGGGGTTGATTCTTCCGTTGTGAAACTGGCTGATACTGGTACACTTCTTCTCAAAACGCTAGATTCGGTTCCCGATCGAACTACAACTGTGAATGTGTAATTTCTATGTGGTCTCAATTCGTTAATTGTAATATGCAGATTATTTGTCAGATTCTGGACATATTTATTGTCCACTAAATATTGCACCTCGAATGCGTTGTATTCACCATCAGGCTTATCCCATGTCAGAGCTATTTCAGTGTCCGTTACTTTTGTTGAATTTAATAATGTTATTGGTTCAGGATGTAATCGATCTTGACGTTGAATCGGTTTACTAGCAACACCACCACTTATGGTCCACATTTTGATGTCATATAATCGTCCTGGCATTAGTCCACTAAATGTCACTTTACGATTAGTTTCATTAGCTAGTTTCTCTTTTTCTGGAATGTCTGGATCTCCAATTGAGAATCGATAGCGATCAAATTTAATACGCTGATTTTGTGGCGTTGGTGTGTAGGTCAAAGTCACAGAATTCTTTTCATTCGGTTCCAGTCCATTAATAATAAAGATCTCTGACTGTATCACTGGCATTGTTCTGACTTGTAGCGGCGTCATATCGCTCGTTAAGCCATAGCTTATCACCAGGGTTTGAAAGTTATAAAGAACTCCCGACATCAAATCATCGATAAGTATCTGAACTAAAGGCTGTTCTTCTTTGACTTCTCCATTCTTATCGTTGTGAATTATTGGTGCTAAAAATTCGAATATAAATATTATAATAAAAGGTTTTCGCAACAGGTTGAAGAAGAAAACTTACATATGTTTTGTTCAGAAACATTTTTTGAATGAATATGGTCAGGCGTGTCAGTTGGCCACCAGTTGATGATGTAAAATTCGATTCGTCCCTCTGGCCTTTGCCATTCTAACGTGATATTGCTGGAATCAGCTATAGGTGTAATATTCGCCACGGGATTCGGTCGAACAGTTTGGTTAACTTGTTGAGGATTCGGACTTTCGACACCGTAGCTTGCAGTGTTTACTTGTATGGTGTACTTCTCTCCAGGCGTCATGTCAGTGACATCAGCTTCTGTCGAGTTCACAGATGGCAAACGAACCCATTGCTTATCACTTTCGGTACGATATCTAATTGAATATTCATTGAATATTGAATTTTCCGGCGGCATCCAATGAACGAGCACTGAATTGCTTGTAACCTTTTCAATGGTCATGTTGCGTGGTTGATTCGGATCTGTGAGTATTTAAAATTTATGTATCAAATTGGGTATCATTTGTGACGACAAGGAAGAAGAATATACTTACAAACTGCCTGAAAGTATTCATGAGGTTCACTTCTCAAGCCATTGCTAAGGGCAAACACTTTAACACGATAGCCGGCACCGGGGTAGAGTGGTTTAAATACCAATCGTGTATCTTTTGTCAGAACTGTTTTTGTTTCGGCAGTATCATTTCTTGTATACATTACTTCATACTGCTCTTGTTTCGAGTTGACGTCACTCTTCCAGCTTATATTTAAACCCTCTCGTATTGACTTAAGGTCTTCAATAATGGGGGCGGAGGGTCGTGTTGCAACATAAATTGTCGTTTCATTCGATTCCATTTTCTTTGAAATTGCTTGCACCGTAATAGAGTAATTTCGACCAGGCAATAAGTTCTCGAGTGTGTATCTTATTTTATCGGTTGTCATTGAACTGGAATCACCATTCGTTGTGCCATCAACTTCATGATAACTTATGCGATATTCCTCTTGAGTACTAGAGTTGTCAGGCGTCCACATAATTGTGACAATGCCATTATATTCTTCAAGATTCACTAGATTTTTTACCGGTAATGGTTTCAGTGTTATTTCTGCTGTTGCTGGCCATGATGTGACCTTGCCCGAGACAGTTTTAACAACAACTTGATATGTTTTTCCGGGCTCTAGATTTTCTTTAAACTCGAGAGATACCAAGCTCTCATCGCCCTTTAAAACTCCATGCTGTCTACGTATAGTTGAAAGTGAAACTTGATATTTATCAAACTCACTTTTCCCCATCGGAGGTTCCCATAATACTTTGAATGAATTTTCCGTTATCGAATCCCTGTCAAATGTTACGTTTAATGGACGCAATGGAACTGTACGATATTGAGCAGTCGTTGGAAATGAAATTTCGTCTTCAGACATTGTCTGAACTGATATGTTATATGCACGACCCGGGACTAATCCTTTAAATGCTGCCTGTGCCGGCCCGGGAGGTTCACCTTCTTTCTCAACATATAGCACACTCTCGTTAGCATCAGCAGGTTCAATGGATACTTTATAATGTGTGTAAATGCCAGCAGGATAAGGCGGTTGCCATAAAACTAATAAAGTTGTCTCATTGCGGAACCACACGATGAACTTTCCTGGCGTATTTGGCTCTAAATTGCACAAATCATTTCAAGGGTAAACATTTTAATTGCAGATGAACATATTTAGTTAAAATGTTAAATAAATTTTATAATGAGAATTGTTGTTAAGCGTTATTTAAAAAAAAACTATTAACTAGATATTATTACCTCTCAATATTTTTATATCCAGTAAATCTTTGTGCCGTAGGCGCTCTACGTTTGTGTTAATTTACATTTTTGGTTTTTTGATTATTGTTTAGTATTTTGGTTTTGCGATTAGAAGGCAGATTTTCACATTGTAAGCATTTCGGATAAATACAACAATTATAACAGTTAATTTTTTTTTGTTTTGAAGTTTCAGCCATAATAGAATTGTTATATGAATAATTCACACATGTTTTTTTTTGTTAGATATTTACATACATATAAATAGGTATTTTGAAATTATAGTTTAGAAATAATCTTTCGCCGAAAGTAAAAATAGAAAATATGTCAATCAATTTCATTATTATAAGATAAATAAAATAAGCCTTGTTTTAGAGTTACCTGCCTAAAAGTAAGTGAAATCAAGTGAACAAGTTAAAAATGAGCAGTCTAATATGTTAATTTTAAAACCAGGTGTTAAATCAAAATAAATAAATAATTTGTAGGTAAAATTAAAAACAGGAAAACTACACACCAAAAGAATAAAAAATTAGAACCGATTTTTTTTTGTTTTTAGGAAAAACGGGCTAAAACCAAAGGTTAAACGGAAAATGAAGATTCTATCTGACGAAAAAAAAACATACTTGTTGTGAAATTGCGACTTGTGTAGGCAACAGATTCCTTCTTGTCGAATATCGTGTAGGCTTGAATTTGATATGTTGCTCCGGGTGTTAAATCTTTAAGTGGATACTGAAATGAATCGTCCTCGATCAAGAATGTTCGATTTGGATGTTGCGCATCAGTGAGACCGAGAATCCTTAATTTAAAGGACGAGAAGTTTCCTTGCAGCGGCGGACTCCATGTGATTAAAGCAATTTTACCGCTTTTCACCGAGACCGAAAGATTTGATGGCGGATCAGGCGCTGAAAAATCAAACTCAGTGTTATCATTTTGGATTCTTTTTGCCAGAAGAAGTTTTTTTATGGCTGAATAATAAAACCTACCGGTCGTAATTGAGACAGTCCATGTTAGCCAATCGTGATGCGTGGCGTTAGTGTAATAAAGCCAAAAGCTATATTTTGTTCCTGGAAGGCCTTTTGAGAACTGTATCTCATCGCCAATGTCACGGGATGCAATTGTTGTGTTAGGCGCTGGATATCCATATGGGGGAAAAAAGTCGAGTCGATAGAAGGAATCATCTTGTCCATTGTTGCCTGGTATTTCTATCACAAGGTCGGCACAATGACGAGTCTAATGGAATTTGTTTAAATTTAATTTTTTAGGTCACGTCAATAGTAAAAAAAGAGGAATAAATTCCAATCAATTGTAGAGACAATTTTCAAATATTTAGTTTAGCAATTGTTTGACCGACCGAATTCAAGTTGCAAAATCAGAAAAAAAAGTAGACTTAACAATGCAGTAAAATCGTTTCAAATTCACTTTTAATTGATTATGTATTTCGCCAGTGAACTGCTGGTACAGCTGTTGTTATTAATATTATTTTTGATTTGTTTCCAAATCCAATCGATCGAGGCGAAACACCAGGTAATTTTCAATTAATCAATTCGTGCAATAATTTAATTTAGAAATATAGAATAGCCAGCGAACCATCGCAAAAAAAAAGGTTGCAATCTATCGATTCAGGAGATGCACCATACATATCAACTGAAAACCAAGCAAAATAGAATGAGGCTTTAATTCCACCAACACGTAAAATTTAATCAACATCATCAATTGTGAAGGTCTTATTTATAAGGTGAAATATTTCATTCAGTTTTATTTGTCATCTCTGTATTATGTGGCAGAAACGCATAAATAAATGATGTTCATGCTTCTCGAAGGAGAGTGAACAAACGCAAATCACGAGAAGCATAATATGCGTAATAAAAGGACATGTTCCATAACACATGTACATGTTGCTTTGGCGAATTATGATGCGGGGTTTGTTCTTGTTCGGATGTGATGGAAATTTCATACTTCTCGCGTTAAAACTCCTGAAATGTTTGTTCATGTTTCTCTCATTTTTTTTACTCACGTACCAAACGTTTTTGTGTTTTCTTGCTATTTCTCTCTAGATGCCAATGGCTAGATTATATATCTTGTGTATTTTTTTCTGGAGTATTCCCCCAATTGATAGTATTGCACTACGTTCCATTCATCGTTTCTATAAATAACTGAATCGGGGGCGATTCGACCAAAATGGAAGAAAACAGACTCAAGATGCTTTTAATTATTCAGTAAACATTCGGGATCTTTTTTTTCTTATTCTCTGAGCAATTATTATTTAATGCTTATCCATTAACTGTCAGTTTGGAACAGCAAACATGAAACTTCCTATAGGGATATTCTTTATTCGGCAAAAAAGAAGCTGCATAGGGAATAAATCGTGGTGATAGAATTTAAATATGTTTTCAACTTTTTTTTTTTATGAAACTTCTTCAGCAATTTTAATTACAACAATTGCCATTGTTGAGATGTTGAGAGACCATAAAATATGATTGGTGACAGTTTAAAGTTGAGAACTAATCCATCAAATAATCACGCATTTCGTGACGAAGCAAATGTGTACAGTAGCAGAACAGTCTGTATTATTAAAATTCTGCAACATTTTTAGAGTTTGATGATCCTTCAAAAGTATACAAACGTCATCCATAAAATTCTGCTACGTATAGCTTTTTTTTGCAAACATTCATCCAAACAATGCTGTTTATTTAGGAAAGTGCCATCAAGTAAATCCTGATTGTTAAAATTTTCTTTGAATTGCAGAGATTCTTAAATTTAATATAGAACTGCCGAATTTTTATTGCTCGCTTATTCATTATGTTATAATGAGCTTACAGAAAAATATCAAATGACGGATGATGGCACTTTGCAATGTCTTCCTTCTGACATTAAAATAAAATCGAGGTTTTTAATCATCCGTAAAAACAAGGACAATGTTTACATAGCTCATTAAATATTTAACGATCATTTTCAAGAGTATGTTGAAATTTCCAATATTTCATCAAATGAAATTCATGTTCAGTTTTTATTTTGTTTCTCGCATTTTTTGGGGTGGCGGCACGAGACCAGAGATAATGCTCCAGCGCATTTATGTTTCGATAAAAAGAAATTTCAACTGTTTCGAATCGAAAAATGCCATCGGCAGTATTAACCTCTTCCATGGTTCTCCAAAATGATTGCCTTTCTTCAAAGATATTTGATACCGGCGCCCTTGAGTCTTTCTGCAATAAAACCTATGTTTTCGTTGATGCCATTTGATTACTGCCACTTTGACGTAATAAATTTAATGCAGTTTCGTATATCAAATCGGGGTGTGTGATCTTCAAGGTAGTTGAATTTTCTGGGGCAAAAATATATTATGTTTCACCCTCGCATTAAGTTTTTTTTTTTGTATGATTCCTTGTTTGTTAAATCCATCGAAGGTGAATTTCCCATTAAGACTTTCAGCATTTCAGTTTTTCTTTATATGACAATAATATAAAGGGAAGGGATGAAATTTAATTTTGGAACAATTATCTAAAGAATTTTTTTTCTTTTATGTTTGCTATTTGAATTCCAATCTCGGTTTTACCCTCAATGTCGGGCGACAACTTACAGAAAGAATTTCATTCTATTTGGGCGACATACACTACAATCCCATTCTCCAATCGAAACATTCCGAAACGCTATTCGTGGAAAATTTAATCAAGAACTAAACAAATTACATGCAACATCATATTTAAGTATTTAAAAAACATATTTTAGGTTCGTTCGACCATTCAATTTTCCAAATTTGAAATTTTCTAAACGATGTGTTCATCGATTGATTGTGAAATAAAGCAGAAACAGTGCATAAATAATTCCGGTAACAGACTGTGAAAGATAAGGTTGAAATGGAAGCAAATAAAGCTTTTTAAAAAGTTGAGTTAATAAAATAAGCAAATTGTAGAACTAAGTCAATAGTGATAACGAATCCTATTGTTGTCGATATTTGCAACTATTTTAATAAAACCTTCCAAACAGTCGAGAAGTCGGGGAAACTCCAGATTTATGATCCCAAGAAATGATTCAGCACATTTTTTGTTATTGCGATCATTAAAATTTTTACGAGTAATCAATCACTTGATTTTGTTTCAGTAGTTTGCTTAACAATGGTTTCCCTCGGTTCACAAATTTAAATAAAAAATGTATGTAAGCAATAAAATAATTCTTCCGCAAACCCTGCAAAAAAATTATGGTTCCCCTCCGCGGAAAAAAAATAAGCGTAATGAAATTGGGAATCAAATTTACGGAAGTTACAATTTTCTCTGCCATTTCAGACTAAATTAATTCAATCACACACATACATTGAGCAATGCAATCGGGCCGCTCTGTGTGTACATGCGATAGCAAAAATAAATTTGGTGCTTCTGTGCATCAAATGTGTTACCGACTACAATGGCAGACAATTAAGGAAAAAAGAGTTTTCATACCATATATTGAGAAAGGGATGATAAAGAGCGGCGGATTAAATCATTCAGTAGTGATAAAACTAAACAATCCATTCGACAAGATATTGGTGAAAATATATTGCCCATTAATGAATTCCATGGCAAAACACACTTTGAATTGAAGCTCCATGAAATTAGTAGCGATGAATCATTAAAACGGAATTCGTTTCGTAGAAAGTGTGCTGAATTATTTTGCATTCATAAAATACAACTCAATTCTTAATTGAATTGAAACAAATCCATATATTATGTGTTAATGACATCAAATATGCATCATATTACGAAATCGGCGAATGGAACCCTTGGAAATAAATGTTACCGATCCGAAATCATGAAGAAACCAATATAGAGGCGGCTGATTTAGACAGACAGCATGCAAGTGTGCAAAACGAATGAATAAGTTTTGCAAATTAGCAAGTGAGATTGGGTTTATGAGGAGAAATATTTTTATTTTTACTTTTAAACAATTCAGTTGTCAAAATTAAAAAAAAAATTCAAATTGGATTGGAAGTTTTGTTTTTACTAAATAATGCGCAAGCTTTGCGGGCAAAATGTCTGGTACAGTTGGCATCATATCTATCGGGTCGCATATAAAAATCATTTGTATAGCCTAGTAGTTTGCGGTTCCATAATAACATGAATAAAAGGAACGGTAAGAGATCTATTACAAATTATATGTCCTTGATTATAACTATCTATTCGCAGACATTTAATAGGAATTTCGGTTTCATAGCAACAAAAAAGGCAAATGATTTATAAATGAAGTGTATCACAGCTCTACGATATTAGGGGGAGGGGGGTCGGAGGGATTACATTTTCCTATGTTCTCACTAAATTATGATCTCACTGTTCAAATAAACGAGTTGTTTTTTTGATTTTTTTTTTAAATCCAACATCGGAAATGATTATTGATAGGCGATTTCTCTCTCTACTCTCTACTCAAAGCATACAAAAATCCATTAGCGTAGCATATCAGTAAATAGGTGTGGAACCAGCATGGGCGGATAATGGACAGGTTTGCATGCACATGGAAATTTTCCCGGTTTTCACTATATTGTATTTCCAGTGAGGGAATCTTTCGATTCCATGACAGCAGGGGTGAATGTATAGAATTGTGATGTTTAAGGAAATTGTCTGTCGCTCAGAACAAACTTAATTTTTCAGCCCCATTATTTTAATTTATTGCATTAGCATTATTTAATAGCTGCGGTTTGTATGCTTTTCTGTGTCTTGGTATGTCATGTTGCATTCTTTGGGTCATGCACTGTGAACTAGAACATCGAAGAAGAACACGGTGAGAGTAAAAGTTTTTGGCGTTTCAGAATGTTAATGTTAGATTGATGTATTAATCTTACAACGCGATCATGAGTCATTATAAAAATCAAAATCTACCGAAATATATTCATCAAAAGACCAACGAAGAGCATTTTTTCGCGGAAATTATAAATACAAACATCGAGCGAGTGAAAAACTACAAAATCTTTTGCTTGATCGTCATCGTAAAATTAATTTTTTTATTCGAATTTTTTTTTTGCCATCTGTTCGCAGTTGCTTCTTTTACGTGATGATGAATGAGAGCGACATCACATGTTAGAGGTTCTCATTCTGTTCAGTGAGCTGATACATTTTTGTCGCTTGAAATTTCTGCTTTTTTTAACATAAATCTTATCTGCGGCTGAATCAAACGAGAATGTTATAAGATTAAATGGAACAAAATAATTCATGGACCAGACATTCAATAACAAATTTCATTCATTCAGACCAACCACTTGTCAGCGGGCAATGCAAGTGTTCGTGTAACCCTGCATAATGCAGCTATATATTATGTATTTAATTTTGAGGGCCGAATATTCCAGATTCTCATGAGATAGCGGAAATCATTTCTCGTTGGCGTCAATTGTATAATAATTTTCATACGATAACAGTTAATGTGAGAATTGCATCACTCGCAATAATCTCCAGCCGCACATTGCAAAACGGCAGAATTACAAATACAAACATAATGTGCAATGAAAAACGAAATTTAACGTGAGAAAATATGCAGTTTTCATGTAGGTAGGGCATTTTGGCATTTTATTGATAATTGTATACTGGATTTTTGTGTGTAGCCCTATCTTAATTTGAAAAATTGTCGGTTTTTGATGGTGGCTATATGGCAGTATGGATAGGTTTAACCTATCATAGATACATAGACTCAATATTTAACTCTACTTAGATGACTCTTTCAGTCTTAGAAGTGGCAAGGAGCAAAATAAGGAAATAAATCGCTCCGATTTTAACGAATTAATCCAAGGCTACTTAATAGGATCGTTAGATGGCTATTAGGATCACTGCTATCTAGACATTTTTTAATACATCAATGAACATATTGTTTAGATTAAAATCTACGCACATCAGTTTTAAAAAAACCGGTTAGGTGACCATTAAATTTGTATTTTTGGACAGCAAGTGTCGTCGATTCGGCCGAAGCTTGCGATAAAGGTCGTGCCATTAAACTGTAAATGTCACAAGTGCGCGTTTAACATGGTCAGATTACCATGGAAAATCAACAATTGAATGCTGTTATTGTTGCGTATTGCGCTCGATGAATGTATTAAGCTGGTATGGCACATGTGTCGTAAAAAATAATGATTGAAAAACTAGAGATGTTTTGAGGGTCATGACGCAGACGAGATGTAGGGACCAATAGATTAATTGACTCCCTCGAGAATATTTTCGAAGAATGGCAATCGAAACATCATTTACGAATCCCATTAGGTGATAGGGAGCAGAAACAATGCACTTTTTTGCACTTTAAAAATTGAATTTATGTTATGCACGAAAGTAGAATCAAGAGACTCTTCATGACATGATTGAGTTGACTCTCCAGCAAAATATGCATAAAACAAGTCGAGTATTGGGTTTTATGACGTCTCAGGATGCTGATTCAGCATTATGTTATATGCGAAAATGAAATTACGCGCTATCAGCTAGCAAAAGCGAAACCAAGAAGCACGAGGGTAAAATATTATTCATCTTCATTGAAACTGGTTTTTTTGCTGTTGTTTCACATATGCACACACTCATTTTGGATATGAATGAAGAAGGTGTTGCCGTTTTGCCCATTGTGCCATTTATTTTTTTTTGATTATTTTCTTTATTTTTCGGCCATCCTAAATTCGAATCTGGCAAAAAAATTGTGTGTGTGTTTGGATCTTAGGATGAACTACTTAGTGGGGTGTTCGAAAACGGCATGGAGTCGGGTCAAATTTTGCATAGGCCCAACATCATGATTTTAAAAAAAAAAATTCATAAATAGTAGATATTTCCCCACTCATTTTTCTAACTGTATGCATACAACGATTTTTTTTTAACTAAATAGATATGTAGGTAGCTCAATTATATCGTCGACTTTTGAACATTTTGTTAATTTTAGACATTTAAATAAATTAATATTAACTTCAAATGCATGATGCATCCTCTTAGCGAAATTTTAAATTTCCTCGAAATAGATTTCAGCTCTCTCTCTCTCGATTTTATGGTAAATTTCCATAGTTCAAGGCAATGTTCAAGACATACTTGTTAAGTATGAGTAAAAAAAATTCAGAAATTTTAGATCAAAAAGCAAAAACAACTTTACTGCATATGTACGTTTCGCATAGGAGAGCAAGTGAAGCGCAGAGAGGTAATTTGGTTTTCACGATTGGTGCTTGAATTTTTGAAGGTGAATCTAATGATGGGGAATGTTATATTTGCAAGTCTTCGGTCGGTCATGAATGATGCGATCATTTATCGAGGTTATCCAGACTTTTAATATTTAAAATATGATATTTGAGCGAAATTATTTTTGGACAAACTGGATTTGTTAGGTTTGAAATTTTATCAGTAATAGTAGTGCAGCACTTACATGTATGCTAACGAAAATAATCCATAGATGTAAAATTGTAATGACTGTTGAATAATATCCATTGAAAGTTGGTTTCATTTCTGCTGCCTTGAAGTTGGTTGACGATTTCTTTATTCGTATTGAATATTAAAAGATTGGTTTGTTGGTGACTGTTTCACTAAAATATCTCACGACTTTGTGTGATTTCTTCTCTTTTTCTTATAGGAGAAACACGATCTTAGGCGCTTTCTCGATGTGTATGTGCTGTGACGATTTTCTTATATCTGCTGATTTCTTATAACTTTTTTTTTTTTTTTTCGGGGGTAACTGATTCAAAACTTTCAACCACCTTATTTTTTTTTATCTTTCTTTTTTTGATATGCGTGCGCGGTTCATAAAAAATGAAATCAAGTCGCAGACGTGATATGTTGTAGAGCGAAAATTTTTTATTTTGTCGTGATTTTCCCGTTCAGCTATCAAGCTTAAAATTGCATTATTCATTCACACTTTAATTGATTAAAGACAATTACACTAACAACCAAATTTTGCACGATAATCCTAATCGCTTCCATCGTTACTCGGAGGCTTGTTGCTTTACTCTTAGTTGACTCAATAAATTTATTTATATTGGTTTCATTTTTTTTTTTTCACGACTAAACACTCTCGGAGCCAAACTGATAGAAATTCTAAAAAAAAATGTTTGTATTTTCAGAAGCTTATTGATAGTTTGGCTTTATCGCATTAATTGCCAGCAACATAAACCAGTTTGGAAAAACATAATAAAAGACCAATAAGATTTATATTTTTGATGTTTTTTTTTTCTTTCTGTACAAAATACTAAAGAAACTTTTTTTTACATTCACTTTGAGCAGTAAAGGTATTTTGCTAGAATTTTACGCAAATATCGAACTGTTTTGCATAAATTTTCACTCGATTCGTGCGAGAGGCGATTTTGGGAGTTAAATAAGTTAAATTTTGTGCGGATTTAATAACTGTTTCGCGAGAAATTAAACAAAAACTGGGAGTTAAAATTCTGTAAAATAAAGTAGCGCAAACTGCTCGACCTCGACTTGCCGTTTCGAGAGTCGAATGTTGGTTTTGTCGAAACGAGTGTTGAAAAACACGCTAAAGAAGCGAAAATTCAAATTGAGGGGAAGACATGATGCAGAAGAAATGTTCAGCAAGCCCAGTTCGTTTTATGAATTACGAATATTAGTTTACGGGTATTTTTATTTATATTTTATGTTGTATGTATGGTGTTGTATATGCATTTATATATATGATTAAAGTACCTTGTTAATAATAATACATACATAAAAAATATGACTGTTCCTAAATTCCTAAACTATGTTTGCTACTGAAATATTCCATATAGCTAAGTACTTATCTATATATCTATCTAAATTCTACGCTTTCCATTCCTTCATTCTAAATCTAAATCCAAGTGGAAACTTTTCCCGATAATTAAAAATTCTGAGAAGGTAATAAACAATTTGCATTGCTTTCGCGCATCCACTGTATAATCCTAAGAAAATTACGCAATGAGCTTTATCAAAATTACTACAATGTAAATAACACTACTAAAGAGAACGAAGCAAAAAAGAACAGTCATTCTTCCTGAAGATTTTGCGTCGCTTAGATACAACATGATTTATTTGTAAAAGAAACCTCAGAGACAATGCAACACAATATTGCCACAATCGTCCACCGACGCGTGAATGTTTTCAACTTATATTTAGGTAAATATTTTACTCCCAAACTAATACTTAATAATTAGAACTTGAATTAAAATACAAACTTGATTTAGAAAAAGCTGTTGAAAAAAAAAGAGGAGAACCTTAGAATTTTTTGCACGTTTCTTGAACTCCCAAATATTGTTTACCAACGACAATTGAACTCCAACCACGCGTGTTTACATATTCCCTACGATCAGCAACTATTGAAATTCATTCATAATCTAAAAATTCTATTTTTGTTTTTGCGCGAAAATTTCCAAAGCTACCTAGATAAGTTCATTGCTCCGAAATCTTAATTTCCATAAATTCGAACATTTTTTTTTTGTGGTTTATGAATTTTAACTTCTATGGAATTATCTGAATAATGCAAGAGATCTTAAGCTTTTATTCATTATTTTTGATGTTTTCTGGTTCTTTCATTACTTTTTTTTTCACGAGCTAATTAAATTTGCTGTTTTGGCGTTCTCACTACTTTGACGTGGAACAATTTAACATATCACCGCGAGTGCTGCGATTTTAATAATTCATCCATCTGTGAATGCCCAGTAGATCCATCTGCAAGCAAAGTATCGCAAAATCATATAAATTAACTGTTATTTTTTTTTGGATCTTGCGCGTGATCTGTTGTTTATCCAGACTCTTTTTAAAATATTTCCGGAATTTAATAGATCTTTTCACTTAAAGTTTCATTATTTCGCGGGCATTTTTTTAATGGTATACACTAATTAAGTTACAATTTCAAAGCATTTTTTTGTGTAAAATTCACTTTGTTGGCTCCCGGTATAAGCGGGATTAAATTTAATAAAGCAGTGACAGACTTTTGGCTTAAGAAAATGTGTAACAAAAGTTTAACGAATTCTGCTTAGTACAAAGACGAATAAAAGATCACTCTTAATCAAATAAAATAAAGGGAGAGGGGCTTTTCCATTGATAAATTTATAATCTTTTGACTGCCAATGCTCTAACTTAGGAAAAGATATCGAAAGTTTATCATTATCGATTTTATTCGTGGCAGTAAGAGTGTACGCATATTTTAGAGATATCTCGAAAACTAAATTTTCAGGTACTCTTCGGCATTTGCTCATTTTTGCTTGTTGTCTAGATTAGCTTAATTTAACGACAATTTACTCCATGAACAGATTTAATACCTCACAAAATTAAATATTTATTCATCCAATTTTTGCTATGAAATAAATTGTGAAGAAACTTCTAAGTAAGGGGAATCTTTAAATTCCGATTAAAGTTAAACTTTTGAACGGCATGTGCAGAAAATAATCATAGATCGATCTGTAACCATCAAAATAACAGAAATCAATCAGATTTGAATTACAATTTATACGATTGCGTGGCATTTTGCATAAGTAATTTGAAGCATTCAAAACAAACAAATCAGAAAACAAAATGTTTCGAAATTCTTAGAATATTTTATAGAAAACAAAACAATTGTTACAAAACTGAATGAACCGGCGATAGTTCACCTTCACCCAGTTCATGAAGTCACCGCGGGAATTCAAATAGCTCGTATCAAAAGCAAAGTCACATGTACGATCGAATCCTTGAAAACCCAGAAAATGAAGAAAATAAATCCGTTGTGCAATCTCTGATCACAATATGACCAGGAAAATTTTCATGATCGAATGAAAAAACGCTCTTCGAAACGTATTCAGATATTCAGAATAATCGAGCACGAAACTTTTGTTCTCACTGTCTTCTGAATATTTACATCTTTTGACATGAGAGTTGAGCGCAAATAGCCAATTGACATTTTTCGGTGTTAAGAGAATTTTCTGATGTAGATTTTTTTTTTCTTTTAAAAAAAAAAGAGAAAGAAAAAGAATCATATTCAGAAACTAATAGTAAAAAAACAGCCATAAAACTTCATGATATGTGAAAAAAAAAAATTAAATAACTCTGAAATTATCCACATTCATGTAGCAGCTCGCTGGCTGCTGTTGTTATATATATTTAGTATGTTTAAACGCGATGAAAGAAACTGAAGAAAGTTAACGGTTCTTTTTTCAGCAATAGGAAAAAAAAATCGAAAAGAATACGCGCAGTATAAAGAACGCGAAAACTTACAATAAAAAAATAAAATAAAATGGAAAATAACTTTCAGCAATTTTAATACTGAAAATTATCGTAGAGAAAATTCTGAAATAAGAATATTTTGACAAAGAAATGCGTGCACTAAGCATAGTTCTACTATTCTTGGAAGAATAGTTAAAATATTATTGTTACATTTTATATTGAGTTCTGTACACATAACTTGATCTTGTCATGGTGGTTTTTGTTTAATATGCATTGCATATAATTGCAGTGATAAAGCTTTCCAGTTTCCAACATTGTTTCAAGAATATTGCCGTCTTCCGTACACGGTCAGAATTCCTTGCAAATTCTCCAGAAAATTAAATTCTGATAACCTGCTGTGAATTGAAAGAAAGTTCAAAAACATTTTCCAAGTCGATTTCTTCCAATGACAATTGTTTTCGTATCATGAACAAAATTTGCTGTTGTTGTAGTTTTGTTTTTTCTTAATTAAAATTTGTTCATTTCAGCTAACAATAAATAATAATTGAATGCCAGTAAAAAAGACAACTGAATAGCCATAAAATGTGTGCTCTACCTCTAACTAAGTAGTTAATTACTTCTTAATTCTCTGTTTGTGTCCTATTTTGGAATGTTTTTTTATATTTCTTTTAACAACAGTTTAACAGTCCGTTTTTATTCTCCGGCAAGTGTTCGTTTCTTGTTTAATTAGTCTATAATTCGTTTTCTACTCGAGACCCACCATAGCACACCGTTCATAAATGAGTTCATCCACCCATGCATGAGCGCGAGCATAAATCACAATAAGATACATTACATAGACTTTGTTTTATTCACTGAACTTTCTTAATCAAGCAAAAATATTCAACATAAAGGATTTTCAAGGTTCTGAAATGAAATTTTCTGGAAAATAAGTAGTTAAGTTTTCAACCCTTCAAATTGTTTATCTGGTGAACAATAAAGTAATAAAATTAAGCGACGAAGAAAAGAAAGGACAACAATATCATCCATAAAACAGTAAAAACATCTTGCTGCGCTGTCGGATCTCTTCAATTTTCAGATGTTTTGTCATAAAAACACTGCAAAACATTTTTTTTTTAACGATAGATTTATTGTTAATGAAATTTGAGGATCAAAGGATTGTTTCGGTTATAAAAAAAAACATGTTTGCCGTTGTTGCATCATAAAACATCTTTTTCTTAAATTTTGGCGACAATAAATTTTTCTACCTGGAAATTCATGCTCAAAATATTGTTTTTAAATCGTGGTTTCCTGAATGTCTCCTTCGCATAAATAAGAATAAATTTGCATGGGAAAAAGGGTTTTCAATAGTTAGAGAATCTCATCGAATGATCGACATATTGGTGATACATGAGAATTAAACAAAATTTCTATATGAGGGAAACGATGTGAATTTCTGACAGGTGGCTGGCAAAGTGTAACAAATAACAATTGATATTCTTTTTAAAGGGGATATAGAGTAGCAGTGTTTCTCTTTCTTCTGGTTTTCCATTGTTCAACCCACAAAAATATAGGAATTTAAAATTATTTTGAAGGATTCTCTCACAGGACCGATCACGAAGGAAGATGTAATGAAAGATGCTTCTGACGACAATAAATTTAAGAGAGAAATTTTCGTGGGACTATTTGATCCTGTTTATGGGATGCATTTAAGGGATTTTCGAGGGGACTGAAAATATGGCGAAAATAATCTTTAACAAACTTTGTCAATAAAACTAAAAAATATTAATTGTTTTTCTAGAATGGAACTGAATAATTGCAAAATCATCCATAGTTACCTTCCTTTCGGCATACATCTATCTATCATTTTATACGAAATATCTTACCATAATTTGAGGAGGATGAAAACAGGAACATAAGGAAATACGATACGGTTGCACTTTTGGATCCCACAAATGTATCAATAAATTTATTTTTGATTCATTTTTTAAGGGTATACTTTTTTTTACGATTTACGGGAATTTAAAATACCTATATCTATAATATTTATAAATTTAATAAATTGCTGGTTCTGGGACTGGGAGTAGAATTTCTTGTCGTTTTTGATCTTCATCCGTTATTAATAGCATTTCCGATCGCAAAAAAAATTTGCAAGTTTCGACTACCAATTGGACGACAAGTACCTTTGAAAGTATCAAGACAAGAGAGTGTATCAAACAATTATTTTGATCGCTTTGACTTTCTCCAATAATAAAGTGATTGGGACTATAGATAAATGATAAGTATCTCGAATTATTTATTATACATACAAACATTTTCTATTTTTTGGTTGCTTGTTTGATTTAATTCCTTAAAGAAAGGCCAACATTTATTCGCATTCTTTGAAACAGGAAATATTTTTCATGCGAAATAGATCTTTTTTAAATGCACTTTCGATGGTCTCGATTGTTAAACATCCTATTCCCATAGAGGGAATCCGAAGGACTGTTTGACAAAGCTATACAATCTTATTAAAATTTGAGAACAAAAAATAAATAAATAAACTTGACTTTAAAAATTTTACAAAATGATGTGTTTCATTTCATCATTTAAATGAAACATTCGTTTAATTGCGTCATACTCGTCATTTTTTGATCCTCTTGATTTCACAATCTATTTCACTATTTCGCAACCACAACTTTTTTCAACAATATTTATTTAACGGTCATACCCACTACTTAGGTAGTAAAATGCAATTGTGTATAGCACGTAAATGATACCACGACACCAACATCCATATGATTTCCACAAAAAAAGTTGTTGTTCCCGAAGTAAAATAATGAGTTTATGTTTTGACCGAAAAAAGCTACATAGTTCTTCTTATTCCTCATGTTTTAATGCCATAATTTATCTTTGAGTTTTTCTTCAGTGAGTTTATTTTTTCAACATCTTACGAAATCAACAAAATATTTTTTTTTTACGATTTCGATCTTGAGCAAGTTCTTTGACCTCTTCACAATTTTTACTCCACTGATGGGTTTTTCTTTAACATTGACTTTGAAATACTCTCATTCTCTCGAAAATGGAGAAAAAACATCGGAATTTTTTTTTTATTTAACTATTTTCCTCGCCAAAATAAGAAGTTTTGTTGAGAAAGAGCAGAAAATTGAATATATTTAATTGGAAAATGCAAAATTTTTCTGATGGTATGAAACAGAAAGTTCCAGGATTTTTAAAATGTATGCAAAAAATAACTAAGATTAGACATTATGATACGAGCACGTATAAGTTTGTATAAAAAGTCATATCAAATAAAATCTTCAGTCTTCATCATCCCGAAATAATGCTGCTAGTAATGAGGAATTTCGCAGTCATTTGAAAAATTAACACAAGCCAGATTAACTGATTCTGGCCATGATGTTCAGGACGTCATCATCATCAGCATGTCTTTTACCTAAAATATTGATGAGAACTAATTAAATTAATAAATTTCAAGTTTATCCTCTTTCTCTCTAACTGCTTTGCTTCTTTCAAATGAATTTTTTTTTCGAGAGAGAAATGACCTAATTCAGATGAAGGAGTTTGCTCACCTTCGAGTTATGTTAAAACCGATCATGTTTCATCATCCGACACTCCTTGCGAGTGCTAAGTGGCCAGTTTTTTTTTTACGATATATAAACGATCTTTATACAACCACAATTCAGAAAACTTTGTATCAACAAGCGATTGCAAACTGAGTACCAACTAAGTGACAGATTCCGCTAATTTAAAATTCAAACACATATGACGGTCGTGGCTCGATTTAAATATATATATGTGCGCGAACCAATGACAAACATCAATAGTGACGATGCGCCTCCTTTGTATAACCTATTTTTATTGTGTTGTGCTCACCCTCTTGCGCAAAAAAAAAACATTCTTATTAAATTTTCTCTATATTAATAACCATGACGATATTTGCCGCCCTTGTTTATGTACAAAGCCTCAATTTATTTTAAATTATAAGTGATTCCTTCTTAGATTTGAGGTTACACAAGATTAGCGTTGAATGATGAATCACAACAGAATTAATTAGTGACTTGTTTCTTCATCCCTCGCCGTTGCCGTCCGTCATCATCGGTCGATTTGCTTGTTTACATGATTTTGTTATTTCCGAAGCAAAACTTCAAAAGAAAAAGAAATGAGGTCAAATAGGGAATAAGAAGAAATCAGAAAACAAGAAAATCAGGGAACCAACAATATCATCATAACAACACAACCACCCACGTTTATTGTTCTGGACAAATGTCGACATTTGCTCGTGGATGAATTGAGATCATGTGACGCAATGTTACGTGTTTAAATTCATACAAAAGAATCACATGAGTTCGACTAGGTAGAGTTTAAAAATATATAAAAATCGTAATCAAGGTCTTCCATTGTTCCATCGAATGTATAACCACAAAAGCCCAGCCATAGCCTGTTCGACTCATCCATCATACGGCACTTTTTTTTCGGTCGTCTTCAAATCGACCTTCAAAGTTGGCGATATAAAAATTAACATCACACAGTTGTGTGAGACGTAGCGAGAATCAAGTGAAACGAGCCATATTTACCGTTGATTTCGGCGGCAGGCAATTGCAACAGAGAAATCTGGATGATTCAGTATAGCGTGGGTGATTTTAGTGGGACAAATACTTGATACAATTATGTTAAAGACACAATAATTTTGTTTTTGTTAGTCGCATCAAATATTTGATTTTAGATAACGTTTTAAAGTCTGATGAAATTTCTCCAATTTTCGACCAATATAGAGGATGATGATTTTAATTTTGACCTTATAACGTAACCTTCCAAACTGATTTCTATAAAATGCATTCTTAATGACGATCGAGAGCAAATCACCACAAAGAATGCTCTCAAAATGATTTGGCGACAACAAAATGCAAAATAATATTCGCATGGCTCCCAATTTGTGAAAAAGAGCACTTTTTCGGACTCTAAATTACATCATCAAGCTCTTTAAATGTGCTCCCTTTGACATCGACCACTCGTTAAAGCGGTCATGCAAATAAAGAAACTGTTTCATGTTCAAAGCCGTGTCTTATAAAATTTTCGCAAAATCGAAGAAACAACATCGAAAATTGTCGTACGAGCTTAAAAATAAATATTGTTTATTCTAGTGAAAAAGTCCAACTCGCGATACATTATGAATTCCCAATTTTAATGTTATCTTAATTTTGGTTTCGCTTATGCAAAAAATAAAAAATAATCAGTTGCACGCCAGGGCATTAACAATTGAAATTTCTGGATCGCTGATGGCCGATTTCAAACCGTTTTAAGTTTTCTATATTGACTTTTGCTCGAATCGTTTTCATCGATAAAACCGCAAGAAAAAAAAATTTCATCGCTATGGCTTGAAACAAAGTCGACATGCAAATGTGTAAATGTCATGCATGATTGCCTCAAAACATTATTTGCGAAAAACAAACAGAAAAATATGAAACGACGATAAGAATAAACGAGATCCGAATTCTTTCTTGGTGGTCTTTTTTTTTTCCTTATTTATAAATAAACATATCCAAAATAAATTGATCGTTTCATTAGGAATTCGTCATAAACAAAATAAACAACAAGTAAATAACGTGCTTCATTCATTGGCGGCATCATGCAATTACATAGTAGCATAATACTAAAGAATGTAATAATATAATCATCTGCAACAGTTATATTTGAAAATCTCTTTTTTTTTGCACCACATGAATCCACCTGTTGCTCATATCTGAACTATTGACAATTGTCAATTGCATACATCTTTGCAATCGAATTCTCCGCCCAAGAACAGAATCAAGAACCGTTGGAAAACATAGAATGAAAACATTTAACGGAAACTGATGTTGCTTTATCAACGAATTGAAAATGAAGAGGAAAATAACAGAGAACAGAAGAAAGTCACAACAAAATGCTTATAAAAATGTTACGCGATTGTTGTTCGCTTTCGACTATTGTTTTCGCTTTGACGTCTGTCTGTCCGCCCTTTCTTCCATCCATATCTAAACGTCTAAACTTATAACTACTTAACTCACAGAATTGTAAGTAGAATTGAAACTTGGATGTGGTCGGCTGCAAGGATGTATGCGAAAGAGATCGACAAATAAAAAGCACTACATGTAATCTTTGCTTTCCAACAATTCATTTTGAAGATTTGAAAGAACTTTTCTTTGCAATTCTTTTTAATTTCATTTAAGATTTTGTTTCATGTCGTCACATTTTAATTTTGTGATATGGATGGATATCTTTTTTATCAGTCATTTTTAAATGAGATTGTTAAACTTTTATTGGATCCTATATGTCCGTCATTTCTACTTAGTGTTATTTCCAGCAATATTTTCCTTTTCTTTCAATCGCACTATCTTGTTTTGGTTCGCGTCAAAGAAGTATTCCGATCCCAAACGAGCCAAATTATAAATTTTCAAACTTCTTAAATGTATAAGTACCGATGGTATAATACTTAAATATACGATAAATATATAAGACACTAAGTCAAGTCGCAAGCAAAACAGCTATAAAAAGGAACAAAAGCCGAGCACAAGAAGTAAATAAGAAACTCCCAACATAAAAAAGAACTGGATATCAACATTGCCGAACCACGAACGAGAGACAAATGGAATATCAAACAACACAACGATGAAACGGGCTTCGTTCGAGGCAGCGGGTTTAAAGACTTAGTCCAAGGTCGTAAAGCGCGTTTTTTTCTTAATACGTGAAGCGCAGAATTCACAAGAGCTGCTAAATGCCGCAATTCTACTAACACACAAGACACAAGCCATCGAATTGGAAGAGTGTTTTAAATAATTTATCGTATAAAAATATATTTATTTTGCTCCATCGATTTTTACCCGATAACCTAAAGATTTCTCTTTTCTTTCAACATTCGTCCTCTTAGTTCTTGTTAGATAATTCCAGTGGATTCGATTCCTTTATAGCTCTACAGGGTAATCAAGATCATTATATTTAATAAGAAGGTTTCTCTTCACGTGTGTATTCGATTTTACCAAATAGTCTTAGCACACAATTCCAATCCATACATCTAAATATGTTAAGCCATTGGAAGTGTCTTTGACCGATTAATTGAATTCGACGATTTTTTTTTTTGGCATTAGAACAAAAAATAAAAAATGACAATCGCAAAATATATGAACGAAAAAAGAAGTCATATGATTTTAAATAAATTAAAGAGTCGTAGATATCAAATCGGGCTCATGGGCCATATGAGCACTGAATTTATAATGCTCCCCGAAAAAAAAAAATGTTTAACTTGAGAATTTTTGAGGCGAATCGTGATTTCTGATTTATTTTTAATTATAGTTTCAGCAAATTTTCTGACGTTCTTTACAGCACAAAAAGCGTACGCTCGTCACTTTGTGAATGAAAAAACGCTGTAAAAAATCAGGGAGATGATTCGGAGCTCAGTTTTTTCTTTGTTGCTTTTTCCGCATTGGATTGCTGGATTATACAACTCACGGAGCAATTAGAAATTATATAAAATAATTGTCATTATTTAAAATAATACGTAAGAGTTACATCTTGAATCAAGAGATTCTCTAGGGATTTGGGAATTTATTCAGCTATTGTTTGCAAATTGTTGTGTGGTGAGTTGTGTTAGTATTCCAGAATTATGATGATTATGTATGAATAGCCAAAGCAATGGATGCATAGACGTGTTTCGACGGTTTCGGTTTTGGTGAGAAATTCTCAAGAATTTTGCTTCATTCTTTGGCTATATCAAATTGATTGTTCTATTTTACTAAGCTCGCTTTTGCTTCGTCGCGACTTCTTCTTTGGTAATGTTTCGCTCATTGTTATTGCTACACCGAGTCAAAATCTTCTAAAATTGATTTTTCAGCTCTATCAGTCAGGGCTCTCGATAGAATCAGGGCTCAAGAAACACCTAAGGAGGTAGTTTCGCGTCTAGCCATTCATTAAAGTCTTTTATTTTTGGTGAGTATTCGTCAAAGTACATATATTGTTAGTATCTCTGACTAGGAAACAACAATCGTGACTTAGATTGATTTTCGTTCAACCCGAAAAATCAACATGGACGAATTGATTTTCAAAGCAATAAAAGCTTCGTTCGAATGAAACATTATTAACATGCCGCGTTAGATTCTTTCTAAAAGAAAATCAATGAAATGGTCGAGTGAAGCTGTTTGGTTGCGTGGAAAAAAGAACTTTTCCTACAATTAGTTCAGCATTGGATGTTTTGTGCTTCAATTATAGAGCTTAGTTTCCATAAGATTCACCACAATAATCGACAACCGCAAATTGTAGCTTTATTTCTTCTCTTGTGTCTGTGTCTGTCTAAAAAAAACTGAAATAAAATTCTACAACATTAACGCACGTCATTTAGTGGCACATGGATTTCAGGAAACATGTTCTTCAAATATGCAACTGGCAGCATCATCATTTCCTCAAATAATAAAATTGTAGTTGCGTTGCTAAATAAGAACTTCATGCGAGCTAATTTGAAATTGTAAGAAAAATTTGTGTTAAGTAAGAAACAATTATTATAATTCTCTACACCAGTTGCGTAGCTAGGGGGGTTCCAGTACATATATACTTCTAATACTTCTAGGTAGCCATAAAATTTAGCTTTAAAACTAACGAAACAGGTGTAGCTATTGCCTCCCTATGCAACAAAGTTGGACACGCCACTGCTCTACACACATTTCTAGATTATTTTTCGCGGGTAGAGAGCTTAGCTCACGAAGCCACCGCATGAAACAGCAAAGCCATGTAAAACTTCTACCAATAACCGGTAACTTTTTTCTTCGTGTCTGTTGTTGAGAATTGAAGAAAAAAAAAAACTCGCAGGTTATTGACATTTTTCCATTCGGTATGAAGCAGCAGTTCGAGCAAAATCATGGTGAAAGAGATGGAACGTGCTGCTGCTTTATTGTTGTATTGAGCTATGAGGTAATATTGCTTTTTTATTTGTGGCACTCTGTCTTGCCTTCTTATTTCGACTTCACTTCCATGGCGAATTAAATAATGATTACTTTTTTATATCGCTTTTGATTTAACAAAAAAAAAAGTTATTGCTGAAGCAGGGATGTGAAAGAAAGCTAAGAATTTCCGGCAAATCCAATTGTAAATTATATTGAAAAGCTCTGCAATCTAGATAGAAGCAAACACAAATAAGAATCAAATTTTTATTGATCTCTTTATTGTGCTAAACTTTTATTCTGTTATTTTACGATTTCCTGTCTTTCTCATTCAAAATAAAGTGCTGATCAAGTATTACTTTTTTTTTTGTTTAAGCTTTCTCCTCCTGTCACAAAGTTTCATAAACCTCCCCTAAAACTTTGCGTAATAAAAAATTCTTACGAGAGAGATATCACATGAATCTTAAGAAACAACTTAAGAACATTCTCCTAAGTGAAAGAAAGCATTTCTGTGTCGCGCAGTAAACAACTTCTCGCGCACATCCAGAAATAGCCGCAAACAAGTTTTTCATTAACACTTCAGAGACTCGAGAATGTGAAGGAAGGAAAAAGAAAGAAAAAATTTTACCAAAAAAAAAAACTTGATGCCTCTAAATCCACTCAAGACCGAGTGAAAAGAACCGTTAGATTTCTTGATGTTGTATTATTTATATTGATTTAACTTGCGCGCGCGGAGAACTTGCACGATCGTGGCTCTCTTTCCTCTGCCCAATGAAACAAATGTGTATGTATTTGTAATTGTATAATTTCTCATCTACATCTTCTTCTCATCCACCAAAGATTAATTTCGTGTTGTTTATCATTAAACATGAAATTGGCAAATTATAAGAACTTTAATTTTCGGGGAGGCAATTTTCGCAAATTAGGTTGGAGAATGCGAGAATGCGGTTGCTAATAGCAAGACGAGATTTTAATGTTTGACTTTTTTTTAGCATGAAATCGGTTTCAAAGATGTTGGCAGTTTTTTTTTCTCAGTTTAATATCTCAGTCTCGCAATAATAATAAAAATAATAATAATAAGTTTCAATCATTTCAGAAAAATATTCAAAGTGTTTCTAATCAAATAAATTATCATTACATAAAATATTAACAATAAAACATCAATCAACATTTTCTAAACAATTTAAAATTAACAAAAAAAGTATATGAATAATATGCCGCGCTGATTAGATGACAAGGAATTAAAAGGGAAATTTTTCTGAAAAGCCACGAGCAGCTCGGAATGTTACACGCGGGCGTAAATGACATATCAAATGACACTTCTCAACTCGGAGAAAATGTCATAAGATGCACTTAAGCAGATTTCGGCACACCTTCCATGGCGATCTGTGCGTGCAGATATTTCACGATCGTGAACTTGTTCCGAGGTTTGTTTGGCCTTAGCTATAGGTAAAATGATTAGTCTCACTTCGATCAACTCTTAGAAGTCATTCGCTTAATATCTTCATACACATACATACATATACGTTTTATATATCTTTTTATATATGTTTTTTCCATCTGCTAAATATTTTCTGCATCATCGATTCCTGTTTTTTTCGTCAAATGGTAGTTTTATGAAAAACAAATCTGCTTGAACTTGAACTTGACCAGCAAATTGGCCTTAACTGAATGAATTGGCAAAAATAAACCGTTTGAGAGCAAAGTGACGTAATTGTATGTTGTGCAATAAATATGATTCAAATTTATAATTAATCGAAATTTGGGGATGAAGTTCAATTTTAATTTTGCTTCCGCTGCTGTCGCAACAACAAATTCAGCTTCGGAATCGGAAATCTTCTCAATATTAAACCGCTTGTTTTTTGGTTTCTTCACTATTTCTCATGTTCTTGCAAGAAGTTTTCTTTATTTCGTAAATAGCTTCATGCCATTCACTAACCATTTGTTGTGTATTTTAAAAAAAAGAACCAAAAAAGCGACATGCTTCGAATTATATTGCAAGCTTCTTCCACATCACAATCGCCTGGTGCTATCAAGCAACTCGTTTTTCATGTTCTTCATCTGCAAATTCTTCTTTTTTGTGTAACAAAATTCCTCCATGATCCTGGTTTGCAAACATTAACCATACTAATTATTTCTCTTCGTTTGAAAACTTGATCACAAACATATGAACAAGTTGTTTCCAACTCTTTTTTGCGTTCGCCATGTGCATCATCGAACTGCATACAACAACAACTACTTAGCTAGGTGAAAACCAGTGTGGACGGTCTTTACACGGCACAAAGCGACAATGCCAGCTAACATCTTAATAAGTACAAAACATGTTGGAAACTTCCTTTCGTGATAAGATATTTTAAAAGATGTGTTAGTATATTTGATGGGTATTATATGTTCGAACGGTGAGTGTCCCACAGTGGCAATCATTGCTCAGAGTCGTTACTGAATCCTGCTATTAAACAAGAGAGGTAAAAATAATTAAATTGTACAACTAATTTTTTTTTTTTGCAACTGAAAGGAATTGTAGCAATTGGCGTTTTCGGAGCAGTTTCTTGAAGTGAATGGATTTTTCTGTTGCTTATTTGTATCATCTGGAAGATGGTGCGTGCTTATATGAAACAAACATTGAAAGGATGTTAAAACACCACTCTTTCAAAATTGTCATGCTTTTGTGCAAATGATAGATTTTCCTTCATTAGAACTGATCGAAGTGTTAGATACTCAGCAGGAAATAAACAATCAAAGAGCAATTTATCTGTAGAGAACGAGCTGCTGGAACCAGCAATTCACTACATAGCCGAACTAATCCCATAATTGTGTACCACAACAACATCATCACTTCGAATGATGCTCAACGAGGCTCATCGAAAATTGCTGCGAAAGAATTTTCTTTTTTAGAATTTCTGCAGCTCAGTTTTTTCGGGGCCCGGCGAGGGGAGAGGAAGGCAACCGCAAAAGCACAACACAAAGAAAAAGACATCAACCAGTAATGTGTGTTTCTTCGAACGGAACAAATATGTAATAGCCAGCGAGAGGAAAAAAAATAACTTTCAAGATAGTTGGCTTGTAGCGCGCTCAACGAAGGAAACGGCAAGAATGGAAGAAATTAATGAAGAAAAAATCCGTTGGTTCATAATTCTTCTTTTCACGGGATGGTTGCTTGCTTTGGCTTAGTTCTTCTCTAAAATTCATTTTTCAGATTTCTGTTGCAATGTTTGAAACTTTAGAAATATGAACAAAATATATGCAAAAAAAAAAATGTTGTTACTATATTAATTTGAGGCTGAGATGCAATCCTTAAAGTTACTTCAAATTTATTCATTTGGAGCAAAATTGCGAAAAAAAATTTACATAATATTGAAAATGCTTTGCAATTCTCATTTCTCATATTTCTTTGATAGGTTAAACAGAATGATTCTTTATGAATTTTTGCTTAAGTATATTCGGTTCTTTTTCGTGTATTTGTGTCGGTTAGAATAACTTTGCTATGTTTTGAGATTTTATTTTGTTGTTTTCTTTGACGAAAATAATGAATGCTAGCCAGCGTTTGGCGGTTTTGCGTGGTCTATAATTTGTACTAGAATCATGTCCGCTGGCGATGCTCCTATTCCAGGAAGTTCCTTTTTTTATTTAAATTGTCCATTATAGTTTTTTTTATGTATCAATTGCTGCTTTTGCAATGAGAAACCTGCTCCATCCATTCAGCCTTAGCACACTCTTAACCAGTTTGATATACAGTCACATATTTAAAATGCGCGATAGAACCAGCTTGAATCCTTCAAGTAGAACCGTCAGCAAGTGCGGCAGCAACCATTATAAAAAAAATTGCTATGATTACATTTTTGTTTAATGCTATGCAATTTGAATCAATTGCGTTGGGATGGGGAGATCGGCATCAAGAACGAATGTGTAACACCATGCCATTTGTTGTTTAATAGTAAATTGTGCAAGCATCGCAATGTAAATTAAACAATTTAATTGACTGTTGAATAAACTTTAAGCTGCAGAATTGCTTTTTGTCTTCAGTTTTCCTTCAATCGTTAGAACGAATTCATAAGATTGCATGTCGGTTCATCATAAAGAACCTGAACCAGTAGCAAGAGCTCAATGAAGAAAATCTAATTCGCTGTAAATTGTGCAAATCTTCAACACAATTTATGGCAGCAGTTTAATAAATCTATTTCATTATTTCTCACCTTACCAATCAAGTGGCCAGAAATAAATGATAAAAACAAAATTCACATCACAAGAAGAGAACATCCGAAATTATAACAGTTATAAATAATAAATGATTGCCCATCAGTTTAAAATTCTGGGTAGTAAATGCGAGCAATCTGTAGCGATGGACGACCATTCATTGGGAGCAATAATCTACTAGCAAGCTTAAAAATCATCTTACAGCACTTAATATTATTTTATCGGAAAAATGCAGATTGAATAACAACATTTTAAAGATTTTTCTTACTTAATTATAAAAGTAATACCCAATAATACACCCCACCCAGAGCAATCCTGTCCATTAATACACTCAAACATAGCAATAACTTTTAAGCTCTTTGACATGGAAGCGATGGAGCATTTAATTAGCAAAAAAAATAAGAGTTTAATTTGATATGAGAATACTCTGAATGGACTCTGGAGCTAATGGGAAGAAGCGCTATTTTTTTTGGGCTATAAAAATGGAATGTTTTTTTTTTTATTGGTTTGCTGGATTTCACCTGCGAGGTATTTTCAGTGGAGCCAATTAATTCTTCGAATAATTTTTCTTTCATTGTGATTTTCTCGATCCATAAACAGCCAATATGGAACGTAGTAAATCTTTCGCATAAAGCACAAGTTCCTAGGTAGTCTTGCGCACAAAGATTTTTCATTATGGAATTTAATTGAAATTAATGTAACGGCATCTGTTTCAATTATTTGGAATTGCTACACTCTGGAGAAGTTTTTTTCTGTACACGATGGACTACTACAAGTATGTACATATATGAGGCCAAAATATATTGTTTTAAAAAAAAAATTCAGCTGTCCGCCCGTTGCGATCTAATTCAATTTACGCAATTCACTCAAAGCTAAGTAGCTGAGTTTTGTAGCTATTGGATGGGTTCCAGTCGAATTTCCAAGAAACAAAACGTGAGAATCCATCTAATTGTTTGGATCACGCGGTTAGATATTTCTTATTCTCTAAATCTCATCCAGAAAGTGTGTTTGTATTTGTATATCTTTTTATGTTGCTGCCTGTTGTCCGATATCCGGTCGTTATATTGAATTGAAATGTTCTTTTTAAACAGTTCGCCAAATTCAAACAATTGTTGATGAAAGAAATGGTTCTTGAACAGTTTGGGAACTTTTTTTTTTGTACAAGGAAACTGAAAAAATTCAAACGTCGAGGGAGTAAGAAAAGACGAATGAAGCTCTGGATGATTCCGATCGGAAATGACTTAAATCCGCCTCATCCTAACGGATATTTGAAATAAGCGCACTTCCTCTGCATGATTCATGTGAATTTTAAAATAAGAACAGCTAAATTTAGCGGGCGGAAAGGTTTTCCTAAACTTAAAACAACATTTCATTACCCCCAAAAAACCGTTTCTCATACAGAGAAAGAAATAGAAAGATTTCAACGGATGCATGGATTGCGAACCCTTTTCAATAAAACTTTTCAAACACCAATAAAAAATTTAAAATCTTTTATTTTTTATCGTAAATATTTAGTTGACAATAATAAAAGCGAAACCCTTTTTCCGAAGAGCATGAAAAATGTTGGGGCGAGAAATGACAAAATTAAAATTATATTGTCATGAATCCTTTAGTGAAATTGTATAAACATAAAGTTGTCCTCACCGAAGTACGATGTCGGCTGAAACAAACGACCACGCAGAAAGAGGACGATAATATACGATAACTGATAAAAAAAGACAGCATAAAACAAACGGCAATTATTGGGGGAGTGCAAATTTAAATGGGATTTTACGATCTATAGGGCACTGTTTGGTAACAACAAACAATTATAAAATCCTTTTCTTGTTTGCTCGTCGTTTTGTTTAATGGGCGTTTAACTACCTCTCTCTCTCTCTGTCTCATGCTGGAGTAGGTCTCTAACCAAATCCTTTCAGCAACAATTCATAAAATGATTTTTATGATGCATTCATTTCGAGATTCTCGTTTCCCCACGTTGAGGGAGAGAAAATAAACGAAAATGTATCTTCAGACGATGATTAGGTAAAAATAGGCAAATTACCAGCGATTTAATCGCATTAGTGACGGATACGTCAAAAAATGTTTTCTGATGATGCTTTTTTTTCTTGCCCAGCAACAGAAACTGATGCAAAAAAAATAACAGCATCCAGTGTAATTTTATGATTTTCCCAGAGTAAGAGAAAATAAATATTTTGCATGTTCTAATTTATATCGCTTCAATGATTGTTGTTTTAAGCGAGGAATCTTTTTCGAATATATATATATATATATATTTTATAAATACGTATGTGCGACAACAAAGCATTTCTTGAGCCGTTTGCTTTAATTTGCGTCCGTTGTGATGGTGCAGTGAAACAATAAAAAAATAACTCGTTTCGTTGTCAAAAGGTACTTATTTTTGATTCGTCAAGAATTCATCGCAACGATGGAACCTGATTTTCTAAATAATAACAATCCAGTTTTGCATTCTCCGCTTCGATCATTTGTTTCGTTATACAATTTCTACAGTGGCCCACTGGCTTCGGGCTTGTCTATAACTCTTTTCTTGAAATTCGCTTTTTCTCTTTCTTTCTCGAGACATTCTTTTATTTTGTGCTTCATTGTCGAGTCCCTTTTGCTGTGAGCTGTCTTGACGGTATTTGATTCAGTGTTTCAAGGTTAAAATGAATGTTGACTCTGAAAAAAAAAAAAAAATAAATATAGATGGCAACGAGTTGTTGCAGTCTACACATTCATGCAAAACCCTTTGCGTGTTAAACTGTTTCCAATGCAAAACTTATCATTCAAGAGATATCGCTCAAGGTTTTTCAAGACGTTTTTTTTCTTTCTTGTTTTCATGCGTCTATATTTATTATCTTAGCCGGTTTTCTTACGAGAATGCTGTTGTGGTACAAAATGCAACCGAATATTCTATTTTAGTCCTAATTTTTTTGCGACGAAATTTTTTTACAAACGAACGTTCATGGTCGGTTTTGGTCATACAAAGTGTCACGGCCAAGTGCGAGTTGGTTAGAAATCGGAAATTTCCGGACCAACATTTTTTGAACTTTACGAGCTATTATAGAAGAAAATGCTGCATGGTTGCATCCTATATGCATGTTTTTGTGCAACATATCTCTTTAACTCTTTAACTAACAACTTAGATTTCGTTGAATATTAAATCCATTACCAAATTCTAAATGTGATTACACTTCCAAAAGTATTTATCTATATCATATTTATATATAACATAATTTTATTTTGCTTTCTTTTTATACGTCTTAGAATTATTACGCAATCCAGAGGTGATTAGGAGAATTAATTATTCTTGTTAAGTAGTCATGAACCTGCCTGCACGCAGCCCTGCATCGCGATCATACACACCACCACAATCAAACGAAGAGCGAAATAGCCGAAGAGATCCGAACTTGAAACATTTTCCTCTTCGCTCATTCCGTTCGCAAACTTCAAAGCGAAAAGACGTTGAGACGTTGAAAAAAATAAATTCTAACTAAAGCACAGATGAAAAAGAAACATTTTACAAATATTCTTAGCGGGAAGTGAATATTTATTGACTTCAGTGCTATTCAGAAAAAGTTAAGTAGTGTTAAATGAAACAAATCGCTTAATTGCAATCAACCCAAGATAGCGAAACAGGAATAAATTCGCACAAAAAAATGTAATCAAAAAAAAAAAAAATGCAAAAAAAAGGCAAAAATTGCACAAATAAGTTGTAAGAGAACTGTTAAACAGATAAATAAAAAAAAAACCAAGCAAGTGACAAAAGTGAACAAGATTGAAGGAAAATTAGTATAAAATATAAACATGCCGAAATTCTTTGTAATTCGTGATCGGCTGCAACAGCAACAATTGCGTTTGCAAGAATCACAAAATTTAATCGAAACGAAGAGTATCAATCGTTTGAATATTGAAGATGTTCAGCTAGAGCAGCCACAGGGCATTACTTGCGAACCGCTGGAATTGGTCGCGAAAAAACGGAATACTGAAGATTTGACTGAACACCTACAAAATGAAAACAATAGAAATTCTGGTGAGTTATTTTGATATGCTACAAAATGCACCGGACACGGAATGTGCTCCTTGTTGGCAAGATTAACGACGCAATAAAATTTCAATATTGCGCTTACACGTTATGGTTTTTTGTTTTTCGATTCTATAATTGCGTAGGTATGAGAAATTCATTTTCAACATAATCCTGAGACAAACGGTGCTCTCGAAGAGGAACAATAAAAATGTTATGTCCGTTGGACAATAAGAAAGAAATGATCACCTTGCGAAATGCTCTCAAGAAATAATACCATTTTCTACCTGCGTCCATTCTTAGCTACACCAATATATTTCATCCTCTCAATTGCGATAGAAATCCGAAAATGATTTCATTCTGGGGTTGATCAACAATCATATTCTCTCGTTGCCTCTCCATTAAAAGCAATTCTCCCACGATCGTTACCTTGCGATATCGAGGGATGGTTTCTGGTCTCATACAAAAACATTTTCTTTTTGCGTTCATCTATGGGATGAAATCAGTTCTACATCACAAAAAAACGGGCATATATATATATATTTATATACTCGGTCTCTTTTCTTCCTTTTCCATTTGTTCTTGCCAATCCAGTTCTGATTTTATAAAGAAACACATGTTATTCGGCGGATAATGTTGAACCTGAAAGAGAGAGAGAGAGAGAGACAGAGAGAAAGGAAATTTGTGTTCACGGTTCCATGAGCCATTGTTTAACAATTTTCTTTTTATTTCTTCATTCTACTCTACCTGTTCCCGTTCTTTTTTTATTTGATTCGGTTTCGGTCGAAATCTTTTATAAAAAAAATTATTTCTTAATAACATTTTTGTTTGGAATTGGAAGGGGAATAATAAATACTTTGATGCGCGCATAAGGATTTGACACACTGAACAGACTGAAAAATAAAATAACTTTAACAGGTTGTTGGAAAATCCACACAGCTCGTGTGGTGCAACTGAACCTGCTCATTTATTCTGTTTACATTAGGGGAACCACAATAGAGCAACTGGATTTTCCTCTATTAACATTGCTCTTTGATGAACTTGAGTTGCATTTATATGTAATTTGTCCACATTCCCAAGACAGTTGACATGTAAACTTGAAGAAACTTTTGTGTTTGCTCATGATTGTATTTCAATTGTTGAGACGAGAACGAGTTTAATGATGATCGCTGATTGTCTCTTTCTCTAATTAATGATTACCATCATCCTTTCTTCAACTCATCTTACATAGTCACGACTTGCAGGAAACTGCGAAAACATTTCGCTTCTCAGCAACATTGTGTACGTACAGGGAATTTAACGATTAAATAGCTTTGTGTTTGTAGCCTCGGGAGACAAGTCGAATTCGGCTCCATGTGTAGTAGCCCCTGACCCAAAACGCAGAAAAATATTTAACCGTTTTGCCTATTAATAAACTTGCCGGTGCCTCAATAACATACTGTCTGATCAGGCTCAGGCTTTAGTTTAGTTTTGCTGTTTACCTAGCTTCTAAAGTTATACAAATGTGTAACATTATGCATATCTCTCATGAAATTTATGTATGAAACATTTACAACACCTCGAGACATTTGCGAGGAGGGCGATTTACATTTTTTTTTCTGCCAAGACCAAGGTGAGCAGACCTTTAATTTAACGCGCGCGAAAACACATAAGCACGATACGTCATGTGATGCAATCTTTGCGCAATACATGGGAAAAATGCAATTAACTGCAATTATCTTTAGTTCGACTAATCTTACAGTCGCAGATCTATTTTTGAGACTGATAAAAACGTTGTCGCAGAACATATTTCGACACCAAAATTCCTACTGCGGTGATTCTACGCTACTCTCATCTATCCATGGAAATTTCTCTACATACCATATACAAGAAAATAAAGTAACAAGACCATGTTGATGGTGAAGGCCTATTCGCTATTCGCTATTCTTGTTACTTCTTATTTTGCTCGAATGCGCAACATGTATGTAATCAAGAACTACCTTGAAAAAGTTGAAAATTGACAGCGTTTATGTTAAGTGTCAGGGGAAAATCATATTTAGTCAAGAATAAGAAAAATAAAATCTTGAAACATAAACTATACGCAGTGTTGTCAAGTCCTCTTCTTCATTCTACCATTCAGGCCCAGATTTAAAGATTAGTCCCAGGAAAAAAAAATTCTCACCAGCATAAGAACAATTGCGAGAAATTTAATTCTAAAAGCATATTATAGCAATAACTTGAGAATATTTGTATGTTTCCAAGATTACGTATTATTTAAGCAAGCTTGAGCTTCGTAGTTATGCCGTAAAACAAAAAGAAAATCTCTTGGGAAGCCAAAAGCAGTGTGATGGCAAAAGAAGTTGAGAAGTAATGGAAGAAGAAACAAAAAATTCAAAGCCAAACACCAACAAAGTCTAAAGCAAAATGGCTCGCTGTGCTCCGGAGTTCATTCAACTTCTGTGCTGTTATTTGAATGTCTCATCATCCAGTATGTTGAGTTGGGCGCTGGGCAGCTTTTTTCCTGAGAGCGACTTGCTTATGTATTGCTTTGTTCGGACATCCATTGCCGAGCATATTAGCGCGTGAATACGTAATAAAATCAAGCGTAAAGTGGTTCTCTGAGAATTCTTCAACAAATCGTTTTTTGCGCAGTATGTGGACATTGGTATTATTTTTCCCCATCGCAATTTGCGCGCGTGTAGTTTCTACAGTTTGTTTTATATTTAAACGCTGGATGTTGATTGGAGGCCTCCACTACAACTACAGTTATATAATCGAAAGCAGGGAACACAGAATGAATTCATTTGCATCATTATTGTTATTTCATGTATAATGCTGGAGTGACAATTTTGCTGGTGTTCATGCGTGTCGCGATGCTTTTGTGATGTTTCAATTTGAAGACCAGCATTCTTTTTTATATACTTTGAAAGCGTCCCATACACACATACACACATAATATTGAACTGATGTTTTTTAGAATTATTCATAAAACCTCAGATTTAAGTTTCGTTTGTTTTGATTTAGCCTTTTTATGCCACAAAAATATTTATATTTGTGGCATTTTATGTGGTCGCTATAGTTAGTGAGAATCTCAATGGCATGTGTCATTCAAGAATTTCCATCGGGTTTCAATTTAACGTTCCATCACTCCTTCAAAAAACCCATGAAATTTATTTAATTGAAGACTGCTAATTTATGCACATTATGAGATTGACTTTATGTTGCAAAATCATACATTAAAATTACAACTCACCGGACGCCCACGCAATTGCGACCATTGACGACGAATCTATTTGAAATTCCGGAATTTCCTTTTGTCGCTTTCATTGTGTTAATTAAGTTTCGCGCTAATGTTTAATGAATAATTCACGTTCAGCACATAACACAATTTTTGGGCATCGGCCGGAAACTCACAGCATATATTACAAAAGTGATGAGGTTCCGGAACCCTCAAAAGCTTCTTGGATTACAAATTGAAATTGTGGCAAAATAACCTCATCTGACTTTCCACCTCAATGACGCAACAGGTGTAAAAGCACTTTAGAATTTGTATTAAACATGTTGGACCCACATTATAAAAGAGTATTGAACGATAAGACACACCAGTTCTTTAACTACTTAGGGAAACAAATTGTAACGCATGGATGGACTTTGAATTGCTGTGGTGACAATTAAAAAGCCATCAGAGTTTATGTGCCATTAACAATTTCGTTCGTTGTGGTGCACCTAATTGAATTCTTCTTTGCAACTCATCAAGAACGTCAATAGAAAGTCATTGGCTGCCGGTGAACTATTGGCCTTTTTTGTACACTCATAACTCGGCTTTCTAAAACTCCCTGAAGCAAAAAAAAAAAAAGATATCGCCACAAAACCCATCGAAACCAAAAAACCCGTCGCGCCAGTGCAATCATAAAGAACCGTTAGGAACGCTGAGAATGTGACGACGCAAATAAAAATGCAAATAAAACTTGCGCAAAAAAGTGTCTCGCGATGAATATTTAATTTGCGTATGTTTGCATTGGCTTTGAGCTATTGACTTCTTCCACAGTCCGAACTCTCATTAATAGCTGATGCCAATTGAATCCATCAACTAAATCCCTATACTGAATGTTTTCCTTTCCCAGTTATTGCATAAATTTGCGTAATCAATTGACACAATTCTGTTGCGAGAATCGATGTTGACGGTGATCATCATCGATTGGATTTAGTGTGACTGAAGCCAAACGGGAAATTGAAGGACATCTGACGTGGTGCGACATCACTTTCTTTTGAAATCGAAAAATTTACATTCTTCGTAATTGCCACACATTCTCGTCAAACAAGCCCCGAACGATGCTTAATGGATTTTAGTAAGATTAGTTCGTTAAACGGAAAGTAGGACATGAGTTGGATGACTCACATTTTGGTATGGACGAGTCATCGATCTTCTTTTTTTGCGACTCAAAATACATTTCCAATCGGACCACATCAATGGAAATCAAATCCGATGTTGCCTAAAATATCCTTCAAAAAAAGAAAAAATATTTGGAACATAACTGTTATCAAATAAAACACGGAGCAACTCGGCAACATTTATTTATTTTTTTGGTTTTAAGGCCAACCGCAAAATAAGCAACAGCTGGACATAAATGGATAAGACGAACACCATTCGCACTTGGTTACGATGCTTTTGTATTAACTGTCAACGTTGATGACGACTCGTAATCAAAAAGTTTTTTTTTTTTTTTGAATAAATTAGCGGAATGTACAAGGTGAGGTGATGGACAGACACAAACAAAAATTAACATATTTTTCGGCAATGGCCTTCAATAAGTTTGATCGTGCCATTGAACTTTTGTTGATTTTGCGATACTTTTAATTCTGTGCTTACATCTTAAATAAACTATAATTCAATTTCAAAGTCATGAACGTTAAAATTAGAGCTCAGAAATCTTGGAACGCAATGAAGAAAAACTAAAACCGTCCAATCGATAGGATTGCGCAACTACCGACAAAAAAAAATATTTTCTGTTCATTCATAAAGAAGAAATTAGCGCGCGATTAAAATTTATATTTGGATGCAATTAATATTCAGGGATGTGAATTAACAATTTTTTTGGTCTGAGCTTTAATTGGCAGAAATATTTGTCCACAATCACACACCGCACCTATATAATTCTGTTCGCCTTCTTTTTCCATTAGCCCGCTTTGTGGCGACTGCTTTGTGTATAGTATATGTAAGTAAGTATAATTAAAAGCGAAAATAATCGGCTCATATAATCGTTTAAAAAAATGCGATCTAGAACTTTAAATATCGCTCGCGAAAATAATTAAAAGTTTTAACAGATGAAATTATGCAGTTATTGACGATTTCGGTTTGCTTAAAGAAGCATCAACTTTTCATCGAAAACATATCGGTTTGTTAAAAATAAATAAAAAACGTCACAAAGAAATTTTTGTTTCCGTTAAGTACGTTGATTAGCTAATTAACTATCTGTCTATCGTCAATTCAGTTAGAGGTTTCTCACTTCATCGTCATTTTTCGGAATGCATTTCAAAATCAAAGTTACTCCGAAAGCTTTTTTCAATGTTAATGTTATTTTTCAAATGACCAAATCGATCGCCTAGTTAGGTCACAGTCATGTTCATATCTGGAAATGGACGCGTTGTTTTGTCTGTCTCTATGTATGAGTATGTAAGTCTCGTAAAGCTGGTCAAACAGTTCTTTTTCTTTACTGTTTTTTCGCCGTCTTTTTACGCTTGTTACAGCTATAGATTCCAGTATTTATAAAAGTTAGTCGGCTCATTCGGGTCTTTTGCTGGTGTTCGAACTTCATATTTTCATTCGTTGCCTTTCCCGACACTAACACTTGCGAAACATTATTGCGATCGGTTCAAATAAAAGCGAAGAATAAAAATTGTATTCATGTTTATAACGACGAAACCAGTTTCTCACCATACCTTAGAGAAAAAAAATAATTGTTGTTCTACACTTTCAAGCGTCTCAGATTTTTGATGCGATACAATGTTTTTTTTTTTTATTATTTTTTCAAGTTTAACACGAACTTGAAAAATGTAATTTTCAAAGTTATAAAGCGCATTGCATAATAATAAAACTGTGTGCATTGATGCGCCGCCGCTATGAACATCTTGTATTGGAGGTTTCAAGTTTATTAGAGAGAGAAAAATAAAATGTTAAAAATTTCGTAGACGAAACATAAAATAACTTAACTCAATGAAACGTTCAATAGACTAACGACATATATTTTTTTAATTATCCCTGATTACAGATGACATTTATGGTGAATCGTCAACATCGCGGCTCGGTGGTCTGGCATCGTATTACAGCCAAATCAGTCGAAATGATGAGCCGAGGAAGCGCAAATCAGCTCTCGTTATGACACACGCCCAACGCAAAGAGTATCCACCATCACCAGCAACTTCCACTGTCATCGATGCACCTGATTCGCTACCCAGTATTGTTCGGGAACCACCAGAAATCGTTCCGGAACAAAATCTCATCGATTTGTCAGCTCAGAAGAAACAACAACAGCAATCAGCGTCACGCACTCCAGAGCCAGTTGCTGTTCGAACTTCTGTCATTCAGAGAAATCCGTCAGCGGCATCATCAAATGCGTCATCGCCAGCATTGGCATCATCAAGCTCATCGCCATCGCCACCCATTGATAAAGAACAGACAACATCTCGTCGCGTTTTACAAACGGAATCACAAATGTTTCGTCACATGCATCGTCCAATGGCATCACGCCTTCTTGTGCCCGAACAAGAGCATCCAATTGATTATCATATACCAAAAAAGCGCGATTATTTGGGACCATCAAAGCGCCGCTATGACGTGGGCAGCGAAGATGAAGAAGATCGTAAAATAAAGAAAATTGAACAAATGGACGAGCTTATGAAGAAAATTCGTCAAGCAAATCCGACAATTTTGCGTCGTGTTCTGCTACAAAAAATTAAGAATTTGCCACAAGGCAGCACAGCAATTCCAGCGCTGCTGGGATTCATTGGCATTACACAAGCGGCTGCTGGACACGGTCGCTCATCCTCAAACAACAGCGGACAGCAATCAAATGGAAATAGCGGAACAACATCGAATGGATCATCAGGCGGTTCAGTAAATTTCAGCAGTGGCTCAGCTGGTTGTGGAAATTCGGGTGCATCTGGTGGTCTCGGTGGCACTGGGCCTGGTGGAAACGGACGTGATAATCGTTCCAATTATGGCCCGAACAGTCCACCAACTGGATCTTTGCCACCGTTTTACGAAAGCCTTAAAGGTGGTGCTGCTAATGGCGGTCTTAACGCATACAATGCTCAGAATGGAAATAACAATTCGTTCAATAATTATCTGCTTGATTGTGATCCAAATGGTGAGCTGACAAATATTGGCGGTTATCCAAACAGTCCACAAGATGCAAGCACCAAACAATACTCCGTACTCCAAAATGCCTATCTGCAGAATGGAATGGTGATGAAAGATGAAATCGATTTGGATTACGATGGCAAAATGGACTCGCTCTCATCCTTAAATGGAAATTTATTGCAAAGCTATGGTGACGGTTACACAGACTCAATGATGGCTGATTTGTCAAATGCTGTTGATCCCCTTCAATTGACGGCAACATTGACTTTCTCTTCACCTAATGAACATGCTCTACTCGAGAGCTGCCTGACTGATGCCGTTGATCTTACGCAATTCTTACAGCGATTACCGACGGAAGATGATCATTGCAATGATCTTGAATTGTCTCCACCGTCATCTTTGACACCCGATGGCGAATCACACGGACAACAAAATCATCAGCTTGGCTCATTCCAGGATCATTTAATTGGCGGCGGTTTGGTTGGAATGATTGTTCAAAATGATCGTCAAATGTACTACAAATCAACATCGCCACCATCATCGACTTCCTCATATGAAAATCCTCCACCTTATCAGACGTCACGTGAACTAAACGGAATGATTCATCAGCATAACCACCAGCAGCAGCAACATCATGGCTACGATATGGATTCACATAGCAGCAATATTTCACTTCCATCACCTGGTGCTCATTACGATTCCATCCATTCGCCACAGCAAAATCATCACATGGTGCACAATGCTGAAATGCAACCACCATCAGCGTCCACCACACCATCGCCAAATACAATGGCAACAATACAAAATGTAAGTAAATCGTTAAAAAGCAACCGTCGCTTATTGACACCATCCAAGTTAAGTAATTTACTGACCGTATCGGCAACGTTGCTGGAACCGCCAATAGTTTCGGAAGTCAAAGGAACTGTTCTACGGCAACGGGTAAGCAAGTTCTAACAAATTATTCAAAATCAGACGAATCAAAAAGTTGCACAGAAACACGTTTCCATTTACTAATGTACTTCCTCACAATTCAAAGAACAAAAGCTTTTAGGAAAAGAAGTTAAATTTCTTCAAAGCTTTCCGTAAAGCTTTTTCTTAAATTGCTTGAGTTTTCTTTTCATTTGTAAATTTTTGACATTTTGATTTATTTAATTTTTTATAAACGTTTAACTTGCTTAATTGATGTTGTTGACGCTTCTCAGAAGAATCTTGAACAATTTCTAAGGTAATCAATTTTATTTCTAGCTGGGACTTCCATCAGAAGTGCAATTGGAATTTGTTAATGGCGGACATGGAATAAAGAATCCACTGGCGGTTGAAAATGTCCCAGGACGATCACGCGAAGACGAACATATTCCAACGAAAAAGCAAGCAACATCATCATCTTCATCAGTTACAACAGATGACGATGGAAAATTTATGTGTCGTATTTGTTCCAAGCATTTTACATTACAGCGATTGCTGAATCGTCATATGAAATGCCACTCAGATGTGAAGCGTTATCTCTGCACGTTCTGTGGAAAAGGTTTCAATGATACGTTCGACTTGAAACGTCACACTCGTACACACACTGGTGTTCGCCCATACAAATGTAATTTGTGTGAAAAATCCTTTACGCAACGATGCTCTTTAGAGTCTCATTGCCTGAAGGTTCACGGTGTTCAACATCAGTATGCTTATAAAGAAAGACGCACAAAGGTAAGAATTGAAAATTAATTGTCTTAAATCATATTAATTTTTTTCTATTACTCTAAGATGTACGTCTGTGAAGAATGCGGTCACACAACGAACGAGCCGGAAGTTCACTATTTACATCTAAAAGAAAAACATCCTTACTCGCCAGCTCTTCTTAAGTTCTACGATAAACGTCACTTTAAGTTTACCAATTCGCAATTTGCTAACAATCTCCTCGGCTCATTCCCGATGCCCGTTCACAATTGAGTGGAACCATCGAATACTTTTGAAAACTGTATGATTAACAGGATTATCTTCAATTAGTTTCATTCACAACTCAAATGTTTGTCTTTTTTATATGGTCTTTGTTAGTTGATAATCCGAGATTTCTCTTTTTGTTTATAGAAAAAGTGTATTGCATTTAATAGAGAATAGAATTAATATTTTGAAAATCTGACGCGCTTTAGTCGTGATCAGATTATTGAGACCTTGAAGGCTGATTTCATTTCACACTTTATTTCTTATGATTTTCCTCCATCAGACTTCCATCAAATTAGACACTCATGATTTCCTTAAAAATTTCTTCGTTAATTTAATTTAATTTTAATAAAACAAAATGTAATTCGACTCGAATCGAATAATATGACTGCAATATTAATCGTTAATCACAAAAAAAAAATACATACAAGTTAATCAAATTTAGTTAGTAATGAAAATTTCTATTTAGTTTAATCGAATCGCACATTTACCTTTTATATGGAAAATCACACTTAAAATTTTCACAGCAACTCATCTCAAAACAAATTAATTAATAAGAAAAAACCTCAATGATCTGAAAAAAAGTTTCCGACTTCTTGATTATTCTCTCGAACTGATAAGAAATGCTCCTCATTCTTCCTAATCATTTGCTTCCATACAATTTAATTTAGACTTTTAATTTAAATAACCAGGAATAAAAATAATCGGGGTTTTAATGTGCAATGTTAATGTTATAACGATTTAAAAGAGCTACAGATATCATGAATTGTTTTTCTATGTAGTGACAATGTTGAATGATTGCGTAACGGTAACGCACGCTTAAAATAGAGAGAATCAAGATAATCAAATTTAAAAATTAAGCAGTTCCCTTATATAGTTCTGTATTTTTTTTTTCGGTGGTTGGACACATCGCAAACGCATAACAACATCAATAGTTATGAATCTAAAATAGGGCACACATGAAATCAATAAAAAAAAAATTGGTAACAAAATTACTCAGAACAAAGATGAAAAATGATTTCTAGATAAATAATAACATTGGAATCAGAATTGACAAGAATCCGCCAATGAAGTTTTGTAATCACTTAAATTGTTTGGCATTGAAAAATCAGCTGAAAGATTATTTCAGCTCATTGAATGAGAACAAAAATGTTGTCAGAAGGATAAGAAAATAATAATAAAAATAAACATTTCATTGTTTCATATAAAATTTTATTCGGGTTTTAATTATTCGAGTCTGCACATGCATAAAACACATTTTGCTCTCATAACGTAACATTTATAAAAACATAAATTCATTAACATGGTAACCATCACGATGGAAACGCGAAATGGTTCCCAGTTTTGATATTCACGGCATTATCAATATTTCAGGACGCAGTAACGAAAACCAATTATCAAAATTTTATGTAGAAAAAGATGGAAAATATCGATGATGATAATTACTCAACGGATTCATCGGAAGCACGTGAACGCGAAGCAAAGAAAGCAATAGTTGAGGAAGTCGAAGAAGAGGAATCTCCCAACTTACCAGAATACACTGATGAGGAAATGCGTAAGCTTTTGGTCTTCATTCAACAAATTGCCACCAGCTATGAACTGAGTGAAGAGGATATTGGCGAGTCATTTACGGAAAACGTAACCAAATTCCTAATTGATATAAGTGAAATGTATATTTTTGTTTACTTCGATTGCGGATTTCTATGTGCATCTCTTCTTGGCTGTCCAACAAGTGCTGTTTCACAGTTAACATATTTTGCCCGTGAGGATCCAGGCCACGTTTTTTCCGTTGATAATTTTCACGATGAAATTGCCTTCGGAACGATTCACGAGAATGTTGAAGAAACAATTCTGACGCTATTGAATTGCATCTTTGCTCCATTGATCTTAAAAGATAAACGATGGGATAAAAATGTCAAAACAAATCTCTTTGTCGGATTGCATTCGTTCATGGCTTATCTCACTGATGTCAATTCTAAAATCGGTTCAATGGTGGTTCTTTATGTTCCTAACGAGGGAAACGATTTGACGATTGAGCAAGCTCTTTTGGACAAAGCTCTGGTGAAGCGACTTGAGAATGTGATTATCTACTGGATCTCACAAATCCGCTTGTCCCTCAATGATATGGAAAACATTGTTCAAAATGAGCTTGCATGTCCATCTGATGAACATGATTTTTGGATTTACAAGTGTAAGTCTCGGTGTGATTTAACTCGGACAGCCGACACATGTAATTTTTTATTTATTTACAGTTGAAGTCTTTAGTGGAATTGAGCAGCAAATTCGTCACGAGAACATTCAACACATTATCAATATCCTGGATAAATCACAGTCGCTATTCGTTAAACAATTTAACGCATTGCGTTATGAACTGAACACAGAAATTCAACGATCTAGTTCGAATGCTAGCTATTTGAAGCTTCTTGTAGGACCATGTATTGAGCTGGAAAAATGTGACCTACCGAAAGATGTACCGCCTAAATTGCCTAAGATTATTCATCTTATTCGTGTCATTTCGCTGAATTCGGATTACTACAACACCAAGAAGAATACTGAACGTCTCTTTTCATATCTCAGCAGTGAAATTATTAATTTCTGCAAATCAAAAGTTGATATTGGCAATATACTTCGCGGTAATCCAAGATTTGGGATCAAAATTTGCGACATGTCCATCGATTGTTGTTTGTCATATAAATTGATTTTTAAACGTTTGCTGGAACAATTTACTTGCGAGGATTTCAAGAAAACTTGGATGCTTGACGAAGCTAACATTTTCAATCAAATTAACATTTTTATTCAACGTCTTTTCGACATAATTGAGATTTGTGAAAACGTAATCGTCTTCGGACGTGTCGATGAATCAGTTAGAATTCCACCGCTAAGTTTCGGCTGCTATAATGCACATGAATTCATGGCGATCTGCAAAGATGTTGAGCAGAAATTTGACGGTGGTCTTAAGATCATTAAAACCTCTTCTGGCATGATTTTGAATGTTCATAATCGTTTGTGGTATCAAGAAATTGCATCATTTAAATTTTTGATTCGCTCGCTTGAAGAAGTTATTGAAAATTTGCTTGTGAATGTTTTTCTTAACATCGACAATATTGAAGAAGCTCTGGATGTATTAACGGCCATGTACAATTTTTCCAAGCGCAAAAATCTTCAGATCGAATACACGCGACGCGTTGAAGCAATGTGGACAATGTTTGAGACTGAAATGATTGCAGCAAACAGAGAAATAACACGCTCTGACAAAGATCGTTTAGCGTGCTTTCCAAAAAACGCTGGAAAATCATTGAATTTGCGAATAAGGATGAAGAACTGTGAACGACTGTGTGAAATGCTTGTGAATGCTCATTATCTACCGAAAGTTCCATCAGTTGAAGATCGTCTCAAAATGTTTGAGACCACAATTCAGAACATTAAATATCGCATTGACAGATACAATAATGAATGGAGCAATCAAATCAGTACGCAGCCAAACACGTATTTAAATCGGCTCCTTATCAATCGTAGTCCAACTCGTGGCGGTTTATTAGAATCAAATATTGATCGCAACATTTTACCGATATTCGAAGAAGCGAAATATTTTGAGTTTATGGAAATAACATTAACATCAATTTTGACAGCAATTTATCCAAAAGCTCGAAGGATCATCGCGCTGTTCAATAACGTTGTTTATGTTATTCTTTTGCATAGTAAAATTCTAAGCTCTTTGTCCGAGAAGGAGCGACTTTTGTTTAAAAAACATGTCAAATTAATGGAGAAGAAAATCGCTCCAGGCTTATTTCGTTTGACGTACAATGATGAGTTAACTGATTCTTACATAAATGAATGCTTGAAGCATCTCCATGAATTGCAACATTTCGTTGATGTATACAAAATCATCAACATGGAGAATGTTCGGATATTTGAAGAAATCTCAAATGACTCGTTGATGGAAATGCAGTTCAGCCCGATTGGTTCATTGAATAACCTTAAGCAGTACTTGAAGGAATCACGAAACAGATCAATAAAATTCATCGGTGGTCTTTATCGAAAAGTCATCCAGTACACTATTGTGGTTTATGATGGCTTTGAGAATCAAATAAATGGAGAAATGACAGAACATTGGGTGAGCTACGTTAGGAAGATTGACGCATTAGCCGAGTATTCCCTACTCGGTTGCGCAAGGAATGCATTGACTGCCATTTTTTATTTGCTATATGGCAAGAACAATATGAGTCCCGATCCAGTCATTTGCGTCAATGCTACTTTGGTGGATAGAAAAATTGTCTTTGATCCATCACTCCAAAGTTTATCAAACACTATACAAAATATCTACAAGGATCTTTTAAAAAGTTTCAAACTTTTTCCACGTTTAAATGAAAAGTTTGAATTACCAGAAACGAACGAAATCCGAAAGTTCCATGAAGTTGTTGCTGATGATAAAAAATGTCGAGATTTGTACTTGAAAATTGTTGAAGTCATCGAGAAATGTTTGGAAAATATCAGAGATTATGTTGATAGCTGGAATTTGTTTCGCTACGTCTGGGAAGTTGACATTGAAAAGTTTATGCTAAAGTATCAGGAAAAAGGATTGGAACTAAATGAATTTGAAAGCAGCATGTCAAAATATTTTGATGTCGCTAATCAAGTTCTTATGCAGGACACAATGACAGCAATCAGCTTTGTTACGCTTGATTGCACTAAGCTCAAGAAGGAAGTACTCGATTGTATTGCCGTATGGAAGGAAAGCTATAAGGACACACTTTGTGCCGCAACACTACGGAAACTTCAGGACCACCATCAGCTTCTCACGTCTACGATCACAGCGCTTAGTGAACATTCAATAAACGAAGTAGTGTTAGATAGATTGCTAAAGCTATATGAGCAATCTATGCGTGAAATTAAGATCCGAGAAGCTGATATGGAAGAAATTCGAGAGTATTACAAATATTTGGGTACTTAAGGCTGATTTAAATTTGTTACGTACCTTAAGTAAATTATTCATTTTGTTTTTCTAGAAAAATATGGTATTGATATACCGATGACCGTCATTAAGAATTTTAATCAGATGGAGCAGCAGTGGAATTGGTACAATCAAAAATTGCGTGAAATTGATGACACACTTTATACGCAAAAGGAACAATTCAAGATGGGCTTCTCGACAATGCACGCAAATGACATTAGCGAAATGACAGACATGCTGGACCAACAAATTTCAACAGCAACCATCATATAATTCTTATTTAACAAAAGTTCTTTATTTATGTTTATCTCTCGCACCAGAAGTTCATCTCTTTCAAATTTTATCATTTTCCATTTACAATTCTAATGACACATCCTACGCAAAAATTGAAACATTTTGAAGTTCTATATTCACAAAGCTTCAGAAATTAAATTATTTCGTGAAAAGTCCAAGCTTTTATTTATTTATGCCCAATGCCAAATTTATTTATGAATTTTTTTTTATGTTAAACGATTTTTTTTGGCGGATGAGTCGCATAGTGAGTGTCCCTTCAAATAAAATTTGCTGGCTCTTGCCGTAATTACAAAAACGTAAAAATGTCCGATTCCGAAGATCTCAGTGATTTAGAAGCACAACAGAGCAAGTTAGGCGAGGGAAGCGATGATGATGAACAGGACAAGACCGAGTTGAAGGGAATTTTGAACGATGTGGAGGAGACGAGCGTTTCTTGGAAAGATTTAGTAAGTTTTTAGCTTAACACACGTGGTTTCGACAAGTTCTACTTTAAGCAACTATTGTTACAGGGCCTTATTGATGTCCTTTGTGAGGCATGTCTTGAACTAAAATGGAAAACACCATCAAAGATTCAGCGAGAAGCGATTCCAGTTGCATTGCAAGGCAAAGATATTATTGGACTCGCAGAGACAGGATCTGGGTGAGCTAATGAAAATAAAGGTTTATACGAGCCGTTAATCATCTCTATAATTTTAGAAAAACTGGCGCATTTGCTTTACCCATCATTCAGACACTTCTTGATAATCCGCAGCGGTTCTATGCTCTTGTATTAACACCCACAAGAGAACTTGCATTCCAGATATCAGAGCAATTCGAAGCGCTGGGCAGTTCAATTGGCATCAAATGTGCTGTCATTGTTGGTGGTATGGACATGGTGTCGCAAGCTCTTCAACTTGCTAAGAAGCCGCACATTGTTATTGCAACGCCTGGTCGTCTGGTGGATCATCTTACTCACACGAAAGGCTTTAATCTCAAATCCATCAAATGCTTGGTAATGGATGAAGCCGATCGCATTCTTAACATGGACTTTGAAGTGGAATTAGATAAGATTCTGAAAGTGATACCACGTGAGAGACGAACATTCTTGTTTAGTGCCACAATGACAAAGAAAGTCAAAAAGCTAGAGCGAGCCTCACTTAAGGATCCTGTGAAAGTAGAAGTCTCTAATAAATATCAAACAGTGGATAAGCTTCAGCAATATTATGTCTTCATCCCAACCAAATATAAAGATCTGTATCTTGTACACATCCTTAACGAACTGGCAGGCAACAGTTTTATCATTTTTTGTTCGACATGTCACAGTACCGTCCGAGTGGCATTAATGCTTCGTGCACTAGGACTTGCTGCTGTTCCGTTACATGGCCAAATGTCACAGAACAAACGCTTGGCGGCTCTCAATAAATTCAAAGCAAAAGCACGTTCCATACTGATATCGACTGATGTCGCTTCTAGGTGAGTTCTATCGAACAATAATGAGCAAATCATATAATGTTAAATTTTAAAAGTTTCGTTACTATGCCACTCGTTCCTTACCAAATTTGCATCAGTCTCTTGATCCTATCATGAAACCTATTAATGATTCATTTTGTGATTTTTTGTAGAGGTCTTGATATCCCACATGTTGATGTTGTCTTGAATTATGACATTCCAACACATAGCAAGGATTATATTCATCGTGTAGGAAGAACAGCACGTGCGGGACGCTCAGGAAAAGCTATAACAATGGTAACACAGTATGATGTTGAGCTGTATCAGCGAATTGAGCATTTATTGGGCAAACAGTTGCCGCTGTACAAAACAGAAGAAGACGAAGTTATGGCATTACAGGAGCGCGTCGGTGAATCCCAACGAACAGCTCGATTGGAACTGAAAGACATTGAAGATCGTCGCGGATCAAAAACAAGGATCAAGAACTTTGATGATGACGACACGGAACAATTTAACGGAGCACGAAAGCGCATCAAGATGGGCCAACGTAATGGTTCCTCTGATCGAGGAGGGAAGCGTAAGAAATTTTAATAAGAAATATTTTATTGTAAATCAGTAAATAAAATAAAACTTTATATTCAAATTGCAAAATGTCTTTATATGCGGCGTTAGCAGCAATCATCTCAGAGATCAATAACTTCATCTTCCAGAAATTCCACCATCTCATATTCCTCCTCCTCATGTGGCTCAGCTTCAAAATCAAATAACTCATGAACCGACGGCGCATTAATGCTGTAACTTTGTTCATAATCAACATCGATAGGTGGTTCAATAGATATAAAATCGGGATCACTATAGTCAGCTGTCATCAAAAGCTCTTTTTCTTGAATTTGCTGAAACATGCTTTTGCCCTTATATTTTTCCGGTATGAGAATTGTGGCCAGTTCGTCACGCTCTTTGTCCTCCATTTCTATGTAGCTTTTTACGCGGAATCGTCGCTGGAACAGCTTAATTTTTTCGGTGGTGTGAATGTGAGAGTTCAATAACAACTGTTTGTGTTTTTTTACTGGCCTTTCTATTGTAAAAGCATCTTCTGCCATATGATCATTTTCTAGACAGAATAATTCATTTGCGTTATCGTTTGCCTTTGATACTGTATTAACCAGCTTCACTTGAGTGGGTCTTACAACATCGCCAATAATTTGCAAATTTCGTAGTTCAGCATCTTTCAAACTGGAAAAAAGTAGAGATTTGCCTTTGCACTCGGTTAGAAATTGAAGTTTAATCTCTTTAGCATCCTTGACTACCAGGATGCTGTCATCTGGAAAGGCATTGACTAGATCTTTTTTAGTGACGTAGCAATATGACTTGTCTGTTTTTAGAGCTGTATAGTTCCTTCGCAATATCTCGAAGTCACTACGATCGTGAGATGAAATTCATTAGATAGGAGCACGATGGCGAATCAATTTTTGAAAATCGCGGGAAAGTTAAACCGCTTAAATATTGAATTTAACTTACACATTTAGTTTTTGCATCTTCTCCTGCAGCTTCTTCTTATCCTGTTTAAGCCTTATAAGTCGTTCTCGAGAGACTTTGGATTTATCTTCAGCTGATCCGCCCTTCCAGGCAAATGAATTTTTCCCATTTTTCTGTATCAGCCCAACTCCTTCCATGACATTCGTGATATCATATATGCGACGCTTTTTGCTGACTTCTAACTGTGTCACAGCCTAAAAGGATGAGAAGGGATGTAAAAATAAGAATAATGATATTGAGCTTTTTTGCTACAAAATTAATATTTACTTCATTTAGATCAAGCTGCTTTTCAGATTGCAGCATCTCAACAAACTTTTTCGTTAATGTGCTCAGCGACTTCTCGCTTCTAGCCGGTTTATCCTTTTCCGGTGACGACATTTTAAGCTCAATTTAATGGAATTAATTGAAATTTAAAAATTTGCGCTCCACAATAAACAAAGGGATGGACAGTAAGTACTTTTAGCACAAAATTTTAATTGTTTCCAAAAAATTAATTGTTCTTGGATCATAGTATATCTAACCAATTGCTTGATTATTGTTGTTTGAGTCAATAGATTCTAATATAATATTAATTCAATTTGTCATTCATATTAGTCATTCATTATCGTTTACTAAGTAATTGATGTGTGACATGCATTTTGTATATGCCGTTTTCACTGAACGCATTCCTTCCAATCTCATTGAACGCATTTACATTATTTTGGCGATTGCACAAAAATCTACCTAAGTATAGAAATGATGGACTCAGAGAAAGAAGTAATAGAAAATTTTATTTGATGTTGTGATAACAGAGTGCTCCACAAACTAGAGAATGTATTGATTATTTTAAGGAGTTCGAAGTTGTGTAAATTAGCAAGATAAATTGATAAAAAAGGAAGAAAAAAAAAATTAATTAAAGTGCAAAATAAAAATTGATTTCGATTAATTGCAATGATGAAAACGGAATCGAAAAAGAGTGAATCGATCCATAGTGGTCAGTTTATGGTGTCACATTTCGAGCAAGAACCAGACCTCGACGAATATATTGACGAAAGCGACGAAACAACTGAACCAGTACAGTCAACATCCAGCACATCGACAAATGTTTGTATGCAGCTGGAACGTTATAAAGCTCCCGATAAGACCCTTTCGCAAGTCTACGAAATTGATTCTGATCTCAGTCAGGTCTTCAACACTTTGAATGTCACCTACAAGTGAGTAGTTGCCATCATCATTTTGCGATACATTTACACAATATCACATTTTTTTTTTTTATAATACGTAGCTATTTTGGATGTGTGTGCTCCATTCTGGACACAAGCATCCATATCTGCGATGATTTTGCCTATTAATAGATCTCTCCATACTGTCCAGATATAAATATAAATATGCGTTAGGTGAAGTGCGATCAAATACCATCCTTGCCCCATCTTTCTCCTTTTTTTTTTTTTTTGATCTCAGCTTGTAGCGGCAAGTTTAAGCTGAGTTTATGTTAGGAGCGCACCAGACATTTCTTTCTCTTGATTAAATTGAGAATACTGATACGGAAGTTTTTTTTTTTTTCTTCTTTAATTGAACGCATAATTCGATTAATGATAATAATAATACAGCTAAATAAATTCGGAGCTGCGGGCTTCTCTTGTCTCATGAATCTCATGATAAATTTCCATGTATTTCAATTCTCATTGTATTTTGCTGGAACAGACACAATAAAAACAAAAATTATAATTTCTCTGACGTCACAAACATGTGTTGTGATGTTCTCAAGGTTTGCTCGTGTTTCGCCTCTCGAAAAAGAAATAGATTTTTTTTTTGTCAATGCTAAATATTTAGGTAGAAAAAAAATCATCATCAAATTGCTAAAATCTTATAATGTGTCAGCGTTCGAAGATGCTTGGACTCATGCACTTGTTAGTTGTGTGTCCTTCAGATACTTGCTAATTGCTGACCCGAATCGTCAACAGCTTGTTCTTATCAGCTTTAAATTGGAATAATAACAAAAAAAGGCACACAAAATATTACTTTCTTTAAACGCTCTTAGAACCGTTTCTTTCTCCTTGTATCATTTTGTCTGCTTAAACGTTGTCGAGCGTTGTCGAGTGACTTCTTCTGTATCTGTTGTTTACGCATTTTGTCCGAGACATTTACTCGCCCTGTTAATCTATTTTACAGTCATTTTGTATATTATTTAAGCTTTAAAACAGTCGCACAAATAAATAGGAAAACATCGAAGATTTGCTGCGCAAATTGATTATTAAGTACGAATATTCGCCTTTCTCTCTTCGCTTCCCGGTATCATTCGAATTAAGTAGTTCATTGCTTTTCTATTTCTGTAAAGTTTTGTGAGGGTATAATTGAATTGTTTACACACTCAATCATGATGACTGGTTACTTAACCTTCCAGTCCAGTCTACGGATTTCTTAATCAAATTGATATTTTTTCTAGTGACATCATCAGCCTCACGCGACTTGCTTCTTCTTTTTTTCCTAACTGCCTCTAAGTGTACACAATTCACCGCTATATGTTTTTACTATGCCACTAAAAATCGACAAATTCTCTGTAATCAAAACGTTGCACAAGCATCTTTTTTCTTCTGCTAGTTGCCCCCTTGACGACAGCTCACAATGCGTGGGAAGAGTTTTCCAACTCGTGCTGCCTTGCCAAGATTGTGTAAACAAATTAATTTGTGATTTCATTTTGTTTACCTAAAAATAAATCCCTTATTTTAAAAGCTTCTGATGCTGTCATAAATAAGAAAATAAAATTATTTTTCTAATAAACAAAAGGAATTTAAATTTCTTGGCAACTACTTATCAGTCAATTATCGCAAAAAAAAAAACAGAAGATAATGTAACGTATCGTAACACTCCAATCGTCCATGAGTTGCATTCATGATGACTTTCTCCTTATATTCATGTCGTTTTGCAGACTGTATAAATATTTGTATTGGCTGATACACGAAACATTTTATAAATATTTTGTTTGTCTGTCTTTTTATTATTCGTAATTGCAACATGCGGCCATGAACTCGAAAATTTTGAATGTTTTTCTTTTTTTTTCGATGATGTTTTTTTTGATGGAAATATTTATTACATTTTTTATTTTAATCTTAATCTTAAGATTATTATTTTTTATTTATTTCCCCAAAACGTTTTCTAAGCGTTTGCGTAGCGTCGCTCTTTTGCCTTCATTTCGAGGCCACGTTGACGATCCATTTCCAACCGCTGGAAGCGAGCTTCGCGTTCAACTTGCCGTTTCATTGAGAGTTTATCGTGGATACGTTTCATTTCTAAAATGTCCCTCATTTCGGCTTTTTCGTCATCCTTAAAAATATATATATATTTTTTTTTTTCTTGAAAATCGAAACCACAAATAAAAAATTATATCTTAAACTCAACTGTCATATTTAGTCGCAAAATCAGTGCTGCTCGTCCATCAGCCATTTTTTGAGCATAGTCATTAAACTTTTTAAGTCGATCATGTGGCGCAACGCCTCGCTCAACTACAAGCACAATTCGCGCCCATTGACGCTGCCATTCATTTTTGGTCTCGGCGATCTTTGTATAAGTGTTACCCATCATAGCAATCAGCATGTTGATTAGCAGAACAGCAACAATGGCCATGTACAGCACAAAAAGTATCTAATGCGAAAAATGTTGAGTCAGGTCAGTGCACGGTGGAATGCTTGCTTTGATGTTTCTAATGTGTTGGGCAATCAACTATCTACCTAGAATAAATATCTTACCTTCGCTTGCACCTCATGTTTCGTATACTCCATGCCGCCATAATAATCACCAAAGTTACCCAACGACATCAAAAACATGGAAATGAAACTTTCCATTGGCGATGAGATAGGATTGAATTCAGGATCGGGTTCCTCTTCATCAGTATTGTCAAAAGTCAAAAAAATGATATAATAAGCTTGCGAGAAGCCCATCACAAACACCATATAAATGCATACAAATCGAAGCAAGTCACCGACCACCATGCGATAAATCATGACAACGAATGGTCCAACTGTCTTGAAGCCTCTAAAACGTATTCAAATGCGGCATTATTTAATGTATTGCAATAAGCACTTAATTGTGTAATTATGAACCTGCAAAAGAACAAAAAGTATGGTGCCGTCGTGAGCATGATCGCAACCGCAACATGATCCTCGAGCTCGGGTAAGCAGAAAAATTTCAAAAGTGGAACAGTCAGCATAAGCCAACATGAAAACAGAAACATGACACGTGATGGTGCGGTGCTCTGGAAAATAATGTGACACGAGAAGAAAGAAAAAAATATTAATGCTATTGAATCTTAAATTAATTTATGTCATTAATTACCAAGTTTTCAAAAAACATTTTAGCTCCCAAAAAACGTGCCTCACGAATTGCCGAAATAATATAAAAGAGAGCGCCAATGGTTAGAAGTCCCTCAGCCCCGAGCTTAATCTGAGAACGAGGAGAATAATGTAAAAAATTGTCCATCAAGTGTCATGTGTCACTTACTCTATTCTGTAATGTGCTGATATCCAACAGTGGACATTCTGAAAACGAAGCCCATTCATCCGAAGTATCACCACCAATTGACGTTATATTGTCATACATATTTGTCACATTCATCATGTCAAGCTCCGCTTGCATGAGGGACTCCTGATATGTAGCGGAGTAATTGCATATGCTTTCTGTTAAATTGTGCAAAATGAGCGTTTTAACGGGTGCATTCGTTGTGTCATTTATCGTAACATCTAGTGTTCTGTTTGCGCTTTCCTCGCCATCTTTAATTTTACCATCAAATGCACGTGGACGCAAACCAAAAGCGAACATCGAAATGAAGAAATAAATTGAAAACATGTAAAATTGACTATAAAATTTCGCCTTCACAAAAACATTCCATTTCGTTTTGAGCAGATCAATCAAAACACCCTCGAGAAGATCCAAATGCTCATCTTTGTCCTGCGATAAAGAGAATCTGAGTGAAATGAGTATGATTCAAATAATTTGCTATCTCACCCCAAACACAACTAAATTCAACGCCGAATCCTTGCTGATGTTGCCTGTTTTAATATCGATCGTGTCAATCTTCTCTAGAGGATATGCAGCGCACGTGATGGAACCCAATTGCCAGTAAATTTCGCGCTCAATATTTAAGATGTGAAAGAACATTTCAACACGTGCCAACTTTGCTGCGAGTGTTAGTGGCGTCAGATTTAGAAGATTCTTACAATGCAAATTAGCGCCCGTTTCATATGCCATATCGAAGGTCGTGAGCTTTTCATGAATCACCAGCATATGTAGAACAGTATTGCCATTGATATCTTGATTATCTGGATCAGCATGCTTCGCAAGAACTAATCGATAACATTCCTCCTGACTTAAACATGCCGCAAAGCTTAACGGATATTCGCCCCAATACACATAGCCTTCGTAGTTTGTCATTGGATTAACGCACACTGGCTCCTGTTCCAATATATCGTAGCGTGTCCCTTTCTGATCCTCGGGTGACATAAATGTCCCGCAACATCGTTCATGAATGTATGATCCAGCGTCGAGTAGAAACTTCACAGTTGCAGGGTCTTCATTTACAATTGCAATATGCAAAACACTTTCGCCATAATATTCATCCCCCATGTAAATATCATTAATGAGTTTCGGATAAAAACGCAATAGACGCTTGGCGAGATCAGCATGAAGTGCCGTTGCATTCAACAAGCATAAATGAAGAATTGTCTCACCTACGGCGCCACGTTCCTAAGTTCAATAAAAAAGAATCAATTCCATGTGATTTCAATTTTTTTTTTAATGGAGCAAATTCGCTCGAAAAATCGATAAAAAAAAACTAATTGCAAGGACAACTCTCACCTTGATATCCCAAACAACTTCCCTGTATGCTGACGGATTTATCAGAAAATCAGCTTCACTGATCTAAAAACAAAAAAAAAATGGTTAAAAGATAAAAAAAAATGATTTTCTTAAGAAATTTCCTATCACACCTCGGGACAATCAACTTCAAAATCGAAATCTTCTTCGGGATTCTCAAGGATACGAATTTCGGGTAGTTGCTTATGTCGAGGACGATCACAATTTCTGAGCTTAACTAATTGAGAGATGGGAATATAACGGCCACGTCCTTTATTGTAAAGAAACGGTTCCACCTGAAGTTAAATAGGACGAGAATAAAAATAAATTTTATTGGTCATCCCTGATGCATCTTAGATGATGCTCTAGATCCTAACCTTCGATTTTATTGCATGATCGATTTCAGCAAACTGTTTATTGTTAATGGCACGTTTCATCATATCCACAAGAAGTCCACCTCCCTTGAGATTGACTAGCTTGTAAAGCTTCTGTGTGGAGACTCCAGCTTGCTTTTTAACACCCGACGTAACATTACTTTCCGCATTTCCCATATTTACCTAAAAATTTTCCCTTTTTCGCCTTTGTAACAAAACAAAAAAGGAAAATAATTCGCGCAATATCTTTTGCTGAATCTTTCCCTATAGCAAAATCAAACTAAAATTGGTTTTTTCTTAATTCGTGCTACTAACATCTTAGTGAAGAATTTCAACGAGCTACCAGCAATAAATTTTCCAATTGCACTGGAGTTTCTGTGTTTCTAAACTGATGGCCGAGTTATTTAAAATATAAAAAAAATTTCAGTCGTGATATCGATCAAACAATTATTGTTGCGATTTTGAGCGGGTGTAAGGAGACAAATACAGTGATGTCACTATTAGGTGATTAACATGTGAAATTTAGCTAAAAATTAATGGCATCACTGATTCCCCAAAATTCGAGAACTCGATCAGAAATGAAAATTGTATAAAATTTAATTATTTTTATGGTTCAGAAAGATTACTGTTCAGTATAATGATGGACACAAAAATAACAATTCTCATGCACTATTCAAACAAAGCAATGTTAGTTGTTAAAAGTAGACAGTTAGTTCTGATGAGAGAAATCATTAGATGACAGATATCGATTAACAAAATGTGGCATTTGGATGCTGCACGTGTTTTCTTAGCCTTAGAAACAAAAAAAAAAAAACAATTCAGTGAATCAGCGGCATGAAATGCTGGGCACTGATAACGCGGAGTTACATATATGTCTGGTGTTTGATGACAGAGAATAATAAAAATCTTGATGATTAAATATACTTATTTGGTTCACTGTATGTGTTTATTTTCTCTTTGTCTCATTTTCTTCTTTTCTCTTTTCATGCTTCCTAGACAAAAACTGACATCACCAAAATGGAATCCATTCAAAGGCATAAGACTGCGATCAAAGGAGAAAATTCGGTTGAATAATGTCATTTGGCGATGTTGGCATATGCAATGTGAGTATATGAATCATTTTCCTTCGGTTCCAAACATCTGACAAGAATCAAGCGACATTTAAATACTTGAAAAAAAAAAAATTCTGATGTGCGAATAATAAAAAGAAAAAGAGATTTATTGCTCAATGAAGCTCGCCATAAATCGAAAAATATCTAATATTGGATAAGATTGATAAGATTATTAGGTAAAAAAAAGGTAAAAGATAAGACTATGAATATCGTTTCTCCCATAAAAGCTTATTGCGTTTCTTTTTTGTTTTCTTGTAACTGTATATTGATGAATTCAAGCTTTCGTGTGATCACGTTTTGTTAGGTTCTCGTACTACTATGATGCTGACATGATTTAATTAGATTTGATGTCTAGGCACGGATGAAAAATAAGAGTTTTATTATCAGCGCCAGCCAAGCAAGCTGAGCTATCGCTGTGTTTTTGCGAGTTTTACTGATAATTTAAAAAAAAAATTAAATAGCTAATTCCTTCTGTCCCGCCTCCGCCTGTTGGCAACACTGTATTGAAACATCATGTTATCGTTATCTTGACGAGGCTCGTTATTCAGCTATTACAGCGCCTATCGGCAGAAGCAAAAACAAAAAAAAAAAAGCTGGCGAATTTTTTATAAAGTCATCTGAACAGAGACCAGTCTGTCATTCGGTCGGTTGATATTCAAACGTGCGGTCGGTCGAGAAGAGAAATTTTCCTTCGTTTGTTTTAAAGAATAAACGCTGAAATTTATTTACATATATTTATTTTGCTTGCTCATTCTAAATAGAATATTTCCCCCGTGTTCGCAACCAAACGAGTTCCTTCGTAATCGGCGAATGATTAAAAATAATTTTTTAATGCCGTAAGATTTATTTGCGGGTTGTTTTTTTCTATTTCGGGCATCATCGGAATAAATTCTCTTTACAATACTTTCCGCCTTTCTTCCTCGGTTGTCGTGGGAAATTAGAATCGCACCGGCATAGCGGGTGCGGAGAGTGGATATAAATTTAGAGTGGCGCTGTGATTGACGAAAATAATTGTTTCTGTTTCTGTTAATAAAATTGTTTCTTTAAATCCCCTCATGTGACATCATTGGGTCGAAGTGAGGGGCGCACATTGAACTCGTGAGATAGGTTACTTTGCGTGTGCTGATGGAAAATTTAAGATTTTAATTTTCAATCAAAAGTTAAAAAGTAAAAAAATTAGACAGATAAAATTCTTCAGAGACAAGTGTTCATCGCGTGAATATAGCAGCTGGGCAATAAAAAAAACTGTTAATTAAGCTAAACCGTCAAATAATTTAGAAATAAGAGTTTGGCTAAAAAGCTCCTAATTTTGTCATAAAATTCGCCCGTAAAAAATCGCAAAAAAGACTATTTTCACTAAATTTAGTTAAATCTTAAGCGAATGCATATCATGCCGGAAATGGTTTATACAAATAGTGTGCTGCGAAGAACAAGATACAAGAAGACGCAAAAGAGACGCTTACGGGTAGTTGAAATTGTATGATTATATGATTGTTGATGAATTAATTTAACTAGATAGTCTTTACTTATTTCTACATTTATTTTCTATTTCTATAGTTATCATGAAAAAACGTCCATCTGTGTGCCAATTCGCATCACCATTAGACGTAGATATTCATAATACACCCCAGGTGAGTTTTCAATCACTAATATACTATACTAATATACATTTTATAAGTAATTACAAAAAATTACTTTTTGCTAAAGGCAATAATTTTAGAAGGCAAATACTGGAAACGTAAATGGAAAGTAATAACAGCCGAATACAAAAAATGGCGTCGCTTCAATGTCAATAGAGCACTTGGCACGTCCAATATTTTAGATACGGTGAGTCTGGTGTTCCTTTATGATTTATCATAAACAATATTCTTTTGTCACGCGATGCAAAAATGTTTTTCCTCAAACATCTTAAACCCGCTCGATTGCGGTTTATTAAACCTAAGCCAAGATGGCAATGTCCGTATATACACATGTCTAAAAATAAAGTGCTCATGTGGCAAACTTCACGCTTACAAATCTACGCGCAATCTTCAGCAAGCCTCGCGCTACACAATTGATTGCTTTTGGGTTGAATCGAACTACTGATAAGACAAGTTATTTGGATTTTACACCGAGATAGATCGCGGTCTAAGCTTTCATTAAAATTGTACAACATGAAAAGTTCATACAGAAAAAAAGCTCACGATTATCACAGAATCATTAAAAAAACGCACGATAAATGAGTACATGATAAGAGATACTGAAAAATAATAAAAAAAAGAAACCATCATCAAGGCAAGACCACTTGTGATATGTCGCCAAGAATGATCGATCGAATGAAATTTGCGATAAGCATGTAGATTTAGAAATTGTTGAATTCCAAGTTTATTCAAGTTAAATTATTTCCGAGTTGATCAAATAGATTTCCAATTATATTTGCAAAATGTCCTATAAATTGCATAACAAGTCTCATCCAAGAGAATCCAGATTCTTATTGAATTGCTGCTTCATGGCAGAAAATCCTTTAAAATAATATGGCAGAACAAAATTCAATTCCATGGTTTCGAGATTGATGACCATATTTGTTTTAGTCGAATAAGATCCATCAAATATTTATCGATTTGTGGGAAAAACCAATAAAGCTTTTGAATGAAAAACAACGGCATTTGTGAACTGAATTTAATTATTTTATTTCCACTATAAACAGAAAAGTGAAATAGACTCACTGGAATGGCCCAATAATGATAATTTGATGATATTATCGGATAATATGTCCAGCGACACGCTCTTCTCAACCATTTCGCAGTTTCCATTTCCAGATTCAAGAGAAATTGGTAAAGTTATATTTTTTCTAGTTATGTCTCATTGTGCTTTACTGATTGTTTATTCTTATATCTTGCAGCACGAGCAGGCAGAGCCGATTTTATTCAGCCTTCGCTTGGTCCGTTGCAACCAAATTTAGAGGATTTTATGGATTTTGATTTAGGTAAGCCACCAATATTTAAAAGGAATAATAATAAATAATAATAAGCCTCCAATATTTAGCTATTTATTATAGGTTGATATCTTCTTTCTTTAATCGGTTTATAATTTTTTTTTGTCCATTTCCAGACATATTTAACAATTTCACAAATAATCGCCTGGCACCAGTACCAGAGGAACAAACTGAAGAGTTACTGAAGGCCATTGAGGTTTCAATGAGTAAGAATCGACATTGTGCAATCAATACTGATACAGCGAGCAATAATGCAAATAATTTTCAGACTCGATGGACACATCAAGCATGCAGGACATGATGACAAATACGTCATCGCCAGCACAAGGCCACCAAAGTGTCATACAAGGTTCACCACTAATGAATGTGGACCAGCATGGTCCATCCGCGCAAACGCAACATCTTTACACCGCTACAATTTATACACAAGACTTATCGATGTCACAAAACATGAATCATCAACAAATATCTAATGAACCCCAACAAATGATGATGTCCGATTTGAATCCATTCTTATCGGGTGCTCTCGGAATGGGGCAATCACAACAAAATTCACAGACACTCGAGCAGCAGCAACAAATGATGTCCGAAAGCGATGTAGAATCAAAAGACCCCAAAGGGAAATACTCGCGAGGCGTCTTGAAAGCTCAATTGCCGTAAGTCTGACAAATTTTGACATGTTCTCGTGATTACATTATAAACAACTACTAAGGCGATAACCCGTTTCAGGGACGGTCTAGTATTAAAAGCCTAATTATTTCCTGAGTAGATTAATAGTCATACTTAAATACTTTTTTGTATTTAAAAACGATTTAAAAATGTAATCTAATAATATTTTTCATACCTGAAAAAAAAATCAGCTATCACGAATTGAAACCTGGTTTTAAAATGTGGAACGGAAAGTAAAAAAAAAACATGATGCTGAAATTCACAAAATCCGTAATTCTTATATTTCTTCCTAATATTAATTCTTATTTCTTTGCTATCATAGAAAACGCGAACCCCACAACTATGATAAATGTCAACCAACAGCTCATCAAACGATCATCTACAACCAGATGCTTGCACAACAGCAGGAGGCTCAGCTATATGCTAATAATGCGTACACAGGGGGATCGATGTCTGGCGAAATGACCAACATAAATCACATGTCACCTATTCAAACAACCACCAATAATTTTAACATTTCGCCTAATCAGACAATGAGCAGTCAAAATGTTCTGAATCTATCCAGCAATCAGATATCGACGTTTGCTGCCAACAAGATAATGATGCAACAACAAATAAATCAAATTGATCAGCAGCCACTATCACACGAATCTTATAAATCGCCACAGAGTCCAAGCTACCGTTCATATCACCACAGCAATCAACAGCCTTACAAGATTCCATCCCAAAACTCGGGCGTCTATCAGAATGCTACCAGTCGAATTATGATGCGTCAACATTCACCACCTCATCACACGGCAACCGCTTCAGCATCTGGAACGCCAATGGGCAAATCAGTATCATTTCAACCACAACATCAGCATAGTGCAACGGCAGCTGCTATAAAGGAAATGTATCGCTCAAATAGTTTACCTATAAATGCCAACATTCAAATGCCACAGAAAGAAATTTCTGAGAGTTTTGCTGTTCCAAAATATCACCACGCATCGAAGAATAAAAATAATCGATCGCGCAGTAATTCAATTAATCTACGTGCTGGACAACTGATGATGACACCACTACAATCGGCCACCAGCGAACCAGCACTGAATGCAAATAGTGCACTCGCACAGCTACTAACAAACTCATCCATTGCATCGAATCTGTTAGCAAACTCAAAAGCACACAGCGTCTCATCGAGTGCAATGGTTTGTCAGCCGCCTCAGCAGCCACAACGCGCCAACAGTTTCACATCGTCATCGCTAGTACAAAAATCGGTTGTGCTAGCAGCATCTTCTGCTGCCGGTAAGATGCAATCGCAAAGCCAACAGCCTAGCAGTACAACCATATCAACGCCTAGTGTTTCAGGCGTTTATACACCGACTTTATCACCAGATTCAGCATTTCAGGAGTGTCACGATTTATCATCTTTGTCACCGGAGCGCTGTGCGAGTCTTAGTAAATTTCCGCCGCGCGAAAGTCAACGTCGCGCAGGACACATTCATGCTGAACAAAAGAGGCGCTATAACATTAAAAATGGCTTTGATATGCTGCACAATCTAATACCACAATTGCAACAGAATCCGAATGCTAAAGTAAGTTGTAAGCTTATTCTGAAATTTTCGAAATTTAAAACATGTACCATTTATTTGTGTTGTAGCTCAGCAAAGCTTCCATGTTGCAAAAAGGCGCTGAATATATCAAACAGCTGAGACTGGAGCGAGCGGCTATTAATGAGCAGATGGACAGTCTACGAAAAGAAATTGATCAACTGAATAACTCATTGAAGTGAGCATGAGATTGCGCAACCAAGAAAATGGATGGATGGATTTTTAAATTTATTTTATTCATTTTTAGTCATTTGCAAAACGCTTTGCCGGCAAATGGAGCGCCCGTTACACGTCAACGTACGGGACGCATTCGTGAAATGTATCAGGATTTTGTTGTGCAACGCACGGTGGCAAACTGGAAATTTTGGATTGTAAGTTTTTTCATAGTTTTCTCCATCATTCGTTTCGATCATTTTGAATTATCTTTTAGTTTGGTCTCATTTTTGAGCCGCTATTAAGTTCCTTTAATGCAACTGTTTCGACGGCAAGCATGGATGAATTATGTCGCACAACAATGCTGTGGATTGATAACAGCTGCACTCTTATGGAAATTAGACCTGGTGAGCCTCCAGTGACATTTTCCTTTCTGATTGCTTATTTCATTTATTTTTTTTTGTCAGCTGTATCAAATAAACTCCGCGAATTGTCAACAACAACAGACATTTTATCTGATAACCCGACCTCACTGCAGGAGGAAGCCATCAGAGCGATATCAAGTATAAAAGGACGTAGCCATGATAACCCAAGATAAATGCAATTCCTTTTTTTTCTAACTTTTTCACTTTGTCCAATCTTAGATTTTAATTTTATTGTTGACGTATTTATGAGCAAAAGTTGCATATTTTTTATTATTGTTATAAAGTTTCTTCAAAGTCTTCACTGAGTTTTTAAAAAAAACGGCAACAAATTGGTCAGAATCGTCAAAGTTAATTTTGTACGCAAATATTTCTATTTACATATTATTTTCTATTTTGTTTTTATTTTCGATTTGTTAAGCAGTAAGTTAATTAGTGTTTAAATACATTTTAATTTAAGGACACAAACATTTTGTTAGATAAAAAAAAAGTTGTTCGAAATTGCTGTAAAAAAGTGCCTTTTGAATGGTGTCTCATCTCGCATCGAGAGAAAGCAATGAAATGGAAAATTAAATGAGCAAATAAATAAATGATGGGAAAACAGTTCGAACAACAAACAACAAAAGTTTCTTATTTGCACTTGTACTTTCTCACTTTTCAGAAAATTGTGCTGCTAAAAATGTAATCTAATATTAAAATTGTTAAGTTTTCAAGCTGTCACGACCAATTAAATGCGTTTCGTAAATCCAAATCAATGAATAAAATCAGAATAATGAATGTTTCTAACCACATTTTCTCCAGTGACATTTATGGTTTTCATATCGTGAAATGTGATTTGCATTTGATTTATCTTTAATTTTAACTAAAGCGAATTCTTAAAGTGAGATAGAAGACGCTGTTATCATTGTCAATTAATGATTATGATAAAAAATAACATAAACTGATGAAATGTAGCAACTTTGTCATCAAGGATTATCGAGAATTATCAATTGATTTTTAAATGTGAAAAATGATCGAAGACATTCATTCTTTCAGCATTAGAGAAAAAAAATTCTACTTCTTAGAATGTAGTTTCGTATGGAAAATAATTATGCGCTACTATCCAGGGAAAATATGCTGCTTGCTCTTCAAGACGCTTGCTTTTTTACGTCTCAATGACTTGTTGAGAGCTCAACAACATTAACGAAGTAAACTTTAATAAAGTGTCCTTAATTTCCAATCTGCAGGTAGTCGTAGAACCTTCAGTAAGTACCATTCGCGTATCTGTTTTTCGATAAGAATTTAATGGAAATCGCTCAATTTCATAGCCAAAAGGATTAAAGAGCAAAGTGAAAAGTTCTGTTTGCTAATTGAACCAGAATTTGTTAACGTTTGTTTCTGGTATGTTCCGAAGCGTTTGCGTTTTATCAAACATGATTGTGAGAAGGAAAAGGAACTCGACAAACTATGTCTAATTATCGCTCATGGTAGATTATCAGCTTAATGGTAAACCGTTTCCGTTTAATTATAGTACAAAGAACAATTACTGCAAAAGACATGTGCTTTGCGAAATTGATCGTTTGGGAGAATGTAGGAGATTTGTAGATGGATATAAATATAACAAATGCGCAATTTGATTGATGTAATAAAGTTTTCAGCATGAAGCTGATGGATATAATACTTAATTAATGAAAACAATATTTTTTTTTTCCTATTTCAAATAGCAATTCGTTTTTTTTTATCGATTGAGCTTAAATTGTTTCCGCATCCAGTTTTTTTTTTTTGGTCTTCAAGATTTCTCAAGGTCCAGAAAGTTAAAAAAAAGAATCAAATTCTATTCTGCATTGTAGTGAATCATGCAATCCACGTGTGCTTGTTTTACATATTTTGCGTTTCAAAGAGAAATCAAAAGAAAAAAAAAAACTGATATGAATGCTTGTGACTTTAACTTCGTTTTTGCGTGTTGGTGATGTTTTGATAATGGAGGGGATCACTGGAGTTGAATGCTTGCTTGGAGAATCAGCTTCGGAAATTCATTTCGAAAATGGACAGTTTTTAACAATTCGTTTGTTTCGAGAGTTATTTCGGATTGTGCTCGCGCGAATAAACGCAAATTGTGCTAAAAAACAGGTGAAACTGAAAGTGAATTGTGCTTTTGATGTTGTGGAATCGCTAAACTCATAAAAAGAAATATCCTACTGTTTGAAGTACAAGAAGTGAATTTGCAGTTTTGTCAATTGGCTGTCGTTTTATATTAATCATCTTAGGTAAGCGTGAGCATTTCAAACATATTTTTAAACGCCTGTATCTCATCAAAGAATGTGTGTCATCAACATCTACAACATGCATACGTTCACTTCCAATGTGTAACTTTCTCTTTGACAATATTTTAAATTATTTTTGTTACTATTTTGGTGGAAGTTCCGATGTGCTTGAATTTATATTATTTTTCTTTAGTTATTATGCAATTTTAATTGTATAAGAATATTAAGTGCACACATCAATATGTGGTAAATCGTAAAGTTAGTTTGAATGTAGATCATGTAAACATGTTTCAAGGTCATCGGATAGTTAACTGATTCTTGATTTAAAAGCTTAATGGGAGCCATGACTTGGAAATATAATATTCTTTACTGGCCAGCACAAGGACAACAGCTCTCGAGACTTTTTTAACTGTAAAAAAAATGGAAATTATTATTCAGTCACTTGTCATAATTCTTGTTATGCAATACAATTAGAAAAATTAGAATCAAGACATTTAAAATTCGATGATTTTCAAATTTATAAAAATAACTTTCATTAGGGTCAACGTGCAAATATTGTAATAGATGTTTACAAATTATGTTTGCAAATATACTACAATATTCCTGATTAAACTTTAATAATTAAAGATGTCTGTTCATGTATTATGTAACCGACTATTAGGGGGGAGGTGTCTGGAGTCGTCCTTATACAAAAGTAGCTCTTTCGAGGGGGTCCACAAACACAAAACTATGTAGCGTTACATAATACTTGAACAGTCCCAAGTATTTAGCATATTATGCATAACCCTCAATTTTTCAAAGCTCACAATTTTAGGTATATTATGACATTGTTTGCATGAGAAATTCAGGAATATTTAAGTTTAAAAATTTAATTCAGATTCGACTTCCAAAGATGTTCAAAAATTCTCATAGATTCGCAAGAATTTTCTCATCAATCGTAGAAATGCAAATTTATGTATTGTTGCTTTTTTAAGTGTTTTAAAACTTTCGAAAAATAATTCCTCCGACAGTAAATTTGGTCATGGTCTTGCCATAATTGGTCGATATCATGTGAAAAAAAAAAAACATCTCAAAAGGTTGATGCTCAATTTGTCATTACTTTTGTTTGTCAGTTTTTTTATTGTTTAACTCATAAAGTTCGTATTTTAACTCAAAAATATATTCGTAACACGAAAAGTTTTGCCTTGAAGCTTTCAGCTCTGTACGTTAATTCGTTGCGCGAATCTATTCATTTAAATAGAAATATTCATCTGAAAACTAAAGGAATCATCTTCCAATCTTGTCGAAGATAAAAATACAAAATAAAATCTCTTACAACTGAGTTCCACAAGATAAATTGTTTTGTTTTTAACTTGACTTTTAAAATGGATGCAGATTCATTAATAATGGTGCATAAATAATGCTTTTTTATTTTTTTACATTGAGCAGTTCGAGGATGTCAAGCTCATGTAATTATTGTTCATTACTTGTATCAGTTCCAGTAAATAATTGATAACAATTTGTTTTAAAATAAATCTGTGCTCGAGATCAATTGCGAGGGGAAAAAAGTTGCTGGCATATAATATTCCTTGACACCAATTGAGCAGCTCAGCAGCTTTAATAAAGAAATGGCTATACTAGCGATTCGCATTAGAAAAAATTATTACTTCTAACACATGAACCGCGAGACGCTTTTTCCTTGCTGCAGCTCATATTTGCAATAACCAGTTTATTCAATCAAATTTTATAAAATTACCTTCTCTCTCGTTTGATTTCGATTCAATTGCAATGGTTTGCCACTCTAACTGCTGCAGCTTGCCAAAAATATTGCCATGACAAATCTTATTTATAGAATTATGGCAATATCATTGAACTGTCAACGAAAAATTTCATCGGAATGTTGACAAATGAAGTCAAAATATTTCATAGAACTCCCCAACAATAGTTTTTGACCCCAAGAAATTGCATCATTGACAAATGTTCCAGCACATTGGACAAAAGCGTATTGAAATATTTTGGCAGTTGTATGACAAAAAATACACAATTCACAGCTCTATGTTTTGCCCATAAAAAAATTATAAATTAAAGCCGTATTTGAGATTTCTTCTGTTTTTCTGACCCCCCCACTTTTTAAGACATTTAACACCAATGCACAGCACTTCATGTTGCCACTTGAATACAAAATTTATTTTGGGTTTTAAGTTTTCCTCGGGCTCTCGCTCAGCTCACATTTGAATCGACTATCGAGTAAGTTTGTCTATAGGCTGCATGACTACTTACCAGTAAAGTTTTTGATTCTCCGTAATTCATTCGATTAGCAACTAACAGAGTAAAAAAAAAAGTTTTAATATCAGTTAATTTTGCTTGTTTTCACAGAATTTTGCTTGAAATTGCATTAAATGACAATGAAAGGATTAAATTGGAGTATTATTGCAATTGTTCTAGTCACATGCCATTTGACAATTGCCGCACCAAGCATCCGAGTAAAGCGTCAAGATGAATTGTCTCTTGATCCTTTGAGCGTTGACGTAAGTAGCTAAAATTTGACTGCAATTAGTCATCGACTGCGCTGCATATTTGTGTTATGTTTCAAAATCCATTTGAGTCGAAAGACTTCGTTTCGATGCATAAAAAAACTTCTACAATTTCAAATACCGTCAGCAGTCAGCAGGTATACATTAAACGCAGATTGAAGTGAAGAAAAAAGAAGCCAGCATTGCTTTTGTCTCGTGTATTACGTAAATTTAAAGCTCTGCGAGCGTTCGATCTTACATCAAACGACAACATTCAATATAAAAAATTGTCTTTCGTGTTCATGTGAATTTCATTGAAAAAAAGAGTAAATTTATCGCGATAAAAGAAGTTTTTGTTTGTATTCAGCTGCGGTTTTGTCTAAAAAGTAAATGCCAGTAAATAATACATTTTGAAAGTGTAGTTTTTACAATTGCTAATTTGTAAATTTAGTTGAACGTTCAAGGACCAGTGGCAACATTTTTGAGCCCAGCACTGTGTTTACACAATTCATTAAACTTTATTGAAAGCAACAATATTGAATCGAAAAAAAAAATGCAATGGAGCCTGAGTGAGACAGAAAAAAAATTGAGAAAGTGAACACAAACATTTTAGTTTGAGTGAAAGTAAAAGTTTTTTTTTTATGTTTCTTTATTCTCATGCTCACAGAAGATCATAAATTGGATACATTTTAAATTTAAAACAAAATGAATAATTTTTTTTTGGTTCCCATCGATTAAAAGTGAATTATATTTACAGTTGACGCATCAATTTAAGACAATCTTAGTAAATATTTTGAATTCTGACTCTGAACTCTGACACCGAACATGTATTTGACAGTCTTTTATAACACGAATACAGATCATGAATTTATTACTTATCTCGTCTTGTCTTCGTATGACAACTCGTTAAAATCAAATTGCTCAATTATTTTTTTAAGTTGTTTAACGTCAATTACACGAAATTTTTGTTATGCAATACAATCTCGAATGCCATCCCTCTCTTCTGCGTGGATAAGTAATGACTTTTCGTCTCATGAGAAAAGGAAAATGAATATATTTTGATTTGACCGGAACAAATATAATCGGAATGAGATAATAAACATTCGTAATGAATACGAATTACATCCTCATGAAGACCATATACTGAACACTGGAGTTTATGAGGCTCGAGCATGCTAACATCAATGTTTAAAGTTCTTTTTATAAGAGTTTATGGCTTTGGTTTGAACGTTCACAGCAATAATTTTTTCTGCGTACTCATGCAATAAAAATTAGCTTTTTAGTTTGTCGAATATTGTTTTACAAGCATCTTTCCAAAGGTCGACAATGAACGCAATTGCCATATTAGCATAACAAAAATTGATTTATTCGTATAATTTTGAATTTGGTAATAAATTTTTGATTGCGTCTATAATTTTTATTCATAATATTCAAGGATGTAAGCAGCCCACAGGTGGATAGAGAGAAGCGTAAGCTTACAGAAGCCAAGTTCCAATCGAAGAATGCAGTTTTAGGATTTGTATTTGGTGTAAGTTTAAATAATTGAATTTCAATTGGTATCTACTTATTTAGGTTTGGTGTTTGTAAATATTTAGCAAAAAAATGTTCATCGACTAACAGAAAATACTCAAAGTTTGTAAATAATTTGTTGTAGAAATTGAATCAATTCATTGACGCCAAAACGAGATTCGTCGATCAACTAGATAAAAGCAACATTGAGAAAAATAAGCAATACGGCATTGAACCGCCGCAGCCAATTCCCAACTTCCAATCACTCATATCGGGCGTAATTACTCCGAAAATTTCTGCAATCACACAGAAATTTGGATCATTAAGTGGAACATTTGGCTCAGTTCTTGGTGGTTCGTCATCATCGAGTAGTAGTGGAAGTGGAAATTCTGATTCTGATGATGCTAGCGGCGGAAGTGCTGCTGGTGGTTTAGGTGGAATCGTATCATCAGTCCTTAGACTATCTGGCCCTCTCTTATCTGCGTCTCTTGGTGGTGGAAGTGCTGGCTCATCGTCTGGATCCTTTTCAGATTCAGACTCAACCCCAGAACCAGATGATGACTTTTAAACTAACGGAAGCAGCAAAGTAAAATAAATTTCGGAAGTTTATTCATGGGTTGGAATGTTATTTTATTGAAATGGGCGAGTAGACACTTTCGGAAGCAATTTAAAATTTCAAAATTTTTTAATTACTCTTTCAAAAAGAGTTAAGTCGATATTCTTGTTTTTTTATAAACTCGGATATGCTTAAAAACATTCTAAAATGCCCATGGCTGTGAGATACTTGCAAATATCGGTAAAGAAAATCAGGTTCGAGATGGTTCAAGCGACGGATTTTCGAAGAAAAATCGTTGCGAGATTTAATAATTCAAACGAAAAGTTTTTTAATTGCAAAATTTCTTGTCGTTCCGGTTAAAATTATAAAATTTTCTGATGCTATTTTTTGATAGGTTGAAATTTTAATCAAATTGATAAGATTTCCGCGATGATTTTCTTTACCAATGAAAATATTCTTTATAAATTTTAACCATTTTCGTAGTTGGAAATTTTCTTTTGTTTGTTTTCGATGTTTATTTAACTTTTTTCTTTTCTAATCATTTCTTTATTTCTGTTCCTCTAAAACCCATTTTAATAATTCAAGCAGATCTCTAAATCTGTTTTTACCTTAACTCAAGCGCTTTCCTATTTCAATATTAAAAATATTATATCTCTATTTCTTTATCTCTGAAATCTCGTTCTTACCACATATCACACATAAATTAGCTTTACCCTGCTTTTCATACTTCTTTCTTCAAAACTTTAGTAACATAAATCGACTTGATTGTAAAAATAAACAACCATCAATCCATAAATTATGCTCTTTAAAAATAAAAACTGCTTTATTGAATTTTATTAAATAGAAAATTTAATTCAACTCTGATATTTATTACTGAGATACTGAGATGTGACATGAAAGCAATAAAAAAAATGTTTAATTGGTGAAAAATTAAATGATATTCTTTTTTGTGTGTAATTTTGTTTTAATTGGTTTTCCCGCACGTTGGGAATAACTGTAAATTTTTGCCTGCTATTTTTTCTTTATTAATTTCCGCTTTCCACAAATGAATCACGATCAATTTATTTTGCCTGAAAGCCTTCGGTCATTGGACATTATTGAGTACATTTTTATATTAATTTCATTGTAGAAAATTATTAATTCCGGAAATCAAAAAGGAAACTTTAATTCATCTCTAAAATGTTACTTGACTAAATTTTCTTATTTTAGGCATCATCAGCATCTGCACATAGTGTGGGATTAGCATCAAGAAGGGCGGTTAATTCATTTTCTGTCACTAAATCGCCAATCAAAACAACAACCGATGATACACCTGATTTTGATAGGTCCAAGGTGAGGATTTTTTTTAATTTTTAAATAAACAATCATTTTGTTAATCTTTTAAGCTCTTTCAAGGTTTCTTTGGATATTCCTGACAAACTTTTTGGAAGCTCATTTACAACAGTAACGAACATTTCAAAAATTATTGGCGATTTGATGACGGTAATATAAAAGCTTTGCATCATATTTATGATACATAATATATTTTAAAGAAAAGCTTTTAACAAAGCTTTTGATCAAAGTTTTCTTACACGAGTTTCAAAGGCTTTTTGAATGACTTCCTCTCTCTCAACAGAACACAGCTAGACGTTCCGCACAATTTCTTTGGTTGTTTAAACCATTGTTTGGTAATGCATTAAAAATTGAAATCCCTGAAGTAACAACTCCTGAAGCAAGCACTGCTGACAGTAAATGATTCTGCATTTAGATTACAAAACAAAAATTGGACAAACAGGAGCGCGCCACATATTTAAAACTTTACTCAGTCAGCTAGTTTCAGATACATAATATAAATATTTTTTTTTTTTTCTACCCAAATGTTAATTTAATAAATATTTTAAAACACTTAAAATAAAAAAAAATTGAAAAGTTCATTACCAGCGAAACATGATTGTGTGTTTATTCGTCACGAATAACCTTCATGGTGACCTTTCGTGTGATCATGCAAAACATTTGTTTCATCAGCATATCTGTACAACAAAATTTGAGAAACAAAACGAATTAGGTAGGTATGAAAATGTTTTGAGTGTGGAAAAATGTTCCTTCAGTATGGAATGGGGCACGTAAAAAAAATTAAAACAGCTTAATACCGAAATCTGTTATATATATACTTTATACTTTTTTTTATATATACTTTTGCTGAATTTTTGTTTCAGTATGATTTTAATAATTGCCAAAATAATATAACCCTTTTATTTTAACCAGAAAAATTCTTATCCATAATAACAAGCACCATTTAACTTATTTTGCTACAAATGCATTAAAATGATCTACGAGCTTATTGTTTTCCAGAATGCTTATGTGATTGCCATCTAAAATTTGAATTTCCATAATATCTTTAGCATATTTTTGCAATCCATAATCATTTTCTATTTCAATGATGGGAATTGTTGGTTTAATGAGAAGCAAAGGAGTTTTTTGAAGAATTTGGAAATTCAATTGATCTGCAATCATCATAACTTTTAATCTATATGAGAATGCTATCAACGATTCTGCTCCATGTTGATAAATATTTCGAGAATTGTTGTGTTTTGCCTCATTATATAGCTTTTCCAATTCGATATATTGAAGTTCCTGAGTTGGGCGATCCAGAACCTTTTTCAAAATCTGGTTCGAATCATTGCCAAATATTTTTTTAGTAACCAATCCAATAAAAAGTATGTGAATTTCCCCATCATCATATGCCATGAATTTTTCAGTGTGAGCTTTGACATATTTTGGCGAGCCATCTATCAAAATCAGTTTGCCAATTTTACCGAGCGATTCCAATTTACTTGCAATTTTAAGTGCAAGAAGCGTTCCATAAGAATAGCCGATAATCACGAAATTAGCATCGTTTTTGAAAAGCTTAATAACATCCTAAAATTTATAGATAAAACAATTGAAATTCTGAGCATCTGAACAAACAAAAAAGTAATTACCTCTAAGATGGCTTGGAAGCATTCCTCAAAATCTTTGATATGACTCACTTTTACAAGCTGTAAAGCATACGTTGGATTTTCAATTTTTTTAGCCACATTTATCCAGTTTTGTCCTACAACACCTTCCATACCGGGAACAATTAGATACTTTGTTAAATCTTTTGTTTTTATATCGTTCAGTTTGAGAATTGTATCATTTTCACTTCTGGAGTTTTCAAAATTATTTAACATTGAGGCAAGATATTCGACATATTGATTACTTTGAGGATTTGAACTAGTTTCTGCATCTGAACTGCCTACACTATTGACCTTTTTTTGAAGATCACTTAATGTTATTGTTCTCATTTCCTCAGACGTGAGGACACAATCGAATTCACGTTCAAGTAGTTGATGAATTTCAACTCCCATTAGACTGTCCATACCAAGGTCAGCAAGGGTTGATTCCATTGAAATTGATTTAATTTCTTTAATTCCCATTATTCGCATGAGAGCTTCAATAATATTTTTGTTCCCTTTTATGTTGAGTCGTTTTTCTGCCACAACCATACTTGACACAATTGCCTCTTCCGAAGCTAAAATTGTATCAAACACATTTAAACAAGACGAAATATTCTGCTGTAAGGTTCCACCAATAACCATTTCAACATTTCTTTCTTGCATATTTGCTATTAATCCAACATCGCCAATCGCTCCCCATTGAATTCCTTTTCCAGGCAGTCCTTCTTTGACGCGTCTTTCAACAATCCTTTCCATTATTGAGTTAGCCATTCCATAATTGGTTTGACCTATATTTCCTCTACCACAAGAAACACTCGAAAATACTACAAACTGCTTCAATTCTGGACACATTTTTCGTGAAAGCTCGTCAAAATATATTGTTGCAGCAGCCTTAACGCCCAAACTTTCTTTGAAATTTGATACAGTTTGATCTTCAAAGAGAGCATCTTTTAGGACAACAGCTAAGTTGAAAATTCCTTCCACGGGGCCCAAACTAATGGCATCTTTGATTAAACTCTCACACCCAGTTCTAGTTGTAATATCTGAAGTGCTCACTTTAACTTCCACTCCATATGATTCAAATTCTCTGTAGGGTGAAAGAACAAAATATTTGCGGCTATAACGAAATAAAATTTATGAAATTTACCTTATTCTATAAGCTTGATATGTATTCATAACTCCTCTACTTGAACTTAAAACCAATTTCTTGCAATCTCTTAGAACAAGCCAGTCAGCTAGCTCCATTCCAAATCCACCAAGTCCCCCCAATATTATATAAGAATGCTCGGGACTACAGTAATATCTTGATATCACATTTATTGGTAATGATACATGGCTTGCCTCATTGGATCGCATTTTAATTACTACTTTACCAATATGCTTTCCGGATGCAAGATATCTCAACGCGCTTTCAATTTCCGATGCATCAAAAACATTTGCTTTAAACGGCTTAATAATTCCACACTTGATATCTCGGGCAACTCGGCCAACAATTCTCTGAACACATTGGAGAGAAATAAAAGTTGAAATATGTTCATATTTTGCTTTTAAAATTTTGACTTACTCTAGATTTTACTTCATCCCTTATCATTTGCTTGAATTTATAAATCACAGGCCTGAAGGTTATTCCTCTTATGAAATGCCCCATGTCGAGATTGCTCTTGTTTAGCATATCGTATTTTCCAACTTCAAGGAAATCACCTTCGTCAGCCAAACAACGTATTGATGCCTGAAGTTTTTCTTCAGATAGTGAATTCAAGACATAGTCAACTCCTTTTCCATTTGTTCTGCTCATTATCATTTCTTCAAAAGATGTATTGCGAGAGTTTCCTATATTTTCAGGCTTCAATTGTGGAAATTCCTTAAGCAAAAATTCTTTCTTCTCTTTTGTGCTTACTGTAGTAAACACATCGAGTCCATAAGCAAATGCAACTCTTATAGCAGCCAGTCCGATTCCTCCAGATCCAGAATGAATTAATATTTTCTTCCCTGATTGTATTGTTGTTGATTCAAAAAATGCTGCATAAACAGTAAAGTAAACTAATGGTACGGTCGAAGCTTCTTCCAGTGTCCACTCATCAGGAATATGGATAGATAATATTTCTTCTTCAAGAATATGCGTTCCAAAGGCTTTAGACATTACCATTCCCATTAATCTCTTCCCGTCTAATCTAACACCAGAATATTCCAAACCAAGAACATGCTGCTGATCTATTCTGCTCTCATATTCTGCGTCTAACGTAATTCTTCCTGTTGCAAGCATAACATCCCTGAAGTTAAGCGGAGAATAGTGAACTTCAACAAGACATTTACTAGGGTTTTTGATATTTAATGGTCCAGTCATCCAAGCTATAGAAGATAAATCTCCCCTATTTGAACAATCTGCAAAGAAATGCTCCTTCCTTGGTTTCATTTCGATCTTTTGAACAAGAGCTAAATGTTTATAACTTCCCCATTTGTTATCTTTAAATATATTTATGGCCATTCCCAAATCCAATTGAGACTTATAGAAGGGATGCCCCAAATCAAATTTAGGAGCAGATTCATGTTCTATAAATACACATCTAATGTGTTGCCATTTGTTTGGTTCTCTTCTTATGCAATTCACGAAACCAAGTGCTCCAGAAACGTCAACTTTTGATTCAGAATAAATTATTACTGGTCCATTAAGTACAGCTTTTTGCAATTCCTCTATCCAATCAAGATTTTTAAACCCATCTGAAATTTTAACAACATATGGCTTGTAGATCGGCAAAAGTGGTTTTGTATATTGAAGGACGTATAAAAACTCGTCCTGTAGTGTAACACATGCAATAACTTGCAAGTTTTCCGGCAGTGCTAGAATGTCCTTTTTCTTATTTTTCTCTCTTGAAAGAATGTGACCGCTGATTTCGAAATATTTGACTGCTTCTTCTAAGAACTTGTGATCTGAAACACATTCGGATTTCATGATCATGCTGACATTACTGAACGATGGCAAAGACTCGTCGTGTACGGTTACTCCTTTTAAATCAAGTTCTTTTTTTGATAGATAATGTATATCTGCAGTAATTAGTGGCAGGTCTCCAAGAGCGCTGTAAAAATATTCTCCTAGTGGTTTTTTGTTGTCGCTTTCATCTATCTCTATTAATGTGAATTGCTTAGACAATTTATTTTCAAGTGCTAATTGTAAGCAAAATTTAGCAGCATCGATCTCTGTTAGCAGAGGAGTAGGAAAATGCGGGACAAATTTGTGCACTTCCAATACTGGATCATAAGTCAGTGGACGCCGATTCACGAAGCTTCCTTCAAGACCGTAAATTGTGATTCCACCGCATTGCATAACTTTAAGGTGCTTTTCATAATCAAGATGTAGAACGTTATTTTCTGATTTTTCAATCATTTTAAGATGTTTTAGTGGATCAATCACGACTTTTCTAATTGATGTCGGCAAGTTCAGCCCTCGCGTTTCGTGATGAAATATTGTATATTGCAACATGCAATCCGTGAATGCCACCCAATTCGAATTCCATTCGATTTCTGCACTTTTCAATGTTATACTGTTGATGCCTTTGAATTGGCCAAAATATTGATAACCTCGAATATGAGCTTCTTTATAGAAATCTTTCTTCTCTAAGGATGGATATTTGTCCATTTTCCTCGTTTCTAACACATTTGCTATGTTTTCGGTTTCAGATATTTTTATAACGCCAACTACTAGTGAGGTCCCCCCTTCAACAATTTCAAATCGACCAGATCCTTTTTTGAAAATTAAAATGTTACTTAAATGTAGCCTAATTTAACGTAAAATAGCAAACCTCTATGAATAGAAACGGTCATTTCCGCGTTTTGTTCTTTCGTCAGTTGTGTTGCACGTAAAAATTTCACATCCTCAAACATCACTGCTAATCTTTCTTGTTGCATACCTCTCATCATAGCAAATGATTCCCAAACTAAATTAAGATATCCTGCCGCTGGAAACAAGATTCGACCTGAAAGGCAAACCATTTTGTTATATATACGTTGTCTTTTAATCAGAATCCTTAAACTCACCATCGAGAGTGTGACCTTCGACATATTCATATTTAGGATCATTGAGGCTTATCAGAATATTTCTTTTGTCGCATTTTGTAAATGGATCGAAAAGAGGAACAAAATGTTTTTCCGGATTCCATTTGATAAGAGAAGATATCATTGGAGTTCCTCTCGAAACTGGGAAACTATTCTCAGGATACAATTTACTCACATCGCAATCGACTCCATGTTGAAAGAGACTAAAAAAATTAATAATTAACTATGTAGTAATAAGCATTGTTCAGCGTTCATACCTTCCAATAGAATTCAATAAAAGATGTTCACTGTTCTCAGATTTTCTCTTTGTCAAGCTTATGTAGACTCCTTCTCCAAGAGCTTTTAGTATTATTGGCTGTAATAAAGCATGAGGTGCTATTTCGATAACTATTGCATTCTTGGGCAATGCTAAGATTCCTTCTTCAAATAAAACTGGGTTCAGTAAGTTGTTTGTATGGTACTCTGGTGATGAATATTGATTTTGAGGAAGATCCTGTTGATCTTGAGGAACACTTGTACTTATCCACCTCTCTGAACGTCGTTTCCTCTTCACTATATGCTTAAGGCGCTCTAGCAGATTTGGTCCACTTGATGCAATATAACTGCTGTGAAATGCTATTCCTGATGAATGAATCTCCTTTGCCAAAACTTTTTTTGTTTTTATATCCTTAACGAAAGCACGAATTTGATCAACACTTCCAGAAACTGTACAAGAATCCGATGAGTTATGACAGGCAATTTCAATTCCATTGGTAACAATGCCCTTGAGCTCATTATATCCCATTCCAATTGCAGCCATAGCACCAACACTTCTGTTTACCTCATTAATCGCCATCCCTCTGGAGTATGCCGATAGAATCATTTCTTCTGCAGTTAAGCATCCATCTGCATAAGCACATCCAAGTTCCCCGACAGAGTGTCCAATTATAAAGTCTGGTTTGATTCCAATGGCATTCAGGACATTTGTTAAACCGATTTGAATTGCCGCTACTCCAACAAAGGTATTCAATATATTATCAAAGGTGGATTCTTCTGACGATGTTAATATTTTATTTAAATTAATATCTTTCTTTTCAAGAACTTTATGGCAATTTGTAATCGCTTCAGCAAATATTGGAATTGTCATTAATTCTTTTCCCATTCCGCACCATTGTGAACCAACACCACTATAGACCCAAACAATTGGTCGCTTCGATTCATTAATGTAATTTATCTTCTTTTCGATGCATATAGCTTTCTTGTCATCTTCATTGTTCTTTTTAAAAATTCCAAACCCTCGATAGATATTTGCGGGATTAGTATCAAGCTGAGTGCTTTGCAGGAGAGCAATAAATTCAGCATCCAATGGCCGGGTCGTAATCTCTTCAAAAATTGTATTAACAGCTTCCTCAGTACGTCCTGACCACAATACTAATCTAGGTAGATCATCAGAAGGTATTCCTTGATTCACTTTCTTCTTGTCGTTTCTTTTCAAAAGAATGTGAGCATTAGACCCCAATATTCCAAAACTATTTACAGCTATTAATGATCCATCAAAAGTTTCAACTTCTTGCACAACTCTCAAACGTCCTTCCGCAAACGCTGGGCAATCAGTTCTAACTTTAGTGATATTTATATTTGGTATCAATTTCTCATTTTCAAATATAAGAAGAGCTTTTGCTATTGAACAGACACCAGCAGCACCCTCCGCATGTCCTATGTTACTTTTCAAGGATCCAATTGGGAGTGGCTTTTTTCTATTCTCACTGAAAACTTCATCAATCGATTTCACTTCTTGAGGGTCTCCTAGAAATGTTCCAGTAGCGTGAGCTTCTACATAATCGACGCATGAAGGATCCATATTTAGATCCTTGTATACTCTCGTAAACAAATCCTTCTGTACTTGCCATGATGGAAATGTAGTTCCCTCTTTCTTAAATCCATCATTATTTGTTTTGCTATGAACAACTGTCGAATAGACGCGCTTTGCTATTTTTAATTTCTGTAAAAATATGACGCAAACCGCGTCTGCTCTAACGTAACCAGAAGCTTTTTCATCAAATGGACGCGGAATGCCGTCGAGTGCCAAAATTCCAGATCTTTTTAAAGGTAGATAATTTTTTTTAATAGTATAGCACGATTGAGAATATAATTTTTTTGCATACTTACTTATAGAGATCATCCATAACCGTAGGGCTTAAAATTAAATTAGTACCCGCAACCAAAGCCGCATCACAATCACCAGATCTCATTAATTTTACGGCAACATCTAATGCGTACAGTGAACTTGAGCATGCCGAATCCGCTGTGAATGATGGCCCATTCAAGCCAAGACAAAATGACAATTTATTGGACAATACGAATGACGCACTCCTGTGGCAAATATGTAAGTGGTAGAAAAGGTTACATAACAATTTTTTTTAAATAACACTCAAAATACCCTCCAATGCTTCCATCGGTGTGATTATCGAAGCCTCTGCTTTCATACGAATCATAATTGAAGCATCCAACAAAAACTCCAGTATTTGTTCCAACTAATGATTTTGGGCAAACGCCAGCATCCAAAATTGATTCGTAAGCTGCTTCTAACAAAATTCTTGCTTGAGGATCGAGACTGTTTGCGTGTTTTGGCATTAATGAAAAAAACGAAGCATCAAATTTTTCCAAGTTTCGAATTTTGCCAAAACGCCTCGGATTATCACTATAAATATGTTTGTAACGATCCTCGGAATCATCGATCATATCAATTTTGTTGTACAGATTAAATGCAAATTCACTCATATTATCTGACTTTGGAAAGCGTCCCGAAATTCCAGAGATGACAATTTCACTGTCTTCATTTGCCGATATCATTTTCACAGCACTATCATTCACTTTGCTATTAAACATTTTTCAGAAAAAAAAAACTTCCAAACAATTTTGTTGTTGAGTGATGTTCTCGGATTTTGGATAAATTGTGAATACATGTCTAATATTGTTTCGCTTTTTATACCAATCCAAGAATTCGACTCTATAATTCGACGCGTTGGAATGAAATAACAACATCTTGAAAAAAATTTTTTTTTTTTACTGGCAATGAATTGAATCAATTCTGATTTTGTACATTGTGAGTAAAAATTAGACAAGACTCAGTAATTATTTGAATTTTGTGTACATGCAGGATTGCTCAACCATCTATGGCTTCATATTTTACATGTGTACTTTTGCATTTTCCAGTTCGTGAAGAAGAAATTCAAAAATTGACCGTTGATACTTTCTGTATTATCTGGAGAATATACGGCAAAAAATTGATAACCCCTGAGTTCTGGTACACTACAATATTTTTTTTTTACGCGCATCATAGTTGTACCTATACTGATTCAATGTATTCATTAGTATCCAAACAAAAGAAAATAATTATGGATGTTTGTCGTTTAATATCTTCAGCTGTAAATAGCCTCAAAAATATATCTAAATTTTGTTAGGTTTTAAGCTACCTCGGTGACATTTGGATGTAAGGATTAAATGAGAATATTTTTGGTATTGATTTTCACCATTCGATTTTGAACGGAGCCCTGACTTGCAGATTTATCTGATCAGTTACGTTTTTCTTTAGAACTATTATATAAATATTAAACTTTGACCTGTGATGGAGTTCTGAGCACTTATAACATTTATGCTAAAAAAAAAATATTAAAATAAAAATAACCTTGATATAGCATACGCAGTTACTTTAGCATAAGGTAACGAGCAATTTATGAAGACGATACACACTTTATCTTTTTTATTGTATGTTGCAATTGATTAATTGTTATTTGCTATTATTAGTCTAACATTTTTTTTAAAAATGTTAACGTATTTTTCTTCCGCATAGCTTTTGTTTTTAAAACTTTTAACAGCTTTTTCGAAGCTCAAAAAAAAAAATAAACGTTCAAAGTGCACCAACAGAAATTGGAAGAACTGTTCCTTTTTAAAGATTACTTTTACTTTTATTATTTTTTAATTCTGTTTCATTCCAGTAAATATTACCGCCGATTCTGCGGAAAAGAATGAATGTTACAAAGTTCATTAATTTTTGATGATATTGCTAATGGTGTGTTTTTAAGCATATTGTTTTGCTTCCAGGGTTCGTTTTTATGTCTTTAAAAAAAATTGAGACACCAATACATTCAGTAATCATGCCGAAAACCGCGATTGGAATTTCGTGAGAAAAGTAATACTTATGTTAAACATTATTTCTACACCTTGAAGAGGTTTATTGATAATATTTTATTGTTTTTGGATGGAATATTGGCTTACAAGCTTTTTAATAGATCCGAGGCTTCAGTTTGCAAGCATACGTTTATGCGACGAACGAGGTTGATTAAAATCCTAGGGTTTCCCTTTAGATTAATAACCGCATAGAAATCAGAGCTTTGCATTAGATTAGACTTGATATAAATTTTTGTTTCTATACAAATGAAACATTTGCTTTGTGCATAATAAAAAAAAGCTTCTAAAAATAACGAAAATGCCACAATTTAACGGTTGTATTCATATTGATCGATGTCTAATTGAATATGTTTAAAGTTCTCTCGAAAAGATATTATTGAAATATTCTGGTTATTGTACAATTTGCGATTTATTAGTATTTACTATTATTTACAGTTCCTTTACGAATTTATTATTTCGTTAAATGACACTCAAGCAAAACGTATTAAAAGAGCAATAGACAAATGTAAACAAATTCAGTTAAATATTTGACAACAATGTGTTTATTGTCCATCGTTACCAAGCACCTCGCTGTTATAAATCGCAAATTGATGTGTTAATAATTTCAGGTATACGATTATTCTGTTAAAAGTAAGAATAAAATAATTATTTCCGAAGCAATATCACATCACACAATGGAGACTAAACATATTTAAGCTTATAGAAATATCTGGCTAGAGAGAACAAATTTAACAAAAAAATTTCTTTCGTAGTTAAAGAGTTGAACAACTGCGCGTAAAGTATTTGTCTGTTTCACAGCCGTTTAATTATTGACGGCGATTAAAAGTGCTAACTAAAATGTTGGATATTGAGTTATTTTTTACTTAAAACATATTATGGCAATGAAATATTAATTTAGGACAAATAAAATTCGCTCTCGCTTAGTGCTCAATAAAATTTTGAAATGAGTGGCATCGATATCCATCTAAACGATTTCAACCGCTTGCGATTGGGCAACGAAATTTCAATAAACCACCGTCCACCGCACACTCGGAGATCATAAAAACTATTGTCGTTAATGTGGTCGTGATCAGAGCAGAATTTAATGGTTCCAAATGAATGCAGTTCAGGGAAGAGATTCAGAAAAATAATTAGTCATGAATAATGAACAGATGAAATTCCTTAATGTAACAAAAATGTATTAAAAATTATAAAAAATAAAAAAATGTTGACTGACTTTTTGGCTTTTTATTGAGTTATCTGTACTGAGATCACATTAAAGTTAATTGCACCAAAAAAAGAACTGTAACATAAGATGACTTTTAAAATCCACATGAATTGCATCATCTTGGTTTACCGTTTAAGAAATACGAGACATTTCATTTCTCTTCTTCTAATATGCGCAAGATTTCGAAGCATGTTATTCAACAAATCATTATTGCAACATTTTTTCCAATCATTTTTCCCGAGCATCACGCTAACAAAAAAAAAGCCAATCTTAAAATTAAAATTTTTTAATGTCAATTAATCACAACCATTTTTAATAAAAAAAAAATATGTTGATTGAGACCATTGCAGGACCAAATGCAGCAAAAGTATTCACGCCAACATTAAAATTTTCATAAAATGATCTGACCCTTATGATTTTCTTGAAAATTTCTCATAAAGCAAATAATTAGTAATATCTAATAGCTTCTCCGAAAATCATAAACATATAATATATAATAACCTAGTTAATCCAGAAAATTTCGATGTTGTGTTTTGCTATGAAAAGACGAATCCAAAATATGCGATGCGTGTAAAAAAGAAATATTTTAATATATTTGACATTTTGTTAAAAACGACGAATATCATTCGTAATAATCATTGAGATCCACTGAAAACCTGAAGCCGGTTATTTGAGTTTGAAATTGATAATGGTTCAATTCAGCAGTGCATATCATTTTGCTACTAACTGAAAGTGATATTTAATTAAATATGCTTGAGTCAAATGCTCTGTAAAATGTTTGGTTAAATTTTTAGTTGCAAAAATTGCTTCGCTGTTAATGAGCAATAAAACAGCTATTTTTCAACAGCTGATGAATTGAGTAACAACGTATGTGGTTTGTTCGCGCCAAGACGCCGCGGAATTTCAAGAAACACATACACAATATTTTATTTCGCTTATGATTTTACTGTCTCGGTTAGATTCAAGCTTGAGTGTTGTTTGCATTGACGGGTTCGAGCGAGCTGAGCCGAGAGAAAAAAAGTCGTTGAGTGAGCTGGACTACGGCTAGTTAGTGGGGCTACAGCTTTATTACTAAATTTCGTCGACCGTTCTTTCCCATACTGAGCGCGAAGGCTTTTCCAAGTTTAACAAGTTTGAATACAACCGTAGCAATATTTAACAGAAAAAAAGCTTAGCCAGTTGGAAAAACTCGACAATCGGAGAGACGGATTTCAGTCAATTCATTCACGTTTCGCGATCAACAATGTTTTTGTTGCGATCCGCTCGCATTTAGTTTTAATTTTATTTATCGTTTCTGAAGGCGATCCGTTTGATTGAATCATAAAAGTAAAAAAAAAACCGATTCATTCGGGGATAAAGCAAATTTTTTTGTCCGCGAGCTCAGTTGGTTACCCGAGTGCAGCGTTTTTTGCTGCAATATAGCCGCTGCTAGGAAGATGTCTTAGAATTCAAACGACAATCGGTCGTCGGATATTCAACTAGTCAATAATTGATGCTCGAAGTTGAAACATCGCGAGTTCGCGGATCTGAAATTTGGAAATTCTTTTTTTTTTAACTTTAATCTAAAAACCATAATTACTTTTAACTAAAAGGTAAATAATTGTTAAAAACAAAATACAGTGCAATATGTATATCATGTGATACTATTAATTCAAAATCGGATAAACTTAGTGCATATTGAATAACTTCAGAAAACATAATTTTTTTTTTTTTGATTTTTACTCCAGCAAATGCAACAGAGACTATTTGTAACATTGCCTTACATTTCATGGTTTATTAAAACATCGAAAATTGAATTTGTGCTTGCGCAAAGAGCAAAGTAATGGAGAAAAATTACGTGCTGAAACTAAATTCGCGAGACTTAATTTATGAACAATGACAATGCAACTTAAATAATTATGTCACATTGTGGCTTAAGAAAACTGACACTTCGGATTAGTTAATTGTGCAAGTTTATTTTTGTAATTTGTTTTGGAGCGCCGCGTGTGCGAGGAAAATTTCCCGATTTTGAAATCGTGAAATTTGCAAAACTGCAAAATTACAAATTATTTGAATCACAAATGTGTTGAGATATTGAAATAATAAGTTATTTCTGCGAATCTAAATTTTTGTATAGCGAAGAAAAAATATTCTACAGGAGGTCAGTGAAAGGAATTCAAGTAAACCTGACTAAGTAATCGCGAAAGTCAAAGTTGTTTTGCTTATTTAGCGATGTTAACACATGCATATTTCACAAATTTATTCAGAAATCAAATAACACAAATACGAGTCTCGGTGATTTTTTTTTCTTTCAACATTTTGCTAATGACCTTACGGCAGTCGGCCGTAAATTAATTAATTCGATCAAATAACTAAACTATGAGAAAAATCTTGAAAAAAAAAGCGAAAGATTCATTAAAATTTCTCAGAGCTGTATTTAAATTAATATTGTCGACCTTTATCAAGTAGCAAAAGAAAAAATCTCAATCGTCAGCGATATTTTAATGAAAAATTGTGTAATAATAATTCATTGTAGATGTCGTGCGTCGTGTGAAAACAAACAAACTGAGAAAACGAAAAATGATCGTTTGAGTTAAATTGTCCAATCAACATTTTGCCAATTTAGTTCAATTTTCTCGACTGCCCATTACATGCCTGAAAACTTAACGTATGTCACGCTATTTGACCAAACATATGAGAAAAAATTATTCAAGTTCGTTTCTTATCAGCTCATTTAATTCATAAACATTTGACAGAATAAAACACTTTGGCAGCTGATACTTTTTGGGGCTTTAGTTTAAACAATAAAATCACCAGTCTAGGTCACTGACCAAAACGTAAAACTCGCCCGCGACAATTGCGAAATTCAGCTCGGAAATTCAAATATTTATCCATGAAGTGGGCATCACACCATTTTTTCTACTGAATTTTTGCGATTTCATGTCGAGTCATCTTTCAAGCTGCTTTTTTGACCTTCAACTTATTCACAATCTTTCGTTTCTTCCACTGTACCGACCAAGTAGTGTTTGTTAAGAGCTTTTTTTTTGTTTTCGGTTCCGTGGTGGTAAAGAAAAAATAATGTTTATTCAAGGTCCTTGTCTTTCTCGTTGCTTCGCGACTATCTACACTTAAGTCAAGTGTCTTCTGACCATTTATGACTTATTGTAGACAACTGATATTTAACGAAACAAGTCAATCCGGAAAAACTAGCTACAATGCATTTCCGTCTCATACATAAACAACTCGCTTGAGTTTTGCAACATAAACATAATGTAATGAAAGTTCCGAAGCATAGCTTCTGCACTTTTCTGGCGATTTAGATGGCAATGAATTTTGTTTAATTCAACATACAACCTGCTACCACGAGCTCTATTTACATTAAAATAAATATGGAGCTGTGAATTAATACAATAAACATAAACTCATTCGCAATTGTTAGTTGTGATCGCGCCAAGATTACACCAACAAAAATGTTAGCAAATTATGGTATTCTATTGAATAGCGTCTCAATTCAGTGAAATTCACAGCATCAGATTTCAATGGCGATCAACAAAATGCCAATAATGTAGATTTGGCGGCGCTTAATTTGCGAGTGCCATCGTTCGTTTCCGCGTTTTGGCTAAACAATGATTTATGAACCTTTGCATTGTTTGAGCAAAATATTTGTTAATTGACATACGAAGTCAGTTAGATGTCAAGGACAAACTTAAATTAATCTTCTGCGAGGCTTTGTGAACAGTCATGTGATTAAAAATCTTTATTAATCATCTTGATCGTGAGCTTTCTGATATTTTTAATTTATTGACATCATTTGTTCACAACTTTTTAATAAAGCAATTTTTCCTCACAACTGAGTGAATTTTTACAAGCTTGATGATAACCAAAATAAAACTTTTTTTTTTATATGTTTCGCCCATTTAAAGGGCCGATTAAAAATGTATTTATTCAAATTCGTTTCACTGTTGTAACTTATAATGTGTGAACTTAACAAGGAAAAACATAATTTAATTGCTCAATGACGTCATTGACTGTAACATGTTTGAACGTTAAGCCATTAAAAAAATGTATGTAAAAATAACAACATTGTGCAAGTTGGTTCGCTAATTGTTTATGTAGTGAATTGCGCGTTTGCTTTAATTGTGAGAATATGCTTGAGCATTCTAAGAATAAAATAGCTTGTGAAAAATCTGTGTTAAATAAAATTGAATTAATTCCGCACGAATCGTTGTGAAATAAAAACAAAGCTTAAGCAAGTTTATGATAAATTCTCAAAAGTAAATTGGTAAAATAAAACAAAATCGCGAAATATTTTTTTCAATAATATTTCGATGATTTTTCGTATACATATACAATGAGCAATATAAAACTGAAGAAAAAGAGCAATATTATGCAACACCACTTGACCGTGATGTGAATGAAACCCGAGAAAACGAATGTAAATAAATTGCGGTTGTTTGGTTGTTATTTTACCAATACAATCATCAACGAAATAAACCAAGCCTCAAAGCTCAAAGCGAAAAAAAAGGTGAATGATATTGCACCAACTTCGGTTTATCATTCCGTGGATATTTCACTTTCATTCGGCGTCGGCATGTTTATATCTCTCTCCTTCAATCGCAACGCTTGCGGCAATGGCCGAAACTACCTAAATGTGTGCTAATAATAGCACGACGCCGCAAAATCTGGGTCACGGAAAATTTTAGCATGGAACTTAAATGTTTAATTTGATAATGCTGTTAATTGGCCTTGATAATTAATGTACATCATACGTTAATTATAATGCACGTTTGATAATCGTCATGAGTTTTGTTATTACGTCACTTGCAAGCTGGAGTTTCATTTACACTTTGCGGCTAGTCGTTATAATTACAAATTACATACTCGATCGAATTGATGAAGCAGAATAACGCCATGCAAGAAATGATTGATGGACATTTTGAATAACTAAATATATATGTTAATTGCCTAACAGCATAATTTATGCTGCAGTTGGGTCTAGGTAGTTATTGCCTCATTATTTACCAATTTTTACAGATCTCATTGCGTGCATTGTGAAGGAGATAAAAATAGAAAAATAACAAATTGTGTAAAAATAAATTAAGTAGCAATAAAAGTATAAAAGACAATAAATTAACATAAATGATGCTGACGAAATTGATGTATCTACTGTTGGCAATGACTCTTATGTCAGTGCTTTGCGGTGGTGATGATTCGATAAAAAATAAATATGTGAGTTTGGTGGCAATCATGAAAGCAATTATCTGAAAATGTAATTAATCAATTTTCGTTGAAAGGTCGTTCGCAGTACTGAGCATCAGCGGGCATCGCGGGCTGCATTACAGCCACTTGGATTCTTTGGTAAACTTGCCTACGTGAGCGGATTAGTGTTCGCGGTAATTAGATGCTTAGCATAAAAATTAGGAAGATTCACACAAAAAAAACGTGAAAATTTTCGATATTTTTTTTTGCGAGAATCGACCACTGATTAAAAGTTGATAACAATATAAGATTTTCTCGTTTTACGACAGCAATTTAATGAAACCAAATCTGCCTTTGGACAGTTAAACGATATAATAAATGATCAATTTTCTGACACGGCAACAAAAGGCGTGAGTTTATTAAATATTCATTGAGGTCTTGCTATTTGATTGATTTGTTGCTTTAGCCAAAAGTTGAGCAATCAACCTCGGAACCAGGTGAAACAACTACCGAAAAATATCGAATCTCGCGTGCTGAATTTGGCAAAATTGTCAATCGTAATTTGAGAGGCCTCCAGAAGTTAATGAGAATCGAAATTGCCGATGCGAAAAATGTGAGTTTAATAACAGCAAATAACCCTTACCTCAAGCTAAGAATCAATCAAATAATGATCTGTGTATTTACTTTTAGCAAACGCAATACACAAAATCTGAATATAGGCAACAGCTTTATGATCAGATCAAGCCCAAAGGTGGAATTCATCAGAAGAGAGTCAATTTGACCGTCACAAATACAATTTAAAATTGCGAATTGCAATTTCATTGAAATTTTACAGATTTGTAGCTGTGATATTAGATATAAGATTTGGTACAGGCAACATGATGATGAGAGATGATATTCTTTCATCTTTATTGACTATGCCACTGGATTTGCTCAATTTTATAATATCCGTAATGCAGGTGGCAGCACTAAATTCACATTTGAATTTTCTGAAACAGCTAAAATTGCTGTTCAATGTTTTACTAAAAATTAAAAAGGGCGCCCAATACCCAATATAAAAAGAAGCATAAGAATATGGTGACCGACAAGTTTTGACACAAAACCTGGACAACGTCTCGAAAATCCCAGTTTGAACTAAAAACTCTTCGGATCAGACTTTTGTCATTACATAATGAGAAATCCAAAATTCAGAACTTAAAATTTAGAATCGACGGCTAAAAAAAATTTGTGCATTTTTACTCAGTTTAATTTAAAATCTGTACATATTTAATCTAAATAAAATATTTTACTGAGACGATAAATTTATATGATGATTCCGCAATTTCCCACGCGAGTTGCAAACAAATTTCATGCTGCATGATCTAGTTAATAAATCAACAAGAAAAAAAAGGAATAAAACCAGATGTAATTCCAGAAGAAATTCCAGGTTTTAAAATTAAGTGTACTGCATTTGAACAAAAACGAGAATTTGCTTCATTTCCTTTGTCCTTTAAGTTGTTGCAACAAAAATCTAAGCCTTTACACATCTTGTGCCAGACGACGGGTAAGCAGTTAAAGAATTTATGGGTAAACATTAAACATAATCAAATAAAAAAATATGTTTGTGATAATAAATGTATGAGCGTTTCCACTTGGATGATTATAAATTTCTTACGTATTTGTTTCCTCCTTTTCCGCACACAAATATTGCGCTTATCAAAAAAAATAACATGAAAATGCGATTTTTATCCGTCGAGATTTATTTCTTCTTCTCATTCTTGCTTTAATTTTTAATATGACTTTGACTTCTTGTTGCCGTTTGCTGAGGAAAGAATAGTAATAACATAAAATTTCGCGAGAAATTTGTTTTCCACGATTTACAACTAGTTGAAAAATGATGCATGTTTACGTGTGCATGGAAAAAAAGTTCTGATGTGAACATCGAGTAAGGTATTTGATTTACAGTTATGAGTGCAAAATGTTTTCATATTTCACTCTCTGACTGACTGTTTTGCAAAAGAAAAATGCTTCGAGAGTCATGAGCGATAGAAAGATGGAAAATGAACAGAAAAATTATGAATGGCAAGGAACACAAGAAATGAATCTTATTCCATCACAATTTCATGCAATTGCGAAATGTTGATTTGATTAAAAAAAAAAAAAACAAAAACAAAAACTTTTCGCGGGCTTCTGATTTATTGTTTAACATTACGTCACCCAGTATAACGTCATCAAAATTGCATGCCATCACTTTTCCATCAGAATCTCATCTGCCATCTAAAACTTTTCTCCATCATGACATCACGCCACACTCAAGTGTTTCACATTGCTCCTGCCGTTGACATTAGTGAACTTTCACATGTGTTCAAGTCATTAGTTTCATCAACAACAAATTGAGTTATAGAAAAGTTTTGCGTTTGTCGTTTCATTGATGGAAGGCGAGTTCAACTGTCGTTTATGCTTAAGGGGGCGATAAATAAGGACAAAAAAGTATGCAATTTATTAAACAAATAATTTCTCGTATATTGAGGCAATCAAAGTTGCGTCAAACTTTAAATGAGGAAAATTGTGATTTACTATATTTCTTTTAATCTAAATTGATTTGATTTTAAGAAAGCAAGATGAAAAGCAACATACCTACGTTGTAATTGTAATTAACAATGAAATCAGATTTCGAAATTTTTGATTGTCATTAATTGGATATCAAATAAAGAAAATGCCGACAATGGGTCAATAAGTTCCATTAATGGCATTTTCTATAGAAACTTCACAAGTGGCCGATCGATAAACGTTGCGGATGTTATCGATGAAGCCATCGCAACATGATACACAAACAACATATTGATGGCAAACTTTTTGATTGCTTTTGATTAGACGAGTAATTAACATGAAGCGGTTGAGGAGCAGTAAACGAACAACAAACTATTACTAAGCATGTTCATCACATGGTACGATACTGATGGAATTATATGAAGAATAATAGCGATAAAATTAGGACAGGACATGAGGACACGAAGTGGAATAATAGAAAGTTCCAATTGTGAAAGAAAGTTATAATTTTATATGAGTTTCAAACGATATAACACATGTGGCGCTTATGTTACAGAAGCCGAGTTGCGAGTAATTGGGATTTATATAATCTGAACGGAATACAGATGGGAGCTAGGGCATAAGGATTATGTCTGCAAAGTACTGACCTGCTTCGGCAAGATTCATCTAAAATTAATGACTCAAAATGTTTATTTTCATTTTCAGACACGCATTTGGCAGTAACTAAGTTTATAGTTTCTTTAACAAAAAGAAGAACAAACGTCTGGCCAGCCAACAAATTAATTAGAAAAATGTTTTCAGTAAACAGGTTTCCATCTATATTTCGAAAGTATAATGCCGAGAGAGCAATTCATTTATATTCGGGCAAATATTCTGTGAGTTAAACACACAAAGTTTGCTTCCCTTTTAGTCACGTAATAATCTTGACTAATAAGTAAGTCTGTGGAAGTCTTCCTTACATCTCTTAAAGGTCACACAAATATTTGCACAAATCATGATCCGAATCGACCCCACAAAAAAGAAGAAGAAATAACAAGGCATTAACACTGACCTTATTCTCTGACTGTAAATATTATTTTCGTTTCACCCAATTGTATTTTATCTTGCCGCATATTCGCCTCCGTGGTGATAATGACAACAATTAACTTAAATCAGCGACAGCAAAAGGCTAATTGAGTGTCATCATGCGAAAATGGTCCAAGCTTTATATTGCGGGTGGAATCAAGATGTTAATTATGAAAAATTGGAGTTAAATACTCGGAAGGAACTTTTCGTCATATAAAAATCCTTGCTTGCATATTAAAACACTTCAGACGAGGTTCGTTTGCTAGTTTTTCAAAAAAGACTAACTTTCGCATCTTCTTTAAAACGAAATGGTCGGAATAGGAACTTTATCTTTACAAAAAGAATTGGTAATTTTTCTTCGAGGGTGCTTGCTGCGAATGCAAATGATATTGATTTCTATACGCTAGATACATCGAGAAGGTCTTTGGTCATTCACTGGGCGGATGAATGTTTGTAGATAAAGTTAGTTAAGGATCACGAAACATTTCCTTTGAATAAAAAAAAATACATTTATATATATAAAAAAAAAAGTTTATTGCCTAGAAGTTTATATTTTGCTGTTCGCTATTGCTTGCGTGTAAATAACATTAGATCCCAAAAGCTAAGCACTGTGAAAAATTTTCATGAAAAACTTTTACAACCTTTTGAAAATTTCCTCGATTATTTCGGTTAAGAAAAAGAATTCCATTTTACATTGGATTAAAATAATTTAAGGATTTTTTTTAGAGTGAATCCACCTTTAATCCTCAGGTTCCCATTGAGTGTTCGATTTTAACGTTGTAAATACAATTTTTCACTCATTCTACTTTTTTCTTTATTTGACTCCTCTGCAATTCAGGACGTGATACTAATTTTTTATTAATCTCTGTGGAATATTATAGAAGAATTTAATTTTTGCACTTTCTTTCTGTAACAATTTATATTTCGGGATTATATGGTGCAGATATGTTTCACGAACAATATTTGCTTATTTTATTTTTATTTAGGTATTTATTTTTATTTTTTTTCGAAAAACAAAGTTTTAACTAGTTTTTTCTTTTCATCTTACCGGGGTGGGTTTATGAACCTACAGAGTGTAATATAATTTTGCTTGCGCGCCCGTCTTGTGTGCGAAAGATGTAAAAAAAAATCATTAATGAAAGCATGAGAAAACTTAATGAATACGAAAGAAAATTAAGTAAAAATTTGGCATGCGAGTGTGTTGCAAAGAACTTAATTAGATTCCATAATTCAATGATCATTTTTGGCCCTTATCGAAATTAGCACACGAAGCAAATGCAACGAATCCTATAATGTTGAATAGCGAGCTATTCTAACTCATTTTTAAATACATCACGTCTTTGATTTATTATTGATTATAAATCAAGCAGGAATAATTTACATTTCTTTGGCTTTTTTCCTTGTTCTTTGGGCGGGAAAAATCTTGTTCGAAAGTTTTACGATATTTCCTAGATATTTCTACATTTCTAGATAGTATGTTTTCTAGATAGATAAATAAGAATCTCAGAAGTCTGCTTTAACTGCATTACGGAATTAAGAACCTTGATTCGAAAACTCTCGCCGAAATGATCTTGAAAATATTATGCAATAAGCAATTTTATCTAATTTAGTCAATAATACCCGTTAGTCTCGTGTGTCAGTCTCGTCTCTCTTGTTATGTGAAAAATTATTGCGCAATTAACAGCTTCATTTACAACACTTTGAATTAGCATAATTCATGAATGATGTGCATATTTGAAAATTCTATTTTAAGTGCTTTGCGAATAAGTTGACAAATTCTGACGTCTGATTGTGTAATAAAAAAGAAATAAATATTTTCTGTGAGCGGAAATGTGATTGAGCTAAACGCAATTAAGCGTAATTAAGTAGCTCTAAAAATAAGCTTTAATGAGCCACTCAACGTCTGTAAGTGAATGGCGAAAAACTTACTCGATACATATTTAGAACTCCTTCTCCTTCTCCTTTCCTTTCCTATCTTGGTACACGAGAAACTTTTCTTGCACTCGCTGAGATGCTGTGAAAGAAAAAAATTATAGAAAAAAGTGAATAAAAAGAAAACGCTCTCAAATAATTTTTCATTTATATTTTCTTTGGCTTCAAGCAAAAAGTTCCTTCTATTCACACTACTCAAGCGAATAAACATCGAAGAAATCGCCGACTGCTCCTGGTGCCTCGCAAGAAAGAAATTTGTACCTTATTTAAACAAAAACAAAATGATTTTTTTTATAAAAATTAATATATTTACGATAATGTTGTGCACAGTACTTCAAGTTGTTAATGGAAAATCATTCGGATTGAGACATCACTCAAACGATATGGAATGGGAAGGCATTGAGGGAATACATGGTGGATTTCGTAATGAACGACTACTGGATGTTCGCATGCTTTGTCCGTCTGGAGAGAAATACACAAATGGTCGGTGCCGTAAAATTATGTAGAAATTATTTAGATATTTTTTTTTTTTAGAGAAAGTTGAACTGAATAAAATTTAATTAGATCGTAGCTTTAAAAATATTAAGAAAGTATGAATATTTCGCAATTCATTTACTTACGTACGATATAAAACAATATGATCGCTCTACTCTTCCTATTGGCATTACCATGTGCTTTAGTCTCTACAGGAGCAACAAAAATTACTCAACAGTTCTGGAAATAAATTTATTATTTTATGACAATAGACCTATGCACGTTTAATTCAAACGATCCAAAATATTTAATATATTTACGCATATATATACACTTTAAAAGAGCACAGCCAAAATCGATTAACGTTTAGTTGCTGTTAACATTTCGAACAGTGAACATCACAAAATAAATTATAATAGTAAAATGAATCGAAGGCAATTTTTGATAACATTTGTCGTTCTAGTAGTTTTTCTTAATGGTTTTGCGCAAGCTGGATGTACAAATCGCAAAAGTGATGACATAATAGAATCAAGTAATTCTGATATCTACGAAGATATCAAATGCGGATTATCTTCTGCTAGTGACAAATTAAAAGAAGGAGTTTCGAATGTCGGGGAATCACTAAAAAGTGGTGTCATAAGCGTCCATGCAACATTAAAAGATAGTACAACGAAAGCCATCGATGTGCTGAGTAATGCTGCTACTAGAACAGGCGAAGTGCTTCGTGATGGGTTAAGCATAGCTACAGATGCTGGCAAGAGCAGCTATCAGTTTGTTAAAGAAGTTTTCATACCTAAATCAATTTCCGACATTCGAGAAGTAGAAGCTGTCAACTATGATGTGCGAATATTGAACTCAACTGCTAAGGAATTTGAACCCTAATTCATTTATTCCTCTTTCGCCATTTGCACACTTTAGGAAAAGTTTAACTATATTTAAATATTTTACGATCATGAAATAAGAATAGCAATTCTTAAGATAAAATATCCAAATAAAAAACTAGCGTGCGTTATTCAATAAGTTTGAAGGTTGAATTGAAGAATAAAGTGTGAGAAATTGACTAAAGCCTCAACAATGCAAAGGTCATGAAGTGAGAGATGCCAAATTAAAAAAAAAACCTGTTGGAACCGCGGCATACAATATGCATTTGGTATTGGTATATTCCTTGTTATACGCATACACAAAATTATAAAAGAATTGTTTCGAATATTAAACATTTAAAGAACGTGTTTTCAGTTTATATTCGGTGTTGGTTGTGACATGTACTACTAGAACTATAAACTAAAGGCAGAGCGATGATCAAGTTATTTCTTTTCGCTGTAATTTCTTTAGATATGATTCATCAGGTGATTCCAACGAATGCGGAAGACGATATAATCACTTTTCCAAATGATGATGATGTGAATATTCATGAACGATTTAAAACTGAATTGAAGAAATTAAATGGAAGGAAGAAAACATCGTCATCTACAATGCAACCAATATTGAATCCAAACGATATGGAAACTAATGAAGCAATTTCTGCTGTTTCTTTACCAAACGAGAATGTTCCATTATCATCATCAACGTTAAGAACAATTGATCTTGTCACGGATGGACTCGATGAGGAAACGGATGAAGACGGCGACCGATTCATATTATATGCTCCCATAAAATGTGGCATGGGACAAATTCGTGTTAAAGATACCTGTAGAAATTCGGTGTAAAATGAATTTCAATCATACAAATCTGACTGAAAAATTAATAAGAGAATATTATTCAAATAAAGATGTAAGTTTTCGGCAAATCTATAATTTTACCAAAAAAGAAAAAAAGAAACGTGCTCGACTCGAGGTTATTTCTGTTTATTATTTTGTTTGTATTTTGCGGAGGTTGTATAGTTATATAGGAGTTGTTGAATCATTTCCCTCTCAAAACCAGTTTTTTCTCAAGTTTTTACTGAGAGTCGATTTAAAATTGATTCAGTAATTTGTTAGTATTCGGTTGCAAACGTCGTAAATAAACAGGAAATTTAAAAATGTTCCGAATTTTTTTGAAAACTGTATGTTGCATGTGGATTGTTAAAGTGTGCGAAGCTACAAATATCAATCATAATTCAGTTCTCAACATGACCAAAAATATTAAGCCACTAATATCGGAAGTCAAATTATCGGAACAGAAAATCGTTTCAATGCTAGACAATTTAACTTTGCTAGTAGCTCAACACCTTGCTCAAAACCGTTCGGCCGTAACAACAGAAGAAATCTTTAAATCAACAGAATTCTTAAGTAGTGATACTAATGAAGATAACCTTATCTTCGACATACAAAGTGATGCAGTTTTTGCGAATGAAACATTAAATAACAAACCAGTAAATATCACGTCATTGAATAATCGAAATATTTTCGACGCAAAGTGTGCAAAAGGATTTACGAAAATCGCCGGTAAATGTAGACGAGCTGTCAACGAAAATGAAACAGAAAGTCAACACACTAATAAACAAGAAGTCGGATTATCGTATGTTGACTTTATTATAAATTTTTTTAAAGGTTAAACTCACAATAAAAAAATCCCCATCAATAGATAGATACTTTGATATTCTTTCGCATTATTTGCGCAAAACCAGTTTATTAATGATATACACAGAGTTTGATCCAAACGTAATTTGCTTATCGAAGATTATGGAATCAGTATCCTAGATTAGGGGTGATCGGTTGTCTTTGACCTATTATTTAATTTTTACGGATTAAATTATCGTAAAATTGCATAAAATAAGAAGTACTCGCCTTCCTTTTTTTGGCATTAGATTTAAGTTTCTTTTTTATGGTGATTAGTGAAACAATATAAAATTTCTGTGCAAAAAACAGGTTTACTGAGGCTTATTCTTTGCGCCTCCTTATTTTACATATTCATACAACTCTTCTGGTTCAGTTGGTTTGTGGCATTCATTGTGAAACATACAAAAAATAAATAAAGCGTGATGTTTAGAATTTTGATTTCACTCGCAATTTATTTTAGCATAGCTCAGTTAATTGTTGCTGGCAGCGTAAATGTCATCGACTCTTCTGAAAATAAGGATGACGGTACATCACATCCGGAGTACCAGCAAATATTGGAAGATCTAATTGAAGAAATTTTCTCAACATCGAGCACTGAAGAATTGTTCTCTACTACAACTGACATTCCAGAAACGACTATGAGCGACATAAATAGCGAAACACTCGAAATTGACCTAACGGACAGTGATCAAATGAGCAGCAACGAAACTTTCAATGACGTAGCGAAGAATGAAACGAAATCGGACAATATACAGGTTTCCGAAGTCAAATGTGCAAAGGGATATTCAGAATTTGATGGTGATTGTCGGGAGTCAAATGAAGTCGGGTCATCCAATGAATCATCATTATTTGATGATATAGCTAATTGGATTAAAGACTTGTTGAATTAATCACCAGTCTAATTTTTATTGTAATTGGAAGATAATATTGTGAGAGGAAAGAATAAACAATTTGAAGCGAAAATTAAGTTTTACAAAAAAAAAGAAGAACCTTTTATCTTTTATTTTGCAATGATTCGAAAAATCGGAAAAGTGCTCTTTAGGTATCCATCAGCCATTTTCTGTCTCTGTCCCCTAGCGCAAACATTTGTTAGTTTTTGGTCTTCATATCAAGTTTATAAAACATGTTTTTTCTACCTGGTAACTAGCCATACACAGAAATGACCGCCAATCTGAAAGAAACAATTTGTAAAGTTACAAACAAAATATTGTTTGTAAAAGTTGAGTGCAATACATTTTATGACTTAGATGCCCGCGCTCGATACTTCACGCTAAATTTATAGAAATATTAATAAAATAAAAAACAGATGGAAATATTATCACATTTGGAGTAAACGCCCTTAATATCAACGCATTATAAAACTTTTAAAATTCAAAGCGTTCAGTACCGCACAAATATTTGAAAACAACTGACGTGAACATCAACGTATCGAAACAATGAAATTTCCTAAAATACTTTTCGTGATTTTTGCCTTTGCAAAATATTGTAATATATCTTCAAAAACAATAGAAAGAGAGCTTCATAGGTAATTAATTGATCAACTGATAAACAATTGCATCGGCGTTGTGCCAGAACAGAGAATATAGAACTGCATTCTTGTTTTAGAATATGAGAATTTTTATTTTAAGTTCTTTAAATTCAGGCATTTTGTTCTCATAGAAATTTTGATTCAACATTATTTTTCAGGCCAAATGAGGACTACGAAATCATTAGCACAAGTTTCCCAGTTGCGAGCCGAGCTCTATTTAATATGTGGAGTAAAAATAGCTGTAAATCTGGTCAGCGCTATGATAAACGATTAAATATGTGTCGAATTGTGCAAAGTTTCAACTGATACACTATCACGGGATGTAAATTTTCTCATTTGTAACTAACAACATGTGTTATCAATTTTTCTGTATATTTCCAGAGAGACATATTTTGAGTAAATTATCGGTCGCTTTCATACGATTTGTTTTTCATTTTCTGATATTTATTATCTTTTTTTAACCAAAGCAAACTCAAAGAGTAAATTTGAGCCACATAAAAAATGATCTTTTGTCTAAATATTGCGGAGAAGAGCACATTTTAGAACAATCTCAGTTTCTCAACACGTATTCAAGAGAGCAGGTCATTTTGTTAACAATGATTTTCTCAAAATGTTTAATTTTAATAATCTTTTGTAATTTAAGTGAAAGTGCGCTTAAAGTAATAACTAATTATTCAGATTGTTTCAATGGAACAAAATTTATTATTAAAACTGACATATGCGAAAACATCTGGGATTACAAGTATGCTATAATAGAAAAATTTATGATTTTACATTTTTTTTGATTGTTTTTGCATGGAATATTTATAATTATTTAGGATATTCGAAAGCAGCACGGAACACGTCGAAACTACAGAAAGATCGGATGCGGATCTAAATAATCGATTTATATTTAATTTTTTTAAAATGTTCACAAAAAGGTGCGGAGAAGGTCAAAAATATGACACACGATTTAAAAAATGTCAAACTGTTAATAAATTCGATTAAATAAGATGAGATAAGATTTATTATGAGATTTTTAATATATGAAAGAAATATCTTAAGTGACTGAGCGTGAGAGAAATAGATACCGATTCAGTTTGAAATATTTTGCACCAAAAGCCAGTATATCTAAAGATTTAAAATTTCCAGGCTCACTTTTAAAGTTGTATACCTTTGTCTTTGTAGATTAGAATTTCTTCTCGAATTTTAATTTGTATTCAATGCTGCGCTGTTTCAATTAGGGGTGGAAGAAATTATAGTATATGCGTTATTTTAATAAAAACGCTTTAGCGGTAAAACTAAAATCGATGGCAACAAATGCTCGAATATTTTATTAGAATACCATTATTATTTTCACATTTCATTGCAAACAAGTCCACGAATTGCTTCACGAATCGCCTCACGAGCAAAATTTATTAACAGCTCAGATAGCTTGAATTGACTGAGAAGAGTGTTAACAGCTGGTACAACATTACTTTCCAGGTACACATTTACTGATTCCTGCGAATCAGCAATTATTCCTGGGATGGCTGTTTGCAAGATACTGTTAACTGCAACACCAGTGAAGGTTCCGAATCCGGTTAAATTCGCCCTTGAACTCTGAACGGAATATTCGACATTGAGGGTTTTCAGGTTTAAATATCCGTTGACAATATTAAAATCTATAAATGCTCTAAATTCCACATTGTATAAATTTATGGTGTAAGGTCCTTCGCCATTGAAATTGTTCGGAAATATTCCCGTTTGTAAAGTTCCCCTCGAAGAATGATATCCATCCAATTGCAGTTCATCAAATGAAAGCACAATTGTAGAACTAAGTTGCAGTAATCTCACATCAACCTTTTCAATCTTGAATTTTTGTAAACCTCTCAAGAAAGTTTCATTGACGCTTATATCGAAACTTCAAGGGTAAAAAACGAAGGAGGTGAGTGAAAATGATAAGATAATAATTTTTGTATAGATATAACTCACTTGCTCGAATGAACACTGAACTGAAAGTTTGAATCCCCAATATATAATGGATCCAACGGTGCAATTCCAATTTGTGGCCATCCTTCCGAAAATGAGTCACGCGAGCCTTCAATAGCATTTGCAACTGCAGCATTTACCACATCACGACCCCGTTGAACTAGGTTTCTTATAACATCGATAACTGAAAATAGGGATGCTCAGTAGTATGAATGGAATCGATTAACAAAATTTATTCTCACTAGCTGGATCAATCTTTTCATCACCATCGGTATGAACAGGATCAATTAGACTGCCATTTGCTGCCAAAGCAACGCAAAGGAGGATAAATATTTTCATTTTCGAATTTTTGTTTTGTCTTATTTCGTGTAACTCCTGAAGGCAACTTGCTTGAAACTAATTAGGCCCAAAGAAAATAATCGAATTTCGCTGTCTTATCTCATGAGCTTTATCTATATCTAGTTATTTTTTACCAAGAAATTTTAAGGAAAATTATTGATTGACATTTTAATGCAAGCCGTAATCGCTGATTCTTTATCAGACATAATATTTTTCAAGCTTGCTTCACTGATATTTTGCCTTCAAAGCTTCAACTGTATAATATTCAATTCATAAATATGATGTTACAATCGTAGGAATTTGTGCTCATAAGAATTTTACATTTGTGTGTCAAAAAATGCAAATTGTTTGTCATCAGATTTGTTTTTATTTTATTTCAAATGCAATTTGAGAAAACACTCGATTTTGTCTATGTAAATGTAATATGCTTAAATAGAATAAAGAGACCACTTATAACCCGAAGCCTTGCCCGAAGAGAAGTAGTACTCTCTCAGATGTGAATGCTCAGACTGATGATCAGATTACTTTTCTTTTGCTCAAAAGCAACAAGTAGAGTTTGAGTAACGTCAAGAAAAAGTAATGAATTTTTTTAATAATTTTGTGGTCTTTTTGATTTGCATTTCGCAAATAGTGCGTTGCTCGATGAAAGAAAATTCAAATGACAGAATTGAAACTACGCCTAATAGTACCCAGAATGAAATTGCTAGCGAGGAAGACGAGGCTATCTCTAGGTGTATTTTTTGCTATTTTCGACAATGCCCACCTGGTCAAATTTGGGATACACGGACAAAAAAATGCAAAACAAAAGAAGATTTTAAATTTAAATAAATTTTCATATTGCAATTCGTTTCTTTTTAAGTTTATGAAATAAATTTTACAAAATTGGAAATATAATAAATGTCATTCTATTTTGCAATACACAATCGCATCAATATTTCTTCGAAATAATGGGTTTCGGATATTGTAAGTATTTTATTACATATTATTTTATATACTTAGTCGTTTACTCTTATCAATTTAAAAATTGCACTGCAGTTTATTTTATTGTTTTGAAAATCGTCTTCATTTCTAATGGTTTTAAATTGATTATAATTGCCGATGTAATAACGAATAATTTTGACTTTTGAGTGAGAAATGCGAGAAGTTATGAATAAAGAAATAAATTTAAATCTAAAAGCTTTCGTTGGAAGATCCAGAGCTGAAATGTCTACTGATCAATGTTGGTGAGAAACTTAAACCCTAGATTCGATAACTATATAATTAGTATTAATTTTTTTGCTTTAGGACCACCGATGCGAATAAAAGAGATTCTGAACGGCAAGCTGTTTTTACTGTGACGCATCGTTCCAGTTATTTCCAAATTTGTGATAACCACGAGAGTGAGACTCTCTCCCTCTTCTACTGATAGCAGATTCCTTGGCGGATCATTAAAACAAAAATAATTTCTCAAAAAATATTTTCAGTTAAAATTGAGAAGTTGACAAGACAGTGCAACAATTTACCAGATTTTGCCACGAAAATATATATTCAAATATGTTTGTGAAATTAATGACATATTTTATTCTTATCGAAATTCTAACTGCAAAGTCAATTTCAATAAATCATGAAAACTACAAACGTTCAGCGCAAGACACAAAATCTCTGTCTGTTCCAGTTATGGGAGAATCCCCAACAACTTCCGCCAGTCAACAGAAAATTAGCAACCAATTTGATTCTGTTCCTGAAAATTTAAGCAGCGATGAAGCAGAAACGCGATCCATTTTTTCTTATATATCCTCACGAAGGATTGGCAAACATGGAAATTACAGAAGAAAACCCACGAAGTAGGACACGACTCGGGAAAACCAACTAGATTTTCTTTATTATACTCTGAATCACATATTTTAATAAAATTTTATTAGAAAATAATCGGTTATTTCCTATTATCTCGCAACTTTATCTTTTGTAGTGAGTACTGCTGTACTTACTGAGTGTAGCGTATCAAAGACAACACTTGAAGAAGTTTTCCTTTCATTTGTACTTCAAAAATTGTACGCAATCGTTCACTGGAAGTTTCAGTTCAGCTGTTGATCAACTGGATAAGACGAGTCGCATAACAATTCGATCACTCCCAGAACAAAAATCTCCTTATCCACATTACATCGCTGTGGATCATCGAGATAACGATGAGCGATGAACAGCAATTGATAACAAGCTCAAAATAAATCCAACTGGACGGAACTCGATGACATGTTTACATTCGATTTTGAAAGTGTTGCTGAAATATTGAATATTGAATATTATTTATTTAACTTTAATGGTACGTACTTAAGAGCAGGAGCTCTATTTGAAATGAAAACCTTTCATCTTATTGTACGTACAAATAACAGTATAGAATATAATAAATTGTGCATAACAATTTTATTGATAGACTTCCAGCACTTTATTTGATGAAAATTCTTCCTCTTGTGTTTATCATAGATACATTTATGATATTTTTAATAGGATACGTCAAACATAGATTATTTTTGTAATTTTACTGGTGTTCGACACTTATTTTTGTGATCTTTCAAACACTTTCCAAACAAGTTTCGTAGTACAAATTCTTCGTCGCTTACACTAATATCATTATTTTTAACAGTACTCGTTGTTTCTATGAGATCTGAGGTCGCAATCCTTGAATCTATTGCAGTTGCTGACACAACTCCAGAACAATCGCCAGATTTCCCAATTCCATCGCTATCACTATTACATGTATTGATGACATCATCTGATGCTGCTTTAATAGCTGATGAATCCACAATCATAGTCAATGAGGTCATAATAAAACACGAGATAAACAACTTCATTTTTTGATTTGTGCGATTTAGCTGAGGTTTCGAAATGCACTGAATCGCATTTACTTAAAAGCATTTTTTATAATTGAAATGACATTGAAAGTAATTTTTCCTCTCAAACTCTCATTATATTTCATTTTACAATGTGTCAGTACTCAATATTTACAACAAAAATATTATTTATTGTGAACGCAGAAATTAAACCTTTGGGGGGGGGGGCTTATGATGGTCAAGTTCGTCTTTGTGAAAGCCAACAAAAATTTTCAAATTTGATATGACCCAGTTTTTTTTGCCGTGCTAAAATTGAATTTTTGATAATGTCCAGGAAATTCAAAACAGAACCAGATGTCAGTTATTGCGTTGCAAAGTAAGTTTATCAAAAAATTTTGAGCATGAGATTTTATATTAATTTAATAGCGTTATGTTAATAGCATAGCTGTTCATATAAAGCGATTCCGAATGGGTCAGTTATTATTAAGACTAATAACTCTCGCAATAAATGCACCAGGTTCTTCACGAGGTTCTTTACTCATGTTGTCAGAGAGGGAGAAATAAGATTTCAATTTTTTTCTCTCAGAAATACGACTGCTAAGCAGTCAGTTTGCTCGAGAAATTTGTTGCTGTAGGAAATAATTTCGAAAAAGATGCGCATTCCTTTATTTTTGTTGACAGTTATCAGTTTGAGTTTAACAAATTGTAAAAATTTAGGCAGAGATGAGATTTCGGTGGGAAACCCGGAAACGTCATCGACAAATTTGGATAATCGATTTGGTTGGAGCGACATTAAGGATGGTGCAAAAACATTGAAAACAAACATCGGTGGTGGTCTTACAGTGGGTTACGAGAAGTTTAAAAATCTATTTTCAAAGGATCGTACGATGGACGATTACTATTTGAATAAAATTGACACAAGGTTTGGAGAAATTTCGACTGAAAGTGCATCCAGATTTAAGCGTGTTATTGATTTACCTACAATAGAATTATTATCTGATGACCGTAAAGAAATATTAGGCGATGAAAAGTAAGAAATTCTTAAGCTTTTATTCCGTCGAAAAAGAATAATTAAAGTTATGATTTAAATTTCAAGGCTCCAAATTAAGTCAAAATATTAGCGTTTTATTAGCGGAAAATGCAGAAATGCGGCTTAGAAAAGTTTACATCATCTACAAAAGCGTATAATTTTTGTCTGAACTTGCTTCTGATTCCCAATAAAAAAAAAGAAAATAAAATTAAAAATAAATTCTCAGTTATCATCGTGAGTTTCTTGTTTACGGGTCTGCTTTATACGAAAAATGCGATTAATTTTGTCATTTTACTTCGCGCTAATTATCAATTTTAATTTTATTAAATTCGCTGCTACTCTGGAAAATGACAGCATTCACTTTCCAACCGAGCAATCGCCAGAACTGCGAAAATTTTCTTTAGGATTTACCAATTTCCAGGATATTCAAAATGGAGTGAAAAAAATTGCGGCAAAAGCCGGTGCAAAGCTTAACACTGGATTTGAAAAGTTTAAAAATCTTTTCTCAAAAAATAGAACAGTTGGCGATTATTATTTGGATAACATAAATGTGAGATCAGGACACGACATTGGCAACAATAGACTTTCCAAAAGCCTGCGAGATGTGAGTGATAAATCGTCTAATATCAATGTTCCGGAAGGAGCAATGTCCAGAAACCCAGAAATTTCAACTTTTGTTCCACAAACGTGTCGACATGGTTTTATAATACACAAAGGCAATTGCAGGAAAATTGTTTTTTTCGGATCGATAACTACAACAAAATCGACAAGAATCCGGCGCGAAGCTGACACAAGTGAATCCTCAAAATCAGGAGAATCAAATGAATCGGGTGGTGTTGCATCTGCTGTGACCACATCCATTTTTAATGCACCATTACTTTGTCCATCTGGTTATAAGCTTCTTAAAAAGCGCTGCAGAAAAATTTCCCGAGAATTTGTTGAATATTTTTTATGAAATATTTCCACTCACACCTACAAACACGACTTCATACTCATGTTGAAACTATTATTCAGCTGAGAATAATCTCTAAACCAATGTTGACTTATTATAATAGTAAATATTTTAAACGAAAATAAACGTTCGGTCTGTATATTATTTCTCCAATCATTTAGTTTATTAACAGCAATTGGCGTAACAATACAGAAAATCAGAGAGAAAGAGAGATCATCTAGTAAATATTATCAATATTTCAGTTGAGCGTTTAAAATATTTGAGTCGCAATGAAGAGGTTTATTTTTCTACTTGTTTGCTCATCGCTGGCATTTATCGAGGTTAACAGTTTGCTCTCGCGCAAATGTAAGGAAGCTGAGAGGTCAGATGATGGGTTTGTGCGACTTCTTGAAAATGCCAATTGCACGATGACTGAAACGCGTAAAAAGGTCCATGAAGGATTTCAAAATGTCCGAAATTTCATTGGAGGAAATCTTAGTTTGTTTAAAGAGAAAAAAGATAAAACACCTCAATTACAGAATAAAGAAACATCTATAAAAGAAAACGGTTATGAAGGATATGATGATCAGATCGACGTCAGGATGCTTAGTGATGACGACTCTAACAACAATCAACTAACAAATTCAAGGACAACGCGAGACATTCAAGAAGACTACGAAGAACATGAAGGGCCAGGTAATGACAAGATTGCCTAACAAACTGCCAAATCAGCTGAAAATTCTGGGTAGTCTATTGTAGAGTAATGTAACTCTTTCCGAAGCATCGTAGTGGTATCGCTAGTAAAATAATTCTCGCTTTGTGAAATCCCGGCTTAGTATAAATAAACATTTTATTCGATTAAAGTTTTTGCTCTCTGTGTTTATAAATACATAATAAACTGTTTCCAGTGAATTCATTTAAAGTTCATGAAAGGTTATCAATTTAAATATATATAATTTTTTTTTGCAGGAATAGAGACAGCGACTGACGGAGATCACACAACAATCGGTTTTCGCGGAACGAATCTATTTATTGCTCCCCTTAAATGTCGAAGCAATCAAATTCTCGTTGGCGGACGATGCCGAACGATTCATAACGATTATTAAAGATTAAGAAAATTTTTAATTGTTTATAACTGAGCAGTATCAAATAAAAATTAAATGTTCACAGTTTGTAAAAATAAATTTTCAATATGAAACTTGTTATCAGTTTCATAGTGCTGTTTTGGTTCAGTTACTGTCCCTTGAAAACCCCCGCCCAGGAAATTTGCTGCCTTTGGCTTTATCCAATAACGGTTCAGGAGATTCCAGCACCAAATGAAATTTCTCCCCCACAGTCTGCTGATCCTGACACACAAACCGAATCGGTTCTTCTAAATGTTTTTATCGCACCTCTGCTGTGTCCATGGGGTCAAATTCCTGTTCGAGGAACTTGTCGCACATCAATCAACTCGAACTCGCAATATTAATAAAACTGTACTCAGAGTTTTTTTAAAGGGCATCGAGGTTAATAATAATCTATTTGAAAAAGAATACGCAAAAAATATCAATAAAAGTCTTGGTATGTTTCTATTATAATAAAGATTTTTCATGTAATCTTTAAGTCCGTCAAATGGTGGGTATACTAGATTTTTTTTGCTTTTTTGGTAATTTCTCAATATAATTTCGGAAACATTTCTCAGTCGCCAACATGGTCGAATTACGAATGTTCATCATTTTAATTTTACTAAGTGAATCGTTGACATTTCCCCCGAAAGAATTAATTTATCGAAGATTCGAACGAAAACATTCAAAAAAAAATTTCATTGAAGTTATTGAAATATTTGACACGCGAAACGCGCCGCCCTTATATACGCCCGAAAATGAGTCGCTTAATAATTTTTTGGCAAAAGACTCGATGAATTGCACAACTATAAGCGAAACACAACCTGAAAGTGATTTACGGACTCAAGTCGTATCAAAAACACCAAATTCTACTGCAATTATAACGGACAAAACAACAACGCCACGAGTGTCCACATCATCACCAACATATTGGGATATTATCAACAAATACACAGTTCGACCTCCAAGCTTGAATAATTTATTTACTCCGCGCCCTACAAAGCCTACAATTCTGCCAAATCCAAGAGAGAATAACAATCCAGATTATACAAATCTACTCACATGGCCAAAACCGAATGTACAAGTTACCAAACATCCGCCCAGCACGTTTCCCACAACGATGATTATAAAAGAAACAGATGACCATCCTAATCGAAATCTCACAACACTATTCAATGTTAATGAAAACGAAATGATAGAGCCCGTTGCGATTGCTAATATAACAACATCATCAACAACGACGACAACAACAACGATGGCCGCACCAGTGTTGGCCGAGCCGATTTCTATAGATGAAAATGTGGAAGAATCTATTGAAAAGAGTGACCAGTTTCCGGATGACGGCTATGAGGAAAAAAGTTATGATGTGTTGTCAGATGATGATATCGACGGTGTTAATAAAAATGGAACAAATCTTGAACCTGAATATGACTACCGCGAAGAAGATGATGATGATGTTGATGATGATGATGATGAAGAAGAGTTAAGCAAACGTAAAAAACGTAATCGAAAGCTTTGGAGGAAACCTGTAAAAGCCCTGAAGCTCAAACACATGAGCAAGTTCTAATCATTTTAACAATACAAATACTAGCGGCATAATACAACTACAATTTCAATCGTTTCGTTCAACAAATATCGATAAATCAATTTTTAAACTTCAAATAAATAAAAAAACAAACATATTAAATAACAATTTCAGTCGATATTCAGATGCTCCCACGAATCTGAACAACCATGAAATTTGAGGTGCTTTTTTTATGCTTACTCATTAGCATTCTATCACATCACAAGAGTGATTCATTGAAAGTAATTTTTGCTCAAAACACGACGGCACAATCATTACGGCGAGCAGAAGCAAATGTACAGTCGCAAGTGATACAAGGATCCATTATCAATATCAAACAGAGCTGCAAACCCGGTTTCGTCTTCGAGGAAACGTTTCATAATCGATGTAGGAAAATTTCTCGGTAAATAGTTCAGCTGCATAAATGTATCATCACGACACGAAGGAATTTCGAAGCTTTTCTTGTGCTATCTATGAGCTATTGCTGTATGCTGGAATTAAAATTTGTGAAAGGGATATATTTGGCATTGCATTAGCGAGGATGTGAATAAAGTGTACAGTTGTTAGTTACGATAGTTAGATAGATATTTAGAACTGCAATAATCATGAATGCTATAACGGCAAAGTGATGGTTTGTAATGCAAATCCGTTAGTCACCAAACGTTACGTTATTTATGAACAATATATTGTAAACTTAACAACCTATATCAGTGTTCTGTTTAGATAATGACACTCATTGCAAAGATTTCAAAATGAATCACATGTTTTAACTACGTATTTTTCTTGTCTTATCGATTGTAAAATCCAAAAACTCTCAGTGCGAATTTATTCTCTCCCAAGTCATATTTACACTGAGAGGTTTTCCTACAACTGATAACTTATACTTAGTTTTCGCTAAGCAAAGCTCTTGAGAAAATCATTAAATCCAGTGGTGATTCTTATGAGTCAAGCTGAGGGCACTGATTTAGATAGATAGTGTTTGTTCAAAAAATTTAAGAAATAAATGTTGTGCTTGCAATTATGGCGCTAAGTGTGAAAAGAATTAAATATTTTGTTTATGGATTATTTGCGATACTTTTGCTCACTCCGTTATGTCTTGAATCCAATGCAAAAATATTATTTTGCAAAAATTGTAGAACGACAAGAAACCATAGAGATACTGGAACAACCAATACTACGGTTGATACAGCGTATATCCTTGATGCTCCATCTAAATGTAGAACAGGCTACGTACCCGATCGTCGAGGAAATTGCCGAAAATTGGTTTTTAATAATTAGTCAACAGGTGAGATCACAATTTATTAATGATGGCCCTCGACCGCAAGCGAAATTTGCCGCGTGTACTTTATGGCACATAAAACTAATTTTCTTGTGCTTTCTTTTAGGGCGCCGTTTATTATTCACCAAGTCCCATTTGTCTCCATTATTCACTCAAGTTCACTTTAAGCAAACGTAGTTATTAAATACTTACTGTATAAAAAAGGTATAGATTGTGTAGGTAATGTTACTCTTGATGAGCCGCGTTATTCTGATAAGAGTTTAGTTGCGGCAGACAACAGATAAAATAACTGCGGTAAAAAGTCTAAATTTAGTTTGTGAATAAAGATAAGAATATTGCACATGGTGCCTCGAAAGTGATGACGATACAACTAAAGTGCTAAGAATGTCTTGATGTCGTTCTCACTAATGCATTGTTGATTAGCCAATCAACCAGTTTCTGTTATCATCACGCGTTGAATTATAAAATCGATACCACGAAATAGACAGTGGATGTATTTGGGCAACATTTTGATATTTATGTATTCTCACAGTTTTAATCAGAACACTACATCGATCGCATCGAATAAAGTTTTTTGCTTGCTACTGCGCCAAGATGAAAATAACTCGAATGCTTTTAGTTCTATTTGCATCAATTTTCGTTGGAATTCATTCAACGAAAGTAATTTATGTGAATTTTGGCAAGGATCATACGAAATATGTAGACACATTGTATCGTGGCGGAATCATATTAGTGCCCGGCGAAAAAGCGAGATGCAAAGGTTCACGAACCGCTGATAAGAGTGGAAGTTGTCGGCAGCTGGTGCAATTTTAATTATATTAAATGAATGGACAACACATGATGTAAAAGTTAATAGAAAATGATCAAAACGGAAACATCCGTCACGGCATAGTGGAAACGAAATTTTCAAAATGTCGCTGATGATGTCACTATAAAACTACAAACATTTCCATAAACAGTGGAAAAACTCATTTCGTGACCAAATACAAATGGATAAAAACATTAAAAAAAAATTCACACAATGCCGATGGAAATTCACGCTTTATACTTATATATATATATATATAATATTTTTCCTGTTGATTGTTGATTTATGAAACCAGAAGTGGTCATATTTTAATATCCTTTTTGTTGCTGTCACAGCCTGTTTAGTCAAACAAAACTCTAAAGGAATTGAAACTCGATGTTTTAAATTCAGTATTGAACAATTTTTTTATGTTACTATTATGAATGTATTTAAGAAAAATTTTGTAATAATTATTGGATAATTATAACAAAAATGTATAAGAAATTTCAGTCAAAATTATCAAGTTTCAGGACATCCCACCTAACTGTCCCGTCGCTAAAATTGTCGGTAAATTGCACATAAAAATAAATTCTAAATAAATTAAAAACTTTTCCTTCAAGAGTCAATACAACAAATAAAATGCTGAAAGCAAACTTTTTTTTATCAATGGATGCTTGCTTCTCTCGTGTCCGACATCTCACAACACTCCCAAGGTATGTGTCACCTGCCGGAACGGAATATATATTTTAATATCTCCAATGTCACTGGGAATGCTGGAGACAAGACAATTTTACTTTTTGTTTCAATAAAAATATGTGACTACTAAAAAACTTTCTTAGTGATTATTATTAGTTGGTACCGTGATGCAAACTGTTGTATGCTTTCTGCTAATGCTTGAGCTGGAGAACGAGAACATGCGATTTTTCCGGAATTGCAAAAGGCCATTATACTTTGGCAAATAAATAATAGAATTTGTGACATGCTGTTTATTAATACTTCTTCGCTGTACGACACATGCTCTGCTTCTGCAACTGAATAAATTCTCACTTTTTGCATCCTTCAGCAAACGTTAAATTTTGTGTTTTTTCTGTCCTCCAACAAAATGTTTTGATAAATTCTCCTAAACAATGTTTGTGTAAATTCTTTGTTCACTCCTTTTTTTTATTGTTTTACAGTCCATTTTCTCCCGCAAAATGTTTTTTTTTTTTCATTATCCATTCACCAGACTAACTTTTGTGGACATTGCACTTTATTTTTATTTCTCTTCGTTTTTATATCTGCACATACTAAAATCAACATTGTTGTGCAACTCTTTTCGTTTTTTTTTTTTGTCTCTGACTGAACTTCACAATCGGTTTTTTTTTTTGTATAGAAGACTACTGAAAGGCGAATAACAATCCTTGACAATAGGAAAATTCTGAGCCTTTGATGATAACAGTTCTACATTTGAAATTGCTGGCGACAATTAAAAATATTAAATAAACGGGCTAAAAATGTGTCGAAATATTTATTTGCAGACAACTCGCATGAAAATTAACGAACGAAAATTATTTGATTTGTGCTTCTTCTTTTATGCTTGACTCGAAATTGTTTTCAGCTTTAAGTTGTTCGTGCTGCAGTCAATTTACAATTTATCATCTCATGAGACACATTCGACACAGCCAAGGGGGAATTCTTCTACATTACTCCCCGATAGAGAAAAAAAATGCGTGTATATAAATATATATATCGAATAAAAGACGTGAAAGATTTTAATTTACTTTCACAAAGAATATATCAAACCAAAAGGAAAGTTGAAATGAGAATCTTGATCCAAAAAGAAAAAAAAAAATATTTTTCACGTAGACCTGTATTGGTTGAAATAGGATTTGATCAAGAAATTATTGTATTTTAAAAATGGGTCCCTTGCCTAACATTGTGAATCTTACTGTGACCTCAACTTTTTTTTTGAGGACACTTCCCCCACAAAGTGGAAACATATTACCTTCTTCCACCTTTCTATCGTTTCTGGTCGAATCTTTTTATAGCGCGACAATGATGAATCTCTCGTTTCGGTAATAAAAAAAAAATCTCCAGAACTTCCAAATCAGATTTCACAATTTCCTTTCTTCTTTCATTGCTCACACTTTTTACCCACTTTCAGGTGTTTTTTTTTATGCTACTAGACACTAAGTTAATGTAAATAAGACATGAATGTTTTTCTTTGCTCTGCGGCACAGAGCTTGCCGAAAATTGAGTTATTTTGTCTCGACGTTTTTTAATCAAGGCGAGAAAGATTGCTGTCAACTGCTTCGGGGTACATTGTGTAGTATTGACATTGCGTAAGAGGGAAAGAAAACGGTTTAATATTATGAGATTTTCAACTACGTGACACATTAAATCAGAAACATTTCTTTAGCTACGCAGAAACACATGATTCAACTTTTTTTTTCTTGGAGTTCTTTAACCTTTTATGCTCCAGGAGAAACTCAAGTACTAATGATCCCTTCCTCATGGCCTCATGGACTGCTCCTTTAATATATGTTATGTTGTTAAGGAAATTTTGCAAGCCATGAAGTATTGAATTAAGGAATTTTCTTTTGTTGTTTCTTTGAAAAACATTTGTGCTTTTTTGGTTCTGTTCCTGAATGCGATTCACGTAAGTGAATAAAAAAAAAGCAAAAAGGAAATCGAACAGATATTTCAAGCATAACTATAAAGCATCATTTGACTATCAACGGCCCTCAACGAGGGAAACGATATCAGTATTCAAATAGTCCCGCAACAATTCCTGAGAAAATAAAAATATGTTGAACGAAACAATTCAAATTTTCCAATGGGTTGCTGAGGGGAATGAGGATGAAATGGCATCCAGTCATCGTTGTTCTGTAACATGGAGTGAGGAGCGAAATGTGTTCAAAAGATAAAAAAATAAATAAATAAATCTCATGATTTGATCCCATTAAATATGCAGAAATACGAACGGGAAATTTCTCATTTTTTGCTTTTCTTTTGTCCGCTACTTACATTTTTGTTTTTTTAAAATTTTATTCAAGTATTACAAAAAATTGGAGTTTATTATCCCAAATTCTGAACCATCGGTGGGGCAGCTCAAAATAACTTTTCCATCCGCAAATATTACTGGCGCACTTTTGTCAAGTGGAGCAGTTTAATTTCCTATCAATTGTTTATTTCCGCTTGCCGCAGATCCGAGAATTTGTCGCCACACAAAAAAAAATATGCCCAGAACAAGTAAACAAGAACTTTTCTATGTTGTTTCAGCACCTTGTTTAAATAAACTTCTCTTTTATTGCGCAACGATGAGCAGAAGAAATAGAAATAAGACAAAAAAAAATGTTTAACGCCAAAAAGATGTGAAAATTCTTTAAGATGTTTTTTTTTTTTTTGTTTGTGATGGCGAGAGAAAAGTTTTGTTGGGTGAAGAGCATTTTTGCGTTGCGATGCTTTACAATGGAGTAAATTTCACTCAGACATCATCACATCTTTCGCCCTTAAATGCTCCTTAAAAAATGCTTATTTTCTACGCTTTCAAGTGTATTAAGATGTAACAATAAAAATAAATAACAGAATTGGTGCGAGAATTTTCACGTTTCTTTTCTCAATTCGCGAGCGAAAAGAAAAGTTTCTTAAATAAAAATAAAAATCCAAACTTTTCTTTGTGTCTGTATAAAATTTAATGATGATCTGGCAGAAGCGCGCGTCGAGAGAAACCAACATCGAAGCAAAATTGGCTCGTAAATTCACAATTTAATTGCCCAATCGTACCATGTGCTGCGTGGCAGAATGTCTTAAGATGAAAATCATTACGGCTTCAGAATCTTGATGTTATTGCGTTGTTGCTTGTGCAAGCGAATTGTCTCATAAAAATTACTGTCACCATCTGTCTGGATTTTCTGTGTACACAAAAAAAAAATTAATATCAAAATACAAATCATGTTAAATCACATTTTGGCTTAACACTGTAATAACACACACAAATACGCACAATACAGTTATCGTACATCCATCACATGGGTTTTGATCCTGTGGATAATTCTCCACGCCTGAACGCTTTCACACTTAGAAACCGTAGGTAGGTTGTAGCTGGTTAAATATGTATGTATATAATAGCAAATAAATGTGTTTATCATCGTAAGTTTCCATCATCCATTCGTGCCCACCTCTATTACAATGGCGACAGTGCGGAAAATTGTTCTTTATTGTTCTTGTGGTTCAACAAATGGTGTCTTTTATCTTGATTAATAAATATCCTTTCACACTGGTTGCCTCGTGGTTAGAAAATGATTTCAACCATGCCATGGACGAAGATTTGTTGAAAGATTTGCCTCTGAAAAGGGTTTGGAAATTGTGGTGTTTGAGGTTAGAACCGTGTAAAGTTGTTATGGGTTTTTTAATGATTGCTATGTAGTGAGTTTGCTTTTTTTTATTGTTAAAATGATTAGAATCTGGGAATAGCAAAGAACAAGATGAAAAGTGAAATTTGCAAGGAGTTCATTTTTATCTGGGAATGCCTTCATTTATCCTTTCATCTCATCATCCATTCACCAAGAGTATAACAATGATAAGAGGAACACTTAATAAGCGAACCGAGAAAAGAACCGTATCAATGAATCTCAATTAAAGTTTCTTTGTCGCGCCGTTTCGGTTTCCCTCGTCGTGGTCCACAGCCAACCATCAAATGTTGAAATTCTCACGTCTTCCCAGCATTGTTCCTCATCAACATTCTTTTTTTCCACCCACGTTTCATTGTTTCTGAATTGTAATTGTTTTTCTGTGTCTCATTCTACTTCATTGTTATTCTTGATTCGCCAGCTTGAAGCTTATTGAATGATACTCCACAAATACTTTTCTCAAATTTATTATTTTTCTATGCAATTACTTCACATTTTTCCGGTTACTCTGCCATGTGGTCGCTACTAAATGAAAAGCCACATAAAGGAGTATCATTAATTATTTTTATGGTCTAATAAATGTTCACTCATCATCCATCACAAGTCGACTTGATGGAATTGCAATGACATTGCTAAAAGTGGCCATAGCGGAAACTATAAAACTTAAGGTTTATTATGACAGTTATAGTTCGGCTGTAACTTTAATGCAACTTTTTTTCTGGATGAAAATAGTTTTTCTTTTATGAAAATTGCATCAATGGTGATGAGAAAACATTTCTGAAGTTGACATTTTTATGGTGCAGGTTGGACATCGTGAGGGAAAATGCTTTTTGTGGTTTTGCTGAAATGTCATCAGGAGAAAAGATTTTTTTTTTACAGTTCCAATGAATGCCGTCGTCGACAATCTCCTCGGTCGCTTGCCGCAAAGTATGTAAACAAATAACTTTTTTTTTATCCATAAACTTTTTATATTTATTCATTATGGAATGACGTTGGCCTCAAGAACTGTCCAATCGGGCTGTTGCTGGTATTCTCCATCTAGATATATATGGTCATTCGGTCACTCGGTAAAGTCATAAAGATGGACATGATGATGCTATGAGTGTCGCCTTTTAACTTAATTTATTGCCTCACAAAACTTTTGTGTTGTGAGCATGTTCAGCCGGCAAATGAAATTTAATAATAGCAATCCCTCATGGTCATTCCACATGAGAGATGATGAAATGAGTAAAACTGTAAAAAGTGTCTTCAGCTACAAAAAAGCATTTACAATAAATCTTTTACGTCCAATAAATTTGCACCTTGCACTAATGTGAAATTAATTTTAGCAGGAAAAAATCATAAATTTTAAAATCACCTCGACGGCGGTGTGTACCTTGCGGTTGTGACAAAAAACTTTGGTGAGTAGAAAAAAGGATGGAAAAGTTTTTCCGTTATTTTTTTCAAGCAGCCTCGCGATGCCTGTCATTCAGCTCACTCGCTTATATAGGTTTGAAATGTATTACTTCCGGTTGTTCGTTCTAACACCTTTTTTCTTCTTGCTCGAAAAATTATTCTTGCACTGCATGAAAGTATGGCGCCAGTTATGACATGAATGAAGGAAATTTATTACTTTTGGCTCTTTTGAGGCTTTCCGGGAGTTTTGCTTCATTGTAAAATTAAAAAAAGAAAGGAAAAAATTCATTAAAAAATCTCTCCACTTTCCCCACAATTGTTTTGCTCATTCTGCATTTGAAAATAGTATGACCAATAGTCATGATCTTCACAAAAAGTAAACACAAAAGAATTTCCATTTTGCAACTTTTGTTCCATTCACAGATTAGTTATTATTCTTACAAACTAGCAGTGGAGCCCGTCTCAGTACGGTTTTATATTATATTGAAGTTTTTTTAATGCTTTTCTAGATACTGAATCCTTGGATACTTTATGTTGACGTTCTTAAACGAAATTTTGGATTTTTAATTGATTTATTTATGTTTTATTTAATTTTGAAAGTAATTCTTTGTAAACATAACATTTTTGCTCCTAACCAGTCTGTGCGCTGAATCTACCTTGAAATGAGTTAACAAAACTGAAATAAACTTGTCCACATGCTTGACTTACACAAGCCGATTTTTGTAAGAGCGTCACAGAAGCATATAATGATGTTTGGGCTTTTATAGTATTAATTTTGTATCTTAAATTCAGATTCTAGCATCAGAAAAAAGAATCATCATCATGATAGGAAAACAAACAAGTTTTACTGAATCGCAGTGAAATGGCAAAGAGATGAGAAAAGCGACAAAGCCAAAATCTAATTTACAATTAATTTTATTGTTTTCACGTTCGCTTCGCTTCTGTTCTGGGGAAAGAAAAATAATTTTCTTTTTTTCTGGTATTTTGACACTTTGTGTCTCATTGCTGATTTTCCAAATTTTCCTTCTTTTTTGCTGTTCTTTGCAAGTTTCCCCTCAACAAATAACGGATGACCGAGTGGAAATTAGCTTGATGAAATCGAAATCAACTGCAGAGCAATTAAGAAGAAATAAAGCAACTTCAAAATCGCTGGACTTTAAATTGTGAGCAATTTTTCATCCGAATGACAAATCAATTGGAAAAATTTCATTTGCGTTTTATGATAATTCAGCATGTTTTATTAATTTTCCTCTCGATTCTTCATTTTTTTTTTGTTTCATTTCATTTTTTTTAATGCAGTTGCATCGTATAATTTAACAATTTTTTTTATTCACAATTATAATATTTCAATAATTTTTAATACATTTTTTTTTTTTGGTTGGCGATTATGTGTTGGATATGTTTTCAATTTTGTGTGGTATATTTAGGTATTTATAAAGCAAACAAAATATTTTTATCTATCATTTCAATACAGTATAAAATATTGAGTCGTCATTTATGTATTTGAGTGTTTAATGCGTCAATTTTTATTTTATTTATTTTTTCACATAACGTCTACAAAGTTTTATATCCGGTGGATTACTTTCTCTGCATTTTAGAGAAAATAAAATTTTATAGAAAACTTTATTGTAATGCGAAACAAATCATGGAAAATTGCTGCTTCCGAGAAGAGAAAATAAAAACTGAAGAAAAGTAAAAGAAAAACTTTATTTTCTCTATAAAAGTTTTGTTCATTTCGGGAGGCACCGCGAAAAGAAGACCATTGTTACTGAAGCTTTTGTTGCTCTACCTTAAACTCAGAATCGGCGGTGATGTTGCAGTGGTTCAGACAGCAAACATCATAAACAATCCGCAAATAATTTTCCCGCAAAGAAAACTTTTCTTGTAACAAATCCTTCAGAAATATTCTTACAAGCACTTTATTGCGATAATTCAATTCTTCACTGAGTTTAGTTTTTTACTTTTTTTTTTAAAAAAACTTGCAAAACAAAAATATTTCTGGGACAAGAAAATGCTACTTAATAAAATTTTTCACTCCTCGATTTTGAATTTTCACTGAAATTGTGCAAATTTCATGATTATATATTGTTTTACCAACAAATTTATGCATTAAAGTGGATTTATGTACCTATGTTGGTAAATAGTAACATTTCAACAAATTTTGTGTATTTACAACTTTTCTAGGAAAAATTACCAGACAAAAACGCTTAAAAGGAAAACGAAAATATGTTTTTTTTTTTACATATACTAATTGAAAATTTCTTATTGTTCTACTTCGTGGGAACATTTTCTTTAATTTCCTTTTCTTGTTTGGCTGCCTCATTTATTACTTCATTAGAATTGATATTTACGATAATCGTTCTGTGCCTTTTCTTCCTTTTCGTTATACAATTTCAATGCTAATTAATTAATGTTAAGCACTCGTTTTATTAGTTTTTGTTTTATGGGGTTAATTTTATAATATAAATGAATATTATTTTAAATTGCAATGAATTTGTTGGACAATCGGACAATCAAGTTCCACACCACCAGGCAATTCATTTAATTGCCTCATTTGTCTGTAATTGATCGGTTTTTATGCGCCGTTGAACTACCATTATTATGATTATCTGATTTATCGATTATTTACAGCACAAAAACGAAAACAAATAAAAACATTTTTCAGCTAATCGATAACTACGAGAAAATAATTTTTCCAAACTACAGGTGAGAATTTATTTCAAATTTTCCTTCGCTCTACAACAACTGAGATTCGTTTAATCGACTGCGAGAAAAATGGAAGAATTTTGGATTATTTTAGATAGGGATGTTTTCTTTCTTTGGATGAATTTAATGCTGCTTCCATGTATTTGCTGTGCAAAAGGATAAGAATAAGATAACAGTCATTCCAGTGCACAAGTGAAGCAAAATTATCCTACCTTACCTTTATAATACACATCTTTTTGCATCGTCGGACACGCTTTACCACTGGGCTGTTTAGTTCTAAAATCAATATTTGTTCTAACCGGACGATGCAACAGTGGCTGTGGAGGCCGAAAATTGTTTCCCAGTGGTGCTTTCGGATGATCTGGACCACCCTGCATTAATCTCCTGAGGGCGTGAAGCTTCAATTAAACAGACAGAAAAAGCAATTTATTTAATTCCGATTTAATTAAATGCGACCTTCGCTGAAAAAAAAAAATCAGTCAAAAGTGGCCAACACAACAAAATCCTAGCACGGTTTGGAGGAAATTGTGTGGTAAGCAAAGTGACCGCAGTCCGCAACGATGATCACCAAATTTTCAGTTTCAAAGGCTTGATATGACTGGCACGACGACATGTCTGATGAATATTTAGCATTTTTCCTTTAATTATATTTTATTAAATTATTTATTGACCGCACAAACATCAGTTGAATTTGGATCCTACAGTTCAAATGTGACATGAAGCTCAGATTAGTCCCAGCAAAAAAAAAAAATATTTCCATAAATTTGCAAGCTCAATTGCCGCCAAGCTTTTATGAAATTTTAATTCGGTAATTAAAATTTTTCATAACTTTTAATTATTTTACAATTAAAAAGCATAATTCAGCATCAATAATTATTATTGCAAAAACAACATAAAAAACTAAAAGCAGTCGAGATGATTCATTAAAATTTTCATCGATGTCATACTGACAAAAAAAAAGGCAAACATCAATGAATATCATGGACATAAAAACTGCTCGATATTGCAATAAAATCAATAACAATTTTTATGACCATTTTGGAAAAGTTGACTACTCTCTTCTGGTGTAAACATCACATAAAACTGCCAATAAAAAAAACAACATTTATTGATTTTTGATATCGGGATTCGAGGACTATTGAAAAATAAAAATTTCCGTTAAAAATTATTTATGAGCAATTGGACTTCATTTTTTTGCTTCTCCGTGCAATTGTTCAAACAGTAAAATTAATTTGGCAATTGCAAACAGTTTACACTGCACTCATCATGCGGAAAATTGTTCAATTGTTGAATGTGTTCGAAACAATTTTTTGTGAATATTAAATATTGATTTAAAGTGAGCTGAACCCATGATTGGTAGATTTCTGAAGAGATTGCTATCTGCATTAATAAGCAGTCGTCGACTAATTGGCTCATTAGTTGAGCTCACAAAATTGTTATACAAATTACAGGCCATCAATAAGAAACAATTGCTTTGATGTCGATGCAAGTTGTATGCGAGAAAAGAAGGAGATGCGGAAGGATCTGAAGCCATTGAGACAAACTATAATTTTGTAATTAAATAGTTTAATTAATGGAATGCAGTACAATAAGTTGATTAATAAGGGTTTCTCCAACTTTACGCCTGGAATTAATCGATTCTTTAAAAGAATTTCGTATATATTTTTCAGGTAGCAACACTTTCTCTCTCTCTCTCTCTCAATCTCTAAGCTCGGTATCAGTGAAACAGTTTTAATTTTAATAACAAATGATAACATCAAGAAACATAAAAAATGTAGAATCATTACGGATTCTCGATGTGCTTCAAACTAACCTGTTGTTTAGTTATGTAAATTGGTTTATTTAAAACTATCCATGTCACTGTTTCGTGGCATGCTGGTGATGTTGTTGAACCCTCGTAGGTCATGTAGTGCTCGGTGTCGGGCAGAAGATTGCGAACTGATATTCGCTTAACAGATGTCTCATCGCCACCAAAACGAATTTTATCTAATTGATCGGTAAGCATTCGAAGTTCGGGATTTGATAAATCACCAAGCTATTGAGAAAATTTGAGAAAAATTATGATAAATATGTGGGAAAACTTTTGAATTTGATTTCAAACTCACTTGTAGCAAAACCGACACAGCCACAATTCCGTGAGCTCGAAATACAGCATCGGAAAAGTTTGAGTAAAGCTGAGAGTTGAAGCCATATATTTGAATCTATGTTCAATAACAAAAAAAAATATATTACAAGTGTGAATAAATCTAATTAAATTATTTTCATGTTTGTTGATTTTTCTGGCACTTTTTCTTTATTTTCTAGCATCAATTCGCATCAAACGTATTCCCTGAGCGTGAAAGTCAAATAGCGACGACGGATGAAAGCTCTTGCAGGTGAATAAAATGGTTCATTAAACTCAAAAAGCTCAAAACTGAGCAATCAAAAATTCAAAAGTTGCAGAAAATTTTGTTTTCACCTGGAGATAGAAAAAAAACCCGAAGGAGTTTTTTTTTTACTCGGCACTGAAAAGTTTGACTAAATCCTTTTGCCAATTACGGTGCTAGCAGAGTAAAATCAATTTTACAAGATCTCATTCGAATGCTTGAAGGGATTTGCATACAATTTTTTTTTTCTTGACATTCAGAACTTGTCTACTTCAGCCATATTTTGCTAATCTTCAAAAAGAAAAAGATTAGTTTCCTTTGTGGGATTTTCCACTTGTGTATTCCGAATGGAAAATAAAACTATTTGCAGTGCTCATAAATTTCTACTACATTTCGACTATCAAATACAAAATAAATTTTCACAAAGCTCATTTTAATTTGTGAGAATCTTGAAAACTTTTCACAAAACAGACAAACAAAACAATATTTTCTGGTAAATTTCATGTATGTGGAAATTGTGCAATGAATTATAATAGATTCTCTAGAAAAACTGAGAGATTAGAAAAGTTTTGTGTTTAAAGTTTAAATATTTTCCAGAGCTCAGGAAAAAAAAACTTCATTTGAATGCTTCTTTGGTTCCCAAAAGGGAAAGATTTTGATCAAAGAAAGATTGCACAACAGCACAAATATTGACTCATGTAATTATTATTTGCTGAATTTAACAAAAATATCTTGAGCTTGCTCCTCCACAGTTTTATATTTATTGCAAGGAAAGATTTTTGAATAATCTTTAAGGAAATTGTTTGCTCCTAGACAAACAAGCAAACATTGATTAATCAGTTTCCTTCAGGCAAATGCCAGACGCCCTTTTTGTGAATTTATTAAAGCAATCAACACTTTCTCCTGACCGAGCATTTTCCCTGTTTGCTGTTAATGAAAAAAAATGGTCTTGAAATTTCTATTCCATTTTCCGCTTTTCCACTGATTACGTGCAGCCGTGTAATATTTTATAAGTTAATCGCAAGTTACTTTATCGATTTGTCGGAAGATTTTATTTATCATATCTATTCAACATAATACTTATAATTATAAGGCGCTCAATGCAAAAGTCTAAAATCTGATGTCAGGCAGAAATGTTAGCGCATCAGAGTTGTTTTTCTCTATGCAACAGAAGTACAACAAACAACTTATACACTTTAAAGCTTATTGCCAAGTTGTTCGTTATTTGTACGAGAATTTGCTAAAGCAAAAAAAAATAGTTTATTCAAAGTTAATAATTTTGTCGCTGCGACTGGAGAAAGATAAAGTCTCAGTGCAACTATATTTCGCCAGGGAAGGAAAAAATGTTGCTGCTGTTATGAAAACATTAATTTTAATTTTTTTTTTACTTTTCTTTTAAGTCTTCTGTTTGGTTGGGATCGTTGTCGTCGTTGTTGTTGGATTCTGTGTCCAGCATAAAAGAAAACTATTTTCACTAGATATAAATAAATGTTGTGTGTGTGTATGTGTTTGTATTTATCCCTTGGAAAATTTATTAATGCTTTTTTGCGCATCGTTTACAAGCAAAAAATTTTCCGGTTTCTCGCTTTTTTTCATTGTTGTTGTGCTTATTGTTGTGCAATTTACTCTCATTCTTAAGACGCTCAGCTCCCATTGTCCGTTTAACTGATGCCATTTTAATGGGAATTTATGTTATAAAGATTTTTCTTTTCAACCGATTCTTACCTCAGCTGGGAACGTATAACCTTCGACACTGTGTTCACTGCCAAATTGATCGTGCAAGCCATAGTGAATGTGAATTTCATGGAATCGATAGCGATATGACAGCGGACCGCCTGTTAAATTGACTGGTATTTGATTGCTAATTTGCATGTTGCTATTCATGCTATTCATATTGCTATTGCTCCCATATGAATTGTATATTGTATCATTGTCAGCCGTAAATATTACACTATGTCCTGTATTTGCTATTGTACCACTAATCTGGGAGAAAAAATATATTCATGCATAAAATAGACAAGATTCAGTAAATATTTATTTTTGTTGCAATATTTAAATCTTGTCTTTTGATTAAATATTTACTTTACGGCTTTATGTAACTATCTCATGATTCAAAGTATTTGAAGTATTTCTTAATTTGAAATCCTAATTAAAAGGGAATCTCTCGAGATCTTTTGTCACAGGAGATAAATTACGTTTTAGCCTACATAAATTTGATACTCACTCTATGCTTATCGATATGTAAAGGCCTTAAATTAGGGTCGAATAACAGACGCTGTGGCTCTAAATTTACAGGTGATTGTCGTCGACCTTTGTTGCATAATGACCATTCCGGATTAATCAATCCCCAAAATGCCGGACCTGAAAATTTTGAGAGCGTACCAGAGAAACGAGACATAACAGATTGACATTAATTGAATGATATTTAAGCTTAATAGAGAGACATGGAATTATGAGACTAATTTTTGCAGACTCCTGGAGATTGCTGTGACTGACGACCTGATAATTTTGTATCAATCGATCTAGACGAAATACCTTAAAGCCATTGTTGATATTCAGCTCCGAAATACTATATCTTGAACTGTATACTAACGCCATAGGAAAAAAATTTGCCACTACATAGACACATCTCTCGAAAATCCCAATTTGTGCCAGTCGAGGTTAAGGCACTTTAAGAGGATTTTCAAAGAATAAAGCTAAAAAAAAATTTGCGGGATATTGAATATCCTCTTTAAAACCCAATTTGCTTAATCCATGAGCGCTTTCTCTTTATTTTTCACAACTCAGATTTGGGCGACGACAGGCAAACCACCTGACATTCTTTTTTATGGTCGCCTCCATGTGTTTCTATCCACGGGGAGAAAAAAAAAACTTTTTCATTCACCACTTATTTGCTTCTTTTTTTTTCATGTCGCATCCATATTCCTCTAAAACAACCTCGGAAAGATGTAATGATTTCACTTCCTTTCTGGTACTTTGTCACAGTGCTAACATAGAAAAAAACGGTAATATGTAGCAGCCTGGATGGACTAAAATGATTACGGTATAAAATGGTTGTATTTTACACTCGCCATCGATTGGATTCCACATGTTTGGCATCAGAATTTTTCGATAATCGTAAAAAACTGCTGAATGGCATTTTTTCTGCCTTTGATTTCCATTCTCTGTTTAATCTGCCATATTAGATATGTCCTATATGGTATTATATCATGACCACAACGATTTGCGGTTTACTACACGTGAATCCGCACGATGGTTAAGTGAAAATTTAATTGTAACCCTTTTTTTTAATGTTCTCCCTCACAATCATTCATTAGCTGAAGGGCATTGTGGAGACAGTTTTGAACTGAATGATGGACAGATTGATTGTCAATTGAGTCGCTCGATGGTAATTCAATTGAATCAATAATTTGACATCGAAATTCAATCAAAGCTCCATTCTGAATTGCTCCCTCCCTGATAAATATCAATCAATCTCGAGACAAACAATAGGAATCAGTTGAATAAACACATGCTTTTCACTTTCATATAAAGTCGAAGGACGAAAGCAAATCCTCACTTTGCGGATGGAGACATGACAGCAAGAAAGGGTAAAAACAAATTGAGAATGAAGAATGACATATAGAGTAGCTTTAGTAATGCCATAGATTGGTATAGATAGATTCATCATTCGATTCTTCGAACCCAGTACAAGATTATGAAACTCCTTATCTATATTTCCAATTTCTATGTCCATCACAAAATGTTTCTATTAAATGTTTCTAGTATTGAAAAACCAATGAAAACAAAATGAATCATTGTCAATGGCATTTGGTCCCATATAACGTTTTTTGCGGTTGTTGTTGGTAGTGTTTTCATACGACTATTGCATCGCAACGAATGGCATATTCATATTATTAAAAAAAGAAAGAGAGGGGATTCAATTCTCATCTCGTGCACAACAAGTTCATCTGCAGTTTGTATGACAGTAGAGTAAGGATAACGTATTTATGCCATAAAAAGGATATATTTCGGTTTTTCATTTTATTTTAAATGCTCGAACGTTGTGTTGATTCTGATTTGCTTTCGATATTTTTCCTTTTTATGGGGTCGAGGCAAATGTGCGACAATGGTTTGGAATAAAGGGCGCCATCGAGTGTATGAATTATTGTGTGGATCATGGTGATGGTGATGTGGGTTGCCTTTATTTGATATGTGTGCTTTTTTCCGGAGTTGAATGTGATTTTCATTTGGCTTTTTGTGTGGAAGTTCTGAAGGCAAATTGTGCAACAAGTTGTGAGTCGAAAAAAATCTATTTTGTTGTGTAATTATATTTTTATATTCTGACTCGAATGTTTGTTGCTGGTTGATTTATCGTTTATTGAAAAAGGTAATAATGAAAGTTATTATAGAGCTTTCAGAGAGCTTTCAAATGATAATAATTTATGGAAAATTCAATGAAATTTCCTTTTTCCCTTTAAACATCCGAGAGCAAATTCAAATGAGCAAGAATTTCTCATCCGGCACCAGCAAAATTCTTTCAACTTAAATAAATAAAATCACAAAATCGATTAAATAAATCCTTTGCTATTTTAGGGGAGTGGATGAAAGCTGGAGCATTCGAGAGGGAGAGGACAAAGAAAATAATAAATATTACCAGCAAACCGATTGTGACTCCAGAACGAAAAATTCCAAACATGAATTTCGATTCGATACAAAATTTATTTATTTTCATTTTTCTCTTAGCGATTTTCCTCGTTACCCTCTTTCAGTAGCTTTCAGTCTGTTTATTTTGAATTTTATGCTTCCCTTAAGGTTATAAGAGTGGAAAAAGCCGAACGTTCATTAGAAGTCAATATTTTTAATAACATTAATAAGAATAGCTGTGAAAACCGACGCGCCATGATAAAAAAAATTCTGTTGCCACTTTTTCTGTGGGGAAAAATTCCTCTCCAAACATTTTCGCCACAAAAAGAAAGAAGAAGAAGGAAAAAGTATTATTTTCATGAGTATTCCTAAATATAATAAGTTCACCATTGAATTCATTTATATTTGATACACCAGAAAGCAGACTTTGGGTTTGTTGGTGTATAAATTTTGCTTTATGTCGAGCCAATTTCTTTCATGCTTCAATGACATTCAATGGCATATTGGCAAGGAGATGAAAAGGCTCAAAACGGAATAAGGCATCATGAATTGTTGCGATTTTGCTGGCTTGAAATTGTACATTTATTTCGCCGTTTTGATTTATTATTAAGGATGAAAAGTTAAATAACTCGGAACTAATTTAATGATTTAAAGCATTGATTTTGCTTCGTTGTTGAGTCTTCCGCAGAACTATTGAAATGCCGGAAATGGAATGAGGGTTGGATTGTTGCGTGACCAACGTACGCAATTTATTTACTTTTTTTTTATTGTCCATTGTGATGCAAGCAAAATAAATCAATGTTCTGTTATTGCCTAGAGCAGATTCACCCAAAAAAAAAAACACGAGATGGGTTCCAACTTCATATTCGCCAAATTAAATTCCAATAGATTTCCAAGTCAATGAATGTTGAATGTCGAGTGAGGAGGGGGAGAAATGTTTACAGAGGAGAGACTATTATCCCACCTAGACCCTCGGCCTTGAGTTATAATCCAATAAAAAAATTGTCTGACCATAAACATTCAAGTAAATATTAAATTTCCTGGGTCGGCTTGTTGCTGGCAAACCGCACAGTTATTTCTATTAAAGCAAATAAGAGACACGAGATGATTTCGAAAACATATATATTTTTTTTTTTTTTCGGGGCAAAAGGAAATTCTGTAGCAATGAAATTAAAATATGTGGCTTGACCAGTGGTGCAAAAACCATTTTAATCCCAGGATTATGGCTCATATTGGCTAGAAATGCAATCTCTAACCAGTTCAAATGCAATTCAATGAGCTTAGAATGCTATCAAAGAGATAAATACGAATAAAGCACTTACCGGATATTCCATCATAGGTCCACCATTCCTCCCAACTTACGCCCGACGATCCTGCAAAATATAAAATAAAATTTTCATAAAAGTGGCACTTCATTAAAAATGTTTGCTTATGTTTGCAAATTGAATAAAACTCATAAGGATCAGAAATAAAGCTTTAAGCGTTCACTCAATTCGCCGTTCACTCATTGCACGGAAGCTTATTTTTTTTTTAAATATTTAAATAACTTTTTTTTTGTATGCAACACTTAAGTATTTAAATTGCGCGATTAAAATAAATTTCATTTCATGTGAAAATTGTCGGCGAGTGGAAAATTAATTAAAATGCAAAAGCATGAAATTTATGCTGAAGAGATCTTCTAATCTGCTTTAGTTGTTTGAAATGGAATTACCGTTGAATGTGTTACTTTGATTTTGATGAATTACATGCTAATTCAGTACATATTTCAGCCTTGGAAGAGCATTTTGAATATCACATATGGTTTTCTAAGGAAGCAATTAAACAATAAATCTAATAATTTTGTAATTTCATTGAAGGATTTATCGCCGAAGCCGTTTCCCGTTTTTCGACCACACAATTTTCAGTTCTCTAAATTAACTCGATAAATAACAGTAATTTCCTTTCAACTGTTTCGCAATCAAAGTCTGCAAATGCAAATATTTTCTTTGTTTTATTATTTGCTGCAGTATTTTAACGTAACTGAACCGAATCTAGATAATTGGGAAAATTTGGAATAAATTCTCATAATTCAAACATGAAAATTCTTTGTATCCAAAAACTCATCTGTGTAGTGCAAGGCATCTCTCCTGCTACTTGACAACTTTTAGTAAGCAATTCAAAAAAAATAAAAAAAAGGTTGCGAAACTGCTTTTCCGATTCTTGCAATATGCAAACTTCTTCATAAATTTGTCCTTGATAAATTACATGGCGCAAGCTGTTCTCAGATTTTTATTAGGAAATATTTATTCTATGATGACAAGATATAAACTGACAAAAATGCAATTCCTTGTAACAAGTATCATCAACCACTTCTGCGCTATTCAAAGTCATTGCATCATGTTTGTTTTAATGAGAGCCCTTGATGCAATTGAAGGCTCATCTTTTCGCAATTGCCAGGATAGCAGCAAGTATTTTAAAACTTCTACACAGTTGACTTGAAAAGGTTGAATAATTATGCCTGGGGATCACCATCATATAACATGAATAAATATTAAAAAAAAAAAACTTGTTATTCATACAAGTGTATAAATTGAACTTCTGATAACAAACACACAAGAATACTTCTTCACGTTTTGCCGAAAGAATTGAGACAGTAAAAAATAAAAATTGTTTCAATGTGTGAATGCAAACAAACGAAAATTCTAAAAACACATTGAAAGCAACTTCTTTTTTTAATTTAGTGTTGGAACACGAAAACAAGTTATTACAGAATTGTTTTTCTATTTCGTCTCATCGTTTCAAAATAAAAATTATTTTTGGAATTTTTTTTAGTCTAGAGGCAGATTGTAACAAGTGTGGTTGAACATTTCGTTTTGTGAGGCAGGCAAACTAACAGCAAATAAAAAGTAAGTATTATGAGCACAGCGATGCAGACATAAGTTCAAAGTTCATTTAATTACATTAAATCTCCATTAAGTTTTATTCAATTAAAGAGTCAAAGCGCCGCTATAGAATTTCGTTAAAAAAAAAAATGCCAAAGCCGATGGGTAAAATGGTCATATAATATATTTATGTTTGATTGTGTATCTGTATTGAAAAAGTTTTTTTTTTTTTTTAATGATTTTTCAACTATTTTTAAAGTCTCTCGTACTTTGAATGAAAATTTAAACTTTTTATTCGATTGTGTTTGTGCAAGTTTTTTTATTTTCAATTCGGCTTTTAGTATCGTGAATGTGTTTAGCAGCAAATATTTATTTTGATCTTGCTATTTATGAGAAAAATTTTGCTTATCCATTTTTAATAGCCTGCAATTTTTATTTTTTTTCCATCTCTTATCATTTTGTCATTGCTTTCATTATTATTTCATTGCTTATGCACTGTTATCGTATACGCCCTCCACTGTCACTGTCCATTATGCCATTAATTTGCTTTCTTCTACTCCTACCTTTCTTCAAATGATAATACAAACAAAAATTATCAGAAATGTCACAGAAAGGTGAATTCGACTCCAACTGTATGACCTTGACAAGGTTCGTGCTACAAGAGCAACGAAAATATGAAGTGAGCCTGACAAAATTCATACAACAAGTATACATCCTTGTGCAATTTCAAACTAATTTGTCCAATTTTTATTCACTTCATATTTTCGTCAGCATGCAACAGGTGATCTGACCCAACTTTTGAATAGCATTCAGACGGCTGTCAAAGCCATTAGTTCAGCTGTGCGAAAAGCAGGCATTGCCAGTTTGTGAGTATTAAATATATTTTACTTCAAATAAAAAAAGTTGTTTAACGTAATGGCGTCAATCGAATGATAACGACAACGTTGGGCAAAAATAATACGTCACAACACAACGACACACAGATTGACCCCTTTTCGAAACAAAAACAAAAACATATTTTACGATTATTTGTCTGGAGTTCTCACTCCGCCGAGAGAGATATTCGTCTTTTTTATATGTTATCAATTTTAAATTTGTAGATATGGCATTGCCGGTGAAACAAATATTCAAGGTGAAGTAGTTAAGAAGCTCGATGTCATTTCGAATGAAATGTTCATCAATATGATTCAATCTTCTTACACCGCTTGTCTCATGGTTTCTGAAGAGAATGAGAATGTCATTGAAATTGAAACGGAAAAGCACGGCAAGTATATCGTGTGCTTTGATCCACTCGATGGTTCATCGAACATTGATTGTCTTGTATCAATCGGATCAATTTTTGGAATATATAAAAAGACATCTGAAGGCGCGCCAACGATTAATGATGCCCTTCAACCCGGCAGACGACTTGTTTGCTCGGGCTATACTCTTTATGGTTCAGCCACCATGTTTGTTCTTGCCCTCGAATCGGGCGGCGTCAATGGATTCACTTATGATCCAAGCATCGGTGAATTTGTTCTGACTGATTTCAACATGAAAATTCCTGAACGCGGAAATATTTATTCTATCAACGAAGGGTATCAATCGCAATGGGACTCATCAGTTCGTGAATATATTGATTCGAAAAAGGACCCTGCTAAAGGAAAGCCATATGGCGCACGTTACGTCGGCTCAATGGTGTCGGATGTTCATCGAACAATTAAATATGGCGGAATTTTCATTTATCCCGCGACAACGACTTCAAAGAATGGAAAACTTCGCTTACTGTACGAATGTAATCCTATGGCTTTCATTATTGAAAAAGCCGGCGGTGTGGCTTCAACTGGCCAGATACCGATTCTTGATGTCGTTCCAACTGGAATTCATGTCCGTTCACCCATTTATCTGGGCAGCAAATTAGATGTCGAGGAGGCTCTCAGCTACATTAAGTAATGTTTACTCGATTATTTAATTTTTTTTTCTGCTTCTTCTAAATACCTCTTAATAAAACAAAAGATGCATTTCACTTCTGTTTTGACATCATATTCCTCTATTTTTTGATAAGTTTTGGTTCAGTGGACACCAATCCCTTTCGAATACTAATTTATCAGTCACTTTTATGGAGATTTTCCAACATTCGGTGGTCGATTATTATATTTTACTGTAGCTAAATAGCAAAAAGTGAAATTCAATAGACACTCGTTCGTTTTTATGAGCTTTTTTCGTTAACGGTGTGCAGCTTTGAGACGTCCACTATGGCGCACCTAAGTTTACACATAAACACATACAAAATATAGAGGCCGTCGATAATAATCCTTTGGCCTAGCATTCACAGAAATAGCCGCAATAAAACTGAAACATACAGCAAGAAGAATACTACAATTCTGCCGTAAATATTATTTTTAGCTTCATCCATTTATATGTTATTACCATAAAGCTGGAGCCGCGCCTTTGTTGATGGCAAAGGTGGAAATTTGCTGGTCATGTTTCTCATACAATTTCACACAATATTTCACTAATGAAGTCTTGAAGGGATTTTAATCGAATTTATGTGGAAAAATCAATTGCGAAATCAAACTTTTTAGCTCTTTTTAGGACATCCCGAGGCTCATTAAATGAGATTATAAATATCACAAGCGATGAGATTTTCACAAAATTCCAATTATTTTTCCAGTGAAATTTTCGTTTCCGCTATTTGCAACGGCATGTCGTCGTCGTATGCTTTGCCATACAGAAATGAATGTACAATGAAAACATGTGAAAATAATATATTTTACCATAAAATATGTTCAACACCGAAAAATCGTTTAAATAATTAGTTCACGGAAAGAGCTCGGTGGCAAGAGGTTACAGCCTCGCTTGCATAATTGCACAATACACATATCTATGATACCGCGTGCGCTATTTATATAATTTTAATATTTTTGCGCAATATTATTTTGCGAAATATTATTTATTGTGATTTATGAGTGTTTGAAAATATTCATTCTAAATAATTTGGAAAATTTCACAAAAAGGAATATTTTGGCTTTCGGCTGATTTAATAGAGCAAATTTTTAGGGATCAAATGCTCAATTAAAAGCTCAAAAGCTTGCATATGTGTTTGCGTGCGGACCGAAAACAGCTTTATAATGCTTTTACGTGATTTGACTATTTGCCATTCAAACTTTATCGACAAAAAAAACCTTTTGATGCATGAAATATTAATAAATATCATTTGAATCACTAAATGAACTTTTCAAGCATAAAAATTTAACTTTTATTTTTTTACCGTTCTTATTTAATAAATATTTTTAAGCTGCATTTTCCGCTTCAACAACAATGCTACAGGAAAAAAATCCGTTGTAATATTTTTCATAAATCATAAATTTCCTCTTTTGTGTTAAGGAATTTTTATCTCTCGTATAAAATGTTCCGCGGGCGCTTTCGAATTTCAAAAAAAAAATTACCACCGTCAATTTTAAACCCATTCCACTGATTTCCGTCGTCCATCCAATTGATTTCCGATTTTTTTTATTATATCGATGCTCTGGTCCTCGGAATGGCGATGGCTCTATTGTTGTATTTGTATGCCAGGATGGCACGAAATGAATATTTATGATCATGAAATGTCCAGATATGCATCGTGCACATAAATTAATTGTTTCATTATTATATCTTCCGTTCAGTCAACTTTTATTTTTTTCATAGTATCATTGAGACATAACATATATGAGATATAATATTTTATCACGTTTTTTTAACCGGGAACCCAATCGTGGTGAGCCATTTGTATAGTCCATTCGATAATAGCCATTCGATAGAGATAAAAAAAATCTGAATGATAAACAATGTTCGAATTGAAATCGCTCATCAAATGAAAATTGATAATTTTTCCATGTCTGTGGCTTTTGTGGCATTTACAAACATTCAGTTAAAATCAATTTAAGTAGACGATTTATGTTGCTATAGCTATTGATTTTACATTCTCAGCATTTAGATTCCATTTGGGTTAATTAGGAGAGCTCTCAACGATTGTTTGCTTGTTTTCTTAAAATAATATAATGAATAAAAACTCATCGGACAATGGCATCGATGAAAAATCTTTTTTTCTTTTTCTACGTCAAGATTCAAGACGCTTTCGAACAATGCATCGATGTATGTTGCTAATTTAACGCTTCAAGGAACCAGGCCAAGCTTTCATCGCTGTGCTGCCAGAGCAATAAGATTGTGCAATTTTTCATTCATTACGACTTCTCCATATTCTTTCGAAGGAAAATATTTTCTCTCAAAATCTTCCTTTTTTTACGATGCACTCAAAAACTGAAGCGAACAATTCATTTTTTACATCTTCGAAATTGCTCAACGACCCGCGAAATAAATTGAACATTTCATACCTTTGTAAGCTCTTCAAACTTTTTTTTTTTTAAAAATGATCTTTCTAATTCATTAAAATCAGTCGCGTGTGAATTCACTATCACAATTGACCGGACATAATTTTAAAGCAGAATGTAGCAGCTGCACAGCGACAGATGAATATGAATGCAAAACCAACAGATTATAAACGAAAATTTGTTTGATTTTTTCTCCAAAAATTTAAGAATGAGAGCAAAACAATTGAAAAAAAGAGGAATTTCGAGCAATACATTTAGAACGAAGGCAAACAAAGGAAAAAAAAGGAAACGCTTCATTTTTATTAGTTTAGCAATCAAGAAACAGAAGCGAAATTGAATTATTTTCAGTTGCCGGATTGCAGTTTGAAATTGATTTGTTTCGTGCAAGGAAGTGATTTTCACAGAGAACAATCAGCAGCCAGAGTAGGAAAAAAAATATGGTTCAACTGCAGAGTTCAAATCACTCTCGCAATATTCAAGAATCTCGAAACATTCAAAAACATGATTGTCTAATTTTTATTTTCTCAATAACTTGCCCTGCAAAACACGTGTCTAAATGTCTGCAAAATCGTGTTTCGTGCTTTCAACACCTCGGCAGTTTTGCTTACCGTTCATTATTTTATCAGTTTTATCCCGACGATGAATGTACAACGATTTATGCAATGCTTTTCAGGCTCTAAAAATATAAATGTCATATTGCGTGTCGCTTTATCATGTTATTTCACTTTTAAAATGCTTTTGATGTTTATTGGCGTTTAATTTAAGTGAAAATGAAACAAATTACGGTTAGCCACGTTCACTCACTGCTATTTTATAATTGCTGTAGTGTTACATTCAAACTTTAAACTACTAAACTTGAAGCCAACTTATTGAATACTTTTTATATAGTTGACCCAAAAATTAAGAATTCCCTTTCATAAAAGAAAACTGTAAGTTTTGAAAACATTCAATTAATTTTTTTTTACGAAATTCAATGTCAATCTGTCACTTTCTCTATTAATATATTCTCGTTTTACTGTTTCAACAAACAATTTTATGAAACCCATAATTCAATTTCCACAGAAAGGCATAATTACAATTTTACGGGCACTATAATTACTGGCCATATTTCAGAACTAGGAGTTTACTGGCCTTGTTTGTGGTCTAGTATTATAAGCTCAGTCTCTCCGTCTGGATATTCCTGGTAGTTAATTCCAAAATGCAAAGTGAATATTTCAAACTTTTTAATTTTTTCCCCCCAAAATAAAAGCAAAAGCTTTTCTACAAACACCATTGTCATAAATCTCCGGTTAAATTTATTTACATGATTGTTGTTTCAGCACTTTTACCCATCGACCGAGCACCATTCGCCATAGAAAACGAGCGTGTAAATTTCATTACACTTTTGTGCGCGAATCATAAATTACGACAAAAATTAAAGTTAATTGAGCATTTTGTTTTCTCCCACATATTAGCAAATACAAACGAACGAGCATAAATTTCACAAGCATACACCATAAATTGGGTTGGGCCTCACCTGGTAACTGAATTAGCTGCAGCGCAAAAAATGCACATGCATATGTTAACATTCCCATTTTTCCTTCATAAATGAAGTGCGGGAAGCTTTTATATGTTCAAACTTTTTGTTCACTCACTTTACGGAACTTTTTCCAGTGTTATAATTTTTTTACTTGGTTACAGTACACCAAATCCACAATTAATTAGCTCGAGGATTTATGTCATTTATCTAGAAAAAAGAGGAATTTAAAATTTCGAGTTATTTTCTCAGTTTCCGAAGAAAAATTAAATTCCTTGTCGATATGATGTCACTTTCTTTCCTTTTTTATAAATATCAGAAGAGGCTCGCGGGCAAAATATGAAAGTATGAAATTGTATCGTCAATGCAACTGCCGTTCGCTACTTTTTGTGAATTTTTTTTAATTAAAAATAGGATATCGATGCTCATAGTTTCAATAAAAAAAAAATGTTATGATGTTTTGCCGGTGATGTCTCTATGAGATCATTTTATAAATGTTTTTATAACATTTTTTTTTTCATGAAGAATGGTTAGCAAAAAACATCGAAAATTTTTCCGTAGGCATTGAAATGAAATGACGAAGTTGCTTGACAATGTAGATACGCAGCAACTGCGGAAAACAGTGGCTCAGAATCACACAAAAAAAAGTATCGAATCAATAGATTTCAACAGAACACTGCTCAGTTCCCGTTTTTTTCCTCTGTTCCATGTACTGATGATTTGTTGGTTTTACCGCAATGTACAATTGGCATTGGACCACAATATATTTTTTTTCGCAATATACTTTTGTTTCAGAAATCTGATGTCGTGAATTAAACAGTTCGGATTTGGGTTTTTTTTTTCTTCATTAATTCAAAGCCATTCACTTTATTGAAATGGAAATTTTTCTGTTGTATTTTATTTTTTTGTTTCTTCCTGCAAGTAGAGAAATTTCCATTTCATAGCACTTTTTTCTCTCTTGACAAGTGCTTCTGCCACAATTTTTGTATTTCCGAGAGATAGTTTCTTCGGGTTGAACGAATTTATTGAAATGGAAAATTAATTTATTTACTTTAAACCTTTTACGCACTTTCTGTTATGAAAACCCTTTTTTTTATCTTAATGTTATCTAGTCGTAAGGTTAAAGCTGTTTGATTTGAAATTTGTAGTTGATGAAATTTAAACTTGTTAAAATTTATTCAGATTATTCACACATTATCCTGAAGTCGTCAAATTTCAATTTAGTTTCATTTGGAAGATTTATTTAATAGTTTCTTGCCGCCACACGCTCAACTGCCCGATTTTTGAATGCACACGCCACTAAGTACCGAAAGCGACTGAATTCACAAAAAAATATCCTGTTATGTTTGTTTTCTATTCGACTTTACTATCTCTATTTTTGTAGTACACACAGCATGTTGAAAATGCATTTTTTTTGTGAGGAAAATTTAAGAGAGAATATTTTCTTTCGCTCTGTTTCTCTCCCGACTCATTTTCCGAAAAATCCTTTTACTTTTTTTGTTGTTTTGGATGATTGTATATAGGTAAATAATTCGTTATAAAAATAACAAATTCTATTTAATTAAATTTTATGAATTTAATTTTGATAATATTATCTTTTGTCATAAAATTGTTTACAAATTCGGGTTTCCAATACATAAAAAAAAATGTTGTAAAACGCACAAAATAAAATATGCGTTAAATGTCTTCAAAGTAAAACGCATGAACAAATCACCATTCATTCTTCATTAGAGCCTAATTAGTTGTTTCTTACAAAATAAGTTGTTCCTCATTGGATGAATTTCGTAAGAGAAGCAGAAGAAATGTCTTGAGAGAGGAATTTTTCGGAGTGGAAATTTTTTCGTAAAAACTGGCCGAAAATCGAAGACTGAGAAATAGTCCTTGTGAAAATTGAGAAGCATCAAAAGATTGCGTCTGTAAACAGTGTTTAATGATAAGATAAAACGTGACAAATGAATGTGTTTCAAAAATATCAAAAACTACCCTAACAAGAAAACTTAAATTTATAAAATCATTTAAATAAATTTCTATCTTGGATCATGTTATAAGTTGACTTATCTTAATCCACTTTTTCTTTTTGTCGAAATTTAATCAAATTTATCAAAGTGGAAAATTTGATTCAATGATTCAAAGTGCCCAGAAAGGATGATAAAAATATAAACTCTTACAAACCATTTTTCGAGGGGTTTGAAAAGCATCTTTAAGAAATTCCCAGGAACAGAATAACTCTGCCGTTAGTTTAGATGAAGCATCCCCACGAGTAAAAAGGTTAAATTGTAGAATACATTTATTTTATGGAGTTCCTTTGCTGCAACCATTCACACAACCAAATGTTGAACCCCTTTTTTTGTTGTCGACATGCCTTGATGCTCTTGCTCCCTCACTCCGTGAAAAGATCATACATCGTAAGATTATCATGCCTGAATAAAATTAGGTGAAATTGAATTAAATATGAGGCACTTTATACACGGCGATCCCATAAATAGATAAAGCACAAGCGAAAAAAAAAAATTAACAAAATATGTTGTGCATTTAAGTGCGATTTAGGAGCGCTGTCTAAGAATTTTTCACATTCTTGCTAAGGAAATTTGCAGCAATTGTTGTTTATTATCTGTTGAAAGCTTTTAGTTCAAGAAGAAAATTCATGAGAAAATTTCTAAATGAGAAGCTTTACGAGATGAAACAAACTTGAAGTTATTCGGAACAAGTTTTCTTGTAATTAAAGTTTATGTTATTTATGGACATCTCCAATAAGCAGCATGCGGATTTTTTGATGAAAAATTGGAGCATAACCAAACAAAACTAATGATTTGTGGTTAGGAACTGTCACAATTTTCTTCCATTGAAAAGTTTCAAACAAAACTGTCATTTGATTTTATTTATTGATGGTTTTAGATTTTAAATTTCTGAATTAAAAAAAAAAAAAAACTTTAGTCAGAGTCATAAATTACTTATGGAGGTTTTCAAAACAAGCTTTCCGGACAGTTTTTGTTGACATTCGTTTTGGTCTCGGCAATAATACACATCGAGAGCCAGATGGTCAACGATTATGATTAATGCTTGAAAAAAAAAAAATTCAATTTCAATGGGCCATTTTTGGAAAATTATGGAGAAACGAGCGACATGTAATTTGTGTAAAACAACCGAGTCAACAGAAGGTATCTGACATTTCATCGGGTGTATCAATCAAACTCATTAAATTGTTATCGTATTAATTTCAGCGCCCACCATAAAATAAATAATTTATGATTCCGAAACTGTAATTGAAACTCGATAAAATAATTGATGTATTTGGAAAAGCTTAGCATTTGCTAGATAATGCAAAGCTGTCAGTTAAATTCTGTTAAATTAAAACATGTTAAATTAAAACATGCATTTCGCTTGGCATTAATTTAAATAACTTTTCGGGAAAGCTTTTTTTTTTTGGGACAAGTGCAAACTGAAGCAAGATTTTCCTCGTCGATAGCCAAATTTGAATCTTGGAAATCGATTATTTGCATAACTCGAAGCGCACATTTTTTTATGAGCATCGCAAACATTGTTTGTGTCTCTCGTTTAACTCAACACAGAATAAAAACTTTTCAATGCAAATTCTTTGAATTTTAATTTTAATGCAGAACTTTTCATGTTCCCTCCACCCTCCATGCTCATCAAATTCCCTTTAGGCTCTGATAATGAACAAGATTATACTGAGTAGTTTTGAATCGAGACCTGATTTCAGATTCAATTTCGCGGCGAATATTCAAGGAAAAAAAAACTCATTTAACAAAAATATATAAAAAATTTAAATTGACTGGAAAGTTTTTTTTTCTTCTCGTTATATTTTTGTTGTCCAATGCTGATGATATCTGCTACTCTCGACATCATATTAATTAAAACTTTTCTGACGCTATCGCATCGTATTAATAAATCTACATGCATCAGCTTTAATCTGGACTTTAATCGAGTTTTTAATCATAAGCATAATCATAACATTATGAGTCCCACAAGCAGCTTTTTCAATAAATTTCATCAAACTTCACTTAAGCTTGAGCAGATTATATTGAAAAGTTTATCAGATTTCCACTTACAAATCTCCTCTCTCCTGAGAATTCAGTTGAACAAACTTGCAATATTTCTTATAAATAAATATCAATTTATCATAAGAAAAAAACATATCTCATAAATTCAACATGTTTTGAAATGAAAACTGCTTATGCATCACCTTCTGATGCAATACTTGAGTTCAATCTTATTAAATTGAGACAAATATATTGAATAGAAATTTAATGGTCACGTATTCAATTCAATATCGATATCATTGTTGATAGAGCAATCACTTGAAATTGAAATAAATAAAACATCTTTTTTGTGTTGCCCCAGATTTTATTATTTCAACATTGCAACTCACAGATTTTGCGAGTGTATGTGTGGTAAAAAAAAGCAATTTATCAATCGCAGACTGAAATGAATCAATCGCTTTTCTATCTCTCTCAGAACAATTGCTATGTTCTCGTTCTTTCAATACTCTTTTCATTAGAATCGCATTTCTCAAAATGTGCCAACAGCCAATTTATATGTAAAGCGAGAGCAGAAAAGCTTGTAATTTTCGACATGATACATTTCTACTAAAAATTGTAGTTCAGCAAGATTTTAATGAGAAAGAAAATTGTGGTTTAATTGGGAAATAATCTCTAGGAATTTCTCTTTAAATTCCGATTGTTGCTTGCTTGCTGAATGGAAATGAAAATCTTCGGATTTTCATCTTACACTTGTTAGAATTTGTGTTGCGAAAATACTCTGCATGGAAGGAGAAGAAGGTTGATGAAAGCATAATTAATAGTCAATCAAACTTTACCGTCTCCTCGTTTTTGCTAAGCTTCGTAGTTGAATTGTTTGTCGGTGATTACATGAAAAGATATCTTTTAAACCATAAACTTTTGGTGTTTCTTCGCAAAGAAGGGTTCACTTTTGATTGTTTCGAATGAAGTGAAAATATTCATTATCACAATCTGTGTGGAGTTTCAAGATAGGATTTAATTAATGAGAGACTATTGATTTTATTTTGTTTGGGAAATTCTATAGAAATTTTTTCATTCTCATTTGCAGGACATTCGTGAATCATAAATCATTTAAAAAGGTGTGATTTGTTGGTGGTTTCATTCATATCTGAAACATTTTATAGTGACTAAGTTTAAGCTTTATGCTCATTAAGCGCATGATTATTTTAAGTCTTCTTTTAAGCCTTCACAACCACGTAACATGCAAGAGAAAATACCTAAAGTTGAAAAAAAAATATATATAGGTATAATATAAATCGATAGATAAACATTCCCAAACAATAAATCATTGGAAAGAAGGTGCGGATGACTTTCCAACGGAAGAAAACAATGTAATTTTATGATTAATTAAAATGTTACGCTACGTTTGATGGTTATAGAACAAAATCAATAAACGAATATCGATGAATTTCCATTTAATTAAAGATTAAGCGAAGAGTATCCAATAAAGCGCTTTACTTTCCCTTACCTTCAGTTACCTGAAATCCATTTCAGTTTATCACTCGCAATTTCTCAGTAGAAAAAGAATTTCGTTACTCAATTGAGTTAAAATCATTTGGCATTTATCAAATAAAATTTCTTTTTCTTTCACGCTCTCTCGTTATATTTTTGTCACGTCAAACCAATATCGCTCGTCGATGTTCCGTATCGTTCCCTACATCGAATTAAATTGCTGTTTTTTTTTTTTTTGTTTTCTTATTTTGTGCTTGCCTGCCGAAAAAAGGGACACAAAGTGGAACTTTATAAACTTTCAATCGACGACGAAAGAGAAGGAGAGAAAACTAACGACAAACAATTCGATGATATTGATAGCGTGTCGTTATCGGGTTAATGGATGATTGGACTTTCAAATGACTGTGAACGAGCTATTTCCTCCGATGAGTTGTTGGTTTGCTTTTTTTTTTTCTTTTTGCTCTTTATTCAAATGCCTGGAATGCTTTTGCTAGCTGCACACAATAAAATGAATAATTGCTATCTATCTGACTAATGAATTCCGGCATCAGCAAATTGTCGGGATGAAAAAGATCCTTTAAGTATTTTATTAGTCAACTGCGAATAACAATTACAGAACGAGCAATTAAGAACCGTATTGAAGTTTATTATATAAGAAGCTTAAAGCTCGAGCTTTAAAAGAAAATCAACAATGAAAATGGGAGACAGTGAAGAAGTGTGATTTATCAGTTTGTGCATCTCACACTCGCTAGGTAGCGCCATGAAATGTGAAATTACCTGAAGGAATATAATCGTAACACATTTTTATTGTCTTTCCGGCTTCGTCTTTCTATGTTTGCTCGCTATATCTTGCACGATTTGAAATCTTCTGTTTGTGACTTGCAGTCAGGAGTTGGTTGTCGAGAAGAAAGTCATTTGTTCGTCATTTCCCTCCAACCAACATTGCACGATGCTGTACGACAATTTAAAACGCTGAGAATACATTTAGTTATAGATGTAGATAACAATCACAATTGATAGAAAAATCGTGATCATAAAGTGCAATTTCAAAACATTTCTTTCCAGAATGTTTGTCAAGAATAAAAGGAAAAAAATCGATTCAAATTTTTTTTTTGGGAAAATACGAACATCGGTAAGCAAAAAAAAAAAAACATGTTTTAACATTCGGGTTACATTGTCAAACATAAATCTACGTGTTCAACATTCACCCTTCCGCTACCAAACTCTCACATGTAAAGCGACAAAACGGCAGTGACTTAATGGCGAATAGGATAATAAAACGATTGTTTATTTAGAGTTAAAATGAGATCAATCTTCTTTTTTGTTCTCACTGTCGTCGAAATGTTTGTTTATGGGGACTTCCCAACAATGGGATTGTGTGTAAGCTTTTTAACGTGATGGATGCCATACGATGTCGATGAACAGAAATCGGATTTCAGATTTTTTTTTTTTGAAATTCCATAGACACAATACCCCGGCTTTGTTGAAAGAATTGTTGATTCATGTCATCATGTGAACTGCAGTACCATTTTTAGAAATTTATAGTCGACGCTCATTTAGAGCTTTCATACAAATTTAATGCCATTTGGTGTTATAATTTTTTTATATGTTTTTCTTCGCTTAAACTTTTCTTTAATGTCTTTTTGATGTGTTTCTTTTGTTAAGTGCAATATTGAGGGTGCAAAAGTCACGGGATACCATTAGGAGTGGTAAAAAAAACCAGAAAAGAAAGTTTTGCGGTTCTCAAATTTTTATATTCATCAGCGGTGGATCCAAGGGAATGAAAGTGTGCGGTTTTTGTGGAATGTACGGAACATTATTTCTAATTATGTACATATATGTAGAGAAGAGAGCGCTCAGGACGACTGCCTCATGTATGATTCCTTTATTTGATTGAATGTCTTGTGGTATTTCCGGTCTCATTGCGCCATTTCCCACCGTCACAGAGAATTCACACAATGCAAACACATTACGGAATTAATTAACATCCATTTACATTCAGCGGAAATTAATGGTTTCAAATGTGTGTTCGCTTCTTTGCTATGGCAAGTAAAATGACGCTTCCATGACGCGCCACTTCCCAAGTGTTTTCGACAAAGACGACTTGTGAATTGAATAATAAATTTAATGACGCGATCTCATCAACGTCGAGAACGAAATCATAAAGAATTCATGTAAATGTAGCGAGTGATTAGCTGCGCGTGCTTGTTTAATTAAGATGCTCAAACATTCCGTGTGGAACGAAATAAACGAAAATTCCCATAATGTCAAAATTCTTAACCTCAAACTGTACAAATAACGATAACCTCTTTACGCTGTTAAAGCTGCCTTAAACACTATTAAATGATAAGAAAATTGAAACAAGAAATGTCGAGCGATGCATGTTGAATATTTTTTTTTTTTGCGCTATGGAACTTTCAACTCTAAAATAGTTTTCGCTACAAAGGCAAAGGACAACGACGACGCAAAGGGAAAAGAATTCAAAGTTTATGAACAAAAATATGATGCACGTAATGCCAAAACCAAATGTTGGTACGTGAATGGATTTTTTAATCAATTTGTTCCACTTTTCCATATTCACCCTCGAGTCCTTATCTCCAACACTGACTGTTATCAGATTTCAGATAGATTTCCTGTCGTCTTCCCTCTTCCCATACACACACACACACACACACATTCATGTCTCTATTTCTCCAACCACATTTACAACAGAAGGAAGCAAAAAAAAAAATGTCAAAAGAATTGACTTCAAAGTCGACTGTAGATACAATTTTTTTGATGTCATCATGGAATGTCTCATGGCCCGTAACTTACAAAGCGTGGTGTATCATCATGATGATACTTTTGACATTGCTGTCAAATTAAAGGCAGTGCCATCAAATGATAAGGGTAGCGGATGCCATCGATGGGAAATTTCATCACTTGACAAATATTTGATGGCTCTTGAAATACCTTTTGTGTGATGGCACTTGGATGATAAAAGTAAAAGAATTCCAATAAAGTCATGGTGGAGTGGCATTGATAAATCTCGACAGTTGATTAAAGATAATTATCCAATGAATTCTACGCGAATTGTTCGCTCGATGAACCGAAAAACTTACGATTAAAAAATTCACCTCTAGCGATCATAATAAAACCGCCAACGTTCATAGCCATACCACCTAACAAATTCAATTATTAATGGTTCATTCAACCATTAAATCAGATAATTTAAATTTAATTATGCACGGGGTCGGCGTCGGCGGGATGAAAAGCGATTATGTTTCAGTTTTTTTTTTTTCGATTGAAAGCGTAGCAAATAGAGATTAATTTAAAACTAGGTCCTGATGGAAGTCAGATTAGAATAGGTCCGGCGAGATAACAGATATTTCATGGTTTAAAGCCATCCGTGGATAATTGAATTTTCTTCAAGGTCTTCGACTTCCACTTTCTGATTTAATGGGAATATCGTATTTTACAATAATGTAGCAAGAGTTGTTGCTTTTATACAAACTAACAATTTACTCATCAACAGAAAGCAACAAAAAAGTCAGAGCGATCGAAAATAAAATAACATAAAATTGCTTGAGGGACTTTTATCGAGTATTTTGGTGCCATAAAATATCTATTGCAATTGATGGAGGCGAAAAACTGATAACAATCTATTCCATTTGAATAATTATACCAAGCTCTTCCCGAAAAGTTATTACACTCCTGGGACGATTTTGCGATATACTTGTGATGAACTCACGCGAAAACTCTCTTTCGCGAATGCAGGAAAGAATGAAAATTTATTGCACCTAAAGTTATTTTGATAAAACCGCTCTATGTAGCTTCGGAGGAACAGAAAGAACGCTGGAGCGCTGAAGGCAATAAAAGTTATTATAAAACGCTTCAAATTAAGTGCAGTAGTATCAATGACATGAAATCGCAATCACGAAAAACATGCAGAAGAGACATGACATGATGCTTTGCATTTTGAATGAAAACAGCGAATGAGCGCAGATGGGGGTCATGCAACTTTCTATCGTTACAAAACTCCACATTTTTTCCAAATATTCGCTTAAAAAAATTTGTTTTCACACCTCAAAGTGAAAATCTTTAATTAAATCTAATTACCTAGAAACCCCGGAACACAAGTGTCAAGTGCCAAAATTCATGAAATAACACGCAATAGAATTTTCACCATCAACAGGAGGTCGACACATAAGTTTCTAATGTTATTTGCATATCTCTATCATCACGCTTTCTATTGTTATTAAATTGTCAAATTATGAACCCATAACTTTATATTTATGATAAATTCAACTTTTCCACCCTTACACTCTCCGAGAAAAAAAGTATGTGAGCATGTATGTCTGTACAATAGCACTCACACAAAACAATAGTTACGGTATCATGCTTTCGATTTTTCAAACCCTCAGCAAAAGAAATTCTCAGAATTTTCCTCACAGAGCTACATAAATATATAAATATGTATAGAAAAACTTTTCCTCTGAAAACCGCACATTATTAATAATAATGCTGCCTCTATTTAATAAAGGTGTGTCGACACATATCGGGTCGTATTTTACGGTAAATATGAACTATCGCTTCGCCATTTGCCTTCACAGTGTTTGTCTTTAGTCATCTTAACCAACCTAGAAACAAAATGTGCCAACAACGAGCTTAATTTAATTGCAATTTTCAAGTTTACAGTCGATTGTTTGCTTTATTTATGGCCGTTAACTTTTTGCACACAGTATATGCACATATGATGTGCTCTGCTGCTCTTTTTCTGGATGCGGACAGTACCGGTAGCATTGGCAAGGTGCGGCAAATGATCGTTGCAAATTATCAATATTGATTAATGGAATTTTCATGGGTAGAGCACAAATGTTTTCCTTGTTTCCTTATTGACGTTCCTTGACTTGAATCAGCTTTTAGTAAAACTTTAAAACAAGTTTCTGAAACAAAAGCATAAAACTTATGCAACATTTGATTGATTCAGAAAAATATGTGTCGAGCAGAATGTTGTGAATACATTAGAAAATGGATTGAGGGGAACACACATTTTCAGATCTAATAACGATCATCTCAAAGTCTGATGCAAGTTGCCATGTCTTGAAGAAATGTGCAAAAGCTGTATGCATGTCTTGAAATCGGAAAACTTTTAATGTTGAGCAAGACAAAAAGAAAAACATTCCATGCAACTTCGACTTCGACCCAAAAGTATTTTTCCAAACAATTGGCTTTTAGTGCAATGCCAAGAAACTTTTATACAGCTTAAAAGTGAAAATATGCTTTTTGGTTGTTACCAAAGTGTTGTTAGTTAAAATTAGAAAAAAAAAGTCGATAAACATTTTTCGTACTAAACAAAAACTTTTCTTCTTTTTTTTTGCAGGAAAAAAACGGGAAAACTTTTCACTTTTCAAAACTAAGTATTTGGTTGAGGTTGGATTTATGATCATGAAATGAGAAATATTTATACGAAAATTTGTATGTTGAAGGTGTTTTAATTTAAGTGCACACTGCTTAGCAAGTAATTGCAAAACACTTTTCAAATTGGCTTTTCAATGCCACGCTCTACAAATTTAACTATTTTTCAAATGCAGCGCGAGCATAAGCTCAATGAAAAAAATTTAATTAAATTTTTATGATCCAAGAAATGTCTTTAGGAGAAAGAAAAAGTTGCCTGCATTGAGAGGAAAGAAACAACAATTGACATCAGGTGCTGCAATTTTCCAGAATTGCATTTTTCTTCCATCTCATTTCGCCTCGAAAAACATTAAATTCAACTCTTCATAATTTTCCGATAAATTGCTTTTGCTTACCGTCTTTAAGGGTTGTCCATGAACAAAGGCGAACAGCATAACAGTAGTTTAGATTTTAATCAACACTCTGCATTTATAGTAGTTGTATTATTTTGCATAATTACTTCTAAAAAAAAAAAACTTCTGCTGAGCGCTAGGCGATAAAAATTAGCTTGGCAGCACCGAGTGAGTGAAAAGTTTTAAGTGAAATAATTTCTTATCCAACATCATGAATCTTCAAGCAACTGCACTTCATTAAAATCGAACTAAATTACTTTCCGGTTAAATTAAATGTTTTTTCTCCCCTTAAAGCCATGCCAGAAAAAAAGGTATTGCTTCGATATGAAAAGAATGAATAAAAAATTACATATATATTAACTGTTTGTTATTTGTTTGCTTTTTGCTGGGTCAATTTAGTGCTAAAAACTATTAAAAAGCTTTTTGTGAATTCATTCCCCATTAGCATTTTCTCTTACCTAAGTATGTACTCCTTTCCAATTCAACAACAATATGAAGCTATGTAGTTATGGCTCCAGACAAAAGTGCACCGAACAACACTCTTCATGAATTAATTAAGTCTTTATTATCCCCCATTTCGCCTCAATAAAATGTACTTTTCTGTTAGTTTTTGTATATTTTCCTTTAGAGTCCAGAATAAAACTTTATGAGACGCGTAAAAAATATCTGGGAAATTTTTTAATACCTAGGTAAGGTGTACGTTAATAATAAAGATAAAGTGATGCAGGTTTGAAAACAGACACGGACATGACGAATTTATTTTTTATTTTCCAAACCCTGATCTTTTTTTGTGAACCTGCAGTCCATCATCAGAACGTTTTGTTGTTGTTATCTGATCTATAGACTTTATCATCCTCGACTATATCGATTCAAATTAAATCGTGTTTTCTTCCAGAATGAGCAGTTATAATAACTCAAGCCTTCCAGGATACGATAAAATGGTCACTTGTCCATATAACAAAGCACATTTGGTGCTGTGCCATAGGTAAATGTATGGATAAATAGGCGCCATTACCCTGTTCGTTGACTCACTCTGATTTCAGAATGGCGAAACATCTTGATAAATGTCGTATATCGTACGTTGGAGAAGATCTCAAAATGTGCAAATTCAACAATACACATCGCTTTTTAGAACGTGAGATTAAGCATCATGAGAAGCATTGTTCTGATCGATTATTTGTTGAACAGTTTCTTTCTGCAACAAAAAAGCCCTTTATTGCTAAGCCAGCAATTGAAGTGGCACCTGAATCTCAGCCTTCAGAAGAAAACTGGGATGATGTAAGATAATTTCCTCAATATTTTTATTTCGTGTTATGAAATTTCAAATTCTTAAGGACGAACATCATGAATCTTATGATCCCAAGAAATATTGTGAACGTTCAAACATTATCATCGGTTTAAAGGGAATGACAAAGTCTCAACGTGAAGCTGCCCGTGAAGAAAGGTACAAAGTGATAATGAAGCGCAGCCTTGAATAACTCCCAGAGAATTAAATTTTAGCACTAAGTCTTTCATATATTTCCTTACCTTGAGGGATTGAAAAGAAAATATCTTACACTTAATATCTACAACTTAGGTTTCTTTTTTTTGTGACAAAATTAAACTTTTTCTCTTCATTTGTTTGTTGAATTGAAAGGAAATTTCAAGAAACACAAAAAGAAAAGTTTTCTCCGAAAATGAAATGCCAACTTAAAACTTAAAAAAGGCTTGAGAAAAGGTACGCAATAAAATTTCGGCGAAAAGTTGAATCATAAATCAGTCAAGAAAATTTTATTTAATTAAATAATTGAGCTAAACAAACATAAGCTTTCGACAAGATGCTTTTTAAACTTTTTTCCCATTTACTTTTGCTAAAAGTTTTCGGTTAATTTGGTCAAAGAAAAGAAGTCCAGCTGCACGTTCGACTGCTTCTGGTGGCACCTTGAAATTATCTAATGGCGTGTCATCACTAATTACTTGATTTGGCATCACATAAGATTCCATCTCAAGTTTCCCATCGAAGGTTTCACAAACAATTACTTTAAAAAAATGTGTTGGAACAGCGACATTTTTATCACCAATCACTTCATATTTGACGTAGAGTTTTCCGTCAGCTTCTTTCCGTGGCAAATATAGTGGGCCAGTGCAAACATATACATTCGAATGGCTCTTGGTTAATTTTCTTACATGTCGCTCGAGACGGTTCCAGGAATCACGGTTGAAGCCTTTTCCAACTTGCGGACTTATATTGGAGAGAAAGAATGTTTGTGCAACATGACTCTGATGCCTTTTATGATTGCCAGCAGCCGCTAAATGACCACGATCGTAGCCAGATTTCTTATAATCATTATTTTCAGCGCGAAAGAAGGAGTGAATCGATTCGTCGGGTTTAAAATCACATTTGGCTCTATCAACTTCGTCATTATGTTTCACATGATCCGCTGTTAAATGTTCGAAAACCCAATGAGCTGTGCGTGTCTTTCGGTCATATGACAAAACGTAATCGTCAAAGCTTCTGATGTTATCCAATCCGGGAAATCCAAATTTCATTATTTGTGAAATGCGGCTTTCCTGCTGAATGACAGCTGGTTTATTATTAATCTCATTGCGTGGAATGAGTGCTGCTGCTGATATGGTACTGAATAATGGAAGTCCCGGCTTACTTTGATTTAATTGGCACTGAATAAAAACATTTATTTCATGATTTTCATTGTTTTTGTATATAAAATGCAATGAAATTTAGTTACTCACTTGTTGTAAGGAACTTTCAACAGATCTGCGGCCCGCGTAGTAGCATATTCCACCAACGCTGGTTAATAAAAATACTTTAGAAGCACTTCTTAAGAAGCTCACGTTTCGCATTTTGTTTTACTATGGATCAGCTGTTGAAACGATAGTGCTGTACTCTGCTGGTGCAACTTGGAAATTCTTATGAGAGAATTGAGAAAGTGAAAAAGAGAGGGAGAGAAATTTGACCAAGAATATAGCCTCGAATATAGCAGCACAATCAAGAACACGATTTAAGAATTCAAAACATAATAATTCTTATTAAAGAATTTGAAATAACATTCAGGTTCAAGACTAATCCATTTATGTAACAATAATTAATGCTTTGAGTCATTAAATATTGTTAAAACTAATTGATTGGTATCTGAAATTTATTAAGCAGCAATTATTGTGAATATTATTTAAATCACATCAAAATTAAATTCATAATTAATTTGTATGCTTGTGCACAGATTGATTCGATATGGCGCGAAGCAAATATTTGAGTTGATGTTTGATGCCTATTAATGTTGTAAAATGAAAAAGTTTTTCGGTTTCCATCGGGAAAGAATCGCAAAATAAAGTGAATATAATTTAGCGGCAATACAATTTAAACGTGATTTACAATAAGTTTTTGTTGTCAGCTTTCTTTTCTTACTGCACAATTCAATTATAAGATTTGCCACCAGACTCCACTTAAATTTCCACTCAATTTCAAATTAGTTTACGATCAATTTAGCAAAATTCTATGAAAATTTTCAATCACTAGAAGTGACTTCTGAAATCATTAATTAACAAATTGCCCGAAATAAAACGATTCACACACAAATTCCTATAGCGGTTTTCCTCATTTTCTATCTTCATTTGCTGTAATTAAAATCAAAGAAAATGACTAGAAAATGATTTCCTTCTGAATATTAAAATTCATTAAAAAAAAGCTTTTCAATTTATGTAATTGGAAGAGATTTCTTTGAAAACATATTTTCATTCGACTGAGAGAGATTTATCAGGTATGAAATCTGCTTTCAAAAACACTCAACAATATTTTTTCACCCATTGATAAAGTTTATTTCATAAATTGCGTGGGAGTTCATCATTTCGAGTAATTAAATTTTTGGGGAAAAATAATTTTTCTATTAAAATTTTTTTCTTGCTTTTGGATATGAAAGAATTTTTTTTTTGTGGATTAAAATGAAAAGCTGGAAGTAATTTATTTTAATTAGATAATTACAAAAATACCTTCAGGCTCTTTTCGCATCTCTTTCTTGGCTGCGTCTGATCACAATCAATTGAATGGAAAATGAAGAATAAAGAAAGTTAATTAACTTTCAGCCGAAAGAGTTTTATTTTCCGTGTCGGGGTTTAAAAAATGTGTCGAAAATTAAGACAAAAAGAAAATTTCTTCTGGTTTTGATGAGACTTTCAAAAAACTTCTTAAATGACGAAAAAAAATGATTCACAAAAAAAAGTAATTACAGCATTGGATAATTGGAAATTAATCCCTTTAGAGCTAAAAAAAAAATTAAACAACTTAAATTGATCAGAGCCAGAACAAAAAAGCTTACATGATGCCATATATGTCTCAATTACAACAATTTCACTTAATTAAAAACTATATACGTAAACTTTTTAATCTCCGTCTGGAAAGCAAATGCATCTGGCTCGGAAAATAAAATCATTTTCATTCTCGAGAATCGTTTTCAGGAATTAAATAAACGTAATATGATATCACCGTGTAGATGCTTGTCGCATATAAACAATAAAATAAACAGAACAAATTTAAAGTTCAAAACAGATAAAGCTGGAAGGATTCTTTTCATTTTATTTCATTTGCTGATTTAATTATCCGAGAAAAACTATTTGTTAACTATGACGCTGCAAAAACTATCGCTTAAATAAAACTTTTTTTTTATTCTCGATCTTTAATTTGTGGTTCAAACATCTTAAACAGCTGTTGTTTTTGGTAAAAACTTTTTTCTTTGCCTCGCTCTGGTTACAGATAAAGGGAAGAGCGACATCCTTTAACTACTTGTTCCATGGCAGAAATGAAGAGAATCATAAGAGCAGCAAAAAAAAAATAAAAAAAAAAATATTGTGTTGTTAAGGAAATTCATAAATTCCGTATGAAATATAAATTTGTTTTATTCATACGAAGCTATTTATTTATTGTTGTGTAAAGCATATGCAAAGTAATCCAGCAACAGAAAGAAAGATTTATTCCTTCAACACATGTTTTGTGGGCGTATGAGAGAATGAGAAAAGCTGGAGTGGGTAAAGAAAGAAAATATATGAAAGGAATGTTAAGAATGTTGGTAAGAGGGGTCTTTTTGCACAATTGGATCAATGTGGCATGCCGAGGGAAAGGTAGGAAGGTGAAATTTATATGTTAACGTCTAGAAGTTTATGATTGAAGATTTTATGTTGCGAAATGTAAACAAATCATATCAGATTTATCCCGAGGAATTTTCCATCCATTCAATTGTTTCAAGTGATGGAACATTTTTATTGTTCATTAAATTTGCAAATTTAATTTTGAAATGAAATTTCTCGATAGCTTTAAGATGTTCATGCATGCAGTTTTATTAGAAAAATCGCAACTTCAGTATGCAAATCACATTGTTAATTGAAAATTCTTACTAAAATTTAAAAGCTTTTTATTAGCCATTTACGGAAATTCCCAGAATTTTGTGCAATGAGAGAATGAATCTTTGCATCATTTCCATATTGGATGGGAGAAGGGTTTTCATTAAACTTCCACAAATAACCTTCATTTATCTAATTTTGAGGGAATTGAAGGGCTATGCAACCCGTTCGTATGGATGCTACAAAAAGGATATTACATTCCGGTTGAGTTCATTTTGATTGCAGAATTGAAAAAAAAAATCCGGATATTTAACCAGGATAATGTTGTGAGAAGAATACTTTGATTTTGAATCAAAAATTGCTCCGATATCTTCTGGCTACTAAGGATCCTTCAATGCGGTGCATTCATTAATATTTCTTACCATATACAAATCTACCCTTTGACACTCGATCAACCTGTTGAACATTTATTTATACATAACATCTTGTTATTTCTAGAGAGTTGAGCATCATCAAACTGCAATTTGCATTCGATGTCTATGCATTCTTGTACATATCAAAAATTGAAATTTCGATTTCCAATTTTCGTTCTTCGAAAAATATCAATTTCATTCTCACTCGTGTGCCAATGGCTTTGTTATTATTAGCAATATTTATATGCAAAGGGTATGACAGCTGTGAGCAAAAACCAATTTATTCGAAACAGTTATTGACCAATTAAAATCCACGAGAACTACTAAGATGCTGCTTATATTCTATTATTCTACTTATAAGTAGAACCGGATATTTTTCTATTTTTTTTCTTTAAAAACTTCCAGCATCTGTTGAGGAGTTCTTTCACTCCTCTGCATCAACAGAATCTTAATTTCCATTGAAAAATTTTCACATTGCTATAACACATAAAGTCCTTATTCTTTTCGACGCATAAGCACCCTCTAATGCACTTTTCGTTCGTCTTCAAACATTCGGCCCAATTTGTAGCGTCTCTTTTCCCCATTTGTAGCCCATCTTTCTTGAACATTGTCAAAAGTTATGCAATGAAACAGCTTCTACTTCGTCCAGGCGTAGTATTGATACCGTGCGGAAAATATCGAAATATTTGTTTGAAAATCTGTTTTTACGGGCGACAGTAATGAACAAAACGTTTTTTAATAAATTAAATTTAAAATATTTTTAACGTTCAAAATTTAATTATATACATTTTTAAAGATAAACGTCACAGCAAGTGTTATTGCTATTGGGATGGTCGAAGTTTTGAACGACTTAGGTGTTCGATTTTGCTCGATTCTACTCCTCTGAGTTTTTATTGTTCAGCAAATCAATATCGAAGCGAAAATATTATTTGCATCGTGTTTATTTGAGCTTTGCAGCATTTCTTTCTACTACATATTTTGTCATGTGCTTTTTATTGTGCAAAAAATTCATGAGACTGTTAAAAATTTGTATACTGACGAGAATCACTTTAAAAGCTCTCATAGATTAAGTGAAGATTTCTCGACTACCTGCGAAAATAATTGTATTCCAAACTTTAAGCTGAAATTCTGAAGGAGCTTTAAGCTAAAATAAAGTTTGTGGTGAAACTAAAATGGTATTTATTTTTATTTTTTTCGATCAACAAACTGACATCATTCGCAATGGCACAACAACAAAAAAAAATTCAATTTTATGCACTGCTGCTCACCCACGTCGAAATCTACATGAACATCAACAAAACGCTGTTTTGTGTGATGGCACACTCGGAATTATATATTTAGACTGGAGATTGTGAATAATGAAAATGTGATAACCTTTATCTATGTCTGATAGCTCACTCATTCAGTGCTGCCTCCGAATGCTCAATGATCGAGCAAATTACAATCGGATCGAAGCTAGCTCGTTTGTCATTTCAATTAGTCCTGTCTGGTGTAATGTGAAATTGTTACAACGAAATGACAATTTAATTCAACGACTTGAAGTTTTATTGTCAGTTTCGATTCGGATATATTTTTCTTCAATTCTTTTTGTTTCAATTTGGTTGAACAATATTCGAACATTTTACTTCGGTTTAATTTAAGCTCTGGAAGCGAAATTTGAGAGCCTTTTAATGTTTTTAATTAACTCGCAAAGATTCTTCCTTCTCTCTCTCTGTCTCTTTCGGTTTACTCATTAATGCTACTCAGTAATGAGATAACAAACATTTGCATGGAAATCACAAACAATTAATGTTAATTAAACAAAAATCAAGATTATTTGAGCGAGTGTGCGGCATGTGTTTGCCATATGAAAACATTGCAAAATTTCCAGATTTTCTGTTTGTACGTGCGACAAATGGAATAAAAAATATACAATCAGCATATTTTGATTGAGCTGTTACATTTATTCACACATGTGGTGCCGAATATATTTTTTTTATTGACACATCTTGCTATAAATATTTTCCAGGTGTAACCAGTGAGAAATTCAGTATGAGATTAAAACAAATTAACTTTTCTGAAAGCGAAAAAATAATTTCACATAAATTGCAGCATGGTTTAACTCAACGTTTGCAAAGAACAAGGCGATATTTTCCAGACATGGAAATCATTAAGACAATAAGATTGTTATATTTTAATATTGATAAAAAAAAGTTAGGGCTCTCATCTACCTAGTTTTGGAGGTTTTGTTAACCACTTTGATAAGGCCTTTTACTACCTAATATTTAGTGTCAGCATAATACTACCTCTACCTGAAAAAGGCAACTTTTTTATTGCTGTTTTTATTGCTTTTTTCAGTCTATATCGTTAGTCATCTTTCTGTATTCTAGGCTCGAATGATCTTTTTATATCGTAAAATGCAATAAGCTTATGATCAAAAAGTACAAAATTAGTAAAATTTCTATATTTGCTGGAATATGCTAACGATATTTTAAACAAATAATATTCAGATTGATCGCTGTTAATGTATTTTTGATTAATGCCAAAATTTATGTAAAAATACCAGTAAATTATTATTTATGTAAATATCTACTTAGATATTTCAAAAAGTTCGTGGAATAATCATGGCGATTTTCAAATATTTTATTGCTGTCGTTCTGTTTTACGCGGTTCAATTTTCATCGGCAGAGGTAAATTGGATACATTTCTCAGGTCTGATGATACATATTTGAATTCATATTTTAGTTGCACTTCTCAATTTACAAATTAGAATGTATCAATGAGCAGGATACAAATTACACGGCGAATATTACATGCTTCATCAAAACAATTTCACGTGGCTTAAATGTTCTAACGTCGCTAAGTGATTTTATTGTGCCTCTCAACTACATCAATGTCAACATCGCTTGCTCTCAAAAGTCTTCGTCGAATTCCTTTAATTCAGTTATTTTCAATAATTCCTTTGAAGTTTGCTCAGCTCTTGGAAGAGACTCGCCTTTGTTGAAACTTACGATGCCTCTGATCTCCAAGTTTGCACCGAAGTTTATTCATGCATGTCCTTACGAAGGGAGACGCATAGGAGTTGAAAACATTCCGATCGACTTATCGCTTCTTCCTCTTATTCAAATGAGTAGCATACCGAAAGGAGATTATCGATTGGATATCAGTTTTTGGGATAAATATTGGAACATAGTTCACTGGATAAGACTCTACGGCGCTTTACAACAAAAGCGATTCAAGAAAGTCCACGCTGAAAAACCTCCAAAAAGCGTAAATACATCATCTAGTGACTCACAAGCATCAGATTGAATTTACATCAGCTGACACAAAAATAAAACATAACAATCGGCTGCTCCTTGTGACACTTCACCGGTACTGAAACATAAAATATAAAATAAAATTTCTGAGAAAGCAATAAAGCGAAATAATATTTTGATGACTTTTAAATTGTTATTTTTTTATTATTGTTATTATTCATACATTTATGCTGTGAATGCAACACAACCAAGCAATAATTTTAATGGTTCATCATGATGATCAAATGGGGGAAAGCAACCAAAAATATATTATTTCACATTTCACTTGAAGAGCGCAAGAAAAATTGGCAATAAAAATTTATTCCAACGTTTGCAATATTTATGACTTTGTTTTTGCCTAAAATTCATTTTATTACTTTTCTTTTATCTTTCAAAAATATGCTTGTAGCATTAATTTCTTTTGGGGTTTTCAGGGTGAGTGCTGAAATAGCTACTACCTTCCCCTTGAGTATGTTTTCGAACTGAACAAGTCAATAAAAATCCTGAGTAAGTAAATTTAAATTTTAAATATCCCAATAGAGGTCACCTCATTGTGCACATAAATCTCGTTAATGTCTATTTTGTCGCCCCTTCGTCGGCTCATTGATCAAAAAACAGCTCAAACAAATTACTCTTTTATTTCGAAGTAAATTTTTTGGATAAATACGTTTTGAGGGAGCATTAGCGTGTTGCGTTATTGCGAAAGTTCGATTCATATTTTCAACTTACTCATATTTCTTCCCGTTTTTACACAATCAAGATCGTTACCTAATATTTGAACGTTGCCATAACCGAATAAGTCAATGCATTGACGTCTATTTTAAGGAAGATTAATATACTCGGGAGGTTTCACCCTTTTTCCACTAAAAGCATTTTTTTTTATGGAATTCTGTTTTTTTTTTTTTTCGATCCCTCACTAAAGGTGCTTTTTCTCGCCTTCATTCGTTTACTTTCTGGCGCCACAAAGGCGAAATATTTCGATCTCGCTACCATCTATTTCCCCATAGGTGAGATTGTTTGTCGCCATAAATTTTCGACCTCCGAATTTATATTTTTTTTTTTTTTCAATCCACTTCCATTACTCACCCATTCCACTGGCATACATCAACCTACACGATAAGGGTTTGTTTCTTAAAAAACAAAATTCTTGCTTTTTTTTTTTCTTTGACATTTTTCATGCAATATCGATGGACTTAATAGCTGTTGCTTGTTTTCTAAAAAGGATAATAGAGCAATAAATGAAATAATGGTGACATTTGTATGCCACAAACAAGTTCAAAGGTGATGACGAGAAATATTTTTTTCCTCCTTAAATGTGTTATTCGAATTTCCCCCTTGGTTTATTTTTGCAAGTGAATTAAAACTTATCGATTGTGCCAGGTCGAAAAAAGTTCAAAGTTGAAACTATAAACGAGCTATGAGAAAACTACGAAACCTTAAGGTCGCATGAAGAAAACTACCAGACAAATGTGATGTAATTTCCACACATTTTCCAATGATTTTTTACTAAAAAAGTTGCTTTGCTAGAAACAAGAAAAACTACAAACAAGTTTGTCTGCTATGTCATTTTGGTCACGTTTAGTCAATAGAAATTTTTCGCCCAAATGGAATAATCGAGTTAAAATGTTTATTACCATGTGGGCCGTCGATGAAACAATCGAATGGAACTGCTGAAGCTGTTTTAGCTTCTTGGAGAACATAGAAAAAGAGTGGTCATTTTTTGGTTCTAAAACTTGAGAAAGGTGCTGAAATAAGAAGAAAATGTCAAATGTTGAGACACATTTTTTTCCATGCTCGGTCATTATGATAATGCTAAAAATGGATCTTTATTCTTCACTCCTGACTCGACTCCTGACTTTTGCCACTCAACAAACTAAAAGTTTTATTTTATTTTTTTTTTTTTTCAATTTCGCCTTTTTTGTCCTTAACGATAACTTCTTACAGTGAAAATCAATAAGTTCTTCTGGCATCGATGTTCGCCGGAGAAAAAAATTTCAACTATCGAAAAATGGTGGAAAAACTTTTTCGTGTTATGATTATGAAGGAAAAATACTTTCCTTTGTATCTGTTCGACTTTTCGCGTGCCATTCCTAAATAATTGAATTAATTAACCTTCCGCCTGTAAAAACCACCATTACCTTTTGCCCTCCCCAACTCATCTATCTGTTTCACATCGGAGAACAAGTGATAAACATTTAATTAAAAATAATTAAAAGCATGTACAAATAAAATTAAAATCATTGGCTTTTTAAAAAAAAAGTGGATGGAGAAAGCAAAGCTAATTAATTTTTAATTTTTCGTCCCATCACATTCCTCTCACCCACGATATGTATGTAGAGCAAATATTTGTGCAATAAACGGATCGACGGTAGACAGAGACTGATTAACATTGATGCAATATTTTGTGTGATTTTATTATCAAAATTGTTTATCGATTTTCATCTACTTCAGTCTCTCGGCATCTGATATCTTTTGTCTTTGTTACAGCACATCCTGTATAATATTCTTGTTTGATAATATTCTGTGATCCAGATATGTCACTGTCAATTCAATGTTCTGCCTTTCATTTTTGTCCCCCTTATCACACTGCAATCTTATTTGAAGTATACGACGACACTAAAAGGGGGAAAAATCCCTTATATGAAGAAATGAAAATCATGTCACATTATGTGGAAAAAGTGATTTTCCTTTTTTCCTTCCTTTTTCATTCTTCTTGACAATCCTTGATCGCAAATAAAGAAAACAATGCAACGAAATGATGTGAAAGGCATCTCGGCATCTCTGTCATGGCACTTATTTAATGAATATTTGATGTGCAAAGAAAAATTTAATATTTCAGTAAAATTTTCTCACGTGGAAAGCAACGAATTTAACCTCATAGAACCGTATTTTTGTGTCGCGTGGACCAGGCATTATTTATATTTAGACAATGTAGGTTTTGTTTTCATTTTCAGAAATTCTAAATCCACATCAATTTTCGGTAATTGTCCATCATTCTTATCCTAAATTGCTTTGGCAATAAAAAAAAAATCCTTCAACTGGATCATCGTCTTACTTACGCAATAATGCCTACACACCATTCTACAAATTTCCCATTGTGCAAAAAAAAAACAGTGCAGTGGAGAGCCATTTGTTTTTGCCGACTGTTTCAGATGATTATTATGTGAAAAGGACCAATTAATAACACACACAATTCCCATGAACTAGAAGCGATTTGAATGAGTGAAATGCGGAAAAAATATATATATTTCAGAAAATTCAATTATGTGGAAGCATCCACAACACACACATACAGCATATTCCAAGTCTAAAGGAAAAAACGTCCGAGAGAAAGAAAAAAAAAAGTGAAAAACAATTAGTTTTGTGTTTTGGAAATGAATTCATTTATTTTTACGAGTTTTGCTTTGTTATTTGTTGCTATAGTTGGATGGTCCATCACAACTCTTCGGCATTGGATTTTATTTGCAAATGCCAAAAAAAGAAACTGTTCATTTCAGTGTGGCAATCATCAATTGTTGTTCTGTTAATTAAAAAAAAAGAAGAAAAATCACTTAAGCATTTCTCTCATGAAAATTATTTTTCTTCACCTTCGACCTTTTTTTTTTTCGTGGCAGTAAAAAAATATCGTTTTCATTATGAAACATCCTTTCACACCATCCACAGAAGTAGAAAACACACATTTTAATGGTTTTTTAATGAGCATACTAAAACCATAAGCAGAGAGTGAAAACAATTTTAAACAATTTTTATGGTCGCGAAAATTGTTTAATTGTTAACAATTTTCTGATGATGCTTTGTGGCCCTGAGGTACGAAATAAAGTGTTTTAACGATTTTAAAAGCTGTTGAATCTACTTTTTAATGCTGACACGAACAATAAACATAATTTTAATGGCTTATTAATGGTTGCTTCAAAGGTTCTTTCAGTTAATGTTTCCCCCAAAAATCATTTCAAATTCAGTTTACAGCGTGTGAATTTTGCTTTCTTTTTTTTTTCAAAATAATTCTCCGAATTCTCTTTCGGCCAAATTGGAAAATTCTCAGAGCGCGACAAAATCGGTTTTCTAATTTTTTTTATTGCGCAATCTCCGACGCAACATTACCATCCAATAAAAAGCTTGTGAAATTTTCAGTTCTCTGTTGAATTTCGACGATAGGAGACCGCTTCTCCGATATCAATGTCTCGCGAATGTGATGCCTTACGCAAAATGCAAAGCGATGTGTTTATACTTTTAATTAAACACTTTGCAGCCATCAACAGTCAGCGTATTGCATCATTTACTTATGAATATTGCGTTCACAATCTGTTCAAAAATTTCTGCAGCAACCGAACATATATTGCTCAGTCGATTACTTGATGGAGGAAGATCAATTTGATTAATAGCATCAACACAGAAAAAGAATTTCATTATTGCAACATCAGCAGAATGCCCGTTCAACATCATTGTCTTGATTACATCTCATTTGTAAGGAAAGTAAATTGTGTAAAAATTATATACAATTTAGTCCTTTCACTCACTCCCCACATTCATATGAAGTTTTCAGTTCATTTATCAGCAAACAAACAACTTTCAGTGTTTGGGTAATGAAGCGCGTATGACACTGGAGGGAGATTCAGTTTATACACTGGAATATTTTAGGTGAATTTTTGATGTTTAGTTTGTAGGACTACATAGGGAAACTTAGAAATTGAGAATTCATAAAAGACATAGCTCAATTACGTTACAGTTTTAAGCTATGTATTATTATGACCATAGACTTACTTAAGTAGTCTTCTTCAGACCCGAGCAGAGAACATTACATCACTGAAGCATCGATGCTATACCGACAATCATCTAGTAAAATGTCCTCTAGGCCCTGCAACGGCATTAAAAAACAACCAAAGTCAGTCAAATTACGTGATTTGACTCAGTAAATAAACATCTCAAGCAATGATTGTTGACTGACTCTCCATCCAAGCGCATCATCACAATCTTCCAAGGGAAGGGCGATAATTAAATCTGCAAACATGATTTCATGCTTGTCGTGTTCTGGCCATGAAAAGTTTTCTTTGGAAATTTCTGCTTTTACGATGCGCCTGAATTTGATGGTACACCATCGATAAACTACACACAGAAAAAAAAAATACACATCCATTGGGACGGTTTCTATCTACCATTCCATCAAACTAAACATCTCTACTGATGATGCTGCTTGGCATTTTTTTTTGCTTTCATAATTTTTATCATTTTATGACCGTCGCTGTAATATTTTTTTTTATGTCGATGCTTTGAATTAGCATAAGTGCGTGAATGTTTGTGTATGTGTTAAAAATAGATAAAAACGAAGGGAACTTTTTCGGGATCTTTTGATGGGCAAAGTGCCATTAACAAAATGAAAATTTTATCGCTTCAAAATCAACCTTTTTCTTACAATACGAGGTACAAAATAAATATTTTTTGAGGTTATAGCTATGAAGAACTTTGCTGTTGAAGGACGTTTGTCGAAGATTGTCTAAGAAAGCGGAGCTTTACATTCTTACCAATTCGATGTTTCGGTTGGCATTCGGTAAATCCCTTTTCAATTGAGTGTAGTAACAATTCAAAGATTGTTTGTCTCGATACGTTAATTTCGTCAGTTTTTGACAAGCTGTGACGATTCGACGAAACATTGGGCGTGTAATATAATAGGTTCTTAAAGTCACCAAATTCGGAGCGTAAAGGACAAGATTCTCGAAGGAGTTAACCCCTAGTGTCGCCCAATTCGGCACGCCGGTTACAAGAGTTTTGATGTGTATGTTTGGACGTATAATAACTTCTTCATGAGTTTCTTTGTAGCTTAAGCATTTAAACGCTGCGAGCTTTTGCATTTCATTGTAGACCATGTTGATGACTTCAGCATTCAAGCGTGTAGTTCGCAAGTCTTCTAATGTATTAACTTGGGATCTCAAGAAAATCGTCAAATCCATTAAATTATATCTGTCCACATCCAGAATTTTTAGTTTCAAGTGTCGCCCATGCTTAGCAAGTGACGTAACAAGTTGAGGTGCCAGAACGCAAATTTCCTCAAGTTGAATGTTGTTTTTCAGGAAACATGCAAAATCCTCCAAAAGAGCAACATCAATTTTTAAGTGCTTCAGGTTCTTCATGGTTGACTTCAGAAAATACCCCGCTACAGCCAGCTCAGTTCTTTCAATACTAAGCAGTCGCAACTGTGGTAGATTCAACAAAGCACTTGTGCTAAATGCATCACACAAGTAAACATCATTAACCGTTAGTTGGACTAAGGAGGCGGCATATTTCGGAACGATCAGATAATATTGTTTATCTTTCGTTTCATAATAAGATACAAAGTAGATGTTTGCATAATGTCGCTGGCTTTTTAGGATTTCTGGCATTTCTTTTGTTCTATTTTCATTGTATATTGGAACTATTCTGAGTATGATCTTCTGAATGCACAATCGAGATGTTCCCATCAGTTGATACCAGGCTGGTGACACTTCGGAAGCATGAAGAATGTCTTCTCCACTCAAATGCTGGTAGATCGATTCGTGAACATGTTCGGGAAGTAGTTCAAATGGATCTGTACATTGTTCTTCTTCTTTACGTTTAAGCTTCAATCTCTTTGATCGTCGTAACATTAACATTTTGAATAGTACTTTTAGGTCGCTTCTGCTTTGAAGTAATATGTAGTTAGTTGAAATGTAAAAACAAAATCACCTAAAATTACCTAACCTATATCACAAACGTTTCCTTGCATTTTTCGAAGTATGCAGGATAAATAGCGCCCGGAGCCCGTCATTTGTGAGCGGTTTTCACTGTTGCAGATATGTTATGAGCCGTCATTTGTGGCTAAATTTTGGGCAGCAAATGGGCCTAAAAGACTCGGATTGGCATTCCTCATTAACAATTAAATATAAATTTGTCGCACATTGGCATCAATTGGCCAGACAAACGTTCCTATAAGAGCGAGCGTTACAGAGGCATAGTCACGCAGGCTTTCATAGTTTGTATGAACTGCAATAAACGGGTAAGTAAATAGGTATGTCCTGGGGTTATGTATTCACAGCGGCAAACCAGTTTGATATCATCAAACATATAAATTTTATTTTCGTCGCATTTTGCTTCGATTTGAATAATTTTCCTTGTCTCGGGGACTTTCCAATCAATTTCTATGTTCATAGTCAAATCAAATGTGAAAGCCTTTCTGTTGTTATTCTACAATATTATTATTTAAACTCAGGTACCAATACTACAGTTGTACTATTGTATCCAGTGGTGTACAAGTGAAAAACTCATCGAAATTGAGATATTAATTAATTAAGTAAAAAAATGTTACAAAAAAAATGCAAAATCTTTAGACTCTTCCTGAAGCTGCACTGCTGATCGGCTGATCGCGCTGCGAAGTTCACAATTCACAACCTAATGAATTTTGAATGAATGGAGAAAGCTTATTCCAAGAAGCTTCAAAAAATGCCAGAATTTCTGGATCTTCAAATAGTTTTCAAATTTATAGAAACATAAAAATATTATAGCTAAGTTTATGTGAACTTAGTACTGAATGAAGTTCAGCCAACGTACTAGCTAAGGTGGACCAAAATTTAGGCGATCAACCACCAATGCTGCTGTTACTGAAGTTCTTTTTTTTTTAAATATAACACATATCACACTATTGATATAATTACTATGAAATTCATAAATTCCCTAAATCGTACCACGAGCTAATGTCATCAATTTTCTTTTTTTTAATGTTTTTGTAGATCAACCAAATTTGGGGCAAAATGAAACGGTTGAATTTACTTATGCATGCTCGACATTGCTGTTATTCCTGGTTGACTTTGATTGACTTTTGTGCTGATATTCCCTATTAAGCTGATTTTTCCGTCAAATATTGTGCAATAAAAATGCCCAGATCGGTTTTAATGGGAAAAAGACAATATCTTTGAGTTATGCTTCTTTTCTGACACAGTTCTCATGTGTCTTTGATGGTGGGCACGCCAAAATTTGTTGTAGGACAAGGAGTCTTTTTTTGAGGGTTCCGTAACATTTTCTAATAACATTAAACTGCCCTCAGTATTGGGTACACTCACTACAGCATATTCTTGAAACGTTTCTTTAATGACCAATGGAATTTTGAAGGTAACTTGATCCTGGTACAATGTTCTTATTGGAGGAGCAAATGAAAAATATCCTAGTTGATAGATCCTATATCTAGTTGATCGTGGATGCGCTAAATATACTGTCGATGCGCTCTTCTAATCCCAATTAATTTTGTCAATAAAAGTTCATCAAGATCCTTTTTTTAACTTATAAGTTTGGTAAGCAACCACATATGCAACATGATATTGAAAACGATTTTGATCTCGTTGAAATTCGTTTATTTCGTGGTAAAAGATTGTAAATAGATTATGCTGCGATTTTGAAATCATCATTTATAAGAAAACACCGACAATGTTTGAATTTCGTTAGAATTTATTTTTCTGGAACGGATTCATCAACTTGCTGGAGTGACAAAGAAACAACATGGATTCATGTTGCATATTAAATTGTTCATAATGAAAACCGTTTTTGATGTTGATGAAATTTGTTTATTTCATGGTAAAGATCGTGCTACACAGTTTGTGAAGTCATATAACGATGTATCATCATATATCTTTAAGAAATAATTACAATTTAAGAAACCGTTTAAAACAAATAATCGGTTTGAAAATAAGCATCGTGTGTTTAGTTTAAAATGATTTAAGACATTTTTAAAAATCAGATCATTCTCGTTTGTGTCAAAGAACCTACCTATTGGTTGTGTGGTTTTAATAAAAAGTGAATTAATAAAAGTTATATAAAGATGGGAACCATTTCCATTATAAAATATTTTAATAACCTAGGTAATAGATATCACAGATAATAAAATAACAATCATTTCATATAACAAATATTTAAGTGAAGCAGACCGATTGAACAATAAATTAAAACAACTTGGTGAAGTTTTTTCATCTAGCGCTGATGTACAAATATCTTTAAATCATAAAAAAAGAATTATTTAAAAAATCTTCAAGTTGAAGCAAATGCACCACAAACAGTTGAAGCAAGACCAACCAAGTGCAAGTATAACGGAATCAAGTGCAACAGCAACAGTTGCAACGGATACAGCAAGACCAAAAGCAATCGATCAGAAAAGAATAAATATTTCAGAATGGAGAGCCTGCATCAGTTCCAAAAAGAGGCTCTCTAAAATTCTCAAATGAACTTCCTTCGGAGTTTTGTCGCGCTCAACCTTGCGATGATGAAAATCTCCGCGCTTTGCAAAAGGACTACAAAGATAGATTTATGGCAGATAGATAGATAGAAATTTTAGGGCGACTGCGTAAGCAGCCGATGGCACTGCGATCCGGAGATCTGTTGTATCTACCCTACTCCCTATAGGGTTTAAGTAAATTCTTCTATTTTCAGATCTTTAATGAAGTTTAGTAGTTTTTGTGGCTTTGTTTGATATACTTGGTTGATGCCCATGCTTATATCTCTGAAGTGTTTGACTCGTGTTGCATTTATAGATTTATGGCAACAAGCATATTAAATTTCCGTTCAGCTCTAAACCAACGCCAACGGAAACATTTTGCCAAGCATCAAAAGGCAATCCAATATGAGCTTTCTCGACTGGCTCGGCTCATATGGGTAAAGTTTTTATCCTAATTAACAATTGAAAAATTTTCTATTTTAATATTTAAATAAATTCAACAGATTTGCAAGCGGCCGGCAGGATATGCAAATGTTGCCCGAACTTGAACATGATCGACTATATCCAAGTGCTTCTATTCGGAGAAACCAGCGAAGAAAAACATTGATCTGTGAGGCAGCTTTAGTTTAAAATTAAGTAGTAGTTTAATCCATTTCAATTAATTTTTTTTAAACTAATTTAATTTTTCATCTATTTTTTTTTTTATAGATTACAGAACAAAATTTATGGAGCTCGGTCAGACACACTAGGTCCAGAAGACATGGTGTATACCATTAACACAATTCGGGCTCGTCAATCTGTAGCCTTGAATATTCCTTCCGGAATCCACTTGTCTATAATTTTCGGCAATCGGTCGTCAGGATATCGTTGAACATGACCCGCCCAAGACCACTATAATCTTTTGGCTGTTGAAACTATGTCTTTGACTTTAGACTCTCGTCTTATTTTGCAGTTACTAATTTTGTCAGCAATTCTGATGTTCAACATTGATCGCTCCATATTTCTCTGCGCAACAGCTAATTTTTCCAAACTTGATTCGGTCATGTTCCATGTTTGTGCTCCATACGTGAAAATCGGTAATATGCAATCGAAATTTCTTTTTCCTCGCGACTAGTGAAAGATAATATCTTTCCTAAGTATTTGAAATCCTCAATCAATTCCATATTGTCGACGAAAATATCATATTTTCGTTCGGAAGTAGATGTTTGTCAAAATCTTTGTCTTTGATTCATTCGGAATAAGGCCTGCAGGTTTTGATGCATCAAAAATATCCTTCATCATGCTGAGCAATTTTATTTTGTTATCACTCAATTCAGCCACATCATTTGCAAATCTTAATTCTTCTATTGTTTGTCGACCAATTGGAAAATGTCATCTTTTATCGAAATTTCGTTTGCAAATTGGTACACAAGAGTCAAGAAAAATTATTTCTGCATATTGTAAATTGGTTGAATGCATGTGCTTTTAAAACAATAAGAACAACAATATTAAGTGAACGTTTGCTGTTGTCGCCTGTGGGCCCCAGAAGCAATTTAAATATTTAAACAAAAATTGTCTTTTATCTAGGTAGCCAACCCATGAGACGCATACCAGCAGCTCATTGAGCGAAGCAAAATGTTGTTTATAGTAAAAACAAAAAATATTAATAATAATAATAATAATTAAAAAATTATAACATTTTTTTAATTTTCCATTCAGTAAAGTTCGTCAATGCCGAATGTGCTGTTAGCTTTTCCACAAGAAAACACAGTTGTTCTTACCACGAATGTTTAATTTGTAAAAAAAAGGTTCATCAATGGATTCCACCTAAAACGTCACATAAAATTATTTTATTCGTAAAATGGCGTGGTAAATGAATGGTGTCCTTTAGTCCTCACTGGGGCAATTTATCCGGAAGTCAATGTAAACTTTTACTAAAGTTGAAAGTATTTTAATAAAATACTTAACGACTATTTTACCGAAAATTCAAAGCGATGCATAATAGCAGAAATTTTAATTTTTGAAGCGATTTTTCATGTACATTTTTTAACTATATTTAATAGAATTTTCCTCGCCCTGGCCCTTAAAATGCAGCAAAATAAAAACAATCACCTCTGTGTATAAAACATTAGAAACGAGTAAGTAGTTTGTATTTATTAATTCTTTGAAATTGTCTTCACTGGAAATATCGATATATTCATTCAGACTACTTATTTATCTACTTACACAAAAATGGAACTTTCCATAAAATAAATCAAACGAATGAAATGAATTAAGGGAATTGAACAACAAACTAAATAACGATTTTCATATTTATAAAGAAGAAAACGAGAAAAAAAATCCGCATTAATTTCTCATCTATTTGAAGTCGAGTAACATATGTTTGAAGTGTGGTTATAAAAAAAAAATTCCACTGCGACTATGTATTTTAGATATCGACGAATAAGTAGAATAAGGAAGCAAAAAATGCAATTTATTATAAAAGCATCAATAAAACATTAAAAACATATCAAACCGAAAACTCTATTTACCTTCTTTTGATGAGGAAGTAGGAAAACCCAATAAATTTTTTGATACTGAATTCTTACTGCATTTATACAAATCGAGATATTTTCATTCCAACATTGTTCGTTTGATGTGCATTCAAACTGCCACTGCCAATATAAGTTTTAAATAAAATTTGTTATGATGAATTAACATGGGTTGCACAAAACTTATTTCAGAAACTTTTGCCAAAGTTTCGCATGGTCTTGTTAAGATTTTTTGTGCACTACAATAATAATCGTCAGCAGTCTCCAAGACTCCAAGATGATTGCTCTCTATTTTTGCAATAAGTGTTTTAAATAATATAAGCTGAGCTTGCAATATTAAGCTAATCATTGAAACTCATGTCCCTGATTTCCCAAAGCATTGCTGGAACATTAAAGTTGAATTATATGCTACATAGAACATCGTAGAATAAGCTTCATGTGTTATCATTAAATAAATATTTGTTCAAGAATTTTCACCCAAAAATTTCAGAGAGCATTTTTATTGTGGCTTTTTATAATCACTGGTTTGCCTTCTAGGTTCGTTGATGAGCTTTGCGGTTTAGAGGAACAAAAATTGCTTATTTTTTGATAAGGCAAAGAACATGATGCGCAATTGTTCGCTGAAATATTATCTATTAAAATGTTATTTCATACTTTCATACCATCATACACAATCATACATAAGACTCAACCGCAGTTCATGTCGGCATATGCTTGAGGCTTTTCTTTTAACTTTGATTTTGAAATTCATCTGCTATTGAATTGTTTATCACATCGCTTAATTATGTTAATTAATAATTTCTTTGCTGCACTCGAGTGCGGCAAAATGTTTTCCATATTTTAAGTAATTAACAATTTCCATGGAAAATGAATAAATTTTCTTTTTGATTTTTGATCTTTCTTCTTCATCCCCAGATGAATGAGATTAATTAGGTTAATTGACAAATTGCTGCTCGTGAAAAACCTGTATTTTTGTTCTGTGTCGTGACCCTTTAATGGAGAACTGGAAAAACTGTTGCAGAAAATCATCTGACGTCATTACTGAGGGAATAGAATTTTCATTCATAATCATATGAACGTATATTGTTCCCACCAAAATAAGCTGCATTATGAAATAAATTAATTTTAAAACTCAGATCCTGTGATATCTAAAAGATCATTTTCAAACATTTATAATTAGATACTTACTCAACTACTCATACTTATTGCATTAGAGATTTTCATTGTTTGTCGAATTATGAAATCTCTCATCTTATTGTTGGTGAACTAATTGTGCAATTAATTTATCTCAGATAAATATTATTAGAATATCTAATTTTTGGCATGAAGCTATTCTGACTTTATATGATGATTCTATAAGTGGTTTTAGCGTTTTAGGAACATTTGCATCATTAAAAAATAAATCCGCAGGAAGATAAAATCAAGCTCAAGCTGGAACAAACTGAAAAGTTCATCATTGATAAACAAAAAATATATAATTGAAGAAATTAAGCAACAAAATATTGGAAAATTAGCAAGGTTAACCAAGAATATTCGGGGAGTTTTTTTTTTTTTTAAATATTTTTCCAATTATTGTTAATTAGTGGCACTTCTAAATATACTGCCTTGATTTAATCATCTCATTTAAATGTTTTTGAATTTCGTAAAATAAAAGAGGTACAATTTCTTTTTTCTATTCATCTTTTGATGATGACACAAAATTTGCGAAATTTATTTCATTTCCTAATTATGTAATTCAGTTTAATTTTGTTTACATAGTTGATTCATACTTTGCACTATTCAATTTTGATGCATGTTGTCCGCATATCGAGGATAACAGGCTGTCAACAATTAACTAATCTATTTGGGTGGACAGCTGGGGTAACGCAGATTGGATCGCATTTTTTTTATCAACACAAAACATACATATTATTAGAGTAACATAAAATGTTTTAAAAGCAAGAAAGGGAAATATCGAGGAGCATCTGGTGGAAAAGAATCATCGTGTTGCATTCATCAGGATATTTAGATATGGTGTTGGGATTTGCATTGTCGAATTGCTTCATTAAAACCTTCGCATAGAGATAAATCGGACTGTTGTTGGGCGCATTGAAGAAATTGCTTAACTTCCCAAGCGCATGGTCCCTGACCTTGTTCTTGAGTTTGTTCAGGAACGAAAGATGATTGCTGCTGGATGGGAGCACCTGCTTGTTGTTGCGGTGCTGCAGCAGCTTCAGAAGATGATCCCCCCGAAAACATTCCAGTGATGGCATGTCCCATCGTATGTCCAATTGCGACACCAGCAGCAGTTGTTGCAATCTGGCCCATGATTCCAGGACCTTGAGATGGAGCAGCCATTGGTGGTGCTACCGCCTGTGGTGGTGCTGCTGCAGGAACATGAGCAGGAGCCGGCTTTGGCGGTGCTTGTCTTTGTGGCGCAGCCGATGCCATCGTTCTAAAATTAGTTTATTAAAATTTATTATTAGTTTAAAAAACAGTTTATTATTTCTAATGAATGCATAAACAACGATCATGTGATAAGATTGGCAATGTGCCAAAGTTACTGTTCACTGCACTATGCATCAACAAAATCGTCCGTTTCAAACGTCACTGAAGAAGATTTTTTTCACGAAATTTCACAATTTTGCAAGGGTTTTATGCAATTTTGGAAATCGAAGAACCATGCGAGTTAATTAATCACTAGTGACGCTCCAATAAATACATCGCAAATGCTGACATTAATTATCACAGATGATTAGCAATAAAATGTGATGATGCAACATGCGATTTCAAAGAACTCTAATTCTATTATTTTCGTGTGATTTTAGATATACCTGCGCTGAGCTGGTGGTGGTGATGATGCTCTTCCTCTGCGAACCATTTTGTTAAGTTTATATCTTTTTCTTTTGATTCAAGCTCGAAATTTTAGGATGATTGCACGAGAATTTTTTTTTATGTTCCTAAGTCCACTGCCTGATTACAACTGTTTCTGTTTCGGCCTGAAATAGCGCACGTTTTATAACCCTGACCAAGTGAAGTCAGCTTCGATTTATAATTCTATTTAATTTGAGAATGGAAGTTAATTATTTATTAGCGATATATTTAGTCTTTCTTATGCGCTTTAATAGTATTTCTTTTTGCTGGATATACACTAACTAATGCTAGTTGCGTCAAATAAAATAGGAATGCAATGAAATTCTGAACTATCGCAAAATTATTGCGCAAGGCGACCCCATTTATTGTCCATGCAAAATAGACCTGAAAAAATAATAAAATCTTTAATTAATTGTTTCATAATTTAAACAAGAAGGTCTAATACATACACACGATCCTAATTTGCAGTGAAATTTGGAAAATCCTGAACGTTTGTTTCTGACAATTGTCTTAAAATTTAATAACGGCATTCCAATCAAAAGATCAAGAAAACAGCCCAGTATAACCTCCAAGCGACTAGGTGACAGTTTTCCTCCTCCATACTGAAATATTGCACAAAATAAAATTCATGTTTCTGCAGTAAGAATGAAACGTGTCATTTCACTGGTTACCATTATCATTGTTATCATAGATGCAATAAAGATTCCTGCACTTTTAAAATGACTGCGAAACTGTGTTTTATGTTCGGGGGGTGAAAAAATATAAAACTGATAGGTGTAGGAGAAATATAGCAATGCACCGATAGAATCCTAAAATATGAGATTTTAAGATATTTATTTTATCAAATGAAATGACAACTCACCACAACAATGGAGACGAAATCATTAGTGATTTTACCATGGACAGCATAAAGTACACATCTACAAATAAGATAATTGTAATCAAGAGCTATGTAGACAGGAAAAAGGTTTACAAAATAAAACTGGCAAGATACGGGAAGATTGGCTCATTTTTGGTTGTTCTTCTTTTTCTAATTTCAAAAATGAATGTTGATGGTGCCACCAAGTTAGCAAGCGTTAGAAGATTGGCTGATATGCCTATAAACCCAGAAAATGGGGCTAGTAAATTTGATAAACCGTCCATGCTCGTCAGTAATCCAAACTAAACTAGAAAAAAAAAATTTCTGAAACGTCACGACATATAAAAAAAAAAGTTTTGTCAGTCAGAACATATGCGACAGGTGGTTTGGTCAATTTATAAAACTTTATTAGTGCGATTAACAAGTGATGAAGTGGTTAAAACTGCTATATTGGCCTTGGAACCTAATTATTTTCTGCCTAAGTAATGTAAGAAACTTAAGCACAATAAAACTATTTCCCATTTTCTAAAAATTTAGAGCACGCATGATTCATTATGTTTTGATTCTCATTTTGAGTGAGAATCTCATTCATTTCGACAGTTTTGGTATGAACACTTTCAACATAAAGGCGATTACGAATTAAAAACAACCAACACATTGGAATGATCATCATTATGGCCGTTGTACTGAATGTCCAAAAAATTCCATATCGAGTGTATAAATGTGACACGCAAATGGGCCCCAATATCCTTGAGAGACAACCTGAAGCGGTCATGAAACCTTGCCATGTACCTTGTGGACGTGATCCAAGAATCTTAGAGAAAATCGTCTGAATGAGAGTCAATCCAATGGGATATCCAAAGCTTGTTAACAGATATCCCAAAATAAATTCTGGAAATCCCAAAACTGGCGTCGTCTTGCACCAAGCTTGTGAATCTGGACAACCAAGAACCATCGGATCATCATCATCATAAAAAGCCATCGTTCCATCTGGAAGAAAGTATTCACGATTTAATGCCAGTCGTGGATATTTATTGCCATATGGAATATGAGCAATCCTTCCCAGAACCATTACAAGAAATCCTCCATAAATAAGAACATCATTCTCTTTGAATCTCTTGCATAACGGAGATATTGCAGTAAATGTCGCACATGCTATTATTCCACCAACGGTCATTAAAACCGCCATATACTTTAAAGCTTCCGATTTCGTCCAGGCAAATTGATCCATCGTGAGTGCTGTGCCAAGACTTTCAAGTAAAACGAAATTGAAAACGAAAACAAATAATGAGAAAATCAGCGCCCACGATGCTATGTAATCGGGTTTCGTTGATTTCCATGTTTCCTTTTCTGTTTCTTTTCCTTGAATTATCATTTGTTCTCGAGCTGCAACACGTCGATCTTGGAAGCATAATGGTAGAAACATAAATAAATTAATTATGCCTAAGAAGACATTAACCCATCCTGGGGCTGTGTACATATTAAGGTTAAAATATTTTAAAATTGTAATGCCATGTTTTCCTAGTGGCGTAAAAGCGCCTTGTATTGATGGACCAAAGATGAATCCAAGTGTCTGAGCTAATGTCAGTATTGATACAGCTTTGGTTCGTTCACTTAAAGTAGTCGCCGCCGACACATAACTACGGCATATCACTATGTTTGCTGATGACACTCCCACGAAGAATCTTGATAACAGCATCCAATATTTGGCACTTGTTCCAAATGTATCAAGCGATGAATAACTGCGCTAGCGATACAAAATATTATCATTGAAACGATAAATGGGATTCGTATTGATGGCGCCTTATTGGCCCATTTTCCAAATAACGGCGAAAATATCATTTGACCAAGTGGATTTGCAGCAACTATATATCCCATAAACTCTTTGCCAGCATGTGGATCAAGCTAAAAATAGATACAAATAATCAGCGTTTGTGAAGATGCGCAATATTATTCGCATTGACCAACCTTATCAAGATACGGCCATATAGAAGTTAATATAATTGAAAAGCCCAAAGTCATTAGAAACATCGTAAAGTAAATAATCTTAAGAGATAATTGTCTAGTGCGTTTCTCTTCATCTGTTTCTAGTATAAAGCATTTGTTTGGGTTGTTTGTACTTTGAAGGAGGCGATCGTCTACCGTAGTATTTAATTTGGTTTCTTCCATTATTGGTATTGCTTTAGGTCCGCCTGATAAGAATGCTTTTACTTATCTAAACAGATAGAAAAAAACTTTAATTTAAAAAGTTGTCAAGTCAATGTGCTTCCTTGCACTAGAAATAATTGCTAAGCACTTTGTCACTTTGTGCTGATAAAAATAAATCACTGTACATGTATTTCGTTTTAATATATTTATAACAAATTTAAAATTTGTTGTAGAATAAAGAAATATACACGTCGAGTTTAACGTTTGAGGCAATTTTCAAAGTCTTTTGCTTACCTTGATTTTAGATTTATCACTTTGATTATATTTATGCTATTTAGTTAACAATTATCTCTATAAACTATAAAATAAATCAGCATTGTTGTATCTATTATTGATTCACATTCAACCACTGCTCACTACGCGAGTAGAAGAAACACTGATTTGAAATTTCATGCTCACAATGTTTATCAATGTGTATGTGATCACGGTTTTATGTGTGCGCTTTTGGCGCCTAAAGAATGTTTGGGATAGATATATTGAACATCACAAACAAAAAAAAAATAATATTTTTATCAGCTGTTTCAGTATAAATTTGTATATGTATTTCAACATTCCCGTACATACCACCGAGCATACCACAAAACAATGAAAGAGAGTGCTTAAAAATCGAAAAAGATTGTGTAATACATACACAAGGTAAGAAACCTTGTAAGAAACAAAATAGAAAAATTATGCTCGAGGGTGAAAATTCATTATGCTCGAGAGTAAGGTTCATTTTATTCTACCTTCTTCATAATTCTCTCAACAAATCTAAATTCTAAATTTCTTAAAATTTTCAGGACACTGAAACAATTTTCCAAGCCATTTTCGCTCCTTTTGACATGTTTGTTATCAACTTTCTTGCTATCGAAAATCAGCTTTTTGATATTTCCGAATGGATATTCAATGAATAAAGTCATCGTTACTGCAGCGAGAATAATCTTCAAAATTTCATTGAGATCAATCTGCAAGGAAAAAAAATATTAAGATTAATAGAAATGTATGCAGTATATACTTTGAAATAAAAACTTATTAGTTACACAACTTACAATTGCTACTAATAAAATCAAAATGAACAGAAGTTAAGAGTCCCAATATTATAATGAAAAACAGCAAATTGAGTCAAATAATTCCATAAGACAAATTCGTCGAAATCATAAATCCTCGCCATTCGGAAAGTTAATAATAAAATCTGAAAATCAAATTTTTAAAATCGTTCTAAAGTTTTATAAATAAATATTTAATGTAAATTTTACTTTTACGTCCAGCTTGTGCCGCAAAGATAATCCAACAGAAGATTAAACACCAAGTGATTGGAGCAATTGCAGCAAAGAATGAAGCGCTTATTGGATCATAAGTAACAGAAAAAGCGCACATCATTATAGTTGCTATGAAATTTAGGCATGTGATGAACCATCCAGTTAGAACTTGTTTTCGTGTAAGTTTAACGTCTTTGTATTTTCTTAGATAATAACCCAATATAATTCCCATTGCGTAAACAGTAAATCGATAAGGTGGAATGATAACATCATGCTTGCAACATCAAACAATTTTGAAACTCTGAAATACAATTTCATTTATCAAAATTAAGAAATAAAAATATTTAATAAAATTAATATACACTCACGTTCCACCAAATAAAAACAAGACAGAAAGTTCCTTTACAAAGACTGTATAAAATCTTGCAATAGTTGCAATAGCTGCCAATCCAGAGATAGTTAAAATTCCATGTTTTGGATACTTATATAAAAATATTATCAAAAAAGGAAGCAACAAGAATAGCTCAAAGTCGGTTCCAACATGATGAGTGTGCGTCATGCAAACATTTTCAAAACCAAACCAATTGTGAATCATTAAAACATTTCTCCACCAAGTTGTTTTACAGAGTTCTGATTGATAAGTTATTAACATGTTCCATTGTGGTCCACTCCCAATAACGGAAGAATAAAAGTTCCAAACAACATTAAAGCTGCAACTGGTGGAAATATTCTAATGTATCTTCCAGCAATTTCTTTTGGATATGAATCTTCTTTGACCTCGTTGCAATCGTCCAATGAACGAATAGGCAACTAGCATTCCACTAATCATTATGAAAGCATCTGTAAAAGATAACTTGATCGTACAATTGTTGAGAGTTGCGTTGCTGCGAGCAGGTTCATTTCTCTCTTATTGCTTATAGGATTAAAATCAATTTCCATGCATTTGTGAAGATAATTAATAAAATCGTGTTTAGAAATCTTATTCCATGAAGTGTTGGTATGTTCGCCGTTTGATGGCCTAACTGAAAAATATCACGACCATTTTTAATCAAGAAAATGCTGTCAACCATTCACTAAGTAAAAGAAATGAAATAATGAAATTTAAACAAAAATGAAATCTTTCAACAACAAACTTGCTTTCATTTTTAGATTTTCCATCGTAAATTGTTGAAATGATGACAGTTAAAAAATGGCAAAATAATCCGCTGCGAAAGTAATGAAATTAATTAATTTCAAAGTTTTGTTTGAGTCCAATTGTCTTTGTCTTACAATGCTAAAATTGTGTACCGGCCAACTTTGAAAACCAATTTATCTCCTTGATCTGACACACATATTTTCATTGATTCTGACATCAAAACTACTCCAGTTCCAGTTGACCAGTTTGAAAGCTTCTCACTAAGGCATTTCAACATCCTTAAAACTACACTTTGAAGGAACGCAAAGTCCCCAATTAATTTGTGAAGTTTTCGGTTTGTATACATGATGAGGCTTTAATATTTCAATTCAACAGTTTAGTCAATAGATTTTAGCCAAGTTCGTTACAACTACGTTAGTAATGAATTTTATAACTTTCATATGACAGCGACATCAAACGAATTTGCTCTAAATCTTTAGAGTTCTTTTGAACTGAGGGCTGAATATAAGCAGACAATATTTTCCTTGAAATGTGACTTTTCGCAACTGAATTAAGGCACTGATCGAAATCTCCATACTGATTTACGTTTCCATTTAAAATTCCACTCGATAGCTTCGCACTCGCATCATGCACTAAAATTTATTTTATTTTTTTAAATTTATTTCATAATCATGTTTTTATTATTTAATTTAAAATTTCTCACTTTCCATTGCCCACAATTCAGAATTTTCTAAAGAATAAAGAAGCTCTTCAGAAGCTTCACGACATTTTTTCGACACTCCATCACTCGACAATTGAAAAGGCGGAAGAATTTTAAGAAGCTTTTTACCAAAAACACTGAGATGATCTTTTAATTCATTTTCATTAGAGCAAAAGTTCTGTGTAATATTTTGAATCGATGCTCTTTGTTTGACAATTATAGACTCGCAAGTAGCAATTAGACAAATGACCAAAAATATTTTTGAAAACATTTCTTCTAAATTTAATTCCTTGCACAACAGCAAACAACCATCAGTGAGTGTTCAAACAAGACTGAAAATTTAAATATATGAAGTGAACTAAGAAAGTTTTTTTTTTCATGTGTTATTTATTTGTGGGGCTAAATCACATCAAACGAAATAATGAAAAGCAGGAAAGACTTGCGTGATCAGCTTTGTAGGTATGAAGGTATGCATGATTAATTGTTATTTTATTGTATCGCGAACTTTTAAAATATGGCTTTAAAATCAAAATTTTATGACAAATTTTTTATGGTTTGACTAGTAAATCTGGTAAAAAATAAACTATGAATTTACATCTGAAATAGCATGAAACTATTATTCGGTTTATCATTTGCAATTTCTGTTTAATGTTGAACTAAACTCTGTTGCAGTAAAGTTATGAATTATTATTGAATAATTAAAAATATTTAACATTTCAATATATTTTTATTTATTTTGTCATGTTGATAGCAGATAAGCAAAAGCTAAAATGCTGCTAAAATTCAATTACAAACCGGTCCTAAAAAATCAACTTCACATATCTTTCTTTTAATCTGCAGCATTGAACCTTCAGTATTTCCATTAAAATTTGTAATTTTTTTTTTTGAAAACAATTAAATTTATGTTGTAATAATCTGTAATAGTTAAGTTAGTTTTTCGATTTTTGTTTGCTCGAAAAATGATTGATCAATTATGATGTCAGACAATCAAAAACCAAATCCAACACAGCAAGAAATTTAAACAAGTTTTTCATTACTCAGATGGGAGAGTTGTAATGATTTATTCAAAGAGACGAACTTATGATATGCATATCAGTTTAATATCGAGGAAAATATTAGGACACAAAACATCATTTACAATACTTTTAATGTTGTTTTCATACATAGTTCTTAGAAAAGCATAAAATGTGCTTTTACACTATGAGCCTTTTAATCAATGTTTAAGCTTTTAAACATAGACCAATATAGACCAATTCTTTATTTATTTATTTATTCTATGTTTTTAAAGCTCGCTGAACTATTTTTGCTAAAATGTTCGCCTTGGTGCCCATCTCTTCGTCTCTGTGTGAGCACTCATTAAAACTTGGAAAGGGTGCATTTAATACTACTTAAGTAGTCTTAAATGCACCCTTTCCAAGTTTTAATGAGTGCTCACACAGAGACGAAGAGATGGGCACCAAGGCGAACATTTTAGCAAAAATAGTTCAGCGAGCTTTAAAAACATAGAATAAATAAATAAATAAAGAATTGGTCTATATTGGTCTATGTTTAAAAGCTTAAACATTGATTAAAAGGCTCATAGTGTAAAAGCACATTTTATGCTTTTCTAAGAACTATGTATGAAAACAACATTAAAAGTATTGTAAATGATGTTTTGTGTCCTAATATTTTCCTCGATATTAAACTGATATGCATATCATAAGTTCGTCTCTTTGAATAAATCATTACAACTCTCCCATCTGAGTAATGAAAAACGTGTTTAAATTTCTTGCTGTTTTGGATTTGGTTTTTGATTGTCTGACATTATAATTGATCAATCATTTTTCGAGCAAACAAAAATCGAAAAACTAACTTAACTATTACAGATTATTACAACATAAATTTAATTGTTTTCAAAAAAAAAAATTACAAATTTTAATGGAAATACTGAAGGTTCAATGCTGCAGATTAAAAGAAAAATATGTGAAGTTGATTTTTTAGGACCGGTTTGTAATTGAATTTTAGCAGCATTTTAGCTTTTGCTTATCTGCTATCAACATGACAAAATAAATAAAAATATATTGAAATGTTAAATATTTTTAATTATTCAATAATAATTCATAACTTTACTGCAACAGAGTTTAGTTCAACATTAAACAGAAATTGCAAATGATAAACCGAATAATAGTTTCATGCTATTTCAGATGTAAATTCATAGTTTATTTTTTTACCAGATTTACTAGTCAAACCATAAAAGAAATTTGTCATAAAATTTTGATTTTAAAGCCATATTTTAAAAGTTCGCGATACAATAAAATAACAATTAATCATGCATACCTTCATACCTACAAAGCTGATCACGCAAGTCTTTCCTGCTTTTCATTATTTCGTTTGATGTGATTTAGCCCCACAAATAAATAACACATGAAAAAAAAAACTTTCTTAGTTCACTTCATATATTTAAATTTTCAGTCTTGTTTGAACACTCACTGATGGTTGTTTGCTGTTGTGCAAGGAATTAAATTTAGAAGAAATGTTTTCAAAAATATTTTTGGTCATTTGTCTAATTGCTACTTGCGAGTCTATAATTGTCAAGCAAAGAGCATCGATTCAAAATATTACACAGAACTTTTGCTCTAATGAAAATGAATTAAAAGATCATCTCAGTGTTTTTGGTAAAAAGCTTCTTAAAATTCTTCCGCCATTTCAATTGTCGAGTAATGAAGTGTCGAAAAAATGTCGTGAAGCTTCTGAAGAGCTTCTTTATTCTTTAGAAAATTCTGAATTGTGGGCAATGGAAAGTGAGAAATTTTAAATTAAATAATAAAAACATGATTATGAAATAAATTTAAAAAATAAAATAAATTTTAGTGCATGATGCGAGTGCGAAGCTATCGAGTGGAATTTTAAATGGAAACGTAAATCAGTATGGAGATTTCGATCAGTGCCTTAATTCAGTTGCGAAAAGTCACAACTTTCAAGGAAAATATTGTCTTGCTTATATTCAGCCCTCAGTTCAAAAGAACTCTAAAGATTTAGAGCAAATTCGTTTGATGTCGCTGTCATATGAAAGTTATAAAAGTTCATTTACTAACGTAAGTTGTAACGAACTTGGCTAAAATCTATTGACTAAACTGTTGAATTGAAATATTAAAGCCTCATCATGTTATACCGAAAACTTCACAAATTAATTGGGGACTTTGCGTTCCTTCAAAGTGTAGTTTTAAGGATGTTGAAATTGTCCTTAGTGAGAAGCTTTCAAACTGGTCAACTGGAACTGGAGTAAGTTTTGATGTCAGAATCAATGAAAATATGTGTCAGATCAAGGAGATAAATTGGTTTTCAAAGTTGGACCGGTACACAATTTTAGCATTGTAAGACAAAGACAATTGGACATCAAACAAAACTTTGAAATTAATTAATTTCATTACTTTCGCAGCGGATTATTTGTTGCCATTATTTTAACTGTCATCATTTCAACAATTTACGATGGAAAATCTAAAAATGAAAGCAAAAGTTTGTTGTTGAAAGATTTCAATTTTTGTTTAAATTTCATTATTTCATTTCTTTTACTTAGGTGAATGGTTAACAGCATTTTCTTTGATTAAAAATGGTCGTGATATTTTTTCAGTTAGGCCATCAAACGGCGACATACCAACACTTCATGGAATAAGATTTCTAAACACGATTTTATTAATTATCTCTCACAAATGCATGGAAATTGATTTTAATCCTATAAGCAATAAGAGAGAAATGAACCTGCTCGCAGCAACGCAACTCTCAACAATTGTACGATCAAGTTATCTTTATACAGATGCTTTCATAATGATTAGTGGAATGCTAGTTGCCTATTCGTTCATTGGACGATTGCAACGAGGTCAAAAGATTAATATTCCAAAAGAAATTGCTGGAAGATACATTAGAATATTTCCACCAGTTGCAGCTTTAATGTTGTTTGGAACTTTTATTCTTCCGTTAATTGGGAGTGGACCACAATGGAACATGTTAATAACTTATCAATCAGAACTCTGTAAAACAACTTGGTGGAGAAATGTTTTAATGATTCACAATTGGTTTGGTTTTGAAAATGTTTGCATGACGCACACTCATCATGTTGGAACAGACTTTGAGCTATTTCTTGTTGCTCCCTTTTTGATAATATTTTTATATAAGTATCCAAAACATGGAATTTTAACTATCTCTGGATTGGCAGCTATTGCAACTATTGCAAGATTTTATACAGTCTTTGTAAAGGAACTTTCTGTCTTTGTTTTATTTGGTGGAACGTGAGTGTATATTAATTTTATTAAATAATTTTATTTCTTAATTTTGATAAATGAAATTGTATTTCAGAGTTTCAAAATTGTTTGATGTTGCAAGCATGATGTATATCATTCCACCTTATCGATTTACTGTTTACGCAATGGGAATTATATTGGGTTATTATCTAAGAAAATACAAAGACGTTAAACTTACACGAAAACAAGTTCTAACTGGATGGTTCATCACATGCCTAAATTTCATAGCAACTATAATGATGTGCGCTTTTTCTGTTACTTATGATCCAATAAGCGCTTCATTCTTTGCTGCAATTGCTCCAATCACTTGGTGTTTAATCTTCTGTTGGATTATCTTTGCGGCACAAGCTGGACGTAAAAGTAAAATTTACATTAAATATTTATTTATAAAACTTTAGAACGATTTTAAAAATTTGATTTTCAGATTTTATTATTAAACTTTCCGAATGGCGAGGATTTATGATTTCGACGAATTTGTCTTATGGAATTTATTTGACTCAATTTGCTGTTTTTCATTATAATATTGGGACTCTTAGAACTTCTGTTCATTTTGATTTTATTAGTACAATTGTAAGTTGTGTAACTAATAAGTATTTATTTCAAAGTATATATCTGCAATACATTTCTATTAAATCTTAACATTTTTTTCCTTGCAGATTGATCTCAATGAAATTTTGAAAATTATTCTCGCTGCAGTAACGATGACTTTATTCATTGAATATCCATTCGGAAATATCAAAAAGCTGATTTTCGATAGCAAGAAAGTTGATAACAAACATGTCAAAAGGAGCGAAAATGGCTTGGAAAATTGTTTCAGTGTCCTGAAAATTTTAAGAAATTTAGAATTTAGATTTGTTGAGAGAATTATGAAGAAGGAAGAATAAAATTGTTCTGCCCTTTAATTTATGATGCAAAAATTTCGGGGATTAATGAAATAAAGAATTTTGTTTACAGTTGTTACTCTTAAAATATTACTGTTTTTTTTCTTCCTTCTATTTAGTTTTTAGTTTACAGGGGCACAAATTAGATACAAATAAGGAAATAAGGTCTTGCGGTTAGCATGTTCCACATTTCAAAATCCTTTTTGCACTGCGCACCAAAAAAAAAACTACTTATATATGTATGTCATATATGTAAAAATAGATATATATATTCATATATTATATGATATATATATATTTACCATTTATGTAATGGCAATTTACATAATTTAAAAATTATTCCTTTTCTGTAGTTCCAAAAAATTAACGCATTTTTTCAAATTGAAAATGATGTGACGCTACTGAAGTCTTATGTAGAAACTGAAAAGTTAGCAAGATATTCTAGAAAAGCCTTTATGTAGTAAAACTGTCCAATAGGAAGGTTTTCTAGTAAGCGCTTTATTAATTTTTACATGCTATAATTTTATACTTTCGCCCCTACTATTTCCCCTACAAAGTCCTCTCTCTCTCATATAAATAATGGTGCACCGACGAAAAATCTTCTCATTCTTCAAAGTTCCATCGTCAACAGTGTTTGTCAGTGTTGTCTCAAAGTAAAAATTAATAAGAAAAACAAGCAAGTCAGAAGTTAGCAATTCTACCGTCTTATTAAATTAAAAAAAAACAAGCCGATCAAGATGCGCGAAATTGTACACATCCAGGGTAAAGATCGTCAGATGCGTCGTTAGAAATTTGCGACAAATTTGCTAGAAAAATACTTATTTTCTGCTTTGTCTTGTCTCTTTCAACAGCTGGTCAATGCGGAAACCAGATCGGAGCTAAGGTGAGTGTCTAAAAAACGTATAAGTGCATCAAAACTTGAATAAAAAAAAAAATGGAGATTTTCACCGGAACAATGGAATAATAAGAACAATTGATGGACTTTTGAGCGAGTGTTAGTGAGGCTCGACTGTTTTGTCATTTTTCAAGCGAAAGTACAAAAGTTTTCGTTAAAATCTTGCGGAATTACGGGATTTTGCATAGTATTTTATCGATTTAACATTTTTCCCAGTTTCCTAATTGTGTAAATGTCGCTGAATTTGCGAATATTTGTCCCAGCAAAAAGCCGTTAGAGCGAACCAATACATAGACAAACACGCCCATGTTCTGACATTAATAAAAAAACGTTCTGCATGCAGCAGTGCCGCGCTATGTAGGTAGCGTCAGGTTCACAAATACCTCTCTTGCAAAACTGCAGCACAACCGCAGACAGTTGCGTCCATCTTGCTTTTTTATAACCATGTAAATAAGACAAACATTTCTAAACCGGCATACAAAATTTGCGAAATTATTTGATTTCGTGAAATTCCCGTTTTCTGCCTGCAACATCCACATCATTGGATTCTGGCCCATTTATCATATTCGCGAAACTGAATTTCAAGATCTTTTTTTTTTTCACCATGTCCGATGATCTCATTCAAAATTTTCTGTCTATGTGTGGTGTCGCAGCGAAAAAAATTAAAATTCATGAAAGAGAGTTGTGGTGTTTAAGCAGACTGGAGCCTCACGAGCTGTGGCGGTGGTGATGAAATCATTTAAAGCTACCATAAAAAGTAGCGGAGCAATTTATTCACCATAAATGGGCATTTCGCTGATGGTGCAGCATTCGCTTTTTAAACTCCATCTTTGCTTCATTCCCACACAACACAAAGAAGCTCACGAGCATCATAAAAAAATTCCCGTTAATCCACTAATAATATTGAAGTTTTTTAAAGAACCGGGTTGGAATTTTTTTTGTTGTGTAGCTATCAATAGTCTGATTGAATTCTTAGCACGCATGTCATTTGTTTTTTGTGTGACGCACTTGAATGTGTCGCTTCTAGGTGGTGGGTGCAATATTATTGAGTTTTCGGGGGTTGATTTGTGCCAGGTGGTAACATTCTCTTGATTGTACCCGCCACGGAATAGAGGGCAATTATAATGACGCTCATGAATGCGCTCGTTCGTTCGTATAACATAATTATTAGCTGAACCATCCGACGGTAACGAAATGTATGAATGTATAAATATGGTTGAAGAATGTAAATACAAGACGATGGACCGGTTCATCTGCATGAAATCTCTTCACAACGTTCCACATCATCAATTTTTTAAAAGAGGGAAACCAAAAAAATAAAATAAATTAATAACCTAAAAAGGTGTTATTGGTCAATTTTTCTATCATGATGAATTTGTATTTTCCCATTGAAAGAAAATTTGAACTCCGAAAAATCAATGCGATATAAGTGGTACAATAACATAATGTTTATAATTAACAAACGTCACCATGGTGATAATAGAAAAAAAGCCGCATCGCTTTTTCGGGTCGTGTCTAAGTAATACAATTTACTAATTTAATTTATTTCCATTTTCCTAAAACAGTTCTGGGAAATCATCTCTGATGAACACGGTATCGACGCAACTGGCGCATACCATGGCGATTCTGATTTGCAGCTTGAGCGCATCAATGTTTATTACAACGAGGCCAGCGGTGGCAAATATGTACCACGCGCTGTATTGGTGGATTTAGAACCAGGAACCATGGACTCGGTTCGTTCAGGTCCATTCGGACAAATTTTCCGTCCCGATAACTTTGTCTTTGGACAATCGGGAGCCGGTAACAACTGGGCCAAGGGTCATTACACAGAAGGCGCCGAGCTTGTCGATTCCGTTTTGGATGTCGTTCGCAAGGAAGCCGAATCATGCGATTGCCTTCAAGGATTCCAACTGACACATTCACTCGGTGGCGGTACTGGATCTGGCATGGGAACACTCTTAATCTCAAAGATCCGTGAGGAATATCCCGATCGTATCATGAACACCTACTCAGTCGTACCCTCACCAAAAGTATCAGATACCGTCGTTGAGCCCTACAATGCCACATTATCTGTTCACCAGCTGGTCGAAAACACAGATGAAACTTATTGCATTGATAATGAAGCTCTCTACGATATCTGCTTCAGAACACTCAAGCTCACCACACCAACATACGGCGATTTGAATCATCTCGTCTCACTCACCATGTCTGGAGTCACAACCTGTTTGCGATTCCCTGGCCAGTTGAATGCTGATTTACGTAAGCTTGCTGTCAACATGGTTCCATTCCCACGTTTACATTTCTTCATGCCCGGATTTGCTCCTTTAACATCACGTGGCTCACAACAATATCGTGCTTTGACCGTTCCTGAACTTACTCAACAAATGTTCGATGCCAAGAACATGATGGCTGCCTGCGACCCACGTCATGGACGTTACCTTACAGTTGCTGCTGTTTTCCGTGGACGCATGTCAATGAAGGAAGTCGATGAGCAAATGCTCAATATTCAAAATAAGAATTCAAGCTATTTCGTCGAATGGATCCCAAACAACGTTAAGACAGCCGTTTGTGACATTCCACCTCGTGGTTTGAAAATGTCAGCTACATTCATTGGTAACTCAACAGCCATTCAAGAACTCTTCAAGCGTATCAGTGAACAATTCACAGCTATGTTCCGTCGTAAAGCTTTCTTGCATTGGTACACTGGTGAAGGTATGGACGAAATGGAATTCACTGAAGCAGAGAGCAACATGAATGATTTGGTATCAGAATATCAACAATACCAGGAAGCAACAGCTGATGAGGACGCAGAATTCGATGAGGAACAAGAGGCCGAAGTTGATGAGAACTAAATTTTCCATTTTGTCAACTCTCCCCATCAATTTATAATTATCAGTTTTACTTCAACTTTTATAACTCCACTGCCTGCATAAAGGATTTTAGTCCCCTTTTTCTCATTTATTTGTCCCCGCACACGACACGATTCCACAAACACAAAAATGATCTTCAAGCAATTCCAAGAAATGTGAAAAAAACATAATTAACAAAAAATATGAATTAACACAATCACGATATTGAAAAAAGTCTTGCGCGATAAAAAGTTTCTTTTTCTTAATTCTTTTCCCGTCCTTGGCAGTATTTTTATGCACAAACCAATTTCGAGAGTGAAAATTTTCCTTAAACAAAAATCGAATGCAAAAAAAATTTGAAACTCGACACAAAAAAAAAAAAACTTGTGGATTTGTAATAAAACAGAAACAGTTGCATTGAAAATCATGCTTTAATTAACTAAAAATATTTTTGTGGCTTTTTATTTTTCATTTGCTGAGGATATCAAAAATTCCTGGTAGATGAAACCCCAAAGAAAAACCATTCTAAGTTTTTCAGGTGCTTTGTTTTGTGTGGCCTTTTTTGATTTCTGAAAATGGGCTTAGAATAGCTTAGAGCAATTATGTTTAAGTAATTGTGCGCTTCAATTCTATTGGTTTTTGGTAAAATTTCAACTCAAGAAATAAAAAAAAAAACAATAATGAAAAGTTTATTGGACTAGAAAACTATTTTTGGCGATTTTTATTCAAATGTCCATTGTCTCTTTTCAGATGACTTTTATTTAGGTTGTTTCAATTCAATTCAAAATGTCTTGTTTTGTATTATTAATCAAGAAGTTTTAAACATGTCCAAAGTTTCCATATTTAGCCGAGTGGTCAACTGTAACCGAGGGTGGTGACTTGCAGATAAACGGTGCGAGGGAATTAATTAGGATACTTTTTTTCCAGACGAAACATTCCGCGCAAGTTGCATTAGATACTTTGTCCATATTCGGGTTCACAATGAAATGCGCGAACTGAGAAAAAAACAGCAGCCAGTGATGGTTGCATAATTTATTGATTTTTTTTTATATGTTCAGACAGCAAAATCTCGTCTGGGATTTGTTGGAGAATTTACTTCCATACTCAGACCATAAAAACATCTTATTTTCTCCTACAGTAAATGCTCCATAATGTCGATACCCTGGTCGAAACTAAGCACACGAGGGAATTAATTATGCAATTTTATTCACCTTCGCTTTTAGTTCAGTAAACAAATATTGACAACACCATTAGAAACTGTGAGTCATCATCCAGTGCAACGATGCCAGTTTTTCCATCCCTTTTATTATTATTCACAACTCAAGAGTGAAGGAAGTAAAAAAAAAATGAAATTGCGTAAGATAACAAAAATATTCTTAAGAATTTTCTTTCTGGCATATATCGTCATCTCATCAGCAATTTCCGAAAGACATTTTACACCAGAAAGCACTTCTAATTACTTCACAACGTGCTAATTGGTTTTCACAATGAGTGGTTCTTTGAGATTTAGAACAAAATAAACACCAGTCACCAATAAAGAGTAGCATTTTTATAGCATTCTCTCGCTTGTCATCAAGATGCTTTTTTACATCCAGTAGAGCAAAGCAATCATACAATTTAAATTCCTAATCGCGACAGATCTTTTTGTTTTTGTTATTTGTAAGCTCAATCATGTGTTGCCAGATGAATAATTAACAGTAATTATCGAGGCAACGTCCTTAATTAAATGATCTAAAAAATACATAAAATTGAAATTTCCATCAAGCAATACATTTTCATAAGCGACCGAATGTCATTTTAGGAAGACGACACCAATAAATTCAAATTTATTGTCACATACGGCCGCAAGAAGCCAATGACATTAACAACAACAATAACATTAAGCAAAGCGACATCAAATAATTTCTAATTCCATTGCCATCGTTAGCAATTTAGAAAAAATAAAATTCAAATCCATGAGGGCTGAAGAGAAATGAAATTTGATGGGAAATGCCTCAATAAATAATTGATTGTCAACCCAATGTGTGATTGTTCTAGTGTGTAGGGGTAATAAGAATTGCTTGTATCAAATTTTAAGGCACCAATAAACTTGTTTTCTGTAGAATAATGCTTGTGGGCGAAATCTCGCTCACGAGTTCCACAGCATTCGATTTCAGCACTTTGATGACTAATGGGGTCCACTGATCCGATTGCCAAACCGAGACATTAAACAACTTGCAGCATGGTCATAGTTGGTTAATTTCCTGTGAAAATCATTCAGCTGTTGTTGCTATTCATTGAGCAATCGATTTGATTTTTCTTAAATGGATAGATTGTATCAAAAATGTAGGCAAAATGAATGGTAGTCAATGGTCACTCATTTGTTTGCTGTGGGAAGTTTAAGTTAATAAGAAAGTAATCAGGTGGCATAAATGTTTTGTTTGATATGTTTTTGTTTACCCTAAACCTCACCCAATGACAAATTTTTAAATTTTTTACCCCACGAAATTTAATCGATTTTAAATGAATGCAATATTTTTCAATTCTGAATAAAATGTTTCCCTGCTGTTAACATGCTCAATTTAAGAAATCGCAAAGATTTGTTTTCCTTTCTTATTCATTTATCATGCAATGATGAGCATTCGGTGAATTGAGTATGAATTGAATTGATGGTGTTAATAGCTCTCGTGGTTGAATTTTTATTGCTGGTTATTTTTAGAATACAGACATGCCAGCCAACCTATTGTCTCGTGCCTGCTTTCTAACACAACCTTTTTTTCTCTCTTTTTAATTCCTAAATTTATCGTCCTCGATAGCGATTAAAGAAGAGAAATTCCCACAAAATAAAAATAAAATCTACTTTTTTTTTTGACTTCACAAAAGACATGAAACACTTCTTTTAAAAGCACACAGTCAAATATGGCAACAGAGGAAAACAATTGAAATGAGACGTTTTAAGTCTCGGCACAGAACATCGCGATAAATATGGCTTGATGACATAATTGTTGTTTCTTTAAAAATTTTAGTGTTAACTTCAAGCGAGCGATTCTGTCTAGTTATTTTTAGTTCGCAAATTTCCGATTAATTTTAATTTGCTTGCTGTTGTGAGTTGCATTAATAATCTTGAGACTTTGTTGATGAATTGTATGCGTGGGTGTTGGTTTTAATATTTATTATATGTATGTATAAGTGTAATTGAGATAGTCATTTGATCGGTTTGGTGAAAAAATAAATTGGGGATTATTTATTATATTTTCGTTTGAAACTCAAAATCGTAAATGCAGAGAATCAAATACATTGTGCCCGAATCACTGTACAAACCCATCAATTCCATTCACTCAATTTTTAAATCAAGTTTCGCTTGAAGCTTTTTATGGCGGAGACGCAATATTTTATGTGTCATTATTAGGTTTTTGCCTGTTTTTTCACTACATACTCAAGCTCGGAGATGAATGAAGGCGTACTGTAGTACTTTGAGAATTCTCTTTATTTGTGGTGGCAGTTTCAAGCACGTTCATTCAGATTTTGTAGCATGCTTGATTGAACTTTCTATTTGTAGTTCGCGTGCATATTACTTTATTTTGAAATTCATCCCAATTTGGTCATTTCGTGGCATGTTTTTTTTTCTCTCGCCATTTACGTTGATTCAAGTGACAGATGGTAAATGATCTCATAGTTTTGTGACATTGTTGTTGAGAAGTTGCGCTGCTATTAAGCTTTTTGAGAGATGACGTTTGGAAAAAAATTGATATCAGTCAAAATTTCCGATTCCCGCATGGATATAATTGCATTGGCATCAAAATTTTTCGAAAACTTTTAATAATAACTTTGCCAAAAAAAAGAAGTTAAATTTCGATTTTTTGCGACAATGCGGCAAAACTCAATTAAGACTTAGTAAAAAAAAATAATTCTCTAGAATATGGAACAACCGATTCTGACAAAATTTAGATTGCGCCTCACCCACGCTCATTTTTGCAACCCCAAAAACGGCCAACGTAGATATTTTATATTTTCCAGAGTTCAACAGCCGACTATCGATCGAGTTTGGAATGGAAAACTTTTTTTTTCCTTTCGCTCTCACAAATGTGCCTGCTCAGCTTGCTACTCAGCATATGCGATAGCTGAGAACTTTCACGTGCACCAGCTAGCAGTAAAAAAAAATGTTTCGAGGAGAGAAATGTGAAAATGTTGCACTCGATATTGATTTTTCTTATGCTTTTGCTCGAGCGACCTGTACTGAAATTTCATGACTATCAATGCTGCACACTTGCTAAAAATATCTAAAATAAAAATCGCATGTAAGCGCAAATAGCGAAAACAAAAAAAGTTTCTTTTTATTTAACCATGTATTTTTTTTTTCATTGTGTGCACTTCCAATTGATAAGATATTTACATTGCTAAAACAAAAAGAGGACACAAAAAACTCGATAAGTGCAAATCACGTCATTTTAGTCATTGTGTACAAATGTCTGGAAAACATTGCTAAATGGTATCATATTTTCCTATTAGAATGATACAATTAAATGTCAGATGTAATTTAATTAGCTGATCTATTCCGAAACGCGACATGACCCAATAATGGCAATTCTTCAATTAATGATGAAATTTACGTTACGCTCTTAATTAATTTATCTTTAATTGATAAATTAGGAAATTCTATTTTTTACTTGTATATCGATTTGAGTTTGCCGGCACCTATGTATATAATTTGCTTCAATACTTTTTTTTTCTTCGGTTCAATTCATTAGCCTTTAATTTGCCCACAAATTGCTAATCTTTGCTTTTATTTTTGTTGCACAATAAAATTTTTCCTTTTGATTGTGGGCAGTTTGAACGATAATCATTTCCACTTTGTCAATTAATTATTAATGATGTTGTTTCTCTGCATTATTACCACTGGCGATGTTAGGCCTTAAAAATAGACATCCCACGCACTTAAAAATAATGCTTATTTCTATATGGGTTAAACGTTAAAGCTTAAAGGCAGCGTCAGTTTATTAACAGACTTGCAGTGCATAATCACAATAAATTATAGACATGGCACATCATCAATTTTAAGACATCATCAGGCTGAGGTAATTCTGCTAATTCAAATCAATAGTTAATCTGAAAAACCCCTAACGCGTCACCATGTCACACCACATTATTCAAAACTTCGATGTTCTTTTTTAATTACTTTACTTAGCTGTCAAATATGCCTTTTATTGGGCACTCGATTATAAATTGCAGTTTACATCATGTTTCCATTTTCTTTATAAGTCTATGGATAATGCATACATTTATTGAGCTGTATTTTTTGTGAAGATTCCATTAGCTTTAGCTCAATGTAGTATGCTTCGCGAGCAACGTTGGATCGATTATGAGCGTAAACGAAATAAATGAATTAAAATAATGTCAGCCACACCTTGAAATGCAATAAACTTTTTTCTTCATATACGGTTAGTAATTTGTAAGTCACCTTGGTGAATTTCGGGTTTTTATGGGTATATTAATAACGTTTTTTTCTATGTTTCCAAAATTTCATCCTCAAATTTAAAGGAAAAACAAATTAAATTCATGTGAAAATCCCATTAGAGAGTGCGCTCTTGGAAAAGCGAAGAGCTTGGTCAGAGAATTTAGAAGAGAAGCCCTCATTTGATTGCCTAATGACCATTTAGGTTAATTATTGACACTCTGGTCGCATGATTTTGCACTTTATATTTAAAGAAACATAAGTTTACTCCACAACTGAGACATGTGCAGTTGTGCCTTATATGGTTTTGGCGACAGACAAACGCACAGTGTGCTCTTGTTGTGATGTAACATTTAAGCGAATAATTTTTCTTTTGCTGTTTTTATTGATTCATGTTTTTGTCGTTCTTTTATAAAATCTCGAAATATTAAAAATCGTACATCATTCATTGCAATGTTTTGAACAAACTGATGCCAAATGGTACCAACGAAAAGTCATTGCCAAAATGTATTGTGAATTTTCAAGGAAACATTTTTCGGCTCCTCGGGTAAAAATTTATTAGCTAAAATAATGGAAGAATTATGCAAATTATTTTATGTGCTATAGTGCTGTATGAATGTTCAAACAACAAATCCTGCAGTGGCTGAACTCTGAAAAAAATTTAAAATTCTGTGCGATTATTGCCACATTTTGATCATTTCTCAATTTTCTTTCTTGATTGGGTGAATTTGGAATTTCCATTGCACAACGCAAACGAGAAATAGCCCTAAGATTGGGTAATCGAAAATACGGAAAAGTAAAACGATGTGCTCAAAATAGATGAAATGTTGCTCAGAATAAACTTCAATGAATTTACATTGTATCAAAGACCCAACAAATCTTGCTCTGTCTAACAAATATTTTACTTTTATTCGAAATTATCAGTACAATGCCACACAATGATGGGAAAATAAATCCTTAATTTCAAAGGAGAAGTAAGTGAAAAACACAGTACCTTCGTGTGAAATTCGTTTTTATTAGTTTTATTTAGATAAATATGAAAGCAATAAACATTGATCTATGTTTTGATTTATTAAAAAATAAAAAAAATATTTAATAAAAGATTTAAACGTTTTGCGATTTAGTTTCGAATATTTTTGAGCTCTCTTGAAGCAACTGCTGCGACCAGAGCGGCACCTCTTCCACTTCCGTCTTCTGATAGAACAAATTGAAACTTATAATGAGATGGAATCAATTCTTTGACTTTCTGTGTCATCATGTCCTTGAATGTCGGATGGTAACGATAAACAGATCCATCAACACCAATTGTGATTTCATCAAAGCCCATCTTAAGAATTAAAGTTGCAATAGCTGCAGACACCAAATGAGCCGCTCGACGACTGACACGCTCACATACATAGCGGACGTTGACGCAATCAACTTCAGATGGATTCTTGATACCTAAATCTATCAAAATATCCCTCGTGTGCGAAATATCTTCCGGCGATTGTGATTCGATTTCTGATAAGAATTTTGTAAAAAATTGATTGCGTTTTTTCATTTGATCCGATAATTTTCCTTCAAATAAAAGTCCAGATTTTGCGAGTTTAACAAGTATCAAACGCACAAGTTCTCCTTGATACATTCCCGATATCATTTTCTCAAAGAGTTGATTCCTGGGATTCAAACTGTTTTGATCAATTTCTCTGTCATATTGTGTTGTGATGAAATCCAAAGATCCATGTTCCCCGAATGCTCCCCATTCAGTGTTAATTATTACTAAATCTTCGGGTGAAGCCGTCGTTTTTTCAAAGAACTCGGCATTGCGTACGTTTTCAACATAACATGCATTACTGCCCGTACCTTAAATTAAATTGAAGGCAATTTGATAAGAATGTTGACAATAAAACAAATTAATGAATTACCCAAGATAACTCCTATTTTGCAATTGCGATATTTCCAGGCACATGACATTAAAGTGCCTGTTGTATCATTCAGTAGAGCGCACACGAGAATTTTCACGTCCTGTGGAAAACTCGGATTTTGTTAACAAATTTTGTTGGAATAGAAAATTTTATTCTTCTTACATTTCGCTTTCTAATTGCAGCTTCCAATAAATCGACCACATTTGCATTCACGACGCCTTCACATTTGAAACCTTTTGTCCATTTTATAAGAAGACCTTGAGTCAAACCTTGCTGACGGCAAGGAAATGAAAAAGTAAATCCTAGTGGAAGTCTCTCATCTTGAATCCCTTGCTCCTTTGTGAATTCGGCTAAACATTTTGCGATATGATCAAATAAATCCTCTCCAGAACCAGTCATTAAACTTTGTGGAATTGCATAAATCTTTGATCGAAAATCATAATCCTCAGTGCCTTTAAGGTGAATTAAAAGAACACGAAAATTCGTTCCGCCAAGGTCAAGTGCCAAAAATTTGCCACACTCTTTTAAAGATAAATAAATATCTTACATGAGTAATTTATAAACAATAATAAATAATACAATTCTAACCTGTTCCTACTGGTAAATCTTCGACGAAAGTCACAAAACATTTGACTTCAGATGAGTCATGTTGATCTTTTCGTAATCCTTTTTTTATTTCATGTTCAAATTTTATCATTATCTCGTTTAACTGTTCATTCGTCAATGTCAAGTCATGATCAATCATGTGATGCACTTCTTGGGATACATTTGGCAAATTAACCATTTTCACTTTAAAATGTTCTTCGTTTATCTTCTTTTGCAAACTGCTTGCTAGAATTTTTCACTGCGACTGCTATTAATTCCATTAAAGTTTTTGTTAAAAGTCCCCGAAACCTGCTATTCTTCTTATTGTAATAACATTTTTGCGTTGATATTGAAGTAAAGTTTAAATGAGTGGCTATAAAAATGTCTGTTTGCACGTTACCTACAATCTGAATCATTGCTAATTTCCTGTTTTAAAAAAAATTGCGGTCGTATCTAATCTATTGACGTTTTTTTTTTCCTTATCAATTTTAAATACTGTAGAATGTCATTATCTTTATATTTTGTTTACATTTTATCGAAGTGCAAATTTATAGCAGTTAGTTTTTAAACATCGTTTTGGTATTTTTAATTTTCTAGGTAGTGTGTGACAACAAATTTAAAGTCTTACATTAAATTGTCAGGAGATTTTAAGTGAAGGAAGGATGAAAGCTTTTGTTACTTTAAGCAGACATTCTGTTTTTATTGGTTTGTGTACGATTGCTGACCGTGGATGCATAAAGCAGAAAGTATTATTTCATTATCGGAGATATCGAAAATTGTCGTTATAAGAAGCAAATTTAGTTGAAAATATTTTGCAATCGAAGCAAGTCTATTCCATAATCATAACCACTATAAGCGACGCCTTCCAGTTATGCTAATATTTTTCTTAAATGGAAACAAAAGTAAACATTTTCCATTCAACAGTTTTTTTTCCACTTGTCCCAGAAAAGAATTGAAAAATCAATATGCGTCAAGTCCTTTTACTTCGTTGAGGACTTCGATGGCGGAAGAAAATACGAACAAACATATTTTGGCTTGCCATATGAAATGCAAAGAATTCATTTTTCCTCAATCAACATATTTTTCGTTGTCGCATCCAATTTATTCTTTTTCTTCTTTGGCTGTTTGTTCATTCAGTAAGGATGGGGGAGGTGGGCGATTTATTTCTTCTTCACCTTTTGTAAAAGCCTTGCATGAGTCATCATAAAATAAGCTAATAAAAGTTCACATTTGAAAAATGAACTGTGAATGATTCTTTACAAAGAACAATTTACATTTTCATAAAATTTCAAAAAAATCTCAATTTTCAGCAACCCCTGGTTGAATTCATTCGTTTCTTTGTCCTTGACTGTTCTGAAACGAGCCGTACTTTTTGGTGCATTAGGACTTTGAAAACTTGGGAGAGGCTAAGTGGGTGGATAATATCATTAGGCCTTTAAACTCATTGCTTCAGAGTAGTTTCTGCTGGATCGATATATCTGCATGGCAGGCTCCGTTTATAATCGCATTTGTTGTTGTACATTTTCTCGTTGCTCCCCTTAGGCTAGAGACATGCTTCTCTTTCCACAAAGTATACCTCCCATGATACGCCCGTTTAAAAATACCGAAACTGCGCAAAAAGACTGACAGCAAAAATAAAAGGATTTTGAATGTGTTTTTCCGATGACTCATAACACGACTGTGCTCTGCGCCGTTCCATAATTTTATGGGATATTATTATTGGAAGTCGTCTGACTATTGCATGACCTGTTGTTTGAACTATACGCTATGGCGATAATTGCAACGAATCCGTAAAAAAAAGGTGACTGTACACTTGATTACATTCCGTTGTCCGAAGAAACGTATGAATGCCCATTAATTAATGTTCGAGGCCATTTCGTGCTTCTAATTAGAATAATTTTTGCTGCACGAAAAATAAACCTAAACTTACTCGAGGAAAACAAAGATTAAAGCTTCGATTAAAGAGCATTTGGGTCAGTCGCATGGTTCCATATTTCTTGTCAGACGTGAGATAATTGCACTATGAATACAAACTCAAATTGATTGATCGTAGCTTGCAAAAGTTTCCAAATTGAAATAGACACGTTTGAAAATAGTTTCCATTCAAAATTTTCACGTTAGAGCTTTTCATTTTCACCGATTTTCCGTAATTTTTTGTACGTTGACTGTAAGCGATGTGAGAGAAAACCACTCCTTGAAAATTTCTCTCTCTCTCTGTCTATCTTTCTCTCTCTCTCTCTCTCAAAAAAACAAGAAGTTTTCCTACCTATACTAAGTCAAATTCAGAATCGGAGCGAAGTTTTCGCATTTCAAATTCCACACCACAAACAAGAATGGTAAGATTTAATGATTTTTATTTTTCTTTTTTAAATCTTCAATATCGTGTCTAATATTAAAAAATGAAATTTCAGCTCATGAGAATTAGGAAATGGCTTATGGCTCATCAATTTGCCGGCATACGTTGAAGATTCTGAAATGTGATTATGAAAATTGAATTTATTGATTAGAAGTAATTGAGGTCACAGAAACGACACCACATTGCTTCGACTGAGCAAAGCAATTCATTCTCGAGAGGGTTAATAAACAATTGATTTCGAATTTTTATGTTTAGATAATCCATAATCCGTGCATGAGCATAAAAACTAGCACCAAACGTGAATAATCATCGATGTCTGATAAATAACATCAGAACGACATAAATATTTCCACATCATGCTTCATTGCTCCAAAAAAAAAGCTCTCACTCTGCACATTACCATTTACAGTAATATCATAGTCGTGTCAGCTCAGCCCACGCAAATATCTCTTGAGAATTGAATAATAACCATATTTTTATGAACTGCAATTATAGTGACAATAAAACTGGCGACGATGTCTCTTGTCTGATGAGAAAAATGGAAACATTGAACCTGTTTCATCTGGAAAATTGAACATTAATTTTAATTTAGCGACCAACTAATTTTACTATAAACCAGTAAAACAATAAATCGAACAATTTTCGTTATAATTCTCATGTGAATTATTGAAGCATATTTTGATCACTAATAGAAAGGAACAATTAGTTTTGAGTTATGTTGTTTGTTATTGGGAAATTTAAAACATCCAATTGGTTTTGTGTTTAAAATCAATATGTTTTGATGGCTACTATATAGGTACTCACCGGAAGCGTATAGTCACAACCCTAAGGCAAGAAACAATTTAATGGTGATATCGTCAGCTGTTACCAAATGCAAACGCCGAAAAAAAAAATATTGACGAGGGACAAGAATGAAATGTGTTTTTATCGCGATTCAGTTCATGCAAAGCACTTGAAAGACCTTCAAGGGAAACAACATCGGTAAAGGCACGGTTCATTAAAGAGCTGTTGCTATTTTAAGATACAGTTTGGTTGCAACCTAGATCGTATTAGAATTGTTAGGTAGACCACAGCGGCACAACGAAAACGAGAAATGCTAATTTGTTTAATCTCAAATAGAATATTCATATTCGGTTGAAGCAGAAAAACGAGAGATGTTTAAACACGAAACGTTTCCTTTAAGTTAAATTTCCAGTTTGTTCCATTTCTGTTAATGTTTTGCTGGCGAAATTTTCCAGACAAACAAAAATTAGGTTTCGATCAGTCCCATTTTCTTTATGCCCATAGCCACCAAAAATGTTTTAATTTTTTTTATTGCATTCAATGAACCGTAGCAGTTGGCCAGGTGCTAATTTATGAAGTCAAATATCGACATCGGATCATTGATTCTGAATGAACTGAAATAAATATATATTTTTTTTTTGTCAGGTAAATGAAAATTTTATTTTATTTATTTTTTTGAAACAGAAATAGAACATCAACATGAACCTGGAGCTTAATTTATGTGGATTATGTAGGAAAAAGAAACATAAATGATAGTCTCGATTGAATCTACTAAAAGTTGAAGTCTGGAAGTTCAATTTATGTTTTAAATTGATGATTGAGTTTCAAGCCAACGTTAGCCTTTTTTTTTATTTTACCATGATAGGTCATTCCGATATTGTGTGAAACACCGACATTGGCTCCAAAACTTGTTTGGTGCTACCTTTTGATCTATAGATTTCGATGCTAGCTTTAGCTTAGCATCGATTGTTTGAAGTTTAAATTTGTAAGTCTGGTTTTATCAATTAAATATGTCAAATAAATATTAAATATGAGAATTTTGTTCGCAGATAAAATTTCTTTTAATGTTAAAGTTATAAATGCTTGACATACATTTTTTCAATTATGTATCTTTTCATACATTTCACTTTTAAGTTACTAAAACTTTTAATGATAAATTACCCAGCATATCAGCTTTGCCGCTAACGTGGCATTGTGAATCCCATGTAAGAAATATATTGCTTTGCATATGTCGTAAACCATTTTGACGAGAAACATGGGAAAGAAAGAAGTGAAGTATTATATTAAAAAGTACAATAAAAAGCTATTAAATATTTTGCTAATTCTTCTCATAAGCAAAAATATAAAAAATTATGATTTTCGGTGACTAATCATAATCATGATGATTGAATCGTATTCTTGAAACATTTTAAGAGAAACCTTGGGTGTGTTTTAATTTTGTTGACCTTCTGGCTGATAATAAATATTGTACATGTATACATATTGATTGAGTAAATTCAGGGCCGATTACAAGGCCGATTGTTTCCGAAAAAGCATTTCTGCATGGGATTAACAATTTTCCGCTAATGCCTTATCGAAATGTTTATTTTATCGTTGTAGTTTAAGTAGTTATAAACTCCGATATCTTCAGTCAGTCAGCTGATGCAAATTCCAAACATGATTTTTAGAAACGGTAAACGAATTTAAATGATAACTCCTTTCATGTCTTTAGTTCATCGAAACTCTATGCTAAGGAAAAAAAACGTTCTTCAAACTTTCAAATCTTATTTTTCGTTAAAAGCTCATTTTTAACGAATCAGAGATTCTCAATCTGTAAGAATTCATTTGAAAATTAAATTTCATAAATGTATGAGCATGTCAATTTTGAATTTTTTGTCGATAACACACATGAATTTTGCTAGTTAGTTTGGACAAGATATATCTGCTAACATTCTCAATTCGTCGCATCTTGCATCGCATTTTCCTATCAATGCAAATTGTTCATGATGAGAGATATCAAACCAAACTTAGTATATTTCAGTGATTCCCAATCTTTTTCGAATTATTCGCAGGGCTGTCAATGACGAACTCATTGAAGAGCTTCCGAGAAGAAGAAGAAAATATCAAATGGAAAGGAAATTTCTCATGATGATACAATATTTGCTACGAACCGAAATTTATGTGTTTCAATATAGATGAGCATATAAAACTGAAATCGTAATTGCAATATTGTTGCCATTCAAGATGTTCGAGAGCCATTTAAGGCGAGAAGAAAATATTGAATACATATAATTTTTATTTATTTATTCTTTTATTAGACTTTTTGCTTCTTGTTTAAATACAAATAAATTACAAAAAAAAGAACTGTTATCATTACAAATATTATTTTGTGAAAGTGAATTTCTTTTGCCTTGATCGTATAAAAAAATGTTTATCTTATTTCCTTTTAATCAGAATTATTTGCTTAAACTTCCATTTGCTATAAATTGATTGTCGCTCTTCAAAATGAGTATAAAATTCATCATTTGGTGAGGGGGGGGGGATAATTAAATGCGGGTGTATTGTAAATAGTGAATAAAAACTTGTTATTTAGGAAAATTTCGCAAATAATTTTCATCACGTATTAAAAAGAAAATTTATGTTTGACCCGCTTTTGATTGTATCAGTTTGTGCGTGCTTTTTATTGTTAATTATCTTCGAAGGATTAATTTTCATTTGACACCTAATTCCATTTGTTAATTAAAATGTGATTAATTTCGATTTCCTTTTTTTTATCGTTTTTTTCTCTCCATTCAATTGAAATTTGACTCTTTGGACGTTGCTGTCTTTATTCACTTTCGTCTAACAGATTTTCGGGCTTAGAGACAAAAAAGAAAGAAATTATTGGTTGGAAGTCTAATTGATTAATTGTGCGATTTTTTTTTCTCTCTTTTGTCCTGCTGATTGCGTGTGTCGTTAATATAATTTTCTGATAAAGGAGAAAGAAAATAATTTAATGTTATGCAATCTCATTTGCTGAAATTTTGCTTTGCGTCAGTCTTGAACGTGCATGAATAATGTATGTATGTTTGTGTGAATGTGTGTTATGCTGATAATTTCATTACGTGACTAAATGGATGAATGAATTTTTAATTAGTAGCAAATTTGACTCTTTTTTTCAGAACCGTTTGAATTTGATAGCAAAACGTGAAAACTTTTTCATCTCGAAACGGGAGAACGGAAAAATGCTTTTAATTGAGTTATAAACACCAATGAAATGGATTCTTTTGTGTTTCCTTATTCAACCGTCTTTCTAATAAAAGAAGTTTATTTTAAAAGAAACTCGAACTGTTACACAATAAACGATTGTAAAGTTTTGAAAATTTTAAAATAATGTTTTCAATTCTCTTGCGTTGCCGCGTTTGAACGACGCTAGAACTAGTCATAAAACGCACCATGCTGTGCACCAGATTGTTGCTACCATTACGGTGCATAGTGTATTCAATTAACTCCCTTACAGTCTAGACACGAAAAGAAAAATATTATTAGTTTTTAAACAACAAAAAAAAAAGCGAGAACTTATTTTAAGTAATATTACGAGCCACGTGGGGGAGAGGGGGTTCTATTAAAAGATGAGTCCTCAAAAGAGAACGGTACAAATGTTACACACAAGAAGTAAAAGTTTAGCGTGACTCGCCTGTTGTTCTATACGCTCTGTGTATTTTACTGAATCCAGTAATTGGTGTTAATAATATGAAATTTATTTTGATGTGAAAGATGAGATATTTCTATGTATATATAACCAAATGATGATTTTATGGTTAAAAACACTTGATCTTTTTTCTTAATGAAGAATGAAAATTGAGATGAGGTGTTTACGATTTTTTTTTCTTCTAATTTGCCTAATGTCACATGCTGTTAAAATGCATATAAAATTTACACACATTCGCCTTCAATTTCGTTGTCATCAACTTCAACTTCAAATTCATCTTCTGCAGTTGCTTCTTGATATTGTTGATATTCCGATATCAGATCATTCATGTTGCTTTCTGCTTCAGTGAATTCCATTTCGTCCATGCCTTCGCCAGTGTACCAATGCAAGAAAGCCTTACGACGGAACATCGCCGAGAACTGTTCGGAAATTCTCTTGAAAAGTTCCTGGATTGCTGTTGTGTTACCGATGAAGGTTGATGACATTTTCAAGCCCTAAATAATGGAGATTCATTAAGAAATTTGATAGTTATTGGAATGTATACAGCAAAAAAAAAAATATAATCAAATTAAATTTCGGAAAGTTTTATAAAATATTTGTAAAATATTTTCGCAAGGATCTGTGGGATTTTGTGCACATCTTATGAACTAAGCAACTAAGCCATGAGATTTGCATTTATCCCTTAAGATATTTTCACAAAGTTGCAGTGGAATGGGGAAAAAAAGGTTTTTGGTATAGTTATAGTTCCATTAAACTACAACGATAGCAAGTCGCAATCTCTTTGTACAATTGAACCTTAATTTTGGTGTATAGCAATGACCGAAGCTTATCAGTAAATGCACAATAAATCTGGTCAATTGTGAAACAATAAAACGCAAATCTTCTGTAAATTGCATTGGACTTACCTTTGGTGGAATGTCACAAACGGCAGTCTTAACATTGTTTGGGATCCATTCAACGAAATAGCTTGAATTCTTATTTTGAACTGCAAGCATTTGTTCGTCGACTTCTTTCATTGACATGCGTCCACGGAAAACAGCAGCAACTGTAAGATAACGTCCGTGTCTAGGATCACAGGCTGTCATCATGTTCTTAGCATCGAACATTTGTTGAGTAAGTTCAGGAACGGTCAAAGCACGATACTGCTGTGAGCCACGTGATGTTAAAGGAGCAAATCCGGGCATGAAGAAATGTAAACGTGGGAATGGAACCATGTTGACAGCAAGCTTACGTAAATCAGCATTCAACTGGCCAGGGAATCTCAAGCAGGTTGTAACACCGGACATGGTGAGGGAGACGAGATGATTCAAATCGCCATAGCTTGGATTTGGCACTTTTAGTGTCCTGAAGCAGATATCATATAGAGCCTCATTATCAATGCAATAAGTTTCATCTGTGTTTTCGACCAGTTGATGAATTGATAAAGTTGCATTGTAGGGCTCAACGACTGTATCAGATACTTTTGGTGATGGTAGAACTGAGTAGGTGTTCATGATACGATCGGGATATTCCTCACGGATCTTTGAGATTAAGAGTGTTCCCATGCCAGATCCAGTACCGCCACCGAGTGAATGTGTCAGTTGAAATCCCTGGAGACAATCGCAATTTTCGCATTCTTTGCGCACAACGTCAAGCACTGCGTCAACTAATTCAGCGCCTTCAGTATAATGGCCCTTTGCCCAGTTATTGCCGGCACCTGACTGTCCAAAAACAAAGTTGTCGGGACGGAAGAGCTTTCCATAAGCACCACATCGAACTGCTTCCATTGTTCCTGGTTCCAAATCAAGCAAAATTGCTCGTGGAACATACTTTCCACCAGACGTACGAGACGCTGCTGAAAACAATCGAACACAATATAACTCGAAAGTTGCACCACTGAATGTATAATTTTATTATATTCAATCACCTGATGCTTCATTGTAATAAACCGAAACTCGTTCCAATTGGAGGTCGCTCTCTCCCTTATAAATTCCAGTCGCGTCTATTCCATGTTCCTCAGAAATGATTTCCCAAAACTGTAATGAAAACGAGAATAATGAAATTAAATCCTAAACGAGTCCCACAAGGAGGCGAGTCTTTTTTTTGACATCAATCGTATTCATTTTTTTTTTTTTTTGTTGAAGTTGTGTCGCATTATTTGAAGGGACATGTAACTTGAGCTTCGGAAAGTTTGATTGAGGACGAAACAAAAAAAAAAGTTCAACAACAACGTTATGAGTTTTTTGTTTGGTACTAGCTGTAACTTTCTCGGGTTTTGTTCGATTAAAATTGCGGGGCAAAAGTTTTCTTTTCTCTTGTCCACACGTAATGAAACTTTTCACTCACCGCCACTCAATGGCAAATAAAAAAAAAAAGTTAAACGTACAATTTTCGATACTGTCATTGCGCTTCTGGTGATTCACTGACTTTTTAAGCCATACTCATTCGACAAAGTAAGAAAAGAGGTTGAGATTTCAAGTATCCGGCGTATGACAAATTCAATAAATTTATTATCAGTCAAGTCGAGTGTGCCAGGGCAGGAAACGCATGTTGAATATTATATGTGTATCAGAAAAAAAAAGCATAAAGACGACAGGATGGAGTGTTCAATTTCTCATGCACAATGAAAGTCGCACAGCCAAGAAACGAAATGAATAAAAAATAAAACTCGCAATCGCTATTTATAAAAAATTAATGAAGACAAAACAAATTCATAATTATTCATAAGAGTGCTCTTGGGGACGATTTTAACAACATTCAATGGTGCACAGCAACAGTGACGACTTATTTATAATGGAGTACAAAATAAAAGTAGAGACATGAAAATTCATCACGAATTTCCACCGGGAGACGGAAAATTGAATGTTTTTTTTTCTCGCATTTTCCATGTGAGAAAAAAAAATTGTTGGTCGATGAAATGGCTGAGCCTCACGACGCCAAGCAATAAATTATCTGATGCTGGGACTTTTGGCTTGTTGTTGCTGTTGTTCCACAGGAATGGTATCAAATTGTAGTAAATAAATGGCATGGAATTACATTGAGATTTACAATGGAATGTAAACCTTACGGCATTTTTACGACTGAAATTACTTTTTATGATTTTTCATTCTCAATTTTCTTAAGAAAAAAGAAAAGAAAATAATATTGAGTCTATCGTGTTGAACTGTCGTTTTCATAGAGCACCCACAAATAAATATTTTTTTTTTTTTTTTCAGAGCGATATAAATTTGCATCAACTTGCACATGACTACACTACACGATGTCTCCTGCATCGCGAAGTAGATATTTCGATGCACATGCCGTGGATTTTAAAAATAAAAGTTATTTCTTTCCAATGTTGAATGCAAAGAGAGACAGCGATGTGTGTAGAAAATTATCTCGTCTTGACACTCGTGAAGAATGACAAAAATGTCGCCAACGAAAAGAGCTAGAATATTTCCAAGCGGAAAACTATTATTTGATGATGGATACAAAAAAAAACACCTCGTAAGATGTCGTTTGCAATCAGTAGAAGAAAACCAAGAGTTCTTTCCCGTTAGGAATTAATTATTTCTGCAAAGTGCATTCTCCCTGAAAACTTTTGTTTTTCTGACAACAAAAAAATCCATTAAAATTTATCTTATGGAAAGAATTTTTCCACTGAAATTGTGTCAACGCCGAATAGTCGAGGCAAGGAAATGAAAGAAACAAAAGATGAAAAATCTGTTTTCATGTTTCAACGTCGACTCTTAATTTCTTCTGCATTTCTTTTTTTTGTTCGCATTTAAAGTGAAAGCAAATCCATTGTGAACTTTTCTACAAGTTGATACACTGTGTGAAATTTGCTGGAAGGAAACTTATTTATTTCTTATTCTTGAAAAGTTTTAAGCTTTCAGACAATTTCGTTTTTCTTTCAGTGCCTCCCACTCACTCTAAATGCTCAAGTTTTTTTTTTTTTGAAAGTTTTTCTTTTTTTAAATTTTAATGGGTGAAAAATTCCGAGAAAAAAATTTATCAGCTTCAAGAATGATAGAGAGAAATGAGAATAATCTAAAAATTTGTAAGCGACATGTACCATTATTTTTATGTTTTCATGTTGCGCTTGAAGGGCTGTTACAACTTGCATAACATGGCAGCAAGCATTTACAGATCTGATCTATATCTCTGGCTGCTGCCGCCGACACATCATACAAGCGAGTCAGTGTCCCAGCATAATAGAGCATAGCAGATACCATAAAAGTAATTCATCTCTGTCAGCGACTGTTGTAGTGCTGATATATGTTGCTGAGCATAAAACGATAAAAATAATTTTTTTTTTGGGTTGTGTTTCATTCGAAGAACAACAACATGCATCGCACCGAAAATAGTTTTTACATATAAAATGCGTTACTCTCTGCAATGCTCTGGGCTGACTTTGGGACGAAACAAGTTGTAATTTTTAAAGTTAACAGCTCATCAATCAATTCCTATGATGAATTTTAATGCTTAAAAAAAAAAAGAAGTGAAATTTATTTGATGCTCTCGACAGTCTAACAAAACGCTTTGAAATATTTTAATGTCTCGATATAATGCACTGCCATCCAAAGATAATCCCAATGACGACGAAGTGAGTTCAACACAAAAGGTTAATTTCGTGACATAATGGATGCCAGCAGATTAAGAGTGAAAATACTAAATTCTTTCATTATCAGCACAGTCACAAATGAGCTGTATGCAACCTTAATTGCTTAAACCCCATAAATGGTGTTGCTGATGAACTTTGTATGCTACCATTATTTATGTAAACCGTTATTGTGTTTGGAAACGTCCGTTAATTGATTAAGAAATATTCGAGTTAGAAGCGTGCTCGTACCTCCCACTCTGTGGCGGCACCGAAAAGAAAAGAAAACTCCAAAACAATTATTCAATTTCCGTTTCTTTCTTTTACGGGAAAATTCTATTCGAGGTGAATTGCAATTAATTTCGCCTTTCCGTTTTAGGTGGTGAAGCTCAAAGCAATTAGAAACAAATTCAGACCCGGTGTAGAGTTGGCAGACCTTACATGGAAAATCATGTTATTTCGTGTGGTTTGCCTCATTAATTTATGAACTCTGCTTTATGCTACATTTGTATATTTCTGCGGCTGCTGACGATTTTAATGTTCGCCTCGGTATGGAAACAATGAAAATGGAAAATTTCTGTACATCAGATTTGAAAAGCATCATAGAAATTTCTGTATTTTGCATAATCAATTTGATTACGGTACACCCGAGCAAGGATGGTGAATAAATAACTCAATTTACTGCATCAGAAAAAAAGACGAATTGAGCGTCTTAACTGAATTTTATTTCTTTTAACAGTCGTCAAGAAATATTTTTTTATGTATGCTGAGAGGCATTGGATGCTGCTTTTGGTGCTTTTTTTGGCACATGTATGCATGCCATTATTCAATTTATGGTGGCAAAAGTTGTTGCAAAAAATGATCATAAAATGTGTATACATGGCTTGTAGACTCGAGTCGAGTCTGAATATATCATATTTAATATATTGTGCGTTTTATGTTTCACTGAATTTCGCTCAATGAATCATTACAATCGGACATGCATATTGTTGCATTTGAGTAATCCGATCAGTACTTAATCCGACACTGAGCATTGAAAAACTACTATAAAACAGATGTTTGATAAAATAATGCCGTGGCAATGGATTCAGTTCTCTAGAGATGTCCGAATAACGATTCCAGGTTTTTCTGCAATTAATGCTTGAAGCAAAATAATTCATTGTGAGAACGTTCAGATGATCTAATTCAACCTGTATTCTTCTGCCATATTGCTGGAACATAAAGAAGCAAACAGGAGAAAAGAAACACCGAAATAATAAAGAAAAAAACCAAATTACAATGTATATCGTAAAAATGAGCTTTCTACTCGTGTTCATATCAGACATCAGCGGTGTTACGAAAAAAAAAAAATATTTCCCTTTTATCGCTTTTGACTGATTGCTTTCTCGTTTTGTCTGTTATGAATTTTCAATATATATATTTATATTCACCCAATAAGTCTTCTTCATCCCATCGATGACACGTTTCTGGGCCTTTACTTTGTGCACATATTCCCAGTATGATGGTGGAAAATGATTTCTTCCAAATTGGCAAATGATTAATATTAAATTCTGTCATGTTATATATTGACTTTCACATAATTCACAATAATAACAATTGTAGGCTGAATCGATTTGTAGAAAATGCTTCCAAATCAATTGTTTCCTATTTGAATTTAATTTCTTCTTTCGTTATTTTTTTTTTGGCATCAAGAGAATGAAAGAAAATTGAATTTATAATTAATTTTCTCCATTCATTCTACTTCACAACGAGACTCATCGAAAACTTATTTTGTTGTTTGATGAGCTCACGAATATAGATAGATTCATTAAATGAAATTAATAGTTTAATTCATTATCTTGTATACGTATCGGTATGTATATTCCATGTGAGATGTGTATCTGGCTTTCTGTTCGGACATTGACTCCAATCGGATAAAAACTTTAAAGTCGAAAAAAAAAAAATAGAAAACGACTTTTGCCAAGCGATGTGCTTCTTCAGCATATTTCTGAATGGTTTAATTTTCTTCATCATATTTTGAATAGTACAATACACTCGAGAAAAGAAAAATTCAAGTGATTGAATATTTTTTCAACATCATTGCTCCAATGCAGCCAAGGATTGAATCAATGCTATTGTTTCTGTTGACGAATGTGTTTTCCACCGAGATAATGCCATATAAATTACGCTACTACAGATTTTTACGAGTGTTTAAGATTCCATCATCCAAAGTTCCTCTTTTCGTCTCCCCTTTTACGTTGCTTGCGGGAGTATGAGATTATCGTTGAGTGACTTATTGAAAGAATTTTATGGGTTTATTGTCTTGCAAATTGATTAAATTATGTTGACTGCTGTGCATGACTGAATAATCGAGCGGTGCCTGTTGGACGTTGAATATCGGTAAACAACAGTTGGAATCGATTTCATCGCAAAAAAATTATGTGTCATAAAATTTTGGGTGCGGAGGAAACAAGAAGATTGATTTCTTTGTGGGGAAGAAGAATGAGATGAAACTCTGACCTTGATGAAAATCGAACATTAGTCATCACAATTTTCACAGAGAAAAAACAAATAGTGAAATTTGGAGTTTTCTTTCCAATAACAGAAAGCAATTGCGAGACGATTTATTGAGTCAATTAATTTTCATTTCAATTCAAACTGTCGCATTCATGTCTTGAGTCATGAATAAAGAAGTGAATAATTTGGTTTTTAGGGTAACGAAAAGACAGATTCGGTGGAGATGGCAGAAAACCTTTCCATTGTAGCTGTTGGAGACATAAATTTTAAATGATGTTCATTAAATCTTTATCTGTAATGCCAAGCAGTATCAGTGGAACTGTCTTCCCTCTGTGATTCTCTTTTCTTTTCTTGACAACATCAGCAAATGAAAAGTGTCACTAAGAGTGAACTGAATGAAATGCAATTGAGGTTTCTGTCTACTCTCACTATGTATGTCTCTAGTTTGAAGCAACCAGAGCAGTTTTTCCACAAGAAACGTTAGGCGGGAAAGAAAATTTCAATTTCCTAAAATGTCAGTCAAATGAAAAAAAAAAAAGAAACAGCGAAAATTTTTTCTTTTAACTTATTTTTCCACTTTCAGTCATCGAGATATCTATAAAAAAAACTTTGCCCGGCCTTTAATTGATGCGCTGAAGCGATTTTTCTTCCCTTGTTTCTAGTTAATTACTGACAATTATTCAACAAGCAGCTTCTTCTTAGACCGAAAAAATTTTCATAGAAAAGGAAAAACAGCAAACGATAACTTTTTGTCTTCTTCTTATTTTGCTCTTTGTTGGAAATTTTAATTTAATATTTTCGGGTAATTGACTTTGCTGTATCTACAAGTCAGTGTCTTGTTTCACGTTGTGCCGAATGAACTTTTTTTTTCCTTCTTATAAATAGCTCTGCATTTTGCTTTGTGCTTGGCCTTTAGATCTTTCTCTCTTGCTTTCTCCCACGGCGATTTTTATCTTTTGCCCGAAATGTGTGTATTTTGCAGTTTTGTACAGGAAAAGAATCATCATAATATTTCTTGTAATGCAATGTACTTGACTGCATATTTTTTTTTTCTTTTTCTTGTTCTCATTTATTTTTTGTTTTTATGTTCTTAAAAAAATTATCCAAAATTACAAAAAAAAAGACTGTAAAGAATTGTTTATACTTTAATTAGCTATACTCGTTTTTCTCATGTTGAACAGAAACATGCAGAGACGTTGCGTTCTGCAGCGAACATATGAACATTGATTTGTGATGGATATTACGTATATTATTTGGATATTACATATATACTAGCGGTAGAGCCCGAAGCATGGATTGATGCTGTGCTTTTGTAATATTAATTAATACAATTTGTAACGCAATTAAATTTAGTTTATCGGCGGAGCGCAACAAATTTTTTTAATTTCAAATATTAAATTTGTTGCAGTTAAATATTTTTTAATTTGTTTGATGATCTTTCTATAAAAAAATGTACAAATTGTTATCGCATTTCCAAGATCAGAGCAAAGTGATGAGAACGAGTAGAAAGAGCTGCATTTACTTATTTAGATGCAAAACACATGTGATTTTCATTCCATCATCGGGAATTTTTCGAGTTCTTATTCTTAGCGAGCTCAGCAAGTGAGCTGATGATGTATAATTATAAATCATGTTGGAATTGGGCGATGTAGAGACAATTTTCTGTGGGGCAGAACAAACAGCTTAAAAGAGATTATGTAAATTTATTTTTGCTACAAAATCTCTTTTTTTTTATTGATCGCATGAGAAATGATGAGAACAATGCAAGGAACTTTTTTTTATAATATTCGAACTTGAATGTTATTGTAGACATCATTACATATGACTGAGTCATAAAACACAATGCGATTGCTGTTTCTGTTTGCAGACAAATCCAAAAAATTTGCCATAAAACTTCATACGCTCCAACAGGCTATGCCAGTTCATGAGTCGAGAAAAATAATTGAAAAAAGAGAGACATTAAATTTTCGTGGGGATTGCAATGTATTCTGTGGGCATATCATAAAAACAAACAAAACATTTCCACTGGAAGTTTTTTACTGATTGTGTGATAAAAATTGAATTTTATATCCAATGAAAAGTTGAAACAACTTTATGTATTGACGATAGTTGTAAACTGAACCCTGTATTGATAATACCCACAAACCCGGTCCCAATGCACTAATTTGATATTGTGTGCTGAAAATTGTTTATTAAAACTGAATAAGCTCTAATCAAAACCAATATCAAAATTTTGTGATTTTGATTGCATTTTTTTATTCAACATTCTAAATCGAACTTCGTGCTCTACATGTTCAACGATGCTTTTGAGTTAATGAAATACGGTTGCAATTCGTTCTGCTCATGAAGTTGGTGAAGCTAATTAAACCTATATTTGATACATTATTGTAATTGTGCATCGAGTAATAAATTATTTCACGAAATAAAATTCTAGGAATTCCAAAAATAGCATTTCGAGATTTTTTGACGGCAAACAAGTGAAACGGCTCATATGAAATTGACCAATTAATGTTCGTTGAATTTTCATTAATGATCAATATTGAATTTCTTAAGTGATTTTTTTGGTCGCTCGCAAATTGAGTTGCCTTCTCAACATGTTTATGAAAGTTATCCAAAGTTCAACACAAAATCATCAATTCAAAAAGAAATCTCATCGCAAGTTTTGTTGTGTTTATTGACAGATAATCAGAATTGCCTTTCATGAACACCGGCTATAATTTTTCTTTCACGAATATGTCAATATGCCAGATGCAGGTGGAATAATCATAAGACTAGTAATATTTAGAACGAGGTAGAGAGTAAAAGAAATGAAATGAGATAGTGCCGATGACCGGACTGAGTCAGAGCTTTCATAAACATGCCACGATGTAAATCTAGTTTTGTGATTTATTTCTTCTAATAATTATTTCGATTTCGAGATTTTATAACGAGTGATTGTGAAATTAGTAAGCAATCTCTATTTTTTCTTCTTTTCTTTTTTTATTGAAGCGTGATATTCGTCGCTGGCGGGCGATCGGAATAAATACCAATCAAAATTAAAGCTGACAAAACTGGACGATTTCTCCCGACCAAAAAAAAAAATCATTGGCTCGCTTTCGGTTCATGAACCGAGTAACATAAAGTTTGAAAATGAACTTTTTTAATTAGTTTTTACCCGACGAACCGAGTACAAAACGCTTTTCACAGTTTCTCCTTCAAACCATTAAGAGTGAAAAATGGAATGTTAGTTGATGAAAAATTGAAAGCTGGTTAAGGAAACTTTTACTCGAAGGAAAATCTTTTAGTTGAATTTGCATAATTGAAGAAATTAATTGGAATGCGGAGTTTTGGTGAAATCTTTTAAGGCGAATAACTTCATCTATGTGCGGGTGCCAAGGGAAAATTTGCCTTGTTTATGTACGCAAGAAAAATAAGAGAGAAAATCATTTCAATCAGATGTAAATTTGTATAAAAAAATGTTTTTCTACTAATGAGAATCGATAATGAATTATTATAGTGGAATTGCTGCAAGAATTCCAATTCAACATCTGTTTATAAATATATGCGCAGGTTGAACATTATTATTTTAATCATAATAGATCATAATTAAATAAAGTATTGATGATTGATTATATTGATTACACTGACTAATACGAATGTATGATGTAAGAGCTTACGTCAATATTCATCAATAAACTATTTGATTTGTTCAATGTGGAAATTAAACGAATCCCTGATATTCCTGAATACTTCGGCTTCGCTATGGATGCGAATCCTTTTTTGATACACATTTTTTTCCCAATGCAGAATTGAAAACATGTTTGAACGAAAATGAAAGCTCAATATCATGCAATTGTCAATATTATTTTTAGCTCATATCACAATTTGCTCAAATTTGAATCAGAAATTACGGGAATTTTCTCTGTCTTTCGATGTTTTTGTTTTCATTCAAATGATGAAAGTTTTTCGCGCATTCGAATGCTTTGCATACAATTCGAGAGGGAAAAAATTATGCTTGGAATTTTTTATGCTAAAATTCTTTGCCCAGTTTTTTTTATCGCATTCAGCATAATTTTTGCATAAATGAAAATTGAAAAAACGGAAAGTTTTATGCTTTTTAAATATTTATTTTTCCTTTGTGGCTTTGTTTCCATTTTATTGCACAAAACAATATTTCAGAGATTTTTTCTTTATGAATTAAGTTATAAATTTTTATTTTTGTGCAAACAAAGCAAAAGAGCACATAAAAAAAGGTTTCAAATTCTAGCCAATGTTTTTCAATTAAAAAGCGATCCAAAAGCGAAACACCTGAAGCTCAATGCCACCCCTCCCACGCTCGAAAATGTAGCATCAAACGAGAATACTGCAGATAACTTTCTGTTATTTTTTATGTAATTTTGTTTACGATTTCGATACGAAGCCATGATAGAAATATTATGAAACCCCATACGTGCGAGAAAGATCGCATTTTTGAAATAAATTTCTCGAGTACAATGTTCCTAGGGTATTTTTGTGACTTATGTGCGGGATTTTCTTTCGTGTGTTTTCTAGAATTTGAAGCTCGAAAAGGAAATTTACGACTTTATTGTTATTGATCAGATTATGTTCGAACTGTCAATTGGATAATGATTATACGTTGTGATGTGCCTTCCGTAACGTGCGATGTGTAGAACAATGCCACGTGAGAGAGTCGCGAAATTATCGAAGCGAAACAATTTTTTGGAAGTTTTTGGCTTAAAGGCACGCCTTGAAATTCAATTAGAAGGCGAAAACCGTTGAAGGTGCACATAAATTCAGAAATGGGCAACCAAATAACTGATTAATTTTTGCCATAAAGGTACCATAATTGGTCTCAAATTCCATCCCAATTTGTAAAAAAAAAATATATATATATATTTGTATTGATTAATTCATCATTAAATCATGCGGCAGTCGAACAATCAGCCGAAATAATTGCAAATTGTTCAGCAAATAAAACTAAAGCCCGCATAATGAGAAAGTCAATCGAAGCCTCTCCGCAATGACAAACTGAAAGTTAATCGAGAGGCTCAGCAAGAAGTCTAAACATTTTAGTCTTCTGAGGAATTATGCGCAGGCTGACTTCTGAAGGGATTTTGTCAACATTTAAATCTTTTGAAATCTGTGTGAAAATGAGCAATAAAAGCCTCAGAATAGAGAAATAATTACAGTCTATTAACCCAATTTATCTTCATTATGTCGCTGCCAAATATCTTTCTTGACTGTCATTTAGCTTTTTGAAGATATTTAACAACCATCGCTTCGAGATTTTCTCCATTTGTTTAGCATCGCACGAGATATCTCTTGACATTCGAGAACTCGTTGAGATGTTTCATTAAAATATCGGAAGAATTTTATTTAACGACTTTTTTTTCTTTCCTCTTTCGTCGGCAGAAGGGAAGTGGCGAATGGGAAAAACTGAAAACCAGAAATGAAATGAAAAAAAAAAAAAAATAAAAATTGACAACCAGAAATTGCACAATTTTCCCAGCCGCAATTTTCATGAAGACAAGCCTAGGCTTTGTGGTGGTGGATAAAATTTTACCAATTCACATTAATGTCAATCATTTTGGCAATGTTGGTTGTTTCAAAGCTGTTAGCTGTCCAATTATCGAAGCACCGACAGAATTTTCAAGAGATGTTTCCAATTTAAATATAATCATCTGAAATTTTGGTGCATCTAAAGTAGAATTTTAAGTTTGGATACCCCTCAAATCTTAAGAGTCTTAAATAAACAAATGTATGCTTATTCTCGACATCATTAATAAATGACGCCCTCGATATAAATTTCGAAACATGAAACATCTGAAAATAGTTTTCGAAAAATTGTAATGTTTAACATCTCTCCTGCATTGCTGTAGAGTGTAAACGATGTGTTGATGTGAAGCAGGAAAGACTGTTGTGAAGAAGTGCATCGAAGTGTTTCATTAAATGATATAAGTTTGCGCTATTTCTGGTACTTGTTTGGTGTTTTTCTCTTACTCACTCCTCTACGGTCATAGCTCGATGCACTTGAAAATTCTCAGACCACTATTAACTCTATATCAAACATAAGTCCGGGACTCACGAGAGAGTTCCATCGTGTGCATTTTAGAGTGTTTTTCCTTGTATAAATAGCATTTCATTTTTCAATTAAATCGAATACAAATCATGGATTTTATTTTGTGCCAATGAAGCATAATTGGAAGCACGAAAATCCCCTATTTCAAATGGAACCTAACACGTTTCAGCGCACAAATCGTAAAATTCACATGCATTTTGTATATCGAAACTGGCAACAATGGCAATGCTCAATATTTTCAAAGTCCAAACATTTTTAACCCATTCGAAATTTGGGTTCAACGGAAAATAACACACAAAAAAATCGCTAATGCATTTCATTAAATATTAATGGCGAGCCCGTTTTTAATATCATCCATCGAGTGGCTGTTTATATTCGCCCCGAGCTGTTTACGATGATGAACATACATATAAAAAACGAACCTGAATTGCTTTAACGATCCAGGCAGCGTTAGATTTTTTTTATTGCTAAAAATAACATTTTTAAAGCAGTTCAACAAACTTTTAAACGCGAGATCATCTTCACGCCAGATTGCGCGAGTTCTGCTACAATTTCAAAGAAAATTTTCTTAAAAGTGTTTTCAATTAATTGCAAAGATTCTTTCTTCTAGCGTATAAGTAAGAAGAAAATAAAAAAGGTTTTCTTAAATCAATTAGGATTTTTCTTCTTCCTTTGACTTACTCAACACACAAAAGAAAAGTTGAATTCGGTTCCAAGTAAAAGTTCATTGGAAATAACCGAGCAAGAAGATTTATCAGTTTTTTTTTAGCAAACAAGTTTCATGATGCGTGAAAGGGAATTGCGCAAAAAAGAAACGCCAGACGACAGATAATACCACGGTAGAGTGGACTTTATAACGTATTAATTAATTAATTTGCCTCTTTTTTCTTGCTTTGGGAAAGAAAAAAAAATATTTATCGATTAAATGTCATCAAACAAATTAAGATTGTTCAAGTTTTTTTTTTTTTTTTTTCATATCTATCGAAACTTTTTTATGCTGGAAATTTTGGAGCAGAGTAACCGGTTTCCTGGAGCATTGACTCAGTCTGGGCTGTGCTAAATTGGAAGGCATTTTTTTATTGCTTTGCACGATATTCCGTGTCAAGAGATTGCGACAAGTTGATTAGAAGAAATCGCTTTTTTTCTACAATTATAGCTTTGTGCTTTCGCCTCTTGATTGTTCAGGAAATTGGAAAAATGTTCTGGCGTCGTTCCCAGAAAATTACATTGCTCGACAGCAAAATCGAATGAAGAATAATCAAAGCAATTTAAAATCAGCTAATTGAAACAATCTTAGTCCAATCCAATATTTGGAGTACTCATTGATTCCAAATCCAGCTTGTTAACAAACAAAACTCGTTGAAAGAATCTACTGCATCTGTTAATTGAACACCATCTCTCACAGGCAGCTTAATATATTATTCTTTCTCCCTCCCTCCACCTCTCTTTTAATTCCCATTCAAAATCGTCATGATTGAATTTCAATTTTAATTAGTTTTAACAGTATTTGAAGCATAAAAAAGCAATGAAAAAATATTTCAAATACGATTTCGAGTTTCATTGCTCTCCATTTCTTTCTCATCCAAATGGTAGCATGAGTAAAAATGATTTAATGGACCGCTTTTTATAGTGCAAATCGCTCTGGGTTTTAATTAGAATTCCTTTCTAACGAATTTGACCCAGCAAGCAATCATTGCTTTAATTGAGTGTTTGAATAGAGCTTTAAGAGCTTTTCCTGTTCCTCCATCTTTGGCAATCTGTGAAACAATTTTCGACTCGCGAAAAAATTTCACGCCAAAATCTTGACTATAAAACCTTCGCTGCGGTCCATTCGCTTCCTTTTTGCCAATCGTCCAATGTTTTCCGTTCTTCTGCGACTTCTCTGGCGAAATAGCCACAAAGAAAAACACTGACGATAAACACAGCTCAGCAACTGTTTACGACATTTTTGGAATGTTTTTGAACAATTTTTTTTTTTTATTTCCCTTCGGCAAATTGCGTAAATCCATTTTCAAGCTGATAAAAAAATTTATTCAGGGTGAATTTTTCTTTTTTTTTGGGATTAATATGATGGTGGCTGAAATTAGATTACAGAGGAAAAAGTTTGTTTTTTTTTTTTTTTTTCATTTATTCCCCCCCCTCTTCATAAAATTAGCCGCCGCCTTGAGGAACTGAAAGAAAGCTCAGAAACTGCAAATTGGCTTCAAATTAATACGCAAAATGAAATTTTAATTACAAATTTTCTCATTTTTTTTTTCTTCGCCGTCAAAAGTAACTTTAAAATATTAATAATTGCACACTAATTGGGTTTTACGCGTCTGAGCTGCCAATAAAAGTGCTGAGCTGATTAGCAAATAAAGTAATAAACTTAATTCGCAAACTTTCTTGAAGCTCGCGAGGGGATAATTTAATTTTGCGGTTTTACTCGGAACATATAAATTATTTAGACAAAAATATAAATAAAACACCGAGCAAATTGCATTGTCATACATTGTTAGCCGGTCAGATGAATGAACAGATTGTGAACAAATTTGTCAACTTCATTCATTAACTCATTGAAGCCCAACAAACAACAGTCCAACGATAACAGCAGGCAACATTTCACGAAACGCTCAAATTGATATTAATTTTTTTTGCGAATTATTATCGTGTTAATTTTGTCATTCAGCAGACCTCTCCTGCCACAGTCAACATAAAACCCCGAAAAATTTTGCCAATTTTATTTTTGCTGCCGACTGTTTTGCATTTTTTCAACAGTTTCACATTTCATTTCCATTTCACAGTTTTATTATATTTTATTTTTGTTATTTCATTCTGAATTTCGTCATTTCATTGAATATTTAAACAATTGTTTTTATCACCAAAATTTTTCATTTTTTTTTTTCTGGTTAGATTCATGATGCACGCAGTCGCGGGATGTCACTGATATAAGCGACTGAATCCGGCGACAATTTTTAATAATTTTCAAACGCTTTTTTTCCGTGACAATGGATCGGTCTTAATGAAACATGTGGCCCGCTAACTGGGGTTGAGTGACTTCAATTTTGGTTGCTTGCTTTATATTCGGGCATCGCTAACAATTATTTCGGATTCGGATCTCGCGAGTTTAATAAATTTCCATGGAATTAATTTTTTTTAGCAACAGCGAAAGAGCACGCGACAAAGTGAGTCAGACAAATTGAGCAAATGAATTATTATCAATTTGCATTATTCATCTGGGAACAAAAAAACAAACAACATTTACGAGCCTCGATGAGTGAGAAGGGCATCAATGACGAATGACTAATGATGGACGCGAAGATAATTAATGAAATTATCAAAGGATATTTTACTGCTGCGCGATAAGCCAATTTATAAATAATTATGTACTTCACTCCGCTAGTTACCAATTGTTTCACAACAAAGATGAATCATACATATCAAAGACGCAAAAGGAAATAACACACTTATGGGAAGCTCATTTTAACGTTCACCGATTGTAGCATTTTGTATGGTATAAATCACACATTTTAAATTCCTAAGTCGGCATTTTCTCTTCATTTTCTGATACATTTAATGATGCAGTAAATAATGAGATTACAGCGATTAGACGAAACTTTAATTACAATATGAAAGAAATTTGAACTAAATTATTTGAATATATTTTAATCGCTTGCTTTCCCTATCTCTTTCACGCACACACACCCTTACGTAGCGCATCAGTTGTTTGGTTATCAGGTTAAAAGTTATTACGAGCATTTAAAGGCTTATAAATAGCAACACATCATTTGGTTTTCTGGCTTGTTTACCAGCGATTTTGGGCATAATCTCAATTGCCCTCTTCTCTACTTCAGAAGATATTTCCTCTGAGTGTTTACGGGCATTGGAGAGACATTAAAAAAAAACCTTCTTTGTGGATAAAGGACCGGTAAAGTATTGTTGGGGCTCGCTGGTAATTATTACCCATAAACAAAAGTTTTATTATGCCGCTTTGTTTCTTCCACTGCCTCGCGTTTTTTGCTCCAGAAATTGAGTCAATACGTTATGGAACATAAGTAAGTAACTGGAACAGTGATTATTTTCTTGATTTTACTCCCTGGACTTGAAATTCATCCGACCTGAAGAAGTTTTTGGAAAGTCATCCATGCGAAAAAATAAACACCGGCAAATTTTTTTCTTTACCCAAGTCGAAGGAATGAAAAAAAAAAACTCCATCTGATAATGTTTACTTCTGACTCTGAGCTAAATTATTACCTTGATTATTACCTTCAAGTCTCGGCTGTCAGCTCAAGGCGTGACAACATTGAGAATTACTAAGAAGTTCTTTATAAGAATTAAAAATTACCATTTCTAGGTTGCCAACCATCGGTTAATTTAACTGTCTATATATTCTTCATTCCGCATATCCGAATTGTTTGCTTAGTCCGCAACTTAAGTCTCAACAAAACATTGGACAATGGCAAGGAAACCTGAGATACTTAAATATAATGAATGTTGTTACTCCTTAAGCATCACATTACTCGAGGCATCATCTGGTCGACGCATTAAATGGCAGTTTATTAATATCTAAATATATCGAACTCGACAAATTTCGGAAATGTTATTAAATATCAATTAGAACGGATATTAATGAAACATAATATCGATATCAATGGTGGAACATATTGAAAGAGTGTACATGATATATTTAGAGACACCATAAACATAATGAAATTGCCGCAAAGTTCCATTCTTTAATAATTTATTTCAATGCCTGCCTAACGACCTGCATGAGTATTTCGAGAAATTCTCGTCAATATTTTTACAATAATGCTTCGTAATGCAGCTTGAGTATCTTGTGTGAACACAAATTGATAAGATAAGCGCAATGAACTTTCTGCGAAATCGGAAGCCGCCCGCATTTTCTGATAACAATACAATTTCACGATGAATCCATTTCGTAAGAAAATTTAATTTTAAAATGATGACTTTTCATTTTCTTACAAATTGTCACAAGTTACTCACTTGTATCGTAAGAATAGAAGAATGTCGAGCAAAATGGTTCGAGCACCGTATCTAATGTTCCATTCATTGGAATTTCCTAATTCAAGAAAATCGAATTTTCTTTTTGTCGACTTTGTTTGAGGCCATTAGGCTTTATAAATATTCAAATCATGCCGATTTCCTCTATAAGAATACGATCCGGTCTAGAATAGATGGAGGACAAGAATACACAAAAAAAAGTACAACCCTGCAATCACTTCACGTTTCTGATTTAATTTCGTGATCAATTTTCCGTGTACAAAATAACACAAAAAAAAAAAAATTTTAACATGAAAAATTAAATGAACTTCAATTTGTGAGAATTTAGAGCAAAAAAAATTGACTTTCGGTGAGTTGATGAAGGGAAACAACAGAGAAAGAAAAAAAAATTAACAAAGAAAAGAAAGGCGCACAGGAATGAACATAAAAAAAACCATTGGTAAAGTTCAGTGATGCTGAAAAAGCATACAGACGGTTGGAGAAGAAATTAATGGAGATGCACGGTTGAATTCTTGAAGAAATCTAATATAAAAAAATCCGATTAAAAGAAGCCGCCACGCGAAGCAAAGATCAGGTGGAAAATTTCATAATAGAATTTCGCTATGTATCTATATAATAATCAGCATTAAAATAACAATTTTTTACCTTAGCTCCGATCTGGTTTCCGCATTGACCGGCCTGGAGAAGTCAATGAAATAAAATAATTATAAATTCCATTTAAATATTGCAATTTTTACGCCTAGAAATTCTCTTTGAAATTTGAACGAAATTTCCAAAAGTCTTGAACTTTACGTTCAATTCAATGTGAGCATTTTCTAAGTGTCGATAAAGTTGCAAAATTTCTCGGAACAATAATTACGCTCAAATGAACAATTTCTCTCATGATTACGGATTAAACGTTTAAAACAAACACACAAAATTTAGCAAAAATTACGCTTTGAACTTTCACTTAAAAGTGAGCAATTTTAGTTCCAATAAAAATTTTTTTTTTTTTGAATAATCAGCAAAAATCACTTTGCAATTATATAGCACTGCAATTATTCCACACAGCGAATTGTAGATTAAGCAAGAGAAGACTGCCAACTGATCGGTTGCACGACGGTTGAAGAACTGAATTTGAAAAATGAATCAAAAATATGATTTCAATTTTTTGTTTTCTTTATCTTCTGACTGTATTGGCTTCTTCTTATTCTTTCCGCACCACATGTGAATTTAAATGTGTGTTGTTGTTGATCAGCTTTTTTTTGTAGCATACTTTTGTGGTGTATTTACTAACATAAGCGCACTTCAAAGTGTGATGACTGTAGATGGAAAATACTTTTTTTTTCTACGTTCGTTGTTGATAATGTCATTGGGACCCAGTGAGAAATTCACTACTAATAAGAAAATCAGCTACTAAAAATTAAATTTTTCTTGAAGAAACACAAAAGTGATTTAAAAAAAACCAAAGTATAACAATAAACACATGAACAAATCGCAAAATCACTTAAATGTTACTAAATAAATTGAAAAAATAAATAAAATTCTCACTGGGCGATCGCTCGACTGTATGGAATGGAATGAAACAGAACCTAATTACATTTCTGGCCCATTAAAGCTGTGGATGTGAGCGGAATGAACAAAAATATTGGATGAAAACATACTCATAAGGCACCCGGCGCACGAGGGTATAGTATTGGTGTGTCATTTCGGCTTTAATTATCATTCTCGTTGTATGCATGCATGGGAAAGTACATAATCTCATCACACTTGAGCCAAACAACTTATGATTCTTCAGAAAGTTGATGACTCACATTATAGACGGCAATGCGAGCAGAATTATGCAAAACATTCTTCTTTCGTTTCACTGTATGTATTCTAATTAGTTTGTGATTACCATAATGAATCCTTCAAGCGAGATATGAAACCATTTTAAGTCTACTGCTTCCTTCCCTTTTGCTTTCCCATTTCAAAAACATACAAGATTTTACATTAAAGAAAGATAAAGATTTTAAAGAATTTCGCAAAAGGATTTTTTTTTTTCGCATTGTGCATATTTATTTTAAAACTTTTATTTACATTTTGTTTCCATATACGCAGTTCCACTCTCGACTTAATGATTACTGTTCATGTATATTTTGAATCTCAATTGGTAGAAGAAAATATTTTCGTGTTTGAATTTTGTTCAACACTTTGCAGCTCAAATTGGAATCATTAAACGAAAATTAAAAAAAAAACTGTTTTGCTTCTTGTTCCATTTTACTTTTGTTTTAGAGCTCTCGGAAATCAGCAAACTGCGAAAAAATAAAACTGTAAATTGAAAACTTTTTTACACTGCGATAAAACAACGAAGAAGGAATTAAAATTGTTGCGAGTTTTGAAGAATTACGGAGCTGGCGAACGATATTGAAATGCTCGAATGAATTTGATTCAAGCGCTGATTTTTCTTTTGTGTAAAAAAAAAAATTCCTAATTAATTGTTTTCTTTTTTATCTCTTTGCGAATTTTGCACAAGGAAAAAAACTTCAATTGCTCGATTTTGAATAAATTTAGAGAACGATATTTTGTTCTATTCTGTGTTGTCGGTGAATAATTTAATGCACCATGGCGGGGATAAGATTTTTGTGCTTTACGGGGTCTCCGCGTGAAGTCGTCTGGAAAATTGAAGTCACGATTTTATTCATTTGTCGTGTTTGTTTCTAAAGAGTGAGTGAATCAAGAAAATGAATTTAATGAAAATTTTGCTTTGCGATTACGACTTCAACGACTAATTCAATAATGGAGAAAATCTCTTGAGCTTTGCATTTAAAACTGATAATTTTTCAAGGTTTCTTTTCTATGGGATTTCTAATCAGCATGTTGAATTGTATGCTTATTAGATTAGCAATCAAAGAACTAAAATAATGAAATTTATAATTCCTGAAACATTTCTTTGGCAAATGGAACTCAAATCGGGTTCATCAGTGCTATAAAATAATTAAATCCCAATTAATTTCGCTTCATTAAAGCCTTGGAATGACACACGAAAGTCAAATGTGTGTATCGTTAAAGCCATGTAAGTGCACGATATTTTTTTTTTATTTGGCGACAAGAACGAACGAAAGAACATAAAAACTAATTGACTTTCGCGTTTGGGAAAAAAACAGGAAACGACAAAGCATGTGAGCAGCTTTAGTTATATTTTGGCGACAAACATTATTCGAGTGCTCGTGTTTAATTCCCTCAACATCCATTCATGTTTCTTTCCACCTCAATTTAACAGCAACGATCTCACCACACCGTATGATGTCATTTGGATGAATTTTTTAACACAATTCGACCCTTGTTATTGTTTCCCATTAACCCCGTTCACTTTTTTTTTCTCTCTATGTCTGATGTTGAAAATTAATAATGATTGTTATTGTTGTCATAACTCTGTGGTCCCGCGCATTGGAACAGCATGCGACGATGATGACAGCATAAAGGAAGAAATAAGAACATGCTTTAAGTGTGTGCCACATCATATCGTGACAAAGAACATCGAGTCACATACATCACATGCATATTTTACATAAACATACATTAAATAGATCGAGATGCAGCGTACGAATGGTGAATTCGGGTATAGAGACTTGAGAACATTTGAACATTTGCTGAGCACATGTCACCAATAATTGTACTTGGAGGATTTTAAATATTGCCGGTTTTTTTGCGGCTGCCCCGCATTAGATGCGACATCTAAAAATAGCTTTCCGTCGCTTTTCATGTTTTACGGGTGTATAACGAAAAAAAAATTCGAAAAATGCCGGCAAAGCGCAGCGAAACAGAAATTAATTTTTTTTTTTGCTGTTACTGCCAGAAAAACCAATTGCTATTCGCTCGAGTCGAGTCATTGACTAGCAGCACAAGAAAAATACTTCCATCAAACTGAAACCTTTTTTCACCGATTGCCAGCGCAACCAGCATCTGAGGTACCTTCTTTTTTTTCTTTTTTAAAGAAATTTCATGTTTTGTTACAAGCCATTTGAATGCCATGTGAAAGGTTTCTTTCGATTATAATGCATATGAGCAAATAAAAGTGAAAAAAATTACTTTAGTGATTATAAAGGAAAAGTTTTTCTTTGTCGACAGCACAAGAAATATTTCTGATTTAAAATAGATTTCCATTGAATTGTGAATAAAAAATTGTTGAATTTGTATTTTTCTTTTTTTACTTTCTCACACATAATTTACTAAGATACAATTTTTTTTTTTTCTAGAATTGTGTTCGGTTTAATAAGAAGTTTGTCTCCATTACATTTTTCTCATTATAAAGGTAAGTGATAATTAGGTTAGAAAATTTCTACTTTGTCAGTAATGCCGCGTGTATCTATTTAGCATAATTTTGAATTCTCTTGCGATTTTAGATGTTATCGTTTCAAACGAAATAATTTATGAATATTCCCTTTCTATAGCTTGATTCCGTAGCGCTTGAAGTTTAATAAAACCATATAAAACATTTGAAGCGCTCGAAAGTTCATGGTTAACATGAATTCATTATTAAGATCTAACATACGCCTGACTCATCATTTAAATACTTAAAATGTATTAATAGATATGTTTTACATTTTATGGAGTTCTCAACATTTCGCCAAAAAAAAATTAAAATGCTTGAAAAATAAACCGCTGAATTGGAAACTCACAAGTTACTGACGAAAGGAAATACATTTAACGTTCGTAATTTGCAAGCATTCTTTCCACTATTTTCTCATCGGGAGCTTTAAAAAAAACTGTTTTCAACCCTCAAATATTTTTTTGTTATTACCAAAAGCTGTAGAACTTTTCGATGAGAAACTTTTATTTTCTACTTCACTCTCTAGACCTTATAGCCAGCCAGTGAAAGAAACTATTCATTGTAAACTTTGTTCTAAGTGGAAAATTATCGAGATAAAAGCTTTGGCAAACCTCAGAGGGCAATAAAAAATGAGAAAAGCAAATTGCAACACTCGAAGCGATGTTTGGTAGCCACATCAAACCGCAACTTTTAAAGAGAAAAAAAAAAACCGCCGTCGGCAGTGAAAAAAAAAAATATGGAAAAATAATAAATCATAGATTTTCGCACAAACACAATTAACATTTCAGACTTTTTCCCATCACTAATGGCGAATATAAATCATCTTTCGAAGACATATAAAAGTAAAATGCAAAATGAATTGAACTCAAGTTTAAATTTGTTTCTGATGGAAACATTTTCCTTTCTGATGAATTTACACACTGACGCACGAATGTTAATTTTACAAAGAAAATTTGTCCTTCAAAACATTAAAAGCAACCCCTTGAAAGTTTCGTTTTATTGATTCGAATGCCGGCACAAAAGGTTTTAAATCAAAGTAATATGAGCTGACATTACTGGCAATGCGACTGTAAATGCGAGCGAGGGCCTCATAAAACTGCAGACATTAAGTTATTTATGACACCCGTTTCATGCTGAATTCAATTTACTTCTTTTAATTTTGTTTTCCTTTTGTTGCTTACTGCTTGCTTATATTGTGCAATTAAATCGTTAAACGCTTTCGAAATTACTGCGCGAAAGTACTCTTAGTGAATTATTGAATGAACGATGCCCTTGTGCAGTGAATATCTTTGTTATTATTTAAAGCTCTATTGAGTATACTTTAAAATCCTTTAATGTCCTTTTATTCCCCGAAATCAGGGAACAATAAATAATTCAAAATTTAATTTGAATAATTTTGCCTATATTTATAAGGTGATTAGTGTTATTTATTGCTTACTCATACAAAATAACACATTTCAAAAGCTTTCGACAGCAATTTTCTCTGCTCAACAGGCGGGACGTTGTGCTTTCTACTAGACATTATTCAGTAACAGAGGCCTTCCACAGGAAAAGATATAATTCTGTCGATATATAACAGAAAAGGGGAAGAGATTTTAATTATAACGCTTAATTAATGCTCATTCCGTGTGCAAATATAAATTTTGTGTTTGTTCTCTGCCTATGCCACGCTTTTATTTATATAATATTTGCCTTTAAAATTTGCTTAATGCTTTTTCAGCGCCTATTCCCCCACTCTACAGAGAGAGAGACCTTTAAATTCCTCATATAAAAGGCACTCCGAACATTTATCGCAATAAATGATGTCTGTTTGTTTGCTACTATGAAATAAGTTGATTCCGAAAAGGATTAAAGGTAAAGAAAACACATGTATCAGTTCCCATGTTGAATTGCAAATGACGAGCATGCCATTGAGCTGAGGTTATCAGCCATTTATCAGGTTTGTGCTGAACTGTGTGTTGGCGTTAATTGGTTTTTGTTCGCACATAATAATGTTGCTCCAACATTGTATATGTGGGTTTTTGGAATGTATGCTACGCCCAACATGATACGCATGCATAATTTTTTAATGATTTGAACAGAATAATATTAAAAAGGGCACTTTAGATATGAAAGTGTGATGGGGGGAATATTTTACTTTGTTTCAAACCTTTTTTTGCTTTGTATTGTCGACTGCCGCAAAAAAATACGCATCATCGAATAATTATTACGGATTGGTTGGTTGTTCGTGCCGCGAGTCATAGAACACAAACTGGAAGAAATCATTTTTAAATCAACGCAAATGATCATTTGCAAGCGTTTTCTGGGTGGCAGAATATTTAATCAACCTTTTTTCGTCGACCGCTGAACGATACTCGCGTTTTGTAGGTTGTTTTCGTATAAATATCTTCCTCGTTTCTGCTTCTTGGATGTTTTGTCTGCGCCTGATGGCGTCTAATGGCGCAACCATGATACCAAGCAGAAAAAAAATTCGAAAAGAACTTTGATCATTTTCAGAAAATATAAAAATAAAAATCATCAGAGGCCAGCAAAAGTAACACATTGCTATGATTCACTGTGTGAAATTTTTGCTGTTTTCTATGGAATGTTTTTGTAGTTTTTTTTTTACGGTGTCCGCGCCGGAGTAGCAAACATTATGCTCGAAATTTATTCAAGCTGTGTTAATGATGGCACCATTGAAACATATCATATAAGGGGTTGAACGGCAGTGAAAGTTGATTCTTGTTTTTGATCCTAATGGCATTTTCATTTCACTACACCCGGACCAAGCGCTTGGTTGTTCATTTTACCATAAATTTTTTTCTTTTTTTTTTTTTTTTGCACTGTATAAGGTCCCTTTCTCATTGCTGGACCCTTTTTATCAGGCAACTGCGAGCCGATAGAAAGCAATTTCCTGCATAACTTTTTTTTTTCATCGCATCATTAGTTTCTCTAGACATTTCTGTGATATTACCATAAATGTAACTGCCGAATGACTGCCACCGACATTTTCACCACGACGATGAATGTCAAATTGAAAAACATGAAAATGTGAATTTAAATATAGCGAGAAATATTTTATGGACATGGAAAAATGCTATTTTTTTTTTACTTTTGTCGGTTGTTTGTTGCTCATTGATGAGTTAGTTCTAAGTAACATCGATTTCAATTATCTCTCTGCACGCTTTTCATGATATGGATGGTGGTGTGAGAGTTATGGCGGCAATTTGCGGAGGGGAGTTAAAAGTTCGAAGCAACAAAAACGTTCCAATGATGTGAACAAGAATATTTTCTGGTATCGCAATGAATATTTAACGGAAAAATGAAGCGAACGATAATGAAAATTCAAGGCTTATTGATGTTTATGAAGATTTTTTTGTCTGCTCTTTAAACATTGGAACTGTTTGTTAGTGACGTTTCATACTACGTTATTTTCTCGTAACGTTAAATGTGCTACAAAACCCACAAAGCCCTCAGTGTATGTATCATTTTCGAGGATGACAGAAAAGAAAAGCATCAGAAAAATAAGCATAAACATCGACTGATAATTTTCTGAGTACGATTTTTCATTTCCGCATCGTTGCATATTCAATAAACATTTGGAGCCAAAAATTGGCAATGAAAAATATTTTTCTATTTTTTTTTTTGTTGGCTTCATTTCGCCCCTAAAGCTCCACTTATGCCTTTCCACAATCCTAAAATAAGTGCTAAATCAAAATAAATTTCCTTGCCATTTTTTCTATGTTATCTTTCAGGGATTTTTATTATTTTTGTGCCGTTTCGTTTCACGCCCGATAATATTTTCTCCGTACGATTGGGAAGATTTTGCTCTTCACTCAAGTGTTTTAAAGGCAGTACAGAAAAATAAATGTTAATCTCAAAACTGTTTATTTATTCTTTTTGAACGTGTTCAATTGAAAACGAATTTTCTCACGGCGCCTCTCCCTTTTTTTTGGGCCCATGGCGTTTGCCGATGTTATTTGTGATAGATTAAACCAAACACGAATTGGCATGAGGATGAAAATATCTGTATTTCTGTTTTATATTTCGGGACTCGAATTACATTTAATGCGGAATGAAAAGTTAATGTCGGTATGGGCTGCGATGGAAAATAAATTTTCCCATCAGCTTTCAGCTTTGGAAGCAGAGAAGGAAACAAATTGTGATGGAAGTTAATTTGGCAAAAATCGTAAAGCATTAAAATTTTATGCGAGTTATGAATTTAAAAAATATGTTACGAGATTCTTTGAAGTTTTGTATTTATGGCACTAGGACTAATGAAATATTTATGAACCTTCGAGTCATGCAACCGCTTTACAATTTCATTTCCAATGAAAAATTGTCATGCTATTATATTATATCTGGTTCCAGTGATCTGTAGCATGCTAATTAGTAATTTATTAAATATAATTTGGCCTTCTTGCAACACTTTCATGCTTCCTGGGCCGATTTCAATTTCCGTTGAAGTCTGTAAAAGTGTCAAGAACCATCGAATGTGAAGCGAGCGAGGCAAACAATCAAGGTGACACTTTTCGCTTACGGAAAATTTAACGGTGTTATTGTGTATTTTGCACAAAGCCGAATGAAATGACTAAAAGCACTTTTCATTATTAAATTCCACAGGTGAAACAACCAGAAGCAATAAAAATTCTTTTTTTTTCTACTGCCGTCTTTACACCCCACAAAAATTTCTTGTTTGCTCGTCCTTCGAATCAGAAGTTCTCTGCTCGGCGTGGGAGTATGAGTGTCACATAACATATAAAAAAATATCAGAAAGAAATTCAATAAAAACTTAAAAAAAGTATTTTTTTTTTCCTTTCTCGAGAAACATTTATTTAATTAAATTTCTCTTCTTACGTTTCCTGCCAACACTCCCCCTTAAAAACGCCGGTCGCCGTAGCATTCCATAGCGGTAAAATCGAAAAATGATATTATCGAAGAAGAAAAAGAAACTTATACAACAATAAAAGAAGAAGCAAAGATTTTGGCGTTGAGATGAATCGGAAAGAAGAAAGTGTTGAAAAGTGTCAGAAATGAAAAATATTCTGAAATATTTCTTGTGGATTAAATTTTAAAGTTCTTCATAGCAAATTGCAAGTGTTAAAAATTTATGACTTAGCCTTAGAAATTTTGTGACCGAAAGAAATTATTGTCAATGAAACAAAATACAGATTCATTTAAAATTTTGCAGGTTTTGTTTCGATGTCATTTGAGGATAAGAAAAAGAGAAATATTTCATTGTATTTCCCACCTAGTGCTCTAATTTGAGAGATATTTAATGGGCAAATTATTTTTAAAGGGATTCATTTTCTCAGAAAGAAAAAAATAATGAAAATTCCCAAAAACGAAAATTGACAGCGGCATAAGCAATTAAAGGAAACATTTCAATGCCTTAAATTTTTCGCATTTAATTGTGATAGTCATTAAAATGTTATTTCATAATGAATAATTACTTCGCGTGTCCTCTTTTTTTTTTCTTGGATAAAATTCAGTCACTGGGAAAGAAAATAATTTTCTTGAAAGTGAAGCGACAGGTAATTAAGTGGAGAATTTTCACTGAAATAAAAATTATTACTCGGAACAATGGAATTCCTGCACCTTCCCCTCAACCTACAAATAATGATAAAATTTTCCATCCTCTATCTTTTTCGTTAATTATGTAGTTTCAGGTGCTCAATGTTGGCATTGAATGGGACGAGGAAGTGGGTGGAGCTTCAGAGTAAAGACGCGCTCCAACAATATGTAATTAATTTAAATTCATAGAAATGAAAGAACATTCCATTGCTGTTTTTTTTTCGGCTCAGTATTTTAGTCCTTTCAGTGACTTTGATCGTGCATGAAGCTCAAACAAATTTGTTTCTTTCCTTCTTTATTGCCGTTTTAGAGAAAAGCTCATTAAAATAATGCTTTTTCCCTTAAATTCGTCACGTGTCACGTCAAACAACAGCCGCGAGGAAAAAGATTTGTTTCGGCAAAGACGAACAAGAAAACATTCTATCTAAAATGTGTGAATCGTTGCTTTAATGTTAACTTTTAATTTTCATTACTTTAGGTGAGGGAAATTTTCATCAGTAATGTCTCAATTATTCATGACTTAATCTAAATTATATCATATACATGATTGACGTAAAGAGCCCAATGATGAAACTGATAATTTGTCCTCTGTGTATTGCGCGTGGAACTCAACATTCAGCCACGACACGACAATACAAAAAAAAAAAATATATCAACTTTGTTTTGGCTCACGTAGCATGTTTATCATTCCAAACAAATTGACGCTTCAGGTTATCATCCGACCGTATTACTTTGTCATTTGTTACATTTTCCAGTCATGTATCATTTCTTTGCTACTTGGCAGTTATTTTTAACAACATTGCTGTTTTTTTTCCTCCCTCAAAACGCTTCCTCGGTTTCCTTTTTTTATTTGTTTGAAGATATGCTTGCGATAAAGCGTCATGTTCTTTCCCCACATGCACAGACACAAGTACACATTAAAAGATAAAGAAAATCCTGTTAAAGAAAAGTGAAAGAGAAAAAAAAATTCCACAAAAAGCGAGCAACGTTTACTTTTATGCTCAATACGGCAGCTAATAATGATGAACTTTCGTTCCTTAAGGAGGCTTCCTAATTCGAAGACTGTTGTTTATTTTCAGCCCTTCCGACTCAGAATGTCAGAACAAAATGGAATTATAATTTAAATAAATATTTTTTTTTTCTTGTTCCAAACAAATTTGCGAAAAGTTTTGAGAATCTTTTTTGTTTATGAAACAAAATTACGAGACTGAGTATGGCCGAATGTGATAAGAATCGACACTGAAAACTTAATGCTTGACGTCATTTTCATTTGTAAATGTTATTTTTCCCCGAGATTTTAATTAAGTTTGATTGTTAAATTTCTGTCTCCTTTTCGAGCTGACACTTGAATATTTTAAAAGCTCGAGAATTTTAATGGAAAGTGTGAAGCACTTTAGAAAATTGAATTTCAAACGATTTCCTGCAAATTTGCAATTTGAAATGAAATTATTTTATTAGCAGAATTTCAGAATTTTTTTTTAAAACTTTATTTTCTTTTTTGTTTCTCGAACTAAGATATAATTTGCCAATGCATCTGATTTGATTTGCATAATATTTCATTTGTCGTTGTAGTAAAATTTCCATTTTTTTACGTGATAAACTCATGTCATGACAAGGTCTTGGTGTTGTCTTCTCTTTTGTGACACATATAAAATCCATCAACAGCAGCAGCGGCATCCAAACTCTGTTATTCGATGTGAATGAATTTATTTTTTTTTTCTCGACGAAATGGAAATTTAGCAATTTTCGAAAATTTAATAAAACTTTTTTCGGTTATTCGCAAATGCAGAGCAAAATAAGAGAAGCGACACCGAGAAAAAAAAAATGGAAGGAAAACTTTGTTGCAGAAAAGAAAGCTCAAAAATCGTGCTCGGGTGCTGATAAAAAATTAATGCTCGCTTTGCTCGAAAGTCATGCTTCATATGGTAGCAGTGGAGCATATCCTGAGGAAAATTGAATGTATGTTCGTCGTTTGGCTTCCTTGGCATGCATAAAATTCGTGTTCATTTCATTTACGATGCGACTCTTAAAAAATGGAGAAAGAGCTTTTATTATTCATTGACATTCAATTTCGTACAAGCATACAGAAGAAACCCTCTGTTGCTGCCCTTTCATCTCCTCATCTCATCTCTTACAATTCTGTTTTATGTAGAAAGAGTTATTATCGCAATAATCATTTTCGGGAAGAGCATAAATGAGATTTAATGCAAATTCTGGGGCTTCGCGCATATTTCATTACGGCAAGCACGTAATGCATTATGCACGTTTCCTCGCATGGTGAGGTGATGTTGTGAAATAAGGAAAAAAAAATTCGTCTGTGCTCCTTCCTCATCCGAATAGAATTTTCCCCGGCTTTGAGTGAATTAATAGACAAGACCGAGCCATGGGTATTTTAATGGAAGTTCCATGACTGTCAAAAAGAGTACAGAAAAACATTTCTTTTGTGCAACAGGAAGCTTTCATTGCTGCTCCAGAGACAGCTTTTCAAGTGAGTGAGACTATAATGATAGTAAAATAAATTTCTTCGCACCAAAAGTCACAGACGCGCTAGATTACATTCATTTAAAAAAGCGACCCATGTGTATTAAATATCTTCCACTTCATACTACGACCCTAGTCAGTGAGTTACGATGAAATTCATTCTAAAAAAATATTTGCGATACGCTATGCGGAATAGCGATGGAAAGCATTTCTCTATAGGGATGGAGGGGATGATGAGATGGAGTGAAAATGAAAACATTTTCGTCATCAAGTTGAATGCAAATCACTGCTTTTTTTACTGACGTCATGATGAGAACGATTGTTTAATTTATGCCGCGATGAGCATATTCGCTCATATGCTTCCACACAATAAATTTCATCCGCGTTGGCTAAATGACTGACAATAATTGATGAAAGGTTGAATGGCTTGAGTGGAAAAAGAAAACGAACAATTTCATGTAAAAAGAACATTAAAATTATTCATTTACGGTGCGTGGGCGTGCTAAACTATAAAATAATGGTCTTAATTGTAGCGTAAAAGTCTGCCAGATGAATTTACAAAAAAAAAACATTGCGTGAGTGATGGAAACAAATGTGTCAGCACATTAGTGAAACAAAAGGACATGGAAGAATCTCGTTTGGGTTGTTGTCAGTCTAGTGATTGCCATTATGCGTAACTCCAGTCTGAATTTCAGTCTCGAATTTTATCGAAATAGAAACAGAAAATTCTAATTTTATTGAATTTTCAGAGGATAAAAATGTGCCACTCAATTTTCAAGGCAATATACGAAAGCAATTTTCCTCTTATTTTTCCAGCCTCCACATGTGTTGTCAAAATACTCAATTACTATTGAAGCCTAAAACAATTTGGCGCTCAGATGTTGCCATCGCAAGAATGTTGCTTAGGCGAAAAAAAAAGAGAACAAAAATTTGCTATAAAGTATTGCTGCGAAAATAAAAATAAAAATCTTGACGTTCTTTCAATCTTAACTTTCTTTTATTTTGTTATTGGAAAATTGTTATAGCGATTATTTTTTTTTTTTTTTCGGAGAAATTTTCTCGTTTTCTCGAAGTAAGAAATTGCGAAAAATATTATTTTTTAGACACGCTGGTATGCCCTTGCGAATATTGATAAACTGAGTATGGAGAAATCTCGCGCAATAAACAAACATCAACAAGAAATCTCGTCGAGAAATTTTTTCATTCAGTATTTCATTTCTTGAGATTTTCTCGAAAAACAAGAAGAAGAAGAAGAAGAAGGTATCAATTATTATAAAAACAAACATTCTAGGTTGTGCAATCATTATCATTGTGTATAACATTCCTGGCGAGGACATGAAATGCGATACAATATTAACCATATTTACAACATCGTTTCCATGGTGGCTTTGATATGATATTTTTCCAGCCAAACGTATATGTTTCGCATGACAAGCACTGAAAACTCAACTGAATCATTTTCCCCCACCTAAAACACTCAAAAAATAGAAAAACTTATTTGGCATTCTATGTGGCAACTATATTTTGCAGCTATATGGCATTCAAGAAATGTTTGTCTTTTCTGCTAACATCACAGAAAAGCCGACATCATTGATGAAAGCTCCGGGTAAAGTCGAACGATAACGGCAAATGCCCGTGATCAAAGAGCATGCTTTTTATTGTGTGAACTTCATAAAATGATTTGTTTAATGGCTGAACCATTAAAACTCTTTCAAGTTTTACTCAGAACGTTGCGCAAACAGTCGCATAAAAACCATTAGTGACAAATGTTATTGATGCTCATAAAAAGAACTCGGTTGATGGAATGAGAAAGAAGAAAAACTTATGGAAATGCTTTTTTTTCCTGACACTTCAACTTTGTGGTTAAAATTTTATTATTATGCAACTTCATTAAGAGAACATAATGCATTTAAATTTTTACAGCTTTCACAAATTCACTCTGTTTTTTTCCCTTTAATTTTCGCACAGTCAAATCCTGAGAAAAATTTCTTATCACTAAAGTTCAAAAGTTTTAACTTTGTTTATATAAAAATTAAATTAAACCAAATTCAATTAGAGTAATAAAATATCCAGAAATATATTTTTCGTTTAAAAGCTTATGCATCATTTATGTTCAGACCTGAATCAATCAGAAGCTTACAGTTGTAATAATTAGCAGCTGGAAAACAAATTTTCCTATTTTAATTACTTTCCCTAGACATTTTTAAGACCTTGATGCTACTCTACGCTCGTTCAAGGCAATTACATCTTTGTGGTGTTAAATCACTAAATTTGACTTGAAGCCTTCTAAGCTTTTCATTCATTCTTAATCTGTTTCCTATCGATCGCTCAATGTTCATCCGATAAAAAAGAACAGAAGAACCTCGAAAAGGAAGCTCAATCTTCAGGCATTAAAATTCAACACGTAGTGGCACTAAATTGAAAGTCATAAATTTTCAATGTAATGATAAATGACAATCGCAATCAATTTTGCCTCTTTTTCTCGGATCTCGTTCAAATTTTATGTGTTTATATTTGTCTCATAATAAAATATATTTTCTATGTGTATGTACAAATGGGCTCAAAAATAGTAAATAGGTCGTCTATAGAGATTGAAAAGATTTATCAAATCATTTAAATTAATATCTGGAACAATATAATTCGTAGCAAGAGGAAAAATAAAAATAATGCTTAGTTAAAGCTTCTTCAGTTCGAATTTAATATATTCAAAGCCATTCATAAAAATATTTTCCTTCCCGCTGCTCTGCTCATTGCCAGAGTATAAACATTAAAATTTTGGCGAACGGCAAAATGCTGGGGTGGCGAGGTGGCGAGGAGGGGTAAAGGTTTTCCGAAATCATTAATCAAAAAATGTTAAACACATTTCGCAATGGTAAAATTACAATTTCTTTCCCTCGTTTTCAACTTAGTTTCGATTTTCTACTTCCAAATTCAAGCTTACAATATTCACCACAAAATCTTCAAGTGAATTTCAACTGAATCACATCTGAAATGGTTTCATTCTATGAAATATCATTTATAATCAATAACCATTTTTCATGATAAATATTTTTCGATAAATTTCAGATCGATTTGTTTGCATTTTGCGTAGGGTGTGAGCTTTCACTATTATATATCACGAAATATGAGATCGAGTGTTTGAAGAAGTCAGTTCATCGTCAAATGCCATTTCAACCGAAATAAAGTGCCTGAACATCATCAGATGTAATGGGTGATGAACGAGATTGAATATATTTGAGATTTGTTTGTGATGTGGGAGAATTTTACTTATATGTGCGGTGAAATGGGATCATTTGTGAGCAATTTCTTCCAAATGATTATACAAATTTCATTATTTGTTCGCATGTCGAGCGAGATTTTGTTGCTCTTGCTTCCTTTGAACCCTTTGCACGACACTAAAACCTCAACTTTAGATTACCGATTCACAAAGAGTATCGTTCGCTTTTTTTTTAGAGGGAACTTTTTGCTGCATGTGAAAAATGAAACTGCTTCAATCGCTGATAAGGCACACGGTAGGGTGCTGCTCCACTGAAGGGATCCACATACGTAAAATGTATCTATTGAATTGATCTCAGCATTCGAATGAACCGAGAAATTGAATGTGAAAACGATTCTGCAGAATACATTTTTTTATTCCAAAAATGCCTCATAATGCTTCCATCATAAAACGTTTATCATAATAATGGCACACTCTGAGCAAGCAAGTAAAAAAACCTACTTGTGTTATTGAGCACGTCATTTTTCAACATGGCGCGCAGGGTTGAAGAGCAAACGAATACCGAAGAAGTTTATTGAGAAATTTTGAAAAGATTCTCATAAGCTTTCGTTCGCTGTCATTTAACAGAATGATGAAAGCTTGATGAAAGCTCCAATTTACATTATATTGAGTTTGAATGATATGATAGGAAATTGGTATAGTTAGAGCTTATGGCTTAATACTTTTGCTGCTTATCATTACGACATGGCAATATGAAGTTTATTCCACAAAAGCCCAAAATGTTCCATTCAGGCAATGATCATTTCAAGAATATTTCGAGGGTTTTTGGACAGAGAAAACTTTTACGACAGCTATGAATTGTTGTGGAAAATGCTTTTGTGCTTTTTCGATTGCATCACCACAGAAAGTTTGAAGCAGCACTCCAAAAAGTTTCGTGAAATGGTGTAAAATACTGAGAAATAGTAAAAGTTTGTCGCATTCACAAAAGTGATTTTAAAACATGTTCGTCGTTTTCCTCGGGAAGAAACTTTTGTCTGACCATTCTAATAAATAAGGTCTCTTCTCGGTCCAAGCATATTCAGTGAGCACCCCGTAAAAGTTGCTCAATAAAGATTGATTACGACACAATTTTTCTTTTTCATTCAGAATTAATGTCGGAACGTAAAAGCATTGTGTAATTTATTGCTGGCTCTTTAGAAACTCTCCCCTGTTGGCGTATTCGCACTGGCAGCATATTTACACTCTGAAAATGGGGAAAAATGAGTGTCATTTTGTGTGCTGTGTGTCGTGTGTGTGTGTGTGTATGTGTGTTTTTGGCATTTTCACGCTAGAGACGATTCAGCGTTTATGAGTATTTAAGCTTTTGTGCTGAGTAGCAGGAATGAAAAACAGCTCGAAATGGTTGAGAAACTTTTAAATTATTTAAACGCATCCATTACCGCCAATTTAATGAAATAAAACATTTGTTTGTGTCACTCCTGAAGCAATTTTCGCCTTCTAGCTATGTAGAAGCTATGTAGGGAGAAAGTTTTTCTTTTTCGCTGCCAGTATTTAGTGAAAGTTCATTTCATCGTGAGACTAATTCGTCGGGCGGGACATGTGACTTAAAATTTTGCGATTTTCAGCTATAAATTTCATTGATAAATAGTATTTCAATCGGTGAAATGGTTAACGATGAAACGAATAACACCATCAGTTTTGGTGTTTCTTCTTCGAATCATATACACGTTTAAATGTGTAATCTTGCCAAAACAACCGAAAATTTTATTTATGTTCGGCTAATGGAGACTTGCCATTCTTTTTCATTTTGAAAATGGCACGAGGAAAGTTTTTTTTTATATTCTTTTCGCTTTTACTTTTTTTTTCCGGTTTTACAACAATTTATTGCAGATTTTTATTTTCATTTTATTCTACTCCTCGACCATTGTAATAAATCTTTGAGCCTTTTATTTCAGTTTTTTTTTTGCTGACCTCAAATTGTAAAAGGTCCATAAGTGCCTTTGGGGCTGGTGTTAAGTCTATTATTTAATTTGAATTTTCTTTTAGGCTGGAAAATACAATATTACTGCTGCTCGAAATTGAGTTTTTTTGTCCGGCGAACAACAAAATAAAATGCTTCTCTAAACGAATTACAAGTGGGGGAAGAAGATCATTCTCATTTCAACACTGGAGTAAAGCAACACAAGAAATCACAGCGAATTATCTTTATAAGTAATAAGAATATTTGTCTAAACTTCAACAAACATTGCTGACGAACATGTGAATGAGAGCAAACTCAAACATGCGATGCATCCTGTTAGCTTTTAGATAATGAACGAGAAAATTTAATGAAAATATTTATTTTGTTGTGCAAATAAAGTTCGGAAAATTTTAGTGTGAGAACTTTAGAAAATTTCTCGGCAGTGTCAATTTTGATATGAAATGAATAATAATTAAAGAGCATTGGATATGATGGAATAGTGATTTATATCATACGAAAGCATTTTATGTGACAGAATAACATAACAATCCCTCAATATATGAAGTCACTAAAAGCAAGAAAAGGGATAGATGCTTAAGTGAAACTTTTAAATTAGTTTTCGGGTAGAATGCTTTCGGGGGACACGAGAAATATTCGTCACGAGAAAATTAAGTTAAAGTAACAAGCAGAAAAACATTTCCTTCCTTTCTTTTCTCTCCCCGTAAAAAAAAAAACCAAAAAACGATATTTACAACTTTATTTCTCTTTTTCTTGCTGTTCACCATCCGCAAACAATCAAAACTTTGTGCTTTGCTGTATTTGAAATATGCACGTAACATATGGTATGACATTTAAATTCTTTGCAAGCCAACAGTGACTGAAAAATTTTCCGATTTTTTTTTTTTTTGTTTTTGTTTTTCTTTTGCTTGTAATTTACATAAAAAATCCTTTTCGGTTTATTTGTTTCCATAAACATTTGCAAACTTTTTTTTCACATCAGTTTTGCGATATGAAAAGTGACCGAATTGCTGTTGATAAACATTGTCGCTGATAGCGAAAAACTTTTTTCCTCTCTGCTCGCATATATGTATTATGTTGCTTTGTAATTTACAAATGATAATGAAATAACGAAACATACAAATTGGGCATGACGATGCTGACGAACAGCTCATAACGCCGGCGACAGAAAGTTAAATAAAGCAATTGTTTTCTGTCATATCTCTCTTTTCATGATTGCTCGCAGTGAGGACGTTGGCAAAAAAATTGCCAAGCAGGATTGTTCTAAAAAAAATTCTGCAAAAAATATTTTTTTGTAACAACCGAATATATTTTTTGGCCTCGCAAGCTCGGGCTTTTGTAGCTCACTCTGTGATTTCACTTCTGGGTCGCTGATAAAAATAAACCTTTTAAAATGTATTTTCTGTGTGCATGAAGTGAAAAGAAAAGTTTTTTTTTCTGCGCTTAAGGCTCGACATTCGAGCACAATTGACGTCAAAAATCAGAGCTTTTTGGACATTAGGCTTAACGAGATTGACGTTATTATCGAAATCTTCCATAATAGCAATCCCCTCAAAAATATATACAAGTCCCCCTAAAGCTTAAGCCTCACACAATTTTTCTTTTTGATTGTGTGGTGTCGATGAGCGAAAGCACTATACGATAAAACATAAAACTTTTCTTTTTTCCTAAAGTAGCCCCATTTCAGGGCCTTCAATCTCATCAATATATAGCTACTTAGTAACAAGTGACACGAGTTGCTTCATTTACATATATTGCGTTTGAAGCGCCATATCGGTGAAGAACAGCAAAAATTGATGGAAAAATTCTTCAAAAAACTTTTTCTGATTTTCACATTTTGTTTACTTTTTCAGCGTCCTTTTTGTGAACTTTTTTTTTCTCGCCTGAACAGCTAACGGTAAAGTGATGTCATAAATTATGTAGTTTTTGGAAGGAGAGTAGCAGCGAGGAAAATATATTTTTAAAACATATTTTTTTTTATACTTTCCGGTGTTATGTGTTACGTGAATAATTCGAATACATGAATATCATCAAGTCCTTGTTGGCTTAGTTGCCAAACACAGATCGACGAAAAATAAATGTGAAAAGAGAGTGATAGAAAGTAAAGTATGATGTATAGGATGATTCCAGGATGGCATATTATATAAAAGCAAACATAAATTATTCAAGCTATTTATAAAGAATATCATAGGAAATATGTATATGTTGTTATGTAGTCAAAGATATTTGCCATGTTATTAAACTCTTTCAACCCTCTGGTTGAATACAACAACCATCCATCATTTGCCGTTATGATGGGTTCCGTCCACTTTCTTACTCTTAAACGTCCCATATTGCCATGTTTAGTTCTCAAGTAGATTCAAGATTCTTATCATTAAACTATAACTCACTTTGTATCTTGAATAAGATTTTAACGATAACGTTCGAAAAACATTCACTTTCCGACGGTTGCATGCCCTTTTTGATGGCATATCATGTTGGATAGAGAAAGCGCCAACGATAGAGCTTTTTAATAAGATTTTAATTAACAAAGTTTACGCCAAATCTCAACACAATTTAAATTTAATATTCATGAAACGTTGGTTTGATCCCGATTTTTGATCGTGACTCTTTATTAAAGCCATTCGTGAATAGAGAAAATGTTTATTCGAGCACAAAAATAGTTTACAAAGAAGCAGCCTTGTGGTTTAATTAAAGTCACCGCAAACGAGTTGTGCTGGTAATGTATAGTGAATTTTAACATTGAAAAAGTCTTAACAACAACTTTTGAATTTTCCTTTTGAATCCAATTACCGATCTACCTTCACAAAACTATAATGTTTATATCGTTCTTCTTACCTTTATCTCTGCTCTTTTCGCCTTCAAGTCTCATGAAAGTTTAACCCAACAAAGCCATGAAGTAAAGCAGAATTTTGTCGTTGGTAAAGGATTTGTGGATTGAGGAAAATGTCATTACGAAGCATCATTTATAATCATCAAGGTGAAAATAAGCAGGAGGAAAAATAAAATTTATTGTTATATGTTGGGGAGTGTGCATAAGGTTTGTAATATATCACATTCGTTCAAATATTTGTTTGTTTTTTCAGAAATAGGAAACTTTAGTTTGCTTGAAAGAATAATCATTCCTGTGACAATTCTGTCTTATAGACCCCTAACACAATGTGTTGTTTGGAACGCGGGGGATTTTCCAGAATCAAAATACACATAATCTTTTTCAGCACCACAAAACATTTACGGTTAAAGTTTATTTTCCTTTTTTTAGTGCACATCTGTAGTCACATATTTCTCGTTTTACGTCAGCCTCTCACACTTTCACCGGTAATTTTGTCTTTCGCTCTCACTATTAGATTTATCAAACATTTGCTGAAAAACAAGACGACAGTAACATGTTTTTGAGAATGTTTAATGAAAAAAAAAAATGGCTTGTTTGCTTGTTGGCTATTTCCATTTAATGTTGAAGAAGGTTTGTCAAAATTAGATTACTAAGAGCTGGTGGACAAAGCTGGTAAAAGAAGCTAAATTTGGCTGTCTTTGTCAGTTGTCGTCAGGGCAAAATAAAAGGGCACCTTGAAAACAAATGAGAGATGACTCGCATTTTACACCATGAGCCTATGCCGCTTGTTCCCTCAGAAAGGAGCACTCTTCTCCCACTCAGAGGAATTATCTTGTCAATCATCGTCAGTTCAAATAGGATTAATTTTCTTTTATTCAACATAGAAAAAAAAAATCTTTCTCTCACTCACTCATTGCAAAATCCATTGGATTTAATGTTGACTCGGCGTTTCAGAAAAAGGAGCGAATGGGTGGGCAATGTTGGCGGCCAGAAAGCTTTAAATCAATCTTGATATGAAGGGAAAATTGAACAAAAGCCATTTTGGCGTAAGCAATGAGGGAGGAAGAAAGAAAGAGAGACGGAGAGAGAAAGGGAAATAAAATAAATTAGTTTTTATTTTTGGAAAATTGGGCAAAAATTGAAATTGCTTAGGGTCACGACACGACATATAAAAGCAAATGGAACAGAAATGGCATTGTATATATCGTGGGCGGTGAAGAGGTGGCGTGGAAATTTCAAACATATGTTTTCGGTGCTTGAGGGGCTAAAGAACATGTCGTAAAATAGGGGAAAATGATTCCTTTGATAATCTTTAAATGCATATGACAACAAATGGCAATGTGCCATTGAAAGGCTTGAAACGCAGAAGCAAAACTTCAACAAGGATTGATATTTTACTACTTAGACGAATAAAATTGATACAAACATTCTTTGTTTAGGCTTGTTTTATTTTGGAAAAAAATTGGATCCTTTTTTTTTCAGCTCATATGTGAAATGCCATGTTGTGAACAGAAGATGGATTTCTAGCTCTCTTGTGATCTGATGTATACTCGCAAAACATCAAACATGTAATCTTTCATAAACATAGCTCACAGTTGAAAAATTGTTTGGAGTCATGGTAGGGTTCTTATAGAGCTTGTTTGTTTGTTTGTTTATTGCCTTTGCCTTGCATGGTTATAGAAATCCGCTTTGATTGAATAATTTTGTTTGTATTTTTTTGTTATGTAAAGCTCGAGAGATTAACTACATTTTCGAGGCTATTTGGAAGGAAAATAGGACATGAAATAGGCCATACATGCTGTATCTGTATGGATATTATATATTATGAATATTTTTGATGTCTGTTTAATGACTTTAGGTTTGAGCCTTTCTTTCTGCTTGCCGTTATTTTCTTCCAAGATAATAACTTTAGTGGCCTAGTTTGTGCCATTTTTTCTTTTGGCAACTTTCTCTTACATGGATACAATATCTCGTCTCGACGGGACAGTGGTGCGTTTGGTATATAGAGAGAGAGAGACGACAATAAAATGAATGATAAAAATCTTCTTAAATTGGCCACGACCATGAAAAAACTAAAAAAGGAACATCAGTTTGTGGTAGAGTTACATAAACTTTAATTGTTGTATCATTTGCCTTTTATAAATGCGGAGCTTTTATTGGCGCCGTTTTACACAGAAAAGGCTCTAGATGAAATCTCTTCGATTTAGTTGTCAGTTGGTTTCGAAACTACATGTAAAGTTGTTTGAGCTTTCATTAAAATTTTGGTCCTCAAACAATTCATTTTTATTATCATTTTCTTCGTTCCTTTATAAGTAGTTGAATTTGCAGATACAGATATTGATACCTAGCAACAAACTTTAACAAAACAAATTGCAATAAAACATTGTCTATTGCAGCCATGCACGACGATCCAAACTGACTGACTCATGATTTTCTTGAATTCAATTTCACTAAAATACATATAAATATTCACATTTTCTACACAAATCGGCTTCGATTAAGGCTCAACTAAATCAAGATAATGAGCAGAGCGATGTTTGATCAATAAAATTGTCTATATCATGATTTCTCAATAACCCTGAGAGGGGGCGGAGGAATGCTTGCTTCGAAATTTGTAAGGGCACTTCGTATCCATTTTACAGGTCATGAAGCTTTTAGTAAAAAGCTATTTCATCAAATTAGATTTTTATACATCCAAAGCAATGGTGTACAGTTCTGTAATCTGGAGAATATGCTTCGTATATGTTTTTCAGAGGAAGGGAGAGTCAATTCATAAGCAATTTTTTCTTTCCCCGCTCCATTTATGAAGTCATGCATGAGCATAAACGAAAGGTACAAACGGAGGGAGTTGATCCTCCACTAAAATGTTCACTTTATTTACCTGACCTCCACTACAAAACTCACATATCATTGGCCCATCCAGCCACCTGAAAGAAAATTTTTACAACCATAATCTGAAAAAATAACCATAAATTTTCTACTTCATAAAATAATTCAAAAAAGAATGGAGAAAAAGTATTTTTTCTCATTCAAATTTTCCTCTCGTTAGATACATAAATAATAAAGTATCTAACATTGCTTTCTGGTGGTGGGAACTTTATCTATAAAGGTTCTATATCGTTATAACATTGAAAGCAGTGAAAGATATAAAAAAAGATTTCAGTTCCGAAGAGAGCGACCAATGTATTAGCATAAAATAGCAGCAAACACCAAGAAAGCCAGAGTGTCGTATTCCACTGAAAATGAAACTTTTTTCTCTTCTTTCAGTGCGATGATATATAGAGCCAATGTTCATAAATCCCCGACAATGGGTACCGCATCTATCTTGTAGCTTGTGCTTGAGAAGTACATAGCAACAGAGTATATTAGCCGAAGAAGCACTATACATTCCTTGATTTGTGATGCATTACCGAGATCATGAAAAAGCTTGTGAGAATCTTTCAATTCACCAAAACTCATTATAATCCCATTCATGGGGGGTTCAAGTTACATAGTTGAACACTGCCGTTCAATGACTGGAGAAAATGAATAAATGCACTATAAAGTTTCTTAACAAAAATTAAAGTCTCAGCGAGTCTTTTATTCATCTTTTTTTTTTACAAGAACGATTTAATTATTATCCATTTTTTTTATACATGAAAAACCACAGTTTCACTTTGAATGCTTATGTTAAAATTTACAAGACATCTTCCGTCTGTCCTATGTCCGCCTTACAAATCTAAACGTTCACTCACAAACACTTTTCACGGTGTAGTAGCTGGCTGTACTATAAACGAGCATTTTAATGACTAGATGAATATTTGATGATGATGTTGATAGCGATTTGCCTGTTTTATGGTAATAAGATAGAAAAGGAGAATAAAATATCTGATTAAAATATCAGCATGTGGGGCTGCTTAGGATGTGGGTGCCTTCATTAATGTCAGATGAATGAGAGAAAAAAAAAATCTAATTTGCTCCCAGGACATCAAAATCAACTTTCATTCTCGTTGCGACAAAACATTATATTTTCTTTTTTTTTCTGCTAGCTACGGAAAATTCCTAGTGAAAATATATAATAAAACTTTAAGGTCGACTCTTTCACAACATTTAACTAAATCCATAAAGTTTTTAAGCACCCCCGAAAAAAAGCCACAAACAATATAAACTCAAATAAAACTATATTTCGACTATATTTAATTTTTTTTTTCCTTTTCAAGCTTTGAATACAGAGACGAGATCGTAAAGATAAAGTTTTGGTGCAATAATTTTGGTCCATAAACAAACACATATGCACACAAATTTGGGATGAAATAATTTGAATACATTCAGCGAGCCAATAAGGCTTTGCCGATAAAACCAAAATAACCTGCAAAAAAGAGCGGAGGACTTTTGAAATTGAATTATTCGGTACAAAGTTTGTAGCAAAATTCAATTTCATGCTTTGAAAGATTTTGCAAAGAATTTTTTTTTTTTCATGCAGGTAAAAAAAGAACTTTCTGCAACACAACCTAGAAATCGCATGAAAATTTTGTATGTGTATGTGTCTCATTTGCGATAGAAATAAAAGACAAAGTTTGACTAAAACTATTGATCACAATGAATATGAAAAAACTTTCTCACCAGCTGCATCCCGATCGCTGATAAATGAGAAATGCACTCCACCATTATCACTGTTTGCAAGTATTTGCGGATAATGCTCCTCGATATATTTTGTAACATCTTTCTGATAGATATCATAAATTTTCGCCGTACACTGGAGCTATTTTTAGTGTTGAGAGTAAAGAATGGAAAATAATGTAAAGTTTGCAATCAGTTTTGCAGCACCATTATTGGTATTCCATATACAGCTTTCAAAAGCTTCAGGGGCTTTGAAAATAAAAGATAAAAATTTTAAAAACATCACACTTAAAACGAATATTTTCCGAAAACGGAATGAAACAAGAATAAAACCTTAAAAAGCCCTGAGCACTATTGAAAAGTGGCAGGAAAAATATTTTCGTTATATCAGAATTTATGCGCTCACCTTCACCCTGCCAAGATAAAAATGTTCATTCGTTAGAGGTAGCCTTAAACCTAAAATGGAAGTCTCCCGATTGGTTTCGGCATCCACAATTGTTTTGTATTTGATTGTGTATTCCGGATAAACGGGCCCATCGTTTATCCACCATTCGAGCTTTGCTGGTGGTATCGATGAATTTGATGTACAATTTGCTTCTAAATATTCGCCTATGCTATAGTATTGTTTGATGTCTTCTATTGTGGGATTCTCTTCCGGAAATTCTGTTATACAATTCGTGTGGCCAATTACAATGTTTGCAATTTGTTTGCGTGCGGACGGTGATTGAAATGAAAAGTGATATTTGATTAATATCGTTTTGTTTGTTTTACATACTATGGGCAATGAATATCCACCTACTACTTGTAATTCACCAGATGCTATATGCGTCTGAAACGATGGAGCATCGGCGCTGACTTCGCACGCATATTTACCCGATATATGCGGTTCGACTTTATTTAATACTATTCTACTCGCATTCGATGCCTCAACCTTTTATTATTTTTATTCGATGGATGCAATCCGGAGTGAGAGGAAATTGTTTGTTGATCCAAGATAAATATATAAAAAAAAGATTCGGATTAAATCAGATTACTTTCCTGCTGACCGCATAAAAACTCATAAACCTTGCCACCCTGCTTGCCACCCTCTCTCTCTATACTCGTTTCTTTGCCGAGCACGAGCACGTTCAGTTTGGGGACAATTGTTTGGAATTATTTTTTTTATACTTTTATTGACGGGTTCAAAAGTTCATGCATTTTTTTTAATTAATGAACAAAGCGCAAATATCTTTTACTATGTAACTCAATTAATTGAAAATCGCTAAAGCCGAAACTGAACGTACTCAATTGTGTATGAAAAAAAAAAAAAATACAAAATATATGTGTGAACGGAATAAGTAATGACGAGACATGAGAAAAAAAAGAGTCGCAAAGAGGGCGCCCAAAGAAATGATGAAAACTGATGTAAAATCAACTCACATCGACCCGTATTGGCGAGCCGGGCAGCTTGAAAGTCTTTATCGACGGAATTTCCTTTGGCGTGAATCGAAAAAATTCTCGTTTTCCTTTATACCACTTCACCGAATACAAATCATCGTCTTCCAGCTCATAGTTGCACGTCAAAATCGCATTCCGTCCTGATTGAATGGCATTTGGGATCGTAACGTGAACCATACCAAGGCCTGATACTGTTAAATCTGTGTCGTCGTAAAAGGATAGAAAGAGTAAAAGAATGTGAGGAATTGAGTCCCTTTGTTAATCGGATGACTTTGCATAGCGTGTGTTGACATGGTGAAAAGGCGAAAGGAAGCATGTCGGCATACTCACTTTCACATTGATAGGGGAACGAAAAAGGGATGTGGGTGGCACTGACAATGACATTCGTTTAATGCTTCCTTGGACCTTTTATGTTAAGATTGAAGTATTTCGTGCGTGCGTAATTTATTCAAAGAACAACAATCTGGAATGTGCAGAAGGTAGAAAAGCTTCTTCTCTTCCATGCACATTCCGAGCGAGAATGTGAATTTTTGGAAGAAATATTTCGTAGCGAACAAAAGCCAATACGATGTTAAAGTGGCGAATTTTTTCTTTTTTTTCGCATAAGTTGCCATTTATCATTTCTCGGTGGCGGTCGAAAAATTCTTCATTTTTATTTATGACCATTTCAGAGTGATAAAATGTTTAAATTTTATGGTCGTTTGAACCCTTTTTTCTCGCTCACTTTTCCTTTCCCACTCCGATCGTAATGCCATTATGATGTTTATGAAATTTCATGGTAATCAAAATTTATGGAACCGACATTGAGCGGTGGAAGGCGAGTGCCACAGATTGAGTATCAAAAATGGAAATGGAAAAATCATGTAAAATTTATGAACTTTTTCTTGCGGCGGGCAAAGTCGTCCTGTAGACAAGGGGTTTAAGTTTTGTTAAAGAGAGATTATTAATGGCTAAATATGACTAATTTATTATTCAGCAGAAAATTATTTACGCAAAATGTTGTCGATTATTGAGGTCGTGAACCCACCTCCCCTAATTTTCTGTATTTATTCGGCACCCGAGCCAATCAAATCACCATCAGACAGCTTTATGAGGAGAGCTTATTAATTTGATTTCTCATTCAATTAACTCGAACAAAACTTATTCTTTCGTGGAAAATTAATTGGCAACATTTTCTTATTTCGAATGAGCAAAGCCATGCAATTACTTGACTAATTAAGCACATTAATTGGAAATGATTTCAAACAAATGACTTTATAATGGTAGCTAATTTTAGAAGCGCGCGACGAAATTTTTTAATCAAAATTCGCGTCGGTGAATAACGATGCTGATATAAAATTATTTACGAGCTGGAAAAAAAAATTGTGCACAATAAAATTAAAAAAAAAAAAAATGTTCCATTACTGAAGTCCAACTTGGACGCGTGGGAGCACTTTGGCAGCAAAAAAAAAATAAAAAAGTGCTCCAAACCACAAATAATAAATTTTAAAGATAAATTTGTAAATAAAAAAAAAACATTCGGTGCCGCTATGGAACGATAATTAATTGCCACGAGATTTTTTGTTTACTGTGTATGCCGGAGCTTTACGCAATGGGACAACAGTGAAAGAAAGAGAAAGAATCGTTAAAAACCGTCGTAGCAAGGGCGAAACTTTTAAAGAATGAAAAGATTTCCTCTTATTTAATTTAAAATTCAGCTAAATATGCTCGATGTCAATCGATGAAAAAAGGACACTAAAGCTCTTTATTGAGACTTTAATTTATTTAATTGGTTCGCAAATCTCCACTATTACTCACCTTTAATAAGTAACATCATTGAAGTGATCAAGTATATCCAGTTGTGTAATTTAATTATCATTTTATCTACACTATGAATAATGAGCAATTCAAAATTATTCGAGATGTTTTTGAATTATACATTTGTAGTCGGAATTTTCTTCGACTACATGAATTCACAAAGAAAACATGTTTTTTCGTTTTTCTTTTGCACAGCACACTTTCGGCGCTTTCATGGAGTGACTCGGTTGAAGCCGGGTGCAAAGATACTGTACAGCTCTTTAGTAAGTGAAAATTTATTGTTATTCAAAATTTTTTTTCCTCGAATTCTTTAAGGTTTTAATGTTCACGAGCGCCTTCCACAATCAACAAAATGCTTCTTGTTTGTATGGTAAAAAAAAAAACTTAATTAACATATTTCACAATCATTCTTAATCGTGTGTTCGTTCACTTTGCTTTTTACAGCTCAATATAATTTTAATAAAATATATCATGGATACATTTTCACATAATATAAAAAAAACAGCTCGGGCGTGTGTCACAAATAATTGAATCTATTAATTAGCACTATCTTCACGCTCAAATCATTTATATAATTAACATTTGTCATGAAGTTCCCTTTCCTTCTTTTGTGTCAACATCCCTTCTCCAAATTGTAATCAAATCCGTTTTGTGTGTGTGCATGTATTTATGTACGTAGGTCACTTAATTTAATTTTTTATTTCCCTGATGGAAAATGATGCTTCTAATTTTTTGTGGTCAATTGTTATATCCCTTCTCACAGTAATTCGTTGCTTTTTCCCATTCACATGTTTTCAACATTGTAACCTTGAGTCTTCTTCTTGGTTTTCTAATTCCTTTTTTTTATATATATATTCAGGATTCGTCAGTAGTGATCCTTGAGCAAGTCTGTATCCTTATGAATTCACCGAACGACTGAATTGCGTTAGGCAGGTTTTTCCTCTGATATAAGCAAGAAATTGAGAAAACTCAGAGGTACTCAAAATTTTGCAGCGCATGCGGGTTTTCAATCTGCGAACTTGGATAACTTTCATGAATGAAATATCATCGCGATTGTAAAGTTTATGATACAGGAAGACATACAAAAGAATAAATATAACAATTATGAGAAATAGCTACGATGAGATTATTTTACATTAGTTAGTGATAGCCGTTACGAGGATAATTGCTTCACATATCAATTGACATTTTTAAACGTTTAAGCTCCACAGTGCATTGGCGTTTAATAAGCCCACTAAAACAGTCAGTCAACCAACAAAAACGAAAATCGTTTCAATCCAATTTCGTTTCTTGTTTAATAAATAGAAAATCGATTTCTTCTGAATGACTGAACATTGTCTTCAATTTCCTATGCACACATAAACCGATTCCGAGTTCAACAGTGTCTTTATGTGACGACGAAATTTTCACATCAATAAACTTGAAGAAAAAAAGGCTCAAGGACTTTATCATGACTTCGGCACAAAACAATCAATCAAGAAAGAAAAAATTATTTTATGCTTGAATATATTTTTCGTGATGCTGAAATCTCATCACGCAAGTTTGATCCTTTGAGGTTAAATGCAAGTGGCATCCAATGTTTGTAACATTCAATTTAACATCCTACGAGAAATCTACAATGATGTAATTCCCTCGTAGCTTGCACACAAATCAAAAAAATGTTAGGATGTTAACAAAGTTCTTTCCTACCATAATAAATCTTTGGGAAGCTTTTAGCATTGAACGGAAATTTGCTGGATTGCATCAAATCTTTTTTTTTTCGGATGTTAAATCATGATTACTTTTAATCTTTTTTATTTTATGTTAAGCAGTTCTCTCTCTCTCTCTCTCTACGTCAATGTCTCGCTATGCCTTGTAAATAGTTTTCAATCTTTTGTCTGGTTGTCGGTTGCTCTTATATTGGATGATTTTCCAGATTTATCCTTCATCATATCTTCAGCATCACAAAGAAATATATATATATATATTTTTTGCAACATCAGGAATCGTTTCTTCAGTCGTTGTCAGCATCATAAGTTTCATTAGTTTTAATGATGATGTTCGAGAGAATTTAAATTGTGCAGATATTGAATCTTGATTGTGCTTGCAATGCATCTTTGATCATAATGAATGAAGTAAACCTTTGCTAACATGTGCTTTAATTACTCGTATTTCATCGGTTCGGTAGTAATTGAAATAGGAAACAAATCTCGGCTGCTTGCTCGAAATCAATGTGAAACGAGCAAACATTTTAAGAACAGCACACAATATTGACAAAATGTTTATTTCAGACTCACATTGAAATTAATGTTGCTTACTCATGATTTTATTGTTCAGAATGTGCTTTGGAAAGCTCAATACAAGAACAATGAAAGATGCAAAGTAACATCCGGTAAATCTTACAATCGATATTGATAACTTCTGCGGGCGAATAACATTTTCGCAAACTCATTTATTTTTATTGAATATCGAATGGTGGTTAGGGATATTTCAGTCTGTTGCTAGTCTCATTATGTGGTTCGCCAACAGCAGGCAGCCTGCGGGAGCATGACATCAACATTTTTTGTTACATTTTATCGTATTGAATAACGAATGTGCCATTCATGCTACTAATAGCCGAACTTGCACCAGTACCATACTGCTTATTATATATTCCGTTGTCCATGTTAGTTGATCTCATGAAATTGGGTTTAATTATCATAGATGTCAATAACATTCAGAATATTCGCACATTTCGCCTCTTTAAGAAACATGATCTGGTATCAACTTCATCGTCATCGTAGGCAAATTCGTTTCCCATCGACTAATTAAGTCAATTCAGAGTAATTATTGTTCGGTTTCGTCTCATTACCTAAAGTGACATTCACTGTTTTTTGTTCCATTTACATGAATGCCAATAAACCCAAACCCGCGCCTCACAACGTACAAAACAACAAAAGCTTAAACGACGCAAAGGGAGCTAGTGAAAGGGGCGAACTCTAATTTATCACGTTCCATATAATGGAGTGAATATAAAATAAAACAGTTCTCTCTGTTTTAGCATTCCCGAATTGCTTCTGCTTGCATACTCGTTACTCGACTTCAAAACATGTAGACGTAAATGATGGAATAATCATGTTGGTTGATTAACCTAAGGCATCAATTTCTGGCATAAATAACCATGTACGTGATCTCAAAGCCAAATTTTTTTGGATTTCGCACGGGCAAAAATGCTGAAATAGATTGTTGCGCAAAAATTATTTTTACTTCGCCCAAGCATTCGCGTATGATTAAATCCTATTCTCAAACAAAATGTTTATGTTACGAATTTCACGATGCGTATGTCAGAATTAAAAAAAAAACATTGCTTATTAAATATTTTTATTATTAAATATTATTATTTTATTTATAAAATTAAGTATAAATATTATGGTTTGGCGAAGTTCAGAATAAGTGGCTCGAGCTTGTTTCTCTGTTGGCCTATATTTTGGTGTAATTCTTCGCCATCAGCGGGTAGAAAATTAAAAGTTTTTGCTCGATGTTAACTCTCAGCATCATTAAATCGCAATAATTTTTGATATAGATTAATGAGCGCTTAATGAACTCATTTGTAACTTTAAATTGAGCAATTACTGCATTTGTCTGTTGCGTTTATAATACTTCTTCTTTAAACACATAAATATTATAGCAAGGATAACGTTTGCAGGCAAAAAACATGAGTCAACATCCAGTGAGATAGCAGAGAAATATTAATAAAAAACCTTGAAAATTTAGCTGAACCTTCCATTTATGATAAGTGGCTGGCTTTTGTCAAATTAAAAAAAAGGTAAATTCACAAACCGCCATTCAAGTTTGTAGTCATGTTTGAACATCGCTTGCTCGTTGTTATTTTTTAATTAGCTTCCTTTTGTTTTTTTTTCTCGTTCATGATGTCAAGCTTGAATAATGAAAGAATGAGATGCTTGATTTAAATTCCGCAGAGACCAATTCAGCGAAGCGAATGAAAGAATTGTGTCAAAGGCGGCAAAGACAATTTGAATATGAATCGCACAAAATATTTCACCCACGAAAGCTCTTTTTCTTCCTTGCATATTCTGCCTACACAAAGAAAATCCTTTTTCCACTCTTTTTATTTTTTAATTTTCCATTAATCAAAGAAGAAAACAAAAGGAGGAACAACACTGATAAAGTGAATTATGGGAGTCGTTAGAATTATGATTTTCATTGTTTATTGGATTGGCAAGCATTACTCTTCTGCCTCCTGTCTAGCTAAACCTTTTCGTTATATTCATGAAAGTCGAAATAAAAAGCAACGAAAAAAGATTGAGACTTGATATAAAATTAGTTTCAAATTCTATTATTCCAAAAATTTCCAGTGAACTCTAAAAGAGGTTTTGATCAATATTAAATCAATTTCTTTTTGAAAAATATCATCAAATCCTTTTAAGGATGTTCATTCCAGTGTTGTTAAACATTAGGTACTTTGCTATATTACTTTGCTATATTTTTCTGCTTGTTGTTTTAATCACATATTTGTTTGCTCATGTGTAGAGTTTAATTTTATGGATTAACATCGCTTAAATTGATGATGAATGATGATGCATCCAAAACATGGGCAATAAATTTTCAAACATTCTGGCGATGAAATGACACGTGCGATGAATCCACTTGAACCCGTTTATTAAAATAAACGATTCTGTTGGTGCCGTCAATTCATGGAAATTATAAATAAATTTGTCGTTTTCTGTCTTAATTTTTATCGTATGATTTAGCAGTTGGACATGTTCGCAGACAATTCATTTGATTCATTTGCGAACAAGAAACATTTGTTTTCTTTTTGACGTCATTCCTTCAAAATTTGGGGCAAATCTTGCCCGTAAATTTGCTTTCACCAAATGTATTTTATGTTTGTTTCTCGCGATATTGTTTCTCGTAAGCTAATGCCAGCAGTTTTTCATTGAAAACCGAAGCAAAACTTAAATTTCGCTGAACCAACAAAATCAATTGTCGTAAGCTGCAGAAGAAAAAAAAAGAAAATTTCGTTGAAAACATGATTGTCGAAATGAATGTAGGAGAAAATGTTAAAGGGATTAAATTCTGTTTCTCGTCCCTCCCTCCGGCCGATCACAGTCAATTTATCTCAAAATGCCGCTCCCCTGTATGCCTTTTTAAATACAATTTGTAACTTTCCCAATTACAAAACTTTTCTTCTTTCCTTTTGCCTTTATTTCATCACATTTGACTTTTGTACTGGGACAAGCGAATCCTATAATCTCTTTTTACCCACGCGAATTCCACTACCTAGTCGAGGAAAAATTCGAATAACAGCCCCAAATTATTTTTCGGTTATTTTGCTCCAGCAAAAACAGACGCGAGAGAAAAAAGTAAATTGGAATTCCAAGGATTCCCAATCCCCAAATCGCACAAATGTAATAAGTTACCTCAGTTATGTGCCACATATGTAAACATTGAACAAGTTAGAAAGTAAAGAAAAAAGAAGAAGAAAACAGTCAAATCCAAGCAAAAGCGGCACCCTTTGATGCCGGAAAATTTGTTGTTTGCCTGAATTAAGCGACTGAGAAAAACGAAAACGAAGAAGAAATAGAGTGGTACAGATTATGCCATGGCATGATACACCATAATAAAACAACGTAGAAAGCCTAGTCTGAGGTTATATGTGGGTCTAGTGAGCATAATAAAGTTATTTATAGTTACTCTGCACCACATAAATTATATCTTTCTCCACCAGCAAAACGGCAAAAAACCCAACGGCAGTCCCTGAGCAATCATAAATTTAAAATGCAAAATTTTTTTTAAAGACTCCCTTTCCGAGAAATCTTTCACCATGCGCTCGTAGTACAATTTCTAGAAAAGAGAAAAATATTTTGACATACGTACATACATGAAAGAGATCATGTTTGTTGTTGCGGTTCGGTGGTTTCGCCTAGATAATAATAGAGAACTCTGAGCATTGTCAACAACGTTCATCAGTTACATTTTATGACATTGTGAAAATTGTTTATTCGGGCAACAGGTTCAGCAAAACATAGAGAATATTTTGATACAACATAAAAACCTTGCAAAAATGCATATTTTATGGGGAGCTTTAAAGCTTTTTAATATTCCATCATGATCGTGCTATAAAATGATTTCGCAACGACTTCGCTCGAAAACTAAGTTTGAAATTCAATTTGTGAGCAACATTCTTTTTTATTGCAAAAAACCAGGAGAAATTTGTATGCAGATACCACAAGAAAAAAAAATCCTTTTTTATATGCAGAAAAGAGGGAGAAATTCCAAAAATAATAAAAAGTTCTGTTTAACTTTATGCTTCTTCCGCGAAATTGGCGAGTGAGAAGGGGCAATGGCAGTGCCATAATATCAAGATAAGGCAACATTTTCTCTCTTGCTTGCCTTCTGTGATTAATGTAATTTTGTTCTCATTTGTTACGATCAAACAAAATATTCAAAAAGAACTTTTCCTACTGAATATTAATTTCACTTCATCTCCATTTTTTTGTTCTTTTTTTCGGTTTGCTCGAGTTTTCTAAAAAAAAAAAAAAAAAATGCCGAGCACTTCTCGGAAAGAAATGAAGGGAAATTTATTCATTACAGCCAATGAAAGTTGTGTCTCTTTTACTGTAAAAACATTTTGGGCGAATTCAGCTAAAATTAGACAGAAGAAATTTGAAAACGAAAACCCAATTTTCAAGTGAATAATTTATTTATTTTTTAACATGAACCGTCCTACATAGTAAAAATGCCTCGTAGCCATCAAATTTATCTCATTCAGGGCAATGAAACAGCAAGAAAACAACAATTGGACAATTTTTTCCATCTTAATCCATAACAACAAATTCTGAAAAATAAAAAAAGGAAAGAAACATTTTTTTTTGCATTCTGCTGGAAAAGCCGATAAATTTTTTAATGGCAAAAGTTTCGCATTTATTCGGTTTAAGAAACAATTTTCTCAAACACATTTTTCGCTACTCTTTGGCATTTTTCCGGACCAAACACAAAGAAATTTGTGTTATATCCATTTTTTATGGCCGAAAGCAAACAGCGGAACAAAAAATAATGAAAATAAGGCAACGCACAGGAGTGAAAGTGACAGTGACACCAGTCAGATGAAAACTGGGATCGAATGCCGTAAGGTCAAACAATTTGGACATGGGTACCATCAACGCCCATCTGATCTTAGTATCCTTCAAATATTTTATAACCACACAAGTATTCATACCAACTTTTCCTTATCCGACCACGACAATTTTCCACATGCGAATGAAAAATCTTCAATCAAAAAAAAAAAAAAACAAAAGCACAAATATTTTGTTTATTTGTTTATCAGCGACGACCCGATAATCATAAATCATAAATCCAATTTACTCATGTCATAATATCAATAGCTCTCCCATATATCCTCCATCAGAAATCAAATCAAAAGCTTTTATGTAAACTTTTCAAATACAACAACAACAAAAACAGCCAAAAAATCTGCTGAAATGCTTTTCAAAAATAGAATAAAGCAAACAAATAATAATAAGAAGCCACAAAAAAGTGATCTATTCAAATGTGAAGCTCAGACAAACGGCAAATTGGCGAAGTCTGTTACAGACGTTTTAATTTGGTGGAGCGATTTGCCTCTTTTTTGTGTCTGTTCAAATAGGCAAATACTGAAATGTACCAGCGATGCTTAAAATGTTTATTTCGAGCCTTAACGCATGCGCATTGTTCATTTCACGATTGCATTGTTTTTCCACGTTTGCCGTCATATAACAAAGTTATAAAAAGCTGTTTGCCGAGCAATAAAAATTATCAAACATCTCTAGCCATTATCGTCGTTCGCTGTTTGTACGGAGCGGTGAGGGTGGAAGATGATGCAGAAAATATAAGCCACTAAAAATTCTATATGAGACCTTTCTAAATAGTTCTCGTAGGTTAACAACAAAACAAACATTCATCACTGGCTACCACATTGCACAATATTCCACACGACTGAACGTGATGAATGTTTCGAGATTATGTTGAAAGGAAAAAAGAACGATTTTTTTTGCGTCTTTCATTAAACAATGTGCGAGATGATTTCGATGGTAACATGAACAAATTCGAGCTCATAAGCATAATAACCTATTGGGCGCAGTTAAGCACGTTTTTATATCGGAATTTTTTCTTGCTCTTTCGATTACGTGTAGTGATAATTTGATACATTATAGCTTCATTCTCACTAACTCTTCACATTCACTCGTAACACGACAAAAATTAACGAAATAATTAAATGAGTTTTCCTGAAGTGTTTACCAGCAGCTGAGACGATGATGTAAAGTGCCAAAAAGGTGCGAAATGTAAAAGAAAAGAAAAAAAAGGTAAACTTTTGAAAGCTCTCTCATGGGGAGCAAAACAAAAAATACTCTTCAAGTAATGAAGTCGTTTAAGATTAGAATTATATAAATTAAATCATTAAACAATTGACTATCAGCAAACGGATCTTTCCCTTGTGTATTTTTTTGCTGTTCCTTCTCGCCTTTCTATATAAACGGTTGTGCAACATCCTTAGGAGTATTTCGATATTTAATTCATGAAGATAAATCTTTTATAGCCATATCTTTCATGGACCATTCACCATCCAAGCCCTCTTGCAAAAGGCATTTTAACATGAAAAATTATTCAATTATTCAATGATTTGTAAAGCCGTAAACATTTTAGACGAAAGCTTTCATGCAGATCCTTAAGGGGCAGCATTAAATTTCAAATGGCTCGATGACGTCCATAATATTTATTTGACCTGAGAAATGAATTTTCTGACTTTTGTTATAGCTTAAACCAATAGGAAAACTTTTGTTGTTAAAACTTTCTCAAAACTTATTCTATCAATTTTTGTTTGAGTGAAGTACCTAAATCAAATTTTACAAAGTGTTAAATAATTTTCAGAGATAGTGAAATTTATTTTTTCAAACTTTAGTGTCTTAAAGTATTAAATTGTGCATAAATTATTCCTTCAGAAAAGGCAAAAATCTATGAAGTTCAGGACTAAAAGAAGTGGAAATAATTTGATTCGAATTTATGTCGTTGTGAGCATTTAATGTGAAAAATGTGTAATGCTTGAGGCTCAATTGAAAACTTTTCTGTCTCCAATTATTTCTTTATTGAATATCATGTTATCCAAGACTACAGCAATTCATAAGAAGGACAGTTGGAAAATCTCGTTATTAGAAAATTCTTATTTTAACCTCAAAATGGTTTGAGGAAATTGTGATAATAAAAAAAGTTTTGTGGATACTACGTTATGAGTATATCGACATAACACTGAAACGCGATTATAAGAGACCTTTTTCACTCGAAGCCTTTTGACTGGATTGTGCTGATAACGCAGCATCAAAAATCCCTTTACGGATTTATTAAAAATGTTTCTCTTTCACTTTTCCGGAGCCATTTACATTTTTTTGCCTGCTCTTTATGCCGGAAGTTCCTCTTTTGATGAGTTCATCCGAAGGGCATTGAGTTGCTATCATGAAAATGAATTAAAGCTATGAGAACTTAATGCGATGAGCTTCTGAAATTTTCCCCAAGGCTCCCATTTAGTCAATAAGATTTGACGATTCCTCAATAGCGAAAAATGTAATGACTTAAAAGATTATGTTTTTCTACAACCCCTTATTTCTATTTGTGTGCGGTGGGAATAGCTTTTATTATGAGATATAGACAACTTTATTCTAAATTTAACTGCAGAGTAAAAGGCTCTGTGCATATTCATGAACCAATTTCCGGGGAAGTATTTTTTATTGTGTGCGGATGTAAAACATGAAACATTTAATTTACATTACAGAAATTTTACGTTGAAAGTTTTTTCGTGTAAATAGAAAACGTTGCATTAAATGTGGAAAATTCCACTTGCTGCAATCATTCAATGCGATGGAAATTTTTTTTTTTTTGCATATGTGAAGCTCACATTAAAACCACAAAATGAAATGCTCAGTAAGTGATATAACGTATAGTGGCATTTTCTCTGAAATCATTAGTGAAAAACACTTTCTGGGCAGTGGTGCATAATATAAATCACATCATCAAGACGAAATTTATTTAGGCATCATAAGCTCTACAGAGGTTTTTGCACAACAAACATACATTTGCGATGTAGAAATATGTGGATAAAAATACTTTATTTGTTTTAGTAAATAACCTCAGCTCACATCTTAGAGACAGCATTTCTATGAAGCGGTGTTTTTACCACAAAACTGAATGAATCAGTACTAACTATGAAAGAAGTGAATGCACTTCTAAAAGACGATGTAATTTAATGTTGCGAATCTTTTTTAATATTATTTTATATAAAAAACATTTTGTGGAATATTAAACCAAAATTCCTTCTGACCGACACCAACACTTCATTGAACAATTAATCACCAGAGATGATCATTATTTTCCAGGGTAAAGGGAAAAAAAATATCACTAATTAATCAAATTCAGTGTCATGCAATTTTTCCGCCTATTTTGTCACTTTTTATCAAATTAACAAGATTTATGAGATAAAAAGCAGCCAAAATAAAAGTAAAAAAATCTTTCGGGGCTTGCTCGTCTTTGGCTGGGAGTGAAACTATCCCACGTGGGGAAAAAGTACAGAATAAGTTATTTTAACTGATTAGTTAAGTTAATAATTAAAATATTCAGAGAAAATATTGTCGTTGATCGCCTCTGTAAATCTCTGTAAATGTTCCAAAAACTGTAACATTGATCCCTTTGCATCACATTCTAGGAGAAAGTTGATGTTTGTTAGTTTTATGAGAAAATCGCTCTCTTATCATTTGATTTATCCAATTTGATATTACATTTTCATCGCATTTTCAAAGTTCTTTTGTGGAGTCAGCCAGTCAGAAGTCAAAACAAAATCTATTGTATTTGAAGAGAATACTTTCGGTACCAAAAAAAAAAAAGGAAATGTTATGAAAGAGTACGTTTATTGGTAATCATTAAATAAATTAAATATAATACTATAATAAAAAATAATAAAATGGTTGCTTTTATTTTTACCGCAACTGAAGTGCTGCCATCATCTTCAAGCGAAATGAGTTTCTCATGGTGGGGTGTCTTCGTGAAGTTGCAAGGAATATTCAATGCTGCATTAACTACTCGCTTGAAGATGCAAGTCCAAGTTTCACCAACAATCGCACCAACAAATTCACTGATATCGCGCTGATAGCATTTTAAAATGCTGTCAGCTTTGGCACATATAACTGTTGAATTTTCAAGCTCATACCAGTCTGGTTCGCCTTGACAGTCGAGAAAATTCTCATGCAATCCCGTTAGCTCGTCTTGCCACGTGAGAAAGAATTTGTGATAACGTTCTTCGCGACCGCACACAATTGTGTGAAACTTTTCGATGGCACGAAACAACCGAACGTAGAGCTTGCTATCGGGCAAATCTTTATGGTTGTTCTCAAACACGTTAATGTAATGTTTCAGTTTCTTACAGCCGCCCTCCACGGTGATGTAGGTCATGACATCCTCCGGACTGCTTATCTCGAGTTGCTCCAGGGTATTCAATAATACATTTTCTTCGGTGCGAATGAGCGTTTTGTTGGAATTTGTTTCAATCATTTGGTTTATCCACTGCGATGATTCCACTGCTTTTGTTGTTGTTTCCTGGGCCGCTTCTAAATTTCTTCGCAATCGAATAGTCCCAATGGCACTTTGGAGCTTTTCGGGCGCAAGCACAATCCACAAAACGACGATTAGTGATGTTATCAAGATCAAAAGAATTACCAAAATAGATAGAATTTTAACAAACTTCATGGTTTGGGCGTTATTTTGCCTTTTCATGTTGTGGGTTGCTATGTTGTGATGAGATATTTTTCGTGAGTGGAAAAAAAACCAAAAAGGAAATATTAAGATTTAATTGGATGTTTCTGCGGATTAGGTTTCATCAAATTATCAGATGAATTGATTCCAAATGAACACTTTCGTTTTAACATCCCGCATCGTGAACTTTTAGTGGTGATTAAAAATGACATTCCTCTGATTGCGCACATATTTATTTCAAAGCAATATCAAATTTTGTGACGCAAATAAATCAATATTCAAATGAAAGAAATGGCATTGACATGAAAATTAATCTTCAATTTTCCTTCTCGTCGTGCGATTTATTGAATTCGAGAAGATTCAAAAAGAAAACGTTTTCATGTAAATGGAAATTTGTTTCTTGAGCTACGATTTGGAATGAAATGGGTCGTTTTTTTTTTAAATCGATTGGATGCTCAATTAGAGTCGTGACGCAGATCAATAAATTATATTGACAACAATCTAATTGAATGGATTTTGTAAATTGATGAGTATGGGAGTAAAGTTTGGCGAGCAGAAAGCTTTAAAAATATTATTTTACAATTCTCTTTTTTCAAATATATTAATTCATCAACAAAATATGTCCAATAAAATGTAACATCTTCCTACGAGAGAAAATTTGAGACACTTACAGATAAATCAAATTTAATGAACTAAATTTTCGTCCATCTTGCAATCGCAGGCATATTTCTTCATATTCAAGCAATGCAAAGAAAAAAAAGTAGATTATGATGTCTTCGCGCTTAACATATTTGCTGTTCGATTTGATGAATAACATTTGCGATAAATCTGTAATAATCTTCTTGGAGAAAAAGTTTTTGCTGGCGGAGATTAAGGGCAATATTTATTGGCATCCATTTCAGGCATCATTGCACTGCTTAAGGATACAAATTACGCACTTGGAAATTATGATGCCCAGTCACTAATATTCAATATGGTTTGTGTGATTTATTTAGGCTTTCTGATGATTCATCGTAAGACATAAAGTTGAAGTTAATGGCGATAGTATATTCGATGCATGACAAAAATATTATCAAATGATGACAAAACCGACACAAAAATGACATAAAAAAGAATACATTGTTAAAGTAGCATCAAGTTATTTAGCGAGAATATCAATTTTCAGGGTGATTCCATCTATGTTTACTCTGTGGTAAAGCTTAAAGCTCGTTTTTGGAACTTTTTTGTTTAATCTGCTACGTTTCGGTTTTTGAAATGAGTGGAACTGAAAAATATATTATTAAAACGTGATTTCCTTAATGTATTAAAATTTAATTAAATCATAATGACGTCATAAGAGTATCATATGGAAGAAAAAACTTTGGCGTCGAGAAAGTATTTTGGATGTAATTGCTTGATGTCCCCATACATTGATGATTCACTTCATAATATTGACAACTCAGATATAATGTAAAGGTCAACAAACGCACCATTGCATAATTGGTTTTACTTTTTGAAACCGAAAATCTTTCAATTCCAAAACTGCATCGCACTTGCAGCTTACAAAAGATAAAATTATTCGTCCATTCACTCTTCGTGTTTTTGGGGAAATTATGCAATTATTTGAACACTTAAACTCGTGTAAATAAACGTTACTTTTAAAACTGGCATAAAAAAAGAAGAAAAAAAAATATCTTAAGAAGTGGACGGGAAAGTGAACTGCAATGCCGTTATTATATAAATATGGCTAATATTTGGGCGTCGGACCATTGTTGAGACTTTTCTGGCCATTTTAATATCGGTCAAGGATGATCAGTTTTATCACGAATTTTTATTTTATTTGACGCAACATTTTAGTGATTTATTTATGCAAAAAATGCTCTTGTTGCATAAATTCTCTCAAAGTTCTTAGGGTTTTGAAGCACTGTAACTAAAGATATCTTCAAAACAAGCGAAACCACGATGACTTTGACAAAATGCTTTCTCGAATTTGCCAGGGAAATATGTGCGATATTTACAATTCAAGAATTACTTTGTCGAATTCCCAGAATCCCATTCACTGGAATACATGTAAAAACTTCGATCGAAGAACTTCAGGCAAAAATTATTTAAGTTTCTTACACATCTTGGCAATTAGATATAATTTTCAGTTACAAATGATGTGAATAAATGAATACAGAATTTTTCTTCTTGGCCGTTTTCCACTCGTACCCCTTCACGAGTGAACAGCAATAATAATTACATGACAATTCACTCACAAACTACCGCACTTTTTGTTAAGTTGAGTGTAATATTTAAATATCTAGCGTCACCTCTTCTTCGATCTACGTCACTTTATTTTCTTGTTTCAAATAAACTGCTTCAGCTGCTCTGACCGTTTCAGTTGTAATTGGTGAGTCGTCGCGAGTGCATGCAAAAAATTATTTTCGCTGCTTAGCGCGAGGAAGTTTAAAAAAATCGGTTTTTCCGTGGTACAAAATTTAATAAAACAATTAAGCAAATTCTATCACAAAAAAAAACTGCTACTTCTTTCATAATTAAAAATTTAGATCGTGATACGCAATAAAACAATGCAAATACTAAATTTTACTATTTGTTTGGCATTGATTGATGTACTTTTGGCAAATATTTCCAGCGATGAAATTCTGATTCGCCAATTTCAGTCCGACGAAGTGATTTTGGAGAAAATTATTCGCGTCGCGAGTGAAATTAAGTCTCTACAATGTCAGAAGGATCTAAATTTCGCAGTGAATGGTTTGCGTGAAAGAAAGCAATGGGCAATTGCAAGTAAGAGTTAGTTTAAATATTTATCGATCGCCGTTGCTGCAATGAGATTTGAAAATGCACGGAAGCACCAAAGTTGCCTAAATTTATTAATAAAATCAGTGAAGCAAATTCACTCTATCAAACAGAATTCCTGAATATTCATAATTTATATGGGCGCCTGAAAAAGTAACAAGAGCAACAAGTGTCAACTGTAGATCCATGCGCGACTTTAGAGTAATCAATAAATTACCGTGTGATTATTTAATGTATAAAGAAGAAATGACAATATTTACCTTATCAATAATAATCTTCATGATGTAAGAGTAAGAGTCAAACAAGACATCTCAAAGACAGACAAAACAATTCGAAAGACACCACAGAACGCGGTTCGCAGGAGACAATTAAAAATTATGATTCGGTGGACTGATAATCAGCACGTTTTATAATGTATGCAAATACAAAACTTCCGTGAATTCGATGAATTAAAAACAATTTAAGTGCCAGCTAAAACAGTACAGTAGTATGAGTAAAAGCTTTGAAACAAAGAATTAAAAAAATCATAAGTTGAGAAATGTGTGATATTTATATTTCCGCACAGACTAATTGTTGGCTCTTATGATTAATTTGTGCACACAATAAGAATGTTATCAAATTTTTCATAATTAGCGTCATTCGATATAATTGTTTAGACTACGAAATGCTAATTCCTGATCTTCACATTATTTGATGGTTAAATAAATATATTGTGAATATTTTAAGGGTTTAACAGAAGCTCTTAAATTAAGAAACAAATATACATTGTTACCTTTTATTGTGTGCTTATGTCATCGTCCTGGAGCATCATCGATTACATTTCACATTTACATATTTATATATTTCATGAAAACTTGACGTCACATTAAACATTCTAAAATATTTAGTTGAAACGAGTAATCGACAATATTTTTGTCAATCTGAATTTAAACTTAAGTCCTTTCATTCTCAGTGTTTGATTCATCAGTGAAGTCACCAGTCGGCATTGAGTTCGGCGTTGAATTCCAGTTCGGAAATTTTGATCAATGCATGGAAATCAAAACAGATTTTGCTAAAGATGGCGTGAATATTGAACCAAAATATTGTCTCGTCGATGTCACAATGGATGGTTATCAAATTCGGAATGCCGCGAATAGACATCGCGAGGTGAGAGATATTGGAACTGAATCAACTGAAATTTTGAACAAAAAATTGACACAAAAAAAAAAAATTTTTTTTTCACCGAATCTAAACTTGCAGAATATTTTTTTAAGTTGGGTCACGTAAAGCATATTTGGTGCTGATCAGAGTGGCGTCATGAGTATTTAATTCTTTAATTCACAAAAAAAAAAACTAATTTTGCATTCAAATGTTGTTTTACGAATTGTTTCCCTAAAAAATTGTTTTCGATTTCCAGATTAATAATTCAACAATCGTGCACTGGGGCATATGTTTGCCAGCTTCCTGCTCCAATGGAGACGTCATTGATTTTATGAGAGCTGCGACTGGTTACAGTGATATTCAAGTGAATCCAAAAATTGTCAAACTAATAGGACGCCGCAATATAGTAAACTGGAAATTATTTTCGGGTACTTTCATGATATTTTGGGTTATTGAGTGATAATATAACAAATACTTGCTTCTTCCACAGTTTCACGATCCTCAGCTTCATAGCCATTGTTACATGTAGCACATTGTTTCACATGTATGTGATTTATGTACGAAAAACGACTAAATTGCGCAAAGACATTCTGCTCGAGGAGATCATTAAAGCATTTTCGGCAATTGCGAATATCAAAAAGTTGGGCAAAGAGAGCAAAGATGAATATGGAATGGGTTGTGTCAATGGTATAAAAGCAATAGCAATGTTCTTCATTATTTCTGGTCATGCTCTCGTGTTTATGGTCGGTGGCCCAGTGCAGAACTCTGTATTTTATAAGCAGCAAAGTGTACAATTACAAAATGCATTCCTTCAAAATTCGCCGCTACTTGTCGATTCTTTTCTAGTTTTGTCGGGATTTCTATTTGCGCGCCTTGTGCTAATTGAAATGGACAAGAGATGTGGAAAAATTAATTTTATATTATTATATGTATTTCGGTATGTCAGGTAAATATTAATTTGTTTAATTAATTATACGCTAATCACAATTGAAAACAGAAAAATACTAAATTTATTGAATCGCATTAAAATAGATTGACACCCGCATATTTGGCAATGATTGGATTTTACTCAACATGGTTTATAAGAATTGGCGATGGGCCACTGTGGAACTCGCGAATTTCATTGGAACAGCAGCGTTGCCAGGAATCGTGGTGGAAGAACATTTTATATATAAATAACTACATCGGAAATGATGCTCTCTGCATGTTTCAATCATGGTACTTAGCTGGTGAGTGTTTATGATGTCGTTTCAACAAATCGGCAATCAAATTCAAAGCAGACAGCTTGCTGAGTTTTTTTGAGGGAAATTACTAAATCTTGTCTTTCCATGACATTTAAAAAATGGTTGCTTTGATTAATAATTGCAAAAACAAAAAAAAAATGTTCTTTGATTCACAGCCGACACTCAATTATTTATTTTCGCACCACTGCTAATTTATCCACTGTGGAAATGTAAGAATATTGGAATCCACGTGCTGTCCATTGTTACAGTCATCAGCATTATTACTCCGTTCTATGTAACTTACAGCCAAAATCTTGATCCAACATTTATTGTATGGGCAAAGTGAGTTAATGGACACACAAAAAAATTAACAAAGATTAATGTTAATAATCAAATTTACTTCACAGCGAAGTTTCAGACTTATCGGCAAATGATTATTTTATCAACACATATGGGAAGACACACATGAGAGCAACAGGCTACGTGATTGGTGTCATGGCGGGCTATATTGCATATTATCTCTATAAACAAGAGTTAACCATCTCGAAACGTGCAAGAAGTCTCATGTGGATCACAGCTATTATTACTGGAGCTTATTCAATGTACTCAGTGACGTTTTATTACGATCCAGCATACCAATATTCTCACCTTGAAGCTTCACTATACAATAGTTTACATCGACTGGGTTGGAGCTGCTTTACAGCATGGATTGTAGTTGCATGCATAACAGGCGACGAGAGCGCTCTCAAGAACTTTCTTTCATCACGTGCTCTAGTTCCGTTGAGTCGACTGACATATTGTGCATATTTAACCAACGGTTTTATTGAGCTCTATTTGGCGGCCACCATTCGAACGCCAAAATTTATGAGCGTTACAAATTTGGTGAGTGCCACATAAAAACTAAAATTTTCTTACAAAAATATGTCTAAATGACATTTCCTTACGCGTTTTTAGCTGGGAGAGACACTATCCCACGTATGTTTAACATTTTTGGCCGCTCTTATGCTTTGTTTAATGTTTGAGTCTCCGATTCATGGCATTGAGAAAATGATACTGAGACGCAGTAATGCAACGCGACAGAAAACCAGCGATTTAGACGATCTCCATGTAAACAGTCGAAGTACGAGCACATCGGAAGCGTCTTCCGTATGATTCCACTATTAATTATTCAGTTGTAAACAATTTGCTCAATCAAAACGTGTATTTATTTAATAACAGGAGTGCTCATATCTAGTGATTTAAATATTTTTGTAGTTTTGTAAGGTCAAGAAAAGAAAAAATTCAATTAAAAATGTTAAGCTTTAATTAACAGCGAATTGATTTGCGAGTCTTTGAAGATTTCGAGAATTTTATTTATCAACTTTTACATTAATTTCACAAAACAATTTGTGGAGGACAAAACAAGAAAATAAAAAATGTCTTTAAAGGTAAAAGAAAAAGATCTAATAAATAAATAAATCAGTGACACAAAAATGCCAAATATATCGATTAATCATCTAAAACTTCCCACTTCCAGCGTCTAGCATTCATGGCCGCTGGTTCCGCTTTTGATAATTTATTTGGTTCGTCAATCATTTCTTCTTCTTCGATTTCCATTTCTTCATCGGTTGGATCTTCATCTTCATCGCCAATCAAATCTTGCCTGAAATTAATTAATTAAATGAGTTAATGAATTATCGCCTAATAATTGGCATAAATTACTTGTTATTTTCAACGTTTTGATGATTTTCCTCAAATTGGTTGTCAATATTTGCATCATATTTGAACTTCAATGGTCTGAACATAAAATCATCTTCGTCGTTCGTAAATGGACTTTCAAATTCAGCTGATTCGTCTGTATTTGGTTTACTGGAATCATCAACTTTTACAGTCGCCAAGAGAATAATATTTTTGATATTTTGCATTGGAAAATCAACAATAAGTGCAAATATCGTTGCGCTAACAATAACAATCAACATTTCTAAACGGTCCAAATACGATGACAAATGAAACTCTTCACTACTTTTAAGAGTTCCGCTGAAGTAGAAGAGTACGAGGAACTGGATCAAGTAAATCGAATAAGAAATATTACTGAGAAATATCATCGGTTTACTGCTGAGTATGCAATTTAACTTCCAGCTATGATCGGTATGGCAAGCAAAAATGACCCAAGCAATTGCTAAGGACCACAATAATGGTGCTAGGGCTGAATATTGAGCTGCTGATACTGGATCATATTGATAATCTTTGTGCGATAAATTTGATGGAGTATAAAAACACCAAATAATGCACACAAGTGACGAAATCCATCCACTAATAACGGCACCCTTTGATAATTTAACACGTTCAAATTCGCAAATCATTATTCCCAGTGCGATTCCTACAAGATATGGTGTGCCGCGATGCAATGAAACAGCCAACGATAAATTAAAGGTACGGTAGAGTTGACTCAACCTGTTGATAGAATTTTTAAGTTCATTAAATAAAGTTTTCAAGTATTGTAAAGCCAGAAATAATTTACTTCATTCCATGAAACACAACAACGGAAAGTCGATTGTCAACAGTAGTCGTAAAACGTGCTGCAGCCGAAAATGCATGCAAAATTCCATAAAGCCCAAGGCCGTAACATGGGTGCTTGTAAATGAACCAAATCAAGAGTGGAGTCAAAATAAACAGCTGGAAATTTATGGCTAGAAGATACGTATGTGTCGCACACTGTTGATTGATAAAAACTTGATTATGATTTAATTGAAACTTGTTATGATAAATTTTTTTGGGAAACTTAACATAACATAAATTCAATGAATTTCCGAAATTCGTCGAATAAGACGCATTGCTATTATTGCAATAAGAAATTATGAATTCATTATTCTTACCATGTCTTCGAGTGGGTAAACATTTTGTATAAATAAAAGATTCTTCCAGAAATTGGTTTGACAAAGCTCAGCATTTTTCGAGACAACTGCTGACCATTGTGGTCCGGTTCCAAGATGATCCCAAATGTAAGCATAGAATAATAAAACAATTGCTAATTGCGGTACTAGTCGAAGGTAGCGAGCAATTATTTTACGGAACCAGGAGATTTTCCCGCTGCTATTAAGACTTTTAAGAATGCTCAATGTTGCCAAGAAGCCACTGATGATCAAGAAAACGTCTCCGTATAGAAATGAACTTCTGAAGAAAACTGATAAGGGACTATTGAAGAACTCTGTCAGTTTGTTTCGATTGGTATATGGCACACGTCCCATTGGAACTAATTTTAATGATGCAAACAACAAAGTTATTGAAATTGCCTTCAAACCATGCAAACATTTTATCTCATCCTCCTTTTCCACGAAGCCTAATAACGTTGCAATATTCTTTTTTGCTGAAAAGCACATCAAAATATTATTCAAGAATCCCGTTTTTGTATCTTTTGATTTTTCTTCCGTGGACTTTTGTTCAGTTGATTTCTCTTCACTTGATTCTTGATTAAGCTTCGCATTTAACAATGAATTAATAACAGGTGAATCCCAATAATCATTCAGTGTTGCAAGAGCAGTCGCGCCAGCAATGGCAATGATAATTATACTAAAATTTAAATTTAATTAGATTCAAATCCATTTTGATTCATATTCAATTTACCAAGTTCCAAAAATTTTCCAATCGCTCTTAATGAGATTTGATATGTCGACATTTTTTCGGACATAACAACTGTCTTCATTCACATTAATATGCAATTTAAGTCCTGATGAATTATATGGACCAATAAATGATTCTAAAATATTATCAGCATCATTAAAAGTACATGCTGATGGTAAACATAAACCCCAATTGATTGTGCTATATCGTGGGAAGAAGTGGTTCGGCTGTAAATCAATTTTATCAATTAACAATGACAAAAGTTAAAGCAACACAAATAAAGTTCTCAGACTCACATCATTTATTGTACTCCGTAGGAAGTTACGGCCCTGCATTAAATGTACAGGAAGCTTCAATTGATCAGCAGCTGCAACGACATCGATATTTGCCAAGCAATATTTTCCTTTCATTTTCATTACATTCGTTTCACTGATTTTAATTTTTTGGGAAATTTTTGTGCACAAATCAAAATCACCCAATTGATTTGTATTACCACGTAATAAGCCCGAAGGAATTTTTGCTGTTGCATCCATCATTTGAAGAGCCCACAATCGTTGACCTCTCAACTGCCTTTGAAAAACTTCGCCCTGCTTTTGGCATTCGGGATTTTTTACTTTCGAATAATCGGGAACAAATGATGGAAGATTCAGTAAAAGCTTTTCAAATTCCTTTCGCGCTAAATGCAATTCTTGCTTTGATTTCTTTTCCTTCTTAACAGATGGAGATATTTCTTCTTCTGCTGGTTGCTTTTCGAGCTCGGACTTTGCTGTTTCCATTTCATGTTCTTGAGTTTTCGGTAAAATTTCTTCGGTTGACGATAATTGCTCAGTGTGCTCTTCGAGCTTTTCACGTTCTTCTGCCAAAAGCTTTTGATAATTGATTTCGTCCTCTTCACTGTCCTCGAAATTTGAGGAATCTTCATCACTCTCATCGCTAAAGTTAATAATTAAATTAAATGGGGCTCGATTGAAAATATTCTTAAAAGTTTTCTTGAACGACATCTTTAGAGAGCTTTCTTTGAGTTTGCTAGATGGTTCTGATTCGGTTTCATCATCATCTTCATCTCCAGATACTTCGTTGTTGCTTTCTTGAATTTCATTTGAATCATCATCATCTTCAACTGGTTCTGTGCTAGCAACTTCTTTTCTTTGTGCTAAAAATTCTTGAAACTTTTCATAAAATTCCACAATTAGCGGCTTCTTTTCAATATTTTCACTGTCGCCACTTGAATCATCTTCAAGCTCAGCTGACACATCATCATTTTCTTCTTCGCTCTCCTTCTCATGCACTTCTTGTGGTTTTCTCTTAAAGAAGTTTTTTATTTTTGAGAAAAATGATTCTTTCTCTTCGTCGCCACTCTCATCGCTTTCTGTCTTTTCCCGGAATTGTGCCAATTTCGAAGGCCTCAAGTTCGTTCGTTTCTTAACTTCAAATGTTGGCTTGCGTACTTTTTCAAATTTTATCTCTGAATTTTCTTCGGAGTCGTCATCATCTTCATCGTCATTTTCGCTGTCAGTTTCATCAGTTAGTGATACCAGCTTTTCAAGCTTGCGAAATGTGTACTTGCTTCCGCTTGGTGTATGCTTGATAAAAACATTTCTACTACTACCAAGCTCGACACTACCAACACCATCACTCGGATCACGTAATTGAAAATTTTCCGATTTTTTTATCGCGATCGCCAAAAGAAAAAAAATGGATAAAAAAATTAATTTAATGTCAAATTTTAATCTCATTTTGGTAGTAAACACATTGAAACACGTTAGAATGTAATCGAAAATTAAAATCTCATCACAATTTAAAGGCACAAAGGCAATTTATTTAGAAAAAAATGCAGATCTATCAATTATTCGCGATCTTTACAAGTGAAAATTTTTGAGGAAACTGATGAAAAATTCGTCGCCGTATGGATTCGAGCATAAAAATGAGAATATAAATTTCTTTCACAACTTAAAAATAGATATTTCTTTTTTTCTTTCTTATTTTCATTTTTACTATCGACCATTTTCAATTATAAAGTGTTTTTTATTTGTAGAGAGAATGACAAGGAAGATAAAAAGCAAAACATCTGATTTTGATTGTAAATAAACAAATTTGTAAATAAAATTGCAACATGTGGTTAGTAGAACATTTATTTTTCACCTAAAATTATTCCAAAGTAAACGAGCTCACTTCCCACCATTGTAATTGGCAAGCGAAATTTGCAAATCTTTCGTTTGCATGGTTAAAATCTAGGTAGATCTTTTGACTGTTCAAGATGCTTCCAATCTGCTTCAAGTGTGTGCAATTCCAATTTTCGGTTGTCAAGCTAATTTTTCCAAGTTTGGGAAATAAATATCGCAAATTTTTATAGCCACTTGTTATACGATCAACAGCCAGTAAACTTAGTTTCTTCATATGTCCGAAAAGATTTGCTGTTGCTTTTAGTTTCGGATTGTCGTTAATTTTAAGTTCGGTTATATTTTGGAGCTTTGCAAAACCTAATTTGGAAAGTTTCGTAAATCGGTTTTGGTCGATACGAATTGTTAATGCTTTTTCCATTTTTTTGATGCAATTCAAGTTTGTAAGTAAATTGTTTTGAAAGTATCCAACTTTCATATTGATGTCGTCGTCACAGGTAAGTTTTGCTACATGATTGTTTTCCATATTAATCTTTTCATTTTTTTCATTGATATGGAATTGCGTTAATAAATTGTTTCTGATGTCTATGTTAACTGATGTACAGGCTGGCAGTGTTGTCAGCTTATTGTCGTAGATATACAAATTGAACAAATTCAGCAATCCGTCAAATATACCGTCGGGAAGCGAAATTAAACCATTTGATGACAATGAAATGTTGTCCAAATATATATTGGTTTGAAAAAATTTTGGCGGCAACGTCTTCAGACTGCAATTTTCCATCCTAAAGGAAACTAGTGATGTTAAGTCCACAAGAAGGTTTGACGGAAATGTAAACGGTGTTAAGCCGTCCATTGACAGTGATTGCAATGATTTTAATCCTCTAAAAGCTCCTTGCTCTATTTGTTGAAGAGGCATCATGCTGAATGTTAAGTCATTCAGTGATGGACAGAAGCGGAAAATTTGATTTGGTATTTTAGCAATTTGAACTTGATAAAGGAACAATATCTTCAGTTTATTTCCATTCTTGAAGTCTTTTATCGCCAAACCACTTAATTTACTTTCACTGATAAATAATGAGGAAATATTTGGATAATTGATGAAAATATTCGGCGGCATTGTTTGAAATTCCATGCTGGTAAATTTCAACGATTGTAAACTTGTTGCAGCGTTTGTTAGTTGAATAGCTTCATTTGGCGGGACTTGTTGACTTGTAACCTCACAAGTGTCAGGTATTGCTAACATATAATATAATGTATCACATTGAAGCACTGCCGTTAGAACAATTTCCAATGTACCAGCAAGAGCAACCAGCAATTCCAACTTCATTTCGAAGGATCTGGGAACACAATGAATTAAACCAAATTTTTGTTACTTAATTTAACTATTTTTGATGAAATTAAATTCGAATAAGTAGTTTGAATATTAACATTCAAATTATAATCAATTCAGAGAACTTCCGTTTGAAAACTTTCTAATTTGTGGTGTAAATCGAAGCTTGAAAATTTAGTTCACCTAATATTTGAGTGACTACAATAAATAATCAGTTCAGTACTTAAGAGCATCATTTCAATCTTTCAAGGTATATTTTATTAATCTTAAATTTTTTTATTTATTTGAAAGAGCTTACATCCCACGATTTTAACTGACAAGTAAAACCTTCAAATCTCTCATAAACATGGTTAAAAGAAATGTATATCTTTTGTGCATTCAAAATGCTGCCTATTTGCTTCAAGTATGTGCAATTCCATTTTTCTGTTGTCAGGAAAATCCACTTAAGAGCAGGAAGAAAATGTCTCAAATTTTTATAACCAGAAGCGAACCGATCAATATATAATGATCTAATGTTTGCCATCGGTGCAAACAATTTTACTGAGGCTTTCAAATTCGGATTGTCATTAATGCGAAAATCGATTACATTTTTGAACTGATTGAAGTCTGTTTGAGAGAGAGACGTGAATCGATTTTGATCAACATATATCGCGTATGCTGCACTCATTTTTCTAATGCAATTCATGTTTGTCAGAGAATTATTAGATATTTGGGCAAGCGTCACATTAAGTTTGTTCGCACAAGTGAACTGTGCTATTTTGTTATTGCTCACATCTAACCACGTAGTTCTATTAGTGATATGAAACTTTGTCAGTAAATTATTTCTTGCTTGAAGAGTCAAAGCGAAGCATTCTGGCAGTGTCTTCAACTGGTTGTTAATAACGTTCACGATGCTCAAATCTAGCAAATTGCTAAATGTTCCATCTGGAAGCATTTCCAATGCATTGTCTTCGAATGATATTTTAGATAGTTTGTTATTTGTTTGGAAAAAGTTTGGCGGCAACGACTTCAAACTGCAATTTATCATTCGAAAATCAGTCAATGATATCATGTCAGTTAACATATCTTGCGGAAACTCGAATGAATCCATATCAATTATTGAAAATGTTTCTAGTGTTTTAAGTCCACCAAATGCTCCTTGTTCAATTGTTTTAACTGGCATTTCTCTGAACATAAGTGTTACCAGTGACGGACAGAAGCGAAAAAGTTGGTTTTTTATCGTGGTTATTTGGACCCTACAGAATGATAACGTCTTCAGTTTATTTGCATTCTTAAAATCATTGTTGTCCAGTGCATTCAGTCCATTGTTAGATATGTAGAGCAAAATAATATTTGGATAGCTGATGAAAAGGTTTGAAGGTACTCTTTGAAATTCCGAAAAAATGAAAGACAACGATGTAAGATTTGTCGTAGCGCCTGTTAATTGTAAAGTTTGGTCTGCACTGATATTTTGATTTCGAATTTCACAACTATCCGGCAGTGGCATAGTGAAATATAAGGATCCACATTGCAGGGCCGCTGCTGAAAGGACGAGTCTTACGACACACACAAGAATTTGAACTGTAACTTTTAAAACCATTTTATTTATACTAAACCAGAAATAAAGATATGTTTCTTTTTTATAGCTTCAAGTTCCAGCCGTTATACATATGTATGCATATAAGTATTTCCGCAAATTAACTTAAATAATTTACGAGAATTTTGAGTAAAATTAAATGTAATTAAATTTTAATATTTTTTTTTTTATGATTGAGGCACATTTTGACATAAAATTGATTAATTTTTAATGGTTTTATATATTATGGTATGACAAGCTGAGCGCTTGGTACTATATCACTTTCATAAAGGCTGTAAAGAATTGAAGTGTACCATGTTATTTGATCATTGATGTTATTGCCGGCAATAATATGACCAATGAATGGTGAATCACGGGATCTGTATAAAAGATAGCATAATGGTGTTATATTCTATAATACCTAAATCAGAAGTTTACCTTTTTACGTAACTGAGTTCGACTAATGTTAATGCCCAACGCATTTGACAATCTCGCTTCTTTTCCGCACCCAAGTAAACGATTGTATTGGGGATTTCAATTTCTTTGACTTTAACGTTTATTTTATAAACATTTATGCTCGCATCAGCTAATTCCAAAACATATGGCTTCAAGGTTTTCGTTTTGCGATCAGCAAATTTAAGTTCCATGTTCGGTGTCATCGACGGAAGAGTGTGCATTGCACGAGCAACTTGCTGATGAAACTTTGTTTGCGGTCTCATTTCGAGGTAATTCGTTTTGCGATCATCCTCCGGCCAATTTGCCCATCTGAGGACAGTGTTGAGAACTTTCTCGTTATAATGCATCGGCCTTTGAAGTTCGCCATTCAATATTACCTCCATTAATACCATTTGATGCGCTGGAAGTTCCATTTGGGCTTCAAGATCTTTGCACAATTCATAAACGGTTTTCACGGGAGTAAGTATGACATTGACTTGCTTTTTTTCTTCCTGTTTAGTATTTTTTTCAGGATTCGGATCAATCGTTACCCATACTTTAAAATCGCCAGACTGCTTCACAACATCTGACAGATTTTCAGCCGCTGAGTGATACTTTTGAAGAACTGTCAACATTATTTGCTCCTTTTTCTAAAAAAAAAAAAAAACAAATTAGAAATAATAAATATACAATAAATTTTTACGGATCTGATTTAATTTGAATCAAATTTTACAACTCACGATTTCATCCTCGGTAAGTTCATAAAGTTTTTTGTAGTAGACAATAAGTTCCCTAACAACCTCTGCGTCACTTGTGTTGATGTTATAAGGATTCTCATTATTTTGTGGTTGCATGAGTGTTGGACCGAACACCATTGCCAAGTTGTATGGTCCCATCCTATTGACCTCTGCTTGCGTCTGAATGAAATGCAAATGTCCCAGAATTTTTTTCATCGTCTCATATTCAACCGTTGGTAAACGTTTCAGCAGCTCCCGATATGCATCAATCTTATCAGTCTTTGATTTCATCTCTGACACGCTCAAAAAACTCACAGCCAATTTACCCATTATCGGTTCAGGAAGTTCTCTAAAAAATCTCTTCAATGTCGTTGCAACATCATGTTCATTGTATTCAGTTCTTATGATCTGAACGCTAAATGCATCTTTCTTCAAAGCGGCTGTCAACTTTACTACATTACTGTTCGAACCAGCCTTGCGATAAATTCCTTCCGACATCGTGCCTACAAATGCAAATAAAAGGTTCATTGAACGGAAAAAGCAAATCATTGAACAAGCATATCGCATACCGTTTGTGTAAACAAAGTTAATACACTTATCAATAAACACTGGAACATTATCCTTAGTCAATTGCTGGTGACGCAAATATATTCCATTTGTATGTGCCTCATCTTTAATCACTAAGCTCCAAATCTTTGTGTCACGTGGCGTGCTCATCACAAAATAACATGTGTAGGGCGGACAATCGATAAACATAACTGGTCCTTGCTCAATAATTAATTGGTCTGTTGTATCATCGCTTTCTTTCAAACCAATGCAACGTGCCTTCCTCAAGTCCAGAATTTCCAAGCGAGATTCAACAAAATCGTAAAATAAAAGCTTTCGTCGTGATAACAAGAGCCATGTCCCAGACCAGACAGATGTTATGGATTTCTATAAAAAAAAAATAATGATACATATGTCTGTTAAAGCTGAGGACTGTTGGTTAATTGAAATATAAATTCACACCTTCATGTAACACCATCCAGCCCGTATATAATCGAGTGTATATTCTTTTGGAAAGACGTTGGTAACACTTCTGATGATCTTTTGCATCCATAAGCATTTTTCTATTTTACTGTGAATGCCATATATGTAGGTGACTTTTTGAGTTTTTGCCAATGCGCCTTTGCTATCTATAAGCCCATATGAACTTCCGGTATTATTTCCCGAATACGTTTTGGGAATAGATAAATTTATCTCAAACCCAAAGATCTGTCGTCCTAAATCGGTTTTAAAATCGGAGAACTTATGATTGATGAGAAATTGAACACTTGTAAGAAATGTTAAATCCAGATGTTCCTTAAGTACTTTGAATTCGGCATCTGAATATGCTTTGAATTGACGATATTTGATTTTCGCAAGATTTTGATGAATAATAACTGATTCTTGTCGTATTGCTCGATTCTTTGATCGTTGTGGCTGTTTTGGAGTTGGTTTGGCAAGTTTTGCTTCCTCTTGTTTGTTACTATTGTCATTAATATTTTGCTGAAGTGAATCCAATCTTTCTGGTGGCAAGGGAACATTAATCGAATCTACACTAGAATTTTCCTCAGCTTGCTCTTCTGGTGAAACTAGTGAATAAACTTCTTCATTCGCAACATAAGTGTCTTCGCTTAGTAATATTTCGAGCAATGACAAATGATTCAGATTATTCATGATAATTGATGCCTTTCATCATGATAATTATTTACCGGTTTTGCGATTTTGGTGTCATTTTCATCGTATTTATCGTGCACAACTTTAGTTCGCGGCGCTGGAACGGGCATTTGTGTATCAGTCACTTTAAGATGCTCGAGCTGTGAATTCAAGTCGTCATAAACACTTTGTCTTTTACTTGATGGCGGTTGTTTCAGACTGCAATTTTCCATCTTAAGGAAACTAGTGATGTTAAATCCACAAGAAGGTTTGACGGAAATGTAAATGGTGTTAAGCCGTCCATTGATAGTGATTGCAATGATTTTAATCCTCTAAAAGCTCCTTGCTCTATTTGTTGAAGAGGCATCATGCTGAATGTTAAGTCATTCAGTGATGGACAGAAGCGGAAAATTTGATTTGGTATTTTAGCAATTTGAACTTGATAAAGGAACAATATCTTCAGTTTATTTCCATTCTTGAAGTCTTTTATCGCCAAACCACTTAATTTACTTTCACAGATAAATAATGAGGAAATATTTGGATAATTGATGAAAATATTCGGTGGCATTGTTTGAAATTCCATGCTGGTAAATTTCAACGATTGTAAACTTGTTGCAGCGTTTGTTAGTTGAATAGTTTGTTCATTTGGCGTGACTTGTTGACCTGTAACCTGACAAAGGTCAGGTATTGCTAACATATAATATAATGTATCACATTGAAGCACTGCCGTTAGAACAATTTCCAATGTACCAGCAAGAGCAACCAGCAATTCCAACTTCATTTCGAAGGATCTGGGAACACAATGAATTAAACCAAATTTTTGTTACTTAATTTAACTATTTTTGATGAAATTAAATTCGAATAAGTAGTTTGAATATTAACATTCAAATTATAATCAATTCAGAGAACTTCCGTTTGAAAACTTTCTAATTTGTGGTGTAAATCGAAGCTTGAAAATTTAGTTCACCTAATATTTGAGTGACTACAATAAATAATCAGTTCAGTACTTAAGAGCATCATTTCAATCGTTCAAGGTATGTTTTATTAATCTTAAAATTTTTTATTTATTTGAAAGAGCTTACATCCCACGATTTTAACTGACAAGTAAAACCTTCAAATCTCTCATAAACATGGTTAAAAGAAATGTATATCTTTTGTGCATTCAAAATGCTGCCTATTTGCTTCAAGTATGTGCAATTCCATTTTTCTGTTGTCAGGAAAATCCTATTAAGAGCAGGAAGCATGTGTCTCAAATTTTTATAACCAGAAGCGAACCGATCAATATATAATGATCTAATGTTTGCCATCGGTGCAAACAATTTTACTGAGGCTTTCAAATTCGGATTGTCATTAATGCGAAAATCGATTACATTTTTGAACTGATTGAAGGCTGTTTGAGAGAGAGACGTGAACCGATTTTGATCAACATATATCGTGTTGCTTCACTCATTTTTTTAATGCAATTCATGTTTGTCAGAGAATTATTAGATATTTGGGCAAGCGTCACATTAAGTTTGTTCGCACAAGTGAACTGTGCTATTTTGTTATTGCTCACATCTAACCACGTAGTTCTATTAGTGATATGAAACTTTGTCAGTAAATTATTTCTTGCTTGAAGAGTCAAAGCGAAGCATTCTGGCAGTGTCTTCAACTGGTTGTTAATAACGTTCACGATGCTCAAATCTAGCAAATTGCTAAATGTTCCATCTGGAAGCATTTCCAATGCATTGTTTTCGAATGATATTTTAGATAGTTTGTTATTTGTTTGGAAAAAGTTTGGCGGCAACGACTTCAAACTGCAATTTATCATTCGAAAATCAGTCAATGATACCATGTCAGTTAACATATCTTGCGGAAACTCGAATGAATCCATATCAATTATTGAAAATGTTTCTAGTGTTTTAAGTCCACTAAATGCTCCTTGTTCAATTGTTTTAACTGGCATTTCTCTGAACATAAGTGTTACCAGTGACGGACAGAAGCGAAAAAGTTGCCTTTTTATCGTGGTTATTTGGACCCTAGAGAATGATAACGTCTTCAGTTTATTTGCATTCTTAAAATCATTGATGTCCAGTGCATTCAGTCCATTGCTAGATATGTAGAGCAAAATAATATTTGGATAGCTGATGAAAAGGTTTGAAGGTACTCTTTGAAATTCCGAAAAAATGAAAGACAACGATGTAAGATTTGTCGTAGCGCCTGTTAATTGTAAAGTTTGGTCTGCACTGATATTTTGATTTCGAATTTCACAAGTATTCGGCAGTGGCATAGTGAAATATAAGGAGCCGCATTGCAGGGCCGCTGCTGAAAGGACGAGTCTTACGACACACACAAGAATTTGAACTGTTACTTTTAAAACCATTTTATTTATACTAAACCAGAAATAAAGATATGTTTCTTTTTTATAGCTTCAAGTTCCAGCCGTTATACATATGTATGCATATAAGTATTTCCGCAAATTAACTTAAATAATTTACGAGAATTTTGAGTAAAATTAAATGTAATTAAATTTTATTATTTTTTTTTTATGATTGAGGCACATTTTGATATAAAATTGATTAATTTTTAATAGTTTTATATATTATGGTATGACAAGCTGAGCGCTTGGTACTATATCACTTTCATAAAGGCTGTAAAGAATTGAAGTGTACCATGTTATTTGATCATTGATGTTATTGCCGGCAATAATATGACCAATGAATGGTGAATCACGGGATCTGTATAAAAGATAGCATAATGGTGTTATATTCTATAATACCTAAATCAGAAGTTTACCTTTTTACGTAACTGAGTTCGACTAATGTTAATGCCCAACGCATTTGACAATCTCGCTTCTTTTCCGCACCCAAGTAAACGATTGTATTGGGGATTTCAATTTCTTTGACTTTAACGTTTATTTTATAAACATTTATGCTCGCATCAGCTAATTCCAAAACATATGGCTTCAAGGTTTTCGTTTTGCGATCAGCAAATTTAAGTTCCATGTTCGGTGTCATCGACGGAAGAGTGTGCATTGCACGAGCAACTTGCTGATGAAACTTTGTTTGCGGTCTCATTTCGAGGTAATTCGTTTTGCGATCATCCTCCGGCCAATTTGCCCATCTGAGGACAGTGTTGAGAACTTTCTCGTTATAATGCATCGGCCTTTGAAGTTCGCCATTCAATATTACCTCCATTAATACCATTTGATGCGCTGGAAGTTCCATTTGGGCTTCAAGATCTTTGCACAATTCATAAACGGTTTTCACGGGAGTAAGTATGACATTGACTTGCTTTTTTTCTTCCTGTTTAGTATTTTTTTCAGGATTCGGATCAATCGTTACCCATACTTTAAAATCGCCAGACTGCTTCACAACATCTGACAGATTTTCAGCCGCTGAGTGATACTTTTGAAGAACTGTCAACATTATTTGCTCCTTTTTCTAAAAAAAAAAAAAAAAAAACAAATTAGAAATAATAAATATACAATAAATTTTTACGGATCTGATTTAATTTGAATCAAATTTTACTCACGATTTCATCCTCGGTAAGTTCATAAAGTTTTTTGTAGTAGACAATAAGTTCCCTAACAACCTCTGCGTCACTTGTGTTGATGTTATAAGGATTCTCATTATTTTGTGGTTGCATGAGTGTTGGACCGAACACCATTGCCAAGTTGTATGGTCCCATCCTATTGACCTCTGCTTGCGTCTGAATGAAATGCAAATGTCCCAGAATTTTTTTCATCGTCTCATATTCAACCGTTGGTAAACGTTTCAGCAGCTCCCGATATGCATCAATCTTATCAGTCTTTGATTTCATCTCTGACACGCTCAAAAAACTCACAGCCAATTTACCCATTATCGGTTCAGGAAGTTCTCTAAAAAATCTCTTCAATGTCGTTGCAACATCATGTTCATTGTATTCAGTTCTTATGATCTGAACGCTAAATGCATCTTTCTTCAAAGCGGCTGTCAACTTTACTACATTACTGTTCGAACCAGCCTTGCGATAAATTCCTTCCGACATCGTGCCTACAAATGCAAATAAAAGGTTCATTGAACGGAAAAAGCAAATCATTGAACAAGCATATCGCATACCGTTTGTGTAAACAAAGTTAATACACTTATCAATAAACACTGGAACATTATCCTTAGTCAATTGCTGATGACGCAAATATATTCCATTTGTATGTGCCTCATCTTTAATCACTAAGCTCCAAATCTTTGTGTCACGTGGCGTGCTCATCACAAAATAACATGTGTAGGGCGGACAATCGATAAACATAACTGGTCCTTGCTCAATAATTAATTGGTCTGTTGTATCATCGCTTTCTTTCAAACCAATGCAACGTGCCTTCCTCAAGTCCAGAATTTCCAAGCGAGATTCAACAAAATCGTAAAATAAAAGCTTTCGTCGTGATAACAAGAGCCATGTCCCAGACCAGACAGATGTTATGGATTTCTATAAAAAAAAATAATGATACATATGTCTGTTAAAGCTGAGGACTGTTGGTTAATTGAAATATAAATTCACACCTTCATGTAACACCATCCAGCCCGTATATAATCGAGTGTATATTCTTTCGGAAAGACGTTGGTAACACTTCTGATGATCTTTTGCATCCATAAGCATTTTTCTATTTTACTGTGAATGCCATATATGTAGGTGACTTTTTGAGTTTTTGCCAATGCGCCTTTGCTATCTATAAGACCATATGAACTTCCGGTATTATTTCCCGAATACGTTTTGGGAATAGATAAATTTATCTCAAACCCAAAGATCTGTCGTCCTAAATCGGTTTTAAAATCGGAGAACTTATGATTGATGAGAAATTGAACACTTGTAAGAAATGTTAAATCCAGATGTTCCTTAAGTACTTTGAATTCGGCATCTGAATATGCTTTGAATTGACGATATTTGAGTTCAACAAAACGCGGATTCAATTCTTTGAGGATGTCCTCGATTACACCTGACGGAAGTTTAAATAAAATTATGCTCTTATCAGCTGATGACTGGTTCTCTGCACTAAATGGTGGCCGTGGAATGAAATCTTTAACTTCCATATTTGCCTCTTTCGCATCCTGTTTGCGTTTTAGGTTGAAGTTAAAAATGGAAGACTTTGTTCGGCTTATTGGAGCAGGTGACGGCTCAGAAAAACCAAGCCCCACAATTTCATCGTGTTTAGATTCCTCATAAGATGGTAAATAAGGCTCATTTATGTTGATATTTATATTTTTGGTTTTTTTCGGAAGTTGTGGAGCTGATTGCATTACTTTTTCCATTGAAGTTTGTTGAAGATTGTTGTCGAAATTGTTTTTATTCAATTTTTCAGATTCGCTTGAAAACTCGCCAGAAGAAAACCATGAAGTCTTTGAGGCTTTTGGCTTGCTCAAATCGACAATTCCCGATGTGGAAGGTTCATCAAGTTTCGCTAAGTAAGGCTCCGCAAGATTTTCAACGCTATTTTTCAAGCGAAGATTTTGATGAATAATAACTGATTCTTGTCGTATTGCTCGATTCTTTGATCGTTGTGGCTGTTTTGGAGTTGGTTTGGCAAGTTTTGCTTCCTCTTGTTTGTTACTATTGTCATTAATATTTTGCTGAAGTGAATCCAATCTTTCTGGTGGCAAGGGAACATTAATCGAATCTACACTAGAATTTTCCTCAGCTTGCTCTTCGGGTGAAACTAGTGAATAAACTTCTTCGTTCGTAACATAAGTGTCTTCACTTAGTAATGTTTCGAGCAATGACAAATGATTCAGATTATTCATGATAAAGGCATCGAAGCTTTCACGTGATAGCGGATCAAATTCATCAAGAATTTCGCGTGTAACTGGCATTGCATTTCTTTTGCGCGCATCACTTTCAGTGTTAAGAATTTTTGCTGGCTCTAGAACGTCTGTTTTGGCTTCACTAATTTGGCCATAAATACGATCAACTCGTTCGTTTTCATCATTTGCATAAATTGGTTCAGCAGATTCAATTGATTCGACAGTCGAGTTAAGTGAAATGCTGTCTCTGTATTGCCACGATTCGCTGCGATCGACCTCATTGCTGTCGGGAGTCGGGAATATGTTTAAGGTCAAGCGTTGCTCCGATGAATCATCGCAAATTGTTGCCCTGTCCGAAAAATTTGGTGACTCTGTGCGTAGTTGAACCTTCGGCTCTTTTGTTGGAATGGATGGTGGTCGTCTGAGCGGAATCATTGGAGCATTTTCATATTCTGATGATGGCAGCCTTTTGATTCTTCCATAAATGGCAGCTTCTGGAAGTTCGGGTACGGGAATATTTGGTGGTGGATTCGCTTCAAGCTCATCATTATCTGAAGAATCGGAATCGGAAATTTTCTCAAGAGATTCCTTTTCTTTATCAAGATTGTTCAGCTTGTGCACCATACTGTACATATTTTGCGTTAATTTAGTATTGCATTCTGGCAATTTCGTGTCTTTGACAACATCTTCGTACGCAGGCAGATCACCAATTGATCGTCGATTTATTGATTTCGGTATTTCATAATTAGAAATTTCCTTGGGGATGTTTTCCATATTGCAAGAGCGATTGCTCAGTGGACTATTAAAAGTTAATGTCTGAAACAACTCTTCGTCACCTGGTGGCATTGTTTGAGGACGTTCATCATCATCGCCATCAAAAGCATAACTTTTCTTATGTTTGTTGGGTTTCAATGAAAAATTATCAATTTTTGATCGGACGTTTTTGAGCTTTTTCGTCGTATTTGATTTTGTATCACTTGTCCATGAACCGATAATGTTCTTTGATGACCTAATTTCTTTCATTAATTTGTGCTTCGCGCCGCTTGTTTTTTCACCTATTCGTTCACCAATCGATTCGCGTAACATTTTTGAAGTAATTCCAATAGATCTTAAAATGTCTCTACAAATATTGTCATTTAAATTATTAGCAAGGAATTATAATAACAAATAAAAAAATGGACTCACGATGGACTAGGCGTGGTAAATTTGTCACTGTTTGACTTTCCACTTGTCGACGATGATTGCGAAAGAACATCAAAGTCTTGTTGTGATTTTTCACTACATGGTGATGTTTCACGTTTGTATTTTGCAGAATCAATCAATTTATTCTTCACATGTGGTATATTTGGAGCTTTACGAATGGCACCAGTTGTGCTTGGCCCTGATGGCTTTGGCATTTCATCATGATGATTATTTACCGGTTTTGCGATTTTGGTGTCATTTTCATCGTATTTATCGTGCACAACTTTAGTTCGTGGCGCTGGAACGGGCATTTGTGTATCAGTCACTTTAAGATGCTCGAGCTGTGAATTCAAGTCGTCATAAACACTTTGACATTTACTTGATGGCGGTTGCTTCAGACTGAAATTTTCATATTTTTTTGACTGAAGATCGGTTTTATCGAGCGTCGGTCCCGATTGTCTCGGGCGTGGTACAGGAACTGGCCTCTCACCCTCACTCATCTTCAATTATGTGTGTTTGAATGGATCACGACAGAAGTCTATTTGTTGTAAAAATTGAATTCAATTAAAAAACCATCGGACGATTAAGAAATCTGACGCTTTGTGAAATATTATGTGCCAGAAATAGACATGAATGTGAAGGAAAAAATGCACAACTTCTCTCTCAATTGTTTTTAATGTTCTAGCGTATGATTCATAATATGAACACTTCCCATTCATTATTTATCCGCTTGTTTATACAATATAAAACTCCGCGCACACCAGCGAAACAGATCGCTCACAAATGAACTTGAATTAGGTATTAAGTTCACGTTTTGTTAGTTAAGTCTTCTTGAACCATTATTATTATTATTATTTTTTTTTTTTCGACAGAAACTGTTGTTATTTACTCTATAAAATTAGCAATTTATCTGTCTACACAAACACGTTAATAAATGAGAATTTCTAAATTGTTTCTGCTAAATCGTCGCTCATGTGACTGTTCGCAAGAATATATTTTCGAAGCATATATATGCAAAATTATGTGACAGCATCGGAGATAAATAAATAAATAAACTTGATAAACTTGATTTTATTTTGCGTTGCGAATCAACTCATCCTGTTTCTTTTTTCATGCAAAAGTAGGTATAACAATCATCTCCGGGAGGTGACATAGATTACGATTAATAACAATTTTAGGCATCAATTAGCATATCTTTTTATCACAAACATAGGGCGATATTTTTTTGATATTGAAAACTATTCGTAGAAATGCGTCGATTGAGTAATTTATTGTTTCCTAGTAAAATGGTTCTGGTTGTGAGTTTTTTTTTTTGTTATCATACTTCTACAACTGATGAATCATCATCATTTTGTTATTACAACACGAGGAACAATATTTAATATGAACTTACTGTAAATATAAATTCAGTAAATTTCTTTGACGTATGTCAAATGTAATCACTTTTAGCAACAACAAAATCTGATTTGATTTCAAATTTCTTAATTTAGTCTATAAAGGTTCACTACATATTTTTTTTTATTTCTACATAACTTTTCGCATTATATTATCATCAAACACTTTTATGTTTCTTTTAGATTCTTAATTTTTCCTAAATTCGAATGTTTTTATAAAAAAAAAAACTAAAATCCTTCACCAGCAACAACACAACTTGTTGCTTCTTACTTTCCCAACTCAGTGAGAAGCAAAGAAAAAAAAAAAAAACAGAATGTGACAAAGAGAGGAAAAAACAAGAAGCAAAAGAAATTGAAGAAAACATCACAAACCTGAAAATGTCTGAATGGCATAAAGTAATATTTTTTTTTGTAGAGTAGCGACATCGAACATATTTCTCCAAGGGTGGGAAAGGTTTATTTAATTTTTAATTTACTTTGACAATGACTTGACCAAAAGTTCCAACAGCAAAGGAATGTCCTTATCGAATGCTGCGACGCTTGGCTTCAGAAACATTGATTCCAAGTGTTCCCGTGTCAGCGCTTTTCGATGCGCACAGCCACTTTCTGTAACAAACATATCGATTGTGTATCGAAACCCAATCCATTTCAAATATTCCAAAATCAGCTGATTCAACAATTGTGTGGGTGATTCAATATTTTGTAGTGCTGGTGAATTCATTGGTGTTTTATCATCATCCCGAATCATATTGATAACCATTGCACGTAATTCACATTTAATTTTGTTTAACTTGCCACTTTCTGTTAACTTTTCACGTACGGTGTCCAGCAATATGTTTTCCATTACTTCGCTATTTCCGTTATGTGCCATTTTTCTTCTTCCCCTTTTAATTTATTTCCTTTAGACTGCAAAAAAAAACTTAGCAGTTTAAATGTTTTCCCAGTGCTTACTGTGATGCTGGAAAATAAATTAAATTTTCCGAAGAGACTCGTGATTTGGAAGACATAAATGCTCGATCCACAAACTTTGCACACAGAATTGAATGAAAGCCAATTTCTTGACAAAATTAACAGCACAACAATTTATTTGGTTACTTATGTACCAAGGCAAAAAAAATAAGTCGCACAAAAACACTTTTACATCGAAATTGGGTTTTTGTTTTCATCATCATCGCGACAGACATGAAGAAAAGTTTACAATATAAACAAATTATAAATTTTTGACAACAGCGCTTTCACCGAATGACCAATTCTCATTTCATATTTCGGTCATCAATGTTGAACCTCACTTCGATGTGTTCGGGAAGCGTTGTTAGTTGAATTATATCGGTTGATTCGTTCGATTTGATGTCATTCGTTAGACACTTGACGTACGTGTCGCCACAGCTCAAGAAAGAAATAAATTAAATACTATAATTAAGGGAGATTGATGGAGAGGAAGAGAAAACAAAAATAAAGAACTCAAATTATAAGGAATCCTAAAAGGAGTCTACAAGAATAATAAGGAAAATGATATTTACTTAATACAAATCGTTTTCGATGATTCTCGGCTAAAGTTCTCAGTTCGTGTGCTCATTGTCCGGCGTTTATTGGTTTCAGAGTAATACGTATTAAAACTGAACTGTATCAAATAAATAAAAATAAAAATAAGAATTGAAGTAAGCTAAAAAAAAGGCAATTAATTAGTCTACATGACGGAATTGCGGAAGAACAAAATAATTTTTTCTAAATATTGGAGATCTATAATTGTTCTTAAAAAAGTTATCTTTAATTGATGTTTTTTTTTTATTTCGCAATGAATTGATGAAATTGATTACATGTCTAATGTGATTCAATGAGCGTTATTTGAAAAGTCATCCTTAGGCGCTATAAACCTGGAAATTTTCAATTTTCTCTTTAACAATTATAGGATTGTCTTCTACTTTTTTTTTTTGCAAAAATATTCATTTATGATTCAACTTATTATTATTTATTATATTTATAAATTATAAAGGTTGACCGTTAAGTAAACAATTCAGTTCTGTTTCTTTTTTTTGTTTCAGGGTAACATGTAGCGAGGACACGATGCACATGCTTAACATGAGACTAGAGAGTACGAAACGTGATTTTAAAATTTTTTACCGTATTTCTGTCAGTTCTGGTTCGCTTGAGATTGAACATTCCATAAACCTGAAAGAAAAGGATACGTAAAATATTCATTGTCGTAGTAACCAAATACAAAATTCAATATAATTTACTTACAATTGGATTCATGCAACTGCCAGTGTGTAAGCAATGAAGGAAAAGTGACACGTGAAATTTAATAAATTTGATTATACACGAGAAACAATTATGATTGTGTCACCTGTTTGCACATGCGAATATATAAAGCCCTTTTTGTAGCATTAAATTGGAGCTAGTTGCCTCTTTTCGATTCACGAAAACCCTTGAAAATTTAATTCGTTCAGGTAGAAAATATTCTTGAGAAAATAACTTGAGTGATTCCTGTTAGCTTACCATACGACCATCATATAATAAGGCGTCCAACATATGACAAACACGCATACTGTGAAAAAGATTGATTTGGTTATTTGTAGATATGTTGATATTAGAAATCAAATTTCGATCGACATAAAGCTTATTTGGTGACAAGATTGGAACTGAAAGGTCCACAGGTGGGCTGGTAAAATACCAGATTTTTATTTTGTTTAGAAAAGGAAAATCAAAAAGGACATCATTGCATTTTCAATAAATAGTTTAAAGATTTTTAAATTAATCAGACAACTCACCTATTGTTATGGTCATTCTTAAAGTTCGCCGCTTAGCACGACCAAGGACATTAATGCTCGATCTCCGAAATCTGTCTGTTGGACAAAGAACATGAATAGAGGAATACTAAATAGATATTTCAACGAATGTTTCTCAACAAATATTTATTTTGGAGCAAAATAGGAAAAAAAAGGAAAGTCATTCCAAGAAAATTTCCAGCAGATGCTATTTACAGTTAACCCAAAAATTGTACTTGAAGTTTTACTGAAAGCTTTCTCCTCGATTCAAGGATTTCACATTATTACAGAAAACAGAGCTTAAAAGTGTTGCTTATGAAAGCATGTCAAAATGACTCACCAGAATTCTGCATGCGACTCTTTTGAAATATTTCATAATATATTGAACCGTAAGCGAAAATAATTACTAATAGCGGCATGGCATACATCATCAACATACAAAATACGTTGTAGGCAACCTATGGATATATTTTGGAGATGTGGAAACATATCAATAAAGGAAGGAACGCTTGTCTGATTTAACGAAGATTTTTAATTTGAGATTGAACAAAATACGGATTGTTTAAATAGATACTTATATTACCTCCATTGACTCTGATAGTGCATTATAGGTTACACATTGTGTGTAAAAAGTGTAATTTGGATGCGTTTCAACATGAAATATCACTGCCTAAACATTTACAAGAAAAGAAAAATTAATTTTAGATTTAATGAAGCGAAATTATTTTACCTGTGGAGCCGAACAAAACGTTGACAACACCCAAGCACATGCAATCATAATTTTGCCTCTGTGCTCCTTTAAGCTCAATGGCTTCAACACAGCGTAATATCTAGAAAAAAATTGACAACAATAGTAATAAATATCTCTCTCATTCAATGACATTAAAAAAGTTTCCTCCAAATTTTATCTAGTTTTATAATAAATGAATAAACAACCAATTCGCAATTTACATTTTCTTGACGTATCAAGTCGGTCATGATAGATATTAACCAGCATCGAAATTGTGATCCTTATTAAATTCAATCCAACGATTCCTATCAAAGCCATAAATTCAATAAATTGACGATCAATAAGTGGCACAATTTGACCATTTTTCAAGTTGATTTATTTTCTCCCCATACCATCCATCCATTTCATAAATTGAGCATTCGTTAGCAGCAATATGCATCTGAAGCTTTATAAGCATTTCATGAAAAAATTCGATAACAAAGCTGAACCGATTCAGAGAAAATTCAATGAAAGGCGAGAAATTACCCAAATATTTACGTCGTGATTAAAAAATAAAATTTTCTTCAAAATTAGAATATTTTATAAAGGGTTTATCCTTCCTTACTTTTGCTCAAATTTCAAGCATATTAGTGAAAGCTTTATATGATGAAATAAAATCGCTCAATTGAAAGAAACACGAGAGTTTTTTTTTTCTCTTGATTTACATCTTATGAGGCATGCATCACTCAGTGCTATTTTTGGAAGTTTTGCCAAATACTTTGAACGAATTAAAATTAAGACGTGAAAAAATAAATTGTATGAAACCGATTTGCTTTGAAAAATTTCAACAGTGTTGTCACGTGTTACGCGAATAAGTATAATTTTGTTATAAATAATTTTCAAAATTGCTCAACGAAACGGGAAAATAATTAATAGGACATTTTAATTGCTGATACTCATCTGACATGTTTTTGCGGAAATTTTGTATGAATACGTTCATATTAAGTTAGGTTCTATAAAAAACGCTCATAGTAAAATTATTTGTCAGACAGAATTAACATAGGAGAACTGTTTTAAAATGATTGTTTTGAAAGATTAATGAAATGATGAAATTTTTATGTCAGTCTGTACATAAAGCTAAATATCTTTACGTCATTTATCATTTATTGAAAGAAAACTAGATTGAATGAAGAAATGTGTCCACTGAGAAAAAGTTCCTACCTGTCAAGGGATATGCAAACCAGTACGAAGCTCGATAAATAGAGACCGAATGTGCGGAAAAACATCATCACACGACACAATGTATCACCGGCAAGCCATTCCACCGTATAAGCCCATCCGATTTCTAAAGGCATCAAAAGGAACGTCACCTACAAACATCAATAACAGCGTTAGAAGCAAATATATTTATAACATCTAACAAGCGTGGAAAAATATTTGTACACAAACGGCCAACGTAAGTTCTCGGGTGTCACAAATGCGAAAACATTTAAATCGCGCAACATTTTTTTTGTCACGTCAAGATTCCTTATCGCGCCTTCAACAATGAAACATCAATTTTAACTCATTTTTCCACTCGTGTGAAAACAAGCAAATGGAAGCGACATTTATAATTGTTTTTTTTTTTTTAACATTTCGAATAGACTTTTTGGAGTACAAATGAACATTGAATCTAAAATGTATATTGAAAACCTTATTTTCATTAATGCATAGGCATAGGCATTTCATTTCGATTGTTATTTGGTTTTGAATTTAAGTATTTAAGTTATGAGACATCTATGTAGAAGAAGTCTATTTTGATGCTATGAATTTTAAAAGGATATTTACTTCGCTTACATATCAAATTACATTTAGCTTGTGTTCATTCCTCTATCGTGGCAAAATAAACTCATTGCCGTAAGCTTTTCTTTCTTATGTAAGCTCTCGCTTGCGTTGTTAAACTTTTACTCACCATCAAATCGGCTATTGCTAAATGTGTCAGCATAATATCTAATCGACTTGGTGTCCTCATGCGTCGCCTTATTAAAAGTATCAGTACGGTTATATTTCCAACGGCTGAGAGCAACATTAAAATACTGTATAAATTTCAACGACATCGATGAAATATGTGACAAAATTTGAGAAATGATCATTTTAGTACCAATGATAAGTATTTAAGCGAATAAATTTATGTAAGTATATGCATATTCACCTGTAAACGGAGATGGAAAGTCGATGGCCCTCATTGAATTGCATCTCAATTGGTAGTTCAACTGGATATGTTGTAGAATTTAGGCTTATCGATAATGATGTTGTCGTCATTATTATCGGGATATTTGTTAATGGTTCGGTATCCATTTGTATTGCCTCATGAATGTCACCGTAGATATTTTGTGTGCTTTGCATAGTGACGTTTAAAATATTTTTTATCTGGATTTGTTTAGATATATTATCAGACAACACTTATTGTATTCATATTTGATATAGTTATTTTTCCTGACATTTGGAATTTATTTTATATTTAATTCCAAAAGTTACTTTGGAAATATTTTTTAAATTTCACTTCGCTTTAGTTTTGGTTTACAATAACTAAAGATTTATCAATAAGAAACATTGAAATCAAATACGGATATCACAGAAAAAATGTGCAATGCTTATAGTTTGTTTGGACTTCGTTCTTCTGCCAGCTTACTCTTATTCTTTGCTACTGACGATGATTTCAATTTCCTTTCTTTTTATTGTCTTGTATTTTAATTTGCAATACACAGAATTTATGATCTAAAAATGGAAATAAAAAATAATTAAATTCGCGGCCATGGAAACTGCTGTCGTCTAATTAATCATTAATGTACTGTAGATATTTTTATTCATTATCAATGTCATGTTAGAGCAAATCACAATATTTAAGGACCATTATAGTCCGCAGTTGAATGTGCGTGTCAATAGGTCAGTGAAATAATGGGAGCGAGATAGATATTGCTTTAATTATTTACCACTTGTTTTTTTGAGCAGAATTAGTCTCATAAATAAAAAACTAAAATACTCATTGCGACTTTGTTAGGAAAAAGATTAGTAAATCATAATGCGAGGCAAAATTCGTAGAGTTCCTTTCAATGTCAAATCAATATAACATATATTTCATCTGCACATATATTCTCTTATTAATGATCTTGATGGTCTCTTATTAATTTGCACAATACCATTGTCGATAAGCCAGTGAGGACTTAATAAAAAGACATGCTGTTTCCCCAAATTGTAAGCCTTTCAATGTCTGCTCTAAATTTAAGTTTCATTTCAAGCATTTCACTTGTTGAAGATATTTTCCTATTATTATTATTATTATTTATTTTTTTATTAATACAGAATTCCGCATAATTTACAATTTCCTTCAAAAGAAATCTCAGTGAAAATAATTTTTATCTGTCTTCTGCTAGAGAGCAAACATTTCGGAGCAAACATTTAATGAGATGATATTCAATTTTCTATGATCATTAAATGAAATTAAACATTATAATAAAATACTACATTTGGGAATAGAAAAAAGACTAATACAAGCATTTATTTCCTTAACAAGCAACCAATTATGGAAAGTTAATGATAGTTATAAAGTCAGTCAAGAGACTTTCGTGATTTAGACATCAACATCAAATTACTTCGAGTCAATGGCAATATTTATTTCAATCGAAAAGCTGTTTCAGGCAATTGAAAGCTTTCTTCAAGCACAATGCGGCGTGCTTCATAGAAATCAAATTGACTTTAATATCCATTTGGAGTTAAAACTTGCGCAAGCTTAATCTGCCCCTTCAATCAACTTCAATTTAAGTGCCACCCAAGTATGTCTGATTCCATCATTTTGCAAAAACTTTGTGTCGCATCGTATATTTTATGATTCAGATGATATTGTTTTATGCACTTTTGTATTGATTAAAATACAAAAGAACTTTCGTGAATTGTCAACAAATTTGATTATGAAACGTAATAAAAGCTATATTTCGCTGCGTAGCTCAAGTGTTTGTGTTTAATATATTTTTCTTGTTTCGCCCGCATGTGTTTGTGCCATTAATATTTCATCAGGCTATCAAATGAACCTTTGAGTCACATTCATTGAGCGGCTGAGTTTTCATGATGATGTGTCATGATCATCGCACAAATCGTACCATTTGACCCTCACGTGGAAGGCAATCACGCATGTAGGCTAGACACAAATTTCCCTTATTAGATAAATTTAACTTAATATTCCTCTGGAACGACTTATGCTTCATATTTTTGTCATTAAAAGTTTTAAGTACATTTGTATAAAGCGCATTAGAAAGCGAATGCAATTAAATTATGTTCATTATGGGCGATTGTGGACAATTAAAATGTGGTCTATGTAGATGACATTTGCACGTAAACCGAAAATTCTTAAGTTAAATTAATTATTCTTATTCATGTTAGTTACGAGTTTTAAAAACTTTGATGTTTAGTGAGCCCCAATATAACAATGTAAAAAATTATCAACACCACACCACTGTGCGAGAAAGAGAAAACATATCTAATGAAAATAAATTTCATAAATAAATTCATTATAACCATTAACCATCCCCGATCTCGATCAGAAAACTCACGAGGGGGTAGAAAATGTGTTTACAAATATAACGAAATGAATCGTTTAGCAGTTCTCGCTTGGTGTTAACAACATCAAAATAAAAAAGACAACAACTCCACACCAAAACCATCGGCCGTCTGTTTGCGAATAAAATTAGTTGTTGCTTAAATGATAAAGCACACCAGAATGGTTCGTTGGATGTTTCAATGGTCATGATAAAGTCACTTTTAAAGAATCCCGAGCTTGATTTCTCTCTTTTTTTGCAAATATATGTCAGTTAGACACCGACCATCAATCACATGATAATTTTTTGAACTTGATTTCAGTCTAGTAGAAAATCCAGTACGAGCCGATTGAAAAAATCATTACTTGATTGCGTGAATTCTTGAATGGCTGAAAACTTCCACCAAAGATTTTGCCGAATTATTTTGCCCATATATTTAGAATTTCTGATACTTCATAAAAATAAAAGACCTCACAAAATGGAATTGAAATTGATGGCTCAAAATAAAATCTGTCAATAGGTTATCACAGAAAATAAATAACAAGTAAATCCCAATGCGGTTGTACACACTTTTAAGTTTGAATTGCTCTAAGTGTGACTGTTTTGTTTTTGCATCTACTGAACAATAAAATCTGAGATAACATTTCAGAGGATACTGTTGTAAATGACAATTTATTTCCATTAATAAATCGAATCTGCCAATTTCGAAAGTTAACGTCCATCAAATTATAAAAAGAGCTTACGCAATATTCTTATCACATGTGTGTTAAGACCTTTTCGTAATTTTTTCGGTCACTGAAATTTCACAGCTGAATCAAAGTTCGGAAGATTAATCGACCGGCTCCCGGAACTATAATTTCCATGTAAAATTCACAATCGGAAATTGTATCAATATTTTCCACTCAATTCGTAGACTTACTATTTTTAGCACAATTGATTTTAACGCGGTGTCACTTTAATTTTCTTTTTTGCATTGCATACGATTTAAGTTTATCAACAGGATTGTAATAGTTTACAATTTCAGATTGTTTTTTTTTCTTAAACACAATGAAAAAACAGCATAAACTTGCTTCCCGAAATTTCGATGTTAATCCAATAACGTCTCACATACTAATAAATCGCCCGCTGATATGATGATTCAATAAAATGTCTATTATATATACTTGCGCTCAATTTTCGAGGCACACATTCAAGTATATTTCACTCGATGATCGACTACAGAACTATCCAGCGCGCGCTACACAATTTGCTCCGATTCGCGTGAATGTCGCTAGCTGACTGATAAAAAATAACTTTATAAAATATATTTTAGTAGCAGAGCACATCGAAACAATGTTGAAGGAGGACATGGTTTTCAGAAAATAAAGCTTCTGCGCAGCATCGTAAAATGTGATGTTCTCATGCTGCTATCATGATGCGATAATGGAAGAAAAATATTTCGCATGTTATTGAATTGAATATTTCCCAAACTGTTTATCAATCTCAAATGATGACTTCAATGAGAACACAACATACAATATATGCTCGCTGCAATTACACTTCGGATGTGGGCTGCACGCGTTTCATGCGGCTGTTGGTAACACAACATATTTAAATTGCTTACACATGGAAGGAATGACTTGTGACTTGAATCATTTTTTCTTGTTAACTTTTCTCTATGAGTGTCCTGTGGAAAGGATACAAAGAAAACATAATTCGAGTGCAGCTTCGGGGGAAAAAGTTTTATTTCTGCAAGCAACTGTGAAAGCTGAAAGTCATCCAAGATAATAAAAAAAATGTGATGTGTTTTTTTTTTATTTCGATATGACATTTCCATTTATTTCCGCATCGTTCGAATTTTCGATTAGATCCTAAGTTATGATAAAACCTTTTCGGCGTCAGAAAGCATCATGTCAAAATTAAATAAATATAAATCTCTCAGCCTTTAACAGTGTGATTTGTAAAAAATATTATTCAGCCTACGAAATAATCTCCATGCGCAAAAACTGTTGAATGCATGATCATGAAAAAAAAAAATATACATCATCCGCGCAACTGTTGCGCGCAATTCTTTACAACCGAAGTATCATGTCATTATGCTTTTTTTTGTTGCGCTACATTTTCTTGTGCAATATTTCTGTCGCTCTTTTGGAGCGATAATTCCTTTCAATTCGTTTAGTTTGTATTGATATTCGTAAAAAATCAGGTTTCTTCTCTTCAGACATTCAAAGCCGTCAAATTGAGAAGAAAAAGTTTATTTTCTTGTGCGATCGGTGCTCAGTGCAATTGGAGATGTTAAAGCGTGAACAAGTCGTGTGCTCACGGTTATAACGAAAGAAGGAAAAAAAAATTAAATAGAAGCTGCTTTTGAATTAATTAACATGTTTATAGTAATTTATGGCAAGACTTATTATTGAGCAGTCGACCACATCTGCATGGAGTGTTGTCGTGTTTAAAGTGACATTCGCGCAATTATCAGTTCAACCTGAATGTACAAAAGTGAACATAGGAATATTTAATTGTTGTTAGAACACAGAACTCAATAATTATTTAAACTCTTCCGAAATAAAATTAGTCGCATTTGGGTGACCCAGAGGATTAAAATTTGATTACGAAAATTGGTAAGATTTATTTATTTATTTTTTTTTTTATAATAAATTTGTTGCTAAATATATTTAAAAGAAAAATACAGATCAAAAATTAAAAAGGGATTATCATTATAATGAACATTTTTTAATGAAAAAGGAAGAAGGGTTTTAATGGTTTTAAAAAAGTTAATTTGTATAAAATAAATATTCTGCTTCTGGTATTTAAGAGTAATACCAGAACAATAATATTCTCTGAATATTGATGTAGGTTATGGACACATAGCAACAAAGTAACAAGCGTCATTGTTGAATTCTATTTTCGTGTACGAACAAATTTTCGCACAATCGATTAAATTATTTGTATATCTTCAAAATAAGTTCTGCTCACTGGTAGATAGATATTGCTTACAAGTGCTTTGTCAAGTTCAGTTATTATCAATTACGTGATTTATGATTAATTCGCCTCCAAGATAAATCGAAATTAATATTACACATTTCCTAATAAATCATCAAATTTCTGCTCATTATTCGAAAAACTCCACAGGCGGGCGCCAATTGTCGCTTCTGCGGCTGTTCACGTTATTATTAGGTTAAGTTGGTTTTGTTGGGAGAGGAAAAAAATTAATCAAAATGTAAATTTGAATTAATTTATCAAAAGTAAGCTCCGCTCATAGTTCGATGAGATTTCTTGCCTCCATTCAACAACCCATTAATTAAGTTTTTCTCGAAAATATTTTACATTTCATTCTTCATTTTTTTTTTATTTCCGATCCGAAAGTTTCTTTGCAACTGTTTATACGCTATCAATAAATCAAAATGAAGACAATTTTTATGTTTATAACATTTGTTGTTCTAATCGAGAGCGGATGGAATTTGTCATTGGATCCAGGTAAATATTTTTGCGACCTTCATGTTTTCAGCCGAATAAATTTACAAATATTTCGACGGAAAATTCTTCCAAATATTTTCCCCATTTCCCAGAATCTTCGATGGACCTTGCACAGTATATCAAAGATGATTTCACTATTTCGCTCAGACATATCAGGTGGGCAATATAGTAATACTTTTTTTTTTATTAAAAATATCAAAACGTAGCTTTCATTTTGATCAAATTCAAGCTGTAATAGTATCTATTTAATCGCACATTTTCTTTCATTATATATTTCCTAAAAAAGGCCTCGTAAAAAGGCAAAAATCTCAATCGAAGCGCTCTTTATGATTGATTTTCCGGCTGCCAAAAATAAGTTTACATTTTATTTGGACCGTAAGAGCAAACGTGTAACCATTGACATCAACTCAAATTCCCAAATGTTCAGTAAACATCTCGAAGCACCAACGCTCAACGAAACAACAACAATTAGATCGTTGGCCATTACATTTTCACAGAATGCCATATCACTTTACATCGATTGCAAGGATGTATTCAAGGATGAAATGGAATTCAATTTGTCAAAATTGTATTTGAATATGGACGAACCATCTGTGAAGCTATTGCGTGAACGAAAGTATCCTCTCTTTTTGGATGGAACGATTTCGAGTGCGCTGGGTCGGGCCAATTGCCAAAAAGACTTGAAGCAAAAGAGTAAGCAAAAAATGACGAAGGATAATGAAATAACTGACAGATATTTTCAAGGTAAAAAAGCTTATTTTTTTTCCAAAAAGCCTAGGAAATATTCTATAAAAAAATTCCAAATAACTTTTTTAAATTCAGACCAAGAGATGAACAGAAAACGAGGTCGCAGGGATCATAACAGGGAGCGTAATTTTCGCTACAATGAAAATAAAGTAAACAATTTATCACGACGTGGTGATATCTCGGTCATACATGGAGATTGCGATGGTAATTATATATAAATGGAATTTCTATTATAAGTGGATTATGTTTATTGCCGTTGCTGATGTTTATTTTATTTTTTATTTCATTTACAATCAGAAAATCTTTTGAGAAGCATGAACGATCTGATAGCGCTGGTCAAGAAGTTGGAAATAGACATTTCAAATCAGCATGGAGACATTAAGCGGCTACAGTCACTCATTGAGAACTGTGCAGGTTGTTGATGATATCAACTTTGTAAATAAATTTAATAAATAATACCTTTTGCAATATTTCATTCAACGCTAAAATAGAAAATAATTTCTTTTGTAAAGCGCTCAAGAAATTCAATAAAATAAAAGTTATTTGACTATATGTATGTCTTGTTAATATTTTAATTGCTTAAAACCGATAAAAGCTCCCCCAGTGGTTGACAGTTGTGAGTTGCAGAATGTAAATATTCGAAAAAATTCGAGGAATAGTCCGGGGATTTAAGAATTCTGCTTCGAAAGTTGCAAATTTATTTTGTGTGGGATGATGATGGCTCTTATGTTTGTTTTCCAATTTTAATGAAATCGTTAAACAGTATAATTAATTTGCGGCTTAGTAGTCACTAATTGCTTTTGGATAGAAATGAAAATGTCTAGTAAGTGGATTAATTATCATAAACTAATCAGCCAAATACCGTACCATCAAGTGTATTCGTATTTATTTTTAGCACTAGAAAATAATCTTCCACCGCATTCGTTGTCATGAGATAATGTTGTTAACCAGAATGCTTAATGAGCAAATTGACTTTGCCACCTTTCATTAAATGGCGAAAAAAAAAATCACATATTTGTTATTTGCCTGAAAAAATTATTTGTCGATTAGACAAAGAAAATCAGTTGAAATTGTTTGCTTTGGATTTTATCACATTTATGTCACTTTTTTTTTGGTTTCTTTTTAGAATTATGAATAGGATTTTCAAAATTCTTTGAAAGCTCTGACAAGTACGAGTTTCAAATTTAAAAATAATTTTCATAAATGAATCTGTTCTATTTTTTGAAATGGAATCCTTATTATTCTGTAATCAATTTCCTTTTTTTTATTTATGAAAATAAGCAAATTGTCGCTCCAATGTTACACACGAACGACACACAAACAACAACAAAGCGGCAGTCAGAGATATTTTTTTCTTTTCTTACATTCGTCGCGATATTTTTTTTATGTCTGTGTGTGTTAAACTTCTTCTCAAACGTTTTGATTTGCCTTTAAGCATAGCTCTTTAAGAATCTGAGAAAACTACGAAAATATGATTACAACGTTCAGTGCAGTCGCTGATGTCGATGAGTGAAGAGGTGATTGGCGCATGTGAATAAAAGCGAAAATAATTTACAAATCGTGAAAGCGCTCATAGTGCTGTCGGTGATAAATTTAAGGCAATCAGTGCAAACATTTTGGAAAATAATCGGTAATGCAATTTTACGGTAATCGGACTGTTTGTGCTAAAATGATACACAATTAATTAATCATGTTAACGACAAAGTGATGCATGTCCTGGTTTTATCAAAATATCGTATCATGTGTTGAATTGCTCATTGAAGAATTTAATTTATGCGCAACAGGTTTCACTGTTCACCTCGTTTCCATCTTAAAGCTCACTCTAGTGTTTTTATTAAGGAAAGAAGTGAGAGAATTGATAATGAAAGTGATTAAAATGTTTATAAATAAATTATTTTTGTGATTGAATTATTTTAGCGCAATTGACGGTCAACATATTTTTTTTTTACTTCAAAAATTTACCAAAGTACTAAAATGGAATAAATTTAGTAAATGACTGCAGAAATGTTAACCTAAAAAAAATCTTGAACAATTTCTAAAGCAACATTTGTTCGGTTAAGATAAATGTTGATCCCTTTTTTGTCTCTAACCAGACTCCAGAAATGACTTAAGACAATTTTTGGCTTCGTTTAACTCTTCTGTTCTCTACACAAAAAAAAAATGAAACAAAATCGTAACGATCGGAGCGGCACCCAATTCGATTACGATGCCCACATAACTTATACACATTTTGATGACACCCACGCTCATTGCCTTCGCTTTATACCTGTGTGCTGGTTTTCTGTTATTGAGATTTCGCTCATTAAAATCATTGGACTTGAGATGTCTGTTTGTTTCACTCACATTATTTAACGCCGTCTCCAGCTCCGTTGTCTTGTTCGCTCGATTGAATGTTTTACAGGGCCTCTTGAAATATTAAAGTCTGTCTTGCAGACATTGTTCCCCATAAATAACGCTATTTATCTATATGAACAAAAAAGAGCGAAAAAATCCATTATGCTACGGTTATACGCTAATGGACACTTTCCACAATCGACCAACAGCCAAGCTGTAATTGTCGCTTAACTGCCGTTTCGAATTTATTTCATTTATCATTTTACGCTTCTGATTATCGAAATGTCTTACAATCTTTCTTTCACTCCTTGCATCTTACGAGATTTGAATCAACACATCGCGATGTTAATTTTTGATAAGGAAATGAATCGTCATTTGTCATTTGTGCGATTGCAAATTAAGCGTTGAATTTGGCATCATTAAACTTTAAATTACCATCAATACGTGCAAAATTATCGCTGAATTAATAACTTCCAGGGACTGAATCAAAAATATCCATCCGAAAACTTTTTGTGATTTCGAATTTTCTGGAGACTGAGAAATAAAATTAAAAGTTACATTTCATTGCATGGCTCAAAGAAAAATAATTCTTCTGTAAGGCTGATTACGAAATTAAGAGTGGATGTTAATCGAAAATCAAATATAAATACTTTTTTCGCATAAAAGCATATGGAATAAGTATTTAAAAAAAAAGTTCATTAAATGATAAAATATTTTTTATTTTTTAATTTACATATATTTAAAACAGCTTTGAGAGCTTTGCGTTAAAGATCATACGAGATCAGCCAAAGAGCGAGAATAAAGCAGCGAGAGGTGAGTTAATGATGCCAATAATATGCCTCCATAAATACCTAAATTATGACATCTTGCTTAAAGCATATATTATTCCATTTTCTGGAAAAAAAAACATTACAGTGAGACACAAAATTGCATTCTCATGAGACACTTAACGATGTGTGATTCAAAAGTAATATCGTACCTATAAAATCGGGGCTTTTATGGCTATTTTACTCATCATTACGTACAAAAATCTCACATGGAAAGCTTCCTTTCTTTCACGAGATATATAGCATTGAGTCTCTTGATGATGATAAAAGTTTCGCTTTTCTACAATTTTCTTCCTCTTCTTCGATGCCGGGTTTTTTTTTCTTCTTTTTTCTTATACAACCAAGAGCTCGCAAATCTCAATACAATATTCCGACTCGAAAGTAATTTGCAGCATAAACTGTTCGATGGCAACATCTGTGACTTCGTTTGACAAATTTGACACCAGCGATGTATCCGACGCGGCAAAAACCACGAAAAATCAATTTAGCATGCTTTAAATATCAACTTCTCCATAAATTTCAAATTGATTGCGTTTGTTGACAAAAAATATTTCACTATATTAAGTTTCATCGTTTTCCGTGTATAGCTCACTAGTTGGCTATAAGGCTCTTTGTCGGTGGCTTTGAATTTGCGCATTCACAATTTACATCTTTGTCCATTCAAAAATGATGATTCATTTGAAATTTGCTTACTCGAAAATTATAGCATTTAAATGAAATAATAAACAAATCTCGTGCTCGATAGAATGATAAATTATGTGCAATTCCACGAAATTCAACATCAGCTTTCATGTTTTATTTCAAGTTGCCAACACTTGGAAAATATTTTCAATATACAAAATTTGTCGCACACTTTTTCTTGGACAACAAATTGATTGGACCTTCATACAGCATGAAATTGTTAATGCTCCGGTCATTAAAAGAAATGACCAAAGAACATTTCTTTCAAGCTATTAAGAAAATATTTTTGCGGTGTTTTTTTTTTTCATACGCGCATAATGGAACTGCGTAAGAAATTTGCAATAAATTGTGCGATTTTATTAGAGGCGTTTAGCGCATTTGTGTTTAATTAAAATACTTTATTTACATTTAGTGCCCCACGACAATTATATATTTCTGTTTTTATTTGACGTATAAATTATTTTCCGGCGCTTTAATTGCTGATTATCGTAAAAATTCGCAGCTTCGTATTTGCAATAAAAAGTTTAATTATTGGTTCAGTGGGATTTTCTCCTTATTTAGCTACACTCGTTGGCATGAAAAAGCGTGAATTGTGTCTTGCATTCAAGTTTGCTTTTGCAAGATCGTTATCTTCCAGATTAGATGTTAAATGACACTCGCGACATGTTTCAATTGCACAAACGATTTTTTAACACCACAAATTTTAAATTTTCTTCACAAAAATTAATAATTCCAACCACAAATGTAGCCGAGTCATAAAAAAAGGGACACAGAAGAAGAGTTCCTTGATGAATATTCAGTAGTAATTAGCATTTAAATTTGCTCATAAAAGTGTTCGAAGCTCCTAACGACGCTTTAAATCACCACGAACTTTTACTGCTTTCGACGAAAAATTCGCTGATATGCTGGATCTCACAGCTTGCCCACGAATAAATAAATATTTTTCAAAATAAAAATTATATTTCTTTGATGCCGAAAAAGAAGCAATTTTTTAATTAAGCAATTTAATGAACTCAACTCAACATATGGAAATTCGATCTAAATCACTTTTTTAGCTCAATGGAATAACAGTTATGAATTTATTAAGTGACGTCACAAAAGATTCTATACAAAAATCATTATTGCATGGGCGGACATGACGCATCTTGACAATAACTTTAATCATTTTTGCTTAATGCTCTTTCAGGGCAGGCAAGAGATAAGTTGACAGTTGTTCATCATTTTTCCCAAAAAAAAGGGGGGGATATGTGCATCGATGACCTTTTTTGGAAAACTGAAATAGTGGCGCCAAAATCAAACCACCTTTAAAAACATCCTAGCTCCGGTCTTGGGTTCTTCCGTGAATTTATTTAAAGCATTTTTTTCCGTTTTCACTCGTTCGTGGTTTGCAGCTTCATTGGATATTAATTAATTTGTTTCCGCAAGATAATATTAAATCCATTCCCAAGTCGAGATGATGTATGGCCTTCATCGTTGAGCTCCTTAATTTGCATTGATACGATGCTCGATGCGCGAGATAAAGTTCTTTATCTGATGAGAGGAAATATTTGGTTGTATAGTTTTTGTGACTTAACAAATTGTTATCATTCTACGGCCCGGGTGGTTTGTTTGTAAAAACAGGTAGCTATCATGACTCACATAAATATTATTTAAGTGAAATACAAATTTTAAAATTCTTTCTTTTAACTTTCAAATTGCTGAAAATTTTCTTTCGAATGCATCAATTAAAATGTTTTTTGTTTTTTTTTTTTTTTTCTTGGTCAAATGATGATTTAATGACTGCAGCATAAATATCCGAAAGCCACTCAAAATGCCATTGCGGGAGATAAACGAGCGAAATGACATGGCCAAAGTGATTGAGAGTCACTTCGAGAACATAAAAAAAAAAAAAACAAAACAAAATAAAAGTTGCAATGAAAATAAAGCCTAAGAATGAGGGTAAAATGAACGAGGCATTTTATTAACATCTCCGTATGGCAACCTTATCTGCGGCGAGTACATCCATTTGTATGAAGCACATTGCTCCGAAAAACTGTTTACACACAACACAGAACATAACACAAAATCAAACATCGCGCTTCAAATATTTTATGTCTACTTGGGTGCGAGTGTCTTTTTTTCTTACGTTTCTTCTTGAAGAACTTGAACGATGATTTTTTTTTTCTTTATTGTTGTCGTTTAGCAAATATTTGATACACAAATTTGTTTTCAATTTGACCTTCAAAGGAATTTCATTCTTTTCTTGCTAAGAGAGCCTTGATATGGAAGCACGCGGTAAAAATACTGTACTGATTTTCCACAAAAGAAACACAAGGACGACATGGAAATTAACGAAAATAAAGAAGCTTTTGAGGGCTTTCACCATTTTTTTCATTTTCCAACCTTCATGACTTTACAATCTTCATGTGCTATGTTATGAATGTTTCTTCAGAATTAATTTAATTTTGGAAGTCGTTCGACCAACTCAGACGAATAGCAATTCCATTTCATTATAAGAAGTAATTTCCTTTCATTACCCGGAAAATAACAAAATTTATATGTTTATCTTTAAAGTTTTGCTAGGCCAAAAACGGCAAAAGTACCAAAAAACATTGCTAGACAGCAAAGCATCTGTGAAGTTGCCTATTATTTTATTATTCAAATCGTTCTTAAAGCTTTCATATGAATTTCCCTGAGCTTTTTCTAAAACGAAATTAATGAAGCTCGAAATGTGAAATTGAAAATGTATTTAAAGTAAATTTCAAATTTAATGAGGGCTGCAGTGATGCTGATAGCTAAGTAATATTAGAAATGAAAATTAAACTCGCGCATTAAACATAAATAAGAAGAAACGTCCATGAAAAGGCGAATATTTCGCAGCAATAAATGTAAATTTATTAAATTCCTAAAACCTCTTAAATAGCTTGTCGCATGTCTTTATCATCAATTGGAGCTTAATTCAAGAAGAAAATTTGATTTCTTTTCGTCTTTTCATAGGAACATAATTTTTGAGAATATTTTTCGTTAGAAAGAAAATTAAAATTTCTTTTGGATTGTGAAGAAGAAAACCTCAAGAAAAGATAAATACAAATATTTCTTATAAATTGTCTCACAACATGACGGGCTTTTATTGCCTTTTCGTATCTACCTCGAATTTCGCAAAAGTTCCAATGGAGTCTCGAAATAATGCATAAATTTTAGGACATTAGTTTAGAATTCAATAATGCCGAAAATGAAGTTTCTGTTAATAAATTTCACTCTTTTCATCGCTTCGCCAAGGTGATGATTGCACAACATGTTTGAGAGAAACAGCAATTCTTAAAGAATTTAAACAACCGTTTTTAATGGTGCAGAAAAAACCCATCGGAAAATAAAATGAAATAATTTCAAAGCGAGAACGTGTGCGCTAGACGTGGCTCTCATTTAAATTAGCCTGGAACCAATAAGAGGCTGCGAAAAAAATTTGTGGTAAATTAGTCCGAGACAAAAAAAAACATCATAATAAATTTGATTAAGTCGAAGAGATATTTTGAGTTTATGTAATGGAAAAAATTTATGGGCTTCCAGTTTATCATAATTACGACGCCATGGCAATAAATCAACCGAATAAAAATTCATTATTCTCCTAATAAACAAAATCCTATCAAAAAGCAATTTAAATCTTTTTTCTCCTTCCATCGAGTTTTCGGCTTGATTTACCTGCTGATATGTCATCGTCTCTTTGTTTAGTTCTAACTTTTTCTTTAAAAAATTTTTATTTATAAATCGCAAAAAAAAAAGTTCGCAAAATCTTCACTGCCAAAAAAGGTAAAACAAAAATTTCGGATTGGAAATATTTCCTAAAATAATAGTCGTATCTTGTGATAAAAGGATTCATTAGAAATGAATCGTGAAAACACTTCAACAAAAAATAATTCCGGCTCACGAGTCCAATTGTATTGCTTGTTTCTTTCTTGGGGCGTCAAAAGCATTCGTGTAATTTCTTGCTTTTGTTTATGGCATCTGTTTGGTAATTCCGAATTGATCTAATCCTATACTAAATAAATGCTTTTGCTTTTCGATTGTGTATTTCACCTGTAGAATTTCGCTTGTTTTCCGTGTTTATTATAACTGAAGCTTTATTAAGATTTTACTTTAAAAATTAGCTCTGATCTGCCCACACTGTTTCTTGTCCATTGTTATTTTTGCCTAAACAGCCAAAAAAAAATTGAAGTTGCTTGTGGCTGTTGTTCGCTTTTAAATATTTTTTTTCTTATGATTGAATAACCGTCATTTGGATGCTAGTATTGAGAATTTTAGTAACATCAACCACACAAAGGCTTTCCTCCAACACTCGTAGATATTTGTTTGTGCTGCTATTCACGACGACTTTTCAGTTGAGACAATCAAGTTGGTGATTGAATCGTGTGGTATAAAATTTGGGTCCAAATGTTGGCACGGATCGTTCGAAACTTTGAGGCGGCATTTTGAGTTTATAAATAATTGATTTCCTCATCAAGTTTGATTCTTTATTTTCTGCGCTTACACATTATATCGCCATAAATCACGCTATGATTTGTCATGTATGTGGTTTGGCGCCAACAGTCACTTACTTTCAAATGAATATTTTACTGAGTGATGTCACTTTTGGTAGCTTCATGTGGCACAAAATTATCATTTATAACATATATATGTATGAGAGGACCTGAATATATTCTGTCATTTCTCATTTTCTCGATTTTTTTTTTCACAGGAGTAAGAAAACTGAGGGCATTTGCGCTAGAAAGACGTGCATGGTTTCATAATGAGAAATATTTTTCTTCTCTTCATCTTTGCCATCATCGTTAACGATGTATTATGCTTGTCATTGGACCCAGGTGAGTTTATCTAATCTAATTGATTTTCTGTGAGAATTCATTGACTTCGCAATGATAAAGAAGTCTGTCACATAATCTTCTTCATATTTAGCCATGACAGTGTACAATGCCACATGAAATGTAAACACAGATTAACCTCGTAGAGAATATTATAGAAGTTTGCTCTCTGAAAGCATTAAAGACTCTACGTCCCGTGTTTTGTTTATTTTTTGATCTCGCGACAAGTTTAACAACACAAAAATCTGTAACACACCTAAACTGCCGCAATAATTCACGAGACGAAATAAAATACTGGGAAGAACCGCACCGCTCGAGATGCGTGTGTGGCGCAATATTTTTTTTTTCTCTTAACTGCAGAGTGGCTTCATGCCGAATATAAGACATAAAGTTGTTTTTAATGGTTGGGGCAAATTTTCGTGGGTTGATTAGAAAGAAAACATAAAATTTTACACAAAACAACATAAATTAGTTTTGAGAACTTTTGTGGTCTGCGAGCGATCATTTTTTGGGGGGAAATGACATTAGAATGGATACACAATTTTTTCCTTTGTTCCTCACATCTCGACCCCGAAGGTGTGTTTTACGATTTTATCTAGTGATATGATAGTCGATTCCGCTTAGGAACATTATTAAATCATTTTTTTCCACTCAGATTGTCGTTCACCCGCATTAGGATGAAAAAAAGAGATAAATCATTTCGAAAAACAGTTTTTAGAATCATTTGACAATTTTTCGTGCATAAAATCTGATTTCTGTAACTATCTTCGTTTTTTATTATTATTATTATTATATTCGATGTGAAATTTGGAAACCCTCAAGACACCTCTGAGACTTGATTAATGGATTCTTGGGAAATTTTCTTGCTTCTTACATAATTTCGAATGCCTTTCGATGAAATGTCACGTAGAAAAAGAATTCGAGTTCTTTGCCGAATGATTATTTATGACTTTAATTAAAATCATTTGCTCCACTTGCTTCAAGGCACCATTTTGCAATTTACAGCGGCGAGAGAGAGAGAGAGAGAAAATGAGATTTAAGGGCTTTTAATTAAAAATCTTGAATTGAATAATTCTGTAAATCAATTTGCATGCTTTCTCTTAAAATTTTAGCGAGCTTTTTTTTCTTCCTTTTGGATTCTGGTTTTGCGGAATTCCAAATAAAATCTCAAAGAAATTTCTCAACGAAATTCCTGAAAACGTTGTATCCTTTGAAATATATTGAAATAATGAAATGTTTGGAATTTCGCTGTCGCCTAGTCAAATAGACAGTGAAGCTTTTCACGCAGCCAAGTATTAAAAATACTAATCGGTTGCGCACTGTTGCGCATTACTTGTTAACCCTGCGATCTAATCATCATTCTTCAGCATATTGCTTCAAGCGTGTTTCTGATTGCGATGACAGAAATTGATTATAAAACGCGAATTAATCCAAATATTGAAGGCACAGCGAGCTCACTTGATATTAAGAATCCATGTGATTCCACGCACAAGGGTGGAATGGTGGAATCATAATTTACGAGCTGCGATGATGCGATTATAATCAAATTAGGAAGATTTCAATTTAAGTTGAAAATCACTAGAGAAGAATTTTTTTACTTTCCAAAACGTGATTTTTCCGTAAAAACTTTATAGCAAATGAGTCACGAAAAGATTATCGCGCGCGCATAATTTAATTTAACAAGAATTTTTCTTCTCGTTTCCATAAACACATGAATTTTTCGAGTGAGAAACAATATTGTGTATTTTGATGGACTTGAGATGCATCATGCATATTATAATCGCATTCAATGTTCCTCAAGAGCTTCTTAACCTTCGCTCGACTACCTTATTATGGCACTTCAAATGTGATAAATTACATGTTACAATGTGCCGCCATCAGGTTGCCGCATTATAATTTTCGTTGCGCTGAGGAGAGATTTCGAGATTTCAATTATGGTGATAACACTACTTTGAATGGAGACTTGTAATTCCAGGTCAAATAAAACTGTTTAACATCAAGTTCAAGAGCATAACTTTGATTGATTTTAAAGCATCCTTAGAAAAATTATTTCCGAATAAATCTAAATAAATATTCTTTGCCCACGACAGTCAATTAAATTTTTTTAACGGAAGTAATAATGTTGATGTATGTAAAAAGTCATCACTGAAGCCACATCTGGGATTGAATAAATTTATTTATATGAGAAGCAAATGTTTGCTGACTTTAATCCTCGCAACTCAATTTATGTTTTGGAAATTTATTCATTTCGCAATATTTTTTTATATCGAGAATGATTTATGTAGCGACATCCATGATAGCAAGAAAGCGAGCAAGGATGTAGCTAAATATTGATACAAATTTTAATAAAATATATATTTTTTCTTATTAACAGTGGCATCGACTGATTTAGAGCAGCACATACGAGATGATTTCACAGTTTCCCTGCGGCACATCAGGTAAACTCGCTGTGGCATTGGCTGTGCTTCGCTTTCGCTGCTATCTTTTTTTTTCTTTTACGCAATTTCACATGGCCAATTTTTAATAATTTATTTCATTCATTACCTTTTATACATTGGAATCACTGAAGACCCCGCAGGAAGTTCCGCATTTCACTCGAAGCCCTTTTTATGATCGACTTTCCAGCTGCGAAAAATAAATTCACATTCTATTTAGACCGCAAAGGAAAGCGTGTAACAATCGATATCATTTCAAACTCGAGGACCTTCTCAAAGCATCTTGACATTGCCGAACTCAACGAAACGACAACAATACGTTCGTTGGCCATTTCATTTTCACAAAACATTATAACGCTCTACATCGATTGTAAGGATGTTATAAAGAGTGAAATTGAATTCAATTTATCAAAATTGTTTATGGACATGGAAGAACCATCGGTGAAGCTATTTAGAGAACGAAAGTATCCATTATACCTTGATGGGACTATTGAAAATGCCCTCGCACGTGCGAGCTGCCAAAAGATATCCAAACGTAAACCGAACCGAAAAATTGTGAAAGATAACGAGAAGAAGAAATACTATGAAGGTAAAGAGACTTTCTCGAAATTGCCCTCTCATGGGATTTATTTTTCTCATTCATTGTAAGAAAATTGGGTTTTTCTTTTTGATTGATTCTAACAATATTTATTTAAAATTTCTATTGACAAATATAATTTAGCTCTGATTTTTTTTATATCGAAATGACTTCCTTAAGGCAATGAGAAGAATCGTAAACGGGACTTGAACTCGTACTACCGCGACAGCAGCCGAGTAAATGAATATAGAGCGGGAAATTTGCCGGGGCGTGGAGATATTCCCATAATTCATGGCGATTGTGATGGTACGTAAAGCATTAGAAATGTAAAATTATTAAACAAGTTCTTCACAAAATTTTCTTTATTTACAGAGAACTTGCTGCGTGGCATCAACGATTTAATAGCGCTTGTCAAAAAGCTTCAACAAGACATTGCGAATCAGCATGATGACATTAAACGACTTCAATCCCTCATTGAGAATTGCGCAGGTTGCCAACAACCGCAAAATCTACGTCTTGATACATGTCAATATGCCAATCCCTGTTTCCCTGGTGAGTGCCACTGCATATGAATAAGTGGTTTCTGCTGTTACTCTGAAAAAATTTAATCAAAAGAAATTTATAATAACAATTTGAATTAATTTAAATTTCATTTGTCGATCTGCCATTTTAAGCACTAATTTCAACGAATCTCTTTTGGATATAAAAATATTAGGTGTGACCTGTCATGACACATCAACCGGAATGCGTTGTGGACGATGTCCGAGTGGCTACGTTGGTGATGGACGGAACTGCCGACCTGGCCAAACGTGCGATGATCGACCATGCTTCCAGTAAGTTATCGTTATTTTATGCGCGAGGTGGAGCTTGTTTTTTTAAAAGTCGGAACCCAATTTTTATGTTAATTTTGTGACAAGAGAATTTTATTGTGCCGGTGAAGGGCATCTTACGAAATGTCTATAAATATTGATTGCATTCCTTTTTTTCATTTTATTCAGAAAGTTATAATTCGTCATCAAAATTCGGTTAAAGTACAACAAAAGTTTATGTTCAATTAATGATATTTTATGGCACTCGATTTAATGAGTGTCGCGATGTTTGACGTTGAGAAGCTCGAGAATTATTTTCAACATGAAACACACAATTTCGATCGATTTAACACATTCCTTCTTCTACGAATTACGATGATACAAATAATAGTCATCGATGTGGACAAATAATCGTTAAATGTATCGTTTTTGTATCTTCTTCCTAAGTGTGATTTCGAGCGGACTGTTTCATATTGCAATCAAACAAAAAAAAAAAAAAACAGAGAATTATGTGGGACAGCATGACATGAATGCGTTATCTTAAATAACCCTTTTTAAAGCACTAATTAATTATTCGATACTGATTATTCAACTTCCACAAACAATGGCAATAAAGGATTCGGGTTCATTATAATAGAAAGTCATAAGATAAGTTTAATAGAATTAACGGCTATTATTTTAACCATTATTGTCCAACTGAGCACAACATCCAACGATAAATTAACTCTGAAGAATTTTCTCTTTAATATAGTGAATAAAAGAAACAAATGTTTTCTTGAATGAAATTCTATTTTCATGTGGCTCTTTAATGCATGACTTCAGCACCATTCGATATCGAGAAATGTTTGATGATGGAAATGAAATTCGTTGCAACTTGCAAGGTTTAAATTTATCTCGAAATTTATGTTACAAACTTTTTAATCTTGAATTTTAAACGTCTTGAAAAAAACGACGCTAGAAAATGCCGAAGTCAAAGCCCATTATAAGAATCATTTCATCATCTGATTCGATTCTTGTAACGCTTCTTACATCAATTTTTTACCTTCGTTTGTTTATGATTTTTTTTTTCGTGATTTCTTTGTTATATTTTACATCTTTGACTATTGCGCTGACTATCTCCCTCTCTCTCTCTCTTCGCATCCATATGTTGTTCAGTTTTCTGCTGTTGCATGCAATCCAAATGCCCAAATGGCTTTTTTAATACTGGCTGTGTGTAACTTTATGTTGGTTCGCTACATGCAGCATGTTTTATTGTTTTTTTTTTCTTCTCTCATTCATTCTCCGCTGCTTTTGCTGCGTTTTCATTACAAAAATCAAGTTCGCCCACGCCAAATAAAGCAACGTTCAGACATATTACTGCTGGGGCAAAGTTATTTGAGATATTTTTTATGCAGTTTTTGTTTTTTATTTTCGATCTCGACTGCCACACTTTCACGGATTTTATGATGAAAAAAAAATTATGATACGCACAGATGGTGTCAAATTCGACTAAAAATAGTCGAAGATTATCGAATGTTGCATTTTTGACAATGTCTCGCCTCACATTTAACGTTGAATGAAAGGCTAAAACGATTTTTAAGACATGTATTTTCGATTGCTAATCCAATGTTTGTTGCTCATTACATCAACATTGAAGATGCTTAAAAGCTGCTTGAAATGGAAGTTAAAACATAAAAAAAATTGTGTTTCTTTATCTGCTTGTGAAACGGAAAATCAATAAATATCTAGCGTTTTTTGGTTCCATCAACAATAATGGAAACTTTTGTTAAATATTCAATCTAACAATACGAGACTAATGAACTTGAATTGAATGTATCACACATCCATAATACTGCCCACATGTTAAGGGATTGACATCTTTCTCGATACATTGATGACACAATATACTTTTAAGGGAAAGGCTTTGCATCAAAAGGCAACATTAGAGTTTTCCATTATTTGGCCATGATGACGATAAAATGTATCTTCTTTGCCAAGTTAACGGACCAGACTAAACATTTTGTGGAAGAATCATCATTTGAAACCCATTGCGATGTTTATTGCCATGACGGCAACGGAGCAATAATTTTATTTTTCCCTTGTAATTCACGAGAGCAAAAAAAAGGCGAAAGGATTTTAGCGAAATGATTCAACACACGTAAGCATTGTTTCATTTGTTGCGTTGTCGAATTTAAACTTTGTGATCGCGTCTTGAAATTTGAGCCCACCGGATGAGTCGGCAGAGCGCCATTTAATTAAGTGTTGCTTATTGTTATCCGAATATTCTTTTTTTTATTTATTCTCTGACTCTCTTGAAGTAGAAGTGGTTAATTAATGGTCCGCATTGTAAAATATTTTATCTTTTGCAGCAATAAGTATCAAATTTCGTTTAATAATTTTTGTTTTATTTTTTTCCCCCACAGTGGAGTTCATTGCTCTGACACTGTTGAAGGCGCCCAATGTGGCCCATGCCCACAAGGCTACGAAGGCGACGGTAAAACATGCCACCAGAAACGGAATCCATGTGATGATGGGCCCTGTTCAACAGGTATTAAAACCGTTAATGTTATTTCCACTTAGCTTTAAGGATCATCAGCTGTTATTTACGTTTTGAATACAGATTTTTTTTTATAGAAGTTTTAATTGAATTTGAAAAAAAAATAACTAAGATTAATTATCAGAGATAAGAAACGCCTAAATCGAATTACTTAAGGCAATTACTGGTTATGATTACGATATTCAGATGGCAGGCGAGATATTGTCCTGATTTTATTATCCTTAATTTTAATATATTTTCATAATCTGTTATCTCAGATACACAATTCATTTAGATATTTTGATTCCGGAAGTTTACTTATAAAATTCTTAAATGTCGCAAAAAGGAAAACGAGGAATTTCACTTAACTTCTTTTTTTTTAACACAAAACCCAGAAAACAATAATAAAAATTTGAATTAACAACTTAACATTATTTGGAATTTTTCGCTCTGTATCAGTGAGGGAATTCATTCACAAGCTACGCATGCGAAATATTCATAAAAGAATCTGCAAATAGAATTCATCTATTCGTATCTGCTGAATGTGCCCGTAAAGAAAAGGGACAAAATTTATAATTTAGACTTTCTGGTCTTTTAAAGCTTAAAGCTTCTTTTTTTTTTGGTAACTTTACCCTTTCTACCCCGTTCCCTTTTACTACTTTCGACTTTTTGTCGTGTGTTGAAGAAATTTCATATTATGTGAATTTTGCTTTGTCACATAATTGAAAATTTTCTACTGCTAAGACAAAACCAAACACTTAAACACGAGCAGAAATGGAAAAGCGAGTGAAGGTTTTGTCAGTATTTTGTCAAATTAAATTAGGATTATAAAGCTCCTCTCCTGAGTGCTGTTGTGATTTGTAAAGTTTTTTTTTTTTATTATTGTTTTAGGTAAGTTTTGAGTTTCAATATGAAAAAGTTTTATTTGCTTTATTGTTTGATGGAAATTTTTGCTGTACGGTGAATTGCATGACATTTTTTTTTTTTTTTGCTTTCATGTTTTATTAATTTTGTTTATTTTGCTTTGTTGAACAAAAAAAAGGAACCAAAATAGTAGTTTGATGTTTATTTTTAGTGGTCAAAACAATTTTTGGTTGTGAGGTTATTCATGTTTATTTTATTTTTTTTTTCTTTTTAAACCAATTTTTATTTATGCACCGCACCGTTGGTTGATTAAACAACTAAAAAAATTTCAAATTCCATTCAACTAACAATGAAATTCTATAATTTACGGTAGCAAAAGTTAATGTTCCATCGATGCGTTTGTAAATGAATAGATTGTAAAATTTTATTATTGATTCATCTCATGTATAAGCACGTAACATCAATCGACTCGAATACCTTTAATTGATTGAGCAATGAATTAAAATTTCTTATTTATGTGCCCGCCGGTTTGAAACGATAACATGTCTGGTTAACAAAGAGATCAATCAATCTTATAAATAGACGAGCAGCAAATAATTGTGACGCGATTTCATTTCATCACCTTTTCGTCGTTTGCTGTTGGCAAGCGATTAGAAGTCAATAAGTATCTAAGAGACGAAGAACTCCTATAGATTTTCCTTGGAAATTTCTCGAATAATTTAATCATAAAGAAATTGTTATCGGAAATTTTGCGATTTCTATTAGAGGAAATTACTTATTAACTCTAAAAATCCTCTTAACTTAAGACACTTCTGAGAAAATGTTTCCAATCAGCCGCAAAATATTCAACATAAAAATTATTGATTATATTGCTTTGAGTATTTATGTTTTGATGGATTTTAATCTCAGCAACTGTCAATCAATCACACACATTTTTTATAACATTTCCATCAGCATCTGTTGAACTTGAAATTTTTGTTTCGTTTTCTTTTCACATTTTGATGCTGTTGTTAAGATGTTTCCTCATAGAAATTATAATTTCACTTTAAGCATTAAATCGACTGATAATGACATTATTTGAAGCTCTCTTACATTGCCGTTCCATTACTGTAGTTGTTAAGTAGTCGTGAGATGATAAATTAGATTAAAAGTTATTATTAGCTGAGATGAGATACATAAGTTAAAGACAAAATTATAAGGTTTTATAGGATTAAAGAAAGTGGAAGCACAAATTTATATTATAGCTATATTATGCACCGTATAATTTCAGTAATTTGACAATTGATACGATTTGTCGGTCGAGAAGTTTTAATAACGCAATTTATAAGAAATTTCTAAGACAAAAAAAAAACTTCTCACTGAAAATTTTGTATTTCTTTTAAGAAGCATTTTCTTTTTCGAAAGCTGAAATAATTAATCAATGTCTTGGTTCTGAAATTTTTTAGGTGTGCAATGCGTAGAGAGCAGTCAACACCCATACTACCGATGTGGGGCATGTCCATCTGGCTTTACTGGCAACGGCACAGCATGCTATGACATTGATGAGGTGATAATCTGATGCTGTTTTAAGACTTTAATGCATTTTTTATCTGATCTTCTGTTTCTCCATCAGTGCGATCTAATTGAGCCATGTGATCCGAGAGTTCGTTGCACAAATTTATCACCCGGTTTTCGCTGTGAACCTTGTCCGTCAGGTTATCATGGTCAACATTCGCAAGGATTGCATATGCAATCATCTGTGGATTATACATTCCAACGACAGCGGTGCGATGATATTGATGAATGTCGTGAAGGAACTGCCAGATGCGAACCGAATTCGCAATGTGTCAATCTTGAAGGTTCTTATGAATGCACATGCTTACGAGGTTACACAAAAAACTCCACTTATGGATGTCTACAAATGCCTGGAATGTGTCCCGATGGAACAATTTGTGATCGTAACGCAGCATGCCAACATGCTGGTGGAAATCGCTACAGATGCAAATGTAAAGTGGGCTGGGCTGGTAGCGGAAATAGCTGTGCGATTGACAAAGATCTTGATGGATGGCCCGATTACGATCTTGGCTGTTCTGACATTCGCTGTCGAGCTGACAATTGCGTTCACATACCAAACTCGGGACAAGAAGATGCAGACAATGATGGAATTGGTGATGCATGCGATCCCGATGCAGACAACGATGGAGTTTTAAATGATCCCGTAAGAGACATTTTTTCGGATTGCATAAGAGAATTTTAAAATTTCTTAAACAAAAATTTCTTTCACAGGACAATTGTCCATTAATTTATAATCCCGATCAAGCTGACACTGATCGTGATGGCGGAGACAAGCAAGGCGATGCATGTGACAACTGTCCAATGGTGGCAAATATTGATCAGTCTGATGTCGATCGTGATGGAATTGGAGATGCTTGTGATCCTGTAGGTTGCAATTTAATAACACAATATTTATCGATTGACTATAATTTTAACAGGATATTGATAACGATGGAATTTATAATGAGCAAGACAATTGTCCGAAGAAAGCAAATGCTGATCAGCTTGATACTGATAAAGATGGGCTGGGTGATGTTTGCGATAATTGTCCATTCATCCCAAATCCGAATCAGCAAGATTCCGATAATGATTTAGTAGGTGACGCATGCGATTCCGACATTGATCGAGATCGTGATGGAATTCAAGATAGCAAAGATAATTGTCCCAAAGTGGCAAATTCGGACCAGCTGGACACTGATAATGATGGCCGTGGTGATGCTTGCGATTTGGATATTGACAATGATGGAATCACAAATGAAAAAGACAATTGTCGGTTGGTTTACAATCCAGATCAATTGGATGCAAATAGTGATGGAATTGGTGACATTTGTGAGGAAGACAGCGATGGTGATAAATATCCAAATTATCTCGATAATTGCCCAAACAACTCGCGAATTTTCTCTACTGATTTCCGAACATATCAGACAGTCGTTCTTGATCCCGAAGGCGACTCACAAATTGACCCAAATTGGGTGATTTATAATAAGGGCGCTGAAATTGTTCAAACACAAAATTCCGATCCTGGATTGGCTGTTGGTTACGATTCGTTTGGTGGTGTAGATTTTGAAGGAACGTTCTTCGTTGATACTGAAATTGATGATGATTATGTCGGCTTTATATTCAGCTATCAAGACAATCATAAATTCTATACAGTCATGTGGAAGAAAAATATTCAAACCTATTGGCAAGCGACACCATTTAGAGCTTCAGCTGGTGAGTTAACAGTAGATCAATTTGAGCAATTAAAATATTTCATGTTATTTAGAGCCCGGAATTCAGTTGAAGTTGGTTGACAGTAAGACAGGACCAGGAGAGATGATGAGAAATTCACTCTGGCATACGGGTGATACAAAGGATCAAGTAAAATTGTTATGGAAAGATCCAAGAAATGTTGGATGGAAAGAGCGCACAGCTTACAGATGGCTTCTTCTTCATCGTCCTAAGATTGGTCTTATCCGTTTGCGTATATTCGATGGCGAAAATATGGTCGCAGATTCAGGAAATATTTACGATTCGACATTGAAAGGCGGCCGATTGGGTGTTTTCTGTTTCTCACAAGAAATGATAATCTGGTCTGATTTGGTTTATCGTTGCAATGGTGCGATCTTGTGACAACATTAAAGAATATTTCTTTTTAATCGGATTTTATATTTCAGACAATGTTCCTGAAACCATTTACCGCGAGCTACCTCCACGCCTTCAAAAGGAAGTCCACATTGATTATCGAACTTAGTTGAAAAATAAAATGTTTGGCATTAAAAAATGCAAAAAAAATTCCAGTCAAATTCAAACTAATACAAAAATAATATTTTAAGTTCTTTTTTTTTCTAACTAATCCAAAGTTTTTGTTTTTTGTTGAACAATTTAATTGAAATTTCAAATAAAATAAATTCGAAAATTATTGAAACTTTTTAAATCCTCAAATTGAGTAAATTTCATTAGAAATCAATTTTCATAAGATAGACCAATCGCAAAACTCGCAAACACTTATTTGTATATTTATTTTACATTTATTATGCCTAAATAGGCCTTCATAATTGGATTTCAACAAGTCTGGGTTCTACGTAATTATTCATTCTCAAATTATGCTTAAATTCCGATATTCGAGTGTTTTGATGGCTAATTAATTTTCCCTGGGGATTAATTTCTAGCAAATTAATACACTTTTCAAGCGTTAAGTGCTTCACCTGACTGTTTCATTAAAGTCAATTTAAAATTTTCAAGCTCATATTACAGATAGCATCTTAATTTGGATGCTCTAGCTGACAATTGTCGCTTTGTAAATGTGTCAAAAACTGCTCATGGAATCATTTCAAGGTCGATATGTTGTTCTCTAGTGATGCAATTTATTCAATATTCAATTGCGTTGAGGACACAAAAATTCATTGCTACCTAGGAGATGAAAACGCTCGGCAAGTGAAGGCCATTGGAGAATGGCACGTGAATTAATGTTATGGAAACAAGTTTCAAGATCGGATGAAACTGAGCTGATTGGAGTTTTTGATCCAACTGATAATTTGTCAATCATGCACATACTGCCATTAGGATGAGCATAAGTGATTCATTTCCATTTGGAGCGAGTCCATGCAATTAGCAAAATATTCTGATAACAAATTTCTGGATCGATCATTAAAATAAACTTATTGTGGTTTTTTTTGAAGATTTCTGAATAGAATTTTTCTTTAAAGCGGCTTTAGTCCCACACCCGAGACATTTTTGAACTCCGAAATTTTCCAAACATCAAATATTGAATTCATGCACGTAAGCAAAAATCCTTGAATGTTCAACACAGTGATTTTATGGTTTGAGTAAGCCGATTTTTGAATGCCAGTGAAGTCAAAAATATCACAATTTGAGTCGTGACTTACAGTGTTTACGACAAAAAATTTTGCATTATTATGATAATTTTGGAACAATTTTAAATGTAAACATTAACATTAACTAAGAAAAAAAGATTTAAATTGATTTAGAAACTGAAAACTGTTAAATAATTGAATGTTAGTTGCATTCGAATAAACATCGGTCATAAGCAATATTCATACGCAGCGAAACTGCAAATATTAGCAGGCAAAAGCTCCAAATCATGAGTTTATTTACTTCTTGTGGAAGAATTCCCTATGGAATTATAAAAGTTAACGGTGAATGTCCAACACTGACAGCAAAAATCACAAATAAAGGGCTTCCAAATTTCAATTCAAATAACTGCGCCACCGGCCAATTTCCGGAACTGTAGTCAACATCAAAACTCAGAACCATCGAATCAAAGAACCAGCGATAAGATAGTGTCAATAACAGCTCCAAGGGCAATTAAATTGCTCAACCACGAAGCCCCATCTTTCGTTATTTGATTTCTCAATGGGGAATCTTACGATTGGAAAATGCCAATAAATTGCGGTTTCTACCCCAGAGGCGCTAAATATCACCATAAAATTTATCAAACGTATTACTAATTATTGATTTCTCGAAATTGTTTCTTCCATTTTTGTAAGCGTAAAACTAGAAGAACCAAATATTCTTGATTCATGTCAATCGTAAAATTCTAATTGCATTTGTAATCTATGGACGACACACTATTACGTCACACATTTTGTCACATGGTCACACGAATATCACATGGCCGCATACGATGTTTAAAATTTTTTCTGTATTATTTTTAAACATTTACCTAATTTACACATTTTGATGCCATAAAGTGCAAATACTACAAATGCGCGATGCTTCGAATATGGGGATTACTCCTGTTTCGTTGTTTTTTTTTTTCGATAAAAGGTTTCGGATGGTAATAACCTGAAACTCTAAACGCAGCATATTGCGTTGCTGCATAAACGCGTTAGCTATATAGTCGCTTTTGAAAATTTTCAGCCATATAATATGATACAAATGCCAGAAATTCACAAAGCAATTAACAATTATCCAGATTTGGTAACATTTTATTTTAAACAAATAAAAACCACTCAAATGAAAGTAAAATAAATAAAGAAAATATATCAATTGGTCCCTTCTAGTCTTTTAACACCAAGGGTAACACGACAAGTGGTTCATTAAATTTGGGATTGTCCTTATATATTGACCACGTTCGCTTATTCAAATCAAAAATTCCTACACAAATTGTTTTAAGAAATTCTTCTTCGCCAGCATTGTCCCTGAAAACTGCATGCTCCTTTGCACTCGTGTCCCCGAGCATCATTATGACATCATTTTTATTCTTTGGTGCCGCAAATCGTTTAAAAACGTCCATTCGCTCAATGGAAGAATCAATAATTAATCCTGTCACTTCACGAACTTTGAGGCGTAAATATTTGTTGCAATGAATAATATATTCACCAGGACTTGCTGTGAGGATATTCAATTGCGATTCTTTTGTATTTGGCAACGCTGGGCCCATTTCCGCGTTATGAAACATTCGATCGCCTTCTTGACTGTTAATTAATATACAGTTTTATGTCAATTATTGCAACAAATTAATTCAGATAGTTACTTCAAGAAAGTCATATTGATAGCGCATCCATCGGCAGCACCTACGCCCGTGTCTCTCAATATCTGTTCAGCCTTAACGAAATTCTCCGCCGACAATAAAGCTCTTGTAATAAAGTGGCGCGCTGCGAATAAAGAAAAAAGCATAAAAAGCTCATAAAACTGCTTTATCGATGATTTTTATTTAACAAAAAAATTTTACGCGTTTTTCCGCTGTTGAGTTTGTTGGCGCTCAGCGTGTTGATGGAAAACCTAGAAAAGAGAATTAAGTTTTTAAATCCAATTTATTCAATTGAAATCAACTTACACTAGGCCATGATGATTATAATTCATTGTATAACCGGGAAGGTGTCCGGCATAACAAAGTGATGTAAACCGCTCTTCTGTCACTTGATATTTGCCTTGCGGCGTATCAGAAATAATGTGAGCCGATACGAAATAGAAATTATTTAAGTTTTGCGATAAAGCGTCTTCAGTATGTCCAAGGGTTTCGTTGTCTTTTTCATTGACAGAAATTGTCGAGCATCCAATTCCAGCGTCGATGACATTGTTGTTGTCAACAGAATTTGGCAATATCTCATCCAAATGGAGCAAAAAGAGCTGTCGATAAAAGACAACTTAATTCATTTAATTCATGAAAAATATCAAAATTGAAAATTAAAACTAAATACAATCAACATTAATGTGTCGTAGTTTTTGCTGAGTATTTAATGGAATTATAATTGCACGATTGAAGTAGCAATTATGAAGCCACATCTCGCATGTGTATGCCCTCGCTGATCGATATTTATTTATACACACATTTAAATTGGATGTGAAGCTCAATAGTGCAATTTGTTTGCATTTGCACGTTAAATTACCTTGTAGAATTCCACCTGAGCCCCATCAGCGATGCCCTGAAGCTCTCGCACATACTGAGGAAAAGATTGTTTCACCGATTCAAGTGTTTCATCGTAGACTTTCTCTGAAAAATATATTTAAATAATTAGAAACTGAATAGATTCTATCGTGCAAATAATTTACGTCCTTCGGGCGAGTTGTAAAGCGGAATAAATTCTTCATTCAGCGGCTTAAATACGCTCACAAATTCGCGAATCAATGCAGCAAACGTTCTTCCCTGTTAGAATTAAGTGATTAATATTTTAATTTGATCAATCAATTTTTTGGATCATTAGTAACGCAATACAAAATAACCTAATTAATGAGATTTAAATCAGCTCATAAGATTAAGTTTACATTCTATCAACCGACAATGTGTTAATTAAAATCCGGAATAACATAATTCAGCAGTTACGACACGGAAATTTTTCATGGTTTGTTGATCATACAAAAGTAAATAATCGACAAATGAATCGACTAAATTACCAAAAATACCACCGCGCAATAAACGTGACAGTAACAAAAAAAAATGTGCAAATTACAACAAAAAAAAAAAAACTTTTATTTTCAAAGTCAGCAGTTAAGTTGAACGAACGCTAAATTCTCACAGTATTGCCGGCATTTTTTTCTTTCTTCATTTTGCCAGACGTATTGGCATTATTATTATTCAAGTTAGCTTTAGATTAAATTTATAAAACTAACTCGTGCAGCTCATAAAATTGGAATTCAGCTTGCATCGTGCAAAGTGCGACGATATTTATGGATGCTTCCCAGGTGTTGCTAAAATCGATTATTTAATCTATATTTAAACGATTAGATTTTAGAAACATTTTGGTATATTCCATCTTGAAAGGCTCAGTCCATCAAAAGCCTTACCATTTTTCATATGTAAAACCGTCAACTTGGCAATAACCTCAAAATTTACATTTCGTTTTTAATGTCATGTTTAAAGCCAGCAATTTTCTAAAGTTTTTTGATCAGCTGTTTTGGATCAGTTTATTGTCAATAAAATCTGGTTTTTTTTTGCGACTCGTAAAATATGTTCAAGATGATGAGCTATTAACTATAAACTTACGAAAATATCAAAATAAATCGTAAGCTTTTAAAAATACTCTTTTTAAATTGAAATATGCTTTAACCTGCTATTCTGATTCTAAGATGTCATTGAAGGCAGTTTTAATTATGACTTTGTTATTCACTTATTAGCTTGGGCTTTTTGTTTTTGAGCACTAAATATTCTCTTCATCACTTGTCACTATGCTTAATTTAGATACGATAAAACTAACATAACGTTAACTAAATTAAATCTCTTTTAATGAAGCTATCTTGAATGCACTTGATACCAAATGGCAATGCCACCCTCTTACCACATCATAACCAACATCGTAGTGAGTGCCACGAACGTAAATAATTGGAATAGCCTGGCGACGTTCATACATGTTGTAAACTTTCTTTGTTACTCCAGACATTTTTCTTTGTTCTTTGACTTTCAAACTAAACTTTTGCAGCAACTTTTAATGCTTTGTATGATTTAAAATTCACTCTGAATTATTTTCCAACGACGAACGAACTTTCCGACTTGACTCGATGACTTGCTGGCACTGACTGAGGGATTATGCAGAAAAATGTTTATATTTATTTGTTTTTTTCCTTCTAATCTGATTACTGAAAAATGTATAAAAACAACAAGAGTCGAGTTTTATTTTTCTCATAAATTTGTGTGGTTTGTAGAATTCTCGTCAAAACACACAACTACAATTCAGCTTAAAAAAAACTCGGATAGTTTTTCACGTCTAGTCGATTTTTGATTTCATGCTCGTAAAACAGGTAAATTTGACGCGATGATGACGAGCCGGAGAACGGAACTAAATATTAGTTTGTGGTGTCATGAATCGAACGAATTAAATCGATTGATCCTTCCGCAAAAATTAATAATTAATCATGAGCTTTATTTCGTGGTTACGCAAAAATTGAGCGAAAATGTTTTCGATTGGCTTGAGGAACTTCAATTCCTTTTCCTGCACAATTAAGAACTTCAAACTATCGGAAATAAGCAGACTGATTATTGAAATCCAAACTAAGAATTGAGTTTTTTTTCTATTGTCTTCGGAATCATTTTTCCATGGAAACATAATTTTTATCAACAAAATCCCGTTTCGTTGCATGCGACTTTTGAAACAAAAATATATTAGGCTATCCGATAAATGACTTAAAATTACATGAATGATAATAAAATAATAATAAACAAGTAATTTTCTGTTTTATTTTCTTATCAAATTTTGATAAGAATTTTTTTTTATTGCCTTGTACAGTTTATATGTATGGTAACTTGCACTAGTTGACTTGAGTGAGTCTCCAAACTGCATAAATTATCGAAACGAAATGACGCACCCTCTAAATGCAAATATGGAAGAACGTTTTCTCGAGTTATATTTATTTCCGATTTTGCAAAATACTTCTAAATATTGTGTAGTTTGCCATTTCGAGTTTTATTTATTTACTCAGTTAGCGAACGGACGGCGATTCGAAGTGCTTAGATGATGGTAGATTTATCAACACTACCTTAATTCGTATAAGGGAGCGTTCGCTAATTACGTTCTAGAAATTTGTTACGTAACGCTATGTTTATTCAATTTTTACAATGAAATTTATCACATTTATCACTTAGTTATTTGATCTTTTGCAGTTTTAAACAGTAGCTTAGAACTTTAGCGATTTTTTTTTAAATTTTTTAGAAAATATATTCGTTTTTTGTGGATCTGCATGTGACAAAGAGGCCTAAAAGCCGATTTTTGATGTTACGTAATTAGCGAGCGCTCCCTAAGCGCAAAATAATGCTTATCATTCAAGACAACAGCGAACTATCTTTCTCGTTTGTTTAGTTTTACAGTTTGTCTGAATGAAATTCAAGGTATTTCGTGGCCTCAACAAATCGCTCAAATTACACAATTTATTTTTTACTTCTCCTAATAGACTTTATTGTTTAATTAATTAGCCATGTCACAATTAATAATGTTTCCATCGTATTAAATTTATGTCTTCTTAAAATTATAATCTCATGAATTTTTTATGAATTTGATGTTTAACTTAAAATTATTTTGCCGAATGAATTCTATTCGTATTTTTTTTTTTTGCGAAACCTAACAATCGATTATCAATAAAATATAAACAAAGCCACTCGCTTACGAGGAAAAATCAATCGCTTTCTATGTGTTGTTTTTCCATGCCGTTTTTCTTTTTTGTATAAGCATCTAATCGCGTTATGCCAAAACAAAACGAAAAAAAAAAAAAATTATTATTATTAGATATCATTTTATTCTGCGCATTTCATAAATATTTTGGATTTTGCCCATAACGCACACGCTCATTTGCATGCTTCTATAAAATTATTTAACTATTTAATAAAAAAAAGAAACAAACAAAAAATCTTATTTCACGCGTTATGCTACATAACGATATTTGCGCTATAAAAACGTGTGAAAAAAGCTTTTAATTGATAAAATTCAACGACAAAAAAGTAAACATTCCGCAAATATGTTGTTTTACAGTTTATGAGATTCTGTCGATCTTGAGAACTGTAAAACAATTTTAGCGATAACAACTAATCAAAACGCGTAAGGTTTGTGTGGTTGTGCGATTAAATATGAAATATGTTTTTTAATTATTTCAACTCGAAAAGCCTTATAGAAGCCTCTATTCATTGGCAGTGTTTGCAGATGAACATGAACGTGATCGACTATAGATCAGATTTTTAACATTTGGATGCTGATGGATCATATGACGATTATGATGGCTTCTATGACATGTATTAAGATACTCGCTTTCCGAGTTGGTCCTGTGTTATTTAACGAGAAGGGCTTTCTTGATTGGCGGCAATGATGAGCACGAATGTCCTGCACCAGTTTGTGAGTGAGGACCAATGTTTGGGCAATGTGTTGCATTTGATGTTGTAACAGATATAGATGTCGCCAACGGTGTGTGATTGTGAGCATTTCGTCGCACTGACAATGATTTCTTATGACGAGAAACATCCTTGCGTAGCTCTGATAATTTCTTTTCCATATCTCTCTTGCGCTAATTTTTGGAAAACAATCGTAAAACTTTAAATTTATAAATTCTTCAAGAAATCAAACTTTTACCTTAATTTCATTATCTAACTTTTCTTGTACACTGTAAATTTTCTTCCGTAAATCTACAATACTTTTGATTAAGCGCTCCGATGTATTCTTCAGATTTGCCTGACAAAAAAGATCCTGCGATTATGATGCGAATTTCGTGGTGATGTGACAATACACGTCACAAAAAAACAATTTGGAAGAAATGAATTTGAATGGAAATGATCGAATGAATGCGTGAATGAATTGATATGAATGAAATGAATGGAAATTTTTAGCGCTATGAAAGTTCATTGACGACTCACCAAAACAGAAGGTCGAGCACATGTTGGCGCTGATGATGAGATACAACTTGACGGTGCATTCGATTTCTTTGGACAATTTTCGGGCAATCGTCCCAAGCATGGTCGATGTCGCGTGCAACCTTCAAGATGCCAGTTGATGTGTTCAATTTGATGTAAAACTCTTGCATGTTCTTTGCAAAATTCCTGTCCGCGATTCTCTAAATCCGTCATGTAATGTTTGCGTGTATGATCGTACTAAAATGATATTTTTTTTATAATTTCAAGCATCAATCCAAAACTCAATGACCAAATGTCAACATAAACATATTCTTTGAATGTAAATTGGTTGCACAATATTTCTGTCACTACAGAAAAAAATGTTTGAATAAAGAAAAAATCAATTATCAGTTCGAAAATAAAAGTGGGTCAAAGGCAAAGAAAAATCGTTGCTGGGAACCGAAATAATATAAAAGAAATAATAGAAATCCCAAAAAAAAATATAACAGTCATGGATTAAATGGCTTCAAATACCTTTTCTTTCCGCTCATTTTCATCCGTTTGCATTTGAATGAACTTTATATGAAGATGATTGTAATTTGACTCAATCTCATGACGCTCTTTCAAAACAACATTAATGCTGTTAAGAAGATTTATTTCTAGAAATAAATAAACCATTAATAAGTTTGAGCTTTCTACGTATTGCACATGAGAATTAAAGAAACTCACTTTCCTCATTTGTATGAATTCGATCTTTGATTTCGCAAAGGCTTGATGGCGAAATCATTTTTTCCACACTTTTCACAGAAAATAAAAATCAATAAAAATTTCCTTTATATTTTTCTACAACTTGACAATATCTGAATCTCCAACTACTTATGCAGCAATAATTTTTTTTTCTTGAAATTTTCACAGACTCAGACAAAATTTGTCTTTCATTCCACAACAATTGAAGCTCCTCATACAACTAAATAATTACAACTTAACAAGTTATTAAGCTACAAAAATGGAAAACAAGCATAAAACTCTCTACTCATTCACCAAAAAAGAAAACGCGAAAAACCCCCGAAAAACAAGAATTTTATTCATTCACAAACGCTTGCAAAATTCAAACTGAATTCAGGTGGAATAGAACGAATTCCTTTGTGAGCTCAAGCCGAATATCACCGCGAAATATAAATATTTTTATAGAAATAAATAAACATCACAGCCATTGTATTTGTTTCTGTATATAATAAAATGGATCATATCGAAACTTGTCAGACAGGGTGCCTCGCGATTGCACGACTCGTGGTGTGCTATCTACCTTGTTATATGTTTTTACAATACATTCCATTTTGCAGCCCAAAAATAGAAAACTGGTAAAGAAAATTTTCTCGAAAACTTCCTCAACTCATAAACATGCTCAAACCTCAAGTCACGACATGATAATCTGAAATATCATGTAACCGTACTCTTTTCACTGCAAAGAAAATGAAAAGTTTGCAAAGAAAGACAGATAGATAATTTCTAATAGTTTGTGATTCATTATCACGGTAATAAAGGAAATGTCATGGCAATCACCCACCATTAACCATAATAATTTTTGCTTTGTACTGGCCGAAGATGCAACATTAAATTAAGAACAATGTCATCAAATCACTACATAAGTTTTATTTTGTGCATTTCCCGATGCTCTTTTGCAGCCGAACCCTTATAGAAGCTATTGCATGCTTCATATTTTTTAACTGAAATTTTTCAAAACTTATTAGAATGTGCGCGCACTACAAGCATTGAAAAAACGAAATCGTTTTTCTCTCCGTGTTGTTTATAATAATTGCATTGTCATTCATTTCTTTTGCCGGTCGGTACCATCTTATTTTGTAATGGATTTCTACGATCTCAGCCAACAAGATTTCCATTTTCTGGAGGAAAAAATCAGTGAAAATCCTGAACTGCTGACAAAAAAGGACGCTGTGAGTTCAAAAATATCGATCATCCAATGAAATTGTTAAATTATTAATATTGTTTTAAGAATGATCGATTGCTGCTCCATTGGGCTTGTCTTGCTGGAAGAGAGCAGCTGGTGGATTACATCCTGAATAATTCAACACCTGACATTGATGCTGCTGACGATTCTCAAGCAACTTGTCTTGTGCTCTCTGTGCTTGGTGGTCACTATGGATTAGCGCAGCTTTTGGTTGCAAAAGGAGCTGATGTGAATCATAAGAAGGAAGGGGGCCATTCTCCCATCCAATATGCATCATCAAAAGGTTTCAAAAATATTCTTGAATTCCTGATTCAGAAAGGAGCCGATGTGAATGCTGTTGATGAACGCCAAGACACTTCTTTACATCGCGCAGCTGTCTTGGGTCGAACAGCCATTGTTAAAATTCTTCTCGAGAATGGTGCTAATGTTAATGCTCAAAACCGTGAAGGTAACACACCGCTACACTTGGCTTTAGAAGACGAACAGAATGAGGTTGGCTTCCTCTTACTTGATCATGGCGCTGACCCGAAGATTCTTAATCGTGCAAAACAGACGGCAATCGATCTTTGCAAGCCAAACCTTAAACGGCAATTGAATGAGAAGTATACGGATAGCAAGCATCCAGTCGATGGAATTAATTTGTAAAGGTCATTTTTGAAATAAAATCGAATCAACCCTTTTTATAATGAAACATCCATTCGAAAATTTCTGGACAAAACACTTTTAGGAATTGTTGAGTATGATGTGACTGAACGAATGAATCACATTTTTGTTTACCGATTTCGCAATATTAAAAACTAATTTAATCGAAAAGCTAAAATTGATTATAATAAAAAATTTATTCTCTTCGAATTTGCACGACCTTTGATTATCTCAAAACGAAGCAAACGAAAACGGAAGAGTTTGAGCCCACGTGTGCCAGAATCCGTGCTGCCATTCTGGATCGTCGTGCAAGATAGCAAATGCAATGCTAAGTCCAGCGAGGATTGATCCAAAAAAAAAGAAAATTCTAAAAATATAAAATAAATTTTAATTCCTCGAAAAATTTCTGTTGCACAATTTCTTTTCACTAACTTCATGTTTATTTTTGTCTTATTATTTGATTAAAGAAATTAAATTTTTGTCTTTTAATCTCAACGATTCAATGGTGAATGACAGATGATCATGAAATAGAACACAATTTTATAATCACTTGTTTTGTGTATATTATGTTATCACTTTTGACTTGCTTTCCTCATTTTAGCCACGAGCATAGATATGCCACTGTTGTTTCAGGTTCAAACATTTATCGCCTTGAAGTTATAAGGTCATTGTTATTGTAAAACATACACATATCATTTATCAACGCCACTTATTAATTAATTATTGACAGTTTACTTTATTATCAATTAGACAATTGTGTAATATTTCTTTCTAGGTCATTCGAGTTTAGTTAAAGAGAGCAGTGGGAAAAATGACAACGACTTGTCGGATTGTGGACTGTCTCAAATGGGATTTAGTGATTTTGAAAATATTTGGATTCTATTGGGACGGAGGGCATTTAACCTACGGAAAGTTCATTTATAGTATTCTGGTCACGTTCGCATTTTATGTCATAAGTTTCGCTCAGATTCTTAATGGCAATCCAAGAAATTTGCGGAAAGAAAACACAATTGATGGTTTAGTGTTAAATGCCCTATTCAATTTTCGCAACAGTATAAATTGTCTTTACCATTGTTTTGCAATTCTTGCGCTAATGTTCTATAAAAGAAAATCAAGATGTGAATTTTTCAAAATTCTTAAGAACTTTGAAGTAATTGATTGCGTCGGTGAAAGTGCAAAAAGATTTCTAAATGGTTTAACATTGTTTGGTATCATTTATGTGTTGATCATTAACAGCGTGATTCGAGTTTACATTAATTTGGATTTAGTGTCCTTCATATATATAATTAATCTCCTGACTTTAAATCTACAATTTTTTGTATTCTACGAAATTCAAGTTGTGTTCATTAAGCTCATTTTTGCAACACATTATTGCGTGAAAGTTGTAAATTTCGGAACTTTAAACGACATTCAGTTTAATCGTAAAACTTTTGAGATCTTCAAGCTAACAAAATTGTTCAATGAATCTTTTGGTCTCGTAATTATGATTGACATTGTAAAAAGTTTTCTCTTCAGCCTCGTTGCAGTCTATTTCATTTTACAGCGAATGATAACTTCAAATGAAATCTTTGATTCAGGCAATCTACAATCAGCTATTTTTAATATTCACGGTTTCCTCGCTCTCGCAATTTTATTTGAGGCTTTTCAAATTTTTGGTGATGAGGTGAGGAACTAATTAATATATATGAAACGCCCAAATGTAATACTTACAAAATTCCAGGTCATTAAGATCAAGTCAAACATCAACAGTATGTTGTATCCTGAATTCAATATTTCATGTTTCTTATTCACATTTGACAAGAAATTATTTTATGCTGTAAGTGTCCACTAATTAATTAAACCTTCCTGATTATCAATCATCTTTTTTTTACAGTTTTTAGGATCAATTGTGACATACATTGTCGTTATCATTCAGTTCCGCAATTACAAAATAAACGATCCACAGATCAACAACGCCCGAAGCGTAAAATAGTTTTATAAGCCATCATTCACGATTAATCAGCTGATTTTTTGCATTTGATTTGATTAATTTAGAGTGTTCCCTAATTTTCCTGGTTTCCCCAAAAACAATAAAACATCAATAAATTTTTTCCATATAATTTCTCTCTTATAATAATTTCCTTGTTCGTAAGTACGTGCGTAACAAACATTAGAAATTCTAGAGGATTTTATGTAAGTGCTCAGAGAATATTTTCTTATGCTACCTATGTAGCTCTTGTTCTGAGAGTCAGGGACTATTCTTAAGTTCCGCCAGCTCCTTTAAAGCTCATTTACACATAATTTTGATGTTTATAAAAATATTTTGCACATAGCAAAAATGAATTTACATTTGTAATTTAAAAATATCCCCAGATAAAGAGTACATGCGTAATAACACAAGTTCTCTGAGAGTTTTGGGAGTGGGAGTTTTTAGATCGTCAGATCATAGTGACGAAATGCCACATAGTTATGCTCATTCTTCGACTGAGGGTGATGAGGGAAAGAGGAGGGTGTGTGGACAGGTATCTGGATTAAACTTGATTTTTAAGCGTTTCTTTTAGGTAGTTAATGAGCAATTTCTAAAATTGCAGCCATGTTGATGGATTTTTAACCATAATTGTATCAATTTGCTCTTCAGTGAATCCTTTAATTAGCATTTTAGGTTTCACATTATTAATAATGTGCGCAAATCCGTGTCCACCAAATTTCACCAATCGATGTTTTGTGTGAATATCATGGCTGATTAAAATTCTTTCAACTTTTCCTTGATCTAAAAGTAATTTTAGTCTGTCAACTCGCTGTGCATCTGATGGCATATCAGCCTGTGGATTCAACTGATACCAGGATACTTCTGTTCCAAACAAATCCATTTGACAATAACATCCAAGTTCTGAGAACTCAAGGAGCTTCTCATCATCAAGTAATGTTCTATCAAGATGCGACATAACACACTTTGAGGCATCTCCACCAGCTTCCAAGTACAACCGGACAATTTCAAATGGAGAGCGAAAATCTCTACCTGGATGAAATGAAACACCACACTTAAACTTCATTTGCACCTCAGCCGTAGCTTGAATTGCTCGTCGCTCAAAATCTGTAATAGGATAAACACTTCCAACTTCACCAATAAAGCCACATTTGATGTTTACAGTTTCACTTTCAGAAATCTTCACATCAGTTCCTTCAGCAATTTCCTTCGTGTACAATTCCGTCATTTGTTCAATTGACAAATTGAGAACTTCCGGTTTTTGGGTCATTTCTAGATAATGGCCAGTTCCAGCAATAATATGCAACCCAACATTCTTTGCAATATCATACATAAGCTTTAGATCTCTATTAATGCCATGAGTGGTATTTTCAACTATTGATGTTCCACCAAATTCCTTAAATAGCTTAAGATCTTCGATAACTGCTTTGTGAGTATCATCATCCTGGAAATTTATGTTATATCGACTGCCATAGGGATATTGACGAATAAATCCAGCATTTTCCAAAATAATTCGATCTTGAGCATTATCGCCGAAGAATCGTGTCAATTGCTTTGGTGGATCACAATAGAATTTTTGGAAATCCAATGAGAAATGTTCGTGAGTTAGTGTTGTTCCAAGTTGTTCTGGCGAAATTTCTCCTAAAACTAAACACGACAATAGAAATAAAATATTTTTGCAGAATTATGTCCGACACATTAATTACCAGTCTGAATTCTTAGAGACATTTTTAAATTTGCACTGAAATCTCCTGTAAAAAAGCGAGATCTGAGAATTGTTTGTTTTCTTATACTGCAAAATATTTATGAGGAATGTCACAAGATTTTTTTATAGCACAATGAATTGATAAAAGATAAGATGTACATATATGTATTTGAAAATGCTATTATTTACATTTGGAGCTCGTGTAAGAACAATTTGTTGATTCTCGTGCTGCATACATATTTGAGTTCTGTTTGTGTATGGTAGGATGAATAAACTGGAGATGATGTACCTGAGTAGTATCGCTAACGAATTCGCCAATACTACTTACCTCTTAACTAACACCTTTTTAGCAGGGTATGTGTGCAACATACTGATAAGGAAGGTTAAATTAGAATTGAAGCCACTCTGCTGGATTACTGATTGTGATCGTATCAATTTCCTCCTGCGTAAATCCGCGAGTCTTCATTTTTGGGAGTATGTTGCTGATTATATGCGAGTAGCCATGTCCGCCAAATTCAATCTGTAAATAAAGACAATTAAATTAATATATTGTATGTATTTTAAATTAAAAGCAAAAAAAAAATACCAAGCGATGCTTTGTATGAATGTCGTGACTGATCACTGTTCGATTAAGTTTTCCATGCTCTTTCAGCAATCTAAGCTTATCAATCCTTTGAGCATCTGATGGCATATCAATTTTTGCATTCATTTGGAAGTGAGAACATTCCAGTCCGAAAAAATCATATTGACAATAACTGCCAAGGTCAGAAAACTCCAGAAGTTTTTCGTCATCGACTATGGTTCGATCGAGATGAGACATGACACATTTTGCTGGATCCCCACCAGCTTCTGTATAGATACGCATAATTTCGAAAGGAGAATCGGGTGAATCCCTGCCTGGGTGAAATGAAACTCCACATTTGAGAGCGCTTTGAACTTCAGCAGTGGCCAATATTGATCTTTTCTCAAAATCTGAGATCGGAAATGCGCTTCCAATTTCGCCAATAAAACCGCATTTGATGTTTACAGTTTCTGTTGCACTAATCGGAAAATCAATGCCTTCCAAAATTTCCTTTGTGTACAATTCTGTCATTTGCTCAACCGACAAATTAAGAACTTCTGGTTTTTGAGTCATTTCCAGATAATGGCCAGTTCCTGCAATTATATTCAATCCAATTTGTTTCGCAACAACATACATGAGCTTAATATCTCTGTTAATGCCATATGATGTATTTTCAACAATCGCCCCACCACCGAATTCTTTGAATATTTTAAGATCTTCGATAACTGCTTTGTGAGTGTCAATGTCTTCAAAATTTATATTATATCGACTGGCATAGGGATATTGACGAATAAATCCAGCATTCTTCAAATTAATCTTTGCATTTAGTCCATCTTCAAAATACCTTGTCAATTGCTTCGGTGGCTCACAATAAAATTTTTGGAAATCCAATGAGAAATGTTCATGCGTGAGTGTAATTCCAAGATTCTCCGGCGAAATTTCACTCAGCACTAAGATAGAATTAAAAAATTGATTCCCAATTCAGGAAAAAAAATATTTCGCATTGATACCTGTCTGTATTTTACGAACCATCTCAAACAACTGAGAAACAGATACTAACTAAAATTATAAGTAGGTTATCCTTATCATCAATATAATTTGTTAAATTAAATTTGAGATAACAGACAAAACACCTATGTTATGTAGGTGCATATTATGTACCATCTACTTCTTTTTTTTTCAAACGACCATTTGTGTATTTGAAATTTTTGTATTTCGAACTTGGTATGACAAATCAGCTGTGTTATTAAGTGTAAATAAAAGAATTCAGAAATAATTATTTGTCAATTTATTTCTCGTTTCCTCAATCAGTTTCAACGTGGCCTATATTGTCAAAAGTACCTATTACAAGTTATTAGACGCATATGATATAAATTGAACATAAGTGAAGCTCCTGAGAAAGTTTTAGAAGCTCTAGAAAATACCTAAAAATATAAAGCACATTTTTGAGGAGGAAGCATCAAGAAAAAAGGTAGATATATCTGGTATTCCTTTATTAAATGTCATATTACTCATGTTGCTGCAGTGCAGCTGCTGCATGACGCATAAAATTTTTGTAAATTTTAAAACTTTTCAACACATTACAAACTTGACAATACCATCTCAATTAACTTAAATACTTAAGCGTAGATTTCGGCGTAGACATATAAAAGTTTACTTGAGTGCTGTTCTTGTTATCTCAAAATAATTTTTAACCTGCTAATTGATAACCGATACATAATTGCTGCTTTTAGGAACATACTATGGGTAATCAAAACAGCACTCATAAGAAAAAGGCGAATACGCCATCACCGACTCATCAAACACAAATGCAACCACAGTCGGGTGAAACAAGTTCTCCAGTAAAGTCACAAGGTATGATTCGTTCACCGTCGGGAGCTGATTTTCAAGATAAAAGCCATGGTCATTTTGCTCCCATCAATGAATTGGCTAAACTTTTGGGAAGAAAGAATGAATCCGAAGGTAGTGGTAGTGGAATTACGGAAGCAGTATTCACCAAATATGTGTTCCCAATGCATCCTGATCTGGGAATGAGATTGTTCCGACATTTCCACAATTTATCACACGCCAAGACAAACCATTTAGGCACTACAGCCTTCAAACAGCAGTGCGAGAGATTTCTATCAATGCTAGATGATCAAAAAATAATCGAAATGTATGTTCGCATATTTTCTTATCCCAATGAAGAAAATGCAACAAAAGAAGGAGTCAAAAGTCTGTTGCGAACATCATTTGATATTGCGATGGCACATTATACCGGTGATGTTAAAATATGTAAAAATGTTGAACAAACACTTGATGCAGTAGTTGCAACATGTTTCTTTCAAGAGCCACTGTCTTTTGGTTTTATCTCAAAATGGATTGAGGAAAATTGTCCGCGTCTTGTGTTGCCTGTGCATCGATATTCAGTACATATACTTACAACATGCTACAGACATATACAAATGAAAATGGAAGAGAAAGGCGGAAGTGGAATTGAATTGGCAACACCTGTTCTTGATATGAGTCAGCCGTTTGCAGATTCATCTCCAATTCTATCTCTCTCAATGGCTTGGCTTTTAGCTGGAACTATATCACCATTCTTTTCACGTCCGCAAGCTCCTGCTCCAGCTTCTGTAGATAACACGGAGGACGGACAAACTTCAAGCAACGCTTTATCACCAACCTTAGCTTCACAAACATTTTTAAATAAACTTATTACAGCCGTTCCTTCGCACTGGACTCTTCTTTATGATACACGCGAGCATGGCGTCGGTGCAAATAGATTCTTGCATCATGTTTTGGGATATCGTGGCCCAACATTAGTTATCTTAAAAGTACGCTGCATAAAAGACAATATAGAGAAAATATATTGCATTGCATCACCACTAGAATGGAAAGAAACCACTCTTTATGCAGGTGGTGAAGACAGCTGTTTAGTGCAATTACAACCAAAATTTTCGATAATGGAACGTGGTGCGAGGATACTCTACCTCAATACTCATATAAGAGGTTATCCGAAAGGATTGCGAGTCGCTGTGGATCCTAGAAATCCCATAATTGCTTTGGATGAGCATTTCGATAAGTTAGATGTTCATTCAATGGCTCACGATTTGTTGCATATTGAAGTTTGGGGATGTGGTGACAGATGGTCAAGAGAAGTTCAACTTGATATTAAAAAGTGGCAAGTGAAAGAAGCCGAGAGACAACGTACTGTTAAGCTGTCAGCAGCTGATTGGATTGATCATCCAGATCGATATTTATTAGAACTGAGCGGGAGACCTCAATACAATAACTCAAAGTAGACCGGCCCTCTCTAAATCTTTTATCATTAAAGTACTTAACTTATCATTTGTTCGTTTTACGTCCCGACTGAAATTCCATTAATACTTTGCTACAAAAACACAGACATTGTAAAAATATTCATTGAACTATAACTAATGAAAAAATAAATCGTACACTTTTAATGAGCAAAATTAAATTATTCTTTTTATTGATCTTTCAAAACGAATTTGATTTTCCAACAGAATAAGAACAAGAAAAAAAACTGTTTAAGTACAAGAAAAGTCTATTTCGGTGCAATAAATATTTTATATCCGTTGCTTTCGTTCATAATTAATATTTTATTTAAATTAACTTATCAATATTTCTACTAATTTATGCCAATATTTGTTTTTGCAACAACAATAAAATTGCGAGATGAGCAAACTATCAATTAGGAAAGAATCTTTTTCACAATTGCTTCAAATGAAATTTTTCAAATGGCACTTGATAGTGACATAAAAAATGTTCCTCCAAGACATGCATCACTTATTAAGAAATGTATACAAAAAAAAAGTATGAAAAAGCGACAAAATGTAATTAAACTACTTTGGTAATTGCTGTATATTGTTATCAATTAATTTATAGCATTATATATTTTTATATTTCGTGTGACAAAAGAAATTACCAAAACCATTTTTTTTTTCTTTAAATATTTTTAATTTCAATTCTACAGCTGAAATTGTTCCATGAAGTTCCTCGTTCAAAGGTCACTTATGTTTTTACTCTACTTGTATTAAGCCACTTCGGTCTAAAGGCCTTGACAAAATATTTTACAAAAAATTTGAAAATTCGATCTTAATTGTATAGAAAAAAAAAGAAGTTAAAAGCTTACAAATTCTTAAAAACTATTAAGAAATATTTTTTTTTGTCTTAATCTTAAACACTTTGAAACTTAAATTTAATTTTTGATTTTTCAATTTTCCTTTCAAGGCTTTTGTCATAATAATAGGAATTTATTTTCATTGATGAAGGCTTAACAATTAAGGCTTTACTTATTATAGGCACACGAATTTAACACGCAGTAACTTAGGTTATATCAAAGTGTGCTGTGTGTTCATCATTAAGTGCATCATCTTAAGTTTAAAAAAATGTTCGATTTAAGTATAAGTTCAATCTTTAAGTTCTGATATTTGTATTTGGAATGATTTTTTTTTATCGCAAAGAAAAAGAAAACTTTAAATTTTCCTTCATGAGATTTTGACTAGAGACTTACAAAAAAAAGGTGCAAAAATCTGTTATTTTACTTGTCGAACAATATTTTGGCAGCTTCGTCGGCTGATGATGAGATCATTTTGTTCAGCATTCCCAAGTCGCTGATGCCAAGCAAATTGCCTAACAAATCAGAACCGACTGATCCATTTAACTGCTGCTGCCGATTGAAAAGTTTCTTTTGAAGCTCCATAAACAATTCTTTATTAAAAGGATTCAAAAGATGATTCAATGAATGCTGATCTTGTTTCATGGATTCTGGCATCATTTCCATCATTTTCTTATGGTTGATCATGGTGATTGCTGTTGATTCGTCATCCGACATGTCTGAGGCACTATTGTTAATGCTCGAGCCATTGCCATTAACGATGGTACTTAAATGTGGCGCGTTCGAATGCTTCTTGCGATGACGTAACATGCTATGCTTCAATGTGAACTTTCTAAAGCACACGTCGCAATTAAATGGTCGTTCGCCACTGGAAGAATTAATGAATAAATTATTAGTCTTTGAAGGTTTTCAGTTCAATTCACATCAATCAATCTTACCTATGTGTACGCATATGACGTCTCAAATCCTCCGTCGACCAGAAACGACGAACGCAAAATGCACAAATGACTTTGCGATTAGCATAATCAGGATATTTGCCTTTCTTATCAGCAAGATCTTCATCATCTGGTGAACCGTTAACGCCATCTTCATTCTCCAGCTGAACTTTAGAAATCAAAACAGCGAAATCTTGTGAATGCATGACTTTGATATGCTCCAAGCATCCGAAACGATCAGTGAATGAGCCATCACACAAGTGACATTTGAATGGTAAATCACTCGACATGACTGGAGTCGATTGAGTTAATGCATTTTGCTGCGGTGATGAGGAATTTGTTTCTGGTTTAATTGTTGGCATTTGCAAAGCTGATGGAAGGTTGAATGATATTGGAGCTTGCTTAGGAGCTTCATCCGATGAGCTATGCTGGTGTGAAGATGATTTGTTAACTGGTTCTTTTACCGGTTCAGGCATTTCATCAATTGGCAATTGCAATGAAACAGCTGATTCAACATTTCCATGCTTTCTTAACAAATGTCGATCGCAATTACTTTTCGTAGTAAAGAGCAACGGGCATTGTGAGCATTTAAATGGCTTCTGTCCAGTATGTGTTAAAATATGGCGACGCAATGAGCTGGACCAGGGAAATTTGCGCTGACAGTATGGACATGAAACCCGATTCGGTGCCAAACTGTAAGCAGACTTTTTCTTTTCCTTTCCCGAACTGGATGGATTCGGATCATCTGTACCAGAATTGTTGCTTTCCGATGCACTTCCTGATGCCACAAGGCCTTCTTCATCGCTGTGATCAGCTATTGGGGGTTCTGGGCGACTGTTGAAATAAAATAAATATAATATTTTTCAAATGAATTTTTTTTTTTAAATTACCTGAAGTAGTTTGAGAACACGAGTGAATTTGTTGCATTATCAACAAGTTTAGAAACGGAAACCAGGTCATTAGTTTCTTCCTTGATATCTTTGTTATGATCTCTGTCAGATTCTTTCTCGCTATCAGCATCTGAGCTGATTGTTGGAGTTCTTTGTTTTGAGCTTTTCATTTCATTATTAGGCTTTTCATTGCTCATTTTTCTTGCTTCTTCCAAAATGTTCTCAGCAACTTTGCGCGCTGCCAAATTCTTTTCGTTGCCATCTGATGATTTGCTCAAATCTTCGGCATGAAAATCTTCATCAATAATTAGCTGTTGATCGTCATCATCATCATTTGCGGGAGCTGGTGTTTTGGTTGTTTCTGGTTCTTCCTTTGAATCGATTGGCAATTCTGTCAATTGTGTTTGAAGTGGAAGTGGCATGTGATGAAATGGCTGTGACATCAGATTTTTTGGACTCTCGCGACTTTTAAGCTGCTGAGCGAGAATTGCGTACTTGACTTGTTCAGAAATTCCACCAAAACCAGAAGCTTGAAGAGTTGGCATCATTGAATTATTCATTGACATTTGAGGTGCTGGACCACGTCTCATTAATCCATGATTGCCACGCTGACGTTGTGCCCAGAATTGAGGATGTTGTTGTTTAATGTGACGTTCCATGTTCGATCTCAATGTGAATCTTGCAGCACAATGTTCACATGCGAATGGTCGCTCAGTACGATACCTGCGTTGCTTTTGTTTTGGCATCAAAACACCATTCTTGATGACCATCTTTACAGGTCCATTCTGCATATTATTGTGCTGTGGCGTTACATGATTTTGATTTGAAGTGGAATTTTTCTTTGGCGACTCTTGTGGTGTAGGTGGAAATGGTTGAAGAGGAATTGAATTTCCAACTGGTGACTGATCTAATGTTCGAGTTATTTGAGATGGTGGACCAGTCGGTGATGAATCTGGTGAAACGAATGGATTAACAATCAGACTGCCACCAGACATTCCGGGATTGGCTTGAGTTTGTGACGGATTTGTTTGTGGCGGTGTTGGTGGCATCATGTCCTTGTTGAAAAGATTCTTCATCGTGTCATTAAGCAGCAATGGATTTTGCAATAATAATGGATGTATTGGGAATCCAGGTGTGGGGAAGCCAAAAGTTCGATAGATTTGAGCCAAGTTGAACATTTGAGCAGGATCTAATTTTGGCAGAGCATCATTGAGCAGTTGTTGCTGCATGAACAGGAAATGTGGATTCTTTTCGAACATAGTTAAATCAAATTTAGGTATTTCCGGTTGATCCATTTCATCATTATTTTCCAAATCATCTTCATCATCCTCATCGGAAGCATCTTCGCCATTGTTGGCAAAAGAATCGGTTTTCTTGCTCAAATCCAATGCGTCCATCGACAAATCCATTGGTCGATGAGACTCGCTCAGTTCCTCTTCAATGTCATTCTCAAAATTCTGTTGAGATTTTAATTTATCTAAACTTTTAACCTGAATGCGACTTGGCGAGTCATCTTGCGGTTGAAGAATATCCTTCAAATGTGAAACTGGCGTTGTGCGATCATTTGAGTGTTCATCTTGCTTGCGCATGCGGTTTGTTTGATACATTGCAATCTTTTTGCTTGGATCTTCAACAGTAGAATCTTCCGATGGATGATAGATGATGGAACGCTTCACCTCATCGCGAGTTGATTTTCCATGACGATTTCTCAAATGACGCTCGCAATTAGCTTTCGTTGTGAAAGCATAATTGCACAATGCACATTCATATGGGCGATCGCCATTGTGTGTTCTCATGTGACGAATGAGTGCCGCTTTATCGTTGATGGAATGAGGGCACATATTGCAACGGTATGGACCGGGTCCAGAAGCACTTAAGTGAATGCGATTGTGGCCTTTCAAAGCGCGAAGATTTGGGAAAACCATTGTACAGAGTCGACATGGAAATTCGCCGCGCAACTTCATTTTTCGAAATTCGTGAGTAAATTCGTCTTGAACTTCATCTTCCTCACGATTATACAGATGCTGATCGTTCTCATTGATTGGCTTATCCAAGCCACCAGATGAAGTTGCTCGAATCATTGATTCAACATCAGCAAAGTCACGGCCCTCACTGAAGTACTGATAAAATGGTGGCGTTGCTCTCAATTCTTGTTTAATCATCATTGTAGATGGCGACGTGAATGATTTGTCAGCATTTGATGATGGTGTCGATGGTGCTGAAGTTGGAATTGAGCGATTTTGAAGTGCAAGATTGGCGAAAAAGTCTTCACGCTTGATATCTTCCTCGGATGATTCACTTTCGGTTCTTTGACGCTTGCCGGAGAAATCTTGAGCTAAATGATTTTCGTTCTTGCATTCTTTCATGTGAATTTCAACTGAGCTTGCACATGGAAAAGCTCGATAGCACATTGGACATTCGTACTTTTGATTTGTTATGGGCGTTCTGATGCTTTGTTCGCACATGCTTTTGGCAATCATTGGGAATTTTTCGCATGAAAAATCAACATAAGCACTAAGATCCTTGAAGCCCTGTTGGATGTTTTGTGATTTATTATGACCACAGCGATGTGAATTCAGTGCTTTATGGCTCTTGAAGACCATTTCACAATGACGACACTTGGCGGGAATCGTTGGATGTTCTTTGTCCATGTGATTTTCTAGATTTATCATACTTGAGAAATCGTTACGAACACAAACAGGACAACAGAACTTTTGCTGACTATTTGGTGACATAATGTTATTATTATTATGATTGACAGCTCTAATTTTTCGTCTATTATTAACATCGTCATCAGTGCTTTTTCGCTTATGTGGAAATGTTGTGTTGGCTTTGAAAAGCTTTCGAATACCACCATGGCTACTTCCGCTAGAATCAGTAGATCCATCACTTTCGTAGCTCTCGCGATCATTTGAGGGATGTTGTTTGTGTGTTCGCATGTGGCGATGCATATTTCCATTTGTTGTGAATGTCAAGTTGCAATATTTGCAATTAAATGGACGCTCACCAGTATGCACGAGAACATGGCGATCCAGTGACGATGCAGATGATAAAACTTTTGAGCAAATGCGACATGTGAAAGTTGTCGCGTCATCAGATGCATCTCTGATATTATTGTGACTGCGAATGTGATTCGTGAATTCGTGTTGTGTGTTTGAAATTGTCTCACAAATCGGACAGACATATTTGGCGTCATCCGATGACTTGCGCTCAAAATTTTCCGACGTGTCCATATTGGCATTCAAATTTTCCTCAGAGCTGTTATTGTTATTGCGCGATGCATTTAAAATTTTCTTTTGCAACATTTTATCCATCAACTGTCGCAAGTTATCGCGTCGCACGATTGTGTCTTTATTATCTGTGGAATTGCTATAGCTACTACTATTTTTAGTCTCAATTAATGGCCCGTTGCTTGTTTCGTTGTCATCATTTTTATTCATTTTACTCGTATTGTTGTTATTCAAATAGTCATCGTTTTCATCCGATTCGATATTGTCACTGTCCTGGCTGGTTTTCAATGCTAACGATGAATTGGCATCGGAGCTGAGTGTCTTATTCGATGAGCTTACTTCAGCAGGTTCAACTGATGATTCAGAATTTGTCGATGCACGTCGTTCCATTTTAATAATTGCGACTGTAATGATAAAAAAAAATGGCATCAATAAATTTTCTGCGCACAAAAGATTTTCTCGTTATCAATATTCGTTATCAATATTGGATGTATGGCGTTGTTCTTTGTTGTTTTTGTCACAAATTCAACACATCTCGACCTGAAGATTTCAGACAGCTCTAATTGATTAAATTTGCGATAAGGCAAGAGAAAAAAAAATCCCCTACACGAGCTCTTATAATCGTCACGGCCTAATCATCTGAGAGAGACCAAAAATGGCAATGGAATTTTTTTATTAATTTGAACCTCAGTTTGAATGAAAGATCTATGATAAAGCTACTGGCTGCTACAACTCGCTGTGAATGAAAGCTAGCTGCTGAATTTATGAATGAAAACTTGTCCAAATTGCGCTCAATAAAAAAATGTATCAAATATTTTCTTGTTTACAAACCAATAAATCTTAATTCGCTCTTATCAATAAGTCGTTTTTCACATTTCCTTCGTCAAAAAGTTTTTAATTTGCAACTTTACGATCAAGGTACTTTCCTGGAAGTAGATACCCGAAAAGCTGCTATTTCAACACGCGCAAATTGATTAAAAGTCTCAAAACTGATAATCGAAATTTGTTTTTATCATTGAATATGCTTGCGAAAAAAAAAAGTCCCAAACATTTATTGAATAATCATTTCCTGAGGAATGATAACCGAGAAAAAAAAATTCGCTTTCAAAAGAATGTTTGATAAGATACTGGTTTTATCTCGTGGTTTCTCAATTTCCTTTTATATATTTTTCTAATTATCATTTCACGATTTATTGAAACTTCAATCTGAAAAATCACCAAAGAATGACAGAAAAGTGAACAAATTCTAATTAAGTGAATCAAGTTTATTCTACCCTCTTTGATATCGCACTCAATTACAACAAGACTCGAAACATTTTATCAGTTTATTCAAGAAGAAATAAAAAAAATTGACGAAATCACTTGGAGTGGTTGGAATGATAAGAAAGACGTTGAATGAGCGAAATCTTTTTTTTTTGTTTGCGCATTGATAAAAATCGGCAAATGGATTTCTCATTCTCGGTAATCTCTCGCACGAAAAAAAAAATATATTTAGATGGAACACTCCCTACACAAATGACTCGCATCAGCAGCATATGTGCGATCGAGCAGGTGCTTCATCGTTACCCCAAAACTTGGCTTTAATTTAATGTGTCGATAAGATTTTTTCGGGCCCTCGCCCTTTATTTCTAGCGGAAACTTCGAAATCATGCAGAGGAAAATGATTTCTGTTTTTCCAATGTTTGTCGCTCAATGCCTGCCGGCGAAAGATTGAAAATTGTTTATTTCGTTCAACTGCTGATAAGCGACACAATATTCAATCGCTCACCTCCAAAACGGATTCGCAGAAATGACTTTTTTCATCAGTTCTTCTTCTTCTTTTTTCTCATTGCAATCGATTTTAAATTTGTTACTGATGATTCAGACAAGTTCCACAAAATTGATAGAGTTTATTGATGTTTGTTCGATGATAACCAAGAAATGTTGGTCGAAATGGTGATAAATCAGTTTCGAAAGTGTCGACAGCGACATTTTGCTATCGATAATGATCTTTTTATATGTATGAAGTGATCTCATTTAAAGCAAATTGTGCAGGTTTCATCATATCTAATGGAAAAGTTTTTCACGTTAAGATCGTTAAAACTTTCGTCATAAACGTCGCCATTGACCGAAAGTCGTTAAAAAAAATGCACACTACGAGAGGCAGGTGAGGCTTCTCGCTTATCTATCCCGCATTTTAAGAGCTTTTTCATGAATCGCACGTCATCCAGATGAAATCGTGAATAGTATAATCGATGAAACTTTTGTAATATGAAATTACCCGCTTTTTTCCTCTCGCAGTGCAAAACACAACTCGCTCGCGACGTTCGTCGTTTTGACTTTTTTTTTGTCGTTTTATTTTTATTATTATTTTTTTTTTTTTTTGAAAAAAACATTTTCATTTTTGTTCATTCTGTGCCTGTTTTTTACCTCGACATCGAAAATTGAAACATAAACGAAGCGTTCAAGTGAAATGAGCACTCAAATGATGATGACATTGAAATCGAGCAAAATTGCCTTTGACGTTGGAGGTGGAAGCCATCATCATCATGATAAATGCTGCTGTAATACATATTTAATTTGATTATTATTGTTGTGAGATTGTCGAGAGGTAAATTTTTCATCATAAAAATGTTTTTCAATCTTTTTTTTCTTCTTTTTTTTTGAGTTCCAATTGAGTCGCTGATATTGATTTTCTTTTGGAGATTGTCATCCTTGAGCTTTTTAAAATGTCAGGAAGTTATGGATGACAATTAATTGTGAAATGAAAAATTGCGAAACTTTAAGTTATTGCTTTCGTTTGCTGTGTGTTTTTTTTCTATTTTGCTTTTCACTTTATGATTGTTTTACTCATTTATATGCCGCTCGCTCGAGTGACATCGAAAGATTTTTGTGCTCGACCAAGAATTCTGACAATTATTTATGTTTCGAGCAAAAAGAGCAACATAACGAAGCATTTTTGACAGTTAATAATAAAGTCTCTAGGTGGTTTGAAGAGTGGGTAACAATAAAATCCTAATGACAAAACCCCTTCTATGGGGCAAGACACTGTAAAGCTAAGTAGTGATTCATTACACAAATGCTGAAAGGTAAAAATTAAAATTTAACGAATATTTACTTATTTAGCTTGAAAATATTATTGCTAGCATTAATTTCATTTGCTTGAAGTTCATTCTAGTTATGGAGAAACTGTTATGAGAACAAATGACGGGGTGGATCACAGAGTGGAATGAAAACATCATGCGTTGCGTGACTCTTGAAAATATTTTCTGTTTGAGAAAATAATTTAATTTTTCTTCCTTCTTTGTGATATTTCTTGTGGCCGATAAATTTTTGTTTCCTTTTTCCTGCACGATTGTCCCTGACAAAACATTTGCAGCATAATGTCGCATTACCAAATTTATGAAATTTTCCTTTTTTTGTTTCTTTTTCTTTGCAAATGTGATAAAAAAAATGGCAAATAAACATCAGTTTGGAGGGTGGCCAATATGTTGTTAGTTTTTTTACTTTTAAATATTTTCCGGAAGACAACAGAACTTGCTCGGAAAACGAAGCCCATAAATTTTACTGCTTTGATTATAAGTTTCGACACTTAACGAGAACTTTTGATTTATAATTTAATTTCGGAAATGTAGAAATAAAAAAGTGATTTCGGCGAAGAGAAAAAAAAACATGAGAAACAATAACAAATTACATAAATTACAAAGAGCTTAGCTACTTCTTGATCCAGTGGAGGAGTATAATTATTGCCATCTGTCAATGTTGTCTGTAAAATCACTCAAATGAGACCACAAAACAACTACAAAACATTTGATGAATTAAGCGTCATTTTCATTGAATTAACTCAATTTGATTCTGAGATTGCGGAGATGAAAAAAAAAAAAGTTCCCAAGTCAATTTTCCGAGAGAGACATCAATTGAAATCTTAATTGTGGAATGCACGCTACAACGAGCACATCATTAAACAAATGTTTGAAACGTTTAACGAGCAGCCATGGCAACAATAATTTTTTTATTTTTATTAACATCAAAATGATTCGACAAATTTTCTCTTACATGGCTGCAAGCCCTCCGGTAAAACAAGGAAAAACATGGAAAATTAATAAAAACCAATGAAAGTTGAGCTCGAAATTACGATCATAAATTTAGAGAAAGAAAAAAAAATGAAAATGTTTATATTAAGGAAGGATGGCACTGAAATGCCACCTTCAAGTACACATGTGGGTGCCTCATAAAATATTCCATTCACCATTCCAGCAAGGCACATTGAAAGCGCCTGAATTTTACCCTCCTAGAGAAAATATATCTCGAAATAGCCATCAACACAAGGTGTATTGCACCAAAGCACAAAAATCCAGAGGGTTGTGTAGCATGTGTCGTGTTAGGAAATAATGATATTTATCCCATAGACATTGTAACCAATGGTTACAACTCCAACAAAACAACTACATTTTCCAAACAAAAGAAGAAAACATTCATTTCCAAGCCCATTTAATATATAATCCTGGAAAAAAACGATCTCTCGCCATCAAACCATATCGTGTTTAACATTATTTTTCCATTTTCACGAGAATCATCTTTTTTAAACAGCGGGTATGATGAGCGGCAAGCATATTTACAATAACGACAGACAGACAAGCAATGCAAAAGGCAGAAAAACTGTTTCATTTGTGTACAGTGAAAAAACATTTTCCTAACATGAGTTTTCTTCTTTTTTTTTGTTTTTTGAACAAATATCAACAGAACTGAAAGCAACATCAGAGCATTTTTTTTTTGCATGACGAGCTCGACGAGAGCTTTTCCAAACAATCATGGAGGGTGACGTTGCAGGAGGAGAGTTTACCGAGGGGTGGATTATGAGGCAGAACAAAAAAAAGGGAAAAAAACATTCTTCCATCTATTGCGAAGGTAAAAAAAAATGGAGATGGAGCCTCATAAAATATTCATTCAACAAAAAAGTAATCAATAAAATGCTCTGCAGTGGGAGCATGGCGCGCAATATTTCGCGGAGATGATAGTCAAATAATGACTCACCGTTTTTTTTTTTTTTCGGTTCCCTCGTTAGATGGTGAATTAATAGGGCCGCCGAAAAAATGAAGGCACGGTTTTTTGGCCTTTGTGCAAAAACATAAAAAATTTCCATCACACAAAAAGAGCCCACGGAGAGTGGGAGGGACAAAAATGGAATGATAAATAATGTTCAATCATTTTGCAAATGCGAAGTTTTGAGCTGTTTTACGATGAGCAAACAGAAAAAAATTCTGCTGCTCAACAAAAAAGCAGAAATGTGAAATTGCAGAAATCTGAGAATGTTCGTCACTGGCTGGTTCTGATAGCTCCATTACAGGCAAAAAAAAAAAAAACATGTCCACAGCGAGAAGTTTTTATCAAACTTTTGTATTTTCGCCGTTTTTATGGCGACTTGTAGTCGTGTCATAAAAATTCATTTTCCCATCAGTACTCAGGCAGGATACACAACACGCAAAAATTGCTCTGCGCCGAACAAAAACAACAAAAAAAAAAATGGCAGCAAAAGTTAATCTCTCTCGTGGGACTTCGCTCTTCCACCAATTCGAATCTTTATTGATTCGTTGCCACGACAACCATTCAGGTCACCACAAATACACCAGGCAAAGTTTTATTTTTTTTTTTATGTGTCTCTTCCAACTCAAAAAGCCATCCAATGAATCCCGCGCCACGCGCATCAGAAAAACGGGCAAAAAGCAGAATAAAAAAAAAATCATTAAAAAAGTTGCTTCGTCTGCGTCTGTGTGATGTTTCAGCAAAATATTGGTTTTTTTCCGTGAATTCCTTCGGTACATAACAAGAAGAAATAAATATAAGAGAATAATATTAAAATAATGGATCACCACTGGATGGACTGAATAATGAATTTGCTTTTGTTTTGCATTTGTTAGCAATTTTCTAAGTAATCAAACAATATCCAAAATGCTCATTCACAAATGCAGAATATTGAGTTGATGATTCAAAATTTGATATGGCATCAGATTGATTTTCGGACATTGAATCACCAATGAACATGTCACATTATTGAATTTATTATTCTCGGCTATTGAACTCTCGTCGCCTTTTTAACTGATTTTCTTTCAAGTTAATTTTGATATTCCGAACCGAGAAAATTTCAGAAGAAATCATTTTTAACAGTCTATCAAATGAGTCTGGAATGAAGTAACTGAAAGACAATGCAAAAAGAAATAAACGAAAACCAAAAGAATCCGACGTTCCCATCTGCATGTCGTCTGGAAACTTACGGAATAAATTACATGGACGAAAATTTTCTTGGAATTAATTTTTCGAAACAGGGAAAAGCAATAAGCACAATGGACACATCCTCAAAAACCGATTATGATCTGCACAAAATGATCCATGAGAACTTTCTTGGGACCTATCCTGAAGACAAACAATGCACATACTGAGATGCAACAAAAGAAAGTGAGGTTAGAACGCACTTTTATGACATGCATTAAAGCAAATATTTAACCATAAAAAAAAATATTTCTTTGCTGTTTATTTACTGCAAAAAAAAACCTTTTCATGGGTTTTTATCGTTTTATTGGGTTCCTCCTCCCCTTCTTATAGCTTGCCGCGCTGCCGAATCCATCTGAGATTCACTCAACCAGAAAGAGGCCCAGTAAATGTTTGCAATTCACTCTCCCATTCTCCTGATGGTACCTCGCTGCCGCGTCCAGACCGGAAGTGAACATTAAAACGTGAAGCAGAAATTTTTTTTCGGGGAGATTTCGTTCGTTTTGTTATAATTTTCAGTTAACGTTTCGTGGCAAACGAATCTTTCAGCTCGCTTGCGCGCAGGTGATTTTTTTTTCCATCCCTAGCCAGAAAACAACATTTTGCAATCATTCAACCGTGCGTGAGTCTCAAAATGAGATTACAAGCAAAACCGAGCAGAAGTAAAATTTTCATTTTGTTATGCACTGTAAAAAATTTATAATCAACAAACATTTTCCATTGATTTTTTTTTTATATTACTTTTGCGTTGCAAAATGCTCGCAATATTTTTCACTTTGTACTTCTACGCTCTTGGCATTTATCACAATAATGAAAAAAAGAAGTTTCTGTGACCAGAAATGGGTTTCATGATGATTTTTTATTTCATTCTTCTGATGGATATCACTTTTTATTGTGGTGTTTCATTTTTATTTCGTGAGTGGGTTGAGTTGTAAAAAGCAGAATGTAATGAAGGAAGGACACGCGGATGTGGGTGTGAGCGAAGAGCAATGTAGGGGTGAAAAGCCGAAAGAGGAAAAGCAAAGCCATGGGCTATGATGAGGAAAAACTAAATCCCACAATTGGATTTCAACTCATTCCAATTCCTACCACAGTTACAAACATGAGCCCGTCGCTGTGTGTCAGTCCCGTGACTCTACAATGTTTTTCATCATGAATGTTGTAATATTTTCATGATGGCGAAATACAATGCTATTATTTCAGCACATAGAGCGAATGGTAATCAAGAGAAGTCTTACAATATTTTGAATATAATTCCACCCACGCGCATTCACCCTCGCAAGGATCCTTCGACGAATGAAATCATTTCGGTAGAGAGATGGATAGATGTGTTACTACTATTGGCTGGAAAAATGTTCCCTGTATAATTTTACTGGCCACAAAATACAGAAGATGGACAATCACGTTTTCCTGTTGACTGATTAAAAAAATCCCATTTCATGACTTTTCATGATCACGAATTTTGTCATACTTGAGTCTAATGACTGAACGACAATTTCCAATCGATTTTAATTTGATTTGCTATACTTTTTTCTTTTTTTTTTTCGTCAATATCAACATGTTGTCGCTTTTGTAATTCACGTAAAACATTTTCCGCGCAATGTTATTAAGCAATTTAATAATTTATTGTAATAATAGAGAATGAAAAAAAAAAAGAAACATAAAATTTAATGATTTTTTAAAGTGCGCACAAAACGATAGAACAATTTTTTTTTCTGAGTTGGACAATGAAATTGTAGCAAAACGAGTGGTAATGAAAGCATGGACAGTCGATGAGAGAAATGCGAAATGTGAGCAAGTGTAATTGACGCTTGAAAGTTCCACGGACGTATCTATTTAATTAGCGCAAAAGAAGTTTTCTTGTAAAAACACGCACATTGCGCGCAGATTTAAAAGCAATAAAAATTTATATTGTGCGACATTAAATTAGAAAATTGTTAAACATGTTTTGTATGTAGAAGTCGTAAATATCGACACAAGTTGCTGGATTTCGTTGATTGAGCAATAAAAAAAAGATTCCAGAAATTTCTTAAAAAAAAAAAAAAATGAATCTCCACAAAGAAACCTCCACAAAGAAATAACGAAGAAAATATCAAAAATGGAGATTGCATGAAAGAGATAGATTGAGATTTTGTGCTCTTCCACCATCCACAGACACATCATCACCAACACATGTGTGACGGCTCTTTATGCCTTTATCGCACGTTTTCTTTTTTTTTTCTCTGCTTTTCGAAGAGTGGGTGGTAACATAAAATTATGTATGAGCGCTATATGTTTCTTGCATGCTCTCATGTGTATCACTTTCATGCTCTGTATTATTATTATTTTTTCTCGCCCCTAAGAGAATTTTTTTTTCTTCCCTACTGTGGCCCCTCGCTGTGATTTATATGTACAATTGCAGAAATATTTTGTTTATATTTTCGTCCAATCAGAGTCCTTGAATGAATCGTAATGATGCAATTGGATTATAAGAGATATGAGAAGGACACTGACATTAATCTTCAAAGTCATAAAATTTGCACAACACATCGAATGCATGCAAAGTCGAATAAATTATAGATACATATTTTTTTTAATATTTATATTTGAATTCGCTTGTGTATTGCATGGCAATTGGAGTCGTGTTTATTGTAAAGTTTGCTTTTTTTTTATTACCAGTTTTACTTTGCCATTATTTTTTTCATACCCGAAACAGGTGAAATTAGTATTCAAAATACCGAAACCATTAAGTGTCATATGTATGAGTGAATGAAAAATGTTTATTTTCTCGTTTGTTTGTTCAAATTTCAAAACTATCACTTTTCTTGTTGTTGTTACCCGTGCAACCCCTATGATAAAAGTTTACCATTCAATAATGTCAGGTGAGGCCGTTAATCGTATTCGTTGTGTTTGTTTAATTCACGAAAAAAAAAATTCATTGCATGTTTTCGTTTCTTTTTTTATCGATGATCGTTATTGATTTTGATTAAACTTATTTATGCTGCTTATTTATATTTGCGGGGTGTTTTTCATGCATGTATTTATCATGCAATTTTTTAACCATCAGGATATTTTTTTATAATGAATTGGTTTTAAGTTTAAGGACCATCGTCCAGCATTTATCGTGAAACTGGTTTTCTGCTATGATCAACAAACAATTAACCGTGTCGACCAAGGATGAAGAGTTTAAAGCATTTTAACCTCATTTATTATGTGCACACCGGTGATGGACAGCAATTGAACTGGAACGCTATCTCGGTCCTGGGACTGGTTTTCTCACTCGACCCTCATTTCAGAACAAAAATAAATATTGCGCAAGGGTCGATGATCAGATTCATGAAGCTATTAATAATCTCCGTGAATTTTGAACTTTGAACAGTGGCGTCACTAGATTAAAGAAGTGTTCTTAAAGAAGGTCAAAGAGATTTCCTTCAAATATGAATGCATCTTATTATGTGCAGTTGTAATAAAAGCGTAAGTTAAACAAATTAACCATTTAATTGTGTTAATCTATGCTCGCTATGTGGCGCACTCGCAATTATGTATCGCTAAACATTTTAACTTTGTTGCTTTTTTTTCCTCTAAATTAGCATAAAATGGATTCATAATTACTGCGCGCCGCACTCAAGCACTCGATGTTGTTCTATTCATCACTCAACACTGCCATTGTTCCAGTTCACCTCCGAACAAAAGCGAATAGTTGGGAGGGAAAAAAGAGTTTAAAAAAACATGTGACAAATTGAATTTTCACTTTTCGCTTAATTTGTTGTTGATTTTCAATTGAAATTTATTAAACGCTTTGCGGGATATTAAATTGCTGCATTGAGGGTGTGAATCAGTAAAAGGGATTTGAGGGGTTGAATAAACCTTAAGCGTCGCATTTCAGAAGGTCAAAGTCAAACGAAACCTTCCGAAACCAATTCAGTCAGAATAAATCTCGAGATAATTGTTCGCTTACTAATTAGCATAATGCCGGAGCCACATTACCATTAAGTGTGATGCTTCAACAAGTGAAAATGATAGACAATAATTTTTTCTTTTTTATATTGCATTAAGAAGTTCGTTTGCCACCAGAAGCAGAATAAAGAGCGAAGATCTTGGCTTGTTAATTCCCTCATTTTCATGCCTGAACTTTTCTGTTTCGTTCTTTTCATTTTTTTTTTTAAGATTTCGCTTTTCAATGAAGTCGCTTCGAGATACAACAAAGAGACGAACGAACGAATGATGATGATTATTTATTTTCGACGTTACGATTCGGTGATTCCACAAGATCTAAAGTTTTATATATTATTTTTTTGTCTTATTTTTCTTGTTCATTCGCTCTGCCATCGTTGTCTTCTTGACGCTGCTTTATGTAAGAGTTGAACGAGAAGATAGTTGCCCTTGTAAGGAATCGAACATTGCGGTTGAGAGCTTACTCACAATGTATTTATTTCATACAATTTAATAAAGAACATACTGGAAAGTATACTAAATGTATCCATCCATATCAGAGTACTACTTAACAAGGGTTAATCTCTTCTTTGCGCACTTTACATACATCATGATTCATGAGCAAAAATAATGAAAAGCCCCAAAAAAAAAAAAAAAGAATGAAATAATGATATGACTGCGAATGTCGAGACGTGAAAGAAATCGTGAGCTATAATAATAAAATTACTCTTGAAAACATAAAAAAAAAATGAAAAACATCACAAGCGACTTCATTTTAAATCATAAAAATTCAAAAAAAAATACACAAATTTTCATCATTGCGAGTCTGGCGGTCTCGATATTGTGTATCCATCATGTGTAACCGAATGGAAGAGACATAACCAGCAAACACTGAAATTCTTCTTCATCATCATCATTGTTCTCCTCCCGTCTTGATGTGTTTAATTTTAACAAATTTAATTTTTTTTTTATTTTTGTTCTTACTTCGTTTCTTAAGTCTCGTCAGAAGAATTCGTCAGGTTTTTTTTTGGGCTTGCCATATGCTTTGGCTGGCTGGATATTTGCGAAAACGGAAAAAGAGTGTTTCACATGAGACGAGAATGGAAATGAATTTTTTTTTTTTCAATGTCAGAGGATGCTTTGGGTCAAAGACCCAGTAAATTAGTAAGTGACCCACCAATGATGGGATCAGTTTTCGATAGAAAACTTACGAAAGAAAATTTCGAGTTCGTTATCGCATTTCTAAAAATTCGCCAAATACATAAGAAAAGTGAAGAAAGGAAAATTATCGCTCATTAATTGTAAGTGCACGCAATTTTTAGCACTTTCATTTAGCAAAAACTAGCTTCACATTGTAATTTGGAGTGGGAGCAAAAACAGCAAAGTGAAGGTGGATGCGAGCAAGCAGTGTGGAAAATTCACTTTTAGTTTCTAATTTTTCCAACCTTGTCGCTTCGTTTCACTTTTACTCGACGCTTCCATTATCAGTGAAACAGCGATGATTTCGTAACGCGTTGGAAAAATGCGTTTGTCGATTACAACAGATACAATTAGATGGTTACATATCCAGCCTGAAGCATCAGTTTTAATCATGTGACAATAAAAAAAAAACTGGTAGCGATTCATTTGAAAGGTAACAACACCTCACGCGGCACAATTCAACTCTTTTTTTTTTGATAATTGAGATGATCATCAAAATCGAGATATTTTTTGCACCAATTTTCTCGCTATGTTGAACATGAATAATAAAACATACATCCAGTTCCATAGTATAACTAGAAGTGTTCAACACAGAAAAAAGTGCCAAACAAGCGAACGAGAACAGCGCGGATAAAAACAAAATCACATTCATCATCCGACACAAAATACTGGAGACGCAAAAAAAAGCTGCGAGGAAATTTCTGTTTTTCAATTCGATCAAATTACACAGTAAAATATTGAAAGGATAGAAATTGATGAATCAGATTCTAACGTTGCATGATCGAGATTTCTTATCAGCTATGTGGCAAATCGAAGGTCGCTCTCATTGCGGTCGTCTCAAGTCATTTCCGAAATAAAGTTAAACAAATAATAAAACATTTATTAAGTCGCGTGTGAAATTAACGAGCATAGTAAAGTTTTTCTTTATCACAGAAATATGAATGAATTCTGAGAGATTTTTCTTCTTCTTAAGAAAAAAAAAATGTAATGAAACATCAAACAAGCGGCGTCATTTGATCTCGACATCTCATAAAACCCAACAAGTGTTAATATTTTCACAAAGCATTTATCACATCGCTTTAGAGTCGAGAGAGAAATTTGCGATAAGAAATTGCTTTGAGATGAATTTTAAAACATCTCATAAGTACCGAGAAGATTGCGAGTGTTTGATAAAAACAAAAAGAAAAAAAAAAAAAAAAAATTGTGCAATTACTTTTATGAGTAATTTTTTTTTTTTTTCGTTTATCACAAACGTATTTCTGACCACAATAAAAAAACTGTGACAAATGTAGATCACCCTTAGGACCACCAAACGTGCACTCAACCTTGATAAGAGGAATTTTTTTTTTCTTATTAATCGGAATCAAAAGCAAATTTTTATCGCGGTTCGAGAAATATTTTGAAGTAAAGAAGAAAAATAAATGTGACGCTAGTCAAAATTTGTTTTGTCGAGGGTTTTTATAGTAATGGAGAATTGGAGACGATTGATACTGATGCGTCACAAATTCTACAGAAAATTTTTCCTGCGCCTACACCACTGACGCAATTAATGGAAAGCGTTAAGCGTTAATTCTACTAACAACGAAATACAATTGACGACGTAAAACTTTATTTATTTGTCGTATACACATCATAAGAATTGTGGAGATACTTTCTTATCAAAATGTCTATATCGATAGTATTGACGTGTCTCCAGTTTGAGACCGATGACGAGGTGCGCAATAAGATTTCCACTTGGGTGGAGATTGTGACTCAAATTTATCATGAAACTTATACTCGGAATTGGTTTGAGAATTCATCAGTAAAATTTTTATTTCGACATTTCGCCGCGACACAAAATAAAGAGATAACGAAAAAAGTAATTTAACTTACCATCGGACTGTTCCATTTGAAGACAAATTTCTTCAAAGCGTTCGAAAGGCGAATTTTAGTTATTCCTGGAGAATTATTTTCCCCCGGTTATCAATTACAAATGCTTCGGAATTAGTGTCTATCGTTGATCAATTAATTAAAGTCTCTTCGCAAGTTTATCAGATTTTATTTTTTTTCTTTATCAATCTTTTTGTTATTTTACTTTTCTAAGACTTTTTCTTGTTTTTCTTTCTTCGTTGTGTATTGAAATTGATGAGCTCACTGCATTTCATCACTTTTTTTTAATTGTTTCCTTATCATGAAATTCCAAAATCTTCAAAATGTTTTCCAATTTTTTTTTTTGCACAATTTTGCACAATTTTTTTAAATATCAAATCAATTTTTAATTTTATTGCGTTCACTTTTGCGAAAAATTGTTTTTCTCTTGATGAAGGCACTTTATGATATTTTTTTCCAGAAAAATTGCGATTTAATTCCGATTTAAGAAATAAATAAAATTACACAAAAAAAAAAAAAATAAATTGTAATTGTTGAAACAAAACTATTTCCAATTGAAATTAAATTTAATTCCTTGACTGCCGCGGGACGATTTCGATTTTGAGATGTTGCTCCTACAACAGTTTACAGAGATGTGACACAATGAGAATTTTCACTTATCGATACCTTCTTTCTTCATTTGCCGTGAAATGAAAAAAAAAAAAAAATTATATATATATAATAACTACACCAGAGACAACACACCCGGAGCAGAGCAGAGCAAAATGTATACAGCAGAAAAATTGAAATTCATCCGTGCTCGAGTCTCTCGGGTTTGTCTTGTGTATATTTCAGTATATAATCGATCGCAGCGCGGTTGCGATGTAGTATGTAGTTGTAGAAGAACTGAAGCTACACATCAGTTATTGAAAGAAAAAAAAAATTGTTTTGGATATTTCTGAGCTTTTTTCCATTTGAAGCCGACTACACGTGAGAGAAGAGAGAATAATTCTCGCTTATATATAACGTGACAAAAAAACTAACACAATCAAATAATGAATTTTTCTTATTCTCTTTTTTGTCTCTCTGCCTTGTATCTGCGGTGGCTTCGTGTAGCTGCCGTATAATATATTAATTATATATAGTTGAGCTTTTCGGTATTAAACCAATACTACAAAGGACAAGATTCATTCAAGGGAGAAGACAAAAAAAAATAACTCCTGAACTGACTTGATGATAACGCTGAGATGGTATTCGTGCCCGTTCAGGTGGTGGGCTGAAATCTGAAGCTTTTAGTGAATAAGTTTTCGAGTCATGCAAGAAATGGATGGAAGATTTTGAAATTGAATTTGATTTATTTTGGAGTAGAGGGGAAAATCCAATAATCACACTTAATGCGCTCAGCCGCCCAACTTATCGATGAAGTAAAGTTTGAACAGTTTAAAAATCGAAAAGATTTCATTTTTTTTTATAGGAGATTGCATAAGCGTGATTTACTTTTAATAAATGCAATTAATTTCGATTTTGCAACTTCGATTTACGTCATTTATGAATGAATAACTGTATCACAGAAATTTTATCATTTTTTTTTTGGAGTTAATACAGTTAATGACTGCATCAGTTGCATTTATCACAATTCCAAATGACAAAAGTCGTTTGTGACTATTTCTTTCAAGAAATCCCGCAATCCAAAATTAATTGCTTTTAACGTTCAAAGCAACAAACTTTTGCATGCAGGTAGTTGAAGTCTGATAAAAGTCATTTATCTTTTGAGTAATGTTTTCATTTGCGAGACCATCGGTTGTTGTTTTTTTTGTGCTATTTACATGCTGGAACATGTCATTAAAAACTATTCTTGTATATTTTTATTGCCCGATCCAGGCCGACGACGACGAGTTTCTCGACTGTCCCCGCATTTCTTGAATCGGGTGCCGCATAAAAGTAATTTAAATATTCACTTCAGGTAGCCAAAAAAAAAAAAACAATAACAACGTAGCCTCGCTCTCAGTGTATTAGAATGAATGTTTGGTGCGTCAACAATTACATAATTGCATTTTTTTTCCTTCAATGAAACAACAACAACATCTCATCGTCGCATGCAAACACAATAAATTTGCTTCTAAAAGGATTCCTCCTGAAGTCCCGAAGGATGATATAATTTCAGGATTATTTCAGTGATTTATTAAAAAAAAATTATTATTTTTTTCTCTCGTCACAATATGATGCGTCCAGCATGATGATCGGATCGGAGAGGAAGTAAACATAATTTGAAGGAAATTGAATTTGTACCTGAACTTTGATAGCCCTTTTGCACAACAATATTGCGACACGACCGAAAGAGGTAGAAAAAAATTAATAAAATTTATGCTCGTTGACCATCATCCCAATGGATGATCGCTGAATAAATTTATTTTTAATGTCCAGCAGCAGATGAAATAACATTTTTTTATACATCACTTATGGTGAGAAATTTTTACACATCTTTACACCATAAATTATATACTTATCGGTTTAGACACTACCTAATGCTCGTCCGATTCCATCTGCATTTGTTTAATTATCATAAATTAGTACGCATTTAATCGCCTAGCAATGATTTAGATTAGTAATTTCCACTGAAATCAATCTCTACATAGTTTCTTGCTGTCATCATTCATATTAAATTCGAATGAATTCAAATATTGACCATCGAATTACTCCGCATAAACACCTTGTGGCATCGAACGGATCATTGAAGAGTGTAGCTTTGTAATATTAGAAATTCAATCACCCAATTCCAATCGAATATCATCTGCTCCTTTATATCTACATTTATATATTTTTTTATTCTTCTCTCGCAGTCTCGATATAAACAATAAGAAATCAACTTAATTCATCTCAGGAGTGATGTTATTTTCATGGCACAAAGAGCGAGCAACCTGCAAAGAAGTGACGCAAAGAGAAACAGTCGGAAATATATCCGAGGTGAGGCGCGCGAAAGAGCCGAGACGGCAATAAAAAAAAACGAAAACAAAGAATACGCGTCTGGATGTTAAAGCGAGAAGATTTAAAGCAAGCAGATGTACATGGAAACATCATCATGATTTTATTATCTCTCGTGAACTGGGCATTTTGTTGTTATATTTGACTTCTGGAATCACAATAATTTGTTGCAAAAGACCATTTGATAAAGATCACAATCCTGGTTTGGATAATTAAATTTGCAAATTCGCTCAAGCCTTATGGTGATTAGACATGCGCTCGCTTTCTTTTTTTTAAGGTCACAAGGCCACCGCCAAGTTAAACAAAATTCACCTGGACCGCATATTTAGTTATTCAAATAACAATATTGTGCAAATTTCTTAGCAGCCAAAAACTTATATGAAACGCATATTTAGGATAGAATAGTTGACAACTTGCTTTGCAAATATTAATCGAAACATCAGAAAAAAAAACCTGCCTCGAAAAATGGAGAGTTTTATGTGTGTGTGTGTGCATGTTTGTGACGTAACTAAACAAAAGTAAAACAGTTCGATAAATAAAAATTTTACATTAAATGGGTGCGGCGGCTAGATGTGCCAAATGATGTGTTTAAAAAACCCAACAGATAACAGTAACAAACACTTTGGATACTTGAAGTCGAACGCAAAAAAAAAAATCTTAAGCAAACATTCAGAATTGCACGACAATCATCAACTTTTTTTTATATGTGTCGCACTGGTTGGTTTATGCCGAAAAAAGTGGAACTCGAAATTTGCCAAATGAGCAGTCAGTCCTATCTGGCCAGGGGTGGAAAATATTCCGTCTTTTTTACATCAATGATAAGATCACATTTCCTTAGGTGGGAAAATTGCCTACAGAGGCATGTAAAATTTTTGTAATACGAAGTTCAATATTCACACTCCTTGCCTCAAATGGCTTCTTTATAGTTTATTTATTTTTCACCTTTATGTTATTTAATTACAAAAAAAAAAATAAAATAAAAATATGTAATGTTTAATAAATAACCTTCTGAGTCAAATTTTCTGACACAAAAAAAAAATATTCTGACGAATACCTCGGCAAATATCTCGCAACAAATGCGAGCGTCATTGATGGTCATTACATTTGTAAGACAATTTTAGTTAAATATTGTCCATTTTAAAGTTAAAGATTTTAATTGGATCAAACGATTGTCATCAACAGCCGTCAACACATATTCTTTAAAAATATGAAGCTGATTTTTCTGACTAGACGACTAGACGAAACCCGACTAAAATACCTGAAAGGGGCTGCAAAGCATCATTTGAATAATTTCACTGCAAAAACCCTTTTTCCGTTGTCGTCTTATTGAATCTCATGTTCCATTTGTTTCCCGAGAAAAGGTCCATTTGATGTTTGCATGAAATATTGTCCCGCAAACAATGCATGAGAGTCAAATTGAGTCTGTTTAGAGGTAAATCATAACAACAGAAGAAAAATGTGACGAGTTTTCGAAAACAAGTCGCGAATATCAAAACAAATTCACGTAAAATGATAAAACAATGCTGTTGCAAATAGAAACGTATCCCAGTTTTTTTTTTTTTGTGGATGCTCATCATGATGCCTTGATGTGTGTCATGTTACCCTCAACATCGCGAGAAATGTGAGTCTGCTCTGAATGTTAAAGAAAATAAAGATTTTTTTTAATGTAACAATTTCGTGTTGTGTGCATGTTGCAATTCTGTAACAGTTTATTTTATTTTTTTTTTTCGTTGCTGTCGCTTTAGTGGCTCGCTTAATTGCAATATTATTATTTACTCACAATTAGCATTTCTCGTGCAGGCAATTTTCAAAACTGACCCGGAAAGTTCATGGGATAATGCGACAAAAGCGTTGTATATATTTTTTCGAAAAACAATGAAACTGGCGGCGACAAAAGAGTGAAACTGCAATTTCGTTGATAAACTGAAAGTTACTCCGGTGAACTCAAAAAATGCACAATTTCAGTCATAAATAAATGTCACAAGCTGTCAGCTTCTGGCCCTTCTGTCTCAGTAATAATAATCACAAACGGCGACAAAATGTATTTTTTTTAATCCCAAATGTTGTGCATCTTTGTAAAAATGATCTTTAAGATGTTACAATGTGCATCTTTCGAGGGACATCCCGTGTGTTAAATAAAAACGGACTTTTACCTTTCTATGTTTCATCCTTCTCTGTTGTCTTTTCCCTTCTCTTTAATCGACAATTTCATTGAATAATTTTAGAGACGCTTCATACATTTTGTCTCATCCACACACCATGTGGATAAAATTCCTTTCCACTCATCGTCACTTCCTCATTGCTTAGAGCGGTCGCGATAAGAAGAAAAGCACTTTTAAAGTTTTATTTTTCTCGTTCATTGGCTTCGATTCTCTACAGCTCTTTGCATCAGAAAATCGAACACAAACAAAAAACGACAAAATTCTTCCGATGGTTGTGATTTAATGGAGTGAAACAAAGGAAGCAGATAAACAGGAAGGAAAGAATCACATGATGTGTATGCATTGTTACGGATGAAAGAAATATTTACATGCAAATGACCTTGTCCTGCATCGATATGGGCAAACATTAGAGAGAGAGAGAGAAAGTAAGATCCTAAAATAGGGTTCATGTTGTGCAATGATTTGTTGTTACCGTTTCGGGATCCCCACAACAAAATATCCTTTCATATATTTGTTTAATACTTTGAGATGTTTTCAGGATTGATAAGGATCAAATGGAATTGTTTCACATGAACTTCTTTGATATTTACTATCGCTTTCTTGAGATTTCCTTCTTTCTTACCATCGGATGCACATGCATTAGGTGACTCCAGTGTGAATGACTGAAAATTTCGGAAATGGCTTCGGAACTTGGGAAAGGTCATCAACGATATGAGAGACAGGAGAAATTTATTTTCCCCGAAAACCATTTTATTTGCACTTAAAGTGTCGTCATCACTTTTGTGCCCTATAAATGACTCTACAATTTGTGTTGACGCTTAATGATATTGGACATTTTTCGTTACGGGTTCAAATGTAGAGTTCGTTAGATTTCTAAAGCGACATCCGGACAATCGTCTCCATTGCCACTTCGGGAATTAATTAAACGTTTGCACGAAAACAAAATATAGGAAGAGACATCAAAGCTGGAAAGAAAGAAAAAAAAATATTCAAAATGAATTTCAAATTAAATGAATCGTCAATCGAGCTGTTTGTTGAGAGTATACCCTTTAAAGTTCAATCGTGTCGAAATCAGCATAAAATTATCAATTCGGAATGGCGAAGTATAGAAATGTGCGCGCTGCGATTGCCATTAAACCGGTATCGATGAATTTCTCCTCCACCATTTGAGACATATTCATTTTGAAGCGCTTAGCTGTTAAATATTAGCATTTATGAATCTGCTTCGGACGACAAATAATTGCACGTACTACCGGTTTTGTTTCTTTTTTTTTTGGGGCATTTACAGCCAAATTAAAGAGATATTAACTGGTAATTTTCGTCAAGTGACTTATCCATCTGAGAATATTACTCGACAGCTTAAACCGAGCTGCGACTTTCAGAGACTTTAAATGCCATGACGCGACGTTCATCGACAGGGATGCGTAGAAAACCAATATAAACTCCCGCAAGGCAAACAAAACGACATTATCTCATAAGACAATTATCCATTAGACACATAAAATTTACCTGTTTTGCCTCCGAAATGGAATATTTCCATCCCCATAATTTATCTATTTCAAGTGCTTTTGATTTATTGTCAAAACCAAAAACAAAAACAAAAAAAAAAAAAAACAGAACTTGTGGAATGTTAGTTAGTTTTTTTTTTTCTTTTTGACATTTTGCATCCATCAAACGCGTGATTTGTCACAAACAAGAAAAATTTGTCGTTGTTCTGCTGCCTCGTGCACGTAGATTGAGAGCAAAATCAAACGCAAGAAAGATAAACATAAGATATTTGATAAGAGCTCTACGAATTTATAAATAAATAAAATAGAATTCGATCGTATAATTTTTTTTTTACCATCATAATTTCGTGAACATTGATAAGAGACAGCACACGCGAGAGACAAAAATGTTGATGGTTTTATTTTTTAGGACGACCGCAGCAACAAAATGAATTGAGAAAACCAAATATTCATTATTCATTCAACACATTCATCAATAAAATAATGAGAGAGAATCGTGTTTAATGATACAAAAGCTGATTAGATTGTGGGCATTGCTCGAGATGGTTGTTTATCATATTTATGGCAAGTGATAGAGTTCCTGGAAGAGACTCATTCGCGATCCAATCGGCATTCGAAGTTGCAAATGGGCTCGGTCAGAGCAAAAAATAATCGATCGCAATGCACGCTTATTTTGAGAAATTTTATTCTTGAGACACGAATGATAAATTTGTTGTCTGATAAGAGCACTGAAAAACCCGCGTTTGGATTTAATGTGACTGATGGAATGGGAATGAAATACAAAAATTTGTCGTAATAATTGTGTTTCTCAATGATGGGACGCAGAGCTCGAGAAATATTTGTATTGATTGCATTGGCACTGTATCGATGATGATGAACAAACAAACAATTTTGTAAATAAATACTTAGAAAAAGCCATAAAATGTTTCATTTTTCTTTATCATCAGAACTTGCTCTAATAGAAGCTTACCGTAGCAAGAAGATTAAGAGCTTGTGGAGGTTTTCTGTAAACGACGCAAAATTGAAAGCAAGACGAACCGAGACGAGGAAAAAAAACTAAATGTACAAAGATATCATGAAAAGTGTCTCGTTGCATTTGCGGAAGTCGAGACACTCAAAATTATGTTTCACACAAATGACTCGTGTGGCGAGATTATTAACCTTTAATGGACTTTTTATGATCGACTTCTTGGCTGGGTGCATTACTGGAAAATTGACATTCTTGAGATGCCTAAGATCTAATGATTTCTTCCTTTTTAAACCAAACGCTGTCACCATAAATTGTTCAAATGAAATAAGAAATATATAAACGTGATCTATCTCTGAATGATTTAAATCATCAATTAAAACGCAAATCACGTCACAAGAGCTAAAGAAATTGAAGTTCACAAAACGAAACAATCATATCCGGTGATGAAGAGTTTCTTTTTTTCCATAAAAATACATCACAATCGTCCAACCACACAACAGCCAAGAGTCAATCAAGTTGGACATGTAGATGAATTTCATTTCAAATCAATAAGCAGCGCTCAGCCCAAAATACATGGCCAAGTTTCTGTTGTTGTTATTTTCAACCATTTCATTTACAACTTTCAATTGTATTTAATTAATTTTTTTCACATTTCTTCTGTTTTCAATATTCAAATGAACAATGATCAAACATCAGCTCACGAGTCATGCGCATACATAAGCACCATCAGAAAAAATAATGGAAGAAGCAAATTGAGAACCGCCATCAGAAGTCACAGAGTAACATCATCAACAGCCCAACAACTCACTTGATGTTGGCTTCATATTTCGTGTGTTGTCGTTGTCAGTTCATTAAACTGCCGATAAAGTCGTGCAACTCGGTCCGTATAAATACTTATATTGGAAGGCGTCAGAAAAAGAGAAAATAGGTGTCTCTCGTCATTTCTTATTCCATCGAATTTCATCAGTTTTGAGTTCTTATTTTTCAATAAAATGAAAAACTTTGCGATATGGAATCGCGATGTTGCTTACATCCATAATGGCATTGTAGTTGATTGAACAGTTATTTCGTGGATCGGAAATTCAATTGTGATCACTTTTATGAGATTGCTGCAAATGGCAATAGCTTTGGTGGCTTCATGCATGATTAATGAAATTATTGAAAGCTATGAACATTGAAAACATAATTTGATATACCAGGCAGATATTTTAATAAATGTAGTACAAATTCCTGGAACATGAAGCCACCCAATGTGATTTGATAAAATGATGTTGGTCAAGTTATATTTGCATTGACCATCACATGATCCTCAGTGAAGTAAGTGGATCCGAATGAACTTCTACAATCTTAAAAGCGTTTCCCATAGAACCGGGCAGAACTCAATACACTCTCTGGTAAATCACATAGAATTTTTTTTTTTTTGCTGAAATTTGCATAAAACTGCTGCAGCGTCATATCACACTGATGCACTTTGTGAAATTTAAATTTCACGTGAAAACTTTGTTCTGGAATTTTTACATATTTTTAACAGAACAAAAAAAATTATGAAAACAATTTTCATAACCTCAAAAAAGGTGCTGAGTTGAGCATTTGAAGAACTATTGTTGTAAATTATGCAAATGATTGCGGACTCTGTTTCAGGGCTGAATGTGAAAAACACACATCTTGAGTCGTCTTGAATGATTTCTTATAATAAAATTTCAACTGTGAACATAAAAAATGGCAAACTTGGCAAAGGAATTAGAAAAAAGACAAATCTTTCATTTGCTTATAAATCACATGAGAAATATTTCTCAGATAAAATGCTTATTGACTCTTAATGTGATGGACAGAAAATTCTTTCAGCCTTTTCTCTTTTGCGCGAGCAATTGAGTTCATGCGAAGACGCTGAGCTTCGGGACTGAGCGAGAGAAAACATGCGAGGAATAATAAGTTATGGGCTACTTGGTTTGAATCTCGAGAATTATATTCAAATTCATTCTGATTCCATCTCATGGAAGCGGCTCGTTCAGCCTCAATCAGAATTCACAATTTCAACAACACGACAGGAAATTGTTGAATTCCATCGCGATGGCCATTTATCTCGTCGAATGAAATCGGTGAGAATTTTGAAGATTGAGACATTCTGGTGGGTGTTTAATTAGATGTTCTCAACAACAGTAGCTGTGAGTTGGTGGCAAATGTTCCACAATTTATTAAGAGGTATTCATATAATTTTATGCTCATCATGTTTAGAATTCCATTAGCTATAGCTCTATAGCTGGAAAAAGTTGAGAATAAAGCAAAGTAAGATAGCAAGACTTAGATCTTTTTCTTGCATTTCTTGAAGGTCTCGCCTCGGATACTAAATTGCCAAATTTTATGTTATGTGTCATTTATAAAGTAGTCAAAGAATGTGTTAGATATTTGGATAGCTTAAGCTTGTTCTTGAATCCCTGGTGAATCCCAAAATATACTATTATTCAACTCTGAATCAACTCTCTTTATCTTATCTCATATGTTCCATCATTTATCATTTCAGGGCAATTCAATAAATTTCGCATTTTTTTTTTGGGTGTGGAAATTGGCACGTTTTTGTTGCTCTTTTTTACTTTCAATTTCAATGATTTTGAGCACTAAATCGCAAGAATTTACAGCCTTTAAGTTACTAATAAAGCTTGGATGTCTAAAAGTGGCCGATATTCATCAAAATGTCATTAAATGTCTCGGCAAATGACTAAACTGATACAATCATGCACTTGTTTCATTGTTTAATTAATTACAACAGACCGAAGAAAATTGACTATCGTGACATCTCACAAGCCTTTATCGGAGTTCAGTGGATTTTTCTGTACGATTTTCATAAAGCCAATGAAGTCGTAAAAAAAAACTCGCAAGCTCAGAACACTTTGCTGCCATCATGTAGTTGAGTAATAAATTTTATTAACACTTCGTGTGGTTCATTCTCGGACAGCAAAAACAATTTATAAAAAACGAATATAAAGCACTATACCACGCTAATCTCCGACGAGTTTAAGTTAATTTAATTACTATGAAATATGATTTCGTAATTGATTTTAAGCGAACTTGCTTTGCTCATGGAGCAAACTACTGAACAATGTGCAAACATCGAAATGCGCTTTCGATTTACTAAAGCAACAAAAGATTTTCTATTAGATTTGGTTCAAATTCGAGGCCTCCTTATTGAAAGCCCAATTGCCTGGGCATGTCCAGGTTCAAAAAACGCTCAATCGTGAGTTTTCAGCACGCTTTCATGCCCATCACCAGCTGAACACAATATTTTCAGCTATTACATCAACTTCAAATTGCAATTGCAGTTTTGTTACTTACTTTAGATTGAGCTTTTTAGATATAAGTATCCGAAACGTGATTTCTATGTATGCGAAATTGGCGATGAATGGATTTGATGCAATTAATTAATAACGCTACCACGCTTCTTCAATGCACTTCTCGCTTTCCATTTTGTTCGGTTTTTGATGCGCAATTAATGCATCTACTGTGCGTTTTAAGCTGCAAAATTATTTACTTTACGATTTTGATGTTACCTAATTCCATAGCTTTGGATCTTTTTTTTTGGGAAACATTCTTTTCTGATATTATTATGATTTTTAAAAGTTACTTTCTAATGATCTCTTCTAATAAAGTTCATCACAATTCCATACAAAAAAACATCACTGATGGATGATCCCATCTGATGGAATATTTTTTGGCATTTATCTAATTTGTAAATAATCAATTGAAGAGTTTCGATGTTCAGCTTTATTGGCAGAAACTGAAAGCAGGATGATTTTAAGATGCTTTCAAAGCCTTTTGATGTTGTTGTTTTTTTTTTTTTTTTCGGAATCATCTGGTGGAAAATCTGTTTTTCTTGTCGCTTTTCATTTTCTAAATCAACAGCGCAGTGCACTTTTAAGCAATTAAGTTTTTTAATGATCGTTAAATTACTTTCGTGCATATCTGCTCTGCTTTTGTAATGCTTTCGATTTTTATGGGACAAACAAGTGAATTGTGAAATATTTTTTTTTTTGTTCGCAAATTATTTGTTCAACCTAAAAAAAACAAATTTTAAATTTTCGGGGATTTCAATAATTCCAATTTAAGTCATATGCAACACAATTTGTTGAAAAATTGATTCATGCATCAAAATTTATGCAAGAAATTTGAGTAGGAAACGAAACTTAAATCCGAATAAGGCGATTGAGACCCAGTTTCAACCGTTTTTATTTGTAAACATGCAAATTCATTGAAAAATTATCACGATTACACAAAATTTTTTTTTTTTGTTAAAGTGTATAAACAACCAAATAGCAGTGAATCAACTGCAAGTGGCTTAATCACCTTACAAAATAAGTAGTTGGAGAATATATAAGAACAAAGCTGTTAAACAGACAATTACTCCAGCACAGCTCTGTAATTATGATTTTAGTGCAAAAAATTACAATTAAAAAAGTGAAAACTTCAAAATCACAAGACGCTTGAACATGTATGCCACTTCTCAATGGTGTTCGATTGTGAAGCGTCGACGAGTTTGTAATGAATTTTTCCGAAAGCTGATTGAATGATTTCGAAAGTGCATTCTTCATGTTATGCTTACACAATGGACGTTTACGGGCCCAAAAAAAAAATGCGTGTACCAGAAATTGTTGCTCATGAGAAAAATTGCGTGCAAATTTGTTAAAGACAAGTTAAGGAAGCTTTCAATTAATTAGTTCCAGTAAGAATTTTTCTTGCGACTGTTAAAATGTAAAATTATTTCAAAAATATTTGCCCACGTGTCTCTTAATTACAAACGTAAAGTGTCATCCTTTCATAAACAATGAACTTCCTCTGTGGCCAACTGAAAAATCATAAAGCACAACAACAATAATTCTTTTTTTTTTTTCTCTGATAACTCTTTTGAATATTTTCCAAGACACTTTTTGAAGTCGGTGACGCGCAGAATGGGAGCGGGTAATAAACTCCAAACAAGCAATAATCACCATGAATAAATTTTTCATGCCTCACATTCGAAGAAGTGATAACAGCCGCCACGACAATTCTCGGTCTTTGTTCAATTTATGCAATTGGATTGTGGGAAAAAGACAAATTTTCAGTTCTCATTTTCAAAAAAAAAGACTGACTCAGTTGAATTGATAGCGCAAAAAGGTTCTACGAGGCGTTAAATTGTATCATTCTGATTGCTCAATTGTTTCGCCAGTTAATAGGTTCACGGCTGCTGAATTTTTTTAATTAATGTTATGCAAATTATAATCGCAATTGAAGTCATTTCATTATTTTGATTACACAAATTTTCTTAAAGTGCACATAAAGTGTGTATTTAGATTACGAATTTGCTATAAATCATAAGTAACCTCAATAAGCTCATCAGGGCGTTAAGTGAAAGAAACAAAAAGCAATATTTGAATAGCAAGCTGAGTTTTATCAGTCAAGAGACACCAAAAAAAAAAAACAGCAAATACAAACGTTCCCCATTGGAAGGAAGGGTGAATGAACCAGTTACAATTTATCAAACGAAAGGTGATTTCAGAAATGTTCGTTAAAAACCTCTCAAGGAACTACAAACACACAATAATTCTGATCCAATTTTTAAACAATTCGATATACTTAGCTCGTATTAAGTTCCTTTGACCGTTTTTATTACATAAATAAATTTAAATGTTCATATCAAAATGGTCTTCTAGAGTTTCTAGATCAGCTGGAATTAAAAATATTCCGTTTTGTGTCGACATTAATTTTGGTCACTTAAATCCTTTCAACCGGCGAAGGTCTTCGAATGGGTTTTCTTATATATTTTCTATTCCATCCCAAGAAAAACTATTTCATTGTTCCAGTTCCATGAGACCATCATTGTGATGCATGGTCAGTTCATTGATGCATGAGAGACTATATGCATGTTTGGTCCTTTTTTCTCTCAAATTGGACAAGGAAAACGGCCAAAGCCCGAGAAGAACCTTTTTTTAATAAAATTCGCATCATCAAAAAATTTTCCCAGGACCATCGCTGAGTCTTCGCAGGTAAGTATTATGCAAATTGCATGATACCCATATATCTATGTATGAGACCCATGGTCAGTTTTCTTTATTTCTTTGTACAGCGTCTCAGGTATCGCCATCAAGTAGACCATCGCCGATACAATTTAAATATGTTTCCTTAACAGTTATTGTAATGAAATATGTTTTTCTTTTGCCCCGCGAATCAGCTCTATAGGGTGCCACATTAAACAAGAAAATTCACATGAAAAACATTTTCAGAGTTCAGAAATAAATTACCCTGCGACTTACTGCATGTCCAGCACCCCATTTGGATAACAAATTTCTCAACAAGCATCGTAATGAATTGTCCAGTTCTTAGATGTCGCACATAAAAATTACTTATAGGGCCCTGTGACCTGATGACCTTTGAAGGTTCACCCGGAATTTTTCTACCTGGCCTATGAGATTGATGTAGAAAGGGTCATTTCATGCTACCCGAGCTGACCAAGGGTCAGTTTTATTCCAAATTTACTTTTTTATGTATTTCATAATTAATCCATGATGAACCTTTTTAATGTCCATTCAAGGATGGGACGATGGAAATTGCCTGCACTCTGGAGTCGCAACATTTTATTATTCACCATCCAGTATGATCTAAATAATTAAAGAGGCAATAACCGGTTACATGCACTTATGTATATGTGCAACAGATTCCAAGGAGTGTTCCTTCCAATTGGTTAGAAGGGAAAAATATTGATAGTGCTAACGGGGTCAATACGAAAGCATCATCTGATGAATATCACGAAGATCTTGACGATAGATAGTATTTGACTTGAGGAACATTTTTCCATCCCTTCCATCTCATCCATATTAAAAGAAAAAAAAAATTATCTTAATTAAGGTGCATTCTAATTGATCAAAGTTTTTTGATATCAAAATGCCTCGCGCTGGAACCTGAAAATAAAGTATTTTCTCTCTCTTTTTTTTGGTTCTGCAGGGCGAATCGAAACGCAATAAATAAAAAAGAAAAACATCTGCCCTCCATCAACGCTTTCTGCTCCAAGACTCATTCCATGCATACGAGGTAAAAAAAAAATTGTAATCAAAATAATGAGGGTGTCTAGTGAGCAGTCTCTGGAGTGCATGTTGTTGTGTGTAAAAAAAAGGATCAATGCACTTTTTTCGTTTGTTGCGTTTGTTATTTAAGGAACTTTTTTTTTCAGCGCGTAAATTTCCGAAATTGGAATCTTAGATGGAAGAATTGTCTGCCATATGTTTGATTAGAAATTTTTCAGTTTCTTCTGTTACCTTAAGGAAACGCAAAATAAAAAAATAGTTTTAAGAAACTGATCCAGTTGAAGGACATTTAACGAACTTTCGGTCATTTGGAAAAATTTCTTGTTTATTTCTTTGGTCAGTGAAACAGTTTTTTTTTCTAGATGGAAATTCCGTTACAAGCGGTCAGTATAACAAGTTCCAGCTAAAGGATCAACATAAATAAATGAACCTTTAATCAAACAATTGACCAGTTCCAGGTAAAGTTCGCTGCTAACGGTCAAAAATTGTCTTTCAAGAAAAATAAAAATTGGATCATCAAATGAATTGCATAAAACCGGAATTTTTTTATTTAAAGGAATGTCCATCTTTGTCCATCCGATAGGCAATGCAGAGCACATAAGGAGCGTTTTATATAAGGGCGGGATCATTGGCATTTTTCATTGTTGCAAGTTCCTTAATAGAATTTTTCTGACCAATGGTCAACAAGGAACACAAAGGAGAAAATCATATTTTGTGAACTGATTTAGTTACGAAAAACTTCTTGCTTTGAATCTGATTGAAATTTCAACTAAATACATTAGTTCTTTTAACGATTTTTCGCGCCAGTTTTGTTAAATCTGTGGGTCAATGAACATCAGCCAGTCCAGTCAGTGATGAATTGACAGAGATTCAACGGCATTTTTTTTTTCATGTAGTGCCATCATCATCTGTCAATATTGCCCAGAGAAACATCCGGCATTCGAAAAATAGAACACTCACACCGGAACGAATTGCGAAGCCAAACAAGCGAACAAATTAACAACGAAGCCCCGAAAATGTTATCTCGCGACATTAAAAAAAAAAAGTCAAGAAACCGCGAACATCACTCAACTCTAGCTCAAAGAAATAATTTCATTTAATCATTTGAGAGACAAATTAACAAGGGTGGAAGGCAAAACCTCGGAAATATATTCTAAATATCATAATTTTTTATTTTATAATAATAATTTATTAAAATAATTCTTTTATTTTGTTATTTTGTCACATCGGCAAACGAAAACATTTGAAAAAAGGTCGTCGTGTGTTCTGGACCATAAAAAAAAGTTGGATGGATCATTAAAAAAGCGAATAACAATATTGTTGTTGTTAATATTTCCTAATAACGAAAACGTTTATAAACAAACACAGACACACCGACTAACCCGAATCAAAAATCATCTCATTAATTGTCAAATATTTACCACTCCATCTCGTTAAAAATCATTTTCCATGGTGCGGTGAGCAATTTCTTGAATCATTTTTCCTGTTTAATGAATTGGGCGTGGGTTTGTGTGTTCGCACTTTCGGATGATGCGTGCTGATGTAATTCAACACAATGCTGAATTTTATTTGCCCATAACCATTCTCTGGTTTATAATCAGCGGGATTTTATGAGCATCAATTTTGTTGAGGGGTTTTACACGAAAATTATTACTATTCATTTCCCAAATTGAATCGAATCAGCAACAAACAACAATATGTTTCCATCATTCTACATCACCCTCTTGATACTTATGATGTTACACTTATTACTCTCGATTTGGCATTTTCCATCCCTCGCCTCTTTTCCGTTTGCTATGAAAATGACTTTAAATTAATTCGGCTTTTCACACCCCAATCTCTCACTCTTATAAAAGTCCGCGCCCTGAAAATCGCTGCTTTGTTGTTGTTGTTGTTTATCTCCCTATTATCGTTGTCCACACAAAGAGCATTTGCTCACTTTTTTGTTCCATCCTTGGTTCCATCATTTGCAATGATTACTTGCTAAATTGTGTGCGTGGTTGGTGGCGTAATAATGGAAAAACTGCAACATAATGGATATGAAAATTAATTGGATTTTTGCTTTTGTTGATTGTTCATATGTTTGAGGGTGCGTTGGAAGATAATTTGGTGATGTTCATAAGTCATGGATATTACACATCGCAAGAATTGATAATTGATGGCAAATTATTCAAATTGAGAAGCCCAAAAGCGAGATGGGAAATTCTCTTCGATTTCTATGGCAACAGATGGATATGCGGCAATTGATGAGAGAAGAACAAAAGGATAATTAGTTGAAATTGCCAAAGCATGGGATTCAATGAACAAACGTCCATGAAATCAGAAATTCAGTAAGATGTAGAAGTTGAATGACCAGATTTTTTTTCTTTGCTTTATCTCACAATTTTTCTCCTTCTTTTGATGTTTGTTTTTACAATTTTATGGTTCCTTCCATACCATAAATCATCGACACTAAATTTATTTTTCTCATCCCATATGGCACCCAAAGGACTGAACAAATGTTTGTACATCTCAGACATCATCATTATTCTTATCCAAAAATTTCAGGTAGTCTCAATCCTTTTTCGGTCGAAAATTGCATCATTTGGTCCTTTTTCCCGTAGGTGATAAATCTTTGGAAAGGACCATCAAATTAATGGATTTTAACGGACCCGATGCGGAATGCAAAATACTTTTCGATGGGCATTCAGGAATGAAGAGGGCTTTTAAATGTTTCCGTTTTTGCCATTAAATTGTCGCTTGATCATCACCACGTAGGCATCATCATCATTGTGACCCCTTCGCTGGTGTTCCATGTGACTACCTGAAGTGACAGAAATTCACTCAGGGGAAAGCATCGCAATGAGTGAAGAAGGGTCACAATACATAAATAGGAATTACATGTAATTTACTGAATTTAATACGTTCTCCTAGATACACTCCCTGTTTAAATAGTTCTCTTATGATGCATTGGTACAGTGACTCTACATGTGTGCCACAACATGATGATGAATAATGAACATCATTTGGCTTTTATGTTTCCATCAACTGCTTTTCCTTTCTATCTCTCTCACACATTCGGTTGTCGAGCCAATTTGGATGTCCATGCATGGCTGAATTTTTCCAGAGAACCAAAAAGATCCAACAGAATTATTCAAATGGACGGCAGGCACATGGATGAACAGAAGAACACAGAAAAGTCATTTTCATATCAGTATAGGGTCCAAAGTGCCATTGTTTTCTGCTCTTGTCGTGTCTCGTCGATGAAACGCTTCATGCATGAGATGGCCTCCAAATGAAAGAATCTTTGCGCATGAATTCTATCAAAAAATAAAAACAACAACAACAAGCAAGAATGAAATAAAGAAGAAGTTAAAATTAAAGAACAAAGATGCTGATTTAATGGCCTTTAATGGTCGCTTATTTTGCATTTCAAATTTATGATTATTATTGCCATCAGACGCTTGGTAAGGAAACAAAAAAATGCTACGGAATAAATTAGCTGACGAATCAGACACGTTAAGACTTGACGCCCAATTATCTCGCTGAATCTTCTTTGGTTGAGTTGAGGAATTAAATAATTATTCTATTGATGGCCTTTTGTTTTATGATGTAAAAGATGTTTCAAAGCAATTCAAATTGCTTAATAAAGCCCAAAAGTGTCTTTGAAAAGTTCTTAAATTCTGCTGTGAAACAGAACTTTCACTTTAAAGCTTATAGCGGCGTTTTAAAAGTGAAAGTTTTCCATCAACACTCGCGAACTATTTACGAAGCCGGGCCTTCTAACACCCTTGAAACGGGTGTCGACTAAAGCTGTTTCCTGACCGGAAAAATCAAAATTTCATAATATTTGCATTTTGTTGATAACGCGAAAAAGTGAAAGTTACAATAGGCCACTTTTCCTGCTATCCAGTTCTGACCCATTAAATAATTCATCGCGAAAACTTTCGCCACTAAAAGCACATACTAATATCAAATATTCAAACATCATTGTCGGAAAATTGTCTCGCACCAATTCATCCAACCACAACAATTATTGATCCATTTTGCATTGTTGTGAAAGGCAATATTGTTCCCTCATAGTCCCCTCCACTCCTGCCCTTCAGCAAAGAACAAACAGAATAATTTTCCCATTATTCACGTGCTCAAGTCCATACAATTGCTATAGCAATAATTACATTAGAACTGGCCCCGGTGATTATAATTTCTGATGGTTCGCGCAGAATGTATGAAGCCTACAATGTGAGAGATTGAAATCTGTGCTCGTGGGTCTATTTGACCAACCAGGATTGTAATTTTCGGTCATGTCTTATCCGCAGCTAATCTGAGTCGTGTCTACGCGCCCTCCAAATGAGAATATTTGCGTTTCATAATGCTCATGTTTCAATGGACGCCTTAATTATAGTAATTTTCATCTGAATTACTTCTTTTTTTTTTCGTTCTTTCATATAGCCGAGCACTTTTTGCACTGAGCAATGGCGTAGTCGCGGGAGGAAAAAACTCTGGGGAAAATTATCATCGCCCACCATCCGACCATTTTATCGATCTTGCTATGTGCTGGGAGGCTTTTTTCATGACTCATCCCCAGATAATATCCTATATTGCGGTCGACCCTCTCACAAAGCAGTAAAGTGAAATAAGAAAATGAAAACATATATCTGCAACATAATAAAAGTCCGCTTTTCTGGCGGAACATTAAAAAAAAAGAAACAACAATAAAAAAAGGTAAAATGTTGGCAGAAGGATAAAAAAGTTTCAGAATTACCATTTTTTTTCTTTACTAAGCAACAAAGAATTTCCATTCCACCACTTTCTTGCTTCCTCAGTTCCTTTCCTCTGACAGAAATTTACTATGCTTTCCACCCACACACAGCCCCAAAGTCATGTTGTGTATTTTCCCAAAAGTTTCTTTTTGTGCTTGCTGTACAGAATGAATGACTTTTCCATTTTTCTTTTCTTAGTGGATTAAAATGCACGCAAAGAAATTTTTTTTGTGTAGCAAGTATGATCTATACTTAATTACTATAATAAGATTTTCCATGTCTATACACCAATATGATAATTATTAGGTAGCTAAAAGTGTAAAAGAATTTCGTTGCGTGTAAAGAGTAACTTTTCCCAAGCTGCATAATAAAATATTCATGTATAGTTACAAGCCAGCCAATTTTAATGTAGCTATTCAGGATTGAATAAGAGATCGTGACTAAACGAGAGAAGGCAACGGAAAGCCCAGAACAAAAATTTATTGAATGGAAAATGAAAATGAAAAATGTATAGCATTTATATCGCCGTGCTGAACGGTGGATGAGGGAAAATTGTATAGTATACATTCCATATATGGCAATGAAGAAGTGGAAAGATAAATCGTGCTCTGCCATAAACGCGAAAGCGGAAAACATCGTAAAAGGCCCCGAAGAGCGTTGGCGGGCTTTATGTAATTTCCCAGTGTAGGAGTAGAAAAAAAAGTTTACGTCGCCATGGTCGCATAAACAACCTACGATTCATACATACAAACTATAACATAGGCACACTACAACGGAAAAACACCATCAAAAGTGCAGAAATGTGCTGAATGTGGCGAAAAAAAATCAACGTCGAAAAATACCGAGAACCAAACAGAAGACGACAAAGAACTGCGGAGAAAAATTCAATATCATTCGAATAAACTTTACACACCAAACAGCCCCATCCCCCTCTCGTCAACTCATCGCCAGCCATAAACGGGGGCCGGAAAAGCAGCAGAGGCTTAGTTTAGAAAGAATGTGTATGAGTGCATGATAATAACTTTTCCCAAAAGCCGGAAAAACCAGCAGCAAAAGCAGTGGAAATGGAATTCATTGCGATGGATAATTTTTCACATCGTGAGCTCAGTGTGGAATGGAGAAAAATTGGGCCATCATGACTCAGGTAGAGTGTGCTCATTCCACGATTCCACCTGCATGTGGGATGTTTGGTAACTTGAACAATTTTCCGTGGCCGATATTTTCGGATTTTCCTTACGAGAATTTCTTTTGAATTTGGCTGTTTTATTCTCATAGCGTGGGCTTAGAAATTAAGTTCCATCCTCAAATTACAATTTCGTGGGATTTTTCCGAGCTGATATAATTTTTTTTTCTCGAATTTACTCGCATTTCTTTTTTCCTTCGCAATTGGGCACGGAAAATTGTAATGCGAATAATTTTCCACTGATTTCTCTGGGCTTTTCCCCAAAATAGAGAAAATTGTTTCGGTTGATTTTGTAGGAAAATTGAAGAAGAAAAATTAATAACTTGAAATGGTAACCTCTAGAACCTGTAATGTAATCAAAAAATCTTTTCAGAAAATCTCAGATGTCCATAAATTGCGTAATTGCCCTTCATAAAAACAGGCAACGGACATCAAAACTGTAATATTTCTTTTTATGGTTCTACCTCCACTCCGCCATAATCATTTTATTGATTTTTGTCCCCCTCACCTCATATCCACCTTCGCGCAGAACACATTTTTTTCTCGTTTCAGGTTTCTGCTAGAGAGCAATGGTGAAGCGGCTTTTAGTGGGAGGACTCTCTGATGGATTTTGCTTGGGTCGTTTTCCATTTTCATTTCATTCCCTCCTCGCGTCATGAAAATCATTTCTCGAGACATTTAAGCGTCGACTGAATTTTATAAATCTAAAAGCATAACTCTTGTGCATAAAAAAATCGTATGGTTGACTTGCTGGTATCAGGTAGAAACTAAAATGTACATTATTTTTTACAATTCCAGTAAAAAAATTAAATATTTAAAAAATAAATAATCACAAAAAAAAGTGCACGAGGGAGACGAGAAAAAATGCTGCACACAACATTTGGGGTGGAATTTTTTTTGTTTATATATTTTCATTTCGATTCTAATTTTCATTTGATACGATACGCGGACGGTGGCAACAAAAAAGTACTATCGAGTTGAAGGGATATCAGAGACAGGATAGGAAAGAGATAATTTTGATATTTTTTGTTTTTGTTTTCGTGCTTCAAGCGGAAGTTAAAGATAGACAGGTGAATATGTAAATAACACTGGATGTATTTTTTTTTTTTTCAACCCTCGGAAACAATTTCGGATCGATTGAAAGAAAAATAACAACACGGGGAACAATATCTCGATTGAGCTGCGAAGCGAACAGACGAAAGCAAAATGGGATTGCTTACGTCTCTCGATGTCCACCCTCGCAATCACTCTCGACCGGTGTCCAGTTTAGTTGCGTCATACAGGACAAGAGAGTGTGAGTGATGGAAATTCAAACGGTGATTGAATTGATGCGGCCGAGGGTGGAAGTTAAAACATAAAAAAAATGTTGTAAGGATTCAGATCGATATTTTTTTTCTACATTTCTCTCTTCGAGGTTAAAAATCCGCTTTTTTTCGGTATACTTATAACAAAGATATGGCGAGTAGACAAGATGATACTCAGCGCGCAAGATCCTTGGCCAGAGTCATATTTATATTATTTTTATTCTTTTACCCTGTGAAGCACCTTGGGCACATGAACAGGAAGACCCAATCTGTTCTCATTCTCCTTCCAAAAAAAAAATATTTTCTGTTTTTCACTTGAGTAACTTTTTCATTCGTCTAAGTAAGAAACATTTTTTTTATGTTAATTGTTTCCCTTCTCGCTATTTCGCTTCTTTATGGCTCTGGCAAGTATTTTGTATAAGTTTAAAAACTTTTTCGCGAATGTTTATCAAAAATTTTTCATCAAAATTAATTAGCATTTCCTGTCAATATGCTTTGTAAGCAAATGATGTGGAATTCGAATTATGCTCAATATTCATCCCAGAAAAATTCACTTTGTGCTTCCCAAAATTTTATCGATATTTATTTGGCGCGCCTTTTGTTTATCTACAAACATCATAAGATTGATCTGGAGCATCCAATTGTTTACCCATCACGTAAAACGTGTCTCATATCATGTCATTGGCATCGTGTCCATTCCATCTAGAAATATAAAACCAACATTTCATTCGTTTCCGATTTACGTTTCTTCATGTTCCATCAACGTTATTTACCATATCCGAAAATGTAAAATATTTTTATTTTTTTTTTTTTGTTTGGTGCTTGGTGTCGTCGAACTCTGAATATCCGTTTTCACGTTTGTGTCCACTCACAACACAAACTAAATCCATCGGTTCGTTATCCCAGGCAACCGAATATTTTTTTACGTGTAACCGAAAGGAATCAAGAGAAAAGGTGAACAGATGATTTTTTGATATCAAACGTAAGAAAAACTCAAAGAAGATGGAAAAAGAAGGCAATTTTTGTTAGATGGTTCATCAAATAGCGTGCAATGCGAAGGGGATTCAACATTCTCAGATGTTATCAACATCATTAATATTTATTTTTGATACAATTTTATTTTTTTATTTCGAGCAAATATTTACAAAACGCACGCTGGATGTGAGTTGATGTTTACTTTGCAGCTCGCTGTTTGTCGTCAAACGCGTTGTCGTCAAATGATGGCAAAGTTCAATCGGATGACGTTGATATTCCAAAGGAATAATTATTCAAATGAATGTCATCCCTCTGAATGACCTCCACTAAAGAGAAGCTCCGAAATTAATTAAAAATTCACCAACGAATAAAAATTAATCGAAGTTTTAAATTTGAACTCGATCAGAAGTTTCACAACGCAAGCGATAAAAATGAAAAACCAATCAAATGAAATGCATAAAATGCAAATTTCTGTCTCATTTATACAATCATGACTTTATAACAATTTCGAAAATGCATTTCAATAATGTCCACCGATATAGAATTCTTCGAGTTCAGAATTATCATAACTTATTGGAATTGAGAATCTTGCACGGAAATTCGACACCTGAATATTCAACATTTGTGTCGGAATCAAAAACTCAAATTAATGCCGCTCGGATTAATAACAATTTCAAAGACTTTTCTGCTTATTATACTCAAAGTTTCCCGCACCGTTTCTGTAGCCGAAGCACTTGAACTACCAATTCCAGGAAACCATCATACAAAGTAAATTTGCCACCTGAAAAGTCGATAAAAAAATCCTGAACCATCAGAGAAGTGTGCACAGAAAGAGAGCATTAAAAATCCACCTCAAGCCATGAACACGCTTTGAGTTTCATCATATCAAAAAAAAAAAAATCAAGAAAATATTATTTAGCGCAGTTGAGGTTTGAGGCAAGACTTATGTCCTCTTATTATCCGGTAAAGTGAATGTTAAAAGCCTCCAAAGCAGACAAGGAATGACAAATATCTCAATTCAGAAATTCAGTTTCGCGCAATGAATTATCTTAACTAGTTGATCAATAAATAGCAATTATCACGTTCCTTGCATGTTATTTTGTAAGGTTTCTACACATAGGTAATCGCAATTGCGGAGAAAAGGAGGAAAACTATGAATATGAAGGAAAAATGTTTCACGAAAAAGGCGGAAATTCATTTATTGATTGAGTAAACAAACTCAGAGAAAAAAAAAAGTTCGTGTCATCATTATCTTAAGCAAACAATTGTGATTCACAATAATTTCCATATATTTTCATCGAAATATTTTTTTTTTCTGAATATCTGTCCTACCCTACCCCTTGTTCTGACAGTTGCGTTTGAGATAAAGCAACGTTAAAATCACAAACTTGATAACGAAACGCAACGTCAACTGTCATTTGAGCGTCAACAATAATTTTATTGATGATTCATGTGAAACAAATTCGAATTCTGCGCCCTTTTATCCTTCGTAGCATTGTCAGTTGAATCAGAAATGGTGAAAAAAAAGCATGAACAAAAATATTAAGAGCAGGTGGTAATATTGAAATTTCTATCTCTCGACGGTCGCATTAAATTGCTAGCTTCGGAGCACGCGCATAAACGAACTAAACGAACTAAATTTTATTTTTATACATAATTTTTATTGTGTGCCTCGCGTTTCACCGTTCTGAAAAGGCTCTCGGGGAAATGAGAGCAAATACATAACAATTTATCATTTCGAGATAAATAATTTCAGAGATAATAAAAGGCGGCTCAAGAAGTCAAGAACTCATTTTTTTTTTGGATATTTGGAGATCCGGAGGCGAATTTTGTCCCAAAATTAGAAATGAGATCATAAAATATTCACACGTTTATTGTTGTTGACATAGTTTTGATGGCTTGTCAATGTCACATCTATGCATGTGATGAAAGGACATGATAGCCATTGGATTCCATTTAGTTAATGACTAATCATACTGCCATATTTCATTTCTCATTAAGAAAGTTCTTAATATCTTACATCAGAATGAACATTTCTCACAATACAATTTTGTTAAACAAACGTCACGAAGTGCTTGAATTCATTACACAAAACTTATTTTGACTCGGTTGCGATCGGCGATAAATTGCATAATCATATTACTTTGCAATGCATAAATGATCACCAATTAGTATCGTGTCGCGGCCCATTAAAAAAAAAAAAAACTTCTCAATGCTATTTATTAGTGTCGCAATATGGACATCCGATCAATGGTGATCAAGAGCGAAAGAAGAAACCACACATTCAGAAACCAGAAACCCGACAATTTCATCAACGATTGCAGTCCGCCAAATTGAATGAATATTATACAGCACGTGCTCTGGATGCAGCTGGATGAAAGAACACGATCAATTTTCATTTCGTTCTGATCGTCGGTCGATCGATGATGATGATGCGACGAAGCATGTGTGTAAGGAAAAAGATTAAAAACTTGTTCAGAACCCGACAAATGATTGCATATTGATTTAAAAGTGTGCCAGCTTCAATGGGCTTCGACGTCTCGACGCATTAATTATGTTTAACGAGAACATGAGACAAACATTAACAAGATTTGCACCTTACTTACGCACTTTAAACATGAGAAAATTATGCATGAAGAAGCGATTCAGAAAAATGTTTACAAAGATTTTGGTTTTCGTCTTTGAAAAATTCCGTCAAGTAAAATATTCACAAAAATTACTAAAATTATTTCCAAATTTTGAATTCCTTAAAAATATTTTCTTAAATTCCTTAAATTTTTTTTTTCATCATAACTTCGCAAGAATCGTTCCCGTAAACTTATCATTCATTGCCACTCATCATTTTCTCTGCTGCCATTCCATCGTTTCAAGTTTCATTGACCCTCGCAATTTGATATCGAAGAGAATTATAATCAATTGCATATTTCGATGGAATTTTTATTTTCAGGTGACATTCATGAAATTTGCTTTTGATAATGATTCAATGATTGCGTCAAAATTTCGACGTTAATGAGCGTAAAAATTATTCAGCTTCACTCTCATTTGACGAGTTTGCTTTACTACAAAAATTAAGAATTCCAAACGTATGCGGGCAAAAGTTAGTTCCAAGCAACCACCATCGAGATGTAATCATCCGTCCGAAACGAAACTTCTATAAAACTTCTTGTTCTTATTTCAGATCATTTGTTGCTTTGCTAATGACATGGTTTTGACAAAATTGTTTGAGTTCTTGTGATGTTTCTTCCTCAACCATCAACAATGGAGTGCATAAAACCATGAAATCCCATTCGCTCGTCTTACGCAATGCATCTATGACCTATTTTAGCTGCTGTTCTCTGTCAATGAACACACATCCTTTGGTCTCAGACCCGCACCATCATCAGCAAGATGTTTTTTAACAACTGACTTTAACCGACACATCAAGAGAAAATACTTTTTTGTTGCTTGCTTGCATAATCATTTAAGAATTATCTCGAGAATAAATTTTATTGTGTTTTTTTTTTTCACATTTGCTGGTGGAACTGTTACATTTATTTCTTGTTATAATTTATTTTGGATGATCCTCACCTTCATTCAGATGTCTTTCTTGGCTTTTTTCTCGAGCGCAATTTTTTTTTATTGTCTTAACGATATTTCTTTTATTCCTTTTGCCTCTGTTGGGGTTGATGTCCATTGACTTTTTAGGAAAAAAAAAAAAACAGTAACAAACTTTGAGGGACTGATCTTCTTCTTCTTATTAATTCTCTTATAACATTTTTTTTATGCTTTAATATTGTTATAGATTCGGTTCGAAGAACACGTGCCCACATGTCTCTCCCATGCTCAAGATGCACCAACAATTTATGTGTGCTCGCATTTTTTTATTGGATGGTGGTGGTTGGAAGGTAAATTGGATCAATGTTACCTGATGCAACAATTAAAGATATTTGATCTTGTCGTTGATTCAAAAAAAAAAGGATAGCAATCATGCAACAGTAGCCTAATGAAAGAAAAACGTCATCAAGTTGATCTAACCGGAGACGCTATTTAATTTTACAATAAAACTTTTACCCTCCCGCGTCTCAATCGAGTGATCACTTTTTTCGTCTTCCCTTCCCTTCAACATTTCTTCGCGCGCAGTTAAACTCTCAAGATAATTTGTCGTTTGTCTGTTATTGGTTTACCTAGGACGGGCTCTGCTGCTAGTTGTACAATATGACGGTAGACATCGAGGTAATTATACCATATTTTGAACATGTAATTGTGACGTTTTGATGGGCATCTACGAACTTTTAACGAACTTCTTTTTTCGTCTTAGCCGATAAAGCAATGTGGTGCCTTATTGTCTTAATAGCATTTGAGGGTGAAACATAATTGCGAAAGACAGTTGGCATGAAAATTTCACTTCTCGAAAATTAAAAGAATGCTAAAGAACTAAGGGCATTTAAGAAGGTGGTGCTTTCAAGCGGCGTCTTAACGGAAAAATTTCGAGAATCGCATACATGGTACGATATGTGATGATGTATATTAGCCGATTACACATTCAATTAAGCGTACATCTATTATCTATATGACAATAAAAATGCAATAAGAATAACCCATCATTATACATAAAAGACGGGTTCAGTCATAATTGTATATCGTGTGGAATTGTATAATTATTGCGGTTTATGATGTAAATGTAAAATATCAAGATGCCCATGCATCACTCATGATGATGGTACCGGAGATGTTTTGCAATTGGAGAAGCGGGAATGCATGGAACTAATCATGATCATTAGACGCTGAGGAATGAACAAAGTCTCGTGCTATAGCCATGATCATCTGGTTGGAACTGATTACTGGACTTGCATGACTAGCAGTCGACTGGTGAATTTATTCAGATGACAAAATGGAATGAAATTTTAACAGTATTAAATCAAGTAGCGCATTCGTAGCTAGTTATATATTGGTGTCTCGGTGTGGTGTACGATAATGGAATTCATTGTCCACGTGGACGTGACAAACAGTAGCAAAACTGCTACCTAGTAAATCAAGATTAGGGCTTGTGAGCTATTTGAGTACTTTTGCCATAAACTGTCTCGGTGATTAAGCAATTTTACTTGTAGCTTATTACTCCTGAATATCTAAGGATATTCAACTAGGAACTCATAAAATAATTTCCATGATATGAGATTTGATTTATTCAAGGATTTTTGTATGTACTCCGAATAACAAAACCTGGTACATTACTACCTAGTTCCTTGCTCTGATCTACTCACTCCTGTGAGACCATTTATATTTTACTTCAATGAAATATATAAAAAAATATATGAAATAATTAAATCTTGTCACGTAAAAATTTCTTTTTCGTATTTACCAGCTCTCGCGATGTTGACAATTTTTGGTGAATGGGCAGAAGTGATATTTTCAACTTACGATTGACGAATGTCAAAATTCAATGCAATCGAAATGTATCACTCAATTCGTAAGTTTGTGTCAAACATTAATGACACTTTTCCTTCCATTGATTAAAATGAATTTCTCAAAAGTGTTGCTTGAATTAAAAATGCCAGAAGGGTCAATGGAATCTTTCTTCCAACTGTCGTTTTATTTCAGGAAATCATCCAGCACACACGAGCGACAGCACAAGACTTTCAATTGGATCCGAAATGAACATTATGCTTTCGGTTTATGCAAACCGATGCTTCAAGCTCGTCTCTCGAGTCACAATTCTCGGGTATCAGTAAATGGAATTGCCGAAGCGGAAGTCGTGAAGTAAAGAAATTCAAATTAGAGAAATTTGCTGCAATCGCCATCAATTAATTGAAGCATGCTGATTGATGTCACATATTTTTTTAACCATCAAATTCGTGAATCATCAAGAAGACAAAAACGATTCGAATTTCATCAGAAGTATTTTGACATTCGCACATCGACAAAATCCCAACTACTTTATTGAGGTTATTGTTTTTTTTTTAGTTTTGATTAATCAAGCAAATAAAATCAATTAAAATACAAAAAATATTGCACAAAACGCTGAAAATGAAAAAAAAAAAAATCTATAATCATGTGCACAAACATCAAGTTCTGGTAGCCAAGTATTTAGGTTACATTTGACACTTGTGAGCTGAACAATGTATTTTAATCTTTCGGCATTAGCTATTTTCATTGAGTTCAACTGAGGATTGTAAATTGACGAGTTGATATGATTTTTAATTTCAATGGACATTTTTTTTTACAGATCACGTTTCAGCAATATTTACAACATTTCGATATGGAGACATTTCATTTACATCCCACCACTCTTCTCGTGCTTGTCGACTTAAATGCGAAATCCAATAAAAGACGACACGACATTTATTTTTTTTTCTCTCTCTCTCTCCCTCTCGTTGGCATGTCGTGATTTTTTTTTGCTTTGCCAGTCATCGATTCGTTGAAAATTTTGAAAACAAGGTAAAGAAAAAATCACATTGATGGAGCTCTGATTGGAATGGAGCATGATCGCACAAATGTAATTTATTCATCAGCCATCACCATCTTTATATTTTACACAATCGACACTCTTCGAAGAATGCGACTTTTGTATTGACCAACGAAGTGACTTTGAATTTTATGGCCTCGTAAAACAAGAAACAGAAGATCGAACGGAGATTTATGGTCGACTCTTAATTGTGTGATGTGATTCATCCAATAAAATCAAACCGTGGAAGACCAAAATCGTTCAGCTATAAAGTGTTGTTCAATTGTATTGTATTTAATTACACTGCACAAGATGAATTCAGTGATGGACGAAACTTTAGTTTTTACATGCAAATTAAATTTATGCGAATGCAATCTTTTGTTGAGATATTGAATCATGAGTTGGGTATTTCTGTGCTTGTCATTGAAGTTGATTATTGATTGATTTTTTAAAATTCCAATCATGATTTTTGTGAGGCCAGTTTTGCAAAGATTTCTCTAGATGGCCATTCTCATATGAATGACCTGATTGACCATCTTCTTGCGTAAACATAATGAAAGGTGGAGCTGCTGAGCGATTTAATCAGCGAATATCGTCAACGACGTAAGTTTCGAGTTTTATGAGTTTCAAATCACGCAATTTGTCCAGCACCAAATTATAATTCATCAACTGCGTAACGGTGAAAACATATAGGGCGAAGGACTAACATGGAAATCTTGTAATTTTGACGAAATATATGATTTGGCAATGTTTTGATAGTCATTATGTAACTCTTTCGTAGAAATCAACCCTATCAACGTCTCCGACAACCTATCAAAGCCACTCTTTCTTATCTCTTTGCGGCTTATTTCTTCTTCCATTTCGTTTATTTAAATTTTATCACGCACCGAAGCCATAAAATGGATTTCTTCAACATGTTTTATGTGTGCTCAAGTTTATTGGGAGATTTCCATTTAGAAATGCAGATTTAGCAACAACACACAACAATTTTGTGTTAAGAAGGCTATATTTGTGAAATCAGGGCTCCCTAACGCTCGTAACTACAAAAGCTTTACAATACTTAAACAAATTACTTATTTATCAGCCATTTATTGTCAGCTATTCAGCACATTTGGATATAACTGTAAATAACAGCAAATTAATATTATTTTGTAAATGATCTATTTGAATAGTGGAAAATGTATTTACTTTTATGTAAATATGTATACCGCGGAGGTTTTCATCACACCATAAGACATGGACTTGTTTTCTTCTATGATCATGCGCACGCAGGAAACAATAATAAGATTTAGCGACCGAGTAAATACGTTGCACATGAATCCGCATGTTTCAAAACGCGTTTTCGTAAATCAAAGTTCTAAAATTAATTAATCAAATTTTGAAGTCCGCCATCAACTTGCTTGCCATAAAAATCAAAAACTTTCCGGTTTGACCCGTTGAAATCACTGTAAGTCGTCATAAGCAATTATCGACACATCATAAATAAAAAAAAGGCAACCAAAACATCAACAAAACCCCAATCGGCCTAAACTAATAGCCTGACTAAATGCCTTAAATAACTTGTTGAATTTCCAATTGACTTTTAATTTTACTTTTTATTTAATATTCGTGTGCCCACAAATTTGTGAAATATGTATGTGAGCGAGTTGAATGTATCGAGTCGAGTGTAAGCTCGGGCGACCAGACGAAAAATTTAGCGACGAATCTGCATCCAAAGCTAAACAAACAAACAAATTGTGTATCGAAATTGCAGGTATACCGCATGACACAAATCAAGTTTATTTTAAATGGAAACATGAAGTAATGTCATTTGCTAGTAAATAGTGAAGTACTTTACAGAAATTTCTGCGAGATTTATTTTTAGACCAAAAAAAAAAGTATTATATTTATATTGTTTTTTCATGAATGGAATTTTTTTGATTTGCATTCCACAAATGCGAGAATCCAAATTACTCGACTAATAGTCACATGAAGTCATCGAGTGTCTTTTTCTCCTGCAGTAAAGACGTGGCAAATATGTGAATTAATATGACGTCGATGTCGACATATATTATTACAACAAATTGAGGGACGCACCCACAAGAGTTCAATTTTCCCTTCATCAATTTCAGCAAACAACTTGTCTGATGTACCACCAATCCCATGAAAAGTCCATTAACTCAAAAAAGCGAGAGATGCGTTGGATGAAAAATGCTTCTTTATTTCGTTGCCTGCGTCAGGAACGAGAAGGGAAAACTATGCACGATGCCACACCCTGAAAATAAAACCATCCATTCAACATTTTCCATCATCCCTCCTAACATACAATTTTCTCATTTTCATGGCAACAACACCTACACAAATGAAGCGAAAGAAGAAAAGAAAAATGTGAAAATCATCTCTCATTCTGTTAGTTTGGTTGGATGGAGGGTTGGCGGGTGGTTCTCTCGTCTCGGTCTCGGGTGGAAAACATTAAGATTATTTTGGTGCGATAACAAATTGTGAATGTTTCATCATTTTATGAGAAAAAGAAAAATTTTAGGTTTGGCTTCATTTTGAATAAAAATAAAATCCCAAAGCAAAACTTAATATTTGCACAATTTTTCATTAAATTATAATTAACGCTTGTGAATAATAAAAAAGGGCCTTGGGGACTGTGAAAAAATAGTATTACTGTTATCAGTTCGCATTAAAACGAGTTGAATTTATAACGAGTCTTTAACATTATTGAGGCCAGCATACATGCGTTAAAGAACCTTTGAAGGAAAACAAAAACTAATTTTTTTGTGTTTTTTGAGAAAATAAAAGTTATTTAAATCAGAACGGAAATTGATACGAAATTTAAACAATGGAAACAATTTTTACGGCATAAATAATTAACTACATAGAGGTCAATGACCGATAAAGAATTGTAAATTTTGCAGAATAATATATGTAAAGGGAAAAATAATTTAAGTAACCAATCTGAAGTCGTTCATATAATGATGCTTAACTTATATTTATATTTTTCTAATCTGTTTACTTTTCTTATTGAAAACAAAAATGTGCAAAATATGTATCAAGAGGATATTTTGATATTCTATATATCTAGTTCCGAACCCTTCTCAATACATTCAAATGCAAAACCAACATTATTGGCAGAATTATTGGTATAAAAGCAGTTTACACTAACACTCTTTCTGAAATTCCCGTAGCTGGATATTTTTCCGAAATTCATAATTCTTAAATAGTACTTAGTTCAAGAAAGTTTGAGTCGAAATAAACGCTTTTACTGTTATTTAGCATCAAAATACGAAGCATCGCTTCCAGAAGCTATCTCAAGTCATCGAGTGTCCATCAGGAGACATTAAAAAATAATTAAAATAACTTTTTCAATATTTGTTGTCGTTTTTAATGTAAGATATTCGCTCAATTTGTTTACATTTTTCATTATGAACTGTTGAAAACTATTTTAGCTCCTGGTTTTTAATGGATCCCACAACATCAAAGGACGAAAAACTAACGGAAACCCAAATGGAACTTCAAAATTTCTTCCCAAAAACTCTTGAAGAAATCAAGAAAATTAAAGTGATAGAGCCTGGAAATCAGTTGTTGCCACTCGCGCGAATTAAGAAGATCATGAAGCTGGATGAAGATGTAAAAATGATATCTGCAGAAGCTCCGTTGCTGTTTGCGAAAGCCACTGAAATTTTTATTCATGAACTAACATTGCGTGCTTGGCTTCACACTGAAGACAACAAACGGCGAACATTACAAAGGAACGACATTGCAATGGCCATCAGCAAATATGATCAATTTGATTTTCTTATTGACATCGTTCCACGTGATGAAATTAAGCCGAAGCGCGAAGAGAAGCCAGTTCCTGAAGTATTTTATGTACAAACACCAACACATCAAGTTGCCGTTCCAGCATCGAACCTCACACAAGCGCCGTCTCAAACAATCCAAATACAAAATGGTCTTCAGACACACAACACACCACAACAAAATATCATCCTTCAAAGTCCAAATCAGGGTCAAACGGTTCCCGCTGGGCTGATACAAATAGGAAGTCCAAATCAACAGATTCAGCTTATTCAGCAAGTGATGTCTCCAAATGGTGAAATTTCGCAAATTCCTGTGAGTTGGTAACCATCGGCTGATAATAGTGGAAGTCGTCTAGTTAATGTGATTTATAATTACTATAAAATATTTTTAGCTTCAAATGACACAACAACAGCTCCATATGCTTCGGTCGCAAATGGCAGGACAACCTCTGATTGTCCAAGCACCGCAAACAATTTTCCAGACACAATCAGGACAAAATATCACAATACCGCTGGCGAATCTCGGACAACAGAGTATTTATCTGAATCCACAAACTGTCCAGCAGAATCAAGCAAATCAGCAACAGCAAGTCCAACAGATTCAGCAGCAGCAAGTCCAACAGATTCAGCAACAGCAAGTTCAACAGATTCAGCAGCAACCGGTAAAAGAGGAACAATGATCGAGGGCCATTATCAAGTTTCGCTAGAAAAAAATGATAAAAGAACCTATTTTAAAGTGAAATCTTTTTTTTTTTACTTTTTTTCTGGAATGTAAAAGAAAAATAAAAGTTTGTGAATTCAAATCAGCATGGAAATTAATCGGTAGCAATTATCGGATATGCAACATCAAAAGATGATTCATTGTACCCGATGACAGGATCACATAGAATAACCGTAAATAATAACTGAATCTTTAAAAAAAATTGTTACAATTAATGTAAAAATATAACACAACATGTTAGTAGAAATCAAAAAAATATTGCGCAAAACAAAACGATTAAAAAAATATTTCCCATACCGGGAATCGAACCCGGGCCTTCTGGGTGAAAGCCAGATATCCTAGCCACTAGACCATATGGGAGATCTAAGCTGCTCATCACTCGAGTACCAGTAAATATTTCAGCACTTATTTCATGCTTACATTATCATTAATTTATATTTTATGCTACATCAGAAAATTTTTCTATTTTTAGAAACACTGGGAATACTTTGAACATTAAAATTGTGAGAGTATTTTATTTGCAGAGAAAGCTTCACAACAATTTTCACTAATGGACTTTCAAACAACATGTCGCCAATGCATATTTCCCAGTCCCTTTTAAGGGATTTAAGATTTTTAAATCTTACATACGTATGATCAGCATGCAAGAACATGTCTAAAGTTTTTTGGGAAATTATAAAGATTTTCATGAGTGATATTTAAGCAAATGTCAGAGTCAAATAAGTGCTCAAATGTTCACCATACTCGAGTGATGAGCAGCTTAGATCTCCCATATGGTCTAGTGGCTAGGATATCTGGCTTTCACCCAGAAGGCCCGGGTTCGATTCCCGGTATGGGAAATATTTTTTTATTGTTCCTAATTTTTTGTTCGAATGCAATTATTAGGGAAAAGCCATAAGAATAATGCTATAAATAAAGCTGGCATATATATAATTGATGAGCTACCTAGAAACGCAGCAGTTCTGATCCCTACCCGTAAAGAATGAGCGAGTGTACCGTCCAAATATATATGATTTAGAGATGGCGATTTTTTTATATTCAGACTCTTAAACATAGAATATTGCTGCAACGAATATTTTAAAACCAACCTGGTGAAATTTTATACGAGATTAAATGTATAAAATGCATTGCCGGAATGCCGAGATCTAGGATACACTATGGAAGCAGTAAAGTGCAGAAAAGTAATATATGTATATACATATCAAAGATAGTTTCGGATTACTCTCTTGCAAATACCTTGCAGTTTGGCTTTTGGCTCGGTTGATCATTAGTGAGTTATCGATCGCTATTGATATGACTACAACCAATTGCAAAACCATCAACAAGTTTAAAGCTGAATGCAAAATAATTTATGTCTTGTATCAGTCGAGAAAATATCAAGAATGTCTTGACAAAATAGAAGCTTGTTACAAAGAAAATCCTCATAAGGCACCGCTCAATATACTTTCATCTGTCTGTAAAGCTGTTTTAGGCACTTCCATTGAAGAAGCGCATAAAACCTTAAACGAAATTTTACTCAAGGAGCCTCTAAATGCATATGCTTTTTACGCTAAAGGACTGGTGTTTTACTATGATGGAAATATGAGAAAGAGCATGAGAAACTTCACAAAGGCTTATGATATTGACCCTGATAATATGGAGAAGGCATTAGAAATTAAAGCAAAAGCATCAGAATTTCTTGATGTTTTCAATAAGGGTCAGTAAAAATTGACTTATATTTACATAGCGAAACATATTAAATTTGATTCCTTTTTCAGCACAGTATCAAATAAATAACAAACTAAGAGAAGAAGCACTAGAAACTTTCAACAGAGGCTTGCATATTGACTTGGAAAATAAGGTTTTGATAGCCAGGCTGGAGAAAATGAGAAATTTGTTAAATGTTGAACAGACAAATGAAAGGGACGACACACTGACAACAGCTTGCGATTATTGTCAAAAAGATTTTTACAAGAACGACAAGCTTTTGAAACATAATCGATTCCATGATTATCGTAACCGCAAATACCATTGCAATACATGTACTTACTGTTTTACTTCAATCAAAAATTTAAATTCTCATGTTCAGCATAAACATACATCGTCAATTGTATGCAGAATATGTAAGGCAACCTTTACTGATATTCGTTATTTAGAGGTGCATGAGAACAATTTTAAATCAAGGCCCAATTATCATTTAATACTCGCTAAATCAATTGCAGCAAAAAAGAAGTTGAAGAAACATCAGGCTTCAGAGTCAACATCAATAAAATTTCAGTCTCAAAACGCACAATTATTGCAGCGTATACCTAAAAAATTTAAATGCAGGTTTTGCTCAAAAGCTTTTAATTGGGAGCCAAATATGTATGGCCATATGAGAACAGCACATAAGGAACACTATGTACATATTTGCGGTTATTGTGGAAAGTCGTTTATGAGAACGGAAACTTTGAAACGACATGTTAAGTCAGCTCATGCAGAATAAATCATAAATAAATATGTCGTATATAGGTATCTGGAGAGGTAATTTATCCGATACTGGATTGTTCGTGGCTCAATAAATAAAAAAAAGTCATGCTGGAGTTTGCGGACTGTTACAAATTAATGAATTTAAACTAGCAATGGCTTTTATGCCGATTTAAATAAAGAATCATTTTTTTAATGAATAAAAAAGACAAACATACCTGCCTGACTATCTACGTAAATATCGATTACTTAATAATTAGAATATCTTTATTTTAAAATTATAGTCGATATGAGAATTTTTGAAAATTGTCAGTGTCAAATAAGTACTGGAAAAGTCATTCGTATTCGAGAGGTAAACAGTAGATAAGTCCCATATGGTCTAGTGGCTAGGATATCTGGCTTTCACCCAGAAGGCCCGGGTTCGATTCCCGGTATGGGAAATATTTTTTGCAGAACTTATTTTTAAACTAATGAAAGTGAATAAACACAAAAAATATTTAAAATATTTCCCATACCGGGAATCGAACCCGGGCCTTCTGGGTGAAAGCCAGATATCCTAGCCACTAGACCATATGGGAGAACACAATCCTGAATGTTCGAATACGGTCGAACTGATCAGAACTTATTCGATGCTGGCAAATCCGTGTATATAAAAGGCAACTACTATGGTTGTCAAATTTTCAAAGGAGTAACCACGAGACGAAGCAGTACTAAGACCACTGGCATGCGTCTAACTTCGGCATGCAAAAAGATTTCAGCGATTTTGACTAAATCTATCTATAATGTGACCATAAAATATCGTAAAATTTAACGTAGCTTAGAAAATGTGAATCCAGAAGCATTTCAGCCAATTTAGTTAAAAAATGCGAAATTCCCTCACAAAACCGCATAAATTGTCAAAATTCGTAAGTCATATTGTTTTTGATCAAAGTGTGAACCAGTGCGTATGTATGTGGAAAACGATGCCTCGCTAAAACAACATGTGCAGCAAATAAAATGTAAGTATTAACAAACTCTGTTTGTCTTCTCGTTGAATGAACATATGTTTTAATATTAAACATGAATTTGTACGAAAATTTATCAAATTATGCGAACGTAGTTAATTTGTAAGAACTGAAAATTTATCAAATTGTCAGTATCCAAAAAGTTCTGAGATATATGCTCATACTCGACTGACGAAGAGCTGAAATCTCCCATATGGTCTAGTGGCTAGGATATCTGGCTTTCACCCAGAAGGCCCGGGTTCGATTCCCGGTATGGGAAATATTTTTACAGAATTTTAAACTTTTTGGCTTTATTTCATAATGTATTTAGGCCGTAATAGCGAACGCCGTTAACCAATGTTAAACAATTCTGATAACTCGGAAACTACTTAATACGATGACATTTATCTAGTGAATCCTTTGACGCAATATCTAGGATTTATTATATTTTTGATTTATTACTGGATAACACTTATGGCTTATTTAAAGACTTTAAGGCACTTTTATAGCAAAGACGATGGTGCGACGGTAATTATTCAAAATGAGAGGAATCTTTGTATCGTAATTGTAATATATTTGAAATTTGTAGCATATCAATCAGCAAATTGATATATTTTTTCTTTTTTGGTTGTAATGCAGAGAACGCTGCTAATCGTTCCAGTCTTAAAGAGTTTTCGGGCTGAATGCTACAGGGATTTATTCGCTCAGAGTCTGCTTCTAAAATGTTGCAATGATTTATTTATGCGGATATATTTTTTATCCTTATTAGTCAAAACTGTCACTTGATATAGATTTAAGCTTGTAATAACTGCTATTAATGATCCAAGTACGACTGATTTATTGACAATGCCATATTTTCTCAATTGATTTCTGATTTGGATGTTCTTCTCCCACACGGCATCTATATGCAAAGATCCTTTTGTCAAATAGAGCGTCAAGCTAAAGAGTTTTGCATTCATCCTGATTTGCACTGATGATGTCAACGGATCAGTTCCGATGGATCGGGTGAATCGTTAAATGTCAAATGCCAAAGTGAGATATTTAAACATTTTTTTGAAATGTAATAAGTAAATCGAATTTTAATATCAATCAATTTTAGATCCTACGGAAAATCTCATATTCGGTCTGGAGCTAACTTGGATCGAACTGATTGCCGTATGCAATTTGCTGCTTATTTTTGCATGCTAATAAATAATATGTCTCTGTCGATGCAATCCAATCAATAATGGGAACAATGTTGTTCAGAACAGTAACGGAAATTTCAATCATATTCACGTTAGTTACATAACACGTTTCAAAATGAAGATAACAAATTTATCATTTCAATCTATATAACAGTTTATCAAACCAACATTCACGCAACAGCTGGATAGAAGCATTCTACATTACCACGTGAACAACTACATGCTTGCCATTAGAAATTAACGGCATGGGAATCAATAGAAATCACACTATTCCAAGAAATTTCAAATTGAACTGGGAAAAGACGCAGATTGATTCAGGACCATGTGTCAAGGATGGGATCAGTTGCCACAAACAAATCAAACCAAAGATGACGGGGCTCGTCTGAAATAAACCGATCACAGATGAGCTTAATATAAGTCGTAAGTAACAATATAAAATCGAAAATTGTGACAGATTAAAGGTTTCTAGGCAATGTTGTTTTAAGAATTATTTTAGGTCAGTTGCACAGGAGACAACTGAATCAATTTTTAGTTTTATAAAACTAATTTTTAGATCAAATTGTGTCACAATGAATGATGCTGATGAAATTGTATGAATCACGTACAAATGACACGATATAAATAGAGCAAAGTAAATAAGGAACCAAACTTCACTTTTCTCCATCAATTTCATCGAGCACTAAAATTTTAAGGTCACGCATGTGAAATGTCTACTTAGTGAAATGTAAATGACCTGATAAGCAATTTACACTTATTAAAAGTGGATGAATACATTTTTCTGCGTTATGCAATTTAATTTCAAATTTTCCAGAAATAGACAAAAAAAAATCCTGTAAATGACAACAAGCAAATTACACAAAAATGATAATGATATTTGTATTTTTACATTTTAAAGGAAATTTGTGAAATTAATATAATTAACTGCAAACATCAAAAATCTAAATTTCTGTGAAAAATTAAACCAGACTAGAAAAGTAAAAAGCAACAAAAACTATATCAATTATGTCTTAATTTGCCAAAATTGGAAAGAAATATAGCTTTAGAAATTCTATACTATGTATAGAAAATAAAATAGAAAATAAATATGGAAAAAATCTTTCGAAAAAAAAAAAAGTAATAAACCTAAATAAAAAAGAGAAAGAAAATAAAGAGATTTGTTGTTGTTTTTTGTTCTAAAGTTCTTTGTATGATAGTAAAATTTCGTTTAACTGTCTTCGGCTTTCTTCGGATTATTGTTCATTTGCTTTATATACAACGCAAGTTTATCGGCATTTCAGAGTCATTTCTGTTTGTGAGTTTCTACGATTAAGATCGCTGAATTCATCGCAATCCTTTATTCATTCGAATCAAATTTAATAGTTTTTCTTTTACCGAAATATCTGTTATCAGTGTTTGACCTTGTGAAAGGTAAAGGCATATGCACATCAAAATATCTGATATTTTTTTTATCGTTGTGCTAATGAAGAACGTAATACATCGCGATTGTTCAGTGTGTTCTCTTCTGCGACGACATTTATAAATTAAATTGATAAAAAAAGAAAGCGTTTTTCTATATAATTGCAGAAAAATGAAGCAAATTACAGTGTTTATTCTCTGTCTGATGATAAATTGGGCTGCACCCAGGCTTGTTAGTGTTTCGGTATTTGACGACTCGAATTCTATTGAATCTGATCCACCACCGCATACAGACTATGCAAAAATGGCACGCTGGTTGGTGCATAATGTCGAATGGACAGCGATGGGAACAATTTCCTCATTGAAAACGATTTCGGGGTTTCCAATGGTTAATGTTATTGCAATGGCTGATTCAACCAAAGATGCAAAATCGACTGGTGATATTTACTTTTATCTCACAATGCTGGACTTTACAGCACAGGATCTGTCAAAGGCTAATAGGTTAACGGCACTCTTTTCAATGGATCAAGGATTATATTGCACTAAAAAGGGAATGGATCCAATGGAACCGACATGTGCAAGAATTATGATCAGCGGCGAAGCTCTCAGAGTCCCAAAAGATTCTGAAGAATTTAAATTTGGTACTGCTGCAATGCTGAGCCATCACCCGGCATCAGTTAATTGGCTCAACAGTAATCTATAATTTGATTGTCCCATCATTATTATCAATTATCTTTTCTCGTTTCTCTTTTCAGCTCATGATTTCTTTTTGTGTAAATTAAATATTTCGCAAGTGGCAGTTTTAGATTGGTACGGAGGTCCTCATTTCGTTGATTCCAAAGATTATTATAAGGCAGAATTGGATGCAGACCAAATATACAACATTCCATCATATTCAGTTGAATCTAGGAAACGTTTCTAAATATTATTATAACGTGCCATCAGAAGAAAGAAAATTTATTTTATGTATTTATAAATTCTATGTAGCTTCTTATTAAAGTGTGATTAAAGAAATCGTAATCATAAAGTCAATGAAGTCAAAAAAAAAAAATATATAATTTAAATAAATTCAACAGTTTAGCGAAAATTTTAAATTTCTTTACACACGTTTGATCTTGATAAACCCTGCACAAATATCGCTTTTTAAGAAACTCTTCCGGCATTTTTAATCTTCTTGCTAAAGCTAAGAATTGATAATTTTTGGCAATAAAAATTTGCTAGAAAATAATCAGGCTGTCGAGTTAAATGTCTTTTTAATAGCTTTTAAACGTTTGATAAGACAGCATACATATTAATTTGAATCTTTACTACCATTTCATTGTGTTAGTACTCAGCCTTCATAAAAGTCATGAAACATAAATAATAAATATTACTACCATTTCATTGTGTTAGTGATCAGCTGAGTTGGATCATTTGATAAGTGACGAAACTTAAATAATTCATGATTGCATCTTTACCATTTCACTGTGTTAAGTAGTTGCTCAAGTAGTGCCTGCCGATCGGCGCATGCTTGCCGAACCCTAAGTTCTTATTTTACCTACACATAAATAAGTACATGCTTCAAATCCTGAGGCGAATCTTGCATTTGTTGGTTGAAGAAAAACAGAATAATTGAGTTGTGTCTCAAAGTAACTTCTTAATTTTGTTTACTAAAGCAGCAAACAATTACTTAATTAAGATGAATGTTCACAATAATAGATAGTTTTCAATTCCTTCAGCTACATCACTTGAATGATAGATTGTTTTGTTGAATCAAATAAAATTGCTGTAATTAGCTTAAAAAAGCATCTTAAAATTCCATTTGAAAATTAATCGCAGCGAAAGTTAAAAAAAAAATGCAGACATGAATTACTCATTCTGTGCAAATTGGTAGCAGATTAATTTTTATTTCATTGCGGCTTAATTTACAAAATCGCTCTAAGTATAAATTAATAACATTTACCAAAGTGCACACTTTTTATTCGGATTCATGAAACTTCCCGCTGGACAATTCCAAGCTTTCGCGAATTCCGGCAAATTACTCAGCGATCCAATCACTCTATAGCGATTCAGTGTGTGAACATCGGTCTCGACTTTATTTTTCATCCGTAGCGGTCTTTCAACGCTGCAAAATGTTTGCGCAAAACTCAAATAAAACGTTTTTTCATTTGAATATTTTTCCAGTCCAATGGGACTTTGACGCAATTTTTGATGTTTCAATGAATAGTTTCTGAGCGCATTTAATGCCAACTTAACTCCTCCGCAATCTAAGCGAGAAAGAGATAGAACTTTGTAATCTTGTGGAGGAATAGTCAAAAATTTTGAAATTACCAGCAATGTCTTCCTTTTGTGTTAAATTTCCGTTCAAATAAAATGCATCGACCTTTAAGTATTTCTCAATCTCCGGCACACGATAATTATTGTACTGATTAACAATGCACTGAACTCGTTCTTTGTAGATTCGCGTCGACTGTTCTGACCACGAATCAATGCTCGATGCCAAATCATCAAATGCATGAGTAATTTCATGGCCAATGATACTTCCAATGGCTCCATAGTTAAATTGTACAGGACGATCCTTGTCGAAATTCGGGAATTGTAAAATAGCAGCGGGAAATTCTGATGAATCAAAATTAGTTTAAAATTTCTGAATTTATTTTTGAACTTGACTCACGAATGCTGTTGTCCTTGGAGTTATAAAACGCATTGACTGTTGCTGGCTTTGAGCTTTAAAAATTAAAGAAAGAGAAGTCGAAGCCAGGTCAATTAGCTTTCTTAATCCGACTATAATTAGCAACACACTCACTACTTCGTCCAGTCGGCCACCTTCTCTGATCGTTTTAAATGAAGGCGAGAGAATTCACGATCTGTGGCTAAAATCTTGAATGAAAGACCCATTTCAAGGAAATTGTCTTCAGGCCATCGCTCGTAATCATCGTAATAATTGTCGGCTTCTGGTCGTCGCAAATTTTCATGGTAACCGATAAATTTCAGCATACGACTTGTTGTGTTCAAAGCTTTGCTTTTTGTTTCTTCATCCATCCAATCGGAGCTTCTAATCGTTTTACGATATTCTTCTAAAATATTCTGTACCATTTCCTCCGCTGCTTTCTTATCATCCTTAGAGAAATATTGACTAATGTATAGTGAACCAACAGCGACTGGTGTAACATCAGCAACAATATTAGCACAAAGTTTCCATCTTTGCTCTTGATCTTCCTTGCCAAACGCACTTTTCTCAAATGCTAAAACAATACTACGAATATCTTCATTAAAGTAATAAAGAGAAGCTTGAATTACTCGCCATCCGACGTAATTGGCGATCGTTCGTTTTGGGGTGAAATTCAGAAAATTGTAATACACCAAATTGAAATCATCAGAAACATTTTCATTCTCCTTCGAATTATCTTCAAGAATGCTTGGCGCAAAAATCTCCATCCAGAGAACTAATTTATGCAGCTTTTGTAGCCCAACAATAACATTTCTCTTATCAATTTTTATCTTCTTGAAGATCTTAATTTTCTTGAAATTCTGAGAATTTTTTCGATTATTTTTAGTAATTTATGACCAACTTATGACCATGAATATTAGGAATTTGACAATTTGACTTACATCATCCAGCCGCTTTTCAAACTCGATCAAATCATCGATGTCTTGCGTGAGTAGATCATCATCAGATGCATTCAATGTGATCGCGATTTTTCTCATCAAAATCTTCAAGCTGCTTTCGATTCGCGTCAAATCATTTGTTTCCGCAAAATTCCTAATGATTTCGTTATCCTTCGGATCTTTTGGCTTGTTAAAAATGCTATTCGTTCGTTTTGTAATTGTTTTCCGCAATTTCAAAATTGATGTTTCCCAATCCCAAGAATTTTCATCCCACGATATTCCTTCTGCCAACGGCCATCCTCCGATGCTATTTAGCAACTTTTTAATCGGTACAATTCCAAGCTTATTGATCGTTTCTAAGAAATTAAGTTTCAAAATAATTATGGAAATTTTAATCAGTTTGATAAAATCTCACCATAATTCATGCAACTTCTAAAGAATGATTTACTTATTTTGTGATTTTCTGGTTCGCGATCTTCCGCTGGCGCAGTTAAAAGTGTTAACAGAAATTCTATTAATTTATCAGTCATCAAAGCTGTCGTATCGACTGTTGTTTTCTCATCTGGTGTGTGCACCTAAAACTCAAGGGTTCTAAAAACTGATCACAAGAACTTTTTTTAACTTTGAACCTCTTCAGCAAATGATCCGCATGCGAACGTATAAAAATCATCACATGGATCAATTTCCGGGTTTATTCTCTCGATGACCGATGCAGCAGAGCGTACACACGGTATTGTAGAACAGCGATCGTCATATTGCGCCAAAATATAATTTATAATGCAAAAAATCTCTACAGTCCTAAATATCATCCGCATTCTCTGAACTCAGTTAGTAAACTGAGATACGTATAGGTGAATAGATTTTGTTAATATTTTAATCACTAAAGCATTGATTGAATTAAGTAACTAACCGGTAGCTCTGAAAGTCAACTTACTTAATTATCATAACATGTTTCAACATGAAATAAAAAAAAATAAGTTGCCAAAATAAACTGGTTTGTTTCAAAAGATTTATGTGTGTGATTATTTTTTTTTATCAGCGGAAGTTGAAGCGAAAAAGCTTAGAAGAATTTAAACTATGTACATAAATACTTTGGGAGGAATCCTTGGAGTTGGAGAAATGCATCAAAATGCATCGTTTGAAATGTATTTATTTTTTTTTTTATCGTATAGTTAACGGATTCGGTTCGGTCTCCTAAAACTGAACTCACCCGTTAAAGCACTGCTACGCTTGAACGCCTACTTTTTAATTCGTATGTAAACGTTTTATTTCAGACCTTCAACTCTTCAACTGCAAAGCATTTTGATTAACTTTTTAATGATTCATATAAATTCACGTTCATTCTAACAACGAAAAATGTATCAAACTGAGCTGTTGCATCTTCCCGAAGAGATATTGATGGAGATTCTATCTTTTGTTCCGCGTAAAACGGCTTGCCTGCTTTCATGCAAAAAATTAAAGAAAATCTGTGAAGGATTCAAGAATTTCACGCTATTCATCAATAATGATAAGGTGAGTTTTACTGACTTGATAATGCATCGTCTTTGATATTTAATAATCAATTACAGCTCCCCTTGTTGGATCAGAAAGAAGTAAAAGGGCTCGCTAATGCCCTCAATCAGACTCAACGTCACTTCCGGAAGCTTGTACTTAACAACGTTAAATCACCTGATGCGATCATATTCAAAATATTTGTAAATGCTATAAACAGGTTTGGTTCACAAATTGCAGAGCTCGAAGTAAATTCCTGCATCATTCGAACGCGCGATCTTTATCAAGTTCTGATGTTAATGCCAAATTTGGAGAAAATTCACCTTTCGAACCTTCAAGGATTATCGACACATGACTTTAGAGTTTCTTGGGCGAATATCATAGAAATGCCAAAACTGAGAGAAATGAAGCTGGACTGTGATTTCACGATGCAACAGCTCTTCAAACGATTATCATGCAATAAGCTGGAAACCTTTGGAAGTTATTTTTACTCAGATATGTATCAAATTATGAAGACTGGAACAAATAATCTACGCACGATTAAATCGCTGTCTATTGAAATGCCTTTTAAAGGTCCAGTGCCATTGCCAATGGAAATCTTTCAGCTCCATCATTTGAAATTACAATATCGAAATAATAGCAAAAGAAAAGCGGACTTGAATCCATGGCTGATATGTTTACTATCATCACAACTAGACTTGAGAAGTCTAGTCATTGTAAATCATTGCATAGCATTCAATGTTCTTAAACAAATCACAATGCTAAGGCATCTGGAGAGTCTTGAAATTGACATTGATAATATTCCATGTTATCAATTAGAAGTTCTGAGCACAATGATTAATCTGAAGTCTCTTCACGTGAACTTGAAGAGAGAAGATTTTGGTCCTGAGATTTTGAATGTTCTGAGTCGAAACCATATGCCAAATCTTGAGAGGTTGGGATTTTTCGCTCATGAAGTTTCGTGTGATGCGCTCAACGACTTCGGCAAAAATCTTCCAAATTTAACATCGCTATCTATCGATGTTGAACGAGCACCATCAGTTATATTTAAGATTATCACTTGGAGATTTCTAAAGCTGAAAAGTCTTTCACTGTGGAATCGATCTCTTCCTGTTAGCCTTGGTTATCATTTGCTGAAGAACGAAGATATAAAAGAGCTTAGACTGCACGGAAAATATTCATTCGACGATGATGGCTTCCAAAGATTCCTCTCAGCGTTTCCCAATGTTGAAAAATTTGAACTTTGCGTAAGCGAGATAGGTTACGCAAATTTTGTATCCATTATGATGTTAAAAACGCTTAGAAATCTGCATCTCGGAAGTGGAGTATATCGGCCTCGTCTTCTTGATGTGCTTAGTTTGATGATTCTGCGACCAAAGCTGGAAGAAATCAAAATTGATGATGAAAAAGGGCGATCACTATCATTTTCATCTGACATCATTGGGAATCTCAAGATTATTGATCGGAAATCGCTGAAAATTATCAGAATATATTAAGTTACGAGAATAAACTTTTAGAAATAGATTCTTATTGAGCTTTCTGGAAAATAAAACTTTGATAAACGCAACAAATTTACGCTAACCTGCTTCTAAATATTGTTATTTCAAATAATGCAATAACTTACTGTGCGAGCCTATTAAAAAGTGTTTTACGAGCAATTTTCATGCGTTTCTTATTTTGCGTGATCAAATTTGAATGTGACCTTACTTTCTCTTTTCGAGGTCAAAGAACTAGAGGACCTTCATGTACTCTAAATGACTCACAGCCACAATGAGAGTGCTTTTTGTTCAAATCATTTCGAATCTGATCGGACTATCGGCACATGTTATCCAATGAGCCTTCCAAAATATTTAACAAAAACTCGCACGCATTGTTTCTTGTTTCATACTAATAACGCGCTAATTTTTATGTGATCAACTTGTCTAGTGTAAGCAAACATGAGTGAGCGTTCCCCTTTCAATAGTCCTGCTGGCTAAATTAGTTGACATGCTGAATGAGAAAAAAAAGATAAATTCCTAATTGTCTACCCTAAAAAATTTATTTCAAGAATATTTGCTTGGGTGTTGCTCGCAATTTTTATGTTGGATATCTATTTCTTTCTGTTCGGCATACTTTTTATTAATAAGTGTTTTGCTAAGTAGTTTTATTTAATAATTCATAAAAATTCAAATCTATGTCATTTTCGCAATATGATATGAAGGTTACGCAATCTTTGATAAGAGCAATGCATTTTTCTGCAATCGAGTTCAATGCATAAAATGTTGCACAAGCCTTGTGGTTTGAAATTGATTGAATTATTGCTTTTATGATTAAAATCCACTTGCCCTTTAAAAAAAGTTCCAGTTAATCGGTGACAAGCGAACAAAATTCTCTAAACTTCATTTACAGATTGAAAAAAAAGTGTGAAACTTGTTTCTCAAATGAAAGTCAGGTGGCAAGAAAAAGAACAATTTAAAAATCAAATTTACAATTTGAACAATTAAAAATTTCATTGAATGAAAATAAACAATTCAATATTGAAATCAGCATGACACCAGTCATTCTTCAATCTGCGAAACCATCTCACACATGCTGTTAATGCTACAATTCAAGTGTTTGGCCTTCTCATTGCAATGTGATTCCATTACAAAATTCTCGATGATTGCCGCACAATGGATTTAAATGGCATTTAATTGTCGGTTGGTCGGTCGATGGCAAGAAATATGAAACGCTCCGCTCCGATGGTGTCAGCAATCAGTAAAAAAAATGCTTTGTCGGTTTTTTTATGTTACCTTTGCAACATGAAGCAAATCTGGAAGTTTATCGAGAACGTCCTTGAACCACATTTTGTGCCACATCGATTTGAGTACTTCGAAGCTTTGTGGCTTTTCAGAAACATAAATCATAATTTACATGGATCACTTTCAACACAAAGAAATATTTTTCTGTTGTTTTGGAAGTGAACTTGGTTAACACCAAATTCGTTGCGTTCAATTGCTGCAGGAATTTATTTTCAAGCGGCTTTTTTCTTTTGATTGCTTCTTGTGATCGACATTTATGAGTTCCAATAAGTTTTGATTTTTATTAATGGCACGGAAAATCAATTAACGTCGGTGACCGTTCGCCGGACATCAGATTCAGATGTGTCACATCAACCAAATACACGCGCCAATTATCATGCATAAAAGTTTGACATTCAATGCCCAAAAATAAAGAAAAAATAAATATTTTACTTAAAACAATTCGACAAGTTCAAATTGGAAATGTTTTCACTGCAAGAGCTTGACGTGATTTAGATATGTAATAAAAAATCCATTAAAAGTGATCAAGGACATAGCTCACAATTCGATATTGAAATAATATTTTTAGTTCTATGCAAGCAGATCGCTCGAAATGCTTTATGATGAATCCTCAGATTCGTTTGCTTGATAAATAATTAAATATTCGAAGAATTCAAAGATGTTCAGTTCATTGACATTTCATTTGAGTATTTTTATTCATCTGCTATCTGCTGTTGACATTTTAATGAAAAGTTTTTACATTGTTGATTATGATTTTGGATACAGCTCGTTACAAAGAAAGCGACTTCGTTTTATGCAAAAAAAAATTACGCATTCGATAATCCAATTAATTTTCATACTCCAACCAGCATTGGCAAAATGTTGATTTACTGCAGCGATGTTCATGCGAAGGTTGTTTGCGAATCGTGCGATATATTTATCAACAAAATGACTCGCAGTGGCGAATCTTATTTAGTCGATCAATGCTACAATTGAGCATAGCACAAGAAATTTCATGACTTTTATTTATATAAACTTTCAAACAAATTTTTTTTTAAACTTTATTTAATGATTATGACTCATGCATCAACAATTTTGCATGTTCAGTGGTCGAAGTTCCTTTACGAAAGCATAATTCGAAACTTGAAATAAATTCAACTGCGGCGAGTCTTGAAATGACATTGAGAAATATTTCGCGAGAGTAAAGTCGACTTTATGTTTCACTACCTAACTGTCGTGGAATACAACATATTCTAGAAATTTTTTTTAGAGCAGAATTATGATCCTCAAAGCTGAATTCCGCATTTACGCCGCAAAATATTATCAACAATAAAAAAAAAATCAAATCCAAGGGAACAAACAAATTTGATCAGCAAATAGCAAAAAAATTGTTTAGACTTCAATTAAGCAAATAAAAAACTTTTCAATCAATTGCGACTTGCGACCTTCATTGAAGCTTTTGATTGCATGAAAACAACAAACTTATTTTATAAATTGAATTCAAAACTTTTGTTATGCAGGTAGAAGAGATTTTTTTTTATTTTAACACAAAATTTGAACGTCTTTACAGAGTCTTTTTTGTTGCATTTTATTTTCTTTAAAGAAGATTTTAAACGAATTACTTCCCGCATAGTTTGGTTACTTTTTTTTTACAGAATGAATTTTGATGTTTTATTTTTTGCATTGCATTGAAACATTCGAAAACATTCAACAATGAAATTTTGAAAAAATGAAATGTATTATTTGAAGTAAGACAATTTCATGTTTTTCCTAGAGAATAGCAAAGAGCCACTAACACTAACAAAAAAAAAAGCTTTCATTACAAATCGTGGAGACTTTTCTTGCTCTCAAGTTTTTCTCTTTTCCATTGAAAAAAAAAATCTCAAAATCATGTATTTTGGAATCCATTGCTCAATTGCTAACATTTTTTGGTTTTGATAAATTATCAGTAGATTATGATCGGTGCCGACACAAGAAAAATCTGCCGACATCAAGAAAGAAATTTAAAAATTAAAGCCAACAAACAATTAAGCTGGGCATGAAAATATTTTATTGTGCTTCAGTGAAAAAAATTAATAAATTTATTGAAATCATTTTATTTTTTTGCTATTCAAGTGAGAGGAAAATCAGTTTTTTGTTATTTTTGGATAATTAATACTCCTTTAAATCTATTTCACTTTCGGTTAACGAGAAAGCTGCTCAAGATCATTTTTGTTTAATTGATTTCTCTGGATTTTATTTAACATTTGATTTTTTTTTATTTTCGAAAAATTAAAAGGATGATAAATGAATTTGACAACGTCCATAAATGGTATCATTTTTCCTGGTCCATTTTGAAGATTACCAAAAATATCGAGTCTGTTCAGAATTGGAGAATTATTAGTCAATAGTCAACATTGCATTGTATCAGTTGTCATTGCAGTGTTCATCACATGACTTCACTGCTTCTCTACATTGCCGACAAAGTAAATTTGTCCAATTCTAATTTCATCAAATAATCAAACAAGAAATGAACAAAAATCAACAATAACCATCTACTAATGTTTATAAATCTGTTTACTTTCGACACGTTCCATGCACACTTTGAGCTTGTAAAATTGAGCGAATCGGGCCTAAATTGAGCTGCTGTCGATCTCAAAATAAAACTGAAGTGAGCAAACAAATTTAACTCACGCTATGCATAAAGCATCAAATTGCATCAATATTCGTGGCTCGTTTGATCTGTAAATAAAGTGCAAAAGTCAAATCTGGTCAAATAAAATAATAAAAAAAAATCGTGACAACTTTAAATGAAAAAGCTCAAAAAAAGTCTTAAGAAAAAAAAAAAATTAATTGAATTTTGATGACAATAAAAAATTAGACTTTTGTTGTTCATTGATGCAAATTTCGCGGCGAGTTCCTTTGAATTAGTAACTTTTGTGAATCTCACGAAAATGGGAATTGCGCAAGTGAACCTACGAAATTTGAACGCGTAACCCATTTGAAAGCAAATTTAAAGCTCGCATAATTTTATCTACTTAGTCAAATTTGAATTTATAAATTATTAGAAAGATGCAAATCAATGAAATTGACTTTAACTATTCATGAAACGAAAATGTTATCAGCTATTTTTCAGTCATCAAAAACCTTCAGAGAATTGTGCAACGTTCTAGAAGCAAAAGTCGCTCACGATCTGATCTCATTTGGCGATATACTTGAAAGCCCACTTTTTGAATTTGAAACCACACCTAAGCAGAAAAAATAATTTGCAAAATCTCGAATAGAGAAACATTAAGAACTTGAGTTACCCGATATAAAGAGCAAGCAAATTATTAAATGTTTTATTGGTTTAATTACATTAACAAGCTAAACGAGACACTTCTACCTGAATGCGTTAATCAATACATTCACATTTTACTGTCTTTATGTACTCAAACAAGCAATCGAGTGATTTTGTTCCAATTGCAGTTCGCCAACGAAAAAAAAAGTTGAAATAATTTGTTGCTACCTAGTCAAGTTATTACTTCTGCGCTCACAAGCTTGCAAGCGTGTAACTGGTTTTTAAGAAACCATTAAGGAGTAGTAAAAAAAATCTGAATTACATTCAAGGTCGTTTTGAGACTGTCGCTCGAGATTTTTTTCTTTTAAAAAGGTCTTGGCAGTGCGCAACTTTGTTCGTCTGGCTTATCTTTCTGGTTTTAACTTCCAGACTGTATGTGACTTAATCCATTTTCTGTCTTATAAAAATTGTTCATTTGTCATTGAAATTAATTTTGTTGCGATTCAGCTGACAATTTTCTAGATCCTGAACCAATTTCCGTCATTAGCATTAGCTAAAGCTGCACATTAACTGTAGATTGATTTTAATTGCTACTTTTGAGACAATTTTTCCTCACGGCAGAAAACAAGTAAAAAGTTAATGACAAGGGCAATGCTACAGATTTTGACCTCCCTCGGGGATCATGTGGACCTGAAAAATAATTCATAGTGAAATTGTCAATGAAATGAATTGCAGACTTAAAGAATTTGCGTCATTTAAACATGTTTTCAAATTGCATGTGACGCCAAGAAACGGGTAAAATTTTCTAAAACCGCTTTTAGATGCAATTTCTCAATGAAGTTTCTTAATTTAATCTGGGTTACAGATCGGTGATGAAAGTGAAACTTCTTCTTTTTATTATCTGATGGACATTTTCATGTGTTTTTACTGCAAGCAGAAGAAGAAGATTCACTAAAAAAAACTTGAGAAAAACTTTTAACTTTTAATTGCTTCAAATTTCTTCTTATTTTTACTTTCTTTGTGGGCAATTTAGAATATAACAACCACAATGTCATTACGTTGCGTGAGACGAGTGTGAATATTTTCACAATCATAAGAGCTGTCGACCGTTAATCACTTTCCATCTCTCTCGATTGGTGACTTTAGCTATAAACTCGTTTGCTCTTTTGTCACAACGACGATGAGAGTGAAATTGAAAACGTTAACGAAGGTCAAGAAACTTTTTTTTTTTGTACAACGATTGTCATGAGATGAATAATTTAGGAATGAAATTGTCAAATAATGACCAATAAGACCACCCAGAAATTTAAATTTAATATGCAGTCGCATGAGTGAGCACTGACTGTACCAAATTTACTGTTCTATGATCATAAAGATAAAAGAAAAAGACTTTTCAATTAATTTTCACTTTGCGCAATCTTTTTTTCTCTGCATTTCCTTAATTTGTGCACATCAAGCAAACAAAAGGTTAATCATCCAATTTCATGCTTCATTGCACTTGAGACATTTTCATGATTGAAAAAGTAATTTTTTCAGTAATTTTTTCAGTGTCGTGAGATCAAAAGAGACTGCGATTATGCTCGCAATTAACGTTTTTTTACTATCGCTTTTCTTCAAACAATTTGAAAAGTGAAATTAGCAACAAAAAAAAAATCACAGGCATGGATATAAAAAAAAGAAAGAAAACTAATAAACTTATGGTAAGAAGTTCACGAATCTTAAACTTGACGATCATTAGATCGGCTGATAAATACTTTCAATGAGTACTTCTCAAAGTAACTTACTTAAATTGTTGTCTTTTATTCCTTTAGTTTAGATAGAGGTCAAGCTACCATTTTAGCTTTACTCTCAGCGATAGTCAATGGAAAATTTTTCGACGAATTTTGTTAAAAATCACCATTAGAAATACTTTGTTCTTCTCATGATGTTTTGCTGGATTCACTACGTTCACGTGGAAACGATTTCACTCGATTATCATTTTCTGTTTGTCGGATAATTGAAGTGCGGCTGTATTGAAACTTGTCTTTTTTTGCTCCAGTTTTTCAATTTAGTTTCGTGATCGCTTCCAAATCGTGACTGTGATGTAAGGTGCCTAAAGGCCTTTGAATCTGTTTTTATGAACGACATGAAATTTTAATGATGTTTTTGCCTATTGATACACATAAGACTCCATAGACCGGTCCGATTTTTGAACTGCGCGCGAGCCGAACTAGGTAAAAACCAAAGAAGTTTTGTATGCAAAAACTTTAAATGAAGCGTGTTCAACTCACACGGAAACAACCTTCAAATTGCATGTTAAATTTATTTAAAGTTCAATCGCTGAATGACAATTAAATTCGAGAAGCTTTTAAACGAATTAGAAAATATGTGAAATTTATGGCGGAATTTCCGAATTTACATTCATCAACTCAAATATGATTAGAAGCATTCACTACGATACAAGAAAAACCACAAAATATTGCATAATAAAAATTGCAGTTTCCAGTTCAACAGAAAATGAGCAAAAAAACAAAATTGCGAAATTTCAATAAAATGATTGAATAACTTGATGCTAGCGATGCTACTTGAGCTGATCTCGAAGGCATTAATCGGTATTTGACCTCGACTAAACATTCCATGAACAAAACATAACAATGCTTTACGTGTCACATGCCTTAAAGTGTGTTAGTGATGATTGTTAATTGAATTAATTACAAGTTCATCGCAGTAATTTAAAGTTTGTTTGTATCCAATTTGTATGACTTCCGTTATGAGTTTCGTCGCACTTATTGCATTCAAATATATTTACCAGATTAGCTTTATAAGCTGCTAAAGGAAAATTAAAGTATTATCAAAGCCGATTGGCGGTGATTAGTGGCAAATGTAAAGATCATCAAGCGACACTTGATTTCCATTTTGACGTTTAAATTTTCTGCGTTTCATTGCGTGAGTTCATTTGTAGGTCTGCTCGTGGCCACTTCACCATTGTTCATTGGATCATTGAGCACCAACAAAAATTTTAAATTCAATTCGTTTATAGTTAACTGAGTAGAAAGAAGGTCGTTGATTGGATCCATTCAGAAGATGGAATTTTTGTGGTTGATGATGATGGAGATCAAGTTTCCGTGCATGTGCTCATGCGCTGTTTCAGATTTGAACCAATTAACGGCACATTTACAAATCGAAATATAATTCCCCTGATACATCCTAAGTGGAATTTTATTAACTTGCTCCAGGTCGCGATAGATTTTATTGACATTTATTTGAGTGGAATCTCATCACAAAAGCTTTTTATTGAACAGCTATTCGTGTCCATCAATATTATACACAGCCTTTCTTCGTTCCACTTGATGGGGGTTTTTTTTTCGATAGGTGCTGCTTAATATTCAACAACATTCATCATCATAAACTGAACACAGATATTTGACGTATTCGAAGAAGATTGACTGTCTATTGCACAAATTTTGAAGACTGAAATAAAATTTTCAAATCTCATGGAACCTTATAAATTTTCTTGCGCTGAATTCCGCCCACAATTTTTCAGTTCAATGAACAATGCGTTAATTATTGCTCCATGCTCATGATTGCACCACAAATTCCGTCAGGTTCATGTCGACATTACCTTTTCTTTGTCCAGTCGGTGAAGCACAAAAAACATCGGACAGACACAGCGTCTGCTGACATTAAAAAAAATTACAACAGAGATTTTTTGCTGTCCATCCGAACCTAGTTCATGCGATGAAAAAAAAAAAAAATAATAAAAATATTTTAACTTGCTCATTTTGGGAATGTCTGAATTGAGTGAATTCCATAAATAGATATCAAGTTGCGTTTTATTAGGTGTTTCCTTGCGTGCAATGAACGATGAACCTGCGGCAGCATAAAAAATGAATATCACAAATTTGAATATTTCTCTAATGAACGTCTTTATAAAATTATTGTATATCAAAGACGAACATCGATAAAGAGAAACAATAAAAAAAAACAGTGCCATCGAATTTAAAATAAAATATATTTTAGTGTCTTTGGAATATCACTTCAGATACGCTGAGTAAACAGGTGGTAGACTGAAGTTATCGATATCGTTATTAAATTTAATTAACGAAAAAATTATCAAGCGTTTGAACAATAAAAAGTTGTTCAATGTCAAGTGACATCGTCAAAGTAACAAACACAGATTTACCGTCTGTGTCCAAATTAAATTGTTAGCTCATTTTAAGACATCTTTCCATAAAATCATCTCGCATTTGTTGAGCCATCAATTTAAAAATAACATAAAGCTTCACGCTCTAATCGGGCGAAATTTGTTGACCTTTCTGGAAACTAAATTTTGTCAATTAACTTTGATGGAATTTTTTGTTCGCTCTCAAATTCGTCAGCAGACTAATTTATAGTGTATAATATTAAACCCATAAATTTAATAGACATCATGCTATTTCGATTCCCACACTGATTCATGTAAATTTATTTCGTCGCTAAATTACTTGTTTAAGTTGTAATAATAGCCTAAAATACAAACCAAGGAATAGATATTTAACTTACAAATAAGTGTTCCTAAGTTCAAATTATTTGCATGTTTTATCATCATGTGATTTTGTTTATGCCACGGGCGCGATCAATTTTGATATGATGATAAATTACTCGATTGTTGAACTTTTATGATCGCAAATCAATATCTGCAAAATAATTTCGATTTTATGTTATGCTCTTAAATGATGATCAAAATCCAAATAAGGAATATCGTCGCCTTTATTAGTTAAGTAAATAATTGCAAATTATCAATTAATCACTGATTCAAATACCATTTCACTCTTATATGGTTTTTCGGGATTTTTATTGTTTCCGATTTTAATTTTAAAATTTTTAACAAACATTAATTTCGCAGCAGGTGACGAAAAACATGTTTCCAGGTTCATTCAATTTATGAAAATTATTTGATATCAATTTCATCAAATCTCAAATCAAAATTTCACTTTCGATTTCAAGAAGCGAATCGAAAAATAATTAAAAAGAAAAATATCAGCAGCAAAAATCTTGAAATGGATACAATTGTATGTTTGATGTCTGGTGATTGCTGGCATTTCTCCATTGTTGAATCAAGTTTCTTCTTTTCACCTTTCGCGCATATTTTTTTGAAATGTTTTGATGACGGTAAATAATTTGATCTTCGATTGCAACGATCGTCGAAATGATATTTGTATGGATGCCAACAATGTAATTTTTTATGTTCGTTATTTTTAATTACTGGTGATATCAATTAATCACTCTTTTAATCGCAATGGGTGGTCACAGATAAAAAAAAACTGAAACAACAAACAAACAAATTCTATGAGTAGAGCCTCAAAAGTGCATTGATCTTCTTTCTGTTCTTGATGTTTTAATGACTCTGTCAGAAACTTGATGTCTCAATGCTGAATGGTTAATTGCAACATGCTGGAAGCAGAGAAATTGCAAAATAATTCGCGAAATAATGATATTAAATCAACCGCCTGTCATGCAATATCGCACAATCATAAATTATCCTTGGTAAGCGAACTGCAAACAACAAAGAACGTGGCGGCAGCTCGCGGTCAAATGCAATTTATTGACTCATTCAGAATACAAACAGCAGTTCGAATTCAGTGCATCAGCCATGAACTAAATTCAGACCACGAATTCATTCCATCTTTCAAATTGGAATCCCATCAAAGAAAATCAACTTCCGTTTTTATTTTTCTTTCTTTACTTTGCTCATCTTATGGAACCTAATTGAATATTCCGAAGACTTCAGTTCCGTGATAGTTCATCAATTACTTCTTTTACGGATATTCAATGTTCATTCATAACTTTTTTTTTGATTTTTAATCAATTAAATTCGATCCATCGTGATCCGACGTGAAGTGACTGTCTGATGATCAATCGAGCGACTGATCGGGTTCAATTGGTTTCAATTAAATCGCGCAGTAGCTTACAATAGATTCTTCTTAATTGATGATGATCAATTTCACGACTAAAATGATTTCTGCAAACGTTTTCCGTTCACGATTACATCAATTTGCTCCAATTTCTTGGGAATATTTTGTGCAATTTTTTTTGAGTTTTACTCTGCCAATTTTTGTTATAGTGCGCTTCATTTGATGAGCCTGAGAATCATGTTCGTTTTCAGTGATGACGCAACTTGTGCAGTTGAGAAAAGTGCAAAAAAGAATTGCGCAACAAAATGGATCAAACCCCGAATGTGAAATTGCTTACAGCAATTCCCACGCAAATATTGGAAGCATTCGATAAGTTGGAAGGAAAAACAAAATGCAAAACAATGATGAAACCACGCAATGAAATTATCGATAATGGATTTCGGTTGCTCAGTAAAAATATTTTTCCTGTTATTGCAAATGACCTTTGTGATGTAAAAATTGTGCAATCGACATTTATTGTTCAATCTGAATGCCTTTCAATTCCATCTCACATGTGCATATCAGTCATTGGATGAATAGTTTTAAAAGATAAAACTGCAATGGACATAATTCATTGTTGTTGGTCAACGGCATCAGAATTTGCGGTGACGACAACAAGAGCAATAATCGTAAATAATTTTAATTGTTGGTTCATTATTTTTATTGAATTTTTATTGTGTTGCATTTACTCTGCACAGCGATTTGTGTCTTGCGGGCACTCTTATATGCTTCACACTTTTATTCTCATCAATTTACGAACAAAAAAGAAATTTTATGCAATTTTTACATTTTTTACAACAAAAGCAATGAAAAAAGTCGAGCAAATGCAACAATTTTAAATGCATTTGTGCAATGTACGCGAGAGTTACAGAGATTATTACATAACGAAACATAAATCAATGAACATAAATTCTATAGCGGCATTGCAGCGCCATGAATGAATGATACACAAAATTCAATGCGGGAATTTAGCTTGTAATTTTGAACCAATTTTTGCTACGTTTTTTCGCCTTTAAATTAAACAGCAAAAAACATAAAACTTTCACTTTGCTCGACTTTTTTGCGATACTTGTAAGATTCGGCTTTTAAATGATCAAACAAGCAAAAAGATTTAAAAAAAAGTCGCTTAATAAAAATGTTATTAAGTGCTGCCGAAGAATTTATTTGGAGCGAATCCAACTGATGACAAAATATTGCGCAGATTTAAGAGCTAGTATAAAAATGCATCTCAAAAAATAAAAATAAAATATTATTATGCAATCAAACATCTACATGTTCCAGTTTTCTGATTTATGAGCACAAAAATAAAAAAAAATCAATTTAGATTGTGTAAAAGAAAGACACCTTTAATAACTTTTAATACTTTTTTAATTCCATTTTGTGATGGATGATTACGCATTTTTATTTATCTGCGGTCAAGTGATGGTCAATTGCGATCTTTTGCTAGGTAGAGTTCGGAAAAAGTCAAGTTAATTTCGAAATAAAGAGCTCAGCAATGGTTTTTTAATATTTTCTCGAAGTTTGGAATTTCTTTGATGGAAAAGTATTTATGGAATTCCATCAAACGTCCTTCAATGTTTTCAACATCACGTGCATTTGCACAAACCCCATGAATCAAACATTTGTGGTACTCAACAAATTCATCATTGCAAGGTTTTTCAGTGCGACAGCGAAAGATATGCTTTTTTTTATGAAATTTCGGGCCGCAAAAAAGCGTAATGCCGCTACTCATTTACTTTTGTTTGCTCCATTCATGTCTCAATGTTGATGTTATGAACAATGTGTAGTTCATTTATCAATCAAAAATATTTGTTACAAATCTTGTCAAAACGACTTACTTATTATTTGTATCAATCGATTTTATTTATGGTCAATAAATTATAAATTGGATGTTAACCAGAAAATAAAGAAGCTGGAGCTATGTGACATGTCACATGTGACACACTGGTGTGACAATGCGACACTTTGTGATGCTTTTATTTTTTTTAACAAAATTAATCCTATTCAAACTGGTGCGGTTGCATTTATTTTGTCGAGAGTCTCATTAAGAAAGTTTAAATACAACTGAACATGGAAATCATTAATTAGCCACGACGGAATGTTGCAGTTTTGTCCATTTTCGTTGAGCACCCGTCGATGATCCAAAAGAAAATTTAGTTTATTCAATTAATTAGCAAGCGTTTTGTGACCAGTTTTCAGATACTGACGGTGAAGTGGTCGACTCATTTCGAATGCTTGACTCATTGCATAATTACGTCCAGCGAACTTTACCGAAGAGTTGAATTTTATGGCTTTTACTCTGAATTATGTTGAGCGGTTTAATTAACTTGAAAGCTAATTAAAATATCAATGAATGAATTTACATCGCTCGCGTGTCCATCAACAATGTTGTTGTCGATCAATCAATTATTTGATCCGTTAAAGAACTTTTGTTTGCGACTTTCTACATTCGAAATTGAGAAAAAGAAAGTCGATTGAACATTTGACATTGTTCATTTGCAACAACAGAAAATGTTCATAAATTGGATCACATTGACATAGAGTTGTATATCAGATTGCATATACTGTATAAAAATCGTGATTCAGATACAATCGTTTAAGATCTGAATCTGATTTTTTTAACATAAAATTTAAAGTTATGTATCACAATTGTCATTGGACAGTTCGCGAGTTCGCCAGTTTACCAGAAATGACCAAAGAAACACTGAGTAGCGCCGTAGATTATCTATCTTTAAATGCAAAATCTGAGAGCTGTCTAAAACTTGCACATGAATTTGATATCAATATTGTGATTAAAAAATGTGCAACGTATTTCAAAAGTGGCAAAACGTGATCAATTTCAGCTGCACCAACATCTCACTGTAGTGAGATAATTTACTATAATTAATGTTAAATACGTTTTTCAATGAATAATGCGCCACAAAACATAATTAGTCTGATTATGAAACTTATGCAGCAAGAAAAAAGTGTTGATTTCTGAACTTTCAATGAACCATTTGTCGTTTTTTTTCTGATATCGAATTTCCTGCCAGTTAAAATTCCATCAGAGCTATCCTTTCTGTACTTTTAAAGTAAAAAATTTATTTAATCGTTGGAATTTTGCCATAATTTTTACCGGTGCCGTTCGAAAATTTGTTCATTTTCAGAATGCCAAATTTCAATAAATTTTCTGGTGCGCAGTGCAACAGAATTTCATGAAATTAAAATTAATTGTCAAATAAATCTTTGTATGTCGCCAGACCAAAATGAGTTTGAAATTTTGTTCGAGCAAAAAAGTGTATTCACAAATAAATATGTTTAAGGTCTTAGCGTGTAAAATTTCAAATATCCTGAAATTATTTTGACTTTTGCATCGAAATCTCTGATGAAGACAATTCAAAAGTGATTAAATAATTCATAATTTTTCAAATTTCTAATGATTTATTTTTAGTCACACAATACAAATGACGACAAAGGAATTCGTATTTGCATCATGCACTTTTTAAATGTCGCTTAAATATATGCAGTTGGCAATAGAGTGACTATAAACTATTCAGATGCACTCCTTATTTCTCGCTTCGCCTTGCATTTTTGACATTGCTGATGCTCTGAAATATTGAGACGATCATAAATTATTTGCTGCTCACTGAAAATAATTAAAACATTTATTTTATTTCTCATCGCTCCACTATAATAAAAAACAATAAAAAATATGTCGAATGCAATAAATTCAATTTTGTAGTTTGAAGTGTTATATACTGAATTGAAGTTTCTTCTTTTTGTCTTTTGGTGAGAATTGCAAACATAAATTTCCGCGGCTCGTGCTTGCAATTATAATGAAAACACAAAGTCTCAGAAAACTCAATTCATTTCTTCACTACAATATTAGATGACATATTTTTTACTGCGCAATTTTAGGCACGAAATTATTTATCAAAAAACTGCAATTGATATGTCACTTTCAAGCTCAAACCTAAATCGCGCAATCTGGTTTTGTTGGGAATTCAAATTACGGCCAATAAAACATAAAAAAGAGCAACACGACTTTGCCAAGTTGCGCAAAGGAATTTTTGTTTAAGATTTATTGTGCAATTTTCAACAAATCTCGACTTTATTTGCTCAGCTCAGCAGGAGTTCACCTGTTTCAGTAAATTCAAATTGCTCTCGCGATTCAACTCAAATTCAGCTCAATTAATTTCTTTACTAATTTTAGTTTTTCTAAAATGGATTTTTCATGTTAAGTATAGCAATTTCTCTAAAGACTGCTCAAAGTATTTTTCATCATTAACATGAATATTTTTTATGGAACAAATCGAGCCGAGTTAATTTAAATTTCTGTCAACTCTGAAAAATCTCAATTAGGTTTTATTTAATGTGCACATTATGTAAGAATGCAGAAAGTAAAACAAGCAGTAAGATTCCGCACTTCAAGAAAGCAAGTTTTAGTTTGTTAAAAACCTGCAAATTTGGAATTAATTTCATGTTTGAATTATCAAGTTTAATTCAATTGATTCGGCAAATTATTGTTTTTCTTTTCGCTTTCTTTTGTATGTGTTTGCATAATTTTTTCATTGAATTTTACATACCAAGAGCGCAGAATGGCAAGAAATTTAATTAACAAAATTGAATACAAAAAAATAAGTTTCTTGTTTTGTTGTGCTTTTACTTGTCAATCGATTGGCATGATTTGATATTTTATTTGTGGGCGGCATTTCGAATAAAAAAAAAAAAAACATTAAAAAGTGTAAACAACTTTTGATTTTCATTTAAGATTTAAGAGTTGCTTTGCACGCAATCAAAATTGGCTCCCTTCAGTCTTATTTGAAGTGCTGCCTGCCAACCACTAATTACTAGATTTGTGACTGAATAAATCACAGCGTGGGATCAATAAATTACGTTTAGTTTCGAATTCGGTTCAGTAATAAATTTGACAGCAACGTACAAAAATTTGTTTCTAGTGAAATTTTGTCAGTTTTTTTAACACCTCTCCACGCACGAATCTCTCAACAAACAATTTAAAGTATTTAATTGTGCATCACATTCAATTGTATAACTGCCAGCAAATTCTCAGTGGAGTGATTGTCATGTTATGAATGAAGTCGTTAGTTGAACTGTTCGGTGTCAACTTACAGAAAATGTCGATCAAGTCAATTAATTTACAACGCAATTGCGAATTTTCTTGAGAGTTCACACAAAAATTGTCTTTGATTTTCTTTTGTTGATTGTTTGGATATACTTTCGCTTTCTGTTTACATTTATTTGAAGTTTTAGGCTGAAAACCCATTGAAGAAGTTCAGACACAAAAATTATTTGTCACTAAAGCACGTTTTGCAATTGCATACGAAAAATGTTTTTCTTAATGAAATTTCGCTTCAATCAAGAATCAAAAAAAATCATTTCCTTGATTTAATTTTGATTTATTTCATGAACGTCGCCAAAATAAATCGCAAAATGCATTTTAATCGAATCGAGGGAAAGTTTTTCAATTGCACGCGACTAAAAACTTAATTAAACTTAAACTTTTTATAGTCGAAACTTTTTTTTTGTGTAAAATTGTATGCAGTTGATCAAGGACGAATACAAATTGAATTTGAAACGGAAAATATGTAATTAAAACGGAAATTTCTTTTTAACGAACAACAAAAACAAAAGTTGCATAATTGACGTAAAACTGATTAAAATCTTGTAAACAAAAGTTCAACTGACAGCCGGTAATGGAATGAGACAAAAAAAAATTTCTTGAATCGATTATTGAGCGATCAATTCAAAGTCTTTGTGCAATTTTCGTGATTCAAATGATGAAAGCTTTTTAGAAATGATGAAAATCAATTTTCAATTAACGATTAAGCATCGATTAAGATCACAATTCATTGTTTTCTTTTGTTGATGATGCAACTGGATCAATGACGGAACGCATTTTTATTATATTGCACAACAAATATTTTCATTGTATTATTCGATTCGCTCGCGCCGTGATTACGATGGCAATTTTTAGTCGCATGCTGAAAGCCATTGAAAGCTAAAGTTGATCAGTAACTGATAACTTCATCAACATGAAGCTGCGTAAGTAAGAAAATACCGAAAGAGAAAGAATGATGAATAACAATAAAGATTAAAATGCCATCAAATTCAACGCTGACAAGGTTGCATAATTTAATCGAAAAAAGATTAATTTATCATAATTATGTTGTTTATGTTTCGTGCTTAACTCGCTTCACTTGAAATTCCTTGTTCGCCCTTTAACGCTTCAATCAATGATCGATTCTTAAACAGATTTTACCGAGGAGTGCAATTGCTATAAATCAAACGAAATAATTTCGAAAAATTAATTAATTAATTGTCAAAGTTATAATGAAATTTGTTTGATAAATTGAGCAATTTCTAACAAGCATCTTTTGCCGAGTGGCCTTGGAATTCACTGACAAAATACCGTTCGAAATGCAATGTAGGTGAGGCTTCATATGCAAAATTCTTAAATACTTGCTGCTCAGCAATTTCTAGCATAACTTTCGTCGAATAATTCATAAAAAAAACATTCCACGATTGACTGAAGAATTGCAAAATTTGCATTTAAAGCAAACAAAAGCACATGAACAATGAAAACATCAATTCTCTTAGTGGCGGCAAATGAATTTAGGCCAATTCCGTCTGTATTATTCACAATTGACTTAGCATGTATTTGAATTTGCTTCGTACATTCTTGACTTATGTACATATGTCTGTCACGGTAACTGACCTCTGACAATTGAAATACAAATAGTTTTCCAAATAAAATCGAAGTCAGCGAAGCAATGAAGCAATTAATGCCGGACACACGACTTACGTCGCGCTCTGCCATTCATTTATTGGAAAGAAACATAATGCGCTGTATCATTGTGCGAATTAAATGCGTAACTTCAAAATAGCTTGAATCATTCAAAAACTGAGATTTTTAATTTAAAACCAACAATAAAGTTATTAGATACTTGCGCTTTAATTAAAATGCTACGCAACGAATCCGTTGCTTTTCGAATTGTTATTTTTATTTGATTTTGTAAGTCAGATATTACACGCCGCATGTTATGCAGATCGCTTTCAGCAGTAAGGAAATCATTTAAATCCCTTTCCGGCTCATAACAGTATTTTAAGTTGTCTCAGAAAGGGTACTAAGCTCCTCATGCTGTTCAAGTAAGGGAACAACTTGTCAAAAAAGTTATTATAACACCGAGGACTGAAAATGCGGAACAGATGTGAATTGAATATCGTAATTATTGTTTCCTTATTAATTTATTGTCTTTAAGACAATTGAATGATCGAAAAAATTATTAGATAAAAATCTTACTACGAGAGGATTAAAAAGTCTTAAGCCACTTATTTAACGGCACTTTCACAATTAATCTGTTTTTCCTGGGGCAGTGAACAAACAAAGCGTTTTGCCACTAATTTTTCATTTTGTATGGCTTTAAGCTCTTTATAGACTTCCGATTCCTGGTCTTTTGTTGAGTGGAAAAAACGGTAGCAATGATAATGTAATTAATAAAATGTTTTGTGCAGCAAACTGAAAGTTATCACTAAGCCGTGCCTTAGTCGCATTACATTATTTACAACACAATGCGCCCATTTGACGGATTAATAAAACAATTTCGAAATATTTGCTTTGTTGCTTTCTTCCATATTTGCTTAAATACCTGTGGTTGAACAAATTGATCCAAATTGCGGTTAGTTATTGACTGATTGTTTATTTTATTGTTGCGTAAACTTGCTTCTCACGGTAATTTGAATAGAAAATTTCTGTCAAAATTGCTGTAATTAGAATTAATAAAACACAAAATTCAATTCCGATTTGAGTATTTAATTAAGAACTTTATTCTCCATTTCGTTCTTTTTTTAATTACAATTTTTACAAAACAATTTTGCATTTAATTTGCAAATCACAAATAATTAATTATTGATGTAAAATACAATTGTCATTTGATCTAAAAAGGATTTTGAGTGAATGAAAAACTGATGAAAAAAGAAAAATATGTTGATTCTGTCTTAACATTTGATTTTAAGTAAGATACGTGCTGCGAAAAATACATATATTTACAAAAATGAATATGTTTAATGAATACAAAAAGTGCATTTTATGTATACGGAAAAAAATCTGATCTACTCAAAAAAGGCTTTTTATGGTATTTTTTTTCTTCTCAGATTCGCCTTGAAGATACTTCAATGTTAACAAAATATGCATTGCATCATAAATTTACATTCGATGGCAGTGGATTGTTATTCATAGATTACGATGATTTATGGACATCATGTTAACCATACCTGAAGCATATAAGGTTTCTTCTGTTTCAGCGAATTTGTTGGAAAAATATTTCCATAAAAATTTCATAATTACATAAAAAAAAATTATTTTCGAAATTTCGTCAAATTAAAAGTCCTTCAAATTTTACTCTGTGGTTATTTTCCTCTTTTTTTTTAGTAAATATGGCAGGTTTCTCAACATCAATAATCGATTTTTAATGTGATCGTTCGAATTTAATTCAATTAACTTCTTCGCGCAGCGCCGAGATTTCACTACTTAACAATTTTTTTCATTAATTTTCAAGTCTTTTTCTTTATCAACAACAACATCTTCACTCTTCGCTTATTTTTGCACAGGTCAATTAAAAAAAAATGACTTGAGAACTTTACTTCGCGCGGTCTGATTTTAGTTTTTTTTTTGCACAATTTTTTTTTTATATATTTTCATTCATCGTTGAATTTACATTTAATCAATTTATACATCTTTATAAATTCTTTTATGTTTTCTTTACATTTTTTTTTTATTTCTCAATAAAAAATTTTTAAAAAGAAATTAAATTAAGCATTTAAACAGCCTTGACAGCCTATGACATTCACGCTTTACATTCATTCATATATTAACAACTAATTGGATGTGTGTACGAAAATGATAGGTTGGGTTTTGGGGGGTAAGTAATATAAAATGAAGGAGTGATAGACTCTATCAGAATAATTTAAAATATAATTTTCTTTTCTTTTCGAGTTATAAATTGAATAAAGGTTTGATATTGTGGCTTGTGGCAGTGTTAAAATTATTTATTACATAAAAACATATGGAAAATTGTGAACGAAAAAAAAAAAAAAAAACTTTATTTTTAAATGGTGAAACGAATTAAATTTAAGGAGCGACGAATTAAAGTAATAAATACAGAATTATGTGGAATGGTTTAAGGGCATCAGAGTTCAATTGCTTTCGACGACCTCCAAGTCGTTATCGATTCTTGATGATCGTATACCAGATTTACCAGTCCATGGATAAATTTCTGGACATGGCTGACATGTACGCATGTAGCGCACACCAGATTTATGCCAAAGATTGCAGACTTTTGGATTATTGCAACGCTTTGGACGATCCTGGTGCAAATAAATTAAGAGCAAAATTTAAATAATTATCAAATCACTAAAGTGTCAATCAACTCACTTGATAATTACACTGGAATGGCTGGAATGAATTCATTCTTGAGATTGGTGTTGGATCTCTGACCCATTGTAGGGCCTGCCAGTTTGTGACTATGTAAACGTCCTTCATTGCATTGATAGCATCGAGGAAATTAATGAAACCTTCTTTGTGATGAGGCTGCGTGAACCATGCAGCATGATAGTACAATCCAAATGGTGCACGATTTGTTGTATAATGTCTTTCAAAGTTCTTCATGATCATTTTGTAAACACCATCTTTATCAGCGGGATTCGAGCATGCATCACCCATTGAGCAACGTCCGCCATTCAAATCTTGCCACATAACCATAGGCACTTCCCAAACTCCTGGATACGATTTTGTTGGACATGGTGGAATCATACAATCATGGAAGATTTTGTAATCCAATGTGTAAGGCCAGCTTGGTGGTTTGTTTTCGTAGACGGGCATTGAAGAATCATATGTGAAGTTGAAGTCATGTAACATCTTAAACATTTTGTTTCCACCAATTGATAAGAATGGAGCTCTCATACCACGAACATCTTCAAGTTTCACTCCGCCATAAGCTGATAGAACTTCACGCTGTCCAGCAATTTCGCGTGCCCACTTTTTCAATGAGAATTGCTCACCGAAACTGTGACTAAATTCGTCGAAATGATTTTTCAAATAGTAAGTTTGGGATTTTTCAATATAATTTTGAATTTGTTAGATTTTTTTTGAAACTGTTAATGTTTTTTGAGTGTTTGTTGTGTGATAGTTTGAATGATTAAGTGCAAGTAATTGATGAGTGATTGAGTATGATCTGTTTCGTGTATTCTGGATCGGACCTGTGTTGTTGTCTAACTCAAAATCTACTGTGCAATGTTTTGTTTGTAACAAATTTTGTTGTGCAGTGTTCATCACGATTACTTGATAATTGGCCAATCTACTTACGAAATTGTATGCGAAGCCATTTCGTGACCATCGGAGTACAAGTTCTGGACTTGACTATAATCAGTCCATTCATGTGAGACGTAGAAAGTTGCAGAAATAGGGCAACCATTTGGATTCATCCGACCACGTTCAAAGAGATCCTGATACAGTTGTTTATTCAGATCGTTTACGGAATCGTCAAATGTAAGTAGAACAATCTGTGGCACTTGCTCGACAGGCATATCGACTTTTTGATGTAATTTGATGAACAAGCAAAATGGATGAAATGATAAATGAATTTGAAAAAACGACAAGGATGAAATAAAGACACAAAAATAATTAGAAATGAAAACATGGTGAAATGAATTAAACAGAAAAGATGCAACAAACAAAATGACAAATGCTGATGACAGAAAGAAGTTGAGAGATCTTCAGGTTAGGTCATATTATCCGCATAACTTACGAAATGGTATGAGATGCAATTTCATGTCCATCAGCATAAAGATTCTGAACCAAACTATAATCAGTCCATTCATGAGAAACGAAAAATGTCCCACGAATGTCACATCCGTTAGGATTTTTACGTTTCGAGTCGAAGAGCAAATCAAATACTTCATTTTGTACGTCATTGACCGCGTCTTCGAATGTAATCAGAACCAATTGGGGTGTCTCTTCTAAAGCCAACTTACCTTTGATTGTCAAATTTTTGTATTTGAAAATTTTGAAATAATTTGGCACTAATTGCGATAACATTGAACATGAATTTACCTGGAATATCTTTTCCGCCACAATAGCAATCGGGCAATTGGCAAACATCCTTACGGCATTTAGCAGCTGTTTTATCAGGTGTTGGTTGTGGATACAATGGTTCTGGACGACTTGGTGGATAACGATAAATATCAACAAATTCTTGTGCATTTGCAATCACTGATTTTGAGGGCTTCAATGTTGGACGAGTTCGGCTGTAAAATGAAATTTAGAAAATTTTCTTGCATGTTTTCAACAAGCAATTAACATACGGTGGATGTGTTCCACGTCCAGATTGTGCAGGAGTTGATTGAGTGTCACCAGCATATTGAGACGATGAGCTTCCTCTATTTCTAGTTGGGGGTTGTCTATATTTGATAAGTCATTAAGATAATACGGAGAGAGAGGAAGATAGGAGACAAGAAGATATTGAAATATGAATAAATCATGCCGAGTTAAAAGCTTTTATGTACAGTTAGTGTGGTGTTCTAAAAATAGATTAATTACATAGAGATTATTGCATTTAGTTTTAACTTAAGTATACATTACGACAAAAGTTTAGTCGAGTCCAAAAAGTTTTTAAAAAATATTTAGCAGTTAAAGTCAATTGAATGTAAAATGTAATAGAAAGTATTTTAAAGAGCTTCACTATAATTACACAAGATAAATTATGATGAAAAAGAGTTCTGAAAAAATGTCAAACATAAGAAACACTGAGCTTTAAAAGTAAGTCTTATTACCAAATGTGCTTTCGCGGTGTTATTTGTATTTTCAAGTTATTTTTTTATTGCGGGATTGAAGAAGGATCGTGGAAATGTTTGATATAAAACATGTGATTTGGTGAAAGTTATGTTCCAGCCGCGCTATGTTCACGATTATTAAGCTTTCTTTAAAATATCGTGATGACTTTGCGTGATTTTTTTCTTGTTGTGGGTGTGCAAAAGTTTAATTTGGTGTGAGAAGTTATAAAATTTACTAGATATTTTTAGGGTTCTGGTGCAAGGATTGATCATTATTGGTTTATCAGCTGTTTGTCATCTGCTAGATATTGAGAAACACTGTACAATATTTTTTTGTATGTCTTTGCTGTTGCGTGATATTAAGTTAGTGCAGTGCAATTTGTGCAATGATTAGAAAAAAAAAATAATGTGCAAGTCTTCAACGGTATTATCTCGATAATAGACAGCAAGAGCAAGACAGATAAGTCATTAGATTATATACAAACAGGTTTGAAAACTTGTCAATTAGTGGATTTTTCATAAAAGAAAACCCTAAAAAAGTCAAAAAAAAAAAAACTTTGTCGTATTTTTCGACATAAAGCCGATCATTGTTAACTAATTATATAGCTTTGAATCATATGTAAGTGAATTTGATTTTGTTTTGTTTATCTCAAATGGATTTTCATAATACCTCGAAGGAATTTCGTTGCACTTTGCATTGGAGGAAATATCGTTACATTTTATACTGGCACTACTTGTGTTTCTTCGTGGCAGTCCAGCAACAGATGTTTTGATTGCATTATTAACACGCGAAGCGCGCGGCGGGATCAAACTTATAGGATTGATGGTCGTGCTAGTTGTACTTGGTTCTGTCATTTGTAAGCTAGTTGATGTCAAAATACTTGTCGTCGGTTGGTACGGTCTAGTTGAGGTCTCAGTTAGAGTACTGTAAGTCGTATTAAAATGTATTTTATCGTAAACAACAGATGGCGCCACCGTTGTGGAAGTTGTTGAACTGTCCACGTAAGCAAAATCAACCTCATGCTCCCGATCATAATCCGATTCAATAATATCCAATGGTACCAATGGATTGTCGGCTTCATCATAACTTTCTTCATTCTCAATAAACGCATTCACAATTTTCTCCATTGGAACATTCATTTCGGGCATTTCAACAGTTGCGCGGAATTTCTTTGTGGAAGTTTCTTGTTGTTCTGATTTATTTAAATTAAAACTATCAAAGTAAACTGGCTTATCAGTGATCTCAACGACAGAATCAACTGACCGTAATTCTGCAACGGGAACATAATTTAAGTTCCCTCTTAGTGCAGATGCTTGAGGAGTTGTTTGAGAATTATCACTTGAGTGTGATAATTTACCATTAAAACTATTGGATTTTGACTGTATTGGTCTAAATTGACTGCTATCTCTTGATGAAGATGCAACAAATTTATCGGTTGACACTTTCGTCGAATGTGTAGTTACATCAATCTTATTTGTATCCGTTGTATTGAGTGAGATTATAGGTTTTATTGGTGGTTGCAAAGATGATTTCAATCGAACGACTTTTCTTCTGGACGATGGAGATTCAGTGGAAACTGTATCAACCATAGTATGAGAGCGTGTGTTATATCTCAGTCTTGGAGCATACGTTGTCGGCTCTTCTGTGGCAATGGAATTTTTTGAAATAATTTTGTTGTGATGCCTATAACGACCTCTAATATTTTCAGTAGATGCAATTGTGGATGCTTCACTTGAGAAAGTTTCTGAAGTGGGTTCAGCAGATGTTGTTTTTAAATTGCTTGATTCTGGGAACAAGAAAGTTGAAGTTTTATTTTTAATTGGAGCAGTTATAAGGAAATAGCTCCGGAAAGTCGAAGGAGTAAAAGGCTGAGAGGTTGAAGTTGTGATAGGGTTTGACGTTGTTTCACGTCTATTACTTGGATTGAAATTTGTACGTTGTGTCGTTGTTCGAATGGCATTTGTTAATCTTTGATTTTCTAAACTTGTGTATGGAGAAATAATTGGTTTGGAAAATAGTTGCGGCTCAAGAGTTCGATTAAGAGCTTCTTTAAAAACAAGGCCTCGAGAAGTGAAGCTTTGTACGTTTTCATTATAGGCTTTGAAATTCGAAAGATTTGGAGAAGAAGTGCTTCTTGCGATTTCAGTGCTTTCTGAAGCAATTTCACTTGTAGATTTAATTAGAATTTCACTGGTAGAAGTAGTTCGCGGTGGAAATCTTGTGGGAATTAGACTTGTTAATAAGTCATGGACATATGGTCGTCTTCTGGAATGAATTTGTGGATCAAATTCATCGTCGAAATCATTCGGCAATAATGCTGAAGATTTTTGCACATCCAGATTAGACAGCCGATAGGGCTTTGTTGGGGAATAAGTTGTTGGTTCAACAGGAGATAGTTGAAGGCTTTGTCTGATTTCAGATGGGCGTGATCTTATTAATGGAATTTCCTCGACTGTTCCTTGTGGTAAAATTTGTCCACGGAATGTTCGCGATGGCACTGATGGACTCGACGAGAGTGTCAACCGAATTGTTTTATTTTGTGTCAATACATCACGAGATAACAGAATCGTTGATCGCGATGGTTGCTGATTGGAGATTTGTGATCTGGGCGAATTGGTTGAAGTCGTGTTGGAAAGTGAAATGGTTGTGCTTTCTAGTTTTTGCGTATTTACAAATGCATTAAAATAATTGTTATTAGAATTAATGTTTTGATTAGTAGCAAATCCTGATGGTTTCTGAGTACTGGTAGTAGTAGATGGTGATTTAAAACTGGATGGCTGATTCTCAGAAATGATAAATGAAAGAATCTTTTGCCGTTGTACGTCTAAGTCACGAGCACTTGGTGAACTCACTCGAGTCCGTGAAGTGGTTGTGGGCTTTTCAGTCGTTGTAGTAGTTGTTGTTGGCAACAACTTGGCAAAAGAAACCTTCTCAGTTGTATCAGAGTTTGAAAGCATAAGGAAAGATTTTAATGTGCTTTGATCATAATAGGAATGAGAATATTCGGGAAATCTATACTGGGGTCTATTTTCAGCTTGAGACGTGGGTTCATTGGATCGAATAACAGATCGGACTTGATCAATTGATTGAGATGAAGGTGATTTTGATGGTGAATATTTGTTGTTATTATTTAATGGTTTACTTGATGGTATGCTTATTTCGTCAACATTATCATAGTACTCTTCTACAATGGGATCATTTTGATCAGAATAATAATTATTGTCGGGAGTTAATGTACTAGTCGATGTCAAAGTCATTTTTTGTAATGATTCTGTGTGATTTTCTGTTTGGATAATGGGTGTTGGTGAGGATGTTCTGGATGGGATCGGGATGCTTATGGGAGCATAAGCTTTTTGGATTGGTTCAGTTTTATCATGGGAACCCGCGCGAGCATTAAGTGTTATTCTATATCGATTATTAGCTGTCTTATTGTTGATACCATCCGACAGCGATGATCTGTTGGAATACAAATAGAGTCAGCAAAAAAATTCTATTTTCTTTGTTCTAAACTTTAACTTAAAAAAGCGTCTGTAAGTGTAGTGTGTGACATTTTTAAATTCTGATATCTTTCTTTTGGTGGGTATTAGTATAAATATCTAATTTTTAACTATTTATCTCTCTCTCTCGCATTGTTTCGATAATGGGGAGACAGTGAGATCAACTTAAGACTTTCACAACACTTGTAAATGACTACCTAGATTAGTAAAGCTTGATGGGATATTATAGCAAGATTTTAGATAGAGGATATTGTCCTTTAAAGCAGCTGTTTAACTAGCGATACATCGATATAAATAAGAATAAGAAAACGAGATATTAAGCTCTGATCTCTAATTTCTACCTTGTCGTATAGTAATCGGGCTCCGCTGGTCTTTGAGTAGTAGTGGATGTTGTTGATGGGATTGTGGAAATAACTGTCGTTGGCCTTGTGGGACGTTGGGTTATGGACGTTGTTGGTTTATAGGAAAATGGTTCGGGCGTTGACAGCGACACGAAAGCTGGTACTGGCGAATATTTAGCGACATTGCTACGAATTGGCGATTGCAATTTGATTATGTCGCGATCAGATAAAGAATTTAATCCATTTCTGTCTCCCCTTTTAGTCATTTTTTTTTGTTAGTTTGTTTTTTGAGATGTAGATTTTTTTTTTTTTTGAGAAATGATAGAGACGAGTAGTGGATAGAATTGAAAATGTAAAAGAATTGTAAGAAAATTTATGAAATTAAAATTTTATAGAGAAATTAATGAGGTTCTTAAGCTTCAAAAGTAATCTTCGAGAAAACAAAATTCATACACTTATGATAATGCCGAAGATGTTTCTTGGTGTTAAAAATGTTTCTGTTTGTAAAACCATTTATGACCTGAATACAACGATTAAATTAATGACACTGTTGGGTTAGTTAATATCTAGAATTTTGACATATTTTGATGAATTAGTTTTGTACAACAAAAGAAAAAACTAATATTTCAGCGATACGTTTTCGAAAATAGAGTTAATAATAGAAACATTAAATCATGCTAAGAGCCACAAAATGATAAAACTTTAAATTTATAATGAACCACAGAAATGTTACCTTAAATCAGAAATTGGCTGCTGTTGTTCCTGTTGTCCATAGCGAGCATCTTCTTCAAGCTATGAGATCATTGCGATATTTACTGAATGTATTTTAATTGCACAATAGCGCAGAACTTACCTGAGCCACGAGAGCATCATCATAATCGCCATAAATGTTCTGACTGTATTTTGGAGTTTGCGTTTGAGTAGTGTAAGTTGGTGGCTGAGTTTGTTGCTTAGGCGATAATGTTTGTGGTTGGAGAGTCGTTGTCGGACGATATGTCGATGACGGTGTCGATTTTTGTTGCGTTTTTGCGTATTGATTTTGATAATCTGCACAATAAAAAATACCAAAGTCAGTCGCCGATACTTTGATTAAGCATCCGTCCTTAAAAGCATTTTCAACTTACCAACATCACGATACGACTCCACCTCATCATCATAAATCGAATAGTATGGATCATAATTGTAATTCGTTGTGTTATAATAATTCTTGTTTTGTGTAATGATTTGTGACTTTTGTGGAACGTTGTAAGAGTTGGGCGATGGAGACGATTGTTCAACTCTAGAAATTTTTTTAGTTTAGCGAAAAGTTGAAAAAAAATTTTTGTTAGGAAATTTTTTCACTTTCTTGGTTATTCAAACATATCACAAAACAAAGAAAAAGAAAACAAAAATGTTTCATGCGAAACACTTCTTTTCTTTTGAACATGTCGTGCGATTGTGATCGAATCATATGTGAACCATATAGTTAAATTTAGTATCAATTCCGTAATTTAGGTGCTTTTGACAAACAGAAAAAAAAGGTACTGTAAGTTGTTTACCTGTTTGGTAAGTTTTCGTCAATTTCCAGTCTATTGATAGTCAAGTCAGGTCGTTTGGTGGACACTTTAAATTTCAAATTTCCACGGTCTGGTCGCAGTGTATATGTCTTACGTCTCGTAGTCAATCGTGTTGGTTTTGAAGTTGTCGTGCTTAATGTTGTACTTGGTTGAGTGACAATTGTCGTTTTCTTTGTCGTTGATTTCGTTAGAATTTTGATTTTATTTTTACGTGTCGTTGGGCGTTGAGTCGTTGTGCTTGTTGTCGATGGTGTTGTCGTTGTTTCTTGATGATTCTTGATGATATTATATTTCGATGGATTTTTATTGACGTAAATCACTTGTGGCTTTGGACTGGTGAATGGTCGAATGGACTGGAAAACATCATCGGGAAATGTGATAAATGATGGGATGCTGCTTGTGCTTGGTGGCGGCGGTGGAGTACTGAAAGTTTGTCCACTAACATAATATGGTCGAATTGTTGTGATATTAATTGGTCTCGGTGCCATTGTTTCAGTCATTGGCATATATTTTGATTTGTTAATTGGCGGTGGACGATATTGAAATTCTTCTTCATCATCCTCATCATCATCGTAATAATATTCATCATCATCGATTGTTGCTGCATTCGAATTGATAAGTTGTGGCTTTTTGTTCAACACTTGATAGCTGTTGTAGTTATTAATTGAGGGCTTGGCACTTTGCGTTTTTATCTTTGATAAATTACCACCATTATTGACTGATGCGATCTCCTCTTCGTCATCATAATAATAGTCCACGGGCGGTGCAGTGGTAGAAGATGATGGATATGATTGATAGCGAATATTAGTACTTGGATTGCTGCTATAGATTTGTGTTTTGTTCTTTGTTTGAGTGACAAAATTATTAATTCCCGCTAGTTTTTGGCCACTTTGTAACCTCTGTGATTCGCGTATGCCAGCAACAAATTTATCAAAATCAAATAGCTGATTAGGTGTCGTGTAGGACTGAATGTATTTGGGAGTGCTCGATGGAATAGGATATTGTTGAAAATTGGACTTTTTGGTTGTTATCTCTACGACTTTGTGATTATGTTTGGAATCGATATCGCCAAAACCGAAAACTGTCGGCGATGGTGAACTGTTAAAGTTCAAGTTGTTAAGAAAGGTATTGCTATGATATGATGGTGATGTCGCTTTAGGTGTCGATGGTGTAGTGAAACGACTTTCATAAGACGATGCAGATTTTGAGCCTTCATAAATTGGGGCTGGCGTAGAATGAGAAATTGGTTTCAATGGTAAAAAGTTGTTGCTCGGTTGCTGATTGTTATTGAAAAATCCACCGATTGACTTGTACGATGCAAATGGACTTCGTGGAGTGGATGATGGCAAAGAGGTAACGGGGAATACAAAAGTTTTCTGATCCGATTGCGGATGACTTTGTGAATTAGTTTTTGGGCCGATATGGAAATAAGAATAATTATCCTGATTCTGAATTGGTTCCGATGCTGTAAGTTTCGTTTTGGATTTGTAGTTGTCAAAAGGGAAAAGGAGCGGGAGTAAAGATGACGATTGTCCTGGAATTTTTGAAGAATGTTTGTATTTCGCCGACGGATCTTGTGCACCTTCTGACGATTCAGCAAATGAAGCAAACGACTGATATTTATTTTTATTGCCACCACTGTAAGTGCTTATAACTGGACTGAAACTATTTGATGCCTTTAGACTTGTTGTTGGATAAAAGCGACCATCATTCTTAAATAGAAAACCAGCCGTCGCCGTTGGAAAGTTGTTGAAATTCGATCCGAATGAATTTTGTTGCGATGGTGCAAAGTCCAGTGATCGATAGTTGTTGCCACTTGAGACTCTCCAAGGGCTACTGATGATTGATGGCCTTAATTGGCGCGTTCTTCTTTGGACATCATCATTATTTTCTGATTCGTCAAGAATTTCAGAAACCTCATCAAAACTTGATTTCACCGATTCATCCTTATTTGATCGCTTTTCGATCGCTTTCTCAATCTTTGATTCTTCTTCAATTGTCTTCTCAGTCGCGTCATCAGTCACTTTGTCAGTTTGTGTAGAAATGTCACGACGTTTACGGTCCAAAATTTTAGTTCTAGTTTCGTCAATGTCTTGTAGTTCATCGTCACTAAAGTTTGTTGTTAAGTTATATTTTAAAGGTAAGTAAATGCAATTCAAGTGAGTTCAAAACGTGTCAATGTCAATGAACGCAAAATTACAATAATACAGTGTTAGTTACACAAATTAGCAAAGAGCTCACCTGTATGTTGGCGAATTAAGACCAAATGAGAATGATCCGTGCTTCTGTTGCGTTGGAATTACATTTGGATTTGCTTGAATCAAAGTTCCATCGCGTTCCCGTTGCACCTGCGTGACAATGCTTGGCTGTGCGCGATTAATTCGCTGTTGTTTATCATTTTCTTCTTCCTCTGCGGGCGGCAAATCGTAGGTTTCATAGAGCTGCTGAGAAGTTAAAATAAATTAAACATTTAATTTCTCGTATGAATTTATTGAAAGTTACTCTCAGAATTTCATCTTGTGGCGGTTGACCGCGTGATGTGATCACTGGATTTGGTGACAAGCGTTGTTGATTTGGTGGTGGTGGTAGTGTTTGGATTTGCTGAATATGTGCTGGTGCTGATGGTCCAGAAGGACCTGATGGACCCGATGGCGGTTCAACAGTTGAGAATCTTACACGGCTCGTGATTTGTGGCACACGTGGTGTTACTTCACGAGCTATTGGTGGCGGTGGTGGGGCAGCCACTTCTTGTACTTCGCAACCGACATTTCGTGGCCAATCGCAAGTCTGTAGCTCATGACTGTACATTAGTCCACCTGTACAGCTCTCAAGAAGAGCGCCACCAAACACACAGACATAATAGAGACTGCAATCTGATGGATGTGGAAAATATCCGAATTCCTCGGGACAACTGAAGTCTATCGATGATGAGGATGATGTACGAGGATTTGAGCCTAACGATCTACCGGTTGGACCGGCACGCGGACTCTGATTACGTTTGGCTTGCGCATTTGTAAAGTCTGTAAATGGCAAGGAAAAATATTTTTAAATTAAAATTCATCGCTCGACCAGTGTTTAACAAACTAGAACAAGACAAAATGATATTATGCGCGCTGTCGGTGAGCTTTAAACGAAGTGAAACGCGATCTAACGCTCGAGATACATCAATCAGTTTAAAATGTTGCGTTGAACTTCATGTAATTCAATTGGTACGAAATTAATTTCTCATGTGAACTTTTTTATTTTTCGCTTAAACGGTAATTTAAACTTTTTTTTTTTTGCTTAATTTAGCAATGCTGACATAACTTCAAGTACCTGGCTGCATTCCTTGAGTATTTTATTTAATTCAATAAATATATTTGATATGATTTTCGATTGATCGGCATGGGAACGTTTTTCAAACAAAACTATGGAAATCGCGCGGACTTTCATGCTTCGTTTTGATCAATTAATAAATCTCAATTTCTCGATCAAATATGGTAGCCATTTGGCAGTAAGCAGTAAGCAGCCTGTACAAAAAGTCAATATTATTAAACCGTCAAATATAACGTGTGATTGCGCAAAATCATGTGAAGTCATGCAGCATTTGTTATGTGTCTCAATCGCAACTCATTTTGCGAAATTCTTTTATGGATTTATGATTTATATTTTTTCGAAATTTAATTATAGATGTTTGCTACAGTTTTTGATATGGCCAATAATCTCGTAAATTTGACTTATTATGCGAAGCTGAATTAATCCAATCGTAAAGTTTCAAAAATCGTAAAACTTTCAACATATAATGATTTTTTTTTATGGTTTTCATAAATAAATGTGTGAAATAAATTGTTATGGTTCAATGGCTGTTGATTTTATTAGCTTCACAAGTTCACCCACGCAAAAAAACTTAAATCTGGTAACGTTGACATATTTACTCGCACCACAATGTGATGCAAGAATAAGTTGAGAAGTTTGCGTAGGCTACGTGAACTCATAAATTTTTTTAATCTTCATGTACCGTTTTAGAGATAAATATTTCAAGAACTTCCTTATTGCTGTAAGTCTTTAAGTTATGGAATCAAATGGATCATTAATTCCAAGAACAGCTTAAAGTAATTCAGCTTTACGTAATGTTTTGTGGGTTCAAATGTTGTTGATGTGCTCTTTCTTTCCCGCCCTCATTCAAGTTCACATCTTAGCAACCAATTCCGCAATTGATTTTGTTTTTGTTGTCTCAATAAAAATATTTATTTTGTTGTCTTAAAAAAATTTCGTAAAAATATTAATAAAATGGCAAATAATGATCAAATGTTTGAAGAAGACATAACGGAATCGATCAATAAAGAAATGGATTTAATTTCGAAACCTCAATTGAGCGTGAAATCGTCAATTGATGAAAATATCATCAGTTTAGAGTTAGTCAAATAAATGTGTACCAAAAGTGTTTATGATTAATTTAATTATATTTCTAGTCACTCATTCGGCTATGACTGCAAAAAGATGTACAATTTGGTGCTGATGGACAAGACTTTGATCTTTGCATCGGGAAATTTAATTAATTTCTTTGATGTTACAACAAATGTTTTGACAACTCGCCGCTCGGCCTGCGGTGGTGGTATTGGATGCATCGCTAAAAATCCTAATCGAATCTACAATTATTTGACGATCGCAGAAAATGGAAACCAACCAACAATTTTCATCTACAAATTTCCAGAAATGGAAATAATTTCAATGTTAAGAAAGGGCACAACGCGTCAATTTTCGATTCTAGACTATACAGCTGATGGCGAATTGCTGGGCTCACAGGGCGGTGAGCCTGATTATATGCTAACGATCTGGGATTGGAAGCGTCAAGAAATCAAATTGCGTGCAAAATCGTTCTCTAATGATGTCGCGAATTTAATGTTCTCGCCATTTATTCCAGAGCAAGTCATCAGTTGTGGATTGGGACACATTAAATTCTGGAGTATGTCATCAACATTTACAGGCTTAAAGCTACAGGGCTTAATTGGACGATTTGGAAAAACTGAGATTTGCGATATATTTGGTATTTGCCCAATGCCTGATGAAAAGATTCTTTCCGGATGTGAATGGGGAAATATTCTGGTGTGGGATGGTGGACTTATTAAGCTGGAAGTTTGCTGCAAGAATCGAAAGCCTTGTCACAAGGGAGCAATAACACAAATTTTTATGAGAAATGCTGAGGAAATTATGACAGTTGGTACAGATGGTTTCATCAGAATATGGTTTTGGGAAACAGTTGAGCTTTCTGATCCACCGGAGGATGATCGCTTTGTTGAAATTGAACCATCGCATGAATTTCGCGTAGGTCATCTCGACTATAATGCAGAGCTGTTGAAGATTATCAAAAATGATAGTGATGATTCCGATTGGTTTGCACAAGATGGAATGGGTGGCATTTGGTGGTGTGACTTAGCAACGGAGCATCGACCGCGCGCGCCAAAACAACTTTTTCGCTGTCATGCAGGTGAAATTGTTGCCATGGATACGAGCTCAATTTCTTGCCACGTGGCGACATTGGGCAAAGATGGTCGTTTGTACATTTACGATTACATTGCAAAAGAACTCATTTTTCATCATCAATTTATGGCTTTTGGTGTTGATTTAATTTGGCTTCCCGTCACTGTAAGTTAGTAACGAAATTCAACTTCATTGGAAACTTTAATTTTCTTAACATCTCCTAGATTGATCCAACTGGAGCTGTTCTGATTATGGGCTTTTCTGATGGTGTCATTCGCATTGTAGCCTTTGATTATAAATCTTGTGGTGATGATCGTTTGCAATTGATTCGTGTCGTAAAATGTCATCACATGCCAATAACAAAGATTTCAGTTAATCCTAAAGGAAGTTTGCTGGTGTCGGGATCAGAAGATGGGACACTCTTTGTCCATCAGATATTGAAGACTTCACAATTATTGAATCTTTCACCAATTGGCTTCATTTGTGTTCCATCGCCCGTTACATGCATTAACTGGAATCCATCAAAATTGTCAACGGTCATACTTGGATGTAAATTGGGACATGTTGTGGAAGCTGATTTACCGGAAAGACCAAATTCCTATACTGACACTTCATTTCATCTTGATCAAATTCCGTTAAAAAATTTCCAATTTAAATCAATGAAATCTCTACTCAAAAGAAATATAAAGATTAAAGAAATTGATCAGCGAAAAGAAATGAAGCGCCAGAGAAAACGGAAGGAGCTTGAGAAATTAAAAGAAGAAAATCCAATGCTGTATTTTGATGAAGAAAACTTTTTTGCCGGTTCAGAAGATGAAGAAGAGCTAGAATCTATGTTTATTCCAGATCCACCAAACCCAATTTTGTGGATTCAATACACACATGACAACACTTTGTGGCTCTCAGTTGGTGGTTATGATGCTGGCTACATCTATGAATGTGACATGGAAAGTCCTGATTCTATTTCTTGCTTCGTAATTGCTGATGCTGATGACATTGAAATTCACTGTTATGTTTATTTGTGAGCTAACATTTCAATTTAATAGTTCTTATATTTCTACTTATCAATTTCCTAATCATATATTTTAGAGACAATTATCTGATATTTGGAATGGGCGATGGAAAGATCCGCATCAATCGAATAAAGTCAGCTTGGCGAGATCTTTCTGATTATTGGATGCTGAGCATGCACGATAATTTTTTTGGGAAAATTCCAACAATCAAATTCAGTTTCGACAATAAATTTCTGTTCTCTATCGGACTAGATGGAAATTTATTTTCCTACAGTTGGAATTTGCCATTGAAAGAGATTCGACCGGTTATTCCTGTTGCGGTTCCAAAGCTCGAGCGTCCAGTTTATGACATTGATGGTAAACATTTTTTGTCACTCGAGCAGGAAAAACAGAAGCAAAATGAGGAAAAGCGTCAGAAAATAGCATCCAATAGCAAAGACAAGGTTTTAGAACTAATCAGTGACCTTCGAAAGGAATTTGATGAGATTATGATCAAGTGAGTTTTTCAAATTATCACCGAGTTCCTTCTCTAATTTCTTATCAATTTTCAAGAAATGCAAAATTACCAGATTCACAAAAGCTCACACCATTGGACCTTGAGCTTGATTCACGATTAACGGACAATTTACAAAATAAACTCGATCGACAGATGGACGTCGTTCGACGCAAGAAGGAATTTGATTTTGAGAAAGTAAAATTGGCTGGAAGAAAATTGATGGAATATTTTATTGAGCCGCTTCAAGATTTTCCCATACAAGTCATTGGTATCAATAATGATAAAACTGTTTACACTTTTCGCATCAGGAAACTTGGCGAGGATTATTTTCGACTTAAAGATGAACTCGAATGCAAAATACGTGAGTTGTCAAAGAAGAAACGGTGAGTAGCGATTAGGAAGTTTTTAGATCAGGTTTTTAAACAGAAATTGTATCTCTTTGTAATGCTATCAGAGTTTTTGAGGAATTTGAGGAATGTTTTTCAGAGAGGTAAAATAAGGGTTTTAGGTTATGTTTTAATTCAAATGTTATTCTGTCTATTTTAACTAAAAAAAAAAGTATTAAAAATCAAAACTAATTTTAGAATGGACGTCGATTTGAGTTTGAGAACCATGGAAACGGAATCATCAGTGCATAATGTTGAATCATTCTTAATCGGTTTGACTCCATCGGACATCGAAATGAAGCTTGAGAGTAAAATGCGTCGTTTGCTGAACAAATATCGTGAACGTAAAGCAAAGGAACTTGCAAGAAAAAAGGAATGGGAAGCTGTATATGCTGAAAAACCAAATCCGAATCGGGATCATCCGAGTGATGTGAAGGTGATTGCTGAAGCTCAACAGACAATTGGCGATTACAAACTGAAGACTGACCCGAATTTTGAAGTGATTGAGGAAGGACGCGACACAACAATTAAGAAACTTCAAGAACTCCTTAAGACGCGTGAAGACATTTTTAATATTCGCAACGATTATAACCAGCGAATTTTTGGGCTTCGTAGTAAGAAAAAAGAACTGATCGATTATATTCGAAATAAATTGAAGAAGCTCGTTGAAATTCACATGGAAATTCCTCTAGCAAAGCGAGCAACACCAAAAATCAACGTAAAATTCAATCATAATCTTGAATTTCCCGAACGAAATTTTAATCTCAAGAAATATTTAGCTCCGCACGGTTTCGATTCGGAACACGTTTCAATGGAATCAAGATCGCGCTCTGAAACACCTTGGACCGAAGATGAGAAAAATCTTTTGAATGCTCAACGAGATATTTTATCATTTACGCCATTTTCTTTTGAAAATGTGGCTTCTTCGAAACTTAGTGTGCAGAAGCTATTTAAGTCAAAAGAAACAAGGGATAAATTATCCAATTGGGAAAATGATTTGAAAAATTTGAGAACGCGTCGAAAGCTTTTCGAACAGCAACAAATTATCGATAAAATCAATTTGCGCATCGGCGAATTTGATAGCGAAATTGGAAAGTTATCGTCAGAACGCTACGAGATTGAGGTAAAAGCGAAATTTAAGGAACTTTATTTACTGACTTTAAACCAGGAATTGATGATCCTCAAGGACTTTGAAAAGCTTGAGGAAAAAATGGTTGAAGATGTCGAAGGCAAAATGTTGGAAAAGAGACAAATGACGCAACGAATTGCACAAACAAGTATCGACATTGAAGGACACAAGAAAGCGATTGAAGATCTTCAAGGCACACGAAGGGTTGTTGAACAAAAGTTTCACTCAAAATGTATGGAGAACAAATTTGCACCGTTTCTGAAAATGATATTTAAGAAGAAAATTCGTATGACTGATGAAAATCGAAGAAATGAAGAAGATGAAGAAACAGATAAAGAGCTTTCAGACACAGACGAATCTTCATCTAGCGAAGAAGATTCTCAGGATGGAAGTTCAACGAACATGGAAATTGGATTGAAATATTTGAATGAAGATGAATGTCCTAAGAATTGTGACCGTCAATTGTACAATCTTGCATTTGAATTACGACGTGAGCGCCATGAACTTGAAAGAACAATGCGAGCAAAGGAACGAGAAATTGATAATTATCAATTGCAGCTTGAGCTGTTGACCGAAGGACTTGAGAAAACTGAAAATGATTACAAAGAAAAAAAGATGAAACTCTCTGAATTTCGTCATCAGAAACAACAAATGTTAAATGAGGTAGACATGCTTGTTGTTCTTAAGATGGAACAAATGCAATATTTCAAGACACACGAGGAATTTGAAGACATCGACAACACTTTGCTATTTAATAGTCATAATGTAACAAAGCTTTATGCGCGCGTTGGACAACTTGCACTGGAAACAATTGAAGCAAAGCGCAAACATCGAATCAATGTCGTTCATCTGGCAAAAATGAAAACTGACATTAAGTTTATGGAGAAACAGATCACTGACTTGAAGGACGAAACAAATCAAGCGATGCTGAAAAAATTTGGTCGCGTCATTGATTTGAATGAAGTTGAAGAAACAATTTTAAGGCGTTTTGCATTTGAGATGCAAGTTGAAATGCGCGCAAATGCTGACGATATAAGACGACAATATTTGAATAAAATCAATGAGTTAAAAAAATCAAGGACTAACAAGCAGGAAGAGTTGAATCGAGTGATTCAAGAAGCGACTGAAAAACTTAACATTCTGACGGTTCTCGAGGAGGAAAAAAATTTCCTGCATCGCATTGGAATGATTCAAAATCGCAAGAAGGAACTGCGCTCAGCTGGCGGTTATCGTGAAATTGGAAACGACTTGACGAAGCTTAGAGAAATCAGTAATCATCAAAAGTCTCAAATTGAGATGCTTCAGCGTGAAATTCGAGCGCTGAGTTTGAAATCGAAATCATTTGTCGATAGTCGGCAAGAATTTGAAAAATTCAATTACAAGGTTCATCATCTCGGCGAATGCCGCGGTTTTGAAGATTCAATTATTTCGAATGTTGATGAATCAATGCGATCATCAACACGTGGTACTACGCCTGATCATGAGATTTTCAATGGAATCTACAAGACGGTCAATCAATATTTGGAAGAGAATTTAAGTAATCAACTGCAAGACGACGAGATGAATAATGTAGCATCGAATATGTCAAAATATCTCACAAATGTTGCAATGAATTATGATGCTTCACAATCCGATAGCATTCTACCTGACGTAATAAACAGTTTTAGGAGTTATTTGCCAAGGAATATTGAAGTTTCGCCAAAAAGTGTCGCATCGATGGTTGCACAAGTTGTCACCAATTTTGATATCGAAGATGATGTGAATCCTGGCGTAGTTGTGCGTGAAATTGTGAGCAATGTCATCGAAAGTTCACAATCTGTGATGTCGTCGCATTCCTATTTGCAGCACATTGTCACAGAAATCTTAAAGCAAATGATTATCACAATGCGATTTGCTGACATTTCAAGTCCCGAATGCACTTTGGAAGTTATCAATCGACTAGCGAAATTCAATGCAATTCAAACGAAGGAGGTGAGCGTCGATGAGATTGTGGAAGATGTCTTGGAGCATGCGGCGGAAAATCTTGAGACAAACATTGATGATAACGCCTTAAAAACGGTCGTTTCGCATATTTTGACGAAATTAAATTTATAAATTGAGAATAATAAAGAAGAAATCGGCCTAAACCCATTTACCGCCACTATGAGAATTGATGCTTTCATTATTCGTGTGCTTTTGTTTGCTTCAAATGCAAATTTTGCAATTCTTCTGTCAATCGTGGAATGTTTTTTTATGATTTATTCGACGAAAGTTATGCCAGAAATTGCTGAGCAGCAAGCATCTAAGAATTCTGCATATGAAGCCTCACCTAAATGCAATTCGAACGGTATTTTGTTGTTATAGAAATTGCTCAATTTATCAAACAAATTTCATTATAACTTTGACAATTAATCCATTAATTATGAATCTACCACTGAGAGCTTCATAGATCGTTGACAATGAGTGATCAACATTTTTCGAAACTCTTTCGTTTGATTTCCAGCAATTGCATTTAAAAAAAAAGTTCAAGAATCGACACCGATTGAAGTTTCAAAAGGGCGTACAAGGAATTTCAAGTGAAGCGAGTTAAGCACGAAACATAAACAACATAATTATTATGAATGAACCTTTTTTCAATTAAATTATGCAACCTTGTCAGTGATGAACTTGATGGCATTTTAATATTTATTGTTGTTGAGCCTTCCTTCTCTTTTCTTATTTGCGCAGCTCTATGTCGATGAAGTTATCAGTCTTTCAGTTATTAATCAGCTTTTGCTTTTAATGACTTTCGATTATTAACTGAAAATTTCATTCACAATTTACGGGAGAGTGAGTACATGAATTATTTGTTGTGCAATATACTTGTTTAATGAAAATGCAGAACCTGTTGAAACATCTGCAAAATCAAACAATGAATTGTAATCTAAATCTGCGCTTATTTGCTAAAATCGAATTTCATCAACAAACAAACAAACAAAAATTATTTCATAGTTTTAATCATGAAAATTGCAAAAAAAAGATTTGAATCGATCGTTTAACATTTCAATCGAGAAATTTCTGCGTCTTTTTGCATCCGATCGGCTTTTGAACTTTGTAAATTTCCGAGATTTTAATCAGTTTAACTTCAATTATACAACTTTTTTGTTTTGTCCACAAAAAATAAATTTTTGCATTTTTACTGATATTTTTGGTAAATTATTTATAAATTCAGTTCGAGTCCATCGCCGATCGACTGTACAAAATTTTACGCAATAAACCGTGTCAACAATAAAATATATTCTAATTAAATTTTATTACTTTGTCATGCAATAAAAAAAACTTTCACATTCGAAAAAAATGCATTTTGCGATTTATTTTGGCGACTTTCATAAAATATTTAAATCAAAATTTAATTTAGGAAATGACGAATCTTGATTGAAATGAAATTTCTTCAAGTGAATCTTTCGAGTTTAAATTATATATGAAAGCAATTGAGAAAGGAAAATCAAAGAAAATTTTGTATGAATTTTCACGAAAATTCAATTGTTTGTAAATCTTATTGATTTGATCTTTGTAAATCTATCTTAACTGACTTGATTGACATTTATTTTGAGAGTACGTTTGACACCATAACAGTACAGCTAGCGGCTTAGTTCATAATGTAACAATCACTCCAGTTTATGTGCACGCAGTTGCACAGTTGAGAGCGATGAATAGTTATTTATGATTTTGTGTGGTGACCGATTAATATTCATTCGACCACAACACAATTAAATTTAAGTTCGTCAAATTCCCTTGAAAATACTCAGTTGCACAACTGAAAATATACTAAAATTGGGCATTTCAGAAATGGACATTTTTTTATGGCCTATCAAAATTATGGTAAACTACAATGATAAATTAACTTAAGTGTACTTAGGAATCAATTAAGTGAAGCCAAATTTTGAAATGTTGCCCATGTATTTTTTTACGTGTTTTATAATTCACTTCGAAATTCATTAAAATTAATTAAATAAATAAGTTCAGAAGTGCCACAAAATTATTACTTCTTTTGATGGTACATAATGACGATGGATGGAGATTTACCACCTTTAAAATACTATGTTGCCTCTGCAAGCGAAAATCATCATTGTTTGGTATCTATCTTGAAATATTCACACGAACTTTTTACCATATTATAATTTAAATTCATTATCTACCTGCATCATGAATCAAGTTTTTAACGACGATAGACCTTGAGATTATAAGTTAAGTTATATATAAAAATGTTGTTGACACAATAATTAGAATGCAGTTAAAAATCAAAAAAGTAAATAAGTACTTTTTTTAAATAAATTTAAATTTGAAAGATAATTTGGTTGATGATTTGCCATTTTAAAAAACTCTAAGAATATATCAAATTTTTGAAACGAGGGAATTTCGCGTATGAACAAGTAATTTTTAAAACAAAAAAGTTGATACTCGTACAGAGGAATTACTAAGTTCTTCTATTACTTCTGCTTAATCTTCTGCTTGCTGTGTATTTGTATCATAAACTTTGAAAACACTTTTGCTACAAAAGTTTTATAATCAGATCACTTATATTTTGTTGCGCAATATTCATTGAAAAATGTATTTAACATTAGTTGAAGTAAATTATCGCACTACAACGCGATACTGGCGCAACTAAAATTGATCACGTTTTACAGCTTAGAATTTGTTGAACATTTTCAGTCATTATCTTAAGATCGAACGCACATGCAAGAGACAGAGAGCTTAAAACATTTTGCATTCATAACAATCTGGGGCGCTGCTCAGTATTTTTCTGGACATTTCTGATCCACACGCAAACTGTCCAACGACATTTGCGATACATAATTTTAAATCTTGTGTTAAAAAAAAATCAGACATTAAAATCTCGATCGATTTTAATTTAACTGAATCACGATTTTCATTCACAATCTGAAAGTCTGACATACAATCTGATGAACGTTTTCGCTTTGCTGCAAATGGACAATGTCAAATGTTCAATCGACTTTCGCTTTCCATATTTTGAATGTAGAAAGTCACAAACAAAAGTTCTGATTAAGAGACAACAGACAATATTGATGAAACGCGAGCAGTTTAATTTCATTCATCGATTTTTTAATTCGCTTTCAAATTAATTAAGCCACTCAACAAAATTCAGTGTAAAATCCATACAATTCAAGACCGGCAAAGTTCGGTCGATGCAATTATGAAAAAACTAAATTACCGCATCACTTTGAATGGCAAAACCACACGAGTATGTCGCATGTGACATGTCACATGTCCGGCTTCTTCAATTTTCTGGACAACATCCAAACTGCAAGCTGGCAACATAAATAACATCGATTGATAAAAATAATAAGCCGTTTTGATAAGTTTTGTAACAAATATTTTTGATTGATAAATAAACTACAAATTGTACATAACATCATGCATAATGGAGCAAGCAAAACCAAATGAGTGCAGTGTAGTGCCTTTCGCTTTTTACGCGGCCCGAATTTTCATAAAAAAGCTTATCTTTCGCTGTCACACCTGAACAAACCTTACAATGATGCATTTCTTGAGTAACACAAATGTGTATGATTCATGGGGTTTGTGCAAATGCACGTGTTGTGGAAAACATTGAAGGACGTTTGATGGAATTCCATAAATACTTTACCATTACAGAAATTTCAAACTTCGAGAAAATATTAAAAAAAAAAACCGTTGCTGAGCTCTCCATTTCGAAACCAACTTGACTTTTCCTAACTCTAGCAATATATTGCAATTGACCATCTTTAATTGCAATTTAAAAAAAAAATGCACAATCATCATCACCCATAAAATGAATTAAAAAACTTAAAAGATGTTTCTAAAAGTGTCTTTTACACAATCGAACAATAAAAATTATAATTTTTTAAAAGCTTTTTCAATTCCGTATAAAATGAAAAAACGCGGAAATTGAAAACTTTTATTTTGCGCTCATAAATAAATCAGAAATCTGGAGCACATAGATATTTGATTGCATAATAAATATTTTAACATGAGATTCACACAAAATTATACAAAAAATTATTCAAATTTTTTTGCCAAAATTATTTTAATTTACCAAGTAATTTTGCGAGATGCATTTTTCAGTTTGCGTTTGAGTCGTTTGCGCAATATTTTGTCATCAACTGATTTTGCTTTAGAGTAAGCCTTTCGGTAGTGCATTAAATACAATATTTATTAAGTAACATTTTTTTTTTGAATATTTTGCTTATTTGAACATTTAAAAACCGAATCACACAAGTCGCGCGAAAAGTCGAGCAAAGTGAAAGTTTGATTTTTGTTGTTCAATCAATTTAGAAGCGAAAAAAACGTAGCGCAAAAATTGGTACAAAATTATCTACAAGCAAAATTCCTGCATTGAATTTTGTGTATCATTCCTTCATGGCGCTGCACTGCCGCTATAGAATTTATGTTCATTGATTTATGTTTCGTTATGTAATAATCTCTGTAACTCTCGCATACATTGCACAAATGCACTTAAAATTGCTGCATTTGCTCGACTTTTTTCATTGTTTTAGTTGTTGTATCGTAAAGAAAAATTGCACAAAATTTCTTTCTTTTTTTGTTCGCGAGTCGGGAAAAAAAAACGCAAATTGGTGGAATAAGAGTGTGATACATGTAAGAGTCCCCGCAAAATACAAATCGATGCGGAGAGCAAGTGCAATAAAAATAATGAACCAACAATTAAAATTATTTACGATTATTGCTCTTGTTGTCGTCACCGCAAATTCTGATGCCGTTGACCAACAACAATGAATTATGTCCATTGCAGTTTTATCTTTTAAAACTATTCATCCAATGACTGATATGCACATGTGAGATGGAATTGAAAGGCATTCAGATTGAACAATAAATGTCGATTGCACAATTTTTACATCACAAAGGTCATTTGCAATAACAGGAAAAATATTTTTACTGAGCAACCGAAATCCATTATCGATAATTTCATTGCGTGGTTTCATCATTGTTTTGCATTTTGTTTTTCCTTCCAACTTATCGAATGCTTCCAATATTTGCGTGGGAATTGCTGTAAGCAATTTCACATTCGGGGTTTGATCCATTTTGTTGCGCAATTCTTTTTTGCACTTTTCTCAACTGCACAAGTTGCGTCATCACTGAAAACGAACATGATTCTCAGGCTCATCAAATGAAGCGCACTATAACAAAAATTGGCAGAGTAAAACTCAAAAAAAAATTGCACAAAATATTCCCAAGAAATTGGAGCAAATTGATGTAATCGTGAACGGAAAACGTTTGCACAAATCATTTTAGTCGTGAAATTGATCATCGTCAATTAAGAAGAATCTATTGTAAGCTACTGCACGATTTAATTGAAACCAATTGAACCCGATCAGTCGCTCGATTGATCATCAGACAGTCACTTCACGTCGGATCACGATGGATCGAATTTAATTGATTAAAAATCAAAAAAAAAGTTATGAATGAACATTGAATATCCGTAAAAGAAGTAATTGATGAACTATCACGGAACTGAAGTCTTCGGAATATTCAATCAAGTTTCATTAAATGAGCAAAATATCTAAAGAAATAAAAAGGAAAGAAAACGGAAGTTTATTTTGTTAAATGGAATTTATTTGATGTGATTCCAATTTAAAAAATGGATGGAAAAATTTATGCAATTAATCAAGTTATGGATTGCGTGCTTCGTGGTCTAAATTTAGGCAATGGCTGATGTGCTGAATTTGAACTGCTGTTCATGTTAATAAATGACTTAAGAAATTGCATTTGACCGCGAGCTGCCGACGAGTTCTTGCAGTTTCGCTTTCGAATGAAAATCTATTATTGTGTTATGATAGGTGGCTCAATCAATATCATTATTTAGTCGATCATTCTGTAAATTTCTCTGCTTCTAGCGAATTACAATTAAGCATTCTACATTGAGCCATCAAGTTTTATTTCTTTTTTAATAGTTTCATTAAAACATTGAGAGAAGGATCAATGCACCTTTGATGCTATGCTCAAGAAATTTGTTTTCCCATCTATGACCGCCCATAGCGACGGAAAGGTAATTAATTGATTCAGCAGTAAATTAAAAACACGATTTTATTGTGTGAAAGTGACCATCCGATGAATGGATAACAAGAAAACGTAAAATCATATTGTTGGCATCCATACAAATAACATTTCAACGATCGTTGAAATCAAAGATCAAATTATTTACGGTCATCAAAATAGTTCATAATATATGTATGCGCGAAAGGTGAAAAGAAGAAACTTGATTCAACAATGGAGAAATGCCAGCAATCACCAGACATCAAACATACAATTGGATCCATTTCAAGATTTTTGCTGCTGATATTTTTCTTTTTAATTATTTTTCGATTCGCTTCTTGAAATCGAAAGTGAAATTTTGATTTGAGATTTGATGAAATTGATATCAAATAATTTTCATAAATTGAATGAACCTGGAAACATGTTTTTCGTCACATGCTGCGAAATTAATGTTTGTTAAAAATTTAAAATTAAAATCGGAAACAATAAAAATCCCGAAAAAACCTATAAGAGTGAAATGGTATTTGAATCAGTGATTAATTGATAATTTGCAATTATTTAACTGATAATCTGTAAGACGACGATATTAAACTTCCTTTAGTGCATTGTGATCATCATTTAAAAGCATTGCATAAAATCGAAGTTTTTTTTTTTGTACATATGATTTGCGATTGTAAAAATTGAACAATCGAGCAATTATTCATCCTCTGAGGATGAATCGCGATTGCTAAAGCACGTGGCAAAATAATGGATATCGATTGCAAACAGAGGTAAGACGATATCGAAGCATGTAAAGAATCTGAAGTAAATTTAACTATTTTGTCAGCATATTTAGGTCAATAAATTTTTAGATTAGTGTGGGAAGCAAAAAAAAAATTGGGCAACATATGATCTGCTATCCATCATTGTTAATTGGCAGCTCTTATTTCTTAGAGCGAGGAGCTTTACGGTATTTAAAAATTGATAACTGACTATACGCGAGATACTTTTCGGAAAAGATTTCCTAAAATGTGCCAAAAATTTAATTTGGACACAGCAAATAAATCTGTTTTTGTTAATTTGACGATGCCAGTTGACATTCAACAGATTTTCATCGCCGTTTGTTTTTTTTTTCGTATGCTAATTAAATGAAATAACTTTAATTCGTCAGTAGGTATACAGCTCATCTAAAGAGGGTAATCATATTGATGGATATTGATCGTTGTTCAATAAAGTTTTCCATTGATACCGTAAATGAAATGAACATTTTGTGATGAGATATCAAATAAATGTTAATATTAGCCTATCACGAATTGGAACATGTTAATAAAATTCCTTTTAAGATTTATCAGTTGAATTCGATTTTGATTTATAACGTGCCGCTAATTAGTTCAAATCTGAAAGATCACATACGCGGAAACTTTATTTCCATCATCATCAGCCAAAGAAAAAATCCATCTTCTGAATGGATCCAATCAACGACCTTCAACACAATTAATGAAATGAGTTGGATTTCAAACTGTTTATGGTGCACAATGAACCATCAAAGCAAATTGCAAGTAATTTTTTTCTTCTCTTGAATTTAAATGTTTGTTGAATTATCTAATAAAAGTTTTGATGGTGAATTGAGCAGACCTACGAATGAACCTACGCAATAAAAGGCAAAAAATTGAATCATCTAAATGGACATCAATTGCCGTGTGATTATCTTCGTATTTGCCACAGACAAGTCGTCGCCCAACGACTGTATTTAATTCAATTTATTTATTTTTTGCATATCGATACATACAAGTGGTAAATATATTTGAATGCAACAAGTGCGATGAAACTCATAACGGAAGTCATAAAACTGGATAAAATAGGCTTAAGATTATCGCGATGTAGTTGCAATTAATTAAACTAACAATCATCACTAACACACTTTCAAGCACGTGACACGTAAAGCATTGTTTCGTTTAGTTCACGAAAAGCTTGAACGAGGTCAAATACCGATTATTTCCTTCGAGATCAGCTGAGGTAGCATCGCGAGCATCAAGTTATTGAATCATTTTATTGAAATTTCTCAATTTTGTTCTTTTTTTGCTTATTTTCTGTTGAACTGGAAACTGCAATTTTTATTATGCAATATTTTGTGGTTTTTTGCATCGTAGTGAATACTTCCAATAAAAAGAGAACCAGACTTGAGATTGAAAATGAAAGTTTTTTGGATTTAAATTATAAAGAGCTTGTAAATTTCCTAATTTTCGAAGGAACTGGCTCATCGAAAATGATCATTGTTGTTCATCGAATGGGTTTTAGATAAATTTAACAAAGCCCGAAATTTACTTCCATGTGAGTTTAACACGCTTCGTTTAAATTTTGCATATGAAACTTATTTTTTTTTTTTTGCTGTTACCTAATTTGGCTCGCGCGCAGTTCAAAAACCGGACCGGTCTATGAAGTCTTATGTGTATCGGACATAAGCAAAAACATCATTAAAATTTCATTTCGTCCATAAAAACAGATGCAAAGGTCTATAGGCACCTTACATCACGACTTGGAAGCGATCACGAAACTTAATTGAAAAACTGGAGCAAAAATAATACAAGTTTAAATACAGTCGCATTTCAATTATCCGACAAACAGAAAATGAAATTCTAATGAAATCGTTTGCAATTTTTTTTTTTCAAGTGTTTTCATTAGAAATACACAAGAATAAAATCAACCATTAAGGAACGCAACAAAACATTTCTCACAATAAATATTTAACTTGAAGTTTGAAGAATCATTAAAAGACCTTCATGTGAAAAAAAATCATGAGAGACTTGTCGCCAGCACATGGTACTGGAACAATGGACACGAAATTCCGAAATCTACAAAATTGATGAAACAAATTGAATATATATTTTCTTGTGCGTATCCAGCGTCAACTATTGCCACTTTAGGTGATCACAGTAGGATGCAATCATCGCCGAAATATTGCTTAAATGTGTTTGCCTTCTAAAAGAGTTCAGGGCCAACAAAAAAATGTTCCGTTGACTTTTGTGCACAGACTGTGCTGATTGATCATCTTTTTGGATGTTTACCTGAAATTAGAAGAAAGAACAAAAAATTGGTTAAAAAATCATAAAAGCTCAAGATGGTCGCTTGACATTTAAGGCAAAAAAAAATGCTTTAAGTGGCTTTGAAAAGTTCAAATATTCATCGGCAGTATGATCTTTAATTTGAGATTCGTTCACTTCTTCCCATATGGATATCAAAATTTGAAACATATTTCGCACGCGATAAATTTATTTCTAATCTTGTTCAAATCGAATTTCTAAATAACAAAGCTGGAGGATTTTTTTTTTGTTGCTAATTTCACTTTTCAAATTGTTTGCGGAAAAATGACAAAAGAGAAAAGTAAATTTTGAATTTTTCTGATCTCACGGCACTGAAAAAATTACTTTTTCCATCATGAAAATGTCTCAAGTGCAATGAAGCATGAAATTGGATGATTAATCTTTTGTTTGCTTGATGTGCACAAATTAAGGAAAAGCAGTGAAAAAAAGATTGCGCAAAGTGAAAATTAATTGAAAAGTCTTTTTTTAACTTTATCTTTATGATCATAGAACAGTAAATTTGGTACAGTCAGTGCTCACTCATGCGACTGCATATTAAATTTAAATTTCTGGGTGGTCTTATTGGTCATTATTTGACAATTTCATTCCTAAATTATTCATCTCATGACAATCGTTGCACAAAAAAAAAAAAAAACAAAGTTTCTTGACCTTCGTTAACGTTTTCAATTTCACTCTCATCGTCGTTGTGACAAAAGAGCAAACGAGTTTATAGCTAAAGTCACCAATCGAGAGAGATGGAAAGTGATTAACGGTCGACAGCTCTTATGATTGTGAAAATATTCACACTCGTCTCACGCAACGTAATGACATTGTGGTTGTTATATTCTAAATTGCCCACAAAGAAAGTAAAAATAAGAAGAAATTTGAAGCAATTAAAAGTTAAAAGTTTTTCTCAAGTTTTTTTTAGTGAATCTTCTTCTTGCAGTAAAAACACATGAAAATGTCCATCAGATAATAAAAAGAAGAAGTTTCACTTTCATCACCGATCTGTAACCCAGATTAAATTAAGAAACTTCATTGAGAAATTGCATCTAAAAGCGGTTTTAGAAAATTTTACCCGTTTCTTGGCGTCACATGCAATTTGAAAACATGTTTAAATGACGCAAATTCTTTAAGTCTGCAATTCATTTCATTGACAATTTCACTATGAATTATTTTTCAGGTCCACATGATCCCCGAGGGAGGTCAAAATCTGTAGCATTGCCCTTGTCATTAACTTTTTACTTGTTTTCTGCCGTGAGGAAAAATTGTCTCAAAAGTAGCAATTAAAATCAATCTACAGTTAATGTGCAGCTTTAGCTAATGCTAATGACGGAAATTGGTTCAGGATCTAGAAAATTGTCAGCTGAATCGCAACAAAATTAATTTCAATGACAAATGAACAATTTTTATAAGACAGAAAATGGATTAAGTCACATACAGTCTGGAAGTTAAAACCAGAAAGATAAGCCAGACGAACAAAGTTGCGCACTGCCAAGACCTTTTTAAAAGAAAAAAATCTCGAGCGACAGTCTCAAAACGACCTTGAATGTAATTCAGATTTTTTTTACTACTCCTTAATGGTTTCTTAAAAACCAGTTACACGCTTGCAAGCTTGTGAGCGCAGAAGTAATAACTTGACTAGGTAGCAACAAATTATATCAACTTTTGTTTTCGTTGGCGAACTGCAATTGGAACAAAATCACTCGATTGCTCGTTTCAGCACCAGCAGACAGCAAACTGTGAATGTATTGATTAACGCGGCCAAGTAGAAGTGTCTCACTCAAGTTTTGAATGGTAATTAAATAAATGAATAATAATTTGCTTGCTCTTTTATATCGGGTAATTCTAGTTTTTATTGTTTCTCAATTCGAGATTTTGCAAGTTATCTTTTCTGCTTAGGTGTGGTTATAAACAAAAAGTGGGCTTTCAAGTATATCGCCAAATCAATTCAGATCGTGATCGATTTTTCTGCTTCTAGAACGTTACATTATACAATTCTCGACTTAATTTGATTGCTCTTAAATGTGTTGCGTGTTAAAAATTTGTAGGTTCATTTGTATAATCGCCAATTTCGTGCAATAAACAAAATTTCTTAATTCCATGAAGAGACTCTCGCTGCGAATTGAGCATCCATGCGCAACAAGCATCTAATTTTTTTATTGTCATCAGAATCACATGAATTTTTTTTTGCGCTTTCAAGTTGTCACGATTTCTTTTATTTTACTAGATTGACTTTTGCACTTTATTTATAGATCTAACGAACCACGATTATTACTGCATTTCAGTTTTATTTTGAGATCAGCAGCAGCTCAATTTAAGCCCGATTCGCTCAATTTTACATGCTTAAAGTGTGCATGGAACGTGTCGAAAGTAAATAGAGTCATAATCATTAGATGGTTATTGGTGGCTTTTGTTCATTTCTTATTTGATTATTTGATGAAATTAGAGCTGAACAAATTTACTTTGGCGGCAATGTAAGGAAGCTTTGAATGAAGTCATGTGCGCGTGAAATTACAAAAAATGTGTGATCGACCGCCGTCGCCGCGCATGTAAGTGTTGCTGACGTAATTTCGTTAGTCGAGAGCAAAAAACAGTTTTGCATTCAACTGAATACGATGAAATTCCACGTCAAACTCGCTCAGACGAAATTAATGGAATTGTGTCAAATTTGCATCGAAGGTTTTTTTTTGGTGGGCTCAAAAACATCTGATCGCGCGAAACTACTTTCGATTTCTTTTAAATAAAATTTATGTCGCGTTTATGGAATACCTCAAGCAAGTTCAACTTTATGCATTTTTGTGATGGACTTTAAATTTTGGCAATCGAATTGACGCAAAAGTTAAAGCAGATAATAAAAAAAATGTATATTTCGAACCAGTATGGCGAGTTTCACGAGATTTGTGAGCTTTTGTTTTTTTTTTTTTGGTTTTTAAATAAAATTATGCAAATTATTTTTTTTTGTGTTTTGAGGTTTTAACGAGCGAATTTCGCGAGGTATAGAGATGAAATGACGGCAGAGTAATCCAATCGATTTCTGAATATGTTTTTCAGTTCGTTGCTTCGTCTGACATTTGATTCTTCTGTTTTTATTTCTTTTCGACCTTTTTTTTTACACCAAATAAATCTGTTAATAACAAAAAAAAAAGTTAAGGAGAAAAAGAACAATTTTCCAGTTTCATTTACTTTCATCGAGCAGGTTTCACTTTAGAGACAAATTTATTAGTGAACGAATTATGCAAATTTCTGAGAATAAGTTTATTCAGCCAATAAAAGCTTAAGATTCCATCTATTTTCTAGTTTTTTTTTTTTCGTTGCTGATTCTATTTTAAAACTTTTATTATTAATTTCATTCGATTTAACTTTTTTTTACTCGCTTAATCAAAAAACAAAGAAAAAAAACTGCACAGAATAGTCGCTAAAAATTCCTGTTTTTCTTATGGCAAAATAACCAAAAATTGAATTTTTGGATTCAAAAGCCTTAAAACATTTATTACATAATTTAAAAATTATTTTGCAATCAAATTAAACAAGCGATTAAACACTTTTTCCATAAATCAATTTCCAATGGCGAATGAATTATTTATTTCAGATTTCAGAAAATTATTAAATTAACCAGTGCCAGATGGACTTTCAATTAACCGAAAACTTATTGATTTTTTTTTTTGCACAAAATAAAAACTTATTGTAAATTCACAAGGAAATAAATTATTTTGCAAAATCGTGAAACTAAACATCAATCAGACATCAACCAACAGCTTTCTCATCAATCTTAAGCAAGTTATCATTTTTCGTAAGAAATGAGAAATGCTTTTTTCAAGTCGAATTTATGTTTTACTGTAGTCAAGTGTTTCAATGAAAATTGGTTTCAGCTGCATGAAGAGCATTCCATCATGCTCGAAACACCAGCAGCAGCATTAATTATTAGAAATCTAATAATTTACAGGTTGTTTCATTTTATTTAATTTTGCAAATTCACCACACACCTGAATTTAGCAGAAAAATTCCAGCGAACAAGTAAAATAATCCACTTGGTATTCCCATTGTGCAAATCTTATTTTTCTTTTCTGTTTCTCTATTTTTTTTTTTTTTGTTACTTCACTTTAATGTTTTGCGATATTTTTCAATTTTATTTTGTGGCCTGAAAATTTTTATTGCAAAACTATTTCAGAAATTGTGTAATTTTTCTTTTAAACCACAAATTTGTTTTCAACTCATTTTAATTTAATTTCGACACATTCAGGGCACATTTATGTATTTGATTAATGCTTTTAATTTTATTATTTTCTTTGAGATTTCAAATTTTCTTGGAAATTTTCACTAAATAAAAAATTTCTCCGTTAACTTTTCGTATGCTTCACGTGAATTTTCACTCTAAAAAATTACGGAAATTTTTCACACTTCGAACGTTGATTTTTCGCGCATTTTCTTGGATTTTTTAAATTAAAGAAAATAATTTTCCAATAATTTCAATGATTAATTTGAAAAAATTCTTTAAACTTTTGTTTTGTCTTAAGAGCGCGCTATTATTTTTTTAGTTGGCGTTCGCGCGAGCACTCCAGTTCAACTGACTTATTTTTTTCAGTATTTTTTTCTCTTTCGTGCTTTGACTTCAGAAGTGGTTTGAGCCGAGCGCACACGCCAGAAATGTCTACAAAAGAAACGTGAATTGCATTAAATGGAAAAAGCTCTCTGTTGGTTGGTTTCTTTGAGATACATAATTATTTCATGGACTTCCTTGTGTTAGTGAATGTTACGAATGTAACAACCATCCACTGTAGAGCTTTCAATGTTTGTCTATTGCACCACTGTTGCATCGTTGCTTTTGTTTTACTTCCTCAAAATTTAATGCAACGTTATACTGAAATCGAAAGTTGGTTTTGTGTCTGTCGGCTCGGCTAGCTGGCATGTAGGTGCTAGTCAATTGCGCAAAATTTCATCATTTTTTTATGACATGCGATCGATTTCTAAACTAATAATTTTCGTAACCCACAAAAATGATTGTTTGATTTTGAAATTGAATTTTTTGTACACGCGAATTTACATATTTGTTCGCAATTGAAAACCAAATAAGCATTGAGACAATTGTCGGCGACTAATTACGGAAGAAACCATCAGAACCGCAAAAATAATAAAACATAAAATATCTTCTGTTTGCGGTTTATTAAACGCACCATAATTATCGCTTTTGAATGACTCATGATCATCATAATGTGTGGCAAGTAAACAGAAAATATAATAATAAGAGAAGACCTCATCCATGCTATTGTGCCGCGGAAACAGTCGGGAAAAATAAACAAGCAAAATAATCAATTTAATTTAATTAATTGAAGCGCCGTGTGTACGCGGGTTAATTTAAATTTTAAAGCATCTCTTGCGGGTCGCGGCAGTAATTTATGAAATGCAAATTGCTTCATCTTAAACACCTCGACGCGAGTTTCACGGTCGAAAATTTAATTGTAGTTTTTCATTCATTTGTTGTTTGCGGGGCCTTGCGCGAAATTTTATTTTAATTCGCTCTCGTGCTGATGACTTCTTTGTCATCGTCTGCGACAATCATCAAAAGTTTATTAATGCAGTGAAAAGTTAGATTTGTCACTTCCAGTTAGATACTTAACGCCTGACAACCTTTAACGCGCGCGCGAAACAATGAAGGTATTTAAAAGTCCATCTAGTAATTTGAGTTCATAAAAGCGATGACCGCAAATGTGATTTTGGTTGAAACTTTTTTTTAGCGCTTTTGCGACTCGCTATAAATTTGCGAAATAACAAATTTTTCGAAAGCATAATGCAGGAAGTAATTTTGTTAAAAGCTTCAAAGTGGTTTCTTTGAATATTGAAAAATTATCACAACAATAAAATGTTCAACAAATAACCTTCAACAACCTTCAAAAATTGGTTCAAGTAATAAAACTCAAGTGTATGTGAAGCTGTAAAATGATCAGATTCAAGTAATGTCTCAAAACTTTCGAGTTCACTTTTTCAACCCACAAGACAAAAATTTTTGAATTCAATTTATCAAATAAATTTGTTATTTTCATACAATTAAAAGCTTCAATTAAACTATGAGTATGAAGGAAGGTCGCAATTGATGGAAACTTTTTTTTTATTGTTTGCTTAATCGAAGTCTAATCAAAGAAGTGATCAAATATATGTTTGTAAGTTCCCTTGGATCAGACGTTTTTTTTTTCGGTTGACATGCTTATTTTGTGGCGCTTGAAATCGGAATTCAGCTTTAAAGTTCATAATTCTGTTCTACTAAAATGCCGAGTTTGTTTCACAACAGTCCAGTAGATCACACCCAGAAAATCAGAAAATTGGCTTCTACTCTCGCGAAATATTTCTCAATGTCATTTCAAGACTCGCCGCAACTGAATTTACTTCAAGTTTCGAATTATGCTTTCGTAAAAGAACTTCGACCATTGAACATGTAAAATTGTTGATGCATGAGTCATAATCATTAAATTAAATTTAAAAAGAATTTGCATCAAAGTTTATATAAATAAAAGTCATGAAATTGCTTGAGCTATATACTCAATTGTGTGGCATCGATCGACTTAATGAAATTCGCCACTGTGAGTCATTTTGTTGATAAATATATCGCACGATTCTCAAATAACCTTCACATGAACATTGCTGCAGTAAATCAACATTTTGCCAATGCTGGAGTAAGAAAATTAATTGGATTATCGAATGCGTAAATTTCATAAAATTTTATCACCAAAGGTACATAAATGTTGCCTGAGCCTTGGACTGAGCGGATATTGGAAGGACATTGACAAGGGGTATGAAACTATAGAATCACGAATCGATTTTAAATCGATATTTATTGTGGATCGAACAATGTTCTCGTGACCTCTTGTCGTCGTCGTCTGTTTTTAATTTAAATTGACCTCAATTGCAATCTGTCTGCATGAAGAATTGCATGGACTGAACATATATTTTTGTTCATAATACTGCATGGGACTGAGATCGTTTCCTTTGTATATTATCGACACAATGTCTTACAGCGTAATGCGAAATTGCCTGGTTATTGGACATTTAAATGGCGCAAATTCGATTGAGATTCGACAGAATTTTATTTAAATGACAAACGAAATTCAATATAAGGAATTGCCATTGATGGTATCGAAGCAACTTTTTCCCATGTCCTTGAAATAATTTCTTAAGGAGTTATTTAAATCAGAAATTATCGTTAAAAATTTGCAATGTTACGCTGCGGATTTAACTCTTTGTGTGAAAATATCTTATGTAATTTTAGTTAAAACAACTTACGCAAAATTATGTTGTTGTTTAAGATTATATGCAATTGAGAAGTGCAATAAAATCATAATATAATTGCGAAATTTTCTTGTAATTATTGTTTTGTATAAAAGTTCAAAAGATTTAAATTTTCCGCATTCGGTTCATCTTAATCTTCCCATTGATTGTTTTGCTCTCAACTTGCATGAGATATTATTATAAATGAGCATCTTGCCTTCCTAATTAAATAATTAATTAATGAATTTTTACATGAAACGGGAAGTAATTTGGAAACTTGATGAAGTGATGTAAGAACGAGCTGCATTTGAAACCATCAACGAGAAAAAAAAAACATATTGTCAAATTAAATGTCATCGAAACGACGGCCAATGAGATTCAACATCTTTTAAGTTGATACAACAAATATTTAGTAAATTTGTTTGTCATGCTGTCTATCACCAAACAAGTGAATTTGAAGATTCATCATAAAGCATTTCAAACAAACTCACAGAACTAAAATTATTATTCCTGTATTGAATCGTGAGCCATGTCCTTGATCACTTTTAATGGATTTTTTATTACATAAAGCAAGTCAAACTTTTGCAGTGAAAATATTTCCATTTTAAACTTATCGAGCGGTTTAAAAATATTTATTTTTTCTTTATTTTTGGGCATTGAATGTCAAACTTTTATGCATGATAATTGGCGCGTGTATTTCGTTGATGTGACACATCTGAATCTGATGTCCGGCGAACGGTCACCGACGTTAATTGATTTTCCATGCCATTAATAAAAATCAAAACTTATTGGAACTCATAAATGTCGATCACAAGAAACAATCAAAAGAAAAAAGCCGCTTGAAAATAAATTCCTGCAGCAATTGAACGCAACGAATTTGGTGTTGGCCAAGTTCATTTCCAAAACAACAGAAAAATATTTCTTTATGTTGAAAGTGATCCATGAAAATTATGATTTATGTTTCTGAAAAGCCACAAAGTTAAGTAGTGCACAGATGTTGTTACAAAATGTGGTTCAAGGACGTTCTCGATAAACTTCCAGATTTGCTTCATGTTGCAAAGGTAACATAAAATATTCACGAGTTTCGTTCACCGACATTAAGCATTTTTTTACTGATTGCTGGCACCATCGGAGCGTTTCATGTTTCTTGTCATCGCGACCATGCAACCGACAATTAAATGCCATTTAAATCCATTGTGCGGCAATCATCGAGAATTTTGTAATGGAATCACATTGCAATGAGAAGGCCAAACACTTGAATTGTAGCATTAACAGCATGTGTGAGATGGTTTCGCAGATTGAAGAATGACTGGTGTCATGCTGATTTCAATATTGAATTGTTTATTTTCATTCAATGAAATTTTTAATTGTTCAAATTGTAAATTTGATTTTTAAATTGTTCTTTTTCTTGCCACCTGACTTTCATTTGAGAAACAAGTTTCACACTTTTTTTTAGTCTGGAAAATGAAGTTTGGAGAATTTTGTTCGCTTGTTACCGATTAACTGGAACTTTTTTTTAAAGGGCAGATCAAGTTGATTAAAATCATAAAAGCAATAATTCAATCAATTTCAAACCACAAGGCTTGTGCAACATTTCATGCATTGAACTCGATTGCAGAAAAATGCATTGCGCTTATCAAAGATTGCGTAACCTTCGTATCATATCTCGAAAATGACATAGATTTGAATTTTTATGAATTATTATAAAAAACTTGTGCAACGCGAGCTTAATAGAAAGTATGCGGAACAAATTCCATTACATTAGGTTAAATAAAGTGAAGTAACATATTTAAGAAATAACCAGCATGGAATCACCAGCACCAGTCTCTCAGTCAAATAAAAATTTGTGTGTTGTGAAATAAGTTTGTTTTCGGGGTCAAAATGTTTTTCACGTTATGACCTGCAATTGTAATCGATCCACGCATAAAATTGTCCATTTACGAAAGTCATAAATCATCGACGGCAAAAATCCAATTTCGTTCAGCTTCTGGCTTGGGTTTGACATCTCTTTCGGGTGTCGATTACTCAACTTGTCCATTCATTTACATAATTAATGTAAACTTTTTCGGGCCGCTCGTTAGCCAGCAATTGTTATTAGACATTTTTTGTTACTAATTATTCAAAGGCGTTGCTTACATATCAAGCTCGGTGAAATTATGTAATTAAATATTCTTTCAAAATTTTTGGATAGTTTTGATCATTTATGAACTATTTGTATTTCATTCATCAACATTTCTGTTCAATCAAATTTACCAAGAATCGCTCAGCATTTTATAACGGAATAATTTTATTTGTGTTCCTTGACTTTTGTATTTGGTGATCAATTTCAAACTTTCTTCTCTCATACCAAGTTTTTATGATGCCATTTTATCCGGAAGATGATGACGAGTAATACATATTGTAGATGACTGTTACTTTCCAGTCGAAATATGATCAACATCTGTGCACGAATGCAGAGCTCAAATAAGCTTTAAAAATGTTGTATAACCTTGAGAAATTTGATCAATTTTAGTTGTGTACATGAACTTGGTACGTTGCTGCGAGGCAGCCAGACATGTCCATCAGGTTTTCGCGATAGCTGTTTGCTGCATCATCGCCATTGAAATAAAATTTTCTATTTTTGCATCAAGCAACTTAATCGAGTTTCACCTTGAAATGCTCAATGAAATTCAACCAATCCGTACATCCGATTATTATTATTATCATTATTATTATGAGAGTCCGGAATGGAAATTGTTATTTTCCACTTTCCATATGCTGATTAAAATGGTAATTTGATGCAACTTTAAAAAAGGATTAGATTTTTTCAGAAATAAAGTTCTAGTTCATCTATCCAGTTTTTCTTATTGCGATCATAAATCATAAGAAAAATAAGAGAAAAAACTGATAAGATAATGTCCATCCATAAAGCTTCACAAAAGACCCATAACAAATCGCACATTTGCTGGCTGAAGCGCTTTCTTTTGTGTTTCTTGATGGTGCACAATGGATATAAAACTGTTGCCGATCATCAATTCATAGCAGTTTGTGAAATGGTTTTTTGATGGCTTCAGTGGAGGCGCATTCAATGAGCAAATCATAAAAGCATAAACTTTATGATTATTGTTAAACTTTACCAAAAACGACCTTTAAAATTGATTTATATTCGCCAGCGATACGCGCGATAATTATCATCTATAAGATCTACGAGTTGATGAGCCATAAAAAAATCAATGGAAATCAATGGAACTCATAAAATTGCACAAAAAAAGTGAAATCAAAACAAATTGCACGACACACGAATGGTCAGCATTTATTTATGGCAGTGAATGGCTAAGTGACGTTTGTGCTAACTGGTTTATCAATTATCATCTGCCTGCCATCACCATAATCTGTGTTGTTTGCCAGCTTGACTTGTTCATCCATGTTAATTTTTCACAACCATGACCGTCTTGAACTTGAAATAGAAATTTCTTTACAATTTCACATCCAATGTCTAGGCAAGCATAAAAAGTTCGATGATCAGTGAAATTCGATTGCATTTAACAATCCATAATACGCTTTTGATGCCATTGCGCCCATCGGATATTTCTAATCAAATCTCATTAAAGCATAACAAACTAGGCAAGCTTAATTTTAACATAAATTATGCTTCATTATGAGGTGTTTGAACGAAAATTTTACTTTAATTGATTACACGAACAGTAGAAAAAAAAAATTATATTGGAAATGAGTTGTTCAGTTTGTTGATTGGCGCGGTCGTGAACACGTTTCGTGTTGATATGCAATTATCAACTATCGATGGATTAAATTTTTATCGAGTGTTTGTTTAACTCACTCCACTTCATTAATCTTTTAGAAATTTGATGATCGCGCTTGTTTAAGCAGATGAACGAGGTGGCTTATTGATGGACTTTTGATGGATCAAAAAAAAAGAAGTGAAATGTTCCCAGACGCAAATGAAACTTAAATAAAGTCACAACATTTTTGTTAATAATGAAAGTCGCTATCAATTAAATCCAAAAATATGCGATTTCAGTTTACGAGCTCTCGGAAAAAATGGCAATTGCGCCGTTCCGAAAGGAATTAAAGATTTTCAAAGCCACTTGTGAGCTCATTAACAGCAAATCGCATAGCAATGAGAGATTGAAGCACATTTAATTGCGTTTATAATTAAATTGTTTAAACTTTTACTTTCCGTCTGGTCGATGGTCGATGCCGGTGGCCACTGTTTCACTAGTAGTTTCATGGTCCTATAAACTGGCAATCGAAAGTTTGCGTTCGTCAAATCGGCATTCGGAGACATTGAAATACGCATGACATGAGTAACTGTGCAAGTATTTATTTAAATATGCAAAATCTTGAAAATATCTAACTTCAGATTCTGAATAAAATAACAAATAAATTTTCTTGTCTAAAATAATTAATGGAATCAGCTTACGTCGAGTTATGCTCATAAAAGTTTATTTTAACTCGAACTAAAAAAAATATTTTCCCTAGGAAATCAATTTACTTATCAAGGGAAAATGGAAATTTTTATCAGTTTTAAAATTGCTGAACAATGAATCGGCATTCGTGACTGTTTAATTGATTTCCCGCAATCGCAAGAGTTTCGAGACAAACAAAACAAGAAATGACGGAAATTGGAGAAAAAAGAAAACCGAATTTATTGTTTTAATTCTGCCACAGTCTGATTAATTGATTCCAGATTAATTGGGCATAAAAAAAATTATTTTCGTTGCGCAATCCATTGGAGAAGTTTAAGATCGCAAAACAATCACTGCGGTGAGTGTCTTTAAACTCGAATTAATTTGTTCAATTGAAACTTATTATTTTACATGAAAATGTCCGCACAACAAAAAAAAAATGTTAAAAATGTTAATTCAAATTTAATTCGTCAAAAATGTGCGAGCGCAATTCAAGATTTATGATCGGCGGCATAAAATTGCATCATATCTAAAGAAAAAAATTCATTTCATGGAGATTTAATTCGATTTTTTTTTTTCATGATTCAATAAAAATTAAATTTTGCACACAAAAAAGGGAAACCACAGCAATTGCGCGAAATTTTAAAGCCATCAATCTCAGGCATTCATGACCTAAATAACCAAAAAAAAAAAAAATCGACGATATCTATCAAGAATACTTTGAAGATCTTATCTAAAATACACGATCCAGTGCTACCAACAATTGGCCATTAAAGACATCTGGCATTGTGCATGGTTGTGATTCACATTCTTGTTGACTCTGTATGCAGATTGAAGGAACTATTCCCACGAGATGCCAATTGTGGATGAGCTGCTGTAGCAGCAGCATGATGCTGATTCATGAGAATGGGAAATTATGCAAATTTGATTAGCTCATCAAAATTAAGACGAAGCATGCAGTAGCACTAGATGATCATTCCATTTAAACAATTTCATTAATTTTGCACTCGCTCAACCTTCGAGATAAAAAGCCGCACCATGAAAAATAAATTACACAAAAGAAATCCGCACAGTGAGATCCGAAATAAATGCGCGATAATCATCCAATCTATGGAAGGATGCATCGGACAAAATAAACTTGTTAAATTGCAAATTAAAGATATTCAATTAAGAGATCTGAATGTTCATCAAGAGTGGTCACGGGGGCGTATTTGCGGATTACAATCGGAACGATCAAAAAGCTTTTTCAATGTCAGAAATATAAATAAAATAACTCAATCGGAAAAAGAGCATTTTTTGTTGAAATCGAAAATTAAAAATGTAAATGAAACTTCGCAACAACTTTCGCTATCGAATCTTCAAGTGGAATTATTAATGCTGGTCAGGTTTTATGAGTTCAGTATTGGGGCGGTACGGGAGGAGCGCATATAATGTTTTATTGAAGTCATAACTAAAGGCCGCAAATTAAAGCAAATAAATCATCGGCCCCATAAAGTGTGTGCAAGTTGTTGCTCACCCGAAAACGATTCATCTTAATTAAATTCCTGCTACCATAAGCTGATGTTGGTCGGGGTTCCCGACTCCCCGAAGAGTGAGCTTTTATCTTTTGAGCTGAATTTATGAATTACGCAGATGGAACGCGCATGAAGCATTAAGTTTGCTGAACTTTTATTAAATATTAAAATCCCGATCAAATACAGAAGCGCCAATGAGCGTGATGATTTATAGTGATGGGAAGTACGGTCGATTGCGTCGACGACAAGTCAACAAGTGACATGATTTGTTGCGCATGATATTACGATTACTTAACTTCACAACCATAACGACACACTTCGCTCTTTACTATTTTTCTGCCTTGGATTTTAATTCGATTATAAAAGCAACGACAATCGCAATCGATTAATGTGCACTTTCAATTTATTGCGAGTGCTCCGGTGTCGCTATTTTCGATTACCTTTTTTTTACAATCGATAATTGATTGATTTGTTTGACACATGAGATCCGCATTTGCGTAATCTATGAAATATTTAACTAGCAATTATCTCGGGATAATCCGTAATTTATGCTTCAGCATTTCATACGAATTGAAATTAAGTTTTTATCAACCGACGAAAAGAAAAAAAAAATATTAATTAAAGCAGAAAAACTTGTTGAGACAAAAATGCACTCATTGCAAGACCATATCAAGTCACACCTGATACAAAGACACAGTGGCATGCTCCACAAATGGCGCATGTCTCATGCACAAAATATTTATGCATTCTTTTCAATTAAACCACATTTTTATTTATGTTTAAATTCAACAATTTTCTATTCAACATTTTTTGTATGTTGCATTCATGAGAAATTTCTGCAATTTTAATGTCGGCATCGGGTGAAGAAGTCATTTGTTACCAACCTGAATTAGCGAGCACAAAAGCTATCACAAGGCAAAGTAATCCACTTGGTAACCTCATTCTGTTGCAGCTCTCTCACTGTTCAGTTCTGGATTTCACTTGCAATTTGCAAAACTTCACTTTTTTTTTTGTTTCAACTTCTTTTGATATCGCTCCGGCTATTTTCTTCAACTTTTCTTTTTCTTGAAGATAGATATCAACAAATGGAATTGCACAAAAATGAAATTTTCTCTTTTTTTTTCTTCTTGCAAATTTTACTTTGATTTTCCAATTTTAAATTTTTCTTTAAACTTTTCAAAGCTTTAAATTTTCACTTTTCTTTTTGTTAAATTTTTTTTTTTTGAGTTATTTAAGAATTGAATTTTTAAATAAAAATTCCGAATTCTTATTAACTAAAATAATTTAAAGCGCTCTCATACAGTCACCACGCGTTCGCGCAAGCACTTCAATTAGACTGAATACAACTTTTAAAAGTTTAATAATTTAGAGTGGCAAAAAACTGCAAAAGAAAAAATATATAAAAAAAAAACTGGTGTTGTTTACCACTCTCGATCGTTGTTGCTGTCGGTTTTGTAGACAAAACAAAAAGTCTACGATAGTAGACAACAACGTGTATAAAGCCAATTCAAGAGCCAATTTTATGAAAATGATCAGCACCAGCGGCGAATTTACGCGCTTTGAAAACATCAAAAAGCATTGTTCGAGAAAAGTTATGTTAAACTTTTTTTTTTTTTGCACAAAACCCGACAAAACTTGATCTTCCGGTCGTCAAGCTTAAGGTTCAGTCACTAGACTAATTACTGAAGATTCCAATTAATCAAATTAAACAAAAAATGTTAATTAAACACTTTCCAAGCGTTGTTTGTTGAGTGTTTATCGTTGTTATTTTGATACATGCATTTCCATGACTATAAATAACATCACAACAGTCAACTGTTGGAGTTGGATGGCAAAAAAAAAGATTAATGAGATGCTGCGGAAAATCTTCACATCATAAAAACTCAAGCAATAGGAATGTTGATGATGCATAATATCATTCAATTAAGACTTTTATTTTTGGTCGTTTCATATCCGATACGGTTGTTAAGCGGAAAAAAGTGAATTTGGTGAATAATAAATGTTTTGTTCAAGGGCATCACCAGGTGGACCGTAAAAGCGGCTAAGTATATCGTCCAGAAAGTCATTCACTTGAGTGAATGCGAGTTTCAACAAAAGTTATATATTTTCTTTTAATATCTTGTTGCTGTATTTATTTTATGTGGTGCAGTATTTAATTAAATCGCCTTTAAAAAAATTGCTCTCATTATAAGAACCTAAAAAATTTCTTTCATAGCCAATTTTACGCTTCAAAAACGTCTCTGGAGCGATCTTTTAATTTGCCGTTTTGTGAAAATTATTTTTAATAGCGCTCCGAAAATAAAAATATAAAGAAATAAAAATATGATTTTTTTTTTATTATTGACATTGCAATGATTTTTTTCCATTCCGTTCATTCGTAGAGTTATTAAATTGCATGTAATTGCTCTGGGGCGAAACTGCAGAGTGGCAGAAACAGAGAGGTCGCACTGAAGTGAAAAAAAAAATATACATGAAAATTGATAATTGACATGATTTATCACATTCAACATGTGGCTAAATTCAAGAATTACTTACATAAAAAATGGTTCACTTTTTTTTGACAAGTATTTAACTTATACAACATAAATCTGCGGTATTTTTTATGTACTCTATATTAATTGACTGCCATCAATACGTATCGGGACAGCACTTAATCTGCCGTCACCATATCTTTCACTAATGAGCACTTTTCTTGCGTATAAATTCGCTTAAAATTGCTTCCAGCTACCTGAAACATATGAGTTCATGTGTGTTATGCACATTTTATGTAAAGATATCAGTATTATTTAAAACACCTCCATTTGCAGGCCTTTTTTTATTGCGGAGATTATTTAACAAAGAAGTAATTTCGTTCATTTCATGTCTGAAATAGTTTATGTTATACCCTTCAAAATTTGCATTTATAGGAAATTTGATTTGGTTCGATCAAAAGATTTATATACCAATTGTGATCTAAATCCGGTTACAAGTGGAAGTTTCAAGTTCGTTATTAAACTAAGGCGAGATTGCTGCCTATTGGTATCAAAGGAAAAATCACAATCACTGGATTGTTCAATGGAACAATCACAGAAATATCTATTAAAGTTGTGGTCAATTTTGTTTCATTAAAAAAAAAAAAAAACGAAACCGCTGCCCACCTGCATGCAGCAGTTCAATCAAGCGCCAGATCAAGAATAAATTTTCGCCCATTCTAGAACGTGGGCAAAGTGATTTCGCAAAAATTATATCTATCTAGATCCGCTTTCGATATTTTGCCATGATCTCGAGACAATATTAGGATAAATTTCTGAAAAATGACCGCTCATTGGCTTAACTCAACTCTTGATCTCTGGTATTGACTTTTGCGGGCGTAGTAGATTTATGTCTACCCAAATACTTTTAATATTTTTGTCTTTACGTAAACCTTTGAATCAATTTTCCCACATTCGCCATTAAAATGTTTTATAAACAAATGGAAAAATTTATCAATTCACCAATCAAAAATAACCAACAACAAATATTAACTCAAATAGAAAATATATTATGAAAATCTAAATTAATTTAAATGAACCGTGTGGAATTTATCAATCTCTCCAGGTGCTTGCCATTCGACTTGCTCCGATTTTTGCGCCACTAAACGACCTCAAATCATGCAATGCTTGAAGTGAAAATTGTGAATTAAATTTTTTTTCTGCTGTCATATGAAATAAATGTTTCAAATCGAACAATTATATAAAAATATATGTGTTTAACCCGATGTCGAAGAATTGCTGAGACAACAAAAATCCAAAGCTGCATTTTTTTTTTTACTGCTGAAAGATTGTTATATGACCGGCTCTACATTTATTCTACTTCCTCATTGTTTAGTGTCTTAACATATAATAAAAGAATAACAACTATACTTCGGCAATTTAACTCATAATGCACATAGCAAAAGTTTTTTTGTTTGCAAGCCCAGCAGCGGAGTAAACGGCATCAAAGGTCAAGCTGGTGCTCTAAATATTGAAGGAATTCTGATAAAGGCACACGATTGCGCTGGTGGGTGAATGGCGCAATAACAGAAATTGTTGTACTATACTCGCCTTGTTGCTCGCTTGGGTTGGTGAATGGACATGATATTTGCTCTCTGTGCGCCAAACAATTGCAATTAAAAAATCTAAACACTCGATTTTTTTTGTGTGCAGAATTATTGTGTTGAACTGCCGCCGCGCCAACTTTCAATTGACGGGATTGGGTGCACGACACACCTTCGCTGGTACAGCATGAGCGTGGCATTGCGCAATTTAGATCAGAAAATATTGTTGTTTAAATGTTTTTTGAAAGAGAGAAAAGCGTTAATTCGATTAATCAACAAAACACCTTCGAGGCCTTTCTCAAATTGTTGTTGACACCGTTTGTTCTTAAATTACGTGACGATATATAATTACAAAGTTTTAGAAATGATCTCGAAAGAAGTTAAGCTCGGTCATGTTAAATGCGTTACACATCAGGTGAGAATTATAATGCAATTCTTTTTAAAGCGCAATAAAGGAAGGATAGATATCATGTTTTTCAGATCACGGAAATGTCAAAATGAAATGAACAAATGAAAAAAAAAAAATTACGTTTCACGATCAGCTTATAATTTAAATTAATTGACAAACTAACAAGAAAAAATAAATTAGTTTCTTTAAAACGATCCAATTGTCCAAAAATTTCACTTCCACCTTGACATGGCTCCACTTCCCCGAGTTAGTTTAATCGTTGGTGGGTCTCAATGCTCATATATGTTTATTTTATTTTAACATTTAATGCTTCAATATCGGAAGTCTGAAATCAAGAGTCTAAATATGTATAAAGAAAAAACTAGTTTATTGCTTTTTTTGCGGCTCAGGTATGGACATTATGAGTACAATTGTTTTAAATTGCCTCCGATGTTGAGTTGCATAATATATTTATATGTTTAGCTCACGGGAAGGCGGCCGAATGTAAGAGTCAGAAATCAGAAATTACCAATTAGTGTCCTGCAATTATATAATTTTTTGCATAATGAGCATTAATGTGCAACTGGAAAATTGGGGCAACAATACAAGCGATCGACATTAATAGACTGTCAACTAGCACTTGATAAGAAAACTATGGTTGTTTTGCATAAGTTTGCATAAATTTGCAATAACTTGAGAGCGCACAGCTTCGCTTGAGTTCGAAAAAAAGCTTTAATTTAATATAGAAATAACAAATTGCACTGGAGTGTGGACTTTGATTGAGTGGTGCTTTTTGGAATTGGTAAGTCAAATGACGAAGTGAGAAATATTGGGAAAGATTTGTTGTGGGACTAAAGCAAGCGAGCAAGCAGCAAATCCATTGAGGTCAATGGAGAATTTTGAATAAATATATTTCTCATTGTGCAAGGGAGCTCTGGAGCAATGGAATTCAATTGTGCAATTCAAAATCGAAAATTAAATTAATTTTGATTGTACTTCGCGCGACGAATATTCCCTTTAATCATAATTAACTTTAATCAAAACTGAAAGTTGGCGCACTCCATGAAGTCTTATGATCTGATGGTGGAATTTTCAAGGCATCACATTATCTTGATGTTTATAACTTAATCAATTATGCATTGTGACGTCGACTTTTGACAATTTTTCTTTAGATCTTAATCTTCTGTTTCTTAATGTTTTTTTTTTCTGTTTTCGGCATCGAAAACAAAAATAAACAATGGAATAAATTTGTTTTTCATTATGTCAGACGAAAGTGTCAAGTTCATCCTCCAAATTGGTCTTCATTTGACGCCAAATTTAACCTTTTGAAAAAAAAAATAGTGTTGAGGTGATATCAATCGTTTTTTGATCTGCTGGTAGATTACTTACTGTACCTGAGTTTCGTGATGATTTCCGACGTTTCACTGTCGACCTTTGTTTGAACAGCGCGATCTCGCGTGTCAAAAAACTTCTTTTTTTTTGTTTTCCGATTGTTTTTTTTTCAACAAATTAAACGGATCCAGAAAAAAAAACATTTGGAGATGTAAATTGATGTCAAATTAGTAGCAGCGGGCTACAATTAAAGCCAAAATTTGCGTGAACGGTTTGCATGCAATAATTCAATATAAAAATATGTAGAAAAATTTCTCAACCGGCTTAATAGTTTCCAGTTGAGCTGATTCTTGCGAATTCAAATTCCATAAAACGACCTTGAACGGCCTTGATGGCTAAAGCTTGAGCATGTTACATTTGATTGGTTTTCTCAGTTGCGCAAAAATCGTATTAAAAACTTCTGAAATCTAAAACTGCGCAAATTAAACTTTCGCTTTCAGGCTTTAATGAATTTATTTGTTTGTATATTCACGCTACAAGCTCGTGGCAATCAAACAAACAGCTTGGACTATAGTTGTTGATAAAAAAAAATCTATTCAACGAACAGGTTGGAGAAAAAGAGCTGTGAAGGTCACTATCAAGAAGCTGTGAATATAATGAGAGATAAATCTAGTTTGAGTTCTTGTTATTTACATTATATTCCATTCAGCGATATGCAATTATCCATTTACACTGAGCTCAGCTGGCCTGGCAATCGAGTAACAACCTGAGATAATAACAATTTTAAGAATGGAATTTCGCAAACAACTTTCAAAATATTTATAAGAGCGAAAACTAAAACTATCAACAGCCCTACAATTTACGAACATACTTAAAATCTTCAAATTGTCTTCTCTTATGCTGAAAACACTTGAGAAGCTCATAAAAAAATGCGTTTCATATTTTATTGATTAAATTTTTGAAGAAATAAAGATTAAACACTTGTAGCTGATGCAAGTTATTAACTATCGATCCAATTACAAGCAACCGATAAAATGACACAATAAAATATGCGACAAATTGAATAAGTTAAATATGTTGGCGACACCTTTTAATGTGTCTACTTGTGAAATGATGAAAGTTTCATAAGAACAAATTTTATGATGGAGCCACAACAGTTTTGCCATTTTTAATGGTCGCATTACAATGCAGAAATGCAAGAATTATTGAATTGCTTTTGTCTGCCAGATACGACTATTAATTTAAAGCGCTTTATCACTATTGTTGTGAATACGTCAAGATCACAATCGTCAAGGACTGGCAGATTGGCAACTCCCAATTGCAGTGTTTTGTTACTTAGAATCGCCGAGGTATATTTATGAAGTTTCTCAATCAAATTGATTTAACAACCCTCAAAACGTGAGCTTAAAATTGATTTTCCTTATGATTGCTGGTTGTTACTGACATAAGTTACCCAAAGCAAAAATATCTGTGCTCTACAAATTTTATTAAAACTTTGTTAGCTTTATGGACCTCGCGAAACCGCACAAAATCACGTCGGAAAATCACAGTAATTGAAAAACAAATCGCGAAATAGATAATTTTTTTCAGGAAACAAGAAAAATCTGTTGGCTCATTAGAAATCGTGACGGAACATTAAGTGCGGGCGAACGGATTTTATACGGTGATGGTGTTTTATTCGATCACATCACAATAGCTGCGAAATTGATACATGTGCGATGTCGATGTTAGCTTTGCGCGGGAATTTTGAACTCTCCGCATGAGGCCTTGGAAGGCGATTGATTGATCAGGCGGCGAATTGATCTCATTCGGTTAATCACACAAAATGGATTCGCTGCTGGACTCGAGCTGCCGTGGCAATAAGTAACATTAAAGTGAGATATAAAACGGTTATTAGCTGTGATAAATAAAACACAAAAAAATAGACATTGCGCTTGACAACGTTGTTTGTTTGAGAGTAACAGAAATAGAGAGAGAGAGATCATTTTACGGCGATAATGAAGCAATTTGTAATGCAAATATTGCACCAAAAAAAAATAAATAGATTAATTTAAAGCGAGTTTATACATAAAAATAGCATTTTGAAATAAGAAAGAAAAACAACCACTGGTTGTTGTCTGTTTCAGCTGTCGTTGAGGCCGCAATAAAAATTATTGCAGATCACTTTGTCAGTTTTCTTTATACATACGCCACTCGCCCAGTGCACGTTCGAACCTTGCTGGTTGCAACCGTGTACCCTTTTGTCATGTGGCTTTAACTGTGGTATAATAATGGATGGTCGCCTGTTCGCCGCTTAATATATATCGCAAGGCAACTGAAACGAACAAAAGAGTTTATGATATTGTCGACTTTTGAGCGTTTCGACAGTTAAATGCAGAAAATTATGACTTTTGAGGTTACAAATATCTATCGCATTTTGCGCAAATTTTATCTTAAGATATATGCAATCACAGCTGGACTTCTTTACATATCTATGTGTTTTTTTGAGGTTATGTTTGCTTTATACAATGTGTCCATTATGGTAAACAATATAATTCGCAAAATGCTCCACATTTCTTTTATGCTTCAATCAACATAAAATATAATCAATGAAAGCTTTTTTTTGTAATTATTGTCTTGTCATAAAAGTTTTCTGCCTGATTTACGCAAAAAGAGTAAAAAAATTCATTGCTGCTGGTGGAATTAAGGTTTCAATTGTGTTAATATAAAGTATGCGTAATGAGATCGGCATGATAGCGAAAATAAAATTCAACCGAATGACCACAAAAACTTTGCAAGGCTGACCTCGCTGCAAAATTTTCCAAGCATAAGGCACGACCCGCAATTTACGATTCTTAATTCACATTCGCCCCATGCAGCATGCTCCATATTTAGATGAAATTGCAATCGATATCGAACATTAATTTACACAATAAGCTCATAAAGCGCATTTCTTTATCGTTATGTAGGTTTCTCGCAATACAAAATTGGAGCAGAGCGAAAAGTTTTGTTTTTATGGTTGAACTGAGCTTGAGGTGCAGGAAAAGCAACAAATGGAATCATTATGCAATGCATTTCGAACATGCATTCGCTTGCAATTTTACCACTAAAATTAAAGTATTTAATAAAATCAATGTTTTAAAACCGAACCCAAAAGCTTAAATCTCTCAAATTGCGCCTTAAAAAAAAATTTTTTTAGCATGCACTAACACCGCAATGCAGTTTCATAAATTTTAATTTGCCCATGTTTAGATATCGCAAGAAATGCATTTTGCGGCATTGCAGAAGAATTTTTTTTTGTGCTCAATAATGACAAAATCGATTATAGAATTATTACTTCGCCTGAGCGAATTATTGAAATACTTAACATATGGAAAATGGGGAACATAATAATCAAAGGAGATCAAAGAATTCCATCAAAATGATGGTTGACGCCCTGAAAAATTTACTTTACAATAATTTACAAATAAGATAAAAAACTGTTCAACGAGCGAAATTAATTATTTGATTTCATTTCCATCTAATTTGATTGTCAATTCATTAATCTTGACTTTTGTATTTTCTAAAATTCAACCAACGACAATTCACAGTTGAGCGTTTCTATTTTAATTTCCGCATGCGGCTACAAAGGAGAAAAAATTTAACGTCTTTGAATACAAAATAATTGGCACGTCCTGAATAATTGCCAGCTTTCTGCCACCTAGGTCATGCCGCCGCAAAACTGGGCTTGGTAGTACTTTTAATGCGGGTGTTTTGAGATCAATTACTCAGCTAATGTTATTGAAAACTTTAAAAATCCAAATCGAGATCAACCGTCATCAATAAAAGCTTGGAAATGATTGTCAAGGTCATTAAATCTGTTTGCGGTCCCTTAAATACGTAACCTGCATTTTTTATTTTAAATTCATGTGGTTCAGAACAATCGACTCGGCAATCAGAACAATGCATAGCAATTCCGCAATCCACAATGGACTTCATTGCGGTCACGGTGGTCATCGAACCATCAATCATGTTAAAGTTTAAATAATCTCGAGAAATCGAGCATGATATTTAAGATACCGAACTAGTTTGACCACACAAAAGGTGCGCTTTGGAATGTGTTTAAAAATAACAATTAAATGAGCCACGAGCGAAATTGTTCCAAAAAAAAAAAAAAAACCGCTCAAAGTTATGTTGGTTTTTTATTTCTGTCCCATCGATCGGAATGTCGGACAACAAAATTCATATTGTTGGCACCGATATATAGCTTTGGGTTGAAAAAAAAAAAAAACAAAACTGATCGTTATCTGGCCGCAATTCGGTTCAAGTCAGATTTTTATTTAATGAGAATTCGCTATTTTGTTTTTGTGCAAAAGTCGAATCAACTTGAATGATAATTATAAGTCTGTAGGGTCTGTTCTGTTGGTTGGATTATAGTATTTTAAGGTTGTAAATGAAACATACCATAACCTCACTTTAATGAAATCGATTTTGTTCCTTTTAAAAAGAGCATTATTTTCAATTATATTATTTAACGAGACCTTTTAATGCCACAATTTCATTATTCAATTGAAAAATTCATTAATTGAAAAAAAAAAAAAAAAAACAACCAAAATATTGAAATATATTTCTAGTACTGTGAGTAATCGACGAACTGGGCGCTGGCACATAACCTCAAATAAAACAAATTAACAATAATTTTTTTGCATGCTTAGGGAAGGCGTTAAATTCTTTTGCATTTTATGATCATTAAAAAAAATGTATTAATATTGTGTTATGAATTGCAGAACATTATTGGATATTGGACACAAGAATGACGCAGAGCGACATTTAATATTTTTCAGCGTTCACGCCTCTATTTCCTTCAAAAACAACAACAACTGATTCGATTTCGATAAACAGAATTGATTTTGGTCTAATTAATTCTGGCGCGAATTGTTCATTCATTAATTGTTTTCGCTTGTTGATCACGAAGGGTCGAGCATTGCATGCAAACATTATTCTGTCGGAAGAAATCACACTGGAAAACTCATTCCAGAGTCAATGGCATATCGATTATTTTTCAATATTTTACAAAAGGTTCATTCGTCATTGACCACCAAAAGAAATAAAAAGAGATAAAGATCTTTGCACATAATATATGGTTTGCCCTATGTGCCGGCTATCATGTGTGTGACTCAAGTAAAATAAGACACTTAATGAGACTGAATTTGATCGATGGCCTTCACTTTAATATGGACGGCGTCACTGCGTCACATCTGAAATTAGTTCACACGAAATTATGATTTTTGAAAGTTTATTTTCGTTTCCGAAATCACATTCCAAAATTATTATTTATTTCTTAGTGCACATTAACCGAGACATTAACGATTTCGTGATCAATTAATTCTTCATGTTCTGTAAGGCGCGCGCCAAAGCGAGTGCCATAATTTTGATTATGCAAGCCACCAACATAAGCAAATAAGCAATGTTTGTGATTGCATAGGTATGTTTCTCATGAGCATTTAAATTTTGTGTACGGAAACTGTTGGAGATATTTGATTTGATTATGAGAAATTGCTAAGACTTTTTTGAAGGAAATAATAAAATTCGACGAGCGAATATCGCCGAAGGTGTGCCCTGGAAGTAACTTCAAAACAGATCCAATATTCCTCATCATGAAACTCACCGTCGATTCATTAATTTTTTCTAATTTTAATTATTTTCGGCAGTCACTCCGGTGGTACTTGATATACCGTGTTATTATTGGAAAAGGAGAAGCAATTAACTTCAGAAAATTATTTGACTACACGGAAAATTTAATTATTCTATTAAATTTCCGAATCAATATCAAACAATCGCAGAAAAAGAGGCAAGGATTTTCCAAATTAATACTGAAATATTTATGAGAGTTATGAACAGGTTTTTCATTTAACGGCATTAGATATAAAAGTATTTAAAATAACTAAAATATCGACATTGAATCAATTAATGTAAGCGTTTAAAAATAAATTTAATAAATGTTAATTGATCCATTACTTAGAATAATCTCATATCGGTATAATAGCAATTCAAAATATATTTCAAACGTAATCAAACTTTCAATCAGAATGGACTTTTTTGGAGTTTTGAGGCAACTACTAACAATTTTCGGTCTTCAACCGTTCCGATTGACTAGAAGACAAAATTTTGCAGCAGTTTTCACATTCTTGATAATTTATATACCAAACTTCATTTTCTTGATTTTGGGATTGTACAACACGGATGATCCAAAAGAACGAATGAATTTCATTCAAATGTTACCATCACTTGTCATCGCACTGGGTCAGACTATAAATTTTGTGACAAAATCGAAGAATGCTGATCGATTATTTTCCCAAATCAATGCTTTGTATGACGAACCGGATGCTCGACAATTTCTGGAAGAATCCTATCAATCATCCAAAAGGATTATTTGCTTCACTGGTACAATGTCCGCATTCACGCTCATTGCAGGAATTATTTACTTGCTTGTGTCAAAGGAATTGATTATGCTGATACGCAATCCGTTTGATTGTGTTTCTTTGATTTATATATTTCTCGTTCTGCAGACTATATTTTTCATCTACAGCTCAACTTTATCATTTATACTGGATTCCACAATCATTCAGGTGGTCATTTTGCTTCAGGCTTATTCAGAATATTTGAGGATGAGATACCAAAATGTCGAAGGTACAAAAGCAAGTATCATCGAAATTATTGGATTTTCCATTAATTTTAAAAGGTAATTAGTTTCCTTATTCCCGGGTTTTAAGTTTTTATATGAAGTTTTATTTTCTTAGAATTATGGGAAACTTTCAAGATTCATTCTCAAAAATCGTCATTGTTCGTGGACTTTTTTCGGTTTTCTCTCTTAGCTCAGTGGTGTTTGGCATCATTAATAGCGTAAGTTACATTTTCATACTTATTTGGAAAAATATTTTTTAATAATATAATATCCTTTTGATAAAGGAAAAATTGTTTTCACCAACAACAATTTTATTATTTACTTATGGATCGGGAATTGCTTTGCATCTCTTCATTCCCTGCTATTTTGGAAACGCAATTAAGATAAACAGTATTGAATTTATCACAGATGTTTATAGAACGGACTGGTTGTCAGCTACAAAGGAGGAAAGAAAAAATATTTTTATTCTTATGGGAACTATGAGACATCCCATTAGAGTTCGATTGGCTGGAACTTTTGATATGGATCTTAACATTTTTCTTAGTGTCATTAACTATGCCTACTCACTTTTTGCTATATTTAAAAGGCTTTCGTAATCTGTTTAAAAATATATTTATCAATGAGCAATATTCTGAACCGCACTGTGAACAATTTCAGATATTTTCTTGAGTTCTGGTTAATTCCAATTATTACATAATAAATACATATATTATTATCGATACATGTGACAGAATTTTGTAACTATTATTTTTATAATTATAGCATAATTATAACTCAATACCACTTGTAATTAAATTCGGAAACTTGAAAATTAAAACACAGAAAAATATTAAGGGCTCCTAGAATTCGATCAGTCATCGTGAAGCACTAAGTAAGTGAAAATGGATTTCTTTCAGTATCTACAACCAATGATTCAATTTTTTGGTTTGCAACCTTTAAAGCTGACACGAGGTCAAAAGTCGTTAAGAATTATCATCTTTTTATTACTTTTCATGCCAAATTTCATTCTGTCGAGCACTGAAATTTTCTTAACAAAAGACATTGAAATAAGAATGAGAATCATACAAATGTATCCTTCATTCTTCATCGTCCTCACAAACGTAATTAATTTTTTCATCAAGTCAAGAGATATTGACAACTTTTTCGATCAGACAAACTTGCTATATCTCGAGAAGGATGCTCAACAATATCTGAATAAAGCTGTTCGTATATCAGAAAGGATTATCACAATAACAGCTACGATGTCTTTCATTGGAGTTTCCGCAGGAATAGCTGACTCATTAATGACAGGAAATTTTGGTATACCCATGTGGATGCCAATCAGTGGTGATGTAGCATTTTATGGATTCTACGCATTTCAAACAATATTTCTTATTTATGGGACAATTCTGTTATGGATCTTGGATTCAACCGTTTTTCGATGCATCATTCTTTTGCAAGGATATTCGAAATACATTCAGATGAAATTTAAGGAAGTTGGTGATAACGAAGGCAAAATCAATAAGAATGACATTATGGCCCTGGTTGAGTTACATTTGATGTTCAAAGGGTATGATAAGAAGAGAATTATTTATACCTCATCAAAATTTAAATTCGATTTATTTCGTAGAATTGTGCAAAAATATCAAAATTCATTCTCAAATATTATCATCATGCGTGGACTGATGTCAATTTTTTGCATTGGCTCCGTGTTGTTTGGAATACTTAATGCGGTTAAATTACGGAATCTTCATAAATATTTTAATATTTAATTTAATTTAATTACAGGACAATTTGTTGTCACCAGTCACGTTTTCAATAACATTTTATGGTGCCGGGATTATATTTCAAATGTTTATTCCTTGCTATTTTGGTAATGAAATAAAGTGCAACAGTCAGGATTTTCTCACAGCTCTTCATGGAACAAACTGGTTAACAGTCGATAAGAGCACGAAAAAAAGTCTCTTAATTCTCATCGAAAACTTGAGGCGACCAATTAAAGTTCGAGCTGCAAAACTTTTTGATGTGGATCTGGAAATATTTCTATTTGTTGTTAACTCTGCTTACTCACTTTTTGCCATCCTGAAACAAATTTAAAGTCATTTGATCTCCCCTTTTTCTCCTTTACAACGACACGTGTCCAAGAATAATGGTGTTTTAAAATTTGTGTTGTTGTTTTCATCGACCGTTGGCGTTAAAAATATTTATGTGATTGCATTTTTCCATCAAAATTGATTAAAAAATAAAAAGAGATAACTTAAATATTTGCTGAAAATAACAAAACGTATTGCTCCAAAACATTCCTCCCACTTTCCTCAATCAAAAAGAGATATTTTCTATCTATACCTAAAAGTGGGCATTTACATTTCTTCACTCAAAAGAGTCTGACGTCTTTTAATCTTACGATCATTTGCTTTGTAACCTGAGGCAAGTTTTGTGTTTTTTTGGCGGGTTTTAGTGTAATTGCTATTATTTTAGATATTTTAAAAGTAAATCTATAGAACATTTTTGATGTTAGCAAAATTCAAGTTAAGAATTAAGTTCAGATTATTCAATGCAAATTCGCGATGCTCAGAACTACTTTGAATTTGATGAATTTCTTCCAATTCTCGAACATTTTTTATGGATCCAGAATGAAGCTGGTGAGTGACTGTCGTCAAATTTTAAATTAATCTTCAAAATAGTTTTTAGATGGAAATTATTGGCTGCCTCTCGACAAAGATCAAGTGGAGATGAACATTAAGCAGCTTTTCAAACAATCGAAGCAAGATGATAATTGGCAACCACGAAACAAAAACACCAGTTGTAACTGCATTCTTTAGCCTTTGAAATTGTGGTGCAACATCACTTTTTCTGATGGCTTTGGAGTTGAAAATTCCAACATTTTATATCATCTTTATCGCCTTCAACCGGATGATGTCAAGTTTCTTCATTGAGATGAAGTATATCCAAAATTGGCTCACAATAAATGATATGGATCAAACGTCGCCTTTAGTGATTTTCTATCTGCAGACAAAAAATTATTTGCCATCAATCAAAAAAGTTCAACAAGGTTTGAAGTCCAAATGTTATAGCGACTTTGATAGTGCAACATTTTCGCAATAGACGTTGACCATTTTATGATTCTTCACTGATCGCCGGTTTCTTTCGTCCGTACAAAAATTTTCATTATAAAAACTATCATTTATTATATGAAGGCGCAGCATTTAAAAATCTTTTGAATAGCGCAAACCTACACAGCCAATGATCCTTGCTAGTCCCATAAGACAAGAGTACAATCACGCTTGGGATACTGGAATCCGTAAATCGAAGAAGTTCACTGGTAGATGTGCCGAACAATTGAAAGCATTCTATTTGTCAGACATTAATTAAGTATTTACTAAAAAAAAAAAAAACCTTGAGAAGAGAAAAACCTCAAATGATTTTTTTTTGCTAATATCCTGATTTTTTTTTTCTTTATTCGATAAAATATGCAATTAGTTTCAACAATAGTTTCCTCAAAGTAGATAATATACATGTACAATTGCAATTGACGAGAAAAAAAAATGATCAAGAATTAAAAAAAAACCAAAATGACCACAAAAAATGCTTGTTAGAGATGCTGACTGTAAAATAAATGCCCATGAACAAATTAAAACAAAAAAATACTTTAGGATAAAGCTGATTCATCAGTTACGTCATTTTGGAAGGAAAATGGAAATGGCATAATTTCTTTTGATCCATAACTTAAAAAAATTGACAACTTTTGAAAATATCTTAAGTACAAATCGCTGTTCAAGTTGCATACATCAAGCTCGAACAAGATTCACTCAATTACGGACCATCACCAAATAATTCACTAATGGACTGATGGAGTTCAGTTGATGATTTTGAGCGATGAGCCAGAATTTGTTTCTGAAGTTCTGATAATGAGTGTTCAGTCTGTAAAAACAAGCCAAAAAAAAAACGATTTAATAAAATAATAAAGCTCTAATTTAATTAATTTTTTTTTCCACCTTTCTAAGTAATTCAATTGCCGATTGTATGATCATCTGCCAAGTTTTCATTTCTTTGGCATGAAGCGATTCTTGAAGCTGCAATAAATGTAGCCATTCTTCGGGACTTGATGGTGGATTTCTAACATTTGAACAATCATTGAAAAATCAAATTTGATAAATTAAGTATCTAATTAAATTAATAACTCACCGCAACGTATCCCATTTGAAGCCGGTATCGATTTGATAGCTGTCAAGTTTCCACAATTTAACATAAAGTATCACATTGAAGCCTATTAAAGCCACCAGTAATATGATGACAATCCACGAACGCTTCTCTTGATTCGCACTTAACATTGCTGCATCAGCGCCACCAGCTGCATGTGCAATTGTTTGTCTGACTGTCGTGATAGCTGCCAGTGGTTTCCCGTCATCAATAGCCAATTGATGCTTAGCAGCAATCGCTGCTGGCATAGTGCTTGATAAAATTTGCCCCGTCGCCAATCCAATTGTACCACGACGTCTTCGGCTTTTAGCTCTTGCTGGTGGTATGCAATATTCGGCCATTAGTGCTTTCGATAAACTATCATAAAATTCTTCGAGTCCCAGCCATGTGTTCTTTTCGATGAAGCCTTTTACAACGCCCCAAACTGATTTCTTATATTTAATTTGAGCATGAACTGACATCACTGTTGAATCGTCAACAGTTCTTTTCATGCAATAATGCAAAAGAACATAAAAGCTATCGGCGTATGGAATCCCAGCATTGACGGATGTGGCGTCAATTGAATAAAGCTGACCAGGTTTCGTACATGGTCTCATCACTTGAGTTTCCGTAACGTGTGAAGATTTTGGTCCAACAACTTGAGTGATGGCCACGGTTAGACTAATAACACGCTGCTCAACACTTTCTGGTAATGTTTCCCATTCACCCTGTATAAGATTTGTCGTTTTGCGCATTCGATGAAATTCGGAAAAGAACTTTGATTTGTGGAAGAGAAGACCAAAGACGGTCTCAATATTTAATGGGAGGATCGTATGCACAAGTTGACGTCCTTCATGTTTTGAATCACATTCAGCATCGTTCACGTAGTCCATCATTTTATTGCCGTTATCCGAGTCGGATGAATCGGACATATCAGTTGGCAGCTGTTCGGTGGGTGATGGCGTCTCAATGGACACCGTTGGAACTACACTGAGTTCTTTGGCTGCTTGTGGATGCTTTGAGCCTGTTGCCTTTAATTTCTTCTCCTTCTTAGTCTTTTTATAATCTGATGTATTAAGTTGACTGGATGACGACGATGAAGCTTTTGCTTCTGCTGGTTCTTCTGAAACACTATCAGCAGAGTTCTTCAATTCATGTCCTTCCGTTGGATCGATATAGTCTTCATCGTCACTCGTCAATCCCAACTGTTCACCGTAACAACTGTGAACCTAAAATTGAATAACACAAAAATCGTTAAGTTGCACAACTTTCCTGTGTATGAATGATTGATGTGATTTCAAATGATTGATGGGAAAGCGAGAATGAAACAAAAAAAAAGGGAAATCTTTGTTACCCATTGCCACATTTCTTGTGGATTCATCGGCTTGTCCATGAGCGCATTTTGCCATACACGAAAAAGCATCATGTAGGCCTTATCACGGGATGCAAAGGACGTGAGGAAATATTTGTCCGTCTCGGTTGTGATGAGAATTGCATTTGGAATCACTTTTGCTACTTTTTCTTTGCCTTTATGAATTTTTTTTTTTTTTTGATAACATTAATTTAATCTTAACCTTGCTGATGACGTAGAATGGAATTTAATGGATTATCAAGTACGTAAGGAAACTGCAACTCCATTTAAAATTTCATTCATAGTCATCCAGCGCACATTTGCGCAACTCACTTATCGCCGTTACATCTTTCCAGCGCAACGTAAATCGAGTCTCGTACACAATAATATTGGCATGAAAGCAGATAAAATTCTGCGATACATATAATCGGCCATGCACCAGGATATCTTTTTGTATTGCACATGAATAATCTTTACGGGGACAATGACAAATATTTTACAATTATGATGAATGTAAGTAGCATAACATGGATTACATGAAAAATAGAAGAAAAAAATAGCAAAAATTATGAGTTTACCTTTAAATTGTTGTTATCAGATTCACTGTGATTTGTGAATCAATAAAATATTTCAATTCTCGGGCTCCAGGTGCAAGAGTGTAAATGTGGGTTGAACGCAATAAAAAAAATAAAATGTTTCCACTTTCACAACGCTCAATAAACTGGGCTTTTGTGTCAAACCAGCAAAAATTATCAGCACAACTTTTCTTCCACTTATCACAATAAAATTGAACATTGATAAGAAGGCAAGCTGATTATAATGAAAACTGATAACTAAAAGCTCAAAAAAGCTCTCATCTTAATATTGATTGGCATACTGCTGGCGACATCGACAATCCAATGCATATGACCTGCATGAATTGAACTACCGAACTAAGAAAATGGAGAAAACTTGGAAAAATGCATTTGATGATGCAAGAGAGAAGAAAAAAAAATCGATGACGATAATGATGATGACGATGAGGGTTGCACAATATTTTTTGGGTTTTTTTTTTTATTTGCGTGAACAGTGAAAATTTTTAATGGTGAATCAACATTTTTATGAAATAAATTACGCGCTTCTTATCGCCTTATCAATGAAAAACACCTGGAGCACACCTGAGACCCGGCATCATATAAATGTTTGTCCAATTAAATATTACTCACCAACAACAAGCCGCTCATCGTCGGGAACGTCTTTAAAAAGTTTCTTGAAATCTTCTGACCGTGATTTATAAGATGGATAAATGACATTATACCAAGCTTTCTTTTTAGCACGTTCAGCTAGTTTTGAACTCCCTGCTGACCTTCGATCCTTTAAGTCGTCCTGAGACTTGCTCGTTGCTTCCGGCGATGGACTTGTGCCGTCTGATGATCGTCGATTTTCCTAGAACAGAATTTTATTTTCAGATACTTGAAGACTAACAACTACAAATGACCGTGAAAATTAATTGACACAATGTTAGGAGAGAATTTTGGGGATAGTCACGCGATGAGCAAATATTGATAAGAAAATTTCAAAATGCTATGCGTCGCAAAAAAAAAGAATGAAATTTATTTTTGATTACCGCCCTCTCACGCGTTATACAATGACGCCCGAAATTGCATTTCTATTGTTTACCCAGCTGAATGGATTTATTTTGTAGAAGAAGCCAACATTGTAGAATTAAAATTGCTTGAACGTAATATTTATGTAACGTAGCCATAATTGCTTTAACTTACCACCTCAGCATTGTCAGTTGACGCTATCGACACATCACTTTTGTCGTGCTTGTGAGATTTCGCTGGCGATGGTGTGCGTTTCAATGGTGATGCTAATGCGATCGCCTGATTAATAACATCCTGTGACGTATTAAGCAAATCATCGACAGATTTTTTCCTGCAAATCAATTTCCAGATGTTATTGATGTTGATAACTGCTTCATATCTTCAATTAAGATCACAATGATGAATGTGTAAAAATCTAAAAAAATCCCGTTTGAAATTCGCAACCAACAACAAAATTATAATTGAGGTTTTCCTTGAATTTACTCAACGAGGAATTATTTTAGTAGCGGTAGCTAATTTGTGATTTCCTGTACTTGTAATTTCTAGCTATGAACGAAATAAGCTGAGCAGAATGATGAAGACGTTCTATTGAGTAATCTGATGGCACTCTTCACACATTAAATTGAGATTTTCAACACTTGTTATTTTATAATTTTCACAAGCAAAAATTTTTTACACGAAAAAGAAAAGCGAAAATTGTGAATTTTAACTAAAACCTGTGTTGTTTTCCAGCATATTTCCACGAAGTCCTCCACTTCATTTCCAAACCACTTACATTGAGCTCTCTTTCTTGCGACTGCTCATGAAATTCATTGGCGAATTCTCTGACAAGAGAATCAACAAAATATTAATATTAAAATAAAAATTTATAATCCTACACTGAAACTTTATAACGGGATTACCGGAACGTCGGTATTTGCTTGACTCTAAACCATATTTAAAATTGTAAAACACGTTAAAGTTAAAGATTTTCAACGGGACGATTGAAAATGTACTTACCTAGGTACATCTGCAATTTTTGCACAATCTGAAATTTCGTTGTAAAAATGAACAAGAAATAAATAAAACATTTTCTGTGCCATTTCAAGATTTTATTTGTTTGTTAAAAATGCTTTCCAGCTTCCTGGTTTATCACACAAGCAACACATCTCATTGAGATCATCAGATGTCATCAATCGACATCATCATATTTGAAAACTTGCAATGGAAAATGCGTCAAAAGCCGTCAACCCGAAAACTCTGATTACAAAAATAGTTCTTTCTGTTTACAAACTTTTTGTTGTTTTAAAATGGCTTTTTTTAAATTTTTTTTTTTTTGTTGTTGATTTCACATGAGGATTAAAAATTATTGTAAAATATTTTTAGATGTTTTTGTCGTGTGTTAGTTATACAATAATGTAGATATTTAAATGTCTATCAAACTAAAATTGCTATGAAATTTTTCTGGGTAAAACTTTTTAAAAATGTAAATTAATATAAAAAATGACGATAACTAAAAAAAAAAATGTAAACAAATTTCAAATTCTTTTTTACTGGATGAATCCGCGAGCTTTAAATAGTTCGCGCAACAGGCTCTTTAAGTATTTCACCTCACGTCGCGTGTCTTTGTATGTTGTCATTAGTTTACGATGTTTATCATACAGGACGCGTTCTTCACCAATGATGACTTCCACTTCGTGCTTCTTCTTCTGACGGTAGCGAGTAGCTGCGTTCTTGTTCTGTTCCTTCTTGCGCACTTTTTTATCTTCTGGATTACGTCCATAAGCACGAGTACGCTTTCTGCTAACGTCTTTAAAGCCTGATAATAATTTTTTTGGTTCATCGTCCTGGGAGAAGTTAGATGATGCATATTCGCTGCGTGGCGACCAAATTGATGAAGATGCCGAGATAGATGTTTCATCATCGTATTCCAATTGGGCACGTGAATGAGCTGAAAGGACCAACTCGTTGACCACTTCCAGTTCGCGAGCGAAATCAGTTGGTGAATTAATTATCGGCTCCGGATCGATGATGAATTCCTCGCCAGACGATGCGCTCGATTGGTTGCTGTTCTCGTAAATAACGGTAATTTCCTGTTCGCATGGTGATGATGGTACGTCGCTCTGGATGTAGATAAATTGTTCCTGTACTGGAGACTGTTGATGCGGTTGTTGATATTCAAATACGAATTGTTGTTGTTCATTTGGAATGTTTTGAAACTGAACATTCTGATGAATTGGTGATGATGGGACAAAAGGATCGTCCGACTCTGGGGGTGTTTGAGGCGGCGTTAAATGTGTCATTTCAACGGCATCATAAATGGAATCAAATTCCATTAAAAGTTGTTCAGTTTTTGATGCTTTGGCATCATCGACAGATCCTACAAAATCAAATAATGGCAAATCGAATTTGTCGGCGATCGATTGAAGCTCTAGAATAGACAAGAAAAATTGGTATTAATGTGTTTATCAGCATTATCAGTAAAACGTGGCCTCAAAAGCAAAACTGTATGCAACACAAATTAATCATCCATTGTTCGAAGAGAGCGTATAGCTTGACCGTCATCTCATAAAAAAAACTCAGTAAAGGTTCATGTTCTGATTTTTATTAATAATAATTTCTATAATCTCATCGACGAGCAAACAAACATTTCCGAGCGAGGTCTTTGTGTCTATTTATAACAGATCAGAATTAAACAACCGGTCACAAACCGTCCCTGATTCGAATATTATTCTAATAAATAATCGATTGACAAGGCCTCCCACATTCTGGAGCTGAGTGATTTAAGAAAGCATACTAGCAAACTGAGTCTATTGAATGGCACCAAGAAAGAAGATGAACAAATTAACAAAATGCGTAAGTTATCAGTTTAGGTTTTAAAATTGTTTAGGCGATGACTTGATGAGAAATGAGAGCAGCAGACGTGAACCGCGCGATAACAATTATTGCATAATTATTCACAAACAGGCTTTTACTGAACCAGCTTTCACCAGTTTTGGATGCAAATTAGATTCGATCAGAGATGTATCCAACGGATAAAATCAAGAGCGAGTGGAAAATCCCCAGACTCGTGCAATATAGAAAAACTTGCAAAAAAAAACCTTGCAAGTAAGAAAATGGGAAAAATTCTTATCATCATCACTGCTTTATTATTTCATTTTATATTGATAAGGCGCGCATTTGATTATGTGTGGAACTGGGGCGGCAATCATTGTACATTCATTTAAATTGATAATCTGTCTCATCGACATCGGGTTGCCATGGCCAGCAGTACGACAAATAAATATTTCATATTTATTTTCTCCCGCGAGCGTTAAGTTTATGCGCATAATTATTGAAACCGCGCGCGGCATTATTAACATTAAAAATGTGTGTGAAAATATTTTCCCGTTTGTTTTGCTGTAAACAAGTTGCTCAGTGCTGGAGCGCAATTTGTCATTCCAGAAACAAAAAATTTAAATCGTGAAAAATTTCCAGGTGTGGAAGCAACCGATTTGTTATAACTTCCTTCAAGGTTGACAGCAATTACAGATTTTCCATTTTTTCTCTGTTTCCCCTTCGATTTTGATAAGTTTATGTTACTTCAGAACCAGTTTTTCATGTTTTCTCATATTGTTGTTGATTTCATTTACCATAATTTCCATAATAATATCCAAAGTGACCCATCGCCAACATGATTCTTCCAACGCCGATAGTGACAATTGTCTTTACTCTGGATACAGCTTTCTGAACACACTTTTAATAGTGGCAATTAATAAACTAACTATTTATTAATAAATTTTCGGCTTTTTTCTTGATTTCTTATTTTGTATGCCAAGAATTGTTCGATCGTTAATATTCAATTGTAAGAAAGAAAAAAAAAATCACAAAAAGGTCACAGACGATGATCACAGTTTTTAGCGATAATAGAAAAGAAAACGTTCAAAAAAAAAAATAATTGTGACTAATCAATTAGCTGCTGATTTGTTTTGACATCTTAGATTCCAACAATGAGGGTTATAGACGCCTTTTTACAAGCTTTTGTGAATTGAAGACAATGTCCCGACTCCAGGTGAAACAGTACGCGCACGGTGCGACGATCATGCTCACAAACTTATTTCGTTGCACAAATTATTTGAAATACTTTTTTAAATTCATGGAAAAATCATTAAAAATTTAAACTTTATGTTGTCGCATAAAAGTTCTTGAAATATACGTGATCAATAAAATGTGTTGAAAAAATCAATTTTAATTGTTTTGTCGTCAAGGAAAATGTCTATTAATAAATGTTTTGAGGAGAAAATTATTCTGTTCCGTTTTGAAGCGCGATTCGATCGAGACTGAGCGTAAGCATCGTATTTCCCTTTTAAGTTTCATGATAATTATTTCTGCTCTGATCTTGCTCTCATGAAATTTATTATCGATATGGTTGAGCGAGACAAATGAAATTTGCCAATTGGAGAAGAGAAAACAATATTATACGGAGAACAAGTATCGCATATTGCACAATTCATGCACTATTTTTATACTAAAAACTATTTGCTCAAATTTAAATATATAAACAAAGCACTTTTTGCTTCAAATAATGCAAGGCCAGCCACTGACAGGTTGTTGACCATTATTAATTATCAATTGATGTTTGTGGGACAATTGCTTGAATGCGCAATTGACATGATATCTTAATTTTAATCTTCAACTATTAATTGCGTAGTAATATTATTTTATGCTCTGAACAGATAGATAGATGTTTAAAAAAAACGAGCGTTGTTTTTTGGTCAAGGTGAACGTGAATGGGATACAATGGATGCATAATATACGGGTTGCATAATTTTAAGGGGTATAAAATTAAACTCACCATCAAGATGCATTTTTTCATCCTTATCCAATTCACCTAAAAAGTCCACTCCACTGAATTCATCTAGAGTTTTACCGAAAATTTCTAAAATACGACAAAAAAAATGAGCAATTAATGCAATGATGATCGGAATTATGAGATAGGCGCAAGTACCATTTGCAAAGTTGTCGTCAAAAGACAGGTGATCCTCAGTGATTGAGCAAAACGATGGAGACCCTGTCTCCATCTTGCTCAGCAGAATCAGTTCGAATTGATGAATAGACTCCATTGTGTTGTTTGTTATCCAATTGATCAAAAATTGTTGGTGTTATCCCGAATATAGTTTTAAATTTGTTTTTACTGGAGTCGATTGATAATAATCCTTCGTTTTGTATAGTGCACGCCATGGCTGATAAGTTTCTGTAATGGGATGATATATAAGATATATTTCTTCATATCAATGGCTAAGTCATAAAAACCATTTGATAAGCGTTCATAGTTTTAATATCAAAGCAATTACATATGATTTCGATTTTTCGCGATCGTGTCATTTTGCGCCGTAAAAAATTTATGCCTTTCACTTTGCTTTATTAAAATTTTTATGAATTAAGGCCAAACGTTTCTGTTGACAATGCAGTTTATTGCATCTGATGGATGATATCCAAAAAATAGATGACATCTTACTGATTTTGAAAAACACATCTTGACTGCTCATTTTAGGAGCATGTGTTGACGTCATATGAAACAATGTGAATTATTGCGTCATCCTCGCGATTCCAAGAAAATTGTTCAAATCCAAATTATTATTTCATAATATTGGGTAATTGATTTCTTTTTTCAGAATTTATATCACGTTCAACAATTATTAAAATCAAACATGGAATTAAAAACTGCATTCTCGACATAAGGAAATGTTAGAAATAAGAAGAAAATTTGAATCAATTTGCACAAAAAAAAAAATCGCCCTATTTAATTTCATTTTCACTTATTTACAGATTGATAATGAACTTACTCCATAATGAATCGCATAATTGAAAGTTTTGCTGGCCCGGAGGCGGTTTGTTTTGCAACTAGATACGCATTGTAATAATAATTCACCAAAAAATCACTTTAATTACTTTACTTTCTTACGTTTCATTTGGGAATGACCTCGTTGCGCCGAGTGTTTTTGCATCTTTTTTGAACCTCGGAATGCTATGTAGGTAAATCGTAAATTTGCTTTTATGCTTCACCATCACCGTTACATATTGATTAATATCAACCATGTATTCAATTCGATCATATTCCCATTCTTTCAAAGCAGTGTATTTTTACTCATGATGCAAATCTGAGGGCTCAGGATGCAAATCCTTGAAATCATAATAATGTTTAAAACTATTCAAAGAGGATTATTAAATTATCAATGGTGAAAATGATGTCGCAATAAGCCTAAACGCTGTGGATGGGCGAAGTTTTAAAAAACGGGATCGCGCCTGTTCCTTTATTTTAACGGAAGTATTTTGAATTTTTTCGGATCACTTTCGCATCATTTTTGTATTGCTCTTTCTTTTTCTTCGCATCGCGTAGACATGTGAGTTTATCGCTCCGATTTTATATTAATTTAGCTAGTAAATCGCGTTTGTAGCATTAATTTATAAACATAAAACTGTTCTTCCAGAATGGCTCCAACAGCTAAACCTGCAAGCAAACCAGCCGGAGCTGGAACAAAGGACAAAAAACTGCCCGCAGTTCCTGAATCGAAATTGAAAGAGGCAAAACGCAAGTTGACGAGTCGCAGCAAATTGCTCCTCCGCAAACGTATCACAAAATCGAAGGTGGCATTGCGAAAACGCCAGAATTTGGTACGCGCTGAACGTTATACAAGAACCTACTTGAAATCACAGCGAGATGTTATTGAGAAGGCACGCGAAGCCAAGAAAGCTGGAAATATCTACATTCCAGCTTACCCTAAGGTTGCATTTGTCGTCCGCATTCGTGGGTATGTTGTCAATTCATCCATATCTTATAGTTTCATTACTGTTCAAAGCTCATTGACAGAATTTCAGAATAGATTGAAATTGAATCGCGATGAAACTATCAACATAAAAAATTAATGTAGGGTTATGTGACTGACGATTCCGCTTTAAATTTTAGTATCAACAAAGTAGCTCCAAAAGTAAAGAAGGTTCTTCAGCTCCTTCGTTTGCGTCAGATCGGCAATGGTACATTTGTGAGACTGAACAAGGCCACTCTCAATATGTTGCGTATTGCACAACCGTACATCACCTACGGTTACCCATCGCTCAAGACAATTCGTGATCTTTTGTACAAACGTGGATTTGTAAAGGTGAGTTACATTACATCAACGACATTGCTTTTTTTACTCACTCCTGAAATTTTCTTATTTTAGCATGGTGGACGTCGCATTCCGATCACTGATAACTTCGTTATTGAGCGTAAATTGCGTTTCGGCTACAACATTCAGTGTGTCGAAGACATGGTTTATCAACTCTTTACCGTCGGACGTGTCTTCAAGCAGGTCAACAACTTCCTCTGGCCCTTCAAATTGAACACACCAACTGGCGGATGGCGCAAGAAGAGCAATCACTTTGTTGATGGCGGGGACTTCGGTAATCGTGAGGACAAAATCAATGAGCTCGTTCAGCGAATGATCTAAATGGAAAACCTCTTATTCACACGATCATCTTTCAAATACATCCATCTCGTTTTGAATAATGAAAATGCGTTGTGTTTGCACATCAATCTTGAAATAAATGCAAAGAAAAACATCAAGCATTTGATGGACAAAAATTTAAAGAGTTAACAATTTTTATTCTGGCTTCCCAATGTTTTGATTGTTTAGCATCATTTCTTGTTTACTTTTCAGTCTGGAAAAATAAAAACTGCTTAAAAAAAAATGTCAGTGACTACAATCAATGAAATTTCGGAAGACATTCTGTTAGAAATATTCAGATGGCTTGACGGAAAAACGCTTAAGGACGCAGCATTGGCATGCAAATAGTAAGTCATCGCATAAATAATTGCTAATATTCTGAACTTTATTATTTTTAGTTGGAACAAATTGATTGGATCATCGGCCACAACAATGAGTAAATTTAAGCTACTGATGGCTACTGATCTTGACAATTCCAAAAAAATCAATTGGACTGACAAAGTGGATGAAATCTTGAGTCTGCAAAGAAATTATAAATCAATTGAAGTAAACTTGGAAGATAAAAGAGCAATCAGATTATTTATGAAAGTCGTTGAAGTACATGGCATCCATATCAAATTGTTGGACCTTTATCATGGACATTTTATGGATGAGCAATATCTGATAGACATTTTGAGAAATGTTCCGCAATTGGAGACAATGATTTGCAGTCTAATAAGCTGTTCAAAAATCATATGCCACGACCAGGGGGAAAACAAGCAAATTGCGATGGCAAAGCTCAAAAACCTTCAGCTCAACTATTGCAGTTGGTCGCTACTTGATTTCTTAATCGGACCAGTAAAGTCTCTGGAAGTCATTGGTGGACAAATGAATGATGTCAAACCCCTTTTAAAATTTCTAATGAGATCAAAGATCGAATCGCTCGTGCTCGATGGAACATCGTTTCAAAAAATATTCAGCAGCAAAATAAGCAAGATACTTCCATTAAAATTAAAAAAATTCACTTTTGTAACATCCAAGCTTAACAAAAAACTAGAAGAAAATTTTATTGCATTCCTAGAGAAGCAAGACCTACTGCTGGAGCTGAATGTCGAAAATTTTATAACGCCATCAATTTATCTGGCAATTTTTACGAAACTGAAAGTTCTTCGTAAGTTTAAATTTGATGCAAATTCATTGCCTTTAAAGAAATCGTTTTATGATGAGATCAAGCCAATCACTAGCATTAAAGAACTGGAAATTGATTATCAGTTTCCCGGCGAAATTGCTGCTCAAGGTCTTCTGGGAAATTGTCCTTCGCTGGAAATTTTGAAGGTAACAAACGACAAAATAATAACAACAAAAGAAATGCTAGAATTTGTGAATATCAACAATCGAAATCTTAAACATCTTTCAGTGAACAACATCATGATCCAGATTTAAAATTAAGTATGAAGTATATATATTAGTTTTAAGTAAGTCATTCGATAATAAAAAGTTCTTATCAGACCGCCAGCATGAAAAAAACTAAAACATCGGTTAACATGCAACATTCTGGAAACATTCAATTTGAAACATTCCAATGTTCTTGTTTTGTTTTGTTATTGTTGTTTTGCGTTGCTTGAAAGGAAATTTGCAATATTAAATATATTTCTTCAGTTTTTTCAAAGAAATGATTGGTTTTAATGAAATTCCGGATGAGATCGTGTTGCACATTCTAGCATATCTCGATGGAAACTCATTGAAGGAAGCGGCACTTGTGTGCACAGAGTAAGTAATTTCGTATCGATCTATATAATTGCTTCATTTTATATTTCTAATTTCAGATGGAGCTCAATAATAAACTGTTCCGCAGCCTTAATGAACAAGTTTACGTTAAATCTGGTTGATAAAAAGGGTGACAATCGTAAATGGATAAATAATATGGAAGAAATATTGAACCTCGAAAGAAGTTTTCAAGAAATAAATATCAATTTCTATCCCTGCGAAGAAGATTCATGTGAAGAATTATTTGACAAAATTATTGATAGACATGGAGCACAAATACGTCGCTTGATAATGAACTGGGGATTGTTTGAATCTAAGTATTTTGTTGGTATCTTGCAGAAAATGCCGTTATTAGAATACTTAGAAATTTATAGAACCCGATTTTCCCCGCACAAGACTGAATTGAAGTTAGTGAAACTTAAGAAACTGAGCCATTTGTTCTTAAACAGCTCATCGTGGATGTTTGTAGATTCACTTGAATGCCAGCTGAAAATCTTAAGAATTATTGGTAGCAGCACTGATGCTTCTGAGAATTCTGCAACATCTCTTGTCTGTTTTCTATTGAGATGTCAAGAAAGCTTAGAATCGCTAAGATTAAATGCACACACGCTGAATCATGTTATCAGTTCAAAGATAGAATTATTGTTTCATCTCAAAGAACTCGATGTAAATGTCTCAAATCTAACTGATGAATTGGAAGCTGATTTTATCAAGTTTCTAACTCTTCAAAGCTCATTTCTGGAAGTCCTTCACATTAAAGACATTTCATCACCTCCAATCCTTCTAACAGTCTTCAGCAAACTCACAAAACTAAGGAAACTAGGTATGAGTGGAAACATGCTGCCAGCAAATAAAGAATTTTATTCGCAACTTGTGCCATTGAAAAGTCTCAGAGAGCTCACGCTGTCCAGTTCATTCATGGAAGACATCGCAGCTGAAGGGATCTTAGGAAATTGCCCAGAAATTGAAACATTCAAGATGGACATGCTATACGTAGACAGTAAATTGTCTTCAGATCTCATTCAATTCATGTCCATTAATAATTTAAATTTAAGATCAGTTTCATTGTACACAATTCGATTTCCGGTTGGACCGGAAGTTAAATTTAAGCTACTCAAAAATTTCCACGTACGTTTCCTGCTCCACCCAAATTACTGGCTAAATTTCATACTGAATAATCCTTCAATTGAAACTGTTGAAGTTGATGAATTACCAACAGCTTGTAAGGAATCGATTGTGCAAGCCCTGAAAATCATCCTTGATCAACCAAATATCAAAAACCTGAAATTCGGTGAAGTAAGTGACGGAAATGATCAAAAGCAAATGATGAAATTTATATTTGATACCATCAGAGCTCACGGAATTTATTTGAAATCGTTCCAAATAGTTTTATTGAATGGAAATAATTTCTTGAAATTAAATTGTGACGGAAACTCTAACAAAAATTTTCAATTTCCATAATTGAATTCCACAAATAGAAATAAAATAACTTCTTATTAATTATTTAAAGCGTAAGTAGTTGCTTTATATACCTAAATAAATTAGTAATAAAAAATAAAGTTTATAAAAATTTAGTTGTTTGCAAGTTCTGAAGTGACTTCACCATCAATGAAACTGTTCAAAGCTGGGAATATTTTTGAAGCTTTCAAGTTTCCTTATTTCGTTTTAAAGTCCTGCGGATGTATTTTCTTTACATGGAAAGTCAAAGGAAATGGAAACTATGTTCCGTTTTCTACATATCGAGACTATTCTCTGCTTGCACTGAGCTTTTTATTCAAACTTTGGTCGCTGCTGATCATTCTTGTGCATCCTCTAAAGTTGTCATCATCGAGTACAATAATCATCGATCTTGGTATTTATTTGGCCGTCAAAATAAGTGCCTTTCAGCCACTATTTGTTCTGATTGCTAATTCATATAACAGACATAGCATTGCGCAAATAATAATGAACATTGACTGGATTGATCGGAAATTGATCGCATACAACATTAAAATGGATTACAGGAAAGAGAATATGAAAAATATCGCGGCATTAATTTGTTATCCAATAATGTTCTTTGGCATAATTGTATTCATAAGAGCATTCGTAAGAAAATACGTTCATAATGATGAAAGCATTGATTTTGCTCAAAACGGCATTTTTACCTCTGTTTCTATCTTTGTCTCAATTTGTTATATTGTCTTAAATCTCTTGATATTCAGGACAATATGTTCTCGATTAGATTCGATTATTCAACTTTCGGACATGTCAACCGATGGCGATAATGAGATAATTAAAACAGTGATGGTGCTTTATGACAAATTTCATGAAACTGTTGGATTAATCAACAGACAATTCTCGCTTAATCTGATGTTATTTTTCTTTATATGTATTTTTTATTTCATCTTCCTTTGCTTTAATGTATTTAATATTTTTGCTGGAGGTCTGTCAATAAGACAGCTCGATTATTTAGTTAGCGGATTTTTAGCGAGCAGTTATCAGTCTGCTAACATTTTTGCTATTTTAAGATATTCTAGTTGTGTTAAAAGTGGCAATGCGAAAATTTTAAATGCGGTTGAAAAGTTCAGGATGCATAATCGTGACATCAAAACTTTAAAACGTTCTGAAGCCTACTCTCTTCAGCTGTCTCATGAAATATCAGAAGTCTCATGCGGTTTATATGTTTTCGATTGGAAACTTGCATTTGCAATAGCTGCCTCATTATTTTCTAACACCATTATTCTGCTACAATTTCATAATTCATTTGAAGTGTAAACAATAGTAGTCAGAAATATGCTCCTGATATGTCATAGATATGTACTCAATAAGAAAACAATTTTTTTTCTGTATTTTGTACTCATACACAAAAAAAAAAGCAATAAAACAGGTTTTTTTTATTCATGACAAAATCGCAATGTTTCTTGATGTCGTTTTTCTCTACAACTGCTCTAGGATTGTTTTCGTCGGGCTTTAGTCGATCGAGAAACGTTGTCACATCATCACCAACACTAAAAAGTTACACAACTTTTCTCTCTATTTGCGTTAAATATTTCTTTTATTCTGTTGTTGGTAAACATGACAAGTAAATATTTATTGATTATCATATTCGGCCTGTTTTGTGGCCTTTATCGCGTCTCGTCATCCGAGTCTAATGTTGAGACGAAATTTCGTGAGGAGAATATCGTTCCAGATATTCTTGATGCTGTTCCAAATGAACTGTTGAAAATTTCGTATCCTTCGGGTGTTTCAGTCAACTTGGGAAATGTTTTGACACCCACACAAGTTCAGAATCAACCGACTGTTGAATGGAATACAGACGATGGATCTTATTACACTTGTAAGATTATTTTATCAATAAACAACAAATCTATTTATTTTCTTAAATAATTTAAAAGTACTTATGACGGACCCCGACGCACCAAGCCGAGAGAAGCCAACTGCCCGTGAATTTCGTCATTGGTTGATAGTTAACATTCGTGGAAATGATTTGAGCACAGGAGAAGTGAAATGGCAATTCATTGGATCTGGTCCACCTAAGGGTACAAAACTTCATCGCTATGTCTTTTTGCTATTCAAGCAAACAAATGGGAAACAAGATTTTAACGACCTGCCAACAGTCGCCAATAATTCCCGCAAAGGTCGCCCATCATCGTCAACTCGAGATTTGATAACAAATCACAACTTGCAACCTGTTGCCGGCAATTTCTATCAAGCTGAATACGACAAATACGTTCCAAAACTTCATGCGCAATTGACGGAGAACTAAGACATTCTGGCAATTTATTTTTCACAGTGCGCATAATCAGCGAATATTTATTATGTAATGCTTTTATTGCAAATCTATTCATGTAAACAATATTTTTATTGTCACACTCTTGGAAAAATAAAAATGCTACAAAGTTAATTAAATATCAATCAATTTTCCATCGTAGTGAGCATTTTCCGATGAAAATTCTCAGTTCAAAATTATCATTTTCTAAAATTTGTTCTTCTAAATTCTATCTAACTAAATAAGTGATATTTTTTCAATTAAAACTGGTATGACCCGATGTGTAATTGTCACTCTCAGTAGAAATAAATCTCAAATTACTTACTTCATGCTCATCAATTGCTAAGAGCCTTGCTAAGAGCGCGTGTTCAATGAGCTCGTTATTTTTTTTTTTTACTCTCAATGCTATGAAATATTTTTTTTTCACAAGTTTGGTTTGTAGTTGGCGAAAAACTCTTTCGATTGATAGACGAAAAATATAGAAAAATTTCGTCTCCGGTGTTTCGTGAATAGAAAAAAAATGAAAAGTATTTTGTGACCTGAAACTAAAGACGTCGGCTTCATTTGCTATCGTGATATCAAACTGTTGCGTGGTGCTACACTTTTGTGCTGTTATTATTTTTTTTATTAGATATACAAAAAGATAAACGAAAAATTACGATTAATATTTAGACTCGTCAAATTTAGGAAACGCGAATAAAATTTTTTGAAAAAAAGAAAACGAATCGATTGCGAAAATTGTGAGAAAAAGTAAGTTTTGAGGAAGAAAAAAAAATTGCATTCGGTGCAGTTGTGCAACGAACGCGAATTTGCATGAGCCTGAAAAAAAAAATTCAGAATTTTCAGGGTTCTGACCTATTTTTGCGCTACATCTATAAAATAAATAGTAGCTGAAATTTCACCAGCAGACGTTCGCTGTTATCAGTTATTTTTATACACGTCATGACATGACACTAACCATAAAATATCAACGCGCTTCTTGCTGTTGTTGTTTGTTGTTGCGACAATCAGATGTTTATTTTATTATAATGATTATGTCAGATTTATTTACGTCAAGTTTAAATTTATCAGTTTTTTATTTCTTTGTCAGTCCTTCCTTATTATGAGCAATTGCAATGGGCGCGAATACAAAGCACCAGCAATAAATTGCAAAAGCAAGTTCTATTTTCAGTTTTGAAATTCTCTGATTCGCTCAATTTTTTACTTGTGCCAAGACTTTAATTTCTGTATTTGAAATTTCCTTTTGTGGAATGTGTCTTTGAAAGCATTTGGGATTGTAAACCCAACAACATCCGCGTGTCCGTTCATGCGCACATTTCAACGAGCATTTTAAAAAGTAAACATGACGACGATTCCATTCATTCTCTCAAGCTCAAAAGCGAATCTTGGACTCTCTTGCTGGCTGTGATCTCGACTGAGAAAACATAAAAAAAAATATTTCTAACTTGAACATCGAAGAATGGAAAATTTTCTGAAATTTTTGTCAGTGGAATCGAGAAAATTTCTCAGAGGAAATAAAAAAATTTAATGGCTAAAATCAACTTAACAACTCTCAGATCGAGTCTCACTCAGCTACTCTTACGACCTTGCTCACTTTCGACTCTTGTTACCACTATCAATTTCCCTCTCTTTCTCTCTTGTTGATGCTTGTTTCTCTGCTTGTTTTTTTCCCAAAAATATTTCTCTGCTCTGAGTGATTTTTTTTATCAACGAAAAAAACAAAAAAAAAAAAAAAAAAAGTTGTACATATTTTTATTTTCATTCATTCGCAGATGGCAACTCAAATCGCACAATTCATTCGCTCAAACTGTTTTAAAAGTCATCACTTGTGCGGATCGTCAGTGTTTAAGTTTCAGTACACTAATTCGGTAAGCAGTCGGGAAGTGAAGTGCAATATGTCGACAACAAATAGAAACAGCGATGGACGGTCATTACAAGTTGACAACATAAACCCATGCATAAAAACGATGGAATATGCCGTGAGGTAATACAATTTCTTTTGTTGTTTTTCTTCCCGCTGGAAGAATTGCGTCGTTACATTTAACATGAAAATAACGCCGAGATAAGACTATTTTCACTTGCCATGCTGGCGCTAAAAAAAAAAATATTTAAATCAATTGCTTATCTCAATTTACAGAGGACCACTTGTTATCCGCGCGACGGCAATTGAAAAAGAGCTGGAACAGGTAATTGAACCGCGAGAACATTTGTAAATAAACAAAATTACAGAACAGGTTTTTTTTTTTTTTCATCGCGGAAGCTAAATATCAGTTAGGTATCAGTTAAAAGTTAGATTCTCTCTTCTGTCTCGTCGATCAGAAATTTTCCCCATCACTCCATAAATAACTTTTGTTTGTTCGAGCCTTTGTGCGAATTTGCGATGCCGCACGCAAATGACATTATTGTCGTCCACAACTTACTTAGCTTCGGACAAAATTGCCGGTGACGAGTTGTTTTGACAGAAACTCGGCGAACCTTATAAATTTTTGTTTCTTTTTGACGAAAATAAGTTTTTCCGCATCAAATCTCAGCGCTGTTACCATATAAACTTGTTTATCTGGTTTCTGTCCAGATATCAGCATATCTAATTTATATGATAATTTCTCTAACGATTTGTATTTTGCACTTTTAGGGTGTTAAGAAACCATTCAATGAAGTCATTCGCGCTAACATTGGCGATTGTCATGCAATGGTGAGTTACTAAGTACACCGAATGCACTTTGATCGATACATAATAATGTTTTTTTTTTTTTTTTTGTTCAACTCATTTCAGGGTCAAGTTCCTATTACGTTCATCAGACAAGTAAGTAAAGCGCTAATTTTCTCGTCGTCGTGACTCCATTCATTAGCCTTCTAATTGTGTTTATTGAATAGAGTGGCTCGAACACAAAAACAAATTATGTAACTAGATATTCACAAACATAATCAAAAAAAAAAAATATTTTTTAAAATTGCCAACCGGCATCATTAAAAAAATCAACATTATATATTCCGATCATTCAGACAGAAGAATACAAAGATCAGTCATTATTAGGAGGCAAATGCTATGGAAACACAAACTGTCATTTATGCCCGTTACCAAAACCATAAAATATAGATTATATCAATTGAGTCCTGTCATAATATATGAGCTCACCGACTGGAAGTATTGTGATATGCAACGATTGCATGTGTTAGAGAATGTCTAGCAAAAGTACATAATTTATCTGTTATCACCCTCATTTTATATTCAACTTCACATGACCTTAAAGTTTGCAAAAAAAAAGTTGCGTAACAAAAATTCATTCGGATATGAAATCGGTTCTAACAATTGTCTCGAATTACAAACATTTCCGCCGAAATATTTTCAGCAATTTGGCGACTGTTTGAATTTATTAACATTTCTACCTCTAAAACATTCCTTCACTCAATCATGTCCATCACATTTTGGTGTCAGAACAAATGAGAAAAATATTTACCCTCAAGAGGCTTGTTTGTAGGCAATGAACGGATCTCTCATTTCTAATATTCATCACTAAGCAACGTAACGATCGTAAAAAAAAAATAAAAAACAGCTGGAGAAAATTTTCAAGGCCACAAAATTTTGTTGCCTTTTTTTTGCAAGTTTCTCTTTTGTTTTGTTTGAAGAAAAAAAGTTTCTATTTTGTTTGTTTATTGTGCAGTGCAGCAGCATGCTCAAGATGTTCCTTTAAGGGTTAATTCAATATTCTCACAGCAAACAACAATTCTGTTTGATGTCGTAAATTATATTATTCTATTAGATAACATTGTTTCGTTCAAAGTATTTATTTACCCAACAATATTGGGCTTTAAATAAATGTTTATCACTGCTTAAGATAAGACTTTATATGGGCTCATTGTGTGATTAAGATTGGTATTAACATTCTTTATATTGGTTTATTTTCGTTTCATAGGTCCTTGGATTGTGTGTTTATGAGAAGCTATTTGATGATCCATCAATTCCGTCAGATGCCAAAGAACGTGCACGCGATATCATGAATGGATGCAAAGGATCATCACTTGGGTCGTATTCAGATTCAGCTGGTTTGTTGAGATTAATTATAGCTTGATTTGTAAATACCTTAATAAATTGAAACTTATTTTTAGGTATCGAGATCATTCGGCATCATTGTGCTGAATACATTCAGGATCGTGATGGTGGAATACCATCTGATTGGCAGAATATTATTCTCTCAGCTGGTGCATCTGGTAGTATCAAGGCTCTTTTGGCCCTTTTTAAATGCCATGTTAATGGCAAGAAGCCCGGTGTGATGGTGCCAATTCCACAATATCCACTTTATTCTGCAACAATTACTGAATTTGACATGGAACAAATTGGATATTATCTGGACGAATCGAACAACTGGGGTTTGGATATTGATGAATTGCAGCGATCAGTTGACGAAGCTAAGAAGACATCAGCGCCACGTGCCATTGTTATCATTAATCCTGGTAACCCAACAGGACAAGTATTGTCGCGCGAAAACATCGAAGCTGTTATCAAATTTGCCTATAAAGAAAATCTTTTTATCTTCGCCGATGAAGTGTATCAAGATAACATTTATTGTCCAAAATCATGCTTCCATTCGTTCAAGAAAGTCATTATGGAAATGGGCGAACCATATAACAAAATGGACATGGCAAGCTTCATGAGCTGTTCCAAAGGTTACATGGGTGAATGTGGAATTCGTGGCGGCTATGCGGAAGTGATTAATATGTGTTCAGAAGTCAAAGCGATGCTATTGAAATCTATTTCAGCTCAATTATGTCCAACTACCGTTGGTCAAGCGTGCATTGATGTCGTCGTTCATCCACCAAAGAAGGGTGAACCATCTCATGAGCTCTTTATGAAAGAGAAGCACAGTGTTCTTGATACACTTAAACATCGTGCTGAAATGGTCGCTAACACCTTCAATTCGATCGAAGGATTCTCATGCAATACGGTCCAAGGAGCCATGTATGCCTTTCCACAAATTAAATTGCCTGAAAAAGCAATTGAAGCCGCAAAGAAGGCTGGGCAATCACCCGACACTTTTTACGCCTTCCAGCTGCTCGAAAACACTGGAATTTGCATTGTACCGGGTAGTGGATTCGGCCAGAAACCAGGAACATATCATTTTAGAACGACCATCCTTCCACAAAAGGAAAAGCTCAAGGAAATGTTGGAATTGTTCCGTAAATTCCATGTCAAATTCCTTGCTGAATACAAGTAACCCACGAGGCAAAATCCATCAATCCAGTGCGAAATAACTTGATTATGAAAAAGAAAAAAAAAAAAAAAGACTCAAATTTTTACAAAATAACAATTACTGCATAAAGGAGGACAAACTATAAATAATAAACACGTGACATATTTGTAGCAGCGATGGCGGTTAAATATAATAGCAGCGTAGTGACAAGCGTACATACATATATTACATTAATATCTTATATCTCTGACATGAAAAACCATACAAAAAAAATTGATATATCTCAAAATATATATTTGTAGACCTAAGCGTTTATAGGCAATGGAGAGATATCGTATGAAAGTCCCTTTTTTGATGCATTTTAAAAATCGAAAACCACGAGTCGACAAAAAAAAATTAATTAACATCGACAAAATTTTTATTCGGAAAAAAAATCTTTACAAGCATAATTTATGGAACGAAGGTGGAAATAATCTGTTTAATCAGCAAACCCAAATGCTGTGATTGGTTAAAATAATTATCGATAGAAAAAAAGCAAAATATTTGATACATTTCTCATTAAATATCAGCAGCGTGAAACGATATTTTTTTTTGCATAAGAAAAATTTAATTTTTCAAGCCTTTAATTGCTACAGTTTTTTTTTATTATTATTGCAAAAATACAAAACCATGTTACTACAGTGAAAGCTTTCTTCATATTGTGTGAGGCCGAGTTGATCTGTAACGAAAAATTTATATAAAAACTAAGGTGAAGATTGGCATTTTTTTGGTGACCGTTATACATAGGCTATTCATACACACGAAAGCTTTTACTGTACATTTTATTCCGTTGGATTGTATGGATTGTATTAACATACGAAAATCAACCAATCAGTTGTTCTTTTCATGTGAAGATTTAATAAAATTGTTGTGTTTTTTTTTTCTTGTCTGTTATACAAATTAATTTAAAAGTTTGTGCATTTTTTAGGGTATTGGGTTCTTATATGGGGTTCTCATCCCATAAATATGAAAAATTGGCAGGTCATTTACTTGTTTGGATGAGTTCTTTCACATCGTACGAAATAAAAAAGAGAGGAAAGTTGTAATTATTGCTTCCTAAATTCCAAAAATTGGTTTGTTGGCATTTCCAATTTTAAGAAGTGAAATTAAATTTCTTCTGCAACCAATTGTTGTTTAAGTTTCATGTAGCTCGTTGCAATAAACTTCACAATGGGGGGGTGCCCGAGGGAGTTTATTTTTCTAACGATATACGAGACCATTCGCTCTAAACATTCTTTTGCGCGAAAATATCATTTTTAAATTGGTCTTATTTCTTTGTTCCGAATATTGCTGTTCTCAGTTGCTTAACTGAAGTCGTTAATTTCCGGTCCTTAAAATAAGTTTATGTATATTTTTATTTGCGTACGACGAAAAAGGAAATGATTTCAAAATGATATCCTAAGAATCGGTTTCAGATTTTACATTACATTAAAGACATCAAAATGTTTTTCTTTCTACTGGCCATTCTTAGGAATAAGACTTGCTACAACTATTTCCTTGCTATCTTTAATTTCGTTTTCGTTAAATCTTAGATTTTTCCATTCTTCCTTCGACATTAAATTCGCATCCATTCGGCAGTGTAAATATTCTTTAATTTCTTGGCGGCACGCACTGTTATCGTCTTGATTATTACGCAAGCAGTTCATATATGTGAGCATTTGCCTTTTGCATTTGTAAAATCTGAAACAAAACTTCAGCACCCTTGAGAAATTGAATGATGCTGAAATAACTAAGTAATTCGAAGTTGAACTATAAGCGTCTACTTACTGAATTATTTTCTTTTAATTCTTTAATTTCTTTAAACGAATTAGGTTCTTCTGAGACTCTCTGATTGTTCGTCATCGCCAAATTCATTTTACTAATTAGTTACAATCCTTAAAATAAGTTTATGTATATTTTTATTTGTATGACGAAAAAGGAAATGATTTCAAAATTATATCCTAAGAATCGGTTTCAGATTTTACGCTACATTAAAGACATCAAATGTTCGAAAATTTTCATCGAGCCAGAAGCTCTATGATGTGTTTATAATGCACATTATATATATACAGGATGCATTAGAAAACCATTTTGTGATCCTGTAAATTAGATTTATTAAGATTGCGAGAGCTGCTGGGACTCTAATTTAATGTGGGTTTTCTGATGTCTCTGAAGCGCAAATTTATCGGCGAAGGGGCTTGAGCAAATTTCGCATTTGTAAGGCTTAACGCTGAAAAGCAAAAAATAGTAAATTCTTGTCTATATGAAAGAAGGCATCTGCTTACCCCAGGTGTACACGTTCATGCTTCCGCAAATGAGTTGCTTGAGAAAATGCCGAAGAACACATTGAGCACTTGTAAGGTTTTTCTCCAGTACTGTAAATAGAAGAAGAAAAAATGTCAAATATCATTCTAGCTCAGGTTGAACTGAATTTAATTACTGAATTCTGCGATGGTTCCACAAAGTCGAATAGCGAGCAAAATTCTTCAAGCAAATTTCACACTGGAAAGGCTTTTCTCCGGTCTGTTAATTGAAGTCGATTGATTAAATTGAATAGTTAATAATTGTATTTCAGAATCTTACATGAATGCGTTCATGATTTTTAAGATGAGTGGATTGCGCAAATCCTTGACCACATGTTTGACAGCGGAAGGGCTTCTCACTAGAAAACAAAAAAATGGAAAATGAAAAGTCTGATTAGTTAAAATAGCGTCTTGAGTCCACTTACTGGGTATGTGTACGATGATGATTATTAAGGTAATTAGCTTTAGCGAAGAGAGCTCCACAGGTTTTGCACTCAAATTTCTTAATTCCTGTGTGCAAAGTCTTGTGACTCCAAAGACTTGAATATCTAGAGAAAAGGCCCCCGCAAATATCGCAACGGAAGGGCTTATGCTCGCCACTTAAAACAGTTTTGGTTGATCAATTTAACTTAATGATAGAAGGAGAAGGAATTTAATACTTACGACTGCCTTGGTTCCTGCTTTAATGTCATGGTTTGATGAACTTGTATGAGGTTGCTTGTTGGACTTATTGACGGTGTACTGGAGTTCATTGGCGATGGAACTGATGTGTGATGCTGATGATATTTCGATTCGTAAGATTGGTTCATATGCGAAGACATCAGAGACTGATGTTGAACAAGTTGGACATGATTGAAAATCGAATCGATGATATAATCAATTTCAGAGAGAGCTCCCGATTCATTGCCATCACTCAACAGCGTTTCAGAAATCGATGGTAATTCATAGTAGCCAAACAATTTCAGTTCTTCAATTTGCTTGTTGGTGATGGGATGGAGAAACATTTTTGTATTCATTTCGGGACAAAACAGCAGCGGTTTATGAAGATCCCAGGCACGAGATATGTTAGTAAGGAGATTATCGCAAATTCCGGAACTGATTTTTCCTAATGTATTGGCATCCAAAGGCGAGATAATTAGTATGTCAGCCCATTGGACTAGCTCCAAGTGAAGATTTTGCTCAGTCAGTCCCTTGGTAATACTCCATTCACTTTGATCAGTAAATATCTCGGCCATTGATGAAAGTTCACTGATGTTAACGAAATGTTTCGCCTTTTCAGTAAGCACAACACGAATCTAAAATGGTGAATATATATGTCAATTGTTAGCTCACAGCACATGAAAAAAACAACAATATATGCCAACAAGCAACTTACCTGGAAACTGGGATCCCGTTTCTTCAACAAATTAAGCACAACAGGCAATTTAATAGCCGCAACCGAACCAGTACAGCCGACAAGGATATTTTTCCTCATTTTGAAACTATTTTCTTCAGACTATGCTTCGGGAATTTGATTGTATTTTTGAAATTGTAATTTTTTTTCGCCTTTTCCAACTTTTATCAACAGCAGCCGTCTTTAATTTATTGTTTTCTAGTGCATTATGAATCAATGCACATTAATAAGCGAAAATAGTAGTCCAATCGCTTCTTAAAACTGTTATCTATAAGTTTTATTTTTTTTTGGTCGATTTTACTCAGGCCAGGGGTAGGATTCTTTTGTAGACGTCGACTATTGTGCACAGTTGTTAGCCCCTTATATTCAGAGGTAAATATTCGCCATTACGACGACTTAGTTTAACTAATCAAGAGCTTTTTAAAGGTTGTTCAAATCACGCTAGAAACTCGTTCGCATGCAATAAAATCAAATTCTCAGTAAACTGGTCAATAATTGAAATTTTCGTACTTTCAGTCGCATTCGTCTGCTTCATTATTTCAACAACAATAGGTCCTATTTTGCATCATTCTCGGAAGTGATTACATAGTGGAGTGGAAGAACACTGAGAGAATAACCATGTGCTTTTGATAAAAACTCATTGTGAAGAATAATTGAGCAATACTGTGAAAGCAAATTTATTTTTTTGTATTGTGTCCAGATCAGCCAGCGAATAAGCGAAAGTGAGTGCGTTGGGTAATAATAATCGAGTGAAACAGAATGGCAGCAACATCGTCATCATCGTCATCTGCTACTTCAATTTCATATCAAGCAGCGACCAGCAGTATTCAGTCTGTTGAGAAAGTAAACATTCCTTGTCGATTCTATGGCCGTGTAATTGGAACCTGCCGTTATGGAGAGAGCTGCAGATATTTACACATAGACGAAGGTAAAATATTAGCGTGTGCCACTTTTAATTTCGATGACCCCATTTTAAATTTCCGATATTCAACATGTTGTTTCAGAGAGCTTATCAGCCTCAAATGACAGCATTCGAGCAGAATCATCAATATTATCATCAAATTGTTTGAATCCAAAAGCTCCGGTTTTTGTGCCTACAAAGAAAGACTTTGCAACCATCAGCGAACCACCAAAATCGTATGCTGATATTGTTAATCCAAATCGCAGTAAAGAGCCAGTCAGTACGGAATGGATTCCTGTTAATGACTCAGCAATACTTTGTCCATATATGATGAAGTCGGGAGTTTGTCGTTATCAGACGTGTAACTATGCGCATGGTGAGATGTGCGAGCTATGTGGAAAATTCTGTCTGGATCCGTTTGACATAGAACAACGGAAAAAGCACAATTCTGAATGCATTGCGGCTCACGAAAAGGAAATGGAAATAGCTTTTTCAATTCAGCGATCAAAGGAGAAAACGTGCGGCATCTGTTTTGACATTGTCTGGGAAAAAGATGGACGTGAACAACGCTTTGGTATTTTGCCCAATTGCAATCATTGTTTCTGCTTGGAATGTATTCGAACATGGCGGCAAGCAAAGCAATTTGATAACAAAATAATTAGATCATGCCCCGAATGCCGAACATGCTCAGATTTTGTATGTCCCAGCTCATTTTGGGTGGATACTCCAGAAGAGAAGGAACAACTTATATCGAAATACAAGACAGCTCTCAGTGAAAAAGATTGCAAATACTTTAAAAAAGGAAGTGGAACATGTCCTTTTGGTAACAAATGCTTCTATCGTCATTGCTTGGCAAATGGAAACAAAATTGATGTCGGTGAACCCGTGCGTCCTACACGAGCTCTTAATAGTCTTGGAAATCTGGAACGTCTGCAGGTTTGTATAAATTTTTTAATCGTACGCTCTTATTGATTTATTTTCTTTTTCTAGAGTCTTATCTTTTGGGATTATCTCGAAAATCGCCTGCTTAATGAAGAGTTGTATGACACCGATTCTGATACTGATTCAGATTCTGATCTGATGAACTTCTTCGAATAAGACGAGAAAAAAATAGTCTTGTTATCGTAATTTTCTAATCAAAATCCTAAATGTGAGTGTGTTCCAAATCAAAATTACCCAACAAAAGTCAACCATTGAAAGAAAAAGTTTAATTAATTAACGCCCTCAATTTAAAAACAGTGCAAAATTACAAGCAGTTAGAAATCTCTTATGCCTCCCCAAATAACACGAAGTGATAGTGTCTAAATAGCTGAAGATTAGTAGCTGCTGAAAATTGTTGATAACTAATTGGAGCATACAAGACTAATGATGCTTGATCATGACCAAAAACCAATAAATATATTTTTCTTTTGCTTTTAAGTCCGCGAGAAAATGTAAAACCAACTGGTTATCAAATAATAATAAATTATAATATCGAGTAGTCTTCAGTTATGCTATAGCACAACAATTCACAAAATTGTGAATTGTGAGAAAATGCAAATCACACAAAAATTAGTATGCGAAAACAAAAATAATTTACGTAATCTAAAGAAGATGTAATCAAAATTGAATAAGGCGGTTTGGTGGTTTATTAGCAAAGATCAACAGAAAAAAAAAATATTTTTATAGCAATAACGCAAAAGAAAGAAATCACTACTATTCTTGTCCACTATTAATGTATAGCAGATTGTACATGCACCTAATTGTGCGTGCTTTAGAGTCAAAATTATATGAGCGATAGCTAGACCAGACACGCTTCAAAGCCACTTGAAGAAATAGAAAAAGTATTGCATTACATCATTTTTTTGGCTCAGTTATGAATTTGATATTGCAAAAAAAATGGAAAGTTTTTAACGCAATTTTTTTTTCGAATTTGATCTGATGAAATTGTCGAGTTTAGTTTATTCTAAACTTTTGGCTTATTTCCTTCTTACCGCTGTCGACGTTATCTATTCTATCTTGCGATTTTAATTAACACAATCTTCAACTAAAATCAATCATTTCGCATAATGAGAATTTGAAGGTGGGGACACGTTCAAACTATAATGAGGTTTATGAAATCTTCTTGCAGTAATTCAAATAATCATTTTTTTCTATTGAGCGTAAAGTAATTAATCAACTTTTTGCCTTTGTGATATAACAAATATTTAATGAATAACTTCTTATACAAATACTTTCGTTTTTCATTTTCGCCAAATTCTTAGAACGCTAAAAAAATTATTTGAGATAAAAATGCCTATAAATATACTACTAAATTAATAGTGCTAAATAGATATGTACATTTTATAGTTTTATAGTTAATCATATTTCTTTATTCCTTTTTTTTTGTGATCAAAGTTAGTTTTTGGAGAGAATTAATAAAAGTAATATATGCATATATGCGATAACACAAGTGAAATGAAGTTCTAAGTTCTTCCTCTCTATGATTTTCTCGAAGGTTTGTAGGTGCGTGCATCCTCCTGAAAATATATTCTCCTGTGTTCATCATGCAAGTATTCCTTGGGATTGCATGCATTGGCACAAATTTATAGGTTATTATTTCATTATTACCTCTTAATAATGGTTAAAATAATAAACGATTCAAAAAAAGAAAACAAAAATCAAACAGAAATCATCGATTGATTTTATCCGGATTATTGCTGGGATTTTTGTTTTTCGATCTTAAGCTGACAGTTCTCCAAATGAAGCTCGACATTCTCCATTTGAAGGCGATTGCTTGAAAAAAAAAGAACATATTGAAATTTAAGTTTGTTCTTGTTTAATTATAGTCAATCAGATTACATCATGCTGGTAACAGCCTCCGATTCGATGCTCGAAGCAATTTGGTGGTAGTTTTTGGACCTTCAATGATAGAATTTACATGCATAAGAATGCGCACTACGCAGTGTAGTAATCGCATATTTAATTTTTTTACATACATTTCTTGAATAGCGGCTGTTAATTTGTTCAATACATGATCTTCTTGAATCTTCATCTCACAAATTGCTTCAGTATTTTTCTGTATCGCATTGGATAGTTTCTCGAGAACTTCAACTTCCTTATCCTTGCTTTCTAAACCTGCAACTGTTGATTTTTGCATGGCATCAACAAGCTTATCAAGTTTATCAGGAAGCTTAGCAATGTTCTGGTTTAGCGTGTCTAGTTTTGTCGATACTTCTTTTATATCTTCGACTTGAATTGCTACAGGATTCCAATTGAACATTTGTCTAATCCCCAGTCTAATCCCATGCTGAACATTATTGATAAAGCATCTCTCATGAAGAAGTTTGTTTCCATCTTGTGTCAAAGCAACCATCTCACCATTTACAAAATAACCATGGCATCTTATGCAAGTTGCTATGATTTCTGGTCGAATACTATAATCAAAAGTAGTCATAATTTAACTATTCTGTATGAATTCTTGATTATTTAAAAATGTTATGTGGTCGCTGAAGATGAGTCACAGTCACGCAAATCGTTTGAGGGGCATGTACATATTGCGTAACAACTCGAATGAAGTTTGTAAGGAATATTTTTTGTTCTTATTGACACAAGTTACTATTTCTATGCTATGCAAGGCAGTATATTTAATTGTAGTAAATTTTCATATTCATTTCTTTAACTTGTTTGATGAGAACGGCTGTTACACTTGGACATTTAGTTTCTGAGCAAGAAGTATAAGTGTAGTCACTAAGATTTACTTACATCATGTTGATAACAGTCTCCGATTCTATGCTCGAAGTAGCTTGATGGTTATTTTTGGACCTTTAATTATATAATGTATAAGAATGCCCGTAAGTGTAGTAATATTTACATTTCTTGAATAGTGGCAGTTAATTTGTTCAACACATGCTCCTCTCGAGTCTTAATCTCGGAAATTGCTTCGGTATTCTTCGGTATCGCATTGGCCAGTTTCTCGAGAACTTCAATTTCCTTATCCTTGATTTCCCGACATGTAGCCGTTTTCGTTACTGGGCGAATTTTTCCTGGAAATTTAATATTTCGGCATCGTTTTAACACCACAATCTTATTTTGAGTTATTTATTTTATGCATGCATAATATTTTATTATTACTTTATTTAAGTAGTTATAAATATATCAGTCCTAATGATGTAGAGAATTCAATAATTTATTTAGATGAAAATAATTATTATAGGGTGTCTGTGGTGCGTATTTTATGTAACGCACTGGAATTGAAATGAATTTAATAATGAAAAATCCAAGGAAATTCTTCTAAAAGGCAGATCTCAATTCTCCGATGAATGTGGCAAAGATTGGAGCGGTTGTTTATTTTTAAGTTGGTGAACAATATTAGACAGTTGCAGATCATCATTGATCCACTGAGGACAATTTGGAAGTGTGAATGTTCGCATAGCATCTAGAATTTGTGTCGTTTTCTGACTGTCGAGCTCTATTGATGTGTTGAGTTCTTGTGGTCTTGGATTGTTCCAAATTTCAGCTGTGACTTCTTCATCTATTGTTGCGATAGGTGGAACAAAATCATTAGTTGACTGCTCTTGCTGCACTTGCACTTGCATATCATCATCTTCATCGGATGATTCATTGCTAGAATCTTCGTCATTAGCTGGATAATCTTCATTAATATCGAACTGCTGTAATCTTAGATATCCATCGTTTTCTTCCATTGGCTCGTCATCCATAATTTGATGATTATTGAATTCTTGATCGCGTTCTGAAGGTGTGAGCGACGGCTCAATCGTATTATCACGAATATTTTCATCTAAATTCGGAACACCCATTGTCATATTTTACTCTGAAATGTTCAAGAAACACTGAAGCGATTCACCAGCTATTTTTGTGAACAAAGTCTTGCAAAAAGTATTTTCTACGATACTGAAAAACCGAATATTGACGAAACGATTGCTGCTTTATGAACAGCGCCAAAAAAATTGAATTTATACCGTTAATTTAAATGCCAGAATTGATTTTCTCAGTTGAAAAAAGGAAGTGTTTTATGAAAATTAAATTAATTTTTCTGTTTTATTAGGTAGTTAAGAAAATACTAAATCGGTTAAAACTGTTAGTTGTACAATTTATAAACTAAATTTTTAATCCTCTTGGAACGCATTATTTGTGAAAGTCTTTCGAGTGTCAGTGTCTTCAATGGGAATTGCATCTTCGTCGTCATGTTTCTCTTTGTTTATGACATATTTGTATTTCAAAGCCAATAAACTGAAAATTGCCATATCGACAAACATTAAAATAGTGAAGAGAAAAAATTCATAAGCTTGAGATTGAAAGAATTTTGCTTCGGCGATCACTACAACAATAACGTTGCCGAATGCGACTGTAAGCAACCAACAAGCTTGAAGTAAAGATTTCATACTTGAAGGAGCTTGTGAATATGCAAATTCTAAACCAGTCACTGAAAACATAACCTCACCAGCTGTCATTATTATATATTGTGGTATAAGCCAAAGCATGTGAAAACTGTTGGGTGATGTGATAAGGTGTGTTTTCAGCTTCAAATTATCACTTGAATTTCCATTCACTACTAATGTATAAACGCCACCAAGTAGCAATTCAACGTCATCAATTTTAATACCATCAGCTGAAACTTTATAAGTACCCGGAAGAATTTCAAATTGCTCCGTTGATGCAACCGAAATTGTCATAGATTCGTCGCTACTTTTTGATTCGAATTTAATCTCATTAAATGACTTTAAATTTGCCAAAACTTTCAAAAATGGATTTCCGCTTTTTGATTTTTCAATTTTTTCTTCGTATTCTAATAATTTTGGACTTTCAGCACCACCATGAATGAAAAAGCTGTTCGACGTTCCAGATTTAAGATTGAGATCACTTTTCAGCATAGCACATTGTGGAGTCAATGATGTGAACGAAATTGTATTCGTTTGATTACCATTAGCAATTAAAGAATGTCTCCATAAATTAAGTGGCTCTAATTTAAGGTCATTGATGCCATTAAGTGTTGAAACAATTTCATAATTGCACGGATTCCCGTTGAATATTCGAATTTGCGATTCATTCGGTTTCGGAAATTTCGGATAAGTCTTTTCAAGTTGTAGCTCAACTAATCCCGAAATGAGAAATGCAACGCCAGCCAAAATGCCGCCAACAGTTAACTTTTGTAGTGGTCGTTTCAAACCGAACTTTGCCATAAATGGATAAATGGCACAATCAAATATTGGAATGAAAACCAAAATGAGAAGCGGATTAATGACTTGCATTTGATCGGGTTTAATTTCCATAAAGCCCAAATTTCCATTCATTCTTGTTGCTTGGAATGTCCAGCGTGATCCTTGCTGATCAAACAATGCCCAGAATAGTGGAAGTGGAACAAAAAGGAGCAAAATCTTGAGTACACTTTTAATATCTGTTATGAGCTGTTTGCCATATTTTGGTTCGGCATAATCCAACCAATGGGAAAGTTGCTTTTGACTTTGTTTCGATTTTTCCGAAATTGCATTCTGAAAAAATAAAACTTCATTAATAAATAAATTTGATTTTTTGATAAATAAAAACTCACAACAACACATTTACTGACGAGTACGACAACATTTCCAGCAGGTTTCTTAACGACATACATCGAACGTCCAGCAATAAAAACAATAATGGCAATGACCATCAATACACCAGGAACACCAAAAGCGGCAGAGAAGCAATCCAAATCACCAAAACAATGAACATCTTCACGAAGGATTGGTGTTAATGTTGTTGATATCAATGAACCGGCATTGATTGAAAAGTAGAAGAATGAAAAGAAAGTTGCTAATTGAGCTGCTTGCTCTGGAAGTTTAAATTGATCGCCACCAAATGCTGATACACATGGCTTGATGCCACCAGAACCTAAAGCAATTAAAATCAATCCGAAAACTGTCATCGTTTGAGCAGGCAAATGTAGCACTGGAATAGCTCCGATGGCAATTAATAAACTTCCAATTGCATAAACACACGACAAATAAGCAATTGTCCTAAGAATGAAGAATGACTTGAGCTTTTTCTTGAATGTGACATTCATCAAAAGTTATCTTCACCTGAATTTATTCAAAAAACTGTCAGCCAAAATAGCTCCGACAATCGGAAACAAATAGCACAATGATGTAAACACATGAAACAGAACAGTTGCGGTGTCATCATTATAACCAAGTTTTATTGTCATATAAAGTACCAAAATTGCTGTTAATATTGAAAGTTTATTTTAATTTCGGTTATTTTTTGTACAGTAAAATTTGATCTTACTTCTCATTCCATAATAGTTGAATCTCTCGCAAAATTCATTGCTGATGATGAAAGCAATGGACTTTGGATATTTTGGTTGCTGTAAATAAAATGTGATTGGATTATTAAAAATTTGGTGAGGGCTTTAAAAAGCCACGTAAGATATCGACACTTAATATCTTTCATCAACAAAACTCGGTGAGGTTGAATGCAAACACAGCGACAATTTCAACCAGAATATTTAATTAACATTCTTTCTGTGGTGGTGCTATTTTATTTGATCATAAAAATTCCGTAAATATTTTACTGATATTCATTTGCGAAGTCTCAGAACTGCGAACTGATAAGAATTTTTTTTTTATTCTCGTTTCCGAACGAATTTTTGCCTCACGAGATTTTCTTTGCAAAAAAACCGCAATTTAACAATAAACCAGCCACTGAAATGTCAACAAGTTGTAAATTGTGGGCTATGGTCAATGAAAGGCATTGCATCAGTAGCGTTGTCAATAATATTCGCAACAAAAAAAAAACTCTTGAGTTGTGCAAGAAAGCTTCGACCTTCAGTGAAAGCCTTTTTTGGATAAACATGAATTAAGATTTTGCGTGTTTACATTTTAACAAAAGAAAGAAAAAAATGTGAATCTACGGCACTTTTAGTGAAATTTTGTTATCATCATTGAATAATTTTTTTGTTTACACTTTTTCTGCTGAGAAGCTGACAGATAAAATTTGGGTTTTGGTCTTCAACATTTGCTTTTTTTTATGATTTTTGACATTCTTTCGTGACCCAATTTTTTTTTTAAGACCAATGATGAGTTTGAATTACGTCGTGGCATGGAGGCATTATCTACAATATATTTTTTAACATATAGAAAAATCGGTGTCAAAGCAGATAAAATACCGCTCGCTCTGCTTACGCAAGAACAATATAAATGCAATCAAAACAAGGTAAGGCATTGAAATTTGGTTCACTTTTGCATTTTGCAGCACTTGAATAAACATGTGAAATCAATTCGCGAATGCTGCGTTGTTTCTTTAGTCCAATTATAGCAGCATCGATTTTCAATTGAATGTGAAAGTCGATGAGAAATTCATGAAAATTCACAAGAAATTCTTAGAAATCTTCTTTTCAATTAATTTAAATTAACACTTTTGAGAGGAAATTTCATTTTACTAAATAATATGACACAAATTAATATCAATAATCACCTCATTAGACATTGTTTTCGGACTGTTTTCCAGCATTCTGTTAATATTTCATCAATTTTGTTTTCGGGATTCTTAAATTTTTTTTTCACTCGACCTTGTGATTTGCCACGATTTTTATTGTTGTAAATTCTCGTAATTTTTTTTATTTAAAACATTTTTATTTGCGATGTTTAGCAAAACTAAAAATTGCCACCGATCGCGATCACGATTGTACACAAACTGAATAACTAAACAAGCAACAGGTTGATGGTTGAGCGTGTAATTATTTGAAGTTTCACATTTTCAAAACAGAGAGATCGTTAACGAATTTGAGCGATTGAAACCATTTCATTGAGAGAATCTCTCAACACGTGAATACAAAATTTGTTTTGACATTTAAACGTCATCAACTATATGCAATCGAATTTACCTCGCTTGTGGAGAATTGTTTTTGAAATACACAAAATATGCGTTATAGGCGCTCATTATCTAAAGCAAAATTTAAGTAGTAAACATTTTTTAGTTAACGGATCATGAATGAAAGTTAAAACTGATAAGAGTGATGACCTCAATATGCTATTTAAACGTTCATCGCTTTTACACTTTAATATTGCGATGAACTCCAGAAATCACCGAGTGATTAATTTTGAACTTTGATGACTAATTTTGACTAACGAAAATCCCCCAATACACTTTCCATGTTTGCAGCTTTGCGGGATTTCGCGATGAGAGAAATCTCAAACATTATCTATCATGCTCTTGTGTGATTTTTGTTCTGAATATTCCGAGGAATGTTCATCTCTCTCTGGACTGGATGCCTCTTTAATTCTCATTATTCTTTTAATGATCATCAAAATTGCTCTTTTTTTGCATTGAATATAAAAAGATTTGAATAACTTTAACTTTGTTTCAGTGTTTAACGTGGAAGTGAACAGAATGTTAGAAATTCACCAGAAGCTTAAGCTAATTGGTTTTGCAATTGGCATTTTTGTGTGCTATACATTATTTGGAATTATTCAAGAGAAAATATTTCGCGGCCATTATGAAGATGGAAATGTTGTCGAAAGATTTTCATTTCCAATAACATTTACTGCAGTTCAATGCATTTTTAATGCCATCATAGCGAGAGGTTTGTTGAAAGTTTATTGAATATTTTATTGGATCTAATTTAACTTTATCATTTCCAGTTATAATTATGACTCACAATCATCCCAAGAATGAAACACATCAAGCTTATTACGGTTGCATTGCAATATTTTACTGCCTCGCAATGGTGACATCAAATTTTGCATTAAAATGGATTCCTTATACAACGCAAGTCATCTTTAAATCAACAAAACCTATTCCTGTAATGTTGTTTAGCGTTTTAGTTGCTCGCAAAACTTATGCGATGCAAAAATATTTTTTTATTCTCATGATTGTGATTGGCGTTGCAATGTTTTCATTCAAGAATGTTCACGATAAAAGTGATGGTGAAAATCCTCAATTGGGAAATATTTTGCTTATAATAAGTCTTCTTATGGATGGCTTCATGGCAGGAGCTCAAGATAGAATGAGAATTGTTTCGAGGCCAACGCCATTAAACTTTATGACATATGTCAACGGTTGGAGTTCAATTGTTGCAGTTGCAGGTGTTTTCGCATTTAGAGAAGCTTTTGAATTTATTGCTTTCTCAAAAAGACATCCAGAAATGTTAATTTATTTAAGTTCCGCAATAATCGTTGGCGCTCTTGGACAACTTTTTATTTCTTCAATGATTTCAAATTTCGGATCACTTCCACTGGCAGTTGTGACGACAATTCGAAAATTCTTTACTGTCTTGTTATCGGTTTTGATATTTCGCAATGATCTCAGTTTAAGACAGTGGTCCGCAACTGGAATCATTTTCTCAGCACTTTTACTCGATTCAATTTTTAACAAAAAGCCACCTTTAGAAGATGAAAAGAATCTGGCGATCGACATTGAAGCCCCTACTGTGACAACAAAAGTGTGAAATTAAAAAAAAAAGTGCTGAAATGTTTCAATCACTCAAAATCACTTGAGTCACATTGTCGTCGCACTTATTCAATTGTTAAAAGTTGATTGATTGTCAATAGATTAAAAGGATTTTTGTAAATTAATAAGTGTGATAAGATAACAATATTTACCTGTGTGTGTGTGTATTGCGCAATAAAACAAAGATAAGTTAAGATAAGAAATCGAGGTGTTTTATTGCAATTCTTTTGTGAACTTTATCATTTCGGAACTAAACAGTCTGTGTCGGCAAATGTCGCTTAATAAAATTCTCTTTTCGAATCTTCGATGCGCTCAAAACTGTGCGATTCAAAGTCGTATTTTTTCTTTTGTCACGAATATGTTCACTGTACTTCACACTCACAGCTAATTTTTTTTTCCTGTATTCGAACATTATTGATGGCTTTTTTTTATCGTGAAAATTTAGGAGCCGAATTGAGGCAATCTTGACATGCTAACACCGTATTGAAGATTTGGCTGTCAACGAGCCAATATAAAAAGAATTGACGTGCAATAGAAGTTTCTTAGTTTGATGTTTGCTCGTGGCAGTTACATTTGAAATTTTTAAGAACAAGAAAAGAAAATTTACGTAAAATTTGTAAATGAGAAATTGAGAAATTCTTATAAATTCTAAGATTGTGAACTAAGAATATCGCAATCATGTCTGAAATTGATCCAAAAAAAGAAAGTAAGATTTTGAGTGGTTGTGGTCATAGTTCATACCGAAATATGATAAGAAATTTATCAGAATTGTTATCAATGATTAGCCAATGAAAAAGTAGCTGATAGAAATATTTTTAGATTCCAATGAAGTGGCAGCTCAAAATGATGACGCAGAAGGTCACGAGGAAAAGCTGAAATATCCGCGAGCTATTCCATTTATTATAAGCAATGAATTCTGTGAACGTTTCAATTTCTATGGAATGAAAACAATTTTGGTTCTTTATTTGACACGCAAACTTTTCTACGATGACGACACGGCGACGATTCTTTATCACACTTTCAATTGTCTCGTTTACTTTTTCTGCATTTTTGGTGCCATTATCGCTGACAGCTGGTGGGGCAAATTTAAGACAATTCTTTATCTGTCTATCGTTTATGCAATCGGAAGTTCGACAATTGCAATTGGAGCAATTGAAAGCTGGAATTTGCCGGCAAGGTTTGAATTTAAAAATTTTTAATTTCCTCGAATCGTGAAGAAATTTAAATTTTCCAGAGTTTTCACAATTCTTGGATTGTTCTTGATTGCACTTGGTTCTGGTGGTATTAAGCCATGCGTTGCAGCATTTGGTGGCGAACAATTCAAAATGCCTCAACAAGCTGCACAACTTGCCATCTTCTTCTCGCTCTTTTATTTCTCTGTCAATGCCGGATCGTTGATTTCAACAACTGTGACACCAATTTTGCGTGAAGACGTCAAATGCTTCGGAATGGATGATTGCTTCCCATTGGCTTTTGGTGTACCAGCGATGTTGATGATCACATCAATTATAATCTTTATCATTGGAAAATTTTTGTACAAAATTGTTCCGAATCAAGGAAATATGTTGTTGAAAGTTTGCAAATGCATTGGTGTAAGTTAATTAAATTACTTTAAATCTGAATTTTTAAAAAGAAAACTTTCAAAATTTCAACAGAATGCGATCAGCACGAGGAAGCGCGAGAAGACAACAAACCCAAAATCATATTGGCTTGAATATGCTGAAGAAAAATATGGAAGGAAACTTGTAATGGAAACGAAAATTCTGCTCAATATTTTAGTTCTTTACTTGCCGCTTCCATTTTTTTGGGCATTGTTTGATCAACAAGGATCACGTTGGACATTCCAAGCAACAAGAATGAGTGGCGATATAGGTTTTATGGAAATTAAACCTGATCAAATGCAAGTCATTAATCCACTTCTCATTTTGGTGTTCATTCCACTTTATGAAGTCATTTTCTATCCATTATTGAGTCTTATCGGAATTAGACGTCCATTGCAAAAATTAACTCTTGGTGGAATTTTTGCTGGCATTGCATTTGTTATATCGGCATTTGTGGAGATCAATTTGGAAAAGACATATGCAGTTGTACCAGGTGCAGGTGAAGCACAAATGAGAATTTTTAATGGACGCTATTGTGATTATACATTCAACACAAACATTCCCAATCACGAAACATTTACTCTCGGTCCATTGGAACAATTTGAGGACAAATATATCCAAATGAATCAGCAAAATACTTCATTTACTTACGCAATTCAATCGACAAATTGTCCAATTGATAACGGTGAAATTGGAACTTTTGATTTGCAAGAATGGACTGCAACGAGCTTTTTCTTGAATGGCCCGACGAGAACTAAACTTGATATTTATAAATATTCTGATGACACTGAAAAGTCGCGACGCGGCTGGCCACTTGTAAGAGTCCTTGCAAATACTCAAGCAAATGCTAACATTCGACTAGTATTAGAAAACGACGGCGAGAGATTTAACGCAAATTCTAGCTATCGTGAACTTGAAGACATTCCAGCAGGGAATTATGATGTTCACATTGGTGACTCATCATCTTGGGGTAAATTTGAAATAAAGCTTGGTGGCGTTTATACCTTAATAGTAGAAGAGAGATCATCAAGTGACTTTAGAATATCATTGAAAGTTATTACGGAACCTAATTCAGTAAGCATGCTCTGGTTGATTCCACAATATGTTGTGATGACACTTGGAGAGGTTTGTGTTCTTCCTTGTTTTATGTTAATGCTGTTAACTATGGACTAATTTTATTTCTTAGGTCATGTTTTCAATCACTGGTCTTCAATTTTCATTCACACAAGCTCCTGAAAGTATGAAATCTGTTTTGCAAGGCTGCTGGATGTTGACAGTCGCATTTGGAAATTTAATTGTTGTCATAATTGCTGGAGCAAAATTTTTTTCTTCACAAACTTTCGAATTTTTCCTATTTGCTGGTCTTATGTTTGTCGATATGATTATATTTATGTGGCTTGCCCGTCGCTATAAGCCAATTCCTCTTGAAGAACTTGACAGAATTGATGATGAAGGAACAGCACTTAGAACTGATGAAAAGAAAGAACCTTTGGAATTTAGAAGCGCAAATGTAAACGAAGGTTTTGATACAAAAGAGTGAACTTTTTTTTAATGTTTATATTAAACACAAAAAATGATTTCTTGGAATTAATTCAAAAAAAAAAAAACCAAATAAAGGCAAATTTTTTAATTATTTAAAACTCCACCTGCCTTCCAAATAAAAAAATATTCGCTGCGGCAAAGTGTCGTTTGATATTACAATTTATGAAAGTTCTTTAAAGTTTTTGAAGCGGACTAAGTAATATTATTCAATCGTTATCAAACACTCATTCGACCAAACAGGGGCTTGCTTACGTTTGCACACGAAATATTTTAGCCTTGTAACGGTGGTGAAGTTTTTTTTTTATGTGATAAGAGAAATTTGATTATTGTCATGTTTCAATTCAATGTGAAAAACGCGGCAACAACAACGAGCGTCTCTCACTCTCGTATAGTGAAAAAAAAAAAAATTTTATTTAATTTCATTTATGAGCAAGTAGATTAGATAGCAATTTGAGAACAATTGAGAGTAGCTAATTGACAGAAAGTCATCAGTTCATTGTGAGCTCTACAACTCTTCAGACGGATTAAAATTATCAAAGTTGAAGACACAAAGCTTTTGTAAAACTTGATTCAGGAAAAATGGCTGAAATGAAATCTCCGGAAGAAGTCGATCGGAAAGGTAAATTATCGAAATTATTGCGCCAAAAAAAAATAAAGAAAAAAATGTGTCAATAAACTTGTAAATAAATAAATCATAGCGAATGTGCAACCTTATGTTATACAAATAAAGCACTTCATTGAACAGTGGATTCATATGTTAAGCCAGTGCTAGTGATAAGAAACCACTCAGAACAGGAACGAATGAATGTTCACTTATCACCTGCCTGGGGCTATTGTTGACACAATCAATTTAATTTTAACTGGATTATAAAACAGCCAATTAATAGCAAATGCGATAATTAATTAATTTGTTGTTTCAATAGGCTTCAATCACAATCCACTAATCTTATCAGACAATGTTTTTTCCATTTTCAATTACTTGCAAGTTCTGTGTCACAATTTATTTTAATTGTGATCGATTTTCATTTATTGTAGGTAAATTAAAATCTTTGTTGTTGTTATTTCGCAGGTTTTGATAGTGATTCCGCCAAGGTATCTAACAATGGTGACGCAGAAGGACGTGAAGAAAAACTCAAGTATCCGCGCGCTATTCCATTCATTATAAGTAATGAATTTTGTGAACGATTTAACTATTATGGAATGCGAAGTAAGTGACAGAGTGACTAAAAATAATGATATCCAATCTCGGATTATATGGGTTGAATGTTGTAATAACAATAATTAACACTTTATTTACATCACATTGCAGCAATTCTCGTTCTATATTTGACAAGAAAATTACTATTCGATAAGGATATTGCGACCGTACTTTATCATGGATTTACGACATGTGTCTATTTTTTTTGTATTATTGGAGCTATTATTGCTGACAGTTGGTGGGGAAAATTCCGTACAATTTTGTGGCTGTCAATGGTTTACGTCGCTGGCAGTACTGTTATTGCCATTGGAGCGATTGAGAGTTGGAATTTGCCTGCAAGGTTTGACTAAATTTAAATTTTTAATTAAGTTCCTCAAATGCTGATAAAAAATGGTTTTTTAGAGCTTTCACAATTGTTGGATTGGGTTTAATTGCATTCGGCTCAGGTGGCATAAAGCCATGTGTTGCAGCATTCGGTGGTGAACAATTTACACTTCCACAACAAGCAAAGCAATTGGGAATCTTTTTCTCGCTTTTCTACTTCGCCATTAATCTTGGATCATTTATTTCAACATCCGTAACTCCGATTTTGCGTGAAGATGTTAAGTGCTTCGGCATGAATGACTGTTTTCCTTTGGGCTTTGGTTTACCAGCTGTTTTGATGGCCACTTCCGTTTTAATTTTCCTCGGTGGAAAGTTTCTCTACCGAATTTTGCCAGCACAGGGAAATATGTTTGTAAAAGTTTGCAAATGCATTGGCGTAAGTTGTTTTGTTTGTTTCTGCTAAAATGAGGAGCTTTTTTCACGATTTTACAAATTATAGAACGCAATCAGCAATAGGAGACGCCAAAAGACAACAAATCCAAAAGGACATTGGCTTGAATATGCTGAAGAAAAATATGGAAGGAAACTTGTAATGGAAACAAAAATTCTGCTCAATATTTTAGTTCTTTATTTGCCGCTTCCACTGTTTTGGGCATTGTTTGATCAACAAGGATCACGTTGGACATTCCAAGCAACAAGAATGGATGGCGATTTGGGTTTTTATACAATCAAACCTGATCAAATGCAAGTCATTAATCCACTTCTCATTTTGGTGTTCATTCCACTTTACGAAGTCATTTTCTATCCATTGTTGAATCTTATTGGTGTCAGACGACCATTGCAGAAAATAACTCTTGGCGGAATTCTTGCTGGTGTTGCTTTCTTGTGTTCAATGTTTGTTGAAATCAATTTAGAAAAGACTTATCCCATTCTACCAAAAGCTGGTGAAGCTCAGCTTAGAATTTTCAATACAAAAACCTGCACTTATACATTTGAAACGGAAATTCCAACATGGGCTGCTCCTGCGACAATTGCCGTTGGATCGAATAATTATTTTGCCGATTTAGGCATTAAGCTGAACAATGATAAGGAAACTTTTAAATACCATATGACATCATCCGAATCAAATTGTCCAGAAAAAAGTGGTGAATTCGTATTGGAATCCGGAAAAGCAAAAAGTGTTTTCATTTATGGCGAAAATGGGAAAATAAACCTTGTTGAATATGATGACGATCCCGATAAGTCTGTTCAAGGAACGCCTCTTGTAAGAATTCTCGGAAATCTTAATACAAATGCTGACATCATTCTTAAAGACAAAGATGGAGAACAGTTCAAAGGTCAAACGGGCAAATCAAATTTGACGGATGTCCCAGCAAATGTCTATGAGATTTTGGTCAGCACTCAAAGTGAACCAGTTAAACAGAATGTCGATCTTCGTTTGGGTGGCGTTTACACAATTTTGGTTCAAGAGCTTTTATATGGAAAATTTGTAAGTTGGAACAATTCTCTTAAATGACAGTTTTTAGTTTTAATTAAATTTTTAAAGGGTGCGGAAATTGTAACTGTTACAAATGCAAACAGTGTCAGTATGCTCTGGTTGACACCTCAATATGTCATAATGACTTTGGGCGAGGTATGTACAGAAACATTTTCATTTGACATATAAAACAAGTTTCAAATGTTTTAACCTTCTTTGTATGCTGCTGCAGGTCATGTATTCGGTCACTGGTCTTCAATTCTCATACACGCAAGCTCCAGGCAAGTTTAATTGTTGGGATGAAAATCTTACAAAATCCTTTTTGATTGATTACTTGCCTCACCACTTTTTTTTCGCATTTTTATATCAACAATGAAACTACAGAAAGTATGAGATCAGTCTTGCAAGGTTGCTGGCAATTGACGGTTGCTTTCGGAAATTTAATCGTTACCATTATTGTCGGTGCACGTTTCTTTACTTCACAAACTTATGAGTTTGCATTATTTGCTGGACTTATGTTCCTGGACATGTTGATTTTCATGTGGTTGGCACTTCGTTATAAAGCGATTCCATTAGAGGAACTGAAGAAGATTGATGATGAAGACAAAGCTCTGAAGAATGAGAAGAATGCAAATCCACTGGATTTTCCAGGAACATCAAAAAGTGATTAAATAAAATTAATTTAATTGAACCAACATCTTTTGAATAAAACAACAAAACTTTGTTTCTGTTAAGATAGAAATCTGCTCCAATTTTGTTATTTTTCCAGCAAAAAAATTTTCTAAATTAACTGTTTGGATGAATTCCTTGATAAAGTTGTACAATTTCTTGTGCTGTTTGTGAACTTTTACAATAGAAATAATTTACTGTAATCATCATCAATTGTTGCTGCTTGTCCTTTAAATGTACAACAAGAAATCTGAAAATTTCCTTTCTGCATTTCCTTCCGATAACTTTCATGAATGCTAAAGAATAGTATTTTGATTTTTTGATTACATAATGTTGTGCACTCCGGAAGCTTTATGAAACTCTAACTATAAGGCCAGTGCAATACATTATAAATTGTGTGATGTGAATAATTTAATAAATGGAAATGGAAATTGAAGAGAACTTATGTCATTTTTTATATTGCACAACAATTTTAAACATCAGCAGCAACAAAAAAAAAAGTCAAATAAAATTTTAATTGGCAAACAAAAGCTTCGAAATTTTTTTTTGCCAATGAATTAAAAATCAGATATTTTAACATTTTCGTAGGTCGCCAACCACAAATGCCATTATATTCGTTCAATGAGCTTACACCAAGAGTTAAAAATCAACTTTTCACGGTTCAATGTATTTTGCCAATAAATATTGATTTAACATTTAATTGGAAATTTTTTTTTTTATGTAATTTCGTTAAATTTTATTGCTCTTTTTTATCGATTTTATATTTTATAAAATTTTGCAATGTCGATTTGGTGGGCACAATAAAAAGCTGATGATGTTGTTTTGTTGATTAAATTATATCAAAGCTTTAATTAACTCATAGATGCAAATGAAATAACGTTTCTGTGTTTGAAATAAACACATAAAAAATTAATTTAAATTTGTACTTAAATTTAATGTCGAACGACTTTCCATTTGTATTTGGAAATAAAAAAAAAGTGGCATAATTAATCCAACAAATCTCACGCTGACAAAGAATAAAAAAAATTTTACGAGATACGAAAGATTTAGGTCTTTAGGTTAATTGAAGTCAGTATTTGAATATGTTTTCTTTATATCTATTTTTGCCAAACAAAACAAAAAATTGAGCTATATTAAATCTATTCCCACGCGACGAAATGTGATATATTACCAACATTCATAGCTTGCAGCTATATCAGAGACATGTTGTACGTATATGAAGTATGATAACATCATAAAAAAGCTCAGGATTATGCCGAAATGGGAGAAACACAACACGAGCATTGTTCACATAATCTACTTTAATGCATGTTTTGTCAAAATATTTTCTGTATTTTGGCTTCGAGGCAAAGAAAATGTAAAAAATATATATTAAAGGAAGGAAAATTGTCAAAAAAGGAATTAATGTATAAATACTTTATGCTTTTTTCCTGTTTCTAGAGATAAACTTGTTGCTATAAGTGAGCTATCTCGTTATTTGCCCGACGGAAGGAAGGAAAACAAAAGTTTTTAATGCACGCAAAAAAAGTTATTTTTCCTAAAAATTAGCTTTAACCAATTCAGGCGATGGGTTGATATACGTGTGGAGCTACTTTAAATGTATTTTAACCATTTTCCAACCCTGAACTTAGCTCCGTAGCATTTGTGGAATTTTTCTTCATATCACTCATTTCAATCAGCAAATATTTTTTGCCATTTCTCATTTTTAAAACTCTTTTGAGTCATTATTCAGAAAGAATTTTTCAATTTTTATTATAACAAAAAAAAAGAAAAGTTTTTCTTAGTTTCGGAAAAGTTTTTCATTCCGTAAAGTTTTATTTGAAATTTCGTGCCGTCATTTAGACATTTCTAGGATATCTCGAAAGGGAACATTGCTCTTGTGTGCATCGGTCCCATATCTCCAAGTTTTAAAGTCGCGTGTTTAGGTTTTCCAATGCTCGTTCAGCAATCTTCAAATTAATTGTAAAATTATGGAAAATTTTGGTATTTAATTATGAAATGCTCAATTTTTTTATGCACGGCGGACAACTTACGACACACTTGGAGGATCCAAGCTTCGTCACTTCGGAAACGGCGATTTTGATAAATTCTTGAACTGTCAATCATCTAAAATCAGCAGTTTCTTTTAATTACAAGCGATTTAAACACGAGCATAAATATATTAGCTATCATAATGTTTTACTATAATTAAAAATGTATTCGCAAACTAAAGAAAAATTATCATATGATGCAAATGCGTTTACTAAACGCCTCATTGACATTGTAACTTCAGCACCATCCTTGTTCGATTTAAAATTTTGAATGAATGCAAAATTATTTTAGTGTTATGTTGTGTTGAAAACTTGATTAAAGTGTTTACGAAACTTTTATCCGATCATACAAATCAACCCCAATGTGAATTATTTTGCGAAGCATTCATTTCAATTTGGAAAATTTCATTGCCTCGGTGAATGTCATTGTATTAAAAATAGTAATCACACAAAGTGAAATCGTTGCTTTATCTCAAAACAAAAGCTGTAGAAATTCCCATTTGGTTTTATGTCAGCAAAGATTTTTTTTTTGCAACTTTTTCGTATGATATCACTTAGATATGAATTTCGAAATGCATCAATAAAATGAACCGAACGATATTGTTGAGTGCGAGCATGCTAATGAATGAAAATATTTACCGAGTTCAACATATCAAATGGATTAATCAACAAATTGCGAAAAGCTTAAAAACTCATGTAAATAAAATACTTTCAAATGCATCAGGCAGATATAGAGTAGAGAGAGAAGTTTAATCAAAAATAGAATCGCAAATGAATTGTGAACAAAGAGCAGAAATCGCGTTTTATGACTCTGAATTTATATTTGGCCTTTCTTTGTATTGAATGAATGAAAGGAAAAAAAAATTATTTTCAAGACACAACTGGAATAACTTTGAAGCATTTCTATATCTTGAGCAAGAAATATTTGGTGGATGGATGAAATGAAATACGAAACACATTTCAAGAACACTTTCGAAGGTCGTAAAAAATCTATCAATGGATCGTTTAATTTTATTTGATTTCTCTCTCTGGAGCGTCATCAACGTCACTATCTGCGTCGTACCAGAAAAAGTCTTTCTGGTCACATAAAATTTGGTTTATCACTCACGTCGATAAAAATGTCATAACTGTGAATTTGTCGCCAAGAACTTCCAAGTCGAAAATCTGATGAAAAAATATTTTGAATCATCAAAATTTTCATGAAAAAGTTTACAAACTGTGATAACTCGAAGATTTTTCGTAAGCAATTAAACAATTAAAAGTTAAAATTGGAAGCAATTAGAAGAAGACAAGAAATTTTATTATAAAATATTTGACTCACGTTGACTTCATTTATTGACATCAACAGTGGAGTTCAAGGGCTCACAAGAATGACTCAATTATATTTACTCAATGCTCATGTTTGGTGAACCCTTAAAAAAGTTAGAAATCCTACGACTGTTTACCCAAAATTGCTAGTATTCAGTTGATTCTCCTGATCCATATGAAATGCAATATTGTTGTCTAGTAGCGGTACTCTCAATCTCTAATTGAATGCACCCAATTCACAAAATCAAATTTCATTCCCGAAGCCATACACACTGCTAGAAAATGCAAATTTGATTGATCCATTTCAAAATAAAATTCAATAGTTTTTGTTGTTGTTTTATTTATAATATTATTCAATTAAAACTCAGTGCCTCGTAAAAGCTCAGGGCTGTGTGTGGAAAATGTATCCTTTAAGGAACATTGAAAGAAAGCAAAATAAATTCATCAAAGGAGAAAACAAAAGAAAAATTTATTTTTGATAAGATAATTTTTATTTCCTTTTTTGAGCTTTTTCAAACATTAAAAACATAGCTCGAGGTCAAAATTATCGTAATAAATTTGTAAAAACATTAAAAGTTTGTTTGTTCAAACGACTTATCAGAAACGACAAACCGATAACCGAACAATTGTAAAAGAGGATACCAAGCCATCGGCAATTGTAAAAAAAAAAATATTTCCTTTTGAATTTTCCGATCGTAAAAATTATGAAATTTAAGGAAAATTTTCGGAAAATTCTTTAAATAACGTCTTTCAGTTTCATAAGGTTTTCTTCTTCGAATAAATTTAATTTTATTGATACAACGTCAATGGCACTTTGCTTGAGTAAATTAGTTTGATTTCACTTAAAATTTACGATGATTTTGAAAGAAAATTGTAAGGAAAGGAGCTAAATTCCGTTATTATGGTTATGCATTGTTGCCAGCAGTTTTTTTTTAACAAACCAATGTCAGAGTTACAGTTGAGTTGAAATGAAAAATTAAATCTTGATTTAATGTCCATCAATTGGATGGTAAAATGTGAATTGGCCAAAAAGCAAATAAATGAACTGCACTTTTTTGTGTTATCACATTTTCAAAATATCTAGCGGGGACCACGCCATTCGAATGTCCATCAGATGTCAAAAAATGTTTACGTTGACTGTTGAGCAACAAAATGCTAAAGTTCACAGAGTTCAATCTGTTCCCGTAAATCGCTCCAATTAAATATTTTTGGCATTTTCCTGGACGGTTCACACATATTTTCATCCCTGAAAAACAGAATAAAAGGAAAAACAATTTTCACCAGAAGCAAATTTTTCCTTCCTCCTTTTCTTTTTGTTGTTGTTAATGCTCTTTTTGCTGTTTGATAAATGACAAGACAAATCAGTTTACTAAAACAGAATGAAAAGATTCAACTGATGATTGTTTGCCGTCAAAAAAAACCCCGAAAACTTATTCAGAGGTCTGATTCCAAAGAGAGAAAAATGATAGAAAATTTTCATTGTTTGTTGGAAAAATGATTTATTGCTGTGCCACCGCAAGACGATTCATCGATTGAATGCTGAAGGAAATGTCTGAGAATGAAAATGATGACAATTCAGATCAATCAGTAACTGTCACTTAGTTTTGATTTGACGCAAGAAAAGAAAACTCAATTTATATTGTTCGATTTGATAACACCGAAGACGTCAACGACATGTCGTCAATATTTAAAGCGGTAACGACCAACAAGGAGATTCTAAAATACAACTTTTTTTATGGCTTCAAATGGAAATTCTCTTTTGTTCCAATTTTAATATTGAAGAAACTAATGTTTTATGCATTCGAAAGTAGAGTAAAAATAAATTTACATCTCATAAAAGTGGCATGATCCAAATTTTCTTAAATTTCAGTTTATTCATGATGACATTATCTCAGTGGGACGATGCGGGCAACTAGATTTGTCATAAAAATCGATGAGCCATGAAACATCTTTTAACAATTTTGGGATTATTTTTTCAACATAAAATGAAGCTAAAAGTTTATCAAGTTACGTCATAATACAATGAATCTTCATCTTGGTGCCATCTATTTGGCACCAGTTTCATCTCTTTTTTTATCACTTCAATCAGTCTCACAGCATGATGAAATTAATTTCTCTTAAATTGTCTCAAGTTAATGGATCTTTATTATTGTTTTAGGGATCATTAACCTCAATGCCATGTTTGACAATTTGCAGCAATGGAAAATTACTCACAAGTAACATCTGGAAAATTTTCCGTTCTCTTTTTCGCTTATAAATTAACGTGCACCAAAGAAAAATTTGTTTTGCATATTTCTGGCATTATGGAGATATTAAAACAAAAGAAAGCGAGAAAATTTGACAACAGCACTGCGATGATTTGTTGTTAAATTTATTTTTTTGTGAAGCATTTAAAACATTTTTCCTCCATAGCTGACGAAAAGTGACGAAGAAAATGGAAAAATGATGAAAATTTTTAGATGTGACATCACCCGAGACGTTCTCAAATTGTGACTGTGAAAACATTATTATTTTAGGCTTGTATGGATAAAAGTTGTAAGAAAAACTGTAAGCTGGTTCTTCACATTCCATAAGGACTTAAGTTGTTAATAATTTAAAAATTCAAGGCAATGGATTTGTGAATGGTCGGAGAATTAATAAAAATTGTGATGATTGCTTGACCACAACAACTCAAACCACAAAACATAAGCAACAAAATCTGAACTAATTCCTAAATTTAATTGACATTTTAAATTCCCAATTTACTCCGATTTATATGATGTCGTTTTTTCCTTTCTTTTCTTTTCATTCTCAGAAATAAATTTAGCAATTCTGAAATATATATTCAATGTAATGCTCCCCAATTTCACTAACCAAACCAACGCCGACTTGTTATTTTTCTATTCAACTATTCAATCAGTATTTCAAAATGTCTGTGAATCTGTTTAAGAGTTTTATTTTCATTTGATTCACTTGCTTCATGTCTAAGATGATTATTGTTATTACACAACATTTGCTCCGTTATTGCTGTCATTGTACATTGTGCGTACGGATTACTGCTGTAGACAGAAATTATTCAAGTGGAAAATATTTATTTCTTATTCAACAAAAACAGTCAGGAGGGGGAAAAGCGTGGGGGCGGGTGCCAGTACCATCATCGGTACCATATTTCAGATCCACAACATTTTATTAGCCACATCCATTTCTCGTGAGGATTGTGTAATTCGTTTCAATTAAAATTTATTATCGCTCGTTTGGTTTGACACACACTCAAACCACAAGAATAAATAATGAAATCACTCCAGTTTGACCCCATGCGAGAGATTTTATATCTCTGTTTTTATCATCACTCAAATTCAATTTTCCGGGTCTACACAGAGAGCATGAGGGAGAAAAGCTTCATGATTGTGGTTGGTGCGGAAAGATTGATGATTGCTCATAATTGAAATAATCAATTTTTTATATGCGAGGAGGAGAATTTCGTCTTATGAAGTGCTCATGGGGATTTTTCGGTATTTTTTTTTTGAGGTTGTCCTAGATAAACCAAAGGAAATGGACATACGAGACATAATTTCATGCCAACCGATAAAGGGAGAAAGAGAAATCGAGAGATGTAAAATTACCATGACAAACAAATGAAAGAATGCAATCATAAAAATGTTGCCAGGATTTGAATTATTTAAGAAAGCAATTGAATCCATGTCAACATAATTCCCTGAAGCAATTTTTGTGTCTGCTGAAATATTCAAGGAAATTGAAACAAGGAAAATTATTCTTTTGTAATCCTTATGCTTTTGCTTGTAAATACAAACATGTTAAGCTTCGCAGATTGATATACTTATGTATGTCTTTATGTGTCCTTATTGTACTAAGGACTTTTTGGATAATTTAATAAATGAAAATAAATAACGAAACTTTTCTTAAAAACATATGACATTTCTAGGAATTAATCCATTTGAAATATTTACTTTTCAATATTTTCGCTTGCCGAAATCTATGAACAGTGAATCAATTTAGATGAGCAATTTCCGTATATTTCATCTCATGAATGTTATTGCACATTTCATTAATTCAAATAGTTTTCTCATTTAGTTTTAGTTACATCATCAAACAGTTTACAAAAGTTTTGTGAATGTTTCCATTTGAAAGAACTCCATAAAAGTGCAAAAAGTAATTACACGAGAGAAAACTACTTTGCAGAGATTCCAAACAAATTTAAAATTGATAAAAATCTTCTTCTGCTAAATAAACATAAAATAGTTGAATTGGTTTCAAAGCACTTGAATGGTAAAATGTTCATTAAAATATGCAAAAACTATTTTGCGGCGCTCACTGTTTGATGTTAACAACATGTTTGCATATCAACGAACGAGCAACATCCGTTGTCGATTTTCAAATGCATGTGCGTCAAGAAGTTTGTTCTTTGAATTCATAATTAACTCAATTTGTCATGAATTACCTTCATCATAGTTGGTGGGCTGCAATTAACATACAGGAAGACATTAATTAACCATTCAAATGCGTTTCATTTCAATTCACATTTTGTGACTCAGTGTCAACATATGTTTTGCATCAGCATTCAGTTACGAAGTTCTTTTTTTGTCGTATTTGAGTTGAACATTCACAATACAATCGCAATTAAATTTATTGAAAATCGCAAACAACAAAAAAATTTTATTTCGCTACTTCACTATATGCAATCGATTCTCATACAATCTTAAAATATTATTTTTGCTTAAATATTCTATACAATTGCCGCAAAACAAACATCGAAATTGTGACAGATGAAATTATTCTCAAAGAAATTTTTGCACAATAATAAGTAAGGAATTGAAGGCAGCGCTCTTCTGAGACACTTTAAACGGGATCTTTTATATCATCGGAAATTTTGATATTAAAAACGTTATCAAGAAACCACTTGAACGGTCGACAATTGAGCCTTTTTTTGTGTTCGAGGAGTTCACTGATGTCGCCAAATTTCCGAGATTTGTTCTGACGCGATCGATAATAGAATCTTTTATAATCGTCAAGCCACACTTCAGCAATTCGGCATGTGTTCCATTTTGTACCACCCATTTCCTGCTTACCAGGTTTCTGGAGGATATTCAAGTTTACATCACAAACTTATTGTATGAAAATATTTAATTACCGTATAAACGTGATTCTTATAGACGTGTCCAACTTTAGAACATGGAACAAATTCAGCACCATCACCACACAGCCATGCCTTCAGGCTAATCTCAATGTCTTCACCGCCGTAAACATAAAAGCCGGGGTCAAATAATCCAACATGAAGCAGAAAATCTTTTGAAATAGCGAAAGTTCCGCCTAATGCTGTCGGACTCCGTTTTGCATCCCAAGGTGGTGAAGAATTATTTCCTTCATATAATTCAATATCAATCCATCTGAATTGCATTTTCCAATTCAATCCACCAAATACTTTTGGTACATTAAAAGATGAATCAAACATTAAGTTATCAGAATTTATGGAAGACAATGTAGGATAAGCAATAACATTTTTCTTGAACTTAAAGCGCTCTAGTAAAGGCTCCAGCCAAAATGGCATCATCTCTATGTGACTATCAACATAAACTAGTATTGGTCCCCTTGCATTCAGAGCGCCAAGTGATCTTACACCTGAAACTCCAACTCTCAATGGCGAACGAATTAATTTGATTTCTGGGAATTTCTTTATATAATCTTCCAAAGGTTTTTGTAAATGTTTTCGATCTGATGCATCATCAACCAGAATTATTTCTTCAATTATATGCTTCGAAGTTTGACTGAGTATCGAATTGATTGTCCTGAGCAAAAGCGACCATGCTTCATTGTGGAAAATTAAGATGATTGAAGCTTTGGGAAGACTTTCATAATTTTTCCTTTTGCATTCATCAGGACGAGTGTCGGGTAATTTGCGTTTAACACTCACCAAGTCAGAAACAAAAGAATTAAATCCATCAATTGCGTAACTTTCATTAATTTTCCTTTGAATTTCAATCGAGATATTTTGGGGAAGTTCAACAGCCATACCATTTTCGCCAGCATTGACCAGATTTAGCTCTATCAGGAAGCGTCTTGCTTCTGACGGTATTTCGTCACCATAATAGTAATCGATTTCTAAAGTTTCATTACGTAATTTCATTGTATTACTTATTTTATCTCGATTAAAGGATAACGAAAATAAAATGAATGTTAACAAAACTCCGAAAAAAACAAGTTTTTTAATAAATTTCGAGCGACGCATTTGAACACGACCTGATGATGAGACGCTTTCAAAGTAACTGCCGAGCTAATAGAAAGCTTCTCATTGTGACTTGTGAGTCAAATAATAAACATCTGTTTAAATATAAATTTCAAAAAAATAAAACTATTTGTTAAAGTGACGACAAGTTCATTTTTAATATTTATTAGAGTTGTTGCGTAATCTTTGTAACGCGATGTAACATCTAATGACGGAATGGTTTTAGAAAATTCGAGCTTTAGTTTTTAATGCTCCTTTTCTGACGCATAAGCAAAAGAAGCGTCGAATTCTGCATAAACGCTTTCAGATGTGAGCCATCTGTTTGTTTTGAACTTGAATTTGTTTCTATTGTTCATGTCTTGAACAACTCACGTGATACATGCCAATCATTGATAAGAATCGAATGTGTTTGTTGAACACACAAGTTTTGGAACGAACTTTGTTATATTTGAGATCGTGTCTTGGAAGATTGCTCAATAAATTTCTCATCTTGGTGGCAACAGTGAAATTGGTTTTGATCTTTCGATAGATGGTTTGTTGTTTGATATGGAAGCATGGAAATATATAAAAATCTCCCATTTTTATCATTAATCGTCGCCATTAATTACCCATCCAAATGCATTTCATTTCAATTTACATTTTATCATTCAGTGTCAACATATGTTTTGCATCTAATCATCATTCCAGTTACGAAGTTTTTTTTTCTATGTTTGAGTTGAACATCCTCATAAACAAATGCAATTGAGTTTATTGAAAATCGCAAACAATAAAATGTTTATTCCACTAGAGGCTAGAGCTTTAATAAATATTTTTTTTTTTTGTGAAATGATAATTCCGGCAAAAAACAACTGACACATTGAATTTCGTGCAAAATAATGTTTTCATTTCGTGAGTGTAGATATTATTATCGTGCTTTTGTTCAAGCAAAAAACATAAGCTTCGCGTAGAGTTGAAACATGCAACTCTGGAAAAACGTGAAAATTGATTTAACACTTCCAATTTTCAGCGTGAATGACAACTTAACGATTTCGGTGGAATTTCGATTGTAGAAAATGCTAAATTGAAAAAATTCAAAATTGAAATCAATCCATTGCGGCAGGATGCTTTTAGTCGAAATCCTTATTTGTGCAGCATGGAAGTATTCTTGTTATATTTCAATGCAATTTTCCAAACAAAGGGTGCGGAGCACAATAGGCGATATTCAAATAGAATACTGAAAAGTTTTGCAATTCATCTCACTCATTCGTTTGTTTGCATGATGTCGCCAAGTGCTATTTAACCCGTTGATGTGTATGACTGTAAGATATTTTCATCGTTCGATGTTTGCATGAAGGAAAAAAATGCATTTGAAAAGGTTTTGAAGTGCATCGAAGCGGAAAATTGCATAAAGAATGAGAATTTTTCCGTCGTTGTCGCTGCTTTTGATTCAAAAAAAAAAGGTTTCATTTAAGAAGGGAAGAAATGAATTCTCGAATGGCGACAAACAAACAACCAAAATGGATGTAAAATTGAAATAATAATAAGCCGACTCTCAATTGAATGACTACCAAATATCGAAATGAGCCAAATAAAAATTATTTTCAGCTTGATTTGAAGTTTAAAGTTTTATTATTTTAGGATGTTTTCAATCGAGTTGATGTTGAATAAATTTCTTTCTTGTAAGAAACACAAAAATTCCTTAAGAATATTCATGAACATTATTGATGTTTGTCATCATCTTATGCGTTCGTCTTAAAGTGCTTTCGATGCCATAAAAAAAAATATTTCTATGTCCCATTTTGAGGGGTTGAAATGAAGTAAATAATAACAATTGAGGCATAAACGTCAATGAGCCGAAAAACGCTTCACGATTATTCAATTCTGCCCTTAATGACACTAAATAAATATTTCCATCATCATCTCAGCATATTCATGTTCATATTAATGAATTTTTTGACGTTCCATGAGTTGAGCACTTCACGAGTTGCTTATTTTAGCCTTAAATGAGACGCAAAATTTTTCCTTCTAGTTTTGAAACATCCGCGAAATTTGATATGAAGAAGTGACTTCGTGATATTATCTAAATAAATTTAACATCATATGAATCATCTTCACAATTTCTCATGTTTCATGTAAGAGAAGAGAATTCAAGTCGTGATACATTTTGGAAATGCCTCAAGTGCTTACTTAACAGTCAAATTGTAAAAAAAAATATTGCGAACATATAAAAGAAGAAACATACAAAAAAAAAATCTTAGAGTCAAAGCATCAAACTGAAAATGTGTGAACATCAACAACCCTCGCAATGCAATCACATTCTATATTGATAAGCCCAGAAATGTAATTCTGGCAAATTGTCTCACAACAATCAACACAATCGCAAGCCACAAACAAATGGATGAGAAAAATTTCATTCCGTTTCATATCTCTTCGATTTCTTTTTCTTGTGATGATGACAGAAAGTGGAATCTACAAGAATTATCGAACAACAAATGAGCGTCCTTATTTCATTCAGATGCGGAAAAGCAAAAAAAAAAAAATTTAGGAGAAAAAGATTTGTGCAAATCCCAGCATTTTGTTATTCATTGAAAATGTTTCTTTTTTTTATGTTATCGTGGAGCAAATTGCATTTAAAAGAAGAAATAAGAAAATCGATTTTTGTTATTTTCTGAAAATCTTCTTGAAACTATTTTAAAAAAATATCTCAAATAGGATCATGTTAGGATTTCCCGAAACACACTCAAGTAAAAGCTTGATCATAAAACTCAACAAATATTCATGAAATATGCGCTACGATAAGCTCATAAGCGTCGCGATTGCTGGTTTATAACGAAGAATGATATAAAGTGCACTGGATATTCTGCAAATGACAGAAAGTCTGGAAAAAATAAAAATTCTAAAAGTGTTCCGTCTTTCTGTTCAAAAAAAATTATTGAAGTGAATTTTATAAGTTGAACATTTTTAGTTTTCTGCTTCACATCCAACATAAATCAGGTTTATAAAAGCCTAAAACGAAAACCGCGAAAAAAGCAATGAAAAATAAATTGTAAATGCAATCGAAAGCAAAAATAAAAAAAGTAAAAAATCTCTTGCTGTTTTATGACCTGAAGTGACTCTCAATGGAGACTGTTTTACTTGGGTGAGTCAATCATGACTTTGCAAGGTTTTCTCGCAGAATTCAAATTGACAGATTTCTCCGTTATTCATGAATTGACAACATAGAAATATTAAATTCACTCACACACACACATAAAATTATTTTAAAAAAATTCCAACTCTGCAAAAAATCATTTTTCATAAAAACAGAAAAACTTGCAAAACCACAAAACGATTTGTTCTTTAATCTGCAAAAGTCACCATCAAAAACCACTTTCGAGCTGTCAAGCTGAATGAATGTTTTAAACTCAACTGAACTTACTTCAGAGCCCGCTTCCAGTGTTGTAAAATTAAAATTCATATTCTTTACATTCTGATCATTAGGTCCAAATTTTATTGCTCATCGCTTAACATATTCATAACAGAAAATTCAACATAAATAAAATGGAGCAAACATGTGCCAACGTTACAACAAAATATTTCAATGGCAAATTTGCTCCATGTTTGTTCTCTTCTCTCAGATATGTTGTAAAGAGAAACTCTCAAAATCTCTTTCTGAGTATTTTTGTCTCGAATCGGTTTTATTCAATTTTTAGTTTGGCTTGCAATACTTACACTCGTTGAGCTTTCAGATTATTTTTAAGTCTCCACAAAGTCGGTTCGGTTTATGAAAAGTTCTTGTGATAATTAAAAGTATTTTAAAGAATTAGAAAAAAAAGAAAATTTTAATTCTTTAAAGAATAAATAATTTATGAAAGGAAAAAAATTTACATTAATCGGTGAAAATCACGAAAACAAAAAAGAAAAAAAAAATTAAATTGTGAAAAAGTTTAAATGTTCACGAAACTCACAAAAAAAAAATTATAATTTTGTTTAAATTCTTATAAAACGTGACTAAATGTTCGTACATAACTCAAAGGATTATAAATATCAAGCGGAAAAACTGTCACATGGATTAACATTTCTCGGATAATTTTATTCGGTCGACGTGAAGGAAAATGTTTGGTAGGTTTTTTTTATTTCGCCCAAATGAATGTTCATCATTTGGTGGAATTTTTTTTTTTTTGCTGTCGCTATGGAGAGATAAAATTTCATTCTTTTTTCCGCGAAACAATAAGATTTAATAACATTAATCGGATTAACGAACGACGCTGCATCAACGTAATTACCAATTTTAATGATGTCAGGAACATGAAATAAGTCAAATGTCCTTCCTCAAGAGCCTGAAATGTTTTTCCGGAAATTTGTTGTGCCCAGGGAATCTAAAAAAAAGAAAGAAAATCGAATCAATAAGAGTGAAATCAGCTTTTCTTTAAGAACGAAAACACATACATCCTGAGGATTTCGAAAGATATCTTAAAGTTCAAGGATATTTCATTAACGCAATTTTTTTTAAAACGCGAATATTTATTTTTTTTTAGATTTCCTTTCAATTTCCTTTATTTTTCCTCGTTGTAAAATATTCTGTTTAGATACAAAAAAAAGCCAACTGCTCAACCCATGTGGAAGTTATTTGAAATCATTTGTTGCTGCTTGCCACTAACTCAATCACATTGCTTTCGTTAAATCAATTCGAAACGCGTAAATTTAATGCGTAACAACATTTCAGTGACATGGAAAATTTATGATTTTTTTTTTTTTTCAAAAATAATAAACATGATTTTCTTTACACTTGAGCTGTTTTACTCCCACAAGAAAGTTTATGGCTTCACCGGGTGCGATGTTGCCAAACTGGTTATAAATAAGAAGCGATAGTAGAGATTAAATCGTGCGGTGATTATTATTTTGTGGCGTTCTTCTGTATCAAAGCGGAATATTCATAAAACATATTTACTATCTCGATCGAGTCATTTGAGTTTTTATTTTCTTTTCATTCGAAAATTTCACCTCAGTTATTAATCTGACAACAAAAAATCTTTTACTAAAACCATGTTTCGATGTGATACAAATTTTTTTTTATGAATAATGATTTTTTCACTGTCGGATTTTTCACTTAACATTAAACTCCAGAGATGAATGTCGACAATTTATTATTCGAGGTTCTCATTTCGCCGACAACGCAAACAACAAACAACAGAATAAAGAGAAAAAAAAAATATATCGTTAGACTAGAGAAGCAGAAGGGAGTTTAATTGAATGTGGATGAATGAGAATATGAATTTTATTTATGAAAATGATAAACGACATTTTTTTTTCTTTCTGTAAATTCGAAATGGGTTTTAAGAAGGAAGTTTTGTCGCTTTTGGTGCATTACGGTTATTGATTTTTCACAAGCACATCAAAAAGTTTTTCCATTTATATAAATAAGTTTGCAAAGTTTTTCATCGCTTATGATTCAACGATAACATGCTAATCAATTATTTTGTTTTTATAGAACGGGAATTCAATTAATATAATTAGACATCTGGCAACACCTACCTACATCATATTCATCTTCAAAATAGAAATAGCATTCAACAATGTTAACATGGAACCATCACAGCAGTTCATAAATCAAACGCGACTGTCAAAGCGACAGCTGCAATTGCATCTTCAGCAACAGCAACAGGCTCAAAACTGCTATTTGACCACACCACATTTAAACCTTCAGCAACAACAACAACTTCAGTCACGAAGTCAATATCTCACTACAGATATCTCACCAATGCCACATCTCTTTGCACCCATTGAATTCCCATCACAAACACACAAATTGGTAAATCACATAAGTTCATCGCATCAGCGATTAAATCCAAGAAGACATCATCAATCGGATCTCAATAGCATAGAATGTTATAACGAATATGAAAATCAACAAAGTATTGAAATGCAGGATCAAATTCGATGGAATCGAGATAACATTGCAGTGACAATGGAACGATACGTTCCAGCGATTAAAAATCAGCCAGCAAAAGTTAATTTGAATCATTCTAAAACAATGCCAAAGAAACAAAAACCTGCAGATGTTTATTTTGATGAAGTTTATCCTTATGGATATTACCAACCTGGACAACCTACGCCTTCACATCAATACACGAGTTCGGGTGATAGTCGTGAAACTGATTCATCAGCATCGCCACCACCAAGTTCAATTCGTGCTTTATTTTCTACCGTCACCAGAAATATTATGCAACGAGCGAGCTCAAAGTTCTCATGTGATATGAAGTCAGAGACTTCAACGTCTAGAATTAATGAAAATCTTTACGACGAAATTTTGGATGCCAAACAAAGAATGAATCTGAGGCCAGAACTTTCACTCCCTGCAATTCCACAATTATCATTAGCCGAAGAGATTCAACATGTTCGTAATAATCATCATCGTGTTCTGAGTGAGCTAAATCTTGCTGTAGAAGAAATGCTAATGCCACCAACGTTCGATATTGTTATGGATACTCCAACATGAGTCCCATTTACATTCAAAATGCCGTCTATAGATCTGATGACTCGTTTAAGGCACCATTTTCTTCGGATAAACATCAGGCAAAGTTTACTGGTAGATCTAAGACAGGGAAAATGAGTAAGGTTCAAAGAAAATATCTTCAAATGAAACAATTTTTATTTAATATTCACATTGCAGGTACACAACTCAAAAGACTGACTAATGAAATCACTTACAAACAAGAAGAAGGTTGAAAACACACACTTTTAAATGTTATTATAGAAATTATTCAATTTTCAAAAAAAAAAAGAAGTGAACATAGGTTGAATTAAATAAATTAAATCTTACTAGAAATGATTCTGATGAAATATTTCTATTAAACACATTTCAGATTAGTTTCACCATTCAGCATCAGCAATTTCCCCATAAAATATTTTCAAATTTCTGAAATAATTCTAGGAGAATAAGGTTAATGATCATAATAGTAAATTTAATAAAACTCACTTTAAAAGCTATAAATAAATTTCAGATTTCGAAGCGACACGAATCGTGTCGCAATGTCATAAACATAAAAAAAAACGCGTGATACATGTGAGATGATTTTGAGGGATTCAAATGAAGTTCATATCAATTAGAGTGATCAATTTAACAAGAAAGATGTCTTTTTTTCTGATGTTTCCTGATATGGAAATGTTTCGTTGAAACGACATTCCAAATGTTTTGAAATTCAATTTCTGTTAACGTGAAGCGCAAGTGCTTGATTTTGGATGATAAATTTTTATGACACTTTAGTTCCCCGAAAAATCCCACTGAGATGATTTCGTCACGAATAAAACTAAATTGCACGAAATGTAGAGCAACCATTCTTATGGGATGTAAATTCATTCTCGAATGATGTTGAAGTTGAATGAAATTCTGCAATGAAAAATGCATAAAAAAATATTTCTTACAATATTAAACTGGAGCAAAATGTGTCCCCTTAACATTTTCATTATTGTGCTATAAAAAAATATATATATTTCTTTTCAGAATCTTCATATTGGTCGTTATCACTTTTAATGTTGACGATGCGTATGTAGTTGACGTCTCCAGTGTTATCAAAACCGAACAATATAAATTGAGTTTTCTTTTTTCTACGTCGAATCGAAACTAAGTGACAGTAACTGATTGATCCGAATTGTCATCATTTTCATTCTCAGACATTTCCTTCAGCATTCAATCGATGAATCGTTTTGTGGTGGCACAGCAATAAATCATTTTTCCAGCAGAGATGGAAAAATTTTCATCATTTTTCTCTTTTTGGAATCAGACCTCTGAATAAGTTTTTCCTTTTTTTTTTTTTTTTTTGATTGCAAACAATCATCCGTTGAATCTTTTCATTCCGTTTTAGTGAACTGATTTGTCTTGTCATTTATTAAACAACATAAAAAACATAGGCAAGGAAAAATTTGCTTTTATTTTTGTTTTCTCTTAAAGAGTTTTGTCAGAAATGAAAATATGTTTAAGCCAATAAAAGCATTTAATGATAACTGGAAACACAAAGGAAATTTAATTGGAACGATTTGTGGAAACAGATTGAACTTTGTGAACTTTAATGCTGTTCAATACAAACATTCATTGACATCTGATGGACATTCGAATGGCGTTGTCCACTTTTTTGCTGCGATGAGCATTCAACTGATTGGAATTGAAAATGTGATAAAGCAAAAAAGTGCAGTTTATTTATTTGTTTTTGCCAATTCACATTCAATTGATGGACATCAAATCAAGATTGAATTTTCCAATTTAGCTCTCTGGCAAGTTTACAGCGATTTTGTCGTTTATATGTACATATATATTGCGAGATATTTTTGCAACACATTTTTATTTCTGGCAACAGCGCAATGATGAAAGAAAATTCAGCAATTTTTTCGCAATTTTCTCATTAAGAGTTTTCATTGAAAATCTTTAGCATCATCAATTTTTTTTCCTCGCTCAAAAGCAGCAGAAAGGACATTAGAGGAGAGACACACATAGATTTGAGTCATCAGTTTCATCCTTCCTTGCTCATACCAACGTATCTATATAATCCTCACTAAATTTTATTTTTAATAGCGACTCATGAGAACGTTTCGGAAGTAAATGGAATGTGAAATTTTATAAACTACCAAGCAGATTTTTGTTTCCAACCGAAAGCGGATGAACTGTATAACGAAAGGCACAACTCTAAAGAACCCAAAACACTTATCAATATCGGAGCATAAAATTTATGTTGTGAAAGGAGAAACAGAAAGGCACGAAAATGGATTTTTCTTTCAGTATCGAATTGAATGTTTGTCAATTAATTGTTGCTTAACTTAAGTGGCTTCCAATCAGTGGTATAATAAAAAAAACTTTAAAGCACTTAAACGTTTTATTTCATTGAAATGCATTTTGGGATTTCTCTTTTTTTTCAGTTTTGAGCATTTTTCTGATTACTTTTTTCTTTAAATACCCAAAACGTGTTTCTCGGCAGAAGAAAACAAGGAGTCTGCATTTCATAATAACGATGCATCTATAATAATTAACATTCTGCATGATTTTCAAAGCATTCTCAAATATTCCCATTTGCAAACAGAGCTCATTCTATATTAGCTCATTGTAATTCTCTCCAACTGTTTTTTCTTGAGACAAACAGCACAAAGAAAGGATTTTTTTTTTATTTTGCAACTTTATCATGGTTATATATTTTTTTATTGTATTCATGATGATATCTTTTGTTTTGGAGTTAAAAGTGCTCTGCAAAGCGTCAAATTGTTATTAGCATAAAAGCTTTACTTTAGTATAGAATATAATCCGTTCTGCCATTTGGCGTATTTTCTACCAGGCTTTAATATCGCCTCAGTGTTATTTAACGCTCTATTTTTAATTAAAATTCAGTAACACTTACCAAGAGAATTCTCAGATATGGGACAAAATACTTATGCGCTTGATATGCGTATAATGATCCTCTACTGTATCTGTATAATTCTTAAGTTACTTATTGTTTGCTTGTTCTTTTGTACTGCAATGTTTTTATTTTTATTTTTCCCCTTAATTAGGAAATTGAAACCAATTGTAAAACATCTGAATACAAAAAGCAGAAAAGCTTTGCATATTTATTTATTTTTTTTTTTTTTTGTGAACATCTACATTAATGTCTTTTTCTTTCATTCTAAATGTGCTTTATGATATTTTCCTTTATAAATTGAGCATTTGTTTGCCGTTGGCATTATATTCTCTCTGACAACTTTTCTCTTATCGATTTGTCGACTCGAACAAATCGTTTGAAAAGATATAATGGTATTGTATTTGAAAAAATATAAATATATATATAAAGATAATTCTGACCGTGAGCTACGTTTATAAAGTTTATAAAATTTCGAAAACTCAGAAAAAAAAAATCTTATCAAAACCAAATTTTCTCCTGGTTTTGAAGAGTTATACTGTGAATACGTATACTTTTAAAGATCAAATAAATCGACTTTACAACCTTTAAATAACTCCATTACACTTGATATTTTCTTGCTCAATGAATTTCAAGCAGTCTTGAATGATTTTATGACTTTTCTAGAGCTTAATGAATGATAAGTGAGGCGACATGGAAAGGTTAAATGCATATCAACATAAATACAGCACACTACAAGAACTTCAGTCAATTGGAACATTTCATGTACAAGTGCATCAAAATCGAAATAAAGTTATCAACATACAGCACTGAGCTTTTACGAGGCACTGAGTTTTAATTGAATAATATTATAAATAAAACAACAACAAAAACTATTGAATTTTATTTTGAAATGGATCAATCAAATTTGCATTTTCTAGCAGTGTGTATGGCTTCGGGAATGAAATTTGATTTTGTGAATTGGGTGCATTCAATTAGAGATTGAGAGTACCGCTACTAGACAACAATATTGCATTTCATATGGATCAGGAGAATCAACTGAATACTAGCAATTTTGGGTAAACAGTCGTAGGATTTCTAACTTTTTTAAGGGTTCACCAAACATGAGCATTGAGTAAATATAATTGAGTCATTCTTGTGAGTCCTTGAACTCCACTGTTGATGTCAATAAAAGAAGTCAACGTGAGTCAAATATTTTATAATAAAATTTCTTGTCTTCTTCTAATTGCTTCCAATTTTAACTTTTAATTGTTTAATTGCTTACGAAAAATCTTCGAGTTATCACAGTTTGTAAACTTTTTCATGAAAATTTTGATGATTCAAAATATTTTTTCATCAGATTTTCGACTTGGAAGTTCTTGGCGACAAATTCACAGTTATGACATTTTTATCGACGTGAGTGATAAACCAAATTTTATGTGACCAGAAAGACTTTTTCTGGTACGACGCAGATAGTGACGTTGATGACGCTCCAGAGAGAGAAATCAAATAAAATTAAACGATCCATTGATAGATTTTTTACGACCTTCGAAAGTGTTCTTGAAATGTGTTTCGTATTTCATTTCATCCATCCACCAAATATTTCTTGCTCAAGATATAGAAATGCTTCAAAGTTATTCCAGTTGTGTCTTGAAAATAATTTTTTTTCCTTTCATTCATTCAATACAAAGAAAGGCCAAATATAAATTCTGAGTCATAAAACGCGATTTCTGCTCTTTGTTCACAATTCATTTGCGATTCTATTTTTGATTAAACTTCTCCCTCTACTCTATCTCTACCTGATGCATTTGAAAGTATTTTATTTACATGAGTTTTTAAGCTTCTCGCAATTTGTTGATTAATCCATTTGATATGTTGAACTCGGTAAATATTTTCATTCATTAGCATGCTCGCACTCAACAATGTCGTTCAATCCATTTTATTGATGCATTTACATTATTGAAGATGCTTTAAAATAATTGAATGATTTGATTCATCTTACAGTAACATAGCATGGAAAAATATTGCAATTAAATATTAAACCAATATTTATTGGAAAAATAAATTTAACCATAAAAAAATGATGTTTTTATTGGAATTTATGAAGCTCATTGAACATGCATATGGCATTCGCGATGAAATTCACAACTGTTAAAATATCAGGTTTTTATTTTATTCAAAATGGTAAAAAAAAAATCGAAGCTTTGTTTGCCAATTAAAATTTTATTTGACTTCATTTTAGTTCTTCTTTTGCACAATATTAAAAATGTCATGATGAATTCACTTCGGATTTCGATTATTCACGCAAATTATTCACATCACAAATTTTATGTGAAATGAATTTCGATTTGTGTCATAAAGCTTCCGGGGGTTTGCATTCATTGAAAGATCGGAATACGATGCAAAAAAATAAATTTTCAATTTACTTGATTCACTTTTAAAAGAAATCCAGCAACAATTGACGATAACTAAAGTAAATTATTTCTATATTTTGAACAAGAAATTGTACAAGATTTTCAGGGAATCTTCTGAGATATATTTTGTGCTTCAATTTTCTATATAATTTTCTATTTTACTATATAATTTAAAATTTCATGGCTTTTAAACTTTTTTGCGAATTAGGTCAAAGTTTCAAAACACATAATACACTGTCGGAAACTAGGTAACATGTTAGAAATTTGTGTTGAACTTGTAGCATAATTTGATTTGTTTTAAATTTAAAGCAATTTTAATGAACAACTTTAAAATCAATAACCGTAATGCACCAAAAGCGACAAAACTTCCTTCTTAAAACCCATTTCGAATTTACAGAAAGAAAAAAAATGTCGTTTATCATTTTCATAAATAAAATTCATATTCTCATTCATCCACATTCAATTAAACTCCCTTCTGCTTCTCTAGTCTAACGATATATTTTTTTTTCTCTTTATTCTGTTGTTTGTTGTTTGCGTTGTCGGCGAAATGAGAACCTCGAATAATAAATTGTCGACATTCATCTCTGAAGTTTAATGTTAAGTGAAAAATCCGACAGTGAAAAAATCATTATTCATAAAAAAAAATTTGTATCACATCGAAACATGGTTTTAGTAAAAGATTTTTTGTTGTCAGATTAATAACTGAGGTGAAATTTTCGAATGAAAAGAAAATAAAAACTCAAATGACTCGATCGAGATTAAAATATTTTTGTTTTAAATAAAAAGATTCCATTTGGAGACAGCAAAACAACGCAGAATAATAATTGCAAAGCCACGTGATTTAATCTTGTCTCATTTTAAATTTTGTCGTATGTACGAGAAGTTTCAATTTTCATTTCATGTTTCTGATGAGTGCTAAAGAAATTTGAGATTACTTCTGTTCTGGTCTCATTCGCAAAAATTATAAAATATTACACCAATCGTGATGAAATTAAAATTTAACGATAGAAGCGATATATCTTGCAAAAAAAATTGTATCATGTAACATGCCGCACCTATTTTAGATATGCTATCTAGTTCAGTTGAGAACTTTTAGTATTTTGGACAGTTCTCAAATGGAATGTCGAACGACAACTTTACAAATGATTTATTTCTTCGACAATTCCTTTTGTGAAAGCCAAAATTTCAAATAGCTAAACTCAGAAAGAAAGAAATAAGCTAAGTTTAGTTGAGTTTAAAACATTCATTCAGCTTGACAGCTCGAAAGTGGTTTTTGATGGTGACTTTTGCAGATTAAAGAACAAATCGTTTTGTGGTTTTGCAAGTTTTTCTGTTTTTATGAAAAATGATTTTTTGCAGAGTTGGAATTTTTTTAAAATAATTTTATGTGTGTGTGAGTGAATTTAATATTTCTATGTTGTCAGTTCATGAATAACGGAGAAATCTGTCAATTTGAATTCTGCGAGAAAACCTTGCAAAGTCATGATTGACTCACCCAAGTAAAACAGTCTCCATTGAGAGTCACTTCAGGTCATAAAACAGCAAGAGATTTTTTACTTTTTTATTTTTGCTTTCGATTGCATTTACAATTTATTTTTCATTGCTTTTTTCGCGGTTTTCGTTTTAGGCTTTTATAAACCTGATTTATGTGGATGTGAAGCAGAAAACTAAAAATGTTCAACTTATAAAATTCACTTCAATAATTTTTTTTGAACAGAAAGACGGAACACTTTTAGAATTTTTATTTTTTCCAGACTTTCTGTCATTTGCAGAATATCCAGTGCACTTTATATCATTCTTCGTTATAAACCAGCAATCGCGACGCTTATGAGCTTATCGTAGCGCATATTTCATGAATATTTGTTGAGTTTTATGATCAAGCTTTTACTTGAGTGTGTTTCGGGAAATCCTAACATGATCCTATTTGAGATATTTTTTTAAAATAGTTTCAAGAAGATTTTCAGAAAATAACAAAAATCGATTTTCTTATTTCTTCTTTTAAATGCAATTTGCTCCACGATAACATAAAAAAAAGAAACATTTTCAATGAATAACAAAATGCTGGGATTTGCACAAATCTTTTTCTCCTAAATTTTTTTTTTTTGCTTTTCCGCATCTGAATGAAATAAGGACGCTCATTTGTTGTTCGATAATTCTTGTAGATTCCACTTTCTGTCATCATCACAAGAAAAAGAAATCGAAGAGATATGAAACGGAATGAAATTTTTCTCATCCATTTGTTTGTGGCTTGCGATTGTGTTGATTGTTGTGAGACAATTTGCCAGAATTACATTTCTGGGCTTATCAATATAGAATGTGATTGCATTGCGAGGGTTGTTGATGTTCACACATTTTCAGTTTGATGCTTTGACTCTAAGATTTTTTTTTTTGTATGTTTCTTCTTTTATATGTTCGCAATATTTTTTTTTACAATTTGACTGTTAAGTAAGCACTTGAGGCATTTCCAAAATGTATCACGACTTGAATTCTCTTCTCTTACATGAAACATGAGAAATTGTGAAGATGATTCATATGATGTTAAATTTATTTCGATAAATATCACGAAGTCACTTCTTCATATCAAATTTCGCGGATGTTTCAAAACTAGAAGGAAAACTTTTGCGTCTCATTTAAGGCTAAAATAAGCAACTCGTGAAGTGCTCAACTCATGGAACGTCAAAAAATTCATTAATATGAACATGAATATGCTGAGATGATGATGGAAATATTTATTTAGTGTCATTAAGGGCAGAATTGAATAATCGTGAAGCGTTTTTCGGCTCATTGACGTTTATGCCTCAATTGTTATTATTTACTTCATTTCAACCCCTCAAAATGGGACATAGAAATATTTTTTTTTTATGGCATCGAAAGCACTTTAAGACGAACGCATAAGATGATGACAAACATCAATAATGTTCATGAATATTCTTAAGGAATTTTTGTGTTTCTTACAAGAAAGAAATTTATTCAACATCAACTCGATTGAAAACATCCTAAAATAATAAAACTTTAAACTTCAAATCAAGCTGAAAATAATTTTTATTTGGCTCATTTCGATATTTGGTAGTCATTCAATTGAGAGTCGGCTTATTATTATTTCAATTTTACATCCATTTTGGTTGTTTGTTTGTCGCCATTCGAGAATTCATTTCTTCCCTTCTTAAATGAAACCATTTTTTGAATCAAAAGCAGCGACAACGACGGAAAAATTCTCATTCTTTATGCAATTTTCCGCTTCGATGCACTTCAAAACCTTTTCAAATGCAGTTTTTTTTCCTTCATGCAAACATTGAACGATGAAAATATCTTACAGTTATACACATCAACGGGTTAAATAGCACTTGGCGACATCATGCAAACAAACGAATGAGTGAATGAATGAAAGCCAGCAGTCATTCGTTTTCCTTTCAAATATTTTTGATAACATACGAGCATTTTCAGTTTTATCATTTCTGAACAATTTATTACGATCCGTAGCATTTTCACCTGTAGAATGTTTCACGCTGACTTGAATAATAATAATCACGACCCCCACAAAATTCTTCACGCTGATCCTGAAATTTTCGAGAAATCTCAAAAGCGCGTAAAATGTGACAAAACATGTTGTCTGTTTAAAATTTTATTTTGCTCCAGGGGAAAATGCTTATGAGTTTCATTATGAAATCATTCAATTATTCATTGGATGCTTTCAGTAAAGAAATAAAAAAAATTCTTGGGTTATACAATGAATAATTTTTTCTGCTCTGTTTTCTTCTTATTTCTTTTTGGTTTCAAAGCATTTTAATGTGAGCTGGGGACTGGAAACTTTATGAAATGTCATTATTCATGAAATTCATTTTCCCTAAAGTATGATATTGTGCACAAGAAGTTTTCTTTGCTGAAATGTGATGTCATGATGTTTTAAGAAAGGACGATGACACACAATAAAAAAAAATAATATTCCTCAACAAAATATTGCTGTTAAGCTTTTCTCGTTTAATGTTTCGGTAATAAAGGAATCCTTACAATTTGAAGAAAAACCGAAATTAAATTGTGCATTTTCACGAAATGATGGAACGCTGTTTTTTTTTTCAGGTGAATGACTTGATAAAATGTCAACTGTGAAACATTTTAAGACATCTGAAATTCGCAGAAATGCGACAACGAACAACACCAAAAAAAAAAAAAATTTGAATCGAAATGAGACGCATTTGAATGTTTAATTAATGTCTTCCTGTATGTTAATCTCAGCCCACCAACATCGAAAAAGGAACTTCATGACGAATTGAGTTAATTATGAATTCAGAAAACAATCTTCTTACCTCACTTGCATTTAAAAATCGACAACGGATGTTGCTCGTTCGTTGATATACAAACATGTTGTTAACATCAAACATTGAGCGCCGCAAAATAGTTTTCGCAGATTCAAATGAACATTTTACCATTCAAGTGCCCTGAAGCGGATTCAGCTCTTCAAAAAAAAAGAAGATTTTTATCAATTTTAAATTTGTTTGGAATCTCTGCAAAGTAGTTTTCTCTCGTGTAATTACTTTTTGCACTTTTATGGAGTTCTTTCAAATGGAAACATTCACAAAACTTATGTAAACTGTTGCAAATAAAGATAAATGGGAAAACTACTTGAATTAATGAAATGTGAAGCAACATTCATTATCCGAAATAGGCTGAAACAGTTCATCTAAATTAATGCACTTGTTATCGATTATGGTATGCGAAATTATTGAGCAAAGAAAAATTATCGTAATCAATAAATCAAACGGATTAATTTCAAGATATATCTGAAATAATAATAGGCTTCTGTCATTTATTTTTATACATTAAATTAGTTGACATTATTCACTAAAGAAATTCTCATAACAATTTTGTTATTTTGCAAAAATTTCTTTTACCCAATTTTTGCCCCTTACGCATTCAACTTTAATGATATTAATTATTTCATCCATTTATTCATAGATTAACAAACTTCCTAACTTATGCATAGTGAAGGTTCAAGCTTATGTTTATCCCCCAAATGTCTTATATTTCATGTGTGATGGCGTTCATAATGGGAAATGATAAGCTGATACCAGTCTAGCGATTTAATAAATTTACTACCAAAATAATAACAAAAAAAAAAAACTGTCGATGCTGTCAAACATTGGCGTACTATGAATAATGTTCAGCGATTAAGAACTTTTTGTTTATTGAATGAAAAATTGAGTAGAACACAGAAGAGTTCCGTCCATAATGGTAAACGCAACATGCTATCTATCTATAGATTGCATGACTTTGTCACATTTTTCCAATCCCAGACACCATTTCTCTAATCTCTTATTGATTTTTTTTCATTAATTCCATTAATCCTACGCAAACACGAAGTCAAGTTTATAAAAAAAAAACTGCTAACGTCAGACGACATATAACAAATATAGTCATGGAAATGGAATGGCAATGTTCATTTGTAAAGGAAAAAAAAGGTGCAGCAACAACATGTATTAGAACATAATTGCAACTACGAGGCGTCGAATGTGCATGTTGATATGGAATGTGTGAAGAAATTAACTGCGATTTTCTTGTCGCACTTGATTGTACTTATATGTACATATAAGCACATGGCAATAATGCATTTCTATAAATGGTGTTTTGTTATATTTATGGTTAAAATATTTTTACTGCAAGTGAAATGTTGCGTGACATATTTTTACAAAAAAGAAATATTTCGAATAAATTTTATCAACATTAAAGTCGAAGAAAATGAGAAGTTAATTCATATTCATGAGCCTCCATTCATCATGTACATAGAAATAATGTTTAAGGAATGAGCAAGAGAACAGATCACATCACGTTTTCAAAACCATCTTAAGTCGTGTCATGTGCACTAAGAGTGACATGAATTCATCAATCGTTGTCAAATGTAGGAATTGTAGCATAACATTGTTCTAAGTATTACTAAATAAAGAAACATTAACATAACTTGATTTGGAGAAAACACAAATGTCGTCAATTGGTTACATATCATAATTAGATTCAACTTTACATGTCATACTTTCAATGCTCACAATATCTTAATCTAACTTGTTTCATAACTCGCAGCAATGAATCAATTTTTATAGGACACCAATCTATAAAATAAAAGATTTTGACTTAATTTATGAGCATCGTTGACCATTTCGATGTTTTGAAAAATTTACATAAAAATGTAATTCAGTCACCCAAAAAAAAAAAAAATAAAAATATAATGCGATGTCATTTGAAATGATGCAAAACATCAACGAATTTCGATAATATTTAAACATTTCTATTGTGACACCTTTTTTACGGTCATTCTTTTGTTGCTGGCATTATTTATCGCATATTTACTGGTCGGATCAGCCATTGAAATTACGCGAATTGAAATTAAATTTAAATAAACTTTTATTCAGAATGAACAATTTTATGACTTTAATAATATTTGGGTGGCTAGAGGATGAGTTTTAAAAAATTGATAAAAAAAATTATGCCACCTTTGAGATTAAATGGAATAAGACGATAATCATGAACGAGTAAGGTGCGTCGAAGAGTTGATGATTCCTTCACCTGCATCGCTCGATATTGACGCTTAAAAAAGCAAAATTTCATTTGCGTTTCTCTCTATTTGGTTAATTATTTTCGTTTATATATTCAACGACTTTTGAATGCTGATTTTATGGCACATAAAAGCTGGTTTTTTAGATATTCTGCTTGATACTGAGCTGCCAAGAGCGAGAAATTATTTTTTTAAATTCACCACACACACACAAAATAATTTTTTTTTTCTGCGTCCGCCCATGATAGAGCACAAAATCAGCAGAACAACATAAAATAAACAGCTAACAGAGTTCAGTGGCAAAATGGAATTAATCATTTCGCCAATAACATAATGAAGAGTTTCTGCGGAAATTTCGAAAGCCGAATTAATTCAAAATGCTATGAATATGTATGATGATACTTATATATTTATTTTTTGCTACTATCAAGATGGTGTTAGTAAGGCTTTCGCAAGCTGGGTGGGCCTTTTCTCACTCGCACATCTTCCTAAATTATGAATCTATGTTGCTCCTTTTCAACGCGTCAATAATTTATTAGATGCTAATTAACAGCATCAGTGTTTTAAAAAAAATTACTTTCAACCGGTGTCGGTATTAGCTGCACAATGAGCATTAACTGAAAAGATGAGCCGGAAGCCATTTCGTTTAATTTTAAATGGTTTTAGCTGTTTGAGATTTCTTCTTTTTTTCCAGCGGTTGAAGCATAGAAACCCAAAAAATTTCATAAAAAGACAATGGAATATAAACGAGGAAATCGTTTCCCTCAAAATTAATTGAAACGACGCGGTATTCTTCATTATCAACATTGTTTGTATATCATGAAATCGACATAGCGTCGATGGGAGCCCGCAATAGAGGTAGATATTTGACTTTGAAGTATTGCTGAAACATCGCCAGAGGGCTTCGTAGTACCGCTCGCATATCAAATTGATTATTTCCGCTTGAGGCAACAAACCATCTCTCTAGAGAATTGAGTATCATAAAAGTATTTTACATCGAGAACTACTTGGTCATCCGTCGGTCGCCTAAAAACATGTATTTAAGGCTTTAATCGTCATCACGTTGAAAATGTTTTCAGTTCTAACACAACACAGTTAAAATTAGAGTTTATAACCCATCATTTAAATCAATTCCTTTCAAGCTTCAAATGAACGCTTCCAACAGTGTTGGAAAGTACATTAACACGAACTTAAGAATTTTTAAAATCGTCCATGAGTTCACGGTGAGGCATTCAGAAAATCAAAGATTATTAATAAAAGGCTTACAAATTAGCTAATTGATTTAGTGCCGAAAGTTTTTATTAAAACCAAAGATTGAGAAACCTGTTAGAGGATTAAAACAAACAACATACGAAAAAAAAAAACAGCGATGAGAAATTCTTTTAGGGATTTTATATTTCTCGTTTTTGGATTTTGAACTTTTATGCAAAAAAAAAATCTGGTTTCCTACTATTGAGTTTTTAAGAAAATAATGCTCATTCCTATTTAAGTCATATAGAACCTCCGTGTGATAACATTTCCCCCTAATTGAATTTTTAAGCATCATGCATAGTTCATTCAATTATTCAATGGGACTCTTCATACGCAACTCTCGTGTCTCGTATTTAGAATGCAATCTGCAGGCAATTGAAAGCTGCTCAAAAATCGTAAAGTTCTTAACATGTCAAGCTGATGCATGCTAATGACTAACAAAAAAAATATATATTTTCTGGTTGAAATCGAGTACATTGGCTCAAGTGCACTCATGTCTCATGCTTCTCATGCTCTGCTTGATGAGAAATTACATGATGTTTTTTTTTCGTCTCTTAAGCACGAATGCTAATTAGATATAATCATTCAGTTCGTAGACGCAATGTCATAAAGCAAGTTCAAGAGATTGCTTTTTTCTTCCAAAATTGCTTTATTGTAGCATAGGACATTGCTCAATAAAATTGCTGAAAACTAGCAATTAATTGCAAAATTCGGCAACATTGGTTCCACATGTCATTCAGAGAATCCTCAACACCAGAGAACCAGAGAGTTGCACAAGTTCTCTCTCACATTTCGACGAAACGGTTCAAATTCTCATCAAACATTTTTTGTCTATTTTTGTTTCTTATTCAGAGAAATTTGAGAACTTGACTAGTGCGGACATCGCTGTCGAAAATCTTTTGAAAATTCGTGAAGAAATATTTAAGAAGAAAGAAAAAAATTTTTGGGGAAAAAATATTGAAGAAAAAAAATAAAAATATAATCTAAAGTTGAGAAATATTTCAGTGAATTTTGGTGCTTAAAAAATATTTTCAAAATAAATATTAAATCGCAAACCTGTTGGAGGATTAAAAAGAGAAAAAAAAAAACTGTCGCTCGCTGAATTTCTGGATTACAATCAATTATTGGATAAATTTTTTTATTGCTGGTAAGTTTTAGCAAGAAGAAAATATTATTGGCAATTTGATGTGACAAGGAAATTTATGAGTCTCAAAATATTTTGATCGTTAACACAACACAATGATCGACTAATTATGGCGAATCAAATTGAAAACAGAAAATTTACTTCCTTTAGTTCCCCCGAAATAAATCTCTTCACATTTTTTTTACCTGCAAATTTTCCTTCTTCTTATGTTCAACATGTTGAATGCATGTGCCAAAAAAAAACTCCTTTTGTTAAATCTCGACCTTCTTAAAGTATATTTACACTTACTTTCTTAAAAATTCAGGCATTTGGATTTGAAAGTAAAAGATTTCTGTACAAAATCTCATGAATTTTACAATATGAAATTCTCAAAAAAAAAAAATTGTGAGGCACAAGACAAGGAATAAAGCAAAGAAAAAAAAAACTTTATTGCTCAACAACATCAACAACAAAGCGAAGTGCCTTCCATCGAAAAATTAACACTCACACAATCGTTTTGTAGGTACTGTAAAGAAGAAATATCTTAACGAATAAAGATTGAAAGAAGAATTGTCGATTTTCATGCTTGTTTAAAGAAAAGTCCCATTCTGGATACTCAATTCAACAAACTCGCGCTCTCTATCTCGTGTCATATTTCAAACTTCTTTCTTTTGTGTTCATTCAATTTAATTAAATAAACATAATTTGCTTCATTACACAATTAACTGAAATTGTACTCTTGCAAAAAAAAAGAAGGAAAAGAATTGGAATATCCATGATACAACTATCTTTTTGCTTATTTTGCAATAAATTCCTTCTTTTTTTGTCTCCTTCACCCATTCCACCCCACGAATAAAAAAAGAAGAACTTGGATGCGAAGAGAGAAAAATGATGACTCAGAAGATGTGTTTGATTCGAAAATCTGTTCGTAATGAGCAACCATCAGGACACCCAAAATACTGAATGCTCACATGTTTTCTTTCCCTTCATTCCTTTATGTACATTCTACTACGTCCCTAATGACGGCACGTCATTGAAATGCTACGTTGTCAGTTTTACAAACATGAATTTCAATCAATTGATTTTTTTGATATTTTTATTCTCCCCTTCGTCCAAGATCTTGCAAAGTGTCTGCTGATTTGTCAGCGCACTATATGAAATGAAAATTGTGGATGAATGTGAAAATATTTCCATAAATATGTCAAGCTAACGGCATCATGATGATACTTATAAAGAATAAAAAATAATATACAGACCGCGATCGCATTAATCATGTGAGATATTTATGAAGTGGGCATAAAGTTTCTATTTTGTGACTGAGCACATTGGCTCAAGTATGCGACATACGTGCAACACGTATAAGGCAAGTTTACTGGAGCATAAACTCGTCTTAAACACGACTAAACCTAATTAGATCCTTGATGTTATATCCCCATTTTTATAATTCCGCGTCTGATACCTCAAGCGATTATTTTGCACGAATCGTTTTACGATATAAATAACGCAGATATTAAAATAAATTAAAAGTTGTGTGATGAAACTCCTTCACATCAGTAAACAAACATAAAATTAATTTTCGCGTCAACAAATTCGTTACTGATAACTTTTACTTTTATAAATTGATCGCTACGTGCGCAAAACATCGTTGATGTCTCATAAATTGTTCTCATTATTTGAAAGTCTGTTTCATGTTTTCCGCAGTAATGTTCAAGTCGTGTGCTGTGCACATGTTTCCACCATTTTCCCTTTTGTAAAATAAAAATCAATTCTAAGCGATTTCTGTGGCAGTTTTTATGGAGCATGCAAAGTTTATTGATAAATCACAAAGTTTGAGAGTCTTTACGAGTTTGATGAAAGCAATTTTCATTTTGGGTTATCGATCGATTGTCGACAAAACGACTACACAAATATATTGTGCAAAACTATAAGATCCGCCGTCTGACAAGCTTCAAAATTGTGTGGTTTATGTACGATCAGTACGAGAATGGAATGTAACTCGATCTGTTTAATATTGTATTGAGTTTCTCTGGAAAGGAAAGAAAAACAATCAACAGCCAAAACCATCTGCCGCATATCTTTATTCCCGATGCCATTCTTAAAGACTTTGTTGGAAATTTTAGTCTGTGCACCATTCCGAAAAGCAATTTTTGTTTTCTTTGTAATAAATATAAAAAAAAATTCAACTCAACATCGAGGCACTGCATATGAATTAATAACTCATTAAAAGCCCATTAAACATAAATTTAATTAAAATCATTTCATACATGATTAATGACGCAACATTTTAATTTCCATAATTTCTAATTTGAAATAAGTAAAAAAAACGAGCCTCGTAACTTAATCCAAATCGCTTTTAATGAGCGCAGACAATAAAAATTCATTTTTCGACTTCTCGCCTCTTTAAGTTTTTTTTTTTGGTTTCGACGCGACCGCCGCTAAGTTCATCACCAACAAAATTAATTGCTACCATTATTCTTATGCTTCTTAAAACGCTTAGCCGCGCGGAATGGAATGCTTTAGAGATGTGCGAGGAATTTTCAATTGCGCGAGGCAGAAGGCAATAATTGGAAGTAATAATCAACACTTTCAATGATGGAGTCAATTCACGAGAAAAATGTTTCAAATATTTTCACAACAATTATATTTAATGGAACTGATGATTTTGATGCTCTCTACACTAAAGCTATCAAAATATTTTCATTGCCAGCCCCCTGATTCCATTATATCTATAGTCGTCCTACCGAATCGAATGATTTTTATTCTGTATTCTTTCATGGAAGCATGATGTTGCTCTTTCGATTATGAATGGAAAAAAAAAAAACAATTTTGATGGGTGCGTTTTAATGTTTAAAAATATCAATCGAAGTAATAACTTTCTCTGTGGGTTTTTTTCCCTCCAGTTGCACAACTGAATGAATTTCCATCTGAAATAATATTTTCTTCGAGTTCAATTTATATTCAAAAATATATTAAAATAATATTCAAACGATGGAGGAGTTAAAAATGTTATATACTAAGTTTTCATAACATCATTCATAAATTCGCCCCTCACCTACCACAAGAAAATTATTTTAAATTATATTTATGAAATTGCTTTACATCTCGTTCACAAGAGATAAGTGAATGGCTTCAAAATAATAAAAAAGCGACTACAAATGTGGAACAACCAAATTCCATTTTGTGGTCATGTTCTTACAGAAAACTCACACACGCAATCTTCCGACCATTAACAACCGAGAATCATCTGAAGCTTGAAAGAAATTGATTTAAATTATGGGCTATAAACTCCAATTTTAACTGTGTTGTGTTAGGCTGAAAACATTTTTACGTGATGTCGATTAAAGCCTTAAATACATGTTTTAAGACGGTCGACGTATGACCAAGTAGTTCTCGATGTAAAATAGATATTTTTGTGATGCTACATTCTATAGTGAGATGGTTTGTTGCCTCAAGCGGAAATAATCAATTTGATATGCAAGCGGTGCCTCAAACCCGATGATGCTATAACAACACTTTAAATTAAACATCTTTCTGTAAATCGACTCCCATCGACGCTGATGATACATCCAACATCTCATCTCGTTGATAATGAAAATCAAATCGTTTCAATTATTTTTTTTTTTCTGTTTTCGTTTCTTTAAAAAAACATTTCACAAAAAAAACTTTATCTCACATTTTGTAAGGCGCTTCCGGTTTAAGAGATTGCGTGATGCCGATCCATTTACAAAACGAAGGAAACTGCCAATAAGATCCAAATATTTACGACATTTAAGAATCGTAAATTTTTCTTTAAAAATTATTGAAACTAAATTCTTTTAAACACGTTGCGGAAACTTCACAAATATGATTCATAAAGATAGTTGCCAAGTGCTAAATAGCTTCGACCCGATCTTTCAAAACATTTTCGTTTCCTGGAAGGGACTCTTGTTTAGAATTCATCAAATGGAATGCTCCCGGGCTTATACATCAATTAATTAAAAGATTGGCACATTAATTCCTGTCTGCCAGTCATTCAGTCAACAGCAAAAATTCAACAAGTTGCGAACATACATAAGGCCACCCAAGTCGCAGAGAATTAAGAGAAAACATTGCAGAACATAAAGTGCCGTTACTCCTGGAACGAGTATTCGAGAAAAATACTTTCTGAACAAAAAAAATAAGAAGAAGAAGTGATTAATTCCACTTTGTCACTGAACTCTTTTGCGCTTGTTTGTTTTATGAGAAAATATCGTTTTGTGTGTGTGCCGTGAATTTAAAAAAAAAAAAAATTCTTGCTCTTGGCAGCTCAGTATCAAGCAGAATATCTAAAAAACCAGCTTTTATGTGCCATAAAATCAGCATTCAAAAGTCGTTGAATATATAAACGAAAATAATTAACCAAATAGAGAGAAACGCAAATTAAATTTTGCTTTTTTAAGCGTCAATATCGAGCGATGCAGGTGAAGGAATCATCAACTCTTCGACGCACCTTACTCGTTCATGATGATCGTCTTATTCCATTTGATCTCAAAGGTGGCATCATTTTTTTATCATTTTTTAACTCATTTTCTAGTCACTCAAATCCCGAATTAAAGTCATAAAATTTCTCATTAAATTTGCATAAATTTTTATTTAAAAGTTAATTTCAAATCGTGTAATTTTTCGGGTTGAATCAGTCAACAATAGATAACACCAGCAACAAAAGAATACCCGAAGGAAAAAAAAGTGTCAATAGAATTTCCCAAACAGTATTGAAATTTTGTTGTTGTTTTGTATCATCCAAATGGCATCGCATTAATCTTTATTTGGGTGACTGAATGACAATTTTATGTAAATTATTGAAACCATCGAAATGGTCATCGAGGCTATTAAAGCCAACTCAAAAATAGACTTCTATTAATTTCTTAAAGATTCTGAATTTTTGCCTAAAGCAAATGACTAGAAAACAAGCAATAAAAGTCACAAATGCCGCGATAAAAAGTAGTTTTATAGCTTTTTAAAAGCAAATCCATTCGATAAATTGAGATAACTAAAATTGAATTTATGATGAAATAACCTTTGCTGGCACTCAACAATCTTTCGAACGATTGCTGCTATAAACATTTCATTTATGAATTCTTTCTTATTTCTTTTTATACATTTATGCGCACATATAGCTTCAATCAATTAACGGCAGAACAGTGTAATGCACATGCAGACGTTTATTTGTTTGAATCCCTCTTTTCAACCCTTGAACATTTGCATTTTTTTAACATTGAAAGTGCAAAATTGCTAATGAACTCATTCAGCAAAATGCACTTTGTACTCGTATAACAGCCGAACAGTTCATGATAAAGCCTAAACAAACAGTATTTGAATGGATTCATCATGGCAGCCGGCAAGTCGAGTGGAAAATGGAAAGATGGATTATATGGAAATTGCCTTCTTATTTGCGACATTTTCACAATCACATATTATGTGATACTGCAGATATTTGTTATGCTGTCTGTGACCTTATCGCAGTACAATGTTTAATAATTAAGCGATAATGACTACAAAAGTGTAATTACTCAAATTTCTTTTTCCCTTCGATATCACTTGTACATGCAAAATCTAAACCAAATAATTCTCCCCAAGATCATTTGGCTCCGTTTCAATGCTTCTTCCTTATGTATGCGGATTTCATGAAATTTATCCGGAACGAATTGAGTCGATTGCATAATTTCTCATTGTGAATCTTGTGTGCCCCTTTTGCCATCATCCACTATATATCACCCTATCTTTTGCCTCTATCGCAAGCATAACAGACATGGCTCACTTTCAGACACAAACGGAAGATTAATGGAATAAAAAAAAAATCAATGATCAATGGCGGAACATGAAGGATAAGAAAAAAAAATGAGTTAACGAAAATATAATGAAGTCATGCGAGTTGATAGGCTTTAATCACGGAGATTATTGTCTCATTGCGAATTAATGCTGTTTCAAAGAGATACTTGATTTCAAATAAATGCCTAATTGCGGAACCGAAAATGAATGCACTTGGCGTGAATTATTTACAATCAAAATAAGCAAATTTAATGACCGGCAGCAATTTAACCTTTTGTTGTTTGCTCCAGCACATAATACAATGCTTCCATAGAGCCAGGTGTAATCTATGCAATTTGTTTTTCCCCTTCGTCCCATTCGCATATTTTTTTTTACATTTATAAAAAGAGTATGCTTAGTTCACTTAATGACTAGCGGCAAAATCCACTTAATCATCCGACCAATGTCCGCTTCTCATTCCTCCAAGTGGATACTCGTATACAATAATGTATGCAAAGCATAAAGCGAAATGCAAACAACCGAGCTCAGAAGGAGGGAAGTGTTTACTATGAATGTAAAATTGCATAATGGCCATTGGCAACATGGTGTTTACGTCCACAATGCAATGTCCATCGTCAACATTGTTGTGTCAAATAAATATTCGCTTTCAAGCACTCTGCACTTCCACTCTATCAGTACCTCCTCCGTTCGTTCCTTCATCGCATTAAATTCTGTCAAGTGACAATGACAAATGTAAATATTTACTGAACGCTTTATGGCGCTGTCTCGGATTGTCGTTATGAAAGTGACACAATTATCAGCCATGAAAATTATGAACCGTCAAAGCTTCAAGAAAATTCCTATAAAGCTATCGCTGTTTTAATCCTTTACCATCATTCTTCCAAATCCAGAAAATATGAAACGCAAACAACTGTGAAGGCATTCAAGTGTCTCGCTAAGTTTTATTCCCATGGCAAATGATTTTATGTGGATCGTCAACTGAATTATCGTTTGCGGCTTTTTTCTCGTCTCTTATAGCAAATCAAGTAGAATCGAGTAAAAATTCAATTAACTAAATTAAAAAGCACATCTCACAATCCCGAGTGGTTAAAAATGGCTTTTAATTTAATTGATTGTAATTTATTGTGCTCACTTATTTTGCCATTAAATGAAATCCTCGACATTTTATTAATTTGCAGTCTCACTTTGTGGATATAACGAGATTATTTAATTTAAAACGAGTATTGCATATTTTATGTAAGTAAGTGATAATTCAATTAGCGCCAGTTTGACAGATTTTGCATCGTAACGAAGCTAAAATAGATAATCATGTGCTAAAATATAATTTTGCATTGCTAAATCAGCATTTGAATAATGTCGTAGTCAATAATGAAATCATTTTCGGAACCTCAATTAAATGGTTTCGATCAATAAAAAAAAAAAACACAATTTTATTTCGCACTGATAATTGATTCGAAATTCAATTAACTATAATTAGTCTTCAAGTGCCAAAAATCAATTATTGCTCAATTCCATTCGTTAATTTATTAATACTCCAATCGAGTATGAGTGAGATCTTTGAAGCAATCAATCAATCCAATCAGAATTACAACAATCCAACATGTTTGAGCGATGATAGAAAATCAATAAAAAAAAATAAAGAAAACCGCATGTGGCCCAACAGCGAATGAAATCATTCGAATAAAATTTATTGCCACAGATCCGTCGGATATTTCGTGTGAAATTCAAAGTCTGCAAACTCATACGAAAAAAAAAAAAATTCTAGTGCATAAAGAACCGTGAAGAATTTATTCTAAAGATTAAAATATTCTTGGAAACATTTTGAAGGGGAAACAAATTTGAATTCTTTGGTTATGCAGAAACTATTAATTTCTATGATGCATACTTCCTTCGGACTGCTCTGATATTTCCACAGTCTTAATTAAGCGTGACATAATGAAGGAACTGGGAATTAAAAGAATAATAAAAAAAATGTCAATTAAGATTTTCACTCTTGTTTTTCGTTGTACAAATTGAAAATGAAAAATCTTCTTAATCTAGATTTGTGTTAATTGTTTTGTGGACTCAAAATGAGCACCAGAAATGTCATAATAATAATGAATGATCCGACAATGATCTAATTCGGAGGACTGAAAATGAAAATTAATTAACAACCAAAATGAATGAAAAGCATCAACGACGTTTCGTGGTGCTCTGCGGTATTATGCGGGCGGGAAATTTGCCTTAAAGCCATTACATCATCATCATTTTTCTCACTGCTGTCTTATTTTCTGACACTTTCCTAACACCCATGATTCAGACAAGCAGATACACGAGACCTGTGAATATAATGTTCCGACTCACTTTGGTTAATAAGAACATCTTGGGTGCCAACACAGCTGAAATTTTCCGTCATTTTTCAATTTTCTTCGTCACTTTTCATAACTCTTGGTGCAAAAATACATTAAATCTTTCTCGGCGATGCCAACTTTTCATTCATCCTGCTGTTCTTGCATCCTCGTCATTTCAGAAACATACAAAACAAATTTCATCGCCGCATGATAATTTATGAAATGAATTATTCGTGGATTTGTCTCACAATGTTTAATTTAACATCTCAGCTACTACTAAGTAACTTTATTGCTCAACAGAAAAAAACTTTTGATCCAGAAAATTTAATTTTGAAAAGTCCATTCAATGAAGTATAGAAAGAAAATCTCTGTTGTGTAATTTGTTTTTCATTTTTTATGAGAAAACTTTTTTTCGCTCTTTCAAATATTTTCTAAGACTAGAAATTAACTTGACGTTGCCCGAGTTATATGATATACTTAAACATTCTTGATATATAGCAAAATATTTCTTTCTAAGTATATAAACATTTCCCGAAGGCGCAAAATTGCATACCACCAAAAGTGTGGACAAACTTTGTGAATTATAATAAGGATGGTCTTTATTGTAATAAAATAATCAAATTTCGCTTGATCTGCATGTTTTCCAATAAACAAAGTCACAAACAAAAATTAATAATCTTGTTACAGTAGAAAATTTTGGCTGCTTCCTTGAGGCAAAAAAAATCTTTGTGATCCGCTTTATGAAATTTTCAAATTAACTCAGCAATTGACCCAGCTCACCACCATTCATCTATCGACTTCCCAAAGCTCCCAAGATGGTTGGGTTTTCCTTTTTTGATTGAATTTCCTCCCGAATCATTTCTTGGGTGCTTTTGTGTATACTTCAGAACATCTTTCATTTCACATTCTATTTAACAACATAACAACTTATTCATGAAGACTTACCCACATGAGCCCGAAATGAACTGTATAATACAGTATGAGCTTTGTTCAGCCATCATAAAAGTAAATTGACCGCATTAAGATATTTTCGGATGATCGTGAAACTCATTGAAACCTGTCTGGTGATGGTGAAATGATGCAAAAATTTTAATTTATTGTTCCTTTTCTTGCAATTTGTTTTCAGAACGGAAATTCAATTAACATAATTAGACGTCTGGCAACACCTACCTAAATCATATTCATCTTCGAAATAGAAATAACATTCAACAATGTTAACATGGAACCATCACAACAGTTCATAAATCAAACGCGACTGTCAAAGCGACAGCTGCAATTGCATTTTCAGCAACAGCAACAAGCCCAGAAAAGTTATTTAACCAGTCCACATACAAACTATCAGCAGCAACAACAACCTCAGTCACGATGTCAATATTTCACCTCAGATATCTCACCAATGCCCCATTTTCCACCACCTCCCGAATACCCGCCCCCTCAACAAAATCAAAACATGTTCGAACAACCAAGTCCATCGCAACGCCGTTTAAATCAAAAAAAGTTTCATCAATCGGATCCAAACAGCATAGAACTCTATAGCGAATATGAAAATCAGCACACCAACAATGTGGGCGTAGTTGAACCTTCGGTGAGTATTTCTGATACTCTGTTGAAAAAATATTTTGGGATTTTATGACTAATATTTTCGCATTTTATAAGCAGATTCGATGGAAGCGAAATAATATTGCAGTGACGATGGAACGATACGTTCCAGCGATTAAACATCAGCCAGCAAAAGTCCATTTGAATCATTCTAAAACAATGCCAAAGAAACAAAAACCTGCAGATGTTTATTTTGATGAAGTTTATCCTTATGGATATTACCAACCTGGCCAACCTGCGCCTTCACATCAATACACGAGTTCGGGTGATAGTCGCGAAACTGATTCATCAGCATCGCCACCACCGAGTTCAATTCGTGCTTTATTTTCTACCGTCACCAGAAATATTATGCGACGAGCGAGCTCAAAGTTCTCATGTGATACAAAGTCAGAAGCATCCACTTCCCGAATTCAAGAGAATATATATGCTGAAATACAAGATCCTGAAACCAGCGACGATACAACGCGCTCTGAAGATTCCTCAATATCCGTTGATCAAATAGCTATCGCTGAAGAAATTCAGCATGTACATAACAATCATCATCGAGTTCTTAGCGAACTCAATTTGGCTGTAGAAGAAATGCTAATGCCACAATCTGTTGACTTTTACCCCGCATATCCGCATCCATTTTTATAAGATACTTAGCATTAATAGCGCTAAATTAACAACTATCTAGACTTGAAACTTAAGTCGCAGAAATTCAATGAAAGTTGAAAATTTAGAAATTTCTTCTTCAATTCGCTCAGATGTTTACAGAAGCGACAAATTTCTTAAGCTAAACCAAGTCAATTATAAATTAAAAGATGCAGACATTTTTTTTTTTGTTAAATATAGATATAAATAAAATAATATGCATAATGCATTATTTAAAAGAAAACAGCATACATCTTACACTTTTATTCCAGATACGAATCATTTTTTTATTAAGTGTAAACCGGCATTCAACCTTATACGAGATACATCAAAATATGGCAACAATGCATTTCCAAATGCCAAACCTGGTGTCAAACAAAAACAAACCAGAAATGTGAGAAACTCTCTCAATCCTCTCTTCTTGCTCTCGTGTTTCTATTGTTCCGCACAATTTGCTTTTTATTCTTGGCTTTTTTATTGTATTGGAATCGGTTCAAAAAATTCTCCAAACTCTCAGCCAGCTCTCAGCGTTCTTGATTCCTCCTTGATTCAGAGAATTTTAAACCTTTGCCGAACATAGTCGGTTCGTCGGCAGGAACTATTCAGAATAGAATCGTCAAATCGCAAGATTTACGCGATCTTAAACATTTCACAAGTGATACAATGTGATAAGTATAATGAGGATATATTAATTTATCTTAAGAAACTCAAAGTTCTATAATGAAATAATCATTAAAATAAAGTGAATTGAAAGAAGAAACGAAAAATCATAAAAGGCTTACAAATTAGCTAATTGATTTAGTGCCGAAAGTTTCATATTAAAAACAAAGATTGAGAAACCTGTTGGAGGATTAAAACATACAACAACAAAAAATACAGCTTTGAGGAATTATTTTTGTGATTTAATTCTTCTCATTTTCGTTTCCTTGCAAAAACTCAAGCATAAAGTTTTTCTTATGCTTTCCTGGTGAGTGAATTTTTTAACCAAAAGAAGAAAAAAAAGAATTAAGCAAAGAACCAGAAAAAAAAGTTCAATGGTTAAGCTTGTTGTCAGGTTTGCAAGCTCATTTTCTGTATTACATGTAATAACATTTACATCCCTGGTTACGAGTCTCTAGAGAAATAACCTTATTATAGTGTAACAAATTGAAAAGAAACGTAGAAACATCAAAACATTTCCAAAACATTTCTTGTAAGAAAAAAAAAAACGTAATTCAATGATCTGCCACTACCTGAACATTTATTTTTGTTAAATGCCCTACAATTATGGCTGTTTTGAAGTTGTTTGTGAAACACAATTTTTTAAGGTTTAAATATTTCAGAGCGTAGAAGTTTTAAATTTAATTCAAATCTGTTCAACTGTGTAAAAATAAAACTTTATAAGGCTTTGTCATGGAAAAAAAAACTTAGTTAAACTTACTTCGAAAGGAACAAAATAGCCAGAAGGTTTTTATTTTTATGCATTTTGAAAAGAAATAAAAACTCGAAAGAATAATTCCCAAGTGAGCACAAGACTCAAGATCAACTTTCCTTCTTATTTTTTTTTCGCTTTATTATACAACACAAAAAAATATCTTACACGAGATAAACACTCACACAACCTCTCAGAGTCTCAAGAACACGAGCTTAAGAATGAAGAGTGAAAGAAGAATTGCCGATTTTTCATGCTTGTTCAAGTTTAAAAGGTCCCATCGGGTCTGTCTCTCGTGTCATATTTCAAGTTGTTCATTTGTTTAATTAAATAAACATAATTTGCTTCATTACACAATTAACTTCGACGTTTATCTTTCTTGAAAAAAAAAAAAGTTTTGTTTTTTCTTTTTGCAAAAATATTCGCGATTTCTATATGAGCCTGCCTTTGCCTTGTGGCAGATCTACCTACCCAATGGTATCATTAACCACTAAACAGCGGATTTTGAAGCATATCTGTTAAGTAATATTCGGATCACGTTGAAGAAAAATGTGAATTACTCAGTAATGGCTATAATGTTCTTTGCCGATGTTTTATATCAAGATTTTTGCCACCTACATAAGTTACGCAACGCGTTGCTCTAGAAGCTATTATTTACGCAAATTAAACCTCTTTTGAACCTGAGAAGTTTAAGTTGAATTTTTTTTTGAGCTGTTATCTCGAATGAAAATTTCTAGAATGAAAAATTGTTACTAAGAGTGTTACCTGAGATGTTGCGATGCTTCTAAATATACCGGGAAAAAAAAAATTTGTAACAGCATTTTAAACAATCTGAATTGTGAAATGTGATGCCTTAAGAATCCACATCACAAGCAAATTCAAGAATGGTGCTGAACTTCAATCCAGATATATACTTCATAAATGTTGTTCTCCGGTGTTTTTCTTATTATAACTTACTGGCAGATTCATGTCTAAAGATGAGCTCTTGAAGTTGTTTCGTAAAGAGTGTAAAATGAGAATTGAATAAAGAAAAGAAACGTCTTAAAGTCGCTAGTTGGTTTGTTCACTCGGGAGCAAAAAAACATCTGTCAACTTAAGAAGCTAAAACATCTCACACCACAAAGCAACACAATTTACTAAGTTTAGATTCGAGCGACCTTGCAACCATAAATTCTTGTAAATAAATAATCTGTCACTTGAATGTCACAGCAACAATAAAACGAAAAGTATTATTTACAAGCATTTGGCGGATCAATTAGCTTTGTCATTATATACTCATTAAACGCAGGTTATTCAATTAAATTACATTTTATACGCATGATTAATGGTGCAACATTAAGTTTATAATTTTCATAATTTCTAATTTTAAACACAGAGAACTTAAGCCTAATCGCTTTTAAACCGTTCACATTCAAAAATCCATTTTTCGTTTTTTTTCTTTGGGGCCGATCTCGCTGCCAGACTGAAACCGCGTGCTTCTATAAGGCTAATGAGATGCGTGTCTTCAAATTAATTGCCTCATTATTCTTCCTGCTCAAATGGCGTTAAGTTTAGACATGATTTCATGGAATATATTAGGGCCTCGAAATAATAATAATAAAAAAAATCAAGGTGGAAACAATTGTCAGTTATATGGAGTGAAATACACTAATCAGGTATCAGGTGCATCCATGGTAATTATTAAAAAATATATATATATATTAGACACATCATAAGCATTCATTCTAAACTTTAAATAAATTATCCATTCGCAATCAAAATTCCGTTGTATCATGATTTTGCATGTTACCGGATTAACAAAAAATCAATTGGTGTTGAGCAGATTTGTTAACCGTCATTTTGATCGAGTAACTTAAGAAATATTGGCCTGTCGTTCAATAATATTGGCCTTACCCGAAATTTAATGGTTTTAGATGTAGATAAATAAATGCCTCACAAATGTATAGGTTGCCTTCCATCGTTTGCTTTATTGATAGTCTTACTCACACCAATAATGAGTTGCATATTTAGTTTATACTTACTTTGGAGCCGAAATAACACTCAAAACATCTGAAATTCTGAAAATTGATTTAAATTATGGGTTATAAACTCTAATTTTAACTGTGTTGTGAGACTTAAAACATTTTTTACGTGATGTCGATTAAAGCCTTAAATACATGTTTTAAGGCGGCGAACGGATGGTCAAAAAGTTCTCGATGTAAAATACTTTTATGATGAACAGAACGGAGGAGTTCTGTAGTGAGATGGCTTCTTGCCTCAAGCGGAAATAATCAATTTGATATGCGATCAGTTCTCGAAACCTTCTGATGTAGCCTCAACAACACTTTTCAGTTAAACATTTGCCTCAATTTTATGGTTCTCAAACGTTATATAAAACAATTGGAACATTTTAAAGTTTTAAAGGCATTCAATTTTTTCCTCAAAACATTTTCGACATCATCAAAAATATGTTTTCATAAAAAGTGAACGATCCTTTGAAGGGCACACACTGACTTCCGTTTTCTACTTTGCATTTCATGATATGAAGTTGCGTGCATAGAGTTTTACAAAAATAGAACAAATGTGAAGAAAAAGTCATAAAATATTTGCCACTTTTCGAAGCATGTGAGCACCATTAAATTACATAGCAATATTTTAAATGCCTAACAGAGGAAGAAGAAGTCCAGCAACCAATCTGTTGCGCGTTGTTGCTACAAGTTTCTTTTATAAATTCATTTTGTGAGCTCACTTTCTTGAAACGAGATTAACTGAGCCTAAAGTTGAGTGTGTAAAATTAATTCAGTTAATATTTATACTGAGGCTGTGGATTTTCTTCCCTAATTAGCATCTTGTTAATAATTAACATTGGTAAAAGGTGCATTAACAGGAGCTTCATAATGATGCCCACCCAAGAGAGAGAGTGTGGGCAGTTTTATTTTAAAACATTTCACAGAATTTTTAATCTTTTTTCTCCTGCGACCTTCAAAGCTAATCTCACTCTAGGTAGTGCCTTATCAAATCGTCAAAGTTATACTAAAGGAGCCTTGAACTTTGATAATAAAAACATTTTATTGCTTTCGTTTTCCATGAAATTTATGAAAAAGTTCACGCAATCATCGCAAAGCTAAATTTTATTGCCGCTAGAAGTAAAAGAATGAAAGAAAAAAAAAAAAAACAGTCAAAATGCAAAGAAAAATAAAGCAATTTTTATGGACATTTTGCTGAAACATTAAAAGTGAACTCGGCAAACGTTTAGCTCAAATTAAAACAGTCTTCCGCGCGCTGTAAGTCAAACAAATTTTGAGGCACTGCAAAAGTATAAAATAATCAAGTGCTAATATAAAAGGAATAAAAAAAGAAATAAAGAAACCCAACTAAACTTCAATTGTGTTGACACAATGTTAGTAAATATCGACGGAGAAATAACTCAGCGCGTTTGAGTCGCTGCAAATGTGATTAATTTCCTCTTGCCACTGTTAATTTTTGTGACTGTGGCTCATCATGATGGGTGGACGTCGAAAAATAGCTTGTGTTATATAGGCACAACGAATGTTCATGTGTTTAATCAACAGACCATCTAAAAAAAAAAACAGTTTTTATGTGCCATAAAATCAGCATTCAAAAGTCGTTGAATATATAAACGAAAATAATTAACCAAATAGAGAGAAACGCGAATGAAATTTTGATATTTAGCGTCGACATTGAGTGAGCAAGTGAAGGAATCATCACCTGGCCACACCTTGCTCATTCGTGAAGATCATCTGGTTCCATTTCATCTCAAAGGTGGCATTAATTTTTATCAATTTTTCTACTCATTTTCTAGCCACTCAAGCCACGATTATTGTCATAAAATTGTTCATAAAATTTGCATAGAAATTTATTTAAATTTAATTTTAATTCGTTTAATTCCTCTGACTGAAGTAATCAACAAAAGATAACACCCAGCAACAAAAGGACGCCGAAGGAAAAAAAAAGTGTCACTATCAAAATTCTTAAACAGTATCAACCTTTATTGTTGTTGTTTTCTTGTATCATTCAAATGGCATCACATTAATCTTTATTTGGGTAACTGAATGTCATTTTCATGTAAATATATTCAAACCAATCGATGACCATTATAGCGACACGACTGAAAAAAAAGAAGAATTTTAATAAATTTCACGGTCTATTGCGTTGCGATGTAGAAGGAAAATAAACAAGCAATAAAACAAAAAAAAAAAAGATCTCGTGTGAAGAAGCTATTTTGTTCTAAGTAGTATCGCCCATCAATAAATTTTAAGCATCAATTTATTTTTCCCTATTTTACAAATCCAATTTTTATTGTGTGATATTTCGCATTACAGCTTTCGTTATAAGTCGTACGGATATTTATTTATTGATCCAATTTTACATAAATAATTTATCGCAAGGGCATTTGTCCATTATGTTAACGATATTTAAATCTTTACAAATTCACTTAAAAGGATTCAGCTTAAAGTCACTCGAGTAGGAAATTGTTAAGAAATACACTTGAACTCACAGTGACTTGAATCTACTTAAGGATTGTTGGGACACATTATGGGCTTGTTGACATATTGAATGTTTCTGGATTTAGTTTCAAAGCCTGCAATAAAAAAGAAAGAAAGCAATCTCACCAAAAGGATGTTTATCTGATTTTGCATTCTCACCGAAATAAAGAGAGCATATTAAACAATAAAAATGCCATAAATTTGAATTTCATTCAATTCTCGCCATGGCGATTCGTAACCGCTTTTGCCATTTTCCAATTAAATTTCGTACATTTGATTTCTTCCGAACTCAATTTCGCAAATTGAATGAAGAGTGCAACAAAATTGTTTGATTTAACGCAATATTGAATGGGTCGTTTAACCAAAAAATGAACATGCACGCAGGCACTTCATGTGCTGTTGCTAAAAGTTCAATTGACTCAAGTGCTATTTTTAAATGAATTGGTCAAGCGCAGTGCATTATTCATCTAGTGCGAATCTGAAAATTGTATGTCCAGCAGCTATTCGACATTTTTTTTATTCGCCTGAATACTACACAATTGCTTTCATGTGGCAGGTGTAATCTGTGCAATTTGTTTTCTCGCATGTGTCTAAAAAAAAGAGTATGCTCAGTTCACTTAATGACTAGCGGCCAAATCCACTTAATCATCCAACCCAATGACCGCTTCTCATTCCAAGTAAATATTCTTTAAAATGCATAGAACAAAAGGCGAAATGCAGCACGAAGCGATAACAAAATAAACAAATTTGTATGCCAGAGAAGGGAGAAAATTGTAAATATGTTTCAAGCACCAGGAGGGTGAAATTTGCATCATGGCTTTTAACCACATGGGGTTCGGTTTTATTATATTTTTTTTCACTCATTTACTACAGCCGAATACCAGAAATGAACCCTTCGGAAATTGTATATTTCTGGCTTCAATTGTGAAATTTGTATTCAAATTGTTCCAACCGAATCTGGTAAATAATAATTTTTGGTCGAGCGACAGCGACGATTTTCATGTTTTTTTTTATTGTAAATATTTATGGAAAAAATTAAATTTGTGTTATTCATTTAACGCCCGTCAACGTCCTCACGACATGCTAAAACAGAACGAGTCGTGCGACATTCGAGATAAATTTCTGCCATCTCTTTAATCCTTTTCCATCAGTCAAATTACAAAAAAAAGAAGAATATAAAATGTTATTAAATACATAAAAAGCAAATAACCGCGGGTGTTTAAGTACCTAACAAGTACCCTTTGCACAATTTATTCATTCAATTCCAACGCTGAATCATTGCCGCTGTACTCACTCTGCTTAAAGAGATTCGAGTTGAAGCGAGTGAAAATTTCAATTAGCTAAATTAAAAAGCAGATCGCTCGAGCTAAAGCCCGAGTGGGTAAAATGGCATTTAATTTAATTGATTGTAATTTATTGTGTTCACTTATTTTGCCATTAAATGGCATTCTCGACATTTTATTAATTTGCAGTCTCGCGTTGCTACGAACGGTTTGTTGATTCAAAGCGATTAATTGCACGCGGTGTAGGCGTTTAAATAATTTTTTTTATGTCCGAAAGAATTGTTTTGAAAGCTATCAAAAATCATTTTAAAAAGAAATAAAAATTTGTCGATAAAATTTAATTGCAAAGATATTTCTCACAAGAACGGAAATCGAGATCATGATGTCACTCATTCTCTCGTATCATGACAATAAATTCATTAAATAAACTTAATTAGATTTCGAGTTATGCCATCAACTTAATCATTACTAGAAGTGACCGAAATTAATTGCTTATTAAGTCGATATATCAATGACACGATCTACAAAATAATCAATCAATTGAGGAGATATGGGGAATCGAAAGGAGTCAAGAGCGTATGAAGCGAATTCATAACAAGCGATTGAACAAAAATAATCAAAGGAAACTTCCTGCTATATGCTGCAAAAAGTTTGTTACATAACAAAGTTTCTTTATAGTTTGTTTATCTAACCAGATATGTTTGTGAATATCGTCTTCTGCTCTGCTCCAGACACATTTTTACATCTCAATGAATTTTCCTCATTTGGTAAACAGACACATTTTGAACATTGTAATAACAATAATCATCTCAGACATGGCACGGCGCAAGTGAATCAAATGAAAATAAAGCTCTCAAGCAGATTCTCTAACTTTGTGAAGCATTCGTTTTTTGTTTTTTTTTTGGTTCGAATGGATTTTGTCTTGGTAAATTAAGTCGAATGAAAGAGGAAGAAATTGTCGGCATTTGTCTTTGTTGGGGTGGGCAAATTGGTCTCATTGGATATGCAGAAACTATTAATTTCTATGATGCATATTTCCTTCTTTGCTTTTATTTAGTGTTGTGGGATTTTCTTGGAAGTGACGCATTTCATTCAGTTCCATTGCTGCTCAAGCATGACATGATGAAACAACTGGGAATTAAACAATTTATTCACTCAAGATTTTCACTCTTGTCGTTCGTTCTACAAATTGTAAATGAAAATGTTTCTTAATCTAAAGTTGTGTTAATTGTATCGTGAATTCAAAAATAAACAACACCAGAAATGTCATAATTAAAATGAATGATCCGACCAATATCCAATTCGGAGGACTGAAAATGAAAATTAATTAACAGCCAAAATAATGAAAAGCATCAACGATGTTTTGTGGTGTTGTTTGGCGTTATGCGGGCGGGAAATTCGCCTTAAAGCCATGTCATCATCATCATTTTTCTCACTTGCTGTCTCATTTTCTGACACTTTTCCTAACACCCATGATTCAGGCAAGCAGTTACATGAAACCTGAGATTAAAATGTTTCGACTCACTTTGGTTAATAAGAACATCTTGGGTGCCATCACAACTGAAATTTTCAGTCATTTTTCAATTTTCAACATCACTTTTCATCATTATTGGTGCAAAAATACATTAAATCCTTCTCGGTGATGGCAACCTTTCTTCATCCTGCTGTTTTTACATCCTCATCATGTTAGAAATAAACAAAACAAATTTTTCATCGCCGCACGTTAGTATTTGGAATGAATTATTTGCGGGTTTGTCTCACAATGTTTAACTTTTAATAGTATCACCACTTCTTCTTGCTTTATTGTTTGTCAGAAAAAGTTTTGACCCAGAAATTTAATTTCGTAAGTCCATTCAATGAAGAAGAAAAAAAAATCTTTGTCGTGTAATTTGTTTTTCGATTTTTAATGTAAAACTTTTTTTTATTTGTTTCGTCCTATGAAAATTTTATTAACTTGAGATTCGAGACATATAAAACATAAAATTACATAATGCCTACATAATGCGATGAATATATATATAAGGACATCATAAGTGCGGACAAACTTTGTATTCACAAACTTTGTATAATAAGGATGGTCTTTATTGTAATAAAATAATCAAATTTCGCTTGATCTGCATGTTTTCCAATAAACAAAGTCACAAACAAAAATTAATAATCTTGTTACAGTAGAAAATTTTGGCTGCTTCCTTGAGGCAAAAAAATCTTTGTGATCCGCTTTATGAAATTTTCAAATTAACTCAGCAATTGACCCAGCTCACCACCATTCATCTATCGACTTCCCAAAGCTCCCAAGATGGTTGGGTTTTCCTTTTTTGATTGAATTTCCTCCCGAATCATTTCTTGGGTGCTTTTGTGTATACTTCAGAACATCTTTCATTTCACATTCTATTTAACAACATAACAACTTATTCATGAAGACTTACCCACATGAGCCCGAAATGAACTGTATAATACAGTATGAGCTTTGTTCAGCCATCATAAAAGTAAATTGACCGCATTAAGATATTTTCGGATGATCGTGAAACTCATTGAAACCTGTCTGGTGATGGTGAAATGATGCAAAAATTTTAATTTATTGTTCCTTTTCTTGCAATTTGTTTTCAGAACGGAAATTCAATTAACATAATTAGACGTCTGGCAACACCTACCTAAATCATATTCATCTTCGAAATAGAAATAACATTCAACAATGTTAACATGGAACCATCACAACAGTTCATAAATCAAACGCGACTGTCAAAGCGACAGCTGCAATTGCATTTTCAGCAACAGCAACAAGCCCAGAAAAGTTATTTAACCAGTCCACATACAAACTATCAGCAGCAACAACAACCTCAGTCACGATGTCAATATTTCACCTCAGATATCTCACCAATGCCCCATTTTCCACCACCTCCCGAATACCCGCCCCCTCAACAAAATCAAAACATGTTCGAACAACCAAGTCCATCGCAACGCCGTTTAAATCAAAAAAAGTTTCATCAATCGGATCCAAACAGCATAGAACTCTATAGCGAATATGAAAATCAGCACACCAACAATGTGGGCGTAGTTGAACCTTCGGTGAGTGATGTTCTGAATCATGAAAATTTGTTATTTTTTCTTTTATTTCATGAATTGATGAATATTGAATAATACTTTCTTTGAAATGGTGTTTTGAGTGCATTCAGTTTGTTTGTTCCTTGTTATTTCACAAATATTTCTCTGCAATCAGCAATGTAAATAATGTTTAGCCTATAAATAATATAAACCTTGATCTGTATGTATATTGGCAGTAGCTATAATAAAATCGTTTGTCATCATCATGTTATCATATTTCCCTTAAATACAAAAAACTGAACGCAGTCAATATACTCTGACAAAAACGGTAATTTATTGAATTTCTTGCCTGCGGGCTGCATGATGATGTTTTTCAATTTACCTTCCACGTTTTTTTTTTCTCGTCTTTTCATGCTGCCTTTTTTCTTCGTTCTTGTAACCCATTCCCATCCCATCAATTTGATAATGTATTCAAAGATCAAGTGGAACCGAAACAACATTGCGGTCACAATGGAAAAATATGAGCCAACGGTAAAAAATCACCAGTCACTGAAGCAACGGGGTCATGCGACAGTATCGCCTAACCACAAACCTCACAGTGATTGTTTCAATGAAATCCAACAATTGGATTATGCGTACGCTTACTATGAACCTGGTGCACCAATGCGTCACAAAAATGTTCCCGGACTCTATGATGAAGCAGGACCGTCGCGCCCGCCACCACCCAATTCTATACGTGCCCTGCTTTCCACTGTCAGAAAAAATAATATGCAGCGAGCTTCCGACTCGTGTTCCTTGCATGCATCAACTATGGGACCAAAAAGCCACGATAATGTTTACGAAGAAGTAAATGATGCTGAGAAACGAAGAATGTTATGTGCCAGTGGCTCTATTGTTTCGTTAAATCACAGCATAATCGAAGAAGAATTCAAGCGTGTTAAGAATCGCCACCAGCGAGTTCTGGGTGAGCTGAATTTATCGGTTGAAGAGATGTTGATGCCACCCCCGCCAAAAGCATACATTACCACAAGTTCAATGGATTTTTTAGTGCATGGCGAGGAGATCGATGGCTTAGCTGGTGCTGGAAGTAATAATAATGTGAACATTGATATGGATAGCGGATTCAGTGGTTCAAACAGTAGTTATATAGGAAGTTTACGCTACCAGAAATCATGCACTACCAAGAAAGGCACCAGCACTCTTTTGACAATCAATCAAAGTGACAGCGGTTCATCGGTTTATGGGGGCTCATCAGTATCAACAACTGATGAAATTGGCATGATTTCGTTATCGAGTCGGTCGTCCTCGTCATTATTCGATAGTGGTAAAAAATCTAATCAGCAAAGACTTAAAAACCCATCACCATCTAATGATAGAAGTGGAAAATTGCAGTTTTGGAAGAATAAAGCGTGGCGTAATAAGATTCCCGGATTCTCTAGCACGTCCAGCATTAATAAAACTGGTATGGGTGAGTACAATTTTTTTTTTTTTAATTAAAAACTTTTTTCACCGAGCGCAAAAAATCACTCCATCATGCAAAAGCTTTTTATTCACTAGCAATGTCCCACCGCACAAATCTACAATCACATTCCAGACAATCTAAATCCCCATAACCATAATTCTCATACAATGTCATCTAATCTCGAGAACAATGAGCATATAGCTCGAATGAAAGAGCATACTGGAACACTAGAAATTTGCCCATCGTGCTATTGAAAATTCCACAAGCGGATTATGGGGACGAATTCATATGTCGTGGTTCAAGGAATAAAGTGTGGTTAAGAATTTGGTCCAGTTGCTTGTATTGCATATTCGTCGATGTCACGATTTACGTACAAACCCGCTTTGAAATACAAACTATGATACATAAGCACAACAAGCACTGAATATAACAACAACAAAAAAATTATAATTGTAATAAAGTCATCGTTATTTTTATTATTTTACGATCACGTTTATGACCAAAAAGAAGAGCTCTCTTACTCTCCTGAACACATCACGACCTTTTGTGTTATTATTAGACAATGGGGGGATGTTCGGTCGAAAAAGTCATAAATTCGATTTTTCGCTGCTCCAGTGTTTTTTTTTCTTCTTTTTTGTTTGCAATTTAATGGAAAAATATACAATAGGTTTAGGTTTTCTTCTTATAAAATGTACATAACTACATACATTCATAGAATATTATTTTTCCACAACCGCGGCCAGTAAAAAAAAAAAAAATGAAACTTTCAAGAATAAAAAGAGCGCAAAAAATGGGAGAAAATGGTCATAAGATCGTTAACAGCAAAAGACCGAGCGATATCAAGAAAATTTATTAATAATTGTAGTTTATTAAGGTACAAAACAATATATAGAAGAGAAAAAAAAAAAACTTATTTTTCCAACTCAATTCCAAATGTATTTGCTCATGCTCCAGATTCTAGATTGCTATCAATTTTTTTCCACGCTACATTAAAGCATTAAAAATGCAAGATGTTGGCTGCAGCGCATGGAGGAACGCGAGCAAAAGGCAAAAAATCCCATAAGAAATTATTTGCATTATTCGTGCGCTGCATTTTTCGCTTGCCGCTGTACAATTAGAACGCAATCATGATAAATTAATGCAAAACGAGCATTAAACGATTTTGAGAATTTTGCAGCTGCTTTGATATTCGGTGAGTGAAAATGAAGGCGATTTTCAGGTGAAATTCTTTTTTTTCTGCTTGTTGCGGCTGTTTCCTTTATGACGAAAATCATAAAAGCTTGTTAACGTGTCTGTTTGCAAATTTGTTAAATCCTTAAAATTACGATTTAATGAGCAACTCGGATGTGAAAAAGGATTATAATAAGGACTCCTTATAAATATTTAATGACTTTCTACTCTTCCTACCACGTTTGCCATTCTACAGTGCCAATTATTTGCGTAACTTTTTTTTTTATATCCATGATTCCATTTGCAGAGCTTGAATTTGATTACGTCATGTCCGGTCTACCTTTCCATTAATCACATTTTTTTCCACTTGAATGGAGATCGCAATTAAATAAAAAAAAAAGTAATTAAATTAGCCGACGCCATGGCAACCACAAAATTTATATATATATTTTTTTTAATTTTTATTATGGTCATTTAGCCACATTTGTGTGTGTGTATGTTGTAAAGGAGGTTCATTAGCAAACAATTAATACCTTGCTTAATACCCTGATGTTTAGTATTTAGAGATTAAACAATTTTGTGAGTAATGATTTTTGGAATTTATGAATATTTTCTAATTGAGGTTAAAGTTCAATATTTCGAAATTAAAGTTTCGAGGCTGCCTTAAAAATTTCAGATCACCTGAAAATGTGAAAGCAGAGATTTTCTGCGCCTGAATGAAGCAACATGAAGTGCAATGACTATTAATAATTTTAGTAGATGGCGCTGTTTCGTCTTTTGTGTCTCAACTAAAGCTTCGAATCATTTATACCGAAACAGGAATCTCTAAATTTCTCTCTCGCATGCTTTAGGGCTAATTAAGCTGCATATGAACGGTTAAATCATAAGGAAATATTCAATCGGTAACAATTTATTTTACCCTATTCATTTCAACAACAAACCGCATCACACATTTTCTGATGTGCAACCATTCTCTTTATAGAGCTTGTGTGATTCAGTTGAAAAACGTTTTGTTGGATTGCCTTTTTTGAGTGAATTTTTAATATAGCCAATTTTTAACAGTCTATTTTGCGACTTGTTTGTCGCTATAATAATAAAATAAGTGTTTCAACCGGCTGATAAGAAATCTTAGCACAATGATTGGAATTTATTGTTCGCTTAAAATTATGATCGCGTGACTCGGATGGAAAAAAATTTATGGATAAGAAAGAAACCGAAAGAAATAACTGCGAAAGTCCTGTTTAGTGTTTGCTGATTTTGATTGACAGCATTCAAACATTCTTCACCTTGAAGTCACACATGTGAATTTTTAAATTTATTGTACACCATTGTCACCGAATAGAGGCAATTATGTGTCTAATAATAAATTACTTGTGAAAGTTCAAGCATCCAGAGCTGAGAAAAAATTAATATTCGAATGGAATAAAGTGAAATGAGAATCACATTATAGATGTAATCAAAAAAAGGCCTTGCCATTCCAATTCCAAGTGTCGCATACTGAAAAGTTATAATATTGTGCATGTATTTGGAGGTGTGACGGGCAATTAAAACTAGTTCAAGTTTATAGCGCAAAAAAATCTGAAATATTTTTCTCGTATTGCTTGGAGAGTTTTAAAATGTGATGTTTCTTTTCATGCTAAAAATAGGCCACCCAGTGAATATAACAGAAAAAATAAAAATTACCGAAATTCCCGCAAAACTGAATTTTTTTTATGCTTGCAAAGTGGCGCTGCTTAATTTGTGCAAATGTGATCGACTTTGATCACCAAATTACGCACTTTATAGAGCGGAAAAAGTTAATTTACTCAACCCAGTGTAAAAAAATAACGTTAATTAATTAATGAATATAACCTTCGCGGTGTGCATCTGGTTTTGTTTTTCAAACCACAACTCGACCAACATTAGAATTGGACCATCAAAAAGATGAAGAATTATAATTATCGACGCGCCGTTTGCTATTTGCAAATTTAAATTTCCTTCGTTGTATAAATATCTATAAGCGCAATTCATAGCAGTAAGGAAGAAGGCTGGAGCCTATCTTGACATCCATCGCCATGAAGAATTCAAGTGGATCATCGAATGGAGTGATTTTGCTAAAATGTAAGCAATAAAATATCATTCAAATCTATTTCATTTCTACAGAAAATGTATAAATTAATTAAGAACATTCTGCTAATTAATCAATTCTTTTTTTTGTTGGAATTATTTTGTTTTATTGTCATACTTGCCAATTGGTTCAGAAACATTCCTAACCTTGTTCGTAATGCCAATAAATTATATTTGTTCAAATCAACCTGAGTTCACAATAAATGCAGTTGCCAATTTCCATGGTGATTTAGAACATTTATGATAGCACACAATAACAATTTTCCACCCGACCGGCACCGAATCAATAATAGAGCCTTGATGTAGAAGGACACGATTGTCTATTAAAAGTGACAACAACGCTGCTCAGGTGAAAGAAACAAAAAACTTTCGTTTATTCATGCGAATGGCAGGCAAGGCATAAAAAGGTTTTTTTTTTATTCTCTCTATTGCATTGTTAAAACCATATCGAGTCCACTAAACTCCACTCTCACTGCTCACGATCGTCCATTTATGTGCAACTGGCTTTTGTTGTGTCGCCTCGTTTTCTAGTTGCACTTTTTTTTTGCATTCTTCCATAATTTATTCAATTTCACGATCTTTCGCGTAACGTTTTTTCAACTTTGGATGAACTTTAACAGCACACAGTCAGCTGAGGCGCGTTGAAGGGGAGTGAAAATGTGGTTTTAATTGGATCACGACAACAGGTCAAAAACGGGGTGTACGATATTTATGCTAAAACAGTAATTAATATCACTAATGGAGATGATTAGACAATCTCAATGGAAAACCAGTTAAGCTTTGGCATTCGTGTACCTTTCCTGAGGTGTCTCCTTCATTGGACATTCTCACTCGCTTTTCACGGCATCGTTTAATTATGACTCATGCAGTGAGCAATGCAGTTGCACTCAATATAATAAATAAAAGTCGGTGATGGTAAGTGGAGATTATTAATGACCCAACAGCATAATGGGATGTCTCTCTATCTCTGTCTCTGTCCACATTTAACCCATTTTAAGCCGTTGATGGCTTACAGCAATGTTTTCCTATATGCAAATTTCAAGTGAAATCGTTGCTGTGCATTCGAGTCTGATGTCACACATTATATGCGCATTTTCAGTGTGTCCAATTGAAAAGCTTAAAATGTTATAGAAAGGCCTTAGCAGAATATTCTCTAGGAATTCCGGTAATTTCTGGGGAACAGTATTTATGTCACAAAATGTTTGCACCATTGAACTCGGCTTACATCGCTCGGCATATGAGGAAAAGGTCATTGAATTTTATATTTTTACGATCGATTGCTTTTTCTTCAGCCTGGTGCTAGTTCTTTCTTTTTGTAGTTTGTTTGATGGGCACCGAAGTATTCAATTTTTATGATTTTATGTAACATCATTAAACCTCATCGATGGGCCTGAACGAAAGGAAAATAAGAAATCTGTTTAATGAGTCCCACGACCGAATGCCACTTCTACATAGAATTTCTTCATAAATTTCTATTGAATCGTAATGTTATAATGGAACGTCTAATATTTATTGATAAATAAAAGAATTTATTTTATGGATTTTTAATTTAACAATAAATCGATTTCAACATGAAAAAAGAACTCTCTCTTTTAACGAGATCTCTCAGGAACATGGTGTATAGGTTTCTTTCATTGGAAGAATTTCTTTGGATACCGGTTCTTGTCCTTTGTAACTCCGCAAAATGTTAAAGATCGGAGACGAGGAAATTATAGTAACATGATTTTGCCCCACAGCGTGCTCAGTGATGCCACTAACTAAAGTTCTATACTAGCTAGATGAGCGTTCATAATTTATTTTCAACAGTTTGACAATTTACAGAAAATCAACAAAACTGCCAAAGAAAAATATACGAAAATAAAATTCTTACTCTGCTTTTTCTTACCTTCTCTATCCGTATATAGTTTTTTTAAGGTTTCTTTTCAATTTTAGTTTGTATAATGCAGGGTTCGCTAGTTCATATGTTGGTTTATAGACCGAGCAATTGAAGCCATAAGCCTCCAAATTATTTTTCACACTTTTTTTTACGGCCCTGAACCGGACCCACGAGAAAAAGAACAAAGATTAATAGACAAAAAAAAGGCGAAGAACATTTTCGAGAAATATATTTGAATGAAGAAATTCCATTGTTGTTTGTTGCAACGCAATTAGGGAACGGTAAAGGTTAGGTATTCTTGTTTGGAAAAGATTGATGTATAATTTTCTAATAGTGCTCTCAGTGCTCTCGCATGAAAACTTAAACTCTGAATTCACTATGAAATCGTGCAATACCACGAGCTATTGACGATTTAAATTCAACGAACTCTTCATTGCGATCTCCTTACAAACATGTACCGCGGAATTTAAGAATCCCTAATTGATATGTGCGTTTAAAAAATGCGTGATTTCTCCCAATTTGGTTGTGTGCGTTTGATAACTATTTTTTAATTTTGCATGCAGACATTTTGCATCCCAAAACTGGATGCCTCAGACGAATATAAATTGATTGTGCAACTGCTCATCGTACATGTCCAAATTAAGATCACAAATTAAAATGTCTCGAGCAAAGTGATTGACCAGTGCCCCAAACATGTGGAAAAAGTGAATCTCATACCAAAAAAAGCAAAAATTTGCTTTTATTTTTGCAAATCGTGCAACAGGTTGCATTGCCTTCGGGTTATTTTTTAACTGGAAAGCATAAAAAAAGAACAAGCATCATAAAATTGCTCAACGAACATAATTCCTGATGTTTCATCAAAGCAAAACTCTTTCTTATGCTCGGGAACAGTAAAACAACAACAACATAAAAGAAGAAAAAAAAATATTTGCGACAACGAAGAAGATCTTGCAAGATGGATGTGAACATATCTGAGAATTGAGAACCTGTTTCATGTATGTGTAGACCTGATCTTTCTTTACCAACCTCATCCAGCGCTCCATTCTTTTTGTAGAAATTTTATTTCCAATTCTTGCAGGAAACTTTTTCTTTTGTTTGTTCTTACGGTGTTTTGTTGTTGGTCTTTCAGTAAAGGCAAACAGCACCAGGAGAAGGGGAAAAATTATCAAGTCTGGAAGTGTATATGCATATTAAAATTGAATAACTAAAATGCTTGTAATGAGAGTGAGAGAGACAGTTTCATCCTTTTTTTTTGGCATAAACAATAGCTGGCAGCTCACTGTTTGAATCTTTTGTGTCCTTCGATAATCTGGTTAAAGAGAAACTGATATGTTCGGATGTGAGACGAATTTCATACCTAAGAAAGATTCTCACAGAAAAAAATATTATCTCGACATCGAGATGTTACTAATAAGGTTTCATGTAAGAAAAAAGAAAAGAAAAAAAAAATCATAGGCGAGCAATGAAAATTGAAAATTATTATCTTGAAGTCACAATCAGGGTCTCTTAATGCGCCATAGAATGGGCACTTGTTACATTCTCTCTCTGTGCCTTTCAAGTTCGGTGATGTAACTTTTCCTTTGTTTCATCACCATCGGGATCTTCTTCTTACATCTTTCCTTTAAATGTGTCCATAATGCAACTCGAATGAGCTATTTATAGCTTTAGTTCGTACATGCCAAGATAATAAAAAAAAGTAAAACATCGACACCATGGATGGGAAATAATTCAAAAGAATTCCACTTTCCAATTGAATTCTGGTATTTGTGTGCGTCATAAGCGCACTATCAGGCGTCATGTCTGGTCTCTCAAAAAAAAAAACCAGCATTTAACCATAACCCTTACTGGACCTTTCAGGTATATGATTTTTAATCAAAGCGTAGCTAAATCAATCTTCTCATCCCTTGGTGAATCACGACTTACAAAATTTATTTCTGTGGATTTTTGACTTTTAGTTTGCTGTCTGTCTCATTCACCAAAAAAAAATTTATGAGATCATCTGCTGCGCTTCAACTTACGTGATAATTTTTATTTTATGGAGTTCCATTAGTGAAACAAAAAAAGAAACCATAACAAAATCTCTAAAAGTTATTCTAAAATTAAGATTTCTTAATTGAGATTAATTCGTCTCGAGTCTCAGGTTGCGTTCGTCGCTCGATTAATGCCCATTCAGAAAAAAATACTTAAAAACATGGCTCCATTGCATCTGTATCAAAGATTTTTGAAAATAAAATTGAAAGTAAATGACATTTATAAACGAAAAATTTCCGCATTAGATTTGTTTATAAAAAAAAAATCTCTCATCGATTCATGTGCCCCCCACAATCAAAATGTCTCAATCTGACATTCGTCTTCCATAGTCTCTCGAAATTATTTTAAAACAAATTTCACGATCTACGACATCGTCAAATTCCACAATTCATTTGATCGCGACCCATCGAAAATAACAAATAACATGGCATTCTTATTAAATCAATAAAAATCCCATCTCCAGTGATTTACATGAATCGATTCATGTCGCGATTGTTCGACTTTGATGTTTGTGGGACGGATGGCGCAGGCAGAAATGATTTATGGCAATTTGATTGAAGCTTTAAAGGTTTGCTCTCTGATGTCAATGTTGGAGACCATTTCCTTATGGAGTTTTTATTGTTAGTGTTTTGATTTTTTATTAACATTACAATACTGGTGACGCCGCCACCCGAAAGGGTGTTGATGAACGCTTTCACAGCAAATATATATTTTTACAGTTAGTCATATCGATTTTCCATAATTCTCACCATCATCTTCCGTACGAAGGTGCAATTGACTGATAATTTCTTGTACAAACATGACCCGAGCCCGTGATACGATGCCAACGATGGTCAATTTACACAATGTGAAATTACAAACATGTTAAAGCCAATCGTCATCGTCACGTCACATTCATTTATTGGGAAAGCTCTGCTAACTAGAGCTTGAGTTCATTGTACGGAGGGCTTTGAGTATAAATCCATTGCAGGAAGGTGTTAAAATAAAATTGGTGTCGATTGTGATCGAAAACATGCACAAATAGTTGTGTTCCAATTCCCAGCTGGAGGCCGTTGATTAAATAACATGGACTACAATTTTGTAATTTCGATGTCAATGTTACAGTTTGTTTTTTTTTTTTCGGTGTTGTATGTTTATATTTAGCGATCAGCTGTTAAAGTAATAACTTTTTTTTGGATTACGGAAGTTGAATTGCTGCATTGTGCGAGCTACTTAACTGCCAGATTTATCTACCCGGCTTTGGCTTTTTCTTAATGTCCCTGACAAATCGCAACGAACCATGAATGCGACATACAATTATAAGACATGAAAGCGTTTAAAAAGTGCTATCAGTAAGTAAACAAATGATTGTAGCCGCAACTGAGAAATCAATTAATGTCTCATTGGAAATATTTTTTCTAATGTTGTCACTCAAGCACGCCTTATCAGCATTTTTTTTTATGAACTACGACAACAATATTCTCATTATTTGAGGTTTGATAAGATGTGTTTCACTTAAAACTCTTGAAAGTTGTCTGTTCTTAAGCGAAGTAATAAAATTAACGCGTTTATGTGATAGCAGAAACTTCAGTAGAATTTGCTATTGCTCAGTGCTGAAAATAATGCTTTAGGAATTCGACCCTGTCGTAATAACATCATTACTAATCGTAAACGTGTTAAAATCAGATAGTGAACCGATTACAACTCTCCCACGGTTAAAAATACCTCGAATGATAAATATAATGTGAAATTAAATTCCAATATGTGTGTTTTGTTTCTTTCTTGTTGGTTTGTTTTTTCGCGATAGATTGAGTAAATGAAAAATATTTTTTATGACCCAATATTTCGGTTCGTTATCAAAACAAAAAAATAATAAAAGTAACTATTGATTGAATGGAATTATTTATTACGAAAAATCGTTTCTATGGAAATCGGAATATACGCGAAATAAAGTGAAACATAAAGGTTTACAATTGAATGCGAAATGAGCCCAACCTGCCGCACGCTATATATTAGTTGCCTCGCACATATGAAAAAATATCCAAATAATCGATTTTTCGTCGACAATCGTCGTGCATTTGTATTTGCAACTTTTTAATTGCAAATAATTTTCAAATCCCGAATGGTTCGTCGGAATGTAGCGTTGCACATTGCCTTTAAAATCTAGCTGGTGCATGAAAATCTCACGAAAAATGTCTCGTACGATTCGTTGCGGTCTTTTTGAAGTACATTGGTGTGCGATTTGCAAACTTAACGTTAGAAATTGTCGTAAAAACAAAGAAATTTGTTAGTTCCCTCCTGTGAAGGGAAAATAAATGTCGAAATTCTTCGTGAATATCACTCAATTGCTAATTAATCCTAACAGCTAATAGTGCTCTAGAAAATTGCACTCTAGCACGATGATGATGATAGCACGAAAAATATGTTTTTGCAATTATTAAAAAATCCTCTTTGACGGCTATGCAGTTTTGTATAAATGAGTTGCCATTTTGCGGCGCAAATATCGCGCGCGACAATAAAAATGCAAATTGCGATCGCATTTCGACCGCAGAAAGTTATGTCTCACTGCCTTTCATCTGCTCTGGAACTGGAAAGTTGTGTGTATGCTTGATGAATCGTCGTGCGGTGGCATCAACATAACATTTATTTCACTTCTTTTTTTTCTCCTTTATTAAATATTCCTTTGCCTTTCCAATCTCGTGCTCAAATCGGCAACAAATTTTTTTTTTCATGTGCTTCGATTGCATCTCACAAAGCAAAAAAAAATAATAATCCACGAAATATGTTTTGACTGCACACAATGACTATTGAGGCAAGCAGTTATCGCTATATTTTGGTGCATTCAATTATTAATGGGAATTTTTCACTGTAATTAAACCATAAAGCTTGTGCGCCATTTGTTCTGCAATGGAAGAAAAAAACTCTGCAATTGCAAGGTCTCGCACCAAAGCATGCAAAATTTCAATTAAACCAAAATGCAATTCTCTTGCCACGATTGTTATCGAGCGAGACTGCAAAAGCTGTTTTTATGCTGGTAGTCATTGTTGCGGTTTAATATCGATTGCAATTTTTTGATTAATTGTCTTTTTAAAACATCGATTGGAATCTTTTTCTTTGCAGCTCGTTTTCTTGGCAATTTTCAAAGCATTTCAGTTTTGCGGTAATTTAATTTTTAAACGTTTCTCCTCGCGGCAGTGATGCCACTTTATAATTAGAGTGCAATTGTGTGCGATCGCTTAAAAGAAATAAGAAAAGTTAATTACCTTTAATTGATTCACCATCAAAACATTACTCGCAATCGCATTAGAGCTTATCGAAAGCGTTTTTAAAGACACGAGAGTTCAGCGACATTTCTATTCACAGTGACGACTGCTCCGCAATATATATTTGGTTGGCGCGCGCTGATCTCTCATCGCATCGATCGATTGTGAAACGAAAGTTGTTTGTTAACAGCAAAATAAATTCAATATCATCAGCAAGCATAAATACAACAAAACAGCGTGTAAAAAAACGCTTGAAATATCAGAAAAAAAAAGATTCCATTGTGCGGTGGAAATAACAATTGAACAACGCAAAAAAAAATCAAAGTCATAACATAAGAAAAGTGAAACAAAACAATTAATTTGCTTGTGAAAATATCGAGGAACGTTTTGAGAGTTTGCCGATTGTTTGTATTGGAAATATTTTGTTTCCTCAATTCAGTTTTTATATTTTAGCAGGAACAGTAGAAACACATCTGAATGCCTTCTGTTGACTCTCCTCAATTCATACATATGCCCAAAAATACTGAATTTATCTATTTCACATTTTTCGAAAACCCAAAAAAGAATTATTTACAACATTTTGAGGTCAATGGGAGGGTTGCTACTGGAAACTTCCGACATGCATCAGACCAAAAAAAAAAATCACAAAACTGCATGCGCAACAAGGAGCTTTAATTAGTGAAATATATTGATGTGTCAGCACAAATGACTGTGAAAAATGAGGGTCATTAAACGTGAAAAATTCCATGAAAAAATACATAAACATCGTACAGTAGAAAAAGTAATTTCTTGCCGCTACTAAAATTGAAATATTTCAATAATTGCATTAAAACAACAGCAACACGTGCATTGTGCATATTTTTGATCGAAACCTCATGAAATTCTTTTTGAAGTGCAACAACTTGCATCTCAAGCTGCACCGGATATGTCTCTTTAGTTTATTTGCCTTTCGGTTACCAAAAAAAAATTACCTCTTGAAAATCACTCTGCACAAGTCAATTTTTCAACATATCATAAATTTTATGAAGGAAATTGCTCCGTTCCGTTCCTGCTCCAGACGAAAGCAATTAAATCCCTGAATGTTGATCGAGGTCTGTTCATAAAAACAATTTTTTTTTTTTTTCGAAGAATTTCAACCATTAAAAAAAATAAACAAACCGTTTTCATTCCTTCTGAAGCTTGAAGAGCTCTTTCGCAAATGAACCAAAACATGAAGGCATAAAAATGCATAAATAAATGAAGTGAGAACAAGAAGAAGGAAGTTAAGAACAAGCAGGTGGTTTTGCAGATCGATTGGTAGCATGCTCTATGAATATTAACATAAAATAGAACAGATTTTAATTTTTGAATCTCTCGGACCTAAACAGATGCCAGTTATTGCTTGACGCTTTACTTTTAACGAGAAGGGTATAAAAGTGCGAGGAGAGACCTCAAATGAATATCCGCAAATTTAATTCATATACACGATAATTCATCAACTCAACTTGGTTACGATAACAGTACATTAATGAAAGCATGTTCATATCGAAGTCCATTGAATGCCACAAAGCGTTCTTTAAATTAATTTACCATTTTATAATGCGGCACCGGGGGTCGGAAACGTACGAAAAAAAAATTCGCAGAACACATTTTTTTATTTTTGTGGGCTCAGTTCAGGACGCAAAACATAAAATTACGAATGTAAATTCTTTTTGCTCTCTCTGTTGCCGTTGATGAATGTTAATGAAGCACCATTTGTTATATATCGAGTGAATGTATGTGAGATCGTCCATTAATTTTCACGGGCTGAGTTTTTGTTGCTGTTATTGTGCTTCTGAACACAAATCGGAAGACTGTTTTTGCATAAAAATACGATAAAACGTTTTTTGTACCCAATGTCCCGGCACTATGATCGACGAGCGGTGAAAGAGATTGTGATTGTCTAAACGTTTTTTTTACCTTGAAACAGAGTATTCAAAAACAAAAAAGAAACAAAATCATAGCGACATAATCGCATGTGACAGTGAAAATTTACGTCTGTTAGTTCATGGCCAAAATTATGCAAAATATATATTTAAAATTTCTGATGGACTTGAAATAAAAACAAAATGCAAAGATTTCTCCAATAAATTTCTCGCCGGCATTAAAGCGAAAGGTGTCCCACGATGTTGCCTGATTAATGATCACCTGTTGCGTGTGTTGTCCAATTACTGTCATCAACCGGTTTAATTCATTTATTTATAAGCGATTATGACATTCAGAAAGCCAGCGGTAGGTTCCAATGATGCAAAAAAAAAATAATTATAAATAAATAATTATTCGCACGGAAAAAAGGCAGATGAGCGTTCGGGCTTAGCGAATGATCAGCGTTCCTTAGCATTTTTTTGTTATTTTCCATTTGAATAGAGTCATCATGTGATTAAAATCCATTGAAATGGAAACTCAAAAAAAAAAGTAAAGCACTAGCGATGAATGTTTTATGTACCTTTCGGATCAATGGCACCATTTAAATGAAATCGATTCATGGTGTAATTTATTGATATTGTTCGACCATATGTCTATTATGCGCTTCGCTAACATCCCCTTTCGACGGCGTAATCTAAACAAATAATTAATCGCAACAATGGATTCAGTGGGCAATTATTAAACTCCTCTATCGAGGGTTGTTCATTTCAACACCAGTTCGATGATATTGCTTATGATGGAAATTAACAATTTTATGCTCAATTTCTCAACTTCTGGATCGCATTAAAATGAAAAGATCATTGGCACTAGATGGCGAAAAAAAAAGTAATGTTTCATGCCTGAGAATCATAAGCGGAGATTATAATGATGGGCACATGTGGAAATGAAATTAAAATTAAAACGATGATCCATCTTCCAAATGTTTGAAAATTTTATTTCTTAAATTGCACTTTATTGTTTGACTCATATCCCGAACTCATTTCAACAGAAAATGGCATGAACTTGGTGCGGTAATTTATTTCACATCCATCAACGCGCAAGTCCATCAGATCGGCAATTAAATGCGTGCTGTTCCCATGTGGAGCATTCAAATTTGTGCTGCGAACTCTGATATTGTTCCCATTTTTTTTATGATGATTTGCGTTGCATGTTGGGAGCATGAAAATGAAGAGTTGATGCTTAAACAGTATGTGTCACTCTTAATCGGAACCATCGTGCTGGAAGATGGAAAGTGACACAAACTGTCGCACGATCATTGGTGATTGTTATCATTTGTTGCGATGAATGGACACAATGCAATTCTCATCTTGACAGAATCTTTCGCGTCGTCCAAAAAAATGTGAAGAGTCATCATCCGGTTCATAATATAAAAAGAGTTAAAACTTAATTGATGTCGATTGGACAATGGAAGGGTTTTTTCTTGAGATGATCACTCTTATATGATGATTGATGGCATTGCTTAACACCAATCTTGCGATTTTTCAATGTCATTTGCTGCCCTGTAGGTTGAATCAAAATGTAGGTTTTATAAATAAAGCTCAATGATAGATGGGCTTTTAATGCTCTGATGCGTGTGATCCATCGCGTGATGTATGCAATTTATATCGAGATATGATTTACAATTAAAAGGTTCACAATATTGTGGATGCAATTTAAATTGGATAGCAATAAAAAGAGAAATGTCTGTAATACAGAATTGGAAACACGAAACCATAGATGGTGAGCCCCAGAAACCTATAAAAAATCTATATTAATTATGTTGGTTGTTGCCAGTAATGAATTCGATGAGTCTCATAAATAAATCTTTTCAATTTGATTCAGTCCCTGAATTCGTCACCAATTTCATTTTGTAAAACCATACTCAGTCGTGTGCATGCACTAGATGCGGGTTTATGATTAAAGGCGTTTCAAAAACAATTGTTATCTTCCTTCCATAAACACTAATTTTCGGTTTCCCCAAAGTCAATTTAAATGAAAACGCAGTTTCAACACTTAAGGAAATCATAAAAGTACTTACAGAAAATGTTATTTCATTAACACTGAAATGGACTATTGAATTAAAGCGAAGCATAAACACGTCAAGTGATGATGATGTTATTAAGTATTTAAAAGAAAATAACCGATATTGAAAGTAATCCATTGACTTTGAACTGCCATAGAAATTAAGCAAAAAGCTTAAGAATTATAATTTACACATCATCTTTATGGCAATTATTCTCACCGACTAACAATTATGACTATCGTGGGTTCCTCATTCAACTCCATTGAAGCATGAATTTATAATTTATTATGAGAGAATTCTGCACGGTTAATTTTTGTTTTTATTTTTCGGTTACCACTCACTTCGTTAATTTGATGATGGCCCTGAACCTGATTACGGCATGTTCTTTCTCGTCGTCTCTTACATTTCGTTAAAAACGAGTCCATTGTATGGTAATCAGCTGATACCTCACAAGCGATTACTGAATTGCAACACCAAATAAACTTATGCCATTCATCATAAACGCCCTGCCAAAAAATCAATTTATTCATCAGCCGGCTTTCTGCTTATGCCCCGGCATCTTACAGAAGCCCATCTAAAGTCCACAATTTCGCTTAATGGCCACATAATAATTTTTAATTTTCATTCTGCCGCCGATTGCCTCATAAAAATCCCATCGTTAGGATCGTAAATCATTTAATGCTGCTTTTCGATGTGGTGGGCATCGTGCCTTTCAATCTTAAAAACCTTCAACGATATTTATTTTCGGCGAAATATAATTTGTCAAATGCGAATAAATATCTTCGAGACATTCCTCATGCAGCAAAACTCAGAACAGGAAGAGAGTGATGAACAAATAATAAATGGCTCCAAATTCATATCTCATCATTTATTCCAGTCGTGTTGTATTTGTCGATGCTGTTCTCGTTTCGGAGAAAATTTCGTCGCCATTTGTAAGTCATTTTTCATTCATATTTCGATGCTCTTCCTGTGCGTATACAAATTGGACAATTAGATGATTAGTAGCGGTGGTCGTACTAATGAAACATTCACAGTGGGACTTTTTTCATTCACTAGAAACAGGGCGCGTCATTCATGCAAGTATTTAAGAAAATTTTCTTATGTGCGTTTCTTATGTTGAACTTTTTCTTGCGAGCATTCGAACATGAACTTTTAAGTGGACTCTTGTCAGTCATCCGTTATAAGAACATCGAAGAAGAAAAGAGAGATGCACTTATTAAGTGATGCCACTTTAAATGTAAAAAATGCGTTATCGAAAATATTGGAATAAAATATTGTGCAACATAGAATGATTGTGTAACGTTGTTCTGGTATTCATCATCAATTTTCTAATACCAACAATATGCGCCTATATTAATATAAATATATTTAAATTTTGTAATCTTGCGGCATAACTTATCGGACATTTCTGTGGGTATTGAAACAGATGTTTTCGGTAATTGACCGGCGGTGGTCTGGTGCTATTTAAAAATAAAAAAAAGAAAGATAAATTCACAATACAATAAGAAATTTCAATCATAGGTTTCCTTACGTCTTTAACACGCAATTTCTTTAAACTTTTTTTTTATGAAAATCAATCATTAGATGGTGTAAAACCTATTTTTGTAAATGTTTTGATGAACACGACATGAGCGAAATTTGCCAATAGATGATTCATTTAATTTTGCTTCATAGGATGACGAAAGTGGTCAGAGAATTTCACGGAAACGTGACAATGGATGAAAATTTGCAGTTCTAGGTTTTTTTTTAATTATCTAACATTTATTTGCAAGGCGTAACGTAGCGGTGGACATGTTCTTGATGAATTTCGATAGCTTTGTGAACAGTTCTATGATAAATAGATACTACAAATTAGAATGGTATTGTGGGAGAAGCTCAATGTCTATCAATTTATGACAAATTTTGTGGACAATTGAACAATAGAAAAACGCAATCAATTAATTCCGAAATGTTTTGATAGATGAGAAAAAATTTGTGTAATGCTATTTTCGACTAAAATAGTTTATGAACATCAAAGATGGGTTACAAAAAAAAAAAAATATTTTTAACGGTCATTCAAAATTCAATATATTTCCCTCTCGCTCCATCACGTAGCTCTCATTCTCTCGCTTGAACATTTTCAGTTGGAAGAGTGGCGTCCATCGTTCAGTTCAGACAAGAGAGTTTTCAAATTTTCTGAGCTATACGAGACAATATTTTTTATTAAACTTCATGCCAAAGAAAAAGAAAAGCAGCAAATGGAGCTTCAGGCGTTGGTTTGCAGTTGGGAAAATGAGTGAGTAATAAAAAAAGCGATAAAACCAAATGTAAACAAAGGATTCTGGAAAAAAAAAATTGTTTCTTATCAAAATGCGGGTCTAACTAATTCTAATATCAAAACTGCATTGCTATGCAGTTCTCAATCGGCGCTCAATCCGTGGTTCAATCGATTCGAATACGAATAAAAAGCGAGAGCCAGCGCGAGAGCATAAAAAAGTGAGAATGAACAAAGTAAAATGCCTGCCTAGCAAAATATATTTCGCTCCTGGCTTCGCTCTTGATGTAGATCCAGTCAGTTCAGAGCGAGACGTCTTTGTGTTCGGACCGTTTATTTATTGTATTGCGTTTTAAAGCTATATAGTATAATTAACTGCAGAAAAATAAATAGACGCGCAGAAAATTCGCGACAAAAAGTGAAAAATGCAAAGGAACTTTAGTTCCTCCCTCATTCATTTAATTTCACCCTCAAAGTGTCCACCCCCAAAAGTGCCAAAATTTATCAAAACAAATTAAAGTATATAGCGTTAAGTTATAAGTTATACACAAAAGAAAAAAAAATAAGTTCATACAATAGAAGTGATTCAAACAAAGGAAAATTAAGTGATAACATTCGTCCGTGGATATCTTCAGAAAACTTGTTGATAATAATCGAAAATCAATTCATGTAAATATCTTTCAATTGTTGTTGCATATTCACTACTTTATGGGTCCATGCGCAAATGATGGCATTTAGAATTTCGACACACCCCGGTCTTGGATTACGCGAATAACAATAATTGACCATCATCACTTATAAAGGAATCCCAAATAATAATTTCTGGCATTTCCATTCTCACAAGATTAAACGAACAAAATGTAAAGGAATGAGGAATAAAAAGAAGTCATAAGACAGTTCTATAAATACCATCACATGTCCCCTTCAGAGTGTACTGCTAAATTTCTATCATCGGTTTTTAAGACGGGACCTCCGCTTCATAAAAGGAAGCTGCAAAGATAAATTGTGTCGAGTGAGACAACACAAAATTCCATCCTCTGTCGCCTCGGTTCTATAGATTTTGCATGCGCGCTCCCATCCAAAGTCTCACATGTGTCTTTCATTAAATGTAATTTGAGTTAAGACAAACTGAATATTTCCAGTGCGAAATGGCTTTTTATGCAAATTCACGATACTCGCAAATGAAAAAAAAAAAAAATCGTCTACGCGGTGGTGACATATGGAATGGGCCCGTCGAATGGATAATTGATACGAATACGAAATATACACCACTCAACCAACTTAAAAAGAGCATAATTACGCCACACATGCAGCATAAGAATCAAGATATTTGTGCAATCTACTCACGAGTAAGAAAAGAAAATAAATGACTTCGGTGAATTATTATTCAATTATTTAATGATCGAAACTGAAGTAGAAAAATTTGTATTAATTAAATTCCATTAATCCTTGAAGTCCAGTAATTAAATTTGGTCTTTAAGAAATCGCTAATAAATCTCTCACGATTTGTTCAACGGAAAAATCTCGCGACTTTTTTTTTCGTTGACCCGCAAAAATGCACACGAAAAAAAAACGAGTTTTGCGATATTTTAGCTATTCAAGAAATTTGCGTAATCGCCATATATTTATACCGCTTTCTTGTAATCCATATTTGGCTTGAGGCACGCGATTAAGTCCCCTATTCAACAAACGGAGTAATTAGCTGAAGAGATTGTTGTAAGATTCGGTTGTAAATATTTAATGTCCATCAGTGTCATTTAGCACCTTCACCGTTCATACATGTTTAGACATCGTATCCATCAGCTGACAGTATAATATGCATCTTAATACTACGCAAAAGCACTTTAGGGAAATGTCTTCATACATAATAATAAGAAAACTTCATTTGCAAGATAACGTGAAATAAATAAATGTGTCATATGGTCAAGGCAAACGCAAACGATTAGAAAGATTTTTTTTTTTCTTGAAGTATTAACAAAAATTTCCAGCACGGGAATGTTTAATTTTTTAAGTGGAATCTGATGACGTTGAAAAAAAGTCAAACGAAATTGAAATCGATACTGAATCAAGATTAATTGCTTTTTTTAAATTATCACAATTGCATAATGAAACACAATGCGGGCATATCTCTCAGTATTGTATTGATGTTATCTAGGGAAAAACGCTTATCATTCGTTTGGTTGCCTCAAAATTGTCTCAAATTTCTCCCATCTACCATATCACAATTCTGTCATGGTTACATCGCGGATCATGCTCTGACTTGATTAATATTAGCTAGATAGAAAGAATAGCTTCAGAGCCTATCTATATAGACTGTTTAGAGATCACTGGCGTACAGCAACAATCGAATCTACACAAGTCTCGCTTGACATTCAACAACGCAACAAGCAGCATACAAATACATTTATACAATCTCAGAAAAACGAGTTAGCGCTTATCAATTATGTAAAAAGGGAAAAAAATCACAAATTGACGTTGATGCGATTTGGGATTGATCCAAAGATGGTGTCCATTCACTTAATTTTCAAACTCATCTTCAAAGAGTCATCGAATTGAAATTTTAAAAATGTTATTTTCATTTTCATCGTCTACGTCGTGTTGACGACTAATTATTGCATCTCTTCTGATGACCACATCAACGCTTTTGTTGACAGGTCTGCGCAAAGTCACATGTTGAATGAACACACAAAACTCATTCTTGGCTTTTTTTTATGTTCAAGCTTAAAAATTGCAAAAAAGAAATATATATAAATTAAAAATTCCATTGAAAGCACAAATTGAAAATTAAAGTCACTTTGTGATGTATTTGGGCATGTCTCGCGTCGTCTCATGATTGAATGTTATTGAAACGTTTCGGTATGAAAAAATATATGTATATGTTCACTGGCTGTAGCAAGTTTACTTTTTTTTGTGTTATAAAAATTTTTCAGTGTGTCCATCGCATATAGTAAAAAAAAATCGAAAGTAAAATGCATGGAACGTGTAATTTTAACAATCATCGATCGTTGGAACTGCCAACATTTTTAATATGTGAACATTGGCATCGTGCGAAGGTTAAACTGATTTAATTGGACCCCGATGCATAATTATAAAAGAAAGGTGCCAGAACCGTGGATAAAGAGCGAGACAGACTTTTTTTCTCTCTTAAATCATGACAAGAACATCGACATCCAACACATGTTTTATGTTTGTTTCCTTTTTCTTTAATTCTCATTCTGAGAATCCATTTCGTTTTATTTTATTTTATTTTTTTTTTGTATAACATTGTAAAATCTACAACATTATATTAATAAATGCAAATAATGTGTCTGCGTGCCCAGCACACCAGAAACACCAAACATAGTTTGGTTCAGCCGCATCGGTATGAAAAAAAAAAGACTGAATGATTTAAGCGCACACCGGATGTCGCTCCTTTAACTTCCCCTTGCCAATCTAAACAACAATCCGGGCCTAGACTCGATCCAACACAACACAAAGTAAACATACACATTTATACATCCAGCAGCAGATACAACTTAAAACAAACTTTATATATTTATGCCTGCGCTATAATGTGGATGGAATTGTTGATGCAGAAGGCATCGAGTAAGTGAACAGGAAAAAAAAATAAGCTGAGAATTAACGAAAGAGAAATTAAAAATTCTTTTGGCTTTCGTATATGAGCCACTTGAAGGCAAAGCGTAATCAGAATGGTAAAATGCGATACACATCGTTGGATTGGAGGGTTTTACCTCATGAAGAACGATCAGAGGGGTTCCAAGATACGGTGCGGTGATCATCAGAGGAACGGAATTCTACGAAATAATCTCAGCGATAGATATCAGCATGGTCGGTCACATCCAGAAAACGTGTGCGAGTGTGTGTGGCTGTGATAATTCAGAATCGAAAGGTTGATGGCACAATATGGCCGGTGGTTTAAAATTTTTTAACGTCTCGGTCTGATAAGATAATAAGAAATCAAAGTGCATGGCTCTCATCATTGGCTCACTAATTTTCGAAACTAGAGAATTCAACTATTCTCTGGAATATTAATCATTTGAAGGAACGAAAAAAAGTCACACTGCAAAGGTAAATGATCACATAAAATATGCGTCTGTTGTTTGGTGTGTACAGAAAAAAAAAAAATAAAAGAATTTGTGAGTCGCGCTAGTTGTTCCAGCAATTCGGGACAATGACTCAGGCTTTTTAACAAGCACACATTGCTGGACGAACAATAAATGGACACTTATATTTTATTTCGGTGGAGCTCATTCGTTCGGCGAATGTGAATAAGAAAGCAAGTAAAAGAATGTTCTGATGATGATGGTAATGGTGAATGGAGGTCATTGTTTCTCTGTTACACAATCCTCAAGCTGTTATTTTTTTTAAATATATTGAGAAATGGCTTTTTGTAAAAAATTATAAAATTGTTAAGAGTTCTTTAATGGTTCAACATCATATGATGATGGCCTGCAAGGTCTCTCGACGAAAGACATAAAAAAAAGTACCATCATTTGGCCAATCAACGATGACGATGCAAAAGAATTCACAATTTCTGTTGATGTTATGCGGGGAATCAATATCATCATTCTAGTTCTGGATTAGTTACGGTACTAAAATTCCAATTTCCAGCTGGTTTTCGAACTAGTATGTAGTGTTCAGATTGAAACGATCGATTTTTTTGCAAACTATTTCTTTCCTTCCAATAACGAAAAAAAAAAACAGCGCTGCTTAATAATCGTATTGGAATTCTCGGTTGAATCACCTTCTTTCAGGAAGAACAAAAAATAATTTATAAAAATATTGCGCCTGCACATTCTTGCCATACTGATATACTGATGCATTTCCATTACATCGTATAGTGATGGCGGAAAATACATTTCCTCGAGACGACTGATGAGATTAAAAATAACTTTTCCATCTCGTTAAACTGTGTACGCCAGTAAAAAAAAAACTTCTAACTTAATTAATTTCAAGTAATTTTCCATTAAGAATTTTCTGCTCGCTCGTCTTTGCCTGCTAGCTCATTTATTACTACTGATGGTCTCGAGTCGCTCGTGTGCCTTCAAGTGCATATCGCGATAAGAAAGAAAAATAAATCCCATTTCAATTCAATTAGCTGTCAATTACACGCGCAGTGATTCGATTTATTTGGACGTATGAATTTGTAGAAGGAAAAAAAAAATAATATGTCGATGATAAAATTTGGGTTAATTAAAAGCCATTTAATGGAACCTGCTGCTACTACATTTGTTTACATAATTTGGCCTTTTTTTATAGCTATATCGCGCGCGTTAATATATTTTTAAACACGCAATTTGAGATCAGTTTCCAAGTCTATTTCACAAATCATTTAACAGCTCCATTAAATGTCGACTAGATTGTACAGCGCTCAGTGTACATAAATAATTATAGAAATTAATTCACTTATTCATAATGACTTCTAAGGCAACCTCGCGAATGACGTGTTTGTGTGATGAAGACGGTGATGAGTATGTGTTTATAAAACTTTTATCTTGTATGGAAATTGCTTATTATGACATCTTTTATGACATAGCAAATTAGTTTGGATCGTGTGTGCAGTGATTTGCATTGAAAATTGTTTTCGAAACTGCCACAGCTCAATGAATAATTAATGCACAACACATGCCGTCGGTTAAATGTTGTATATCGTCCTACGCGTCAATTGATATGTTTCTTGAACTAGACAATTGTACAATTGAACACTTTACAATATTTGCATCTTTTGTGAAATCATCTGTGCCAATACGGTTGTATTGAGCGGCTTCTGTTAAATGTATGTTGTAAAGTTGTGTTGTCATGATAAGGCTGTTGATAAATATATATTCGTAGCGGAAAAAATACTCTTCCATGGCTTACCTGAATTCCTAAGTAGTATTTTATCGCGATACGAAGTATGAAAATTGGAAACAGTCTTTTGTTGATGACCTTGAGAAAGATACTTCTTTGCAGTCTATTGATGTCGATTTTCAATGAATCATTTCAAGTTTTATCGCTGACAAGGAATTTTGCGAAAATAAAAACTGCAAATTTCTGCGCGTGGGATTTCTAGTGGCGTAAAGCCTGTTGTGGCATGCGGAGGCGTGTCAAGATTTCTTTGCATATAAATGATTTTCACACTAACTTCTATAATATAATATCGATTGCACTATAAGATAATCAATTGCTTTAGCGAAGATGAAAAGAGCAGAAGGACTCTAACTCGTCGGCCGGTTTCACAATATAAAAAGTTGGAATGATTTCAAGATTTTCAAGTTTACCATCCACATGCAACTCGCACCTCCAGCGTGCTTATGACATTCTCAAGTGTACATAAATATATAACTGTGAAATGCGCAATTGCATCAATTGTTTAAGCTACAATGAGCACATTGGACATTTGACACTCAAAAGTTCACGATTCCAACTAGCATTTGCTGTTGTTATTTTTTCTATCTTGTGCAAAAGCGTAAACATACTTGCGATTACAATTGGTGTGCAAATATTAAATCACGCATGTGCTTGTGGGGAATAAAAGTGGGACATCAATTAATCATAAGCAACTACGGTGAAGGTCAATTAACCGACTTGAGTAACCAGCAAAACAGAAATGCGGTCTATTTAATGATCACTGAATACACGAAGTTTAATTGATTCATTTTTACAATATCTCATGGGAAATTTATTAATCAATTAATAAAGAAACGAAAATTATTTCTCACTGCTTTTTTGTTATCATGTCACGATTCGTGAGTTCAATCGACAGCGGGTGAGCATTGAAATGAATAAAGCGAAAACAATTTCCAATCAACTGACCTTCAATATTTTTATTTGTAATTAAAATTACTGATTAATTGTTGGATTTGTTTCATGTGAGCAACGCTCGGGTAGCATCAAAGTGATTTATTGGTAATTTCCAATCAACGGTTATTGCTTGAACGTTGTGAGACTATTAATAGCACCAGCAAATCCGTATTTGTCAATAAATTCAAACATACATAGCATGTTTTTAATGCTAATTAGTTCTGATTTGCCCCATACATGGACACCAGTAATTCATAAATCGCTGCCTCCAATTTTATTTATAGAATCAATCTGTGGAAAATATTTTTATTTTTATTTTTTTTATTATGTGATTTGTTGCTAAAAAAAAAGTTTTTATGAAATAATGAATAGCAGAAATTGTTGTAGGTCGCTCGGCATGTGAGTGACTTGAAGCCTGTCATGGCTCATTGTTATCGAAATCAAAGTTTTAACTTGAATGTCGTTTCATTACGAGTGACTATTTTTTTGCGAAAAATAACGCAAAAAAAATGAAAATCGTCTGTCGGTTGCGTCATAGTCACAGTAAGTTGATACAGATGAAGCTTTAAAACAAAAAAGAAAAATGATGCAACGCAATTAAAACTTCTCTCTTTAGAGGCTAGATCTGTAAACAAACCTTGTCCAAATATATAGAACGTGGGGTAGGCTGAAAAACATGTTTAGCTTCTGATCGACGATTTTTTTTTTTGTTTTTATTATTATTTCGATGGAATGCTTCATTAATCTTTGACGAAATTATCTGCATCTTCAAGTTTATTCGTCGTTAATGTAAATAAATCAGAAAAATTTAGAATTATTTTCGTAAAAACAAAGAAAAAATGAATTTTATTGTTAAACAAGAAAATTTTCCCTTTGATGAGCAATAAAGCATAAAATCAACTGGCAAAATGAAAATCTTAATTAAATTATATCATTACGACAGCATCAACAAGAGCCGTAAATTTCTTGTAAATTTCAATGGTGATGGATGTGCGATGTAGTGTCTGGCTGGGCCGTCGTCAGTGTTGTTTCAAATCGTGTATTCTAATTATATTCTTCCTTTAAAAAAAAGATCGAAACTTGTTTCTCAATCGCAATGATGTGAAAATCACCCTCTGTATATTATTTTTTCAAGAAGTTTTTTTTTTCTTTTCGCAATAATAAGCAAAGTCGGGAAAAGTATTTTTCACAGAAGCACGCTTCTTTTATTCAGGATGTGTATGCTAAATTTTTTTTTATTCCGCAAAATTATGGTCTATCAATCGGAAAAATTATAAGCTTCTGCTGTCAGCTTGTGCAAATAAATTTACAGTCTTAAATCAACATCAGATTTTTTCTTTTTCATGATGGACTCATTACGATTCTATCATGCTGGGCTTTTGATTTGATTGAGCATCTCGCCTACGCATCCTATTTTTGGAAAAACTTTGCACGCTTTCTGGAATCGATTTAACCTTGCCATAGATCTCTCATTGTTTATAGTAATAAGTGAGTCATTATTTACAGTGTATGGAGCTTGCCATATTGGGATCATTCAAATGTACAATTTGTTTCGGTGAATCCATTAAAAACTTTTGTTTCAGTTTAAATTAAATCATAAGAAACAAAACTCATTTATTTATTTTTTTTTTAATACTTTTACCCAGCGTGACACTTGAAAAAGTAACTTCGGACATGATTCATCAAACATTCTTTTTTTTTACACGAAAAAATAAAGAAAATGGCAACACGACATGTGTTTGGCAATAGATAAAGATTGAATACAACTGGCAATAAGAAGCCAAAATTTCACATGATTCAGACGAGGAATGAATATGATGTGTGAATGTGTTTCCCGTCTCGAATATTAATCCGATGACCAGTCGCAGTCGAGATTGGATTTTTTCTTTACTGCGCTTCTTCGTGCTATTAAAAAATATTTCTGATATTCTCGAAAAATGGAAAACAATATGTGAACTTTAAGTTCTCCATCGGCGCTGCACAAATTCACTGAAAGTTGCGATTAAAGAAGAAGAAATTTTCATTAAACAATTGACGCGAAACTATGCGAAGGTGAACGCATGGAAGCCACGAAAAAAAAAAAAAAAAAAAACGGAATTTGTCGAGACAAAGAAAACAAAATAAAAAGTGAAATAAGAAGAATAACTAAAGGCACCAACTTGAAATTTCGTGATGAAACATGTCTTACGTCAGCCAGCATTCTTCGACCACTCGCGGTTCGGTTATTATGTGATCAGATTTGCAAAAAAAAATTAAATTATAAAATTCCTTACACAGCCCTTTCGTACACAAGTCGAATATTAAAACACAATCTAACGTACAAATTAATCTACATTGCATCAATTGCGTCGGAGCCTGAGGGGAACATAAACGATGTTACGATGAACGGCGCTAATTGGAATAAATTTTATTATCAGTTGTTGAAAATGGCAAAGGTCTGAGACAATTTGCTGTTGATGGGGAAACAGAAAGAGATGCCGCTCTAAAGATGAACGATGAGCCTTCGATGTTGTTTGGCTAAAATGCGCAACAAACAGCACTTCAAGGATTCATAAAACGATTTATCCTGATGGCCGTTAGCAAACAAGTCTCCAACTGTGACATTTATTAGTAAGCAGATTTGATAGTCCTCGCCCACACTCATACCCACAAAAAAAAGTGAACGAATAGCCACCGATAAATGTTAAATTAAATGTTTTTTTTTTTAGCTTCCGCTAAATTCGGCTCCCGCGTGCAATTATTTTTCGATTCCATCAATTCCAATTTTCCTAGGAAAGGATTTTAGCTAGCGGTGAAATAAATTGAAAATTGATGAACCAGCTCTTGAACCCCGCGCTATATTTGTTTTCAAAGTTCATATATTTCAATATGCAAATTAGCTTCTTCCTCCCGCCCCTCCGGGTATCTAACAATTGTTTCGACATTGACATTGAATTAAAATTCAATTTCTTTTGATTGAAATTACAAATTTATATTTGTTTTGCACAACCAGGGGGATAATCATGAAGAATTGGAGACTACTGCATCCAAAAAAAAACAAGATAAACTTCGTATAATATTTCGCGAACTTGACTGTTGTCGTCTATGTGCCATTCACTTAATCGTTTCAAGTAATAAAACACCAAATTGGCATCAACTGTGATGTTGTGTGAGTAATGTGCTTCCATTGTGGAGAAACAAAACAAAATAGTCGAGTTTGAAACAAACGAATATTAATTATAATTAAACGGCAGTTGGACTCCATTTGTTCGTTAATTGGTTAATTATTGTCAGTAATTTATAATGCTTTTTTTTTGACGAATTGCTTCGAGATTGGACGGCATTAGATGAACATAATTGAGACGGTTCCGTTCTATGTTGCAAAAAAAAAAATCGTCCAATTCTCTGCGCCTGTACGATGGATGGGAGATTAATGAGCCTAATGGATGTTGCGATTTATATTTATTTCAATAAAAATCAAGATTTTTGTGTGAAGGACTGCGAAAAAAAATGCCAGCTCCATAAATGGACACAAAAAGCAATTTCACTAAATATATTTTAAAAAAATCCATACACAAAAATCCAATACCCTCCAGTTGTGACCTGTGTGAAGTCCACGGTGACCCATATCGCCCATAAAATGACTTCGTTTTCTCATGAGCTCCAAATTAATGTCAATTTAAATGCCAGAAAAAAAAAGTGTTTCCATTTTATTCGATAATTTATGGAAGTTTTGCACAAAAGTTTTAATTTATTTTGAGAAAATTTTATGTGTATTTGCGCCATGTCGACAACATTTGTTGTGCAAGACCATTATAATCTGGCCGACTCTTAAAATCTGAAAAGTAGCTCACCAAAGCTCGTAAAAAAAAAATCATACAAAAATTTCGCCCACAAACTGCTCCACATTCTGATAATTTTGTTCATAAATTACTGGAACTCGCCGCCAATGAGGACGGAAGTCGCTTTTAACTCCCGCTGCACTTCCTTCACAAATATGACTAAATTTTGTTTAACTCGACGCGTTATCATATGTCAACTTTGATCTTTTCGCGTTCGGCGAATTATAAGAGTTAAGGCCGCAAAAAAATATTTTCTTATTTGCAAATGATCTCACTGAGGTCACCTCAACACAGATGACATCATTCATGATGTTCGAATGAATCTGATGAGCTTTATTCAGAAATTAAGATTCCGCAAGTGCAATGTAGCACTCTTTGGAGTGAATCATCATCTTTTTTTTTTCTTTAGCAAGAAATCATTGAACCGAATTCAGTAATGAAAAAAAGCCACTTGTTGATAGAATAGCAAAGCGATGGGCGCGTTTGCATCTCATTTTGTCGACTCCGACACTCACACAACGCCATTGAGTCTTCTTCTGTCACCATTCGCAAATAAAAATGAAATCGTGACTGGAATCGATAAAAGTGCTCAGAAATTGTCTATAAACTATTAATTTTATTAACGGTTGGTGTGAATGAAGTCATTGTGTTGTATGACTTGATGAAGTGATCAAATATTTACACTTCAATCCAAAAAAAAAAAAACAGCCGCTTGCGCATTAGCTTTTTTTGGCAATTTTCAAAAAAAAAAAAAAATATTTCTTACGATGACTAAAAATGATTTGCGACCCAAAAGTCTTTATTTTGACTACTTAACCAAATGAGCTTCGCTAACCGTTTTAAAAAACACATCCATGATCAACTGTTTGTTGCCTATCGTTGAGTCATTTTCCATTCATTCGACAATTTCCTGTTTCTCTGAATGAACGAAAACAGAAGCAACAACAATCAATCCAGCACATAAATGAAACGCATGTGAAGCGAACATATGATGCTGAATTTAAAAGCGAGTGCGAGACAATCATTTTGAGGGGAAACATCAGGGGCACTTTTTTTATACATACATCCAGTTACTGAATGCCTGAGATATCTTTTGTTGATATTATTTTTTTCTTGTGTGCGCTTGTGTATTTAATTAAATATGCGGTGTATGTTTTGATAATGAAACTCGTTGCCATTTCAGACTTTGTGCAATTCACACTCAGGGGTCGCTGGTTGGTGCGATGTAGTGGGATTTTGCTTTTTTACGCTTAGAGTTGGTAATTAATTTAAAGCAAATCTATAAATTAATATGAAGATGGACAAGCTTGAGGTGATTTCGTCTAATTTCAATTAAATTTTATCTCAATCAGCGATCAGCGCGCGAAACGAAATTGATTAGGCAATTTGAGAAGCTTTTTTTTGCGATTGCGACAATTTTTTTTTACAATTTTGCAACTTTGCGCGATAACGTTAACTCACACTTTCAGCTGTCGAGGTGGCGCGATATATTTGCTAATTCAATATCAGCTGAACCAGTTTGGGTTTGTGTAAAATTTTACAATAATTTAAATGAGTTTTGAATTTATTTAAGTTGACTAAAGAAAAACTTTCGATTTTACTCTCGGTCAAGCTTTTTTGCTTTCTTCCTTATCATATTTCCCGCATCTATTTTATGTACAAAGAATTTTCACCACACTGTAGAGTAAAGTTTTACATCTCAAGTATCGACTCTGCATTAGAGATCTATTTCATGCTGATGGTGCTTGATCTCGTCGTAGCTTATAAAAATTGCAATATAAGTAAAATTCATTGGAATCTGATGGTTTTGCAGTTTGCACAAAATAAACAAAAGCGAGCTTGAAATCTAGTGGGGATTTAACAAAAAGAAGACGCTTCACGAATTGGAGCATAACGATCGATTTGGTTCGCCCTAAAATGGATTTTTTTTTTGAGTTGTATGTGCATCATAATGGAGAAATAGTTTCGTTTCTTATGCCTCGAGAAGTTGCTTATTGCACTGAATTGTATGTATATGCTTTACAACTATCGTCCATCGGCCATTAAAATTAATTGAATAATTGTAGTTGGAGATTTTTTTTTTCTCTCCTTCAGGCACTTTCTTACGTAATCGAATCTCAATCTTGATTGACAATTTCTCATAGTCAAAGTGAAAAGAAAAAAATAAAATATTGAAAAGGGGATGGAAAGCTTGAGCAAAAGCATGTAATCGCCATGTACTTTCCTACTTTAAAGTGATACACTCCTTATGAATAAATTTCAAAATAATGAGAAAACTACGCCGAGTCAATCTGGTTTTTTTTCAATATTAAATCAACGACATATCTTTTCTAAGCAAACAACGCTGAGGGAATTGAATTACAATCTATTTAAAATCTGCCTTCAGCAAAAAACTGCAAGATGGAAAATGTCAAGTGGCAACTGGAGGGAAAAAAATGCGTTGATAGTTTTTTTATATTTCTTCGACAAGAATGTTGTCCACAGACGTCTTATGGAATCCTCATGTGACATTTAATCATCGTATCGTTTTATTTTTAGACGTCAGAGGAGATGTTTACCATATATTATTAGAATATACAAAATTAAGGAAATTCGATTCTTTTACCTATAAAAAGACCATTTCATTGTATATTTAAAATCATGAATGAGAGAAAAACGATTTAACACGGAAACTATCTTAAAGATCTCCGTAATAGGTATCAAGTTACCAAATACAATAAACAAGTGATTTGCATGTATTCATTTGTAGTGAATGGTAGATTCTATAAATAACTGAAGCTTCATCCCGTTTTCTCAGTCATTCACATCAACAAGCCAACTCTTGATTTATGCTAGACTGGATGATCAACCATCCGAAATAGGGTTTTGCCATGTTTTTCTGTCAATTTATTCGTTTCATTTGTTGATGGTTTATGCAATTATCGCGCCGTAATACAACAACACGAGCAAGCCCACAGCGAGAGATTTTTTATTAATGAAATTGGCAAAATGGCAATGAGCCAGAACAACCCTCCTCGTGAGACACACATGAAACAAATTGACATGAACATGATTCTTAGCCTTCGCACTAGGAACTACATGCGAATTCGACGACCCACTGATATTCTAGTTAAATGCTCATTCGAAGACTTTTTGGACTGTTTGCATAAAATTCCATTTTGCTAAGGAAAAGACCAGTCTACACACCACACTCAATCTTTTTTATGAATGGGACGCTCACACAACATGTACCGCAAGCCACAAGAAACCATTGACAATTCTTATGACAAATCTCCTCTCTCTCTCGCTAACTGTCGCTGGTTAAACAATGTAATGTTGGTTCAATGTAAATTATTTATTTATTTATTTTCTTAATGATACGACTTTATTAATTTATGAACTCGTCGAAAGTTTTATTTTCTTGCACTATGAAGTCGTTCGCCATTACAACTGTGCTCACCTGAACAAAAAAGACCCTGAAAATGACACTAAAAAACTGCGAGGCGCGCAACAAACAAACTTTAATTTGTTCGCAGTTTTTTTTTTCAAGCGTTCTTTGTTTAGCTTACGGAAACAAATTGGAACATGTACCAATGACAAAGGCCATGTTCAATTCATCGTTGGTGGATATATGTCCATTAATTGGTCGTGTGTGCGGTGTGCTCTTTCATTAAGTTTGATATTTTCTAAGAAATAATATTTGTCCGCTTTAAGAAAAACTTTTATTTTCTTGTCTAATAAGGAAAAATGTTTGTGCTGCATGAGATAACTAATGGTGTGGTTTCGTTAATTGCCATTTAATGTTCCACTTTATGGATAGAAAAAAAAAAAATATTAACGATGCTATAGACACAAAGAGTCTGACGCTCGCTGATTTGTTCTCGCAATTGCGTGAAGCGACAAAACGTCGCGTATAATATTAAAAGCGTAATAAATTGTAATGACTGTGCATTTTTACTAAAACAACATCTATGTCACTGATGCAAATCATGCTCTATGATTCAGTTTGTTTTTGGTGGTTTATGGTTTGAGTAATTTTATTAAGAAAGCATTTTATCTGGCAAATTCTTGTTTAAAGCTAATAATGAGCGAGCTTATGGAAAATTTAATTAAATTTTCCATCACTAAACTATTGTTTGATGCAACCAACCGAATAATGTCATTGTGTATTAGAATCGATGCACATCTGGGCGTTTTAGAAACTATACCTATTATAAATTGTGATGCACATTATAATTTTTATTTACGTTGCTTTGTAAGAAAATATTCACATATAAACCGAGAACCGATGAAAACTTCCATTGTTCCTAGCTCGTCGTAATAAATAAAAAATGTTTGCTCTTGTCAGGGAAAATTTTTCGAGCTGGCAAATTTTTCGCAATTACTAAATTGAAAATTATCTTTATGTTGGCGCCTAATGAACTTTTACTTTTTCTTAATTAAAAAAAAATCTTTATTTTTTTCCTTCTTATTGAGTCGTATCCGGTGACGAATGGTTTTTTGGTTGCTGGATAATTTTTGCAGTAAAATAAATTAATATAATGAAAATGGAAAGTGTGAATTATTCCATAAAGACCGGACCATAGTGCGATAATAGTTCCAATTTGTTCAGCCCATTCAGTTATAAATACATCACGCATCATCACTTTATTGCGAAAAAAAAAAGAGTTTTGTTTAATTAATTCTTTTCACTTTTGTCCATTTACAGATGAACCAAAACCCATCTCGTGGGAAGATCCATTGCCCCGTTCAAATAGCATCTCATCGCCAGTCACAAACACATTCAATCCTCAATCAGTAACACGAAAGTCGAGCAATAGCATCATTACTCTGCCACAGCGCCATCATTCGTACAATTTGAATTTGGTGAACAACAATAATATAAATAATCAGGAAACGAGCTTCTACAATCAGCAGCTCAATTTGAATAGCATTCTGAACAACAATCATCTCATTACAAGCAACGGATTGTCAACGCCATCAATCAATTTACAGCCCAGCTTAAAAGTTCACAAGAAGCTGGAACTTACGCCACCATCAGCACGCAGCACCATCAGCTCAGAGGACAGCTGGTGTCCATCAGAGGATCGTGACGATGTGTCATCATATGACGATGATAATATAAGTGATCGCAGTACCAGCCTGATAGCAACACCACGCAATAGTCAGCTGCGATTAACATTCAACAAAGCCAAACAACATTTGTCACTCGATAAATGGCGAAATCATTCTTCATCACCAACAAATATGCCCAGTTCAGCAACATCAACTAATCAGGAGTCGCCTGGTGAGCCGTTTACGCGTTTAACGCGATGGTTCTCTATGCGACGAAATAGCAATCAATATGATCTGAATGCATCCAGTCCCAATCGCAGTGGTAGTGTCGAGAAAGAAAATGAACAAAACGACAAAATGGCTAACGGCAAAAAGATGCCGCAGTTACAAGAGGTAACATTAGAAGATCTTCAATCTGAATAAATAATAATAATTTTCCATTTCTTATAATACTTAGACTGAAGAGGATCACAATATTTCCCACACTGATGGTGCGAGCCCAATGTTGTCACAGGCAAGATTGGATCGTCGCACAACACCACTTGTACTGCCACCTCCGCCTGCCAATCTTAATCCCTCACAACTCAAGCGACGTCACATCATATCCGCAATTGTTCACAGTGAAAATTCCTATGTTGCAACTTTGCAGCGTCTAGTCAACGTAAGTGAACATACTTAATTCTAACCTGTGAATATATTGATACAAATATTTTATCATCATTCTGGTTTTTAGGATTACAAGAAGCCATTGGAAGAGAGTAGTCCACCAATATTGAGTGGATCAAAGATAACTGAACTCTTCTATCGTGTACCGGAAATCCTCCAATGTCACACCCTCTTTCGAATTGCTCTCACCGAATGCATTAGAAACTGGGATCGTGACGAAAAGATTGGAGATGTATTCATGGGTGCCTTTAGTAGACCATCCGTGTTGGATGTCTACAGTGGCTTCATCAACAATTTCTCAAAAGCCATGGATCTGGCAAAGATCGAGACAAAACGAAAGTCGGCATTTTCAGACTTTTTAAATGTCAAACAGATCAGTGCTCACGATCGATTGTCATTCTTTGGGCTTATGGTGAGACCGGTTCAGCGTTTTCCGCAATTCATATTGTTCCTGCAGGTAAACTAAAATTATATTTTTACCAAAATTTGCATAATGGAATTCATTTATCTTAAATAGGATCTTCTGAAGCACACTCCCCAAGGTCATCACGATCGTATGTCACTTCAGATGGCTCTTACTCAGCTTGAATCATTAGCTGACTCATTAAATGAGAGAAAACGAGAAGCCGAACAGTATCAAGCTTACAAAGAGATGGTTGGACAAATTTCTGGAACCTTCAATAGTCGTTTTATGTCTTCTGCTACATCAGATGAACGACAAAATTATTTGCTGCGCGAGGATAATGTGACTCAACTTGAATTTAGTCAAAATGGTATGCTGATAAAATCAAAAGCTCGACGTCTGTTGCTGGCCAACGACAAAGTTATTTGCGTATCAGTAGCTCCCAAACAATCGCAGGATTTTGGTGCCACTGAAAAATTGTCACTTAAATGGAGTTATCATGTGAATGATGTTGAAATTGTCGACAATGCAACATCAGCAACACTCAATCGTTACATCACCAGCGGCCTGAATCGTGGAGGAAGTTTAAAATCAAATTGTAGCGGAAGCGGAGCTGAAATGTCACCAAGCTCTGTACAACTTGCAGCCCAGCTCACTAACGGCGCTGATAATTTGGCAAACGAAATGTCGAATTTGATGCATGATTATACCATTATGTCACGTGTTAATGATTTAGTTGGTCAGCTCAAAGGCGAATATCCAGAAATTAATCTCAACATCACAAAAAATGTCCTTAACACAATACAAACAAGTATTCGAAAGAAGGACGAAGAAATGGCATGGGTTGATTCATGTTGTCTCCAGCTGATTGTGAAACAGAAATCAGGCAAAGAGGAGACGCTTACATTTCGCACGGACAATCCAAATGTGAAGAAAGAATGGATCATGGAATTGCGTTTGGCACAATTAGCGCTAGACACCAACAATTCACCAGCATGGGAAATCGTTGATCGGGACAATTATCAACGTCCATTAACAAAAATGCCATTGCTGGTCGGCATGCGACCAATTTATAAAACAACGCAGCATGAAACTGAGGTTTGTCCATTAAAAACAATTTAATTAATTTTAAAATTCTTATATAATTTTTGTTTGTCATATTTCAGGTACGCTGCGGATGTTACTACGCAATGTCGCCGGAATCAAAGTTCCAGAAACGAGCCACAAAGAATCGTTACTATATATGGACTTGTACAGTCGATTCAACAAGCTCACACGTTTCGATTCTAATGCATCAGCCGCATCAAGCACAAGCTATGATTAAAGATGTCACCGCTTTTACCCTTAATGAAACTGTGATTACTGCCATGGACTTTGTTCGTGGACGTGTTGATGGGACCACAAGTACCGATCTCGATTGTGTCTGGCTGGGCACGAATGGACGAAAACTAATCATCTATGGTGGAACCAATCCTGAGCAAGAGAAACAGCTCACACAACTCACCGTACCTGGCATTCCCACTCAAATTTTATATCATGTTCCTGGCGATAGTGTTTTTGTTGCGCTATCTAATGGCGATGTTTTGATGTACCGAAAGGAGCAGGATGTGTGGAATCTCAAAAATTATCAACTGATAAAATTGGATAACAATCAAGCGCCCATCACCAGTGTTTTATCAATCAATAGTAACATTTACGCAGCTAGTGGAAGAAAGATCTTTGTTCTAAATGGTATAACCGGTGATCTGCAAAAGAATTTTGAGATACAACATGTTAACAGTGATGTTAGTCTGATGGCCCATGCTGGTGTCGGCTTATGGATCTCGCTGAAAAATTCCGGCATCATTTGCCTGTATCATACTGAAACGTTCAAGCATCTTCAGGATATCAACATTGCTCAAAATGTTTTACGTGTCACATCTTCATCACGTGATCCAACCAGCAATACATCATCATCAACTGTTCAGGTCACTGCACTTGTAGCATGTAAAGGACTTTTGTGGGTTGGCACAAATGTTGGAATTGCATTAACTGTTCCTTTACCACGTCTTGAAGGTGTCCCAATGATTTCCGGCGGCATCAGTATTTCGTATCATGCTCATTTCGGGCCTGTGACATTCTTTCAGCCATTGATTACCAAAGCTGCACATCAAGCAAACCCCGCAAAACCAATTCCTAAAACCGAAATTCCATCAGTTGATGATACGAATAATAACATCGAAATTGTTGACAAGAATGGCGTTTCTGAAAAGAAACCATCACCGGAAGTCAATGGAAAACTGGAAAAGCAGCATTCGCTAGATGCATCACCTGCCAAATTGAAGAACCATCTGGCTAATAGCCCAATCGTTCTTCGTCGACGTTCAAATATTCGTGAGAGTGATTTATCGCGAGTTTCAAAAACACTGCCACGTGGTTTCAGTGGCATTGGTAACTTCCTGAATGGCACAACAAGTTCCATGCGTTCATCAAGCTCATCGGGATCATCTCAGAATGGCTCAGATAATGGATGTGATGTATATGGATTGTACAGCGATTTACTGTTCGTCAAGGAAGACTTCGATGCACAAATGACAATGACGCCAGCAACGATGAATTTACATGAGCAAGTTTATGAAAATATGCGACGCGGTAATTCAGATCCTGACATTGCAGCCATTCCTTCAAAGGTCAGCACATTAGATCGTCGCTTGAAAATGAAAGCCGGACGTCCACGATCATTGGATCTCTCAAACTGGTCAGTGGATTCAAGATCCAGCAGTCTTTATACGTCAAGCGGCAGTGAAGAAAGCATGGGCTTGAAATATCGTAGCGTTTCTAGAAACAGTTCAAATGCTAGTCATAAGTTCAACGGACCTGAATTGACAAATATCAATGAACATTTGAGTGATCATCAGGTTCAAGCTACATCGACGCCATCAAAGACAGATGAACCAGTGGAAGTAAAGGAAGTTACTCCGGCAACACCAGCAAATGGATTCTCATCAGCAACGCTTAAGAATAATAAACGCAAAAATCTCAAAAATAATTATCATCAACAAATGGTCGATGGTCGTCGTACAGTTCTAATGCTAATGGGAGGCCGTGGATACATCAATTGGCGTCCTATATGGAAGGGATCAATGCCGAATGCCAAAAATGGGCAAGTCAACGGTTCTAGTGAAAATAAAGTGATTCATCAGCGATCAAATTCAGCGACGACAATAAACTACAAACAAAATGATGCAAACATCATCATTTGGGAGAAGAAGCTGTAAGCTTTAAGATGGTACTCATTTGCGATTCAGCATCGCGAACGCAACAGTAAAAAAAATGTTAAAAAAAAAATCAAAATGAAAAAAAATTTATTTTTAAGAATTATTACCATGAATCAATTTTAAAATGTTAATTTCTTTTTTTTAATTCTTTTTTGATTACAAATTTTGCTGTTTATTACATCTCTTGATGTCAAATTCATGTGCATATTTTTCAAGAAATTGTCACCATTGATATCTTCACAAATGTTCATATTTATCATAAGATATTTTTTTTCAATCTACCAACTTAACTTAATGACTTTGCTCTCCATCTTAACAAATCATATCCTGAGAAAACAAAAAAAAAATATTAAAAATCATCATCACCACCCCCCGTTGAAGTAAGCAGAAATCATTTTTCATTCGCTAATTATTCCGTTTATTACACAATTATCATAAGCCTTGATGGTTTTGGAAGATAAAAAAATTAGATCTTAAAATTTATTTCACTGGATTAAGTATGCAGTGAAGAGCACTAATATTGGGTTTAATGAATTGAGAAGTCTCATTTTGTCGTATTATTAAGATTTTACTGTCGACAAATGCTTCTGGTCGCTGGTCCTATATAAGTGTGAATTTCTAAAGATTTACTTTTTTAAAATCAAAATTTAATAAACAAATGCCCATCATTTTGTCTTAATAGCTGAGGAAATCATTAATCTAAAAATATCATTGAAAACTCGCTTGTTGCAAACGAACACTGTTGTGTGTATGGAACAATTAGAAAGATGAAATTATTGAAAATTTTTGTAAGAATTCAACTGGAACCGATTCCCGGAAATAAATGTAAAAAAATTCTGTAAAAACTATAATTGCCGTGGCTTGTTGTTTACTCTTTTATTTCAGGATTTTTGTGTCTAATAAAATTTTAAGAAAACCCATAGGGAAGTTTCAAGTTTGTGTAGGCGACGAGATATTAAATGAATTCTCCTCATCTAGTAAAATTTAACGGCTTTTTTGGAAAATCAAATTTGGCAAGGGGCTTTTTCGGAAGATTTTCAGTATTTCATTTAGTAATTCACTCAGTAGTTGTTGTAGTCGGAAAATTTCATCATTGGCTTCTTATTACTCTTAGTTTGTGCCTAAATAAGCTGAGTTTCTACTATTTAGATCTTGATTATTATAAAGAATATCGTCGTTTCCTGAATAGAGCCAAAGGAAATCGTGAAAATCATGTCTGCTCCATGTAAGATATATTTCAAAATTTCTTTTCTGCTTGTTTCAATTTTATTCACCATCAGATGAGTCATAAAAACCAATCGATTGATAGTGCACTTCGAAAGTCCATTATATGTTTATCTTATTAAGATAAGATGATGGCATTTTATGATGTTAGATTAGTTTTAAATACAACGCAATATTTTCGAGATGACCTTGATTATTTATAGCGTTATTAGAATAATCGTATATTTCAGTTCTTAGAATCCTAATCTCAATCATAAATTATTTTTTATTCCGTACAGATCCAACGGACGACAGAAATAATGTCCCATATCCTCAAATGGGCGCTCCTTATGCTCCAGGGTATCCCGCAAATCAAACAGCCTATGGTGTTCCAGGATATCCGCCACAACAACCGCCAGCTTTTGGAAGTGGTAAACGTTGTTCTGCTTAGCTCGATATTTTGAGTGCTCACTGGTATTCATTTGTTTCAGTACCTTATAATGGCGGCTATCAGCCACCACCAACTGTTGGATTTGTAAATCCAATGCCATCCTATCCTCAGCAGCCCGGATTCAGTCCATCTTATCCAGCTCCAAATTCGTATCCAGCTCCAAATTCGTATCCAGCTCCGAATTCGTATCCATCTCCAAACTCTTATCCATCTCAGCCCCCTCCAAATCAGGGAGGCTACGATGCATCAGGAAAGCCATTGAATCCACCATATATGGATGAAAATGACCCAAATTTCGTAAAGGGATTTGGATTTGACGACAAAACAATTCGTGCTGGCTTTATTCGTCGCGTTTACTCAATTTTATCGGTAAGTTCAATCCAATGACATCATTTAATTTTTCTTTTTCTCAACTGAAATAATTATCGAAATTGGAATATGTGGGAAATTGCGAAAACAAACAAACAACACATGAGTTGTTATAAAACACCTGGAAATCACTAAACTAATGATGATTTTTTTTTTTTTTAATTTATTTCTCTAGATTCAATTATTGGTCACTTTGGGATTTGTGCTACTGCTGACACTCCATTCTGGCGCAAAGCAATTTACGCATCGTAATCCACAGCTAATGATTATACCGATGGTTGGAACGTTTGTCTTGCTTTGCGTCATTGCTTGTTGCGAAGGTGCTCGCCGTAACTCACCAATGAACCTCATCTTGCTTGGTGCATTTACTTTATGTGAAAGTCTTATGGTTGGTTTCATTTCGAGCACCTATCAAGTAAAAGAGGTGAGATATATTAAAGCAATTGTTGACAATTGGAACAAAATGTTTAAGTTTCTAATTGTTTTAGGTAATTTTGGCAATCGGATTAACAACAGCGATCGTCATCGGCTTGACATTGTTTGCATTTCAAACCAAGTATGACTTTACGCTCTGTGGGGGCGCTCTTTGCGTTATTCTGATGATTTTCACTGTCGGTTCCGTCATCGGGGTTATCTTCTTCCGCGATTCTAACTTGTTGCACTTTATCTTTGCTTGTGCTGGCGCTGGAATATTTTCCATTTACATTATATATGATACTCAAATGATGATGGGTGAGTTAGATTGTTTGCACTTTGATAAGAAGAAAACTATTGATTTTCGTCATCCTATTTTTAGGTGGTAGCCACAAGTATTCTATTTCTCCAGAAGAATATGTTTTCGCGGCTTTGAATCTATATCTTGACATCATTCAGCTTTTCCTATACTTGCTTCGCATTTTGCGCTATTTGAACAACGATTGATCTTCATAAATTCTCATTCTAGAACACTGAAGCTCTTTACATATTTAAGAGGCAAAAAAAAAGAAAATACTAAACAGCATATTTTTATTCTTAAATGTATTGCCGCGGAAATTTTCCCGACCTTTTTTCTGTTATTAAAATCTCAATTTGTCTTACCAGAATGTCCTAAAGATATGTATTTGACAAAATTTCAAATAACTTATTTTTTTCACGTAATCAACACAACAAATGATAACAGATTGGCCTTTAAGAATCTAGAGAAAAAAATATACATTTAGCATTGATCCTAAGAAAGCTGCAAGCATAAAACTTCTAAGACAACAAAAAAAACTCATATTTATCGATGATATTTTCTTATTTAACCGCTCCACTACAATATTTCATGTTTTATACGAAAAATTATGTATATGCATAATGTATCTGAATAAAATGTTATAGTTCTATGTCCACCTTAAAAAAAATGTCCAGGGAATCTTATTTAAGAATTCCCAAAAAACAATTTCGGTCGGGAACTTGATTGCAATTATGCATTTTAATGTTTGATAAACCTTCTTAATTGTATGGAAAATTTATGCAGTCAATAAAGGAGCTAAACTTCCAAAATTAAAATTTAATTAGAAGAAAATATTTATTTTTCTATCTTCATCTACAAAATTCCACCGATAAAAATATCATTAAATGCAGCAGCTAATAAGACTTAAAAGTCTCACTCTTAAGGCATCATCCTTAGGGCACCATCAATACGGATCACCTCACCGTTGAGTAGCGGATTATCAACGATCGACTCCACCAGCTGAGCAAACTCAGAAGGATTCCCCAGGCGTTGTGGGAAAGGAACAGTTTTTGCTAAGAATGCACGAACCTTCTCAGGAAGTTGTTGGAGCATTGGCGTATCAAATAATCCTGGTGCAATAGTTACTACACGAATGCCTTGAGTTGATAAATCGCGGGCTATTGGCAGTGTCATACCAACAACCGCTGCCTTTGAAGCACTATATGCAGCTTGTCCAATTTGACCATCGTATGCGGCTACTGAAGCTGTATTTACAATAACTCCACGTTGTCCATCCTCATTTGGAGTGTTTTGTCCAATTAAACCTGACGACAATCTAATAACATTGAATGTTCCAACTGTGTTAATGCTTAGAACTCTTGCAAAATCTTCCAGTTTGTGAGGAAGATTCTTATTGAAGTTAAAAGTTTTGTAGGCTATTCCAATACCGGCGCAACTGACAGCAACATCCAATCGCCCCCATTTGCTTTTTGCAATGTCTAGCGCATCGGTTACGTCTTTTTCGGAAGTGACATCAACAGGAACGAAAACAACATTATCACCGCATTCTTTTGCTACTTGAGCGCCTTGTGAAGACTTCAAATCAGCCAGAATAACATTCGATCCAGCCCGAGCGAATCTCTCGACTGTTGCTCTTCCTAGGCCGCTGGCTCCGCCCGTCACTAAAGCTACTGCATTCTATAAATAAATATAATCCATAAGGAAATAATTTTCATTTAAATTTTCACCTTTGTACCTTGAATAACATTTTGCTAATGTAATATTATTGCGTGAGCCGCTGATAAGAAGTTGAGAACGTTCAGTATGCCTGTTATTCTATGAGCAACTTCAGTAACATAGTTAGCTGCCCTTTGTTGTTTTGATTTAGAATTTGTGGAATTACAAAGGCAGTCTATTTAAAATTAACTAAAAGAAACGAATATCAAGACAATTTTATATTGTCTTGTAGATAATAAATATTGCATAGTTTACAAGAAATTGTCATCTTGAAGATTTGCCTGTTAAAGCCTTCAAAATGAATTTTAAAATCCTGAGCATCAAAACTAATTCTCCACTTCTGAGCTTTGTTAGATATGGACACAGATTAAGAGGAAAACCACCTGGTGTTGCAAAAACACTAAGTCAACGACTGGAAGGTAATATAAGGCTAGGATGTAATTTAATTCATTAATCTAGTATTGAGGTTAATCCTTTGTAGAGCTCGATCGAAAAGATCCAGAACTTAGTCGAAAGAATGATATCGGATTTCCATTTCTACGACCATCTCGTTCTGCGCAGCTAAAACAACGTCTTGAACATCTGCAAATGCAACGCAAAGATCACGATCTTGAAAAACTTGCAAGAAATAATAAATGTAAGTTCGTCTGTTGTCTGACTATAGTTTTCTAATTGTTAGAACTTTACTTTAGTGGAAATAAACCTGGATGATGCAAAACAGGATTGGATGAATACTGCCGGTCCATTTCATATTAGAACCGTTGCTGACCATTATGGAGTCTTCGAGCATTTATTTGGAAAATACGCTTTTTTCACCCCTAGAGTCGGTCTGGATATAGCATATAAGCAGGGAGACACTTTAATTCCAGTTTATTACGGGAATCGATTAAAGCCATCTGACACTCAGGAAGCACCAGAGATTTCATTCGATCACACATTCTCCATTGAAAATGAACCATCAAAGAACAATTTGTGGACTCTGGTGCTAACAAATCCTGACGGACACTTGACAGAGCAAAATAAAGAATATGTTCATTGGATGATGTAAGTTATTGGCATGTTTCAGGTTGAACAATGAATAAATCTAAAGATTATTAATTATTTTAGTGGCAATATCCCAGATGGTGATTTATCGAAAGGTGAATTAATTGTGCCCTATCTGCAGCCGTTTCCACCCAAAGGCACTGGCTATCATCGTCACATTTTTGTTCTCTATAAACAGGACAAAAAACTCGACTTTAGCGATCTTCAAGTGACAGAATCGACAAATCTTACAAAGAGAACATTCAGTACTTATGAATTTTACAAATGTAATCAAGATTTCATGACACCTGCTGGACTTTCATTCTTCCAAGTCAGTTGGGATGACTCATGTACAGACTTCTATCATAATGTTCTAAGTATGAACAGTGAAAATATTAAAACGAACAACTTTTAATAAAAAAAAAATCTATTCCAGACATGAAGGAGCCATCATATGAATACGATTTCCCCGAAGCTTACATCAGAGACCAAACTCATTTCCCTCTCAGAGAATCATTTAATCTTTATCTCGATCGTTACCGAGATGTGAAAGAAGTCAACAAAGAGTATTTAGAAAGGAAACTTGCAAAAACTCATCCATTTCATGGACCTGAACCCGAGTTACGTTTTCCACTTGCACATTATTGCGGCGATAAACCGAGCTGGCTGAAAACGGAAATCAAGAAGCGCCGTCTTAAGGTTGGAAGAATTAATGATGTGGAATAGTTCAACTGGGTCACTCATTGAATTTAGTTGAAATCGAATTAAAAATTTGTTCAAATAATAAAAATTGATGAGTTTAACAAGTTTAACAACTCAATTCTAGTGGCTTGATTTCCGAAAGGGCTTGTCAACTGTTCACAATGATTATTTCAGTTACTTTAGTCTCGCTTGATTTACGCAATTTAGTACGCGTTGCGCAAACAATTGAATTAAATTTACGAGAATTCTTCAAAAAATTTCATCCATTTTTGGTCATAAATTTGTTCGAAAATAAATTTTTTCCTTATCGATAAAATTGTTATTATGCAATTTGTGTTTTTAATGATTCGCCAATTGAAGAATTACAAATAATGCAAAGATAACAGCTACACAGAAATTTACTGATAAGAAGGAAACATCTACACTTGTATTGGTAAAATAAAAAAGTCACAAACGATGCCCATATAAGGCATTGAAAAAGTGAAAAAATCAACAAAATTCTCAATGAACTTCAAGTATCGATGACAAAATTAAACAGAAATCGCACTCGTAATAATAACAATAAAACTTTATAGCATTTATGAGAGCACATGGCATGTATTGGTAACATTTAATTCTATTTGTTTTCTACTAAATCAATGTGTGCCGCTCGTCTGATATCTTTTTTTTTTTTTTCATTTCTCAATTAAACTTTTTTATGAACTTGGTCAAGGTTTTGGAGCCATCAAAATTAAAACATTTTACAGCAAACTTGAATGCCTAATTTTAAAATCATCATTGAAAAGCATTTTTCATGAACGTATTTTCATTATTAATTACTTTAAAACGTAATTTGCACACGATAACTCTTTATCATCGCATGTGGCCGCGCGAAATTATTTCACGGTTGAGAAATATTGAACAGGCAAGAAAAAAAAAGAAGTTATTAATTAATTCAACTGCGAGCTTATCAGAGTCGATGAAATCTATACCCACAGCACACACGATACATAAACCCCAAAATGTGAAAATTCATTTCATTTGATTGGCAACGAATTTAAATTAATGAGATATTAATTACATTGCAATTATTTCTAACAAAATGCATGCAAACATGTAAATCCATTTTCATTTCTTTTCTCTTTTGCTGTGTCTTAAATCTTAATTGGATAATCTTAACCGTAACTAAAATTCACATCAGAATTCTTACAAACTATTAAGAAACAATTTGTCAATTGAAAAGAAAACAACTCAATTGAAAATCTTCGCGAAAATTAACATACAATCAATAACACTGCAACGGTTCAGTTGAATAATCTTTAATGCCCATAAATGGAGCTAAATAAATTCATACGAAACCGCAACAACAGCGGAAGTTCATCGTGGTCTGGTGATGTTAATCATGATATTGAACAAGACACGCGAGAAAAATTAGTTTTGTTACCCAGACGAGGTGCAGTCGGACGGACGGCGTTCATTGCACCTTCGATATTTCCAGTTTGTTTTCCTCTTTTTTTTTAAGCCTGAGTCACTTCAGTGCGTTTGGTGTAAGATACAAAAAAAAAGAGTGAAATGTTGCCGCGTATGATGCCCATTTGACTGGCGGGTTGAAAGTTATGGAGCGAAGCAAAAAAAAAAAAGAAAAGAAGTTTTATGATTTTCTTTAACTTCTTTTTTTTTCAGTTTCTGCAAGAAAAAATCAAAAAACTTTTATTTCAAGTTTTTTTTGGAGATCATAAAATTTACCTTTTTTTTCTTTTGCACAATGTTATTGACCTTAATAAGACAAGCCACCAACGGCGATGGAATTCTCGCGAGCTTGCATAATTTTTTTTGCGTATTCAGTGCAAAAATTTCATCTTTTTTTTTTTGAAAGAGTTCAATTTTCAAAAAAAAAAAAAAAAACAAGCATAAAAGTGTTTAATGTGAATTTGATCTGCGATATGATTTACATAAATTGTTGTTTTATATACTCCATGAAATGTAAGCACTGTATCAAATTGAATCTATAAATAAACTATAATTATCCAATTTCACTGAACAGTTTTATGAACATGAAACAAATGTGCGTGATATGCGATCAGCTGGTGTGAATAATAGGATGAACATTTCAAATATAAATGGTTTACTGGACTTTGGCCTCATTTATGATACGTATCATAATTGCAATCATAACATTCATCCAGAGCAAAATTATTCGAATGCTTGCGATGCAATTATAAAGAAATGCAGAAATTTATAACGCTTGAAGGTATTAATCGTTAATTAAAAGAATAATTGATAGCACCAATATGTGCATAAATAATCATAAAATTAACCAAGAATAATTAAATTAAAGCAGCATAACAAATGCATGTTAGATAGAAATATATGGCAACGCCGCAATTAAAGAATAACGATCTTAATTGAAGAACAATTAAATCGCTTTGATATTTATCTATTTCCTAACTAAGATCGTTGTGATTTAATAACTCTATTGTAGCTATATATCTCGAGGCCAATGACTTTGTGAATTTTTAAAGTATCACTCAACTGATCAATGTAGAACTGAATCCGCGAAAAGCTTCTATCTGTTAGTTAAATATATGATCAAAATGACACAAAAGTTATGTGGATCATGTCAATAATGAAACTAACATTAATTTCGTGATGAATCAATGGTATTCCGTTAGTGGTCAATTCGACTTTCCAATTGTTTATGCATCAATTTTCACATAGCGATTCCAGTTCTATCAACATCTTCGACATAATTAATAACATTTTTTATGGTAATTAAAATCCATCAACAAACGTTATAGGAGAAAATTACGCAATCAGGTCATCAATATTGCTCCACATCTTCAAGAAGCAAATAATCTTTGATCGAAAATGTGCCGCTGATCCCATTTAAGTATCGACTTCGGTCGCTTGCATAACAGTCCACGAAAGCATTCCATGAGATAACGGAGTTCAATGAAAGAGTAAAATATCGATGATCAATTTGGTACATTGTAAGTAGATCTTCCAGAATCAGTAAACTAAACAGAATGGAAATTATAAATTATTTAAGAACTGTTTTTTTTATAGAAAATATTTTTTTTTTAAATTGCGAACATTTTAACTCATAATCGAAATTCTTCGAAAAAGTGAATGAATCAAAAGCGCTGACTAATCTCTATAACGAGTTTTCACATCGTAAATCAACCATAGGAAAAATCAATCATAAAACTGCATAATTATCGGTGATTGCTTGTAAATTAGTTCACCCTCTTTCGACCACTGACCTCGTTTTGCAAGTACGCAGTCAATTAGTGAGAGAAAAAACATGAATAAAAACATCAAAAGAAAGTCAACACAATGAACTTGAACTTTTCAAAAAACGAGCAATTTCGTTATACAATTGTAAGCTCCAATTCATGTGAGACAATTAAATACAAAAGTCACGAAAACTATATATGTTGGGAACATAATTAATGGTCATGTTGTTGATATCACTTAACACTCATTCACTTCTGGAAAAGTAAATTCCAAGACTAAAAGGAATTTTAATTAAATTAGATTGTGTCTAGATACGCAACGAAATCGACGATGAGACAGCTGATGAGATCAAATTACAAGCATAAATTTAAAGTCAATAAAATTCCACGTGACCTAGCTAGCGAATGAAACCAACATGCATTTGAACAGAAGCATTCTCTCATGTTGTTATTGAACAAATTGCTGAAGAACAAACAACTTCCCGTCATGACACTTCTCGATTCTTTGTCCATTCTTCTATGTTGTGCAAGCAATTAGAGTAGTTTTCGTACGATACTCGACTAACCCAATGGAAGTGCTCGAGACAGAGAAATTATTCATGAAATCATGATGAATTAAAACCTTAATTTCTTCTTCATGCTTCTTGAGCGCCTTAACATTGTTGAATTTTACGTTATTTATGTTGCTGTGTCAATAGAATTTTAATGTTTCGTTTCCGGTCGAATGGCGTTATGCCCATGTTTGAAATATTAAGTTAAGGAGAAAATTTCTGGTGCTTTGATTTTGAAATTTTTAAATAATAATAATTGTAGTATTATTATTTTAGTTACAGAAGATCTGATAAGTTCATGAAGTCAATACTCGAAAGACAATTTTGTTTTTGCTGCCAACGTAAAAAGGATGTATAGACACACCCAAATAAATGAATTGAAAGCCACCACCACCACAATGCTAATTAAATTTCCCAATCGAGTGCGCCCACTAGAGGTCATAACTTTATAAAATTCATCGATTCATATAAGGCCTTCAATATTCATTGTCTCTCACTGACCATCTATAACTGCACTCAGTATTGACGCCACAAATTGAAATAATAATAAATAAAAAAACACTTAAACCAAAACTTCTAAATTTAGCCATAATAAAAATGCGTCAAGGTTAATGGACATTTAAGGCTCGTCCATTTTATTTTAAGCGTGACCGTTTATAGAAGTTTTACGTTGATAAGTGCACGATATGAGATGCACAAACTTGTTAATGGCATTACAGAGAATGATTGTCGATATATGAAAATGATTGTGTTGGAAGAAATAAAACGGAAGCCCAAAGAAGGAAATCAAAATGAAAGCCTTCAATCAATAAGCCACCAACAGAGTCTACATAAGAGACAATGAACTTGCATCAATTATCAAACAGAGCAGATGTGACATTGATATTCAGCTCATGAGAATCGTTCGTGTGCTTGTGTGATTTAATACTATGACGCTGATGCAATTCGAGTGATTCATAATCGTTTCATTCTTGATATCATCATTCAGCACGAGTACTGAACTTCCTGCATTTTTATAAATATAAAAAAATGGCTAACGACCCGGTTAGAGGAAATGACTGATAGTGTATTCTCGTAATTTGTTTATCTCTTGTAAATAAATGTTTATTTAAAAAACAACCCAGATATGATGTGGCAATTCAGAATTAAAAATATTCCGTATAAGGACACCACTTAATCGAACAACACACCCGATGTCGATGATATATTTCCAGTCGCTTTGTCAAAATTCCAGATTCCCCACACACATTCCCCACAATTTCAATAATATTTAAAGAATTTCAATTGGTCCGTTACAAGGTAAATTGAATTCTAGACGATTTGTGAGAGCTTCGCGTTAATTCAAATCGGTTACAGTGCTTCATTAGCAGAAATCCCTCCATTTGAGAATGATCATTGTTGTTTCGCGGTTTAATTTTATTGTTCCGCAGCGAGTTCTTTAACTTCGCTAACACTAAAAATAATTACTTAGCAAACTAAAGCACTTTACTTCAGTGGCAACTCCATTTCGCTCTCCAAACTATACGAGTAAAGATTTCATTTGAATGAGTCCTGAAAACTTTTCGAGTTAGTTCCATCCGGCATCGTTCGCATGATTTGTTATTGTTTGCAAATTTAAACTGAGAAGCGCATCATAATTCACTGGCGAGATATATTTCATTGTTGATTTGACGCGCAGCTTTAAATTCGATTGTAGTGTCTCGTAAAAATACCGACAGCCCACCAGTGGCCAGATCATGAGAGAAAGTCGTCTATTTATGGAATATCAGTGTGGTATTGTGGCCAAGGGAACGTCGCAATGTCTCATTATAAGGAAAAGTAAAACTTTCAACAATTCATCGTCGGATTGGATACGTCACATGACAAATGGAAAGTCATTATTTCTCATTAATTCAATTATTTTTTCCAGGTAGTTTAAACTTGGAAAACACCTAAAATGACGCAGATTATCGACACTCCGAAATGAGTCATGTAAAAGTTCTTTTGAATTCACATTCGATTCACTCATGTATATTTTAAAAGACGGGAAAACTCATCGATTCGTCATTATTTTCCTTTTTTGATGAATCATTCAACTTTATTTTAATGATTTTGAATCAAAAAACGGCACGAACTCTGCAAATTTTGCATCGGAAAGAAATAAAGAAATTCATTCGAGTGTCCCGTGGTCGTTGAAAACTTGTTCGAAATGAAAGAAAACCACAATAAATATTTTGCCGCTCGATTAAGCAACAAAGAAACAAAACAATTCTGAAGTGAATTTTTAAATCAAATCCAATAAAATATTTAAAAATCTTGAAACGTGTTCGTTTCGACAAAACAAGCCGGCAAACGGCGAACTTGCGCCACTTGTGTCTTACTAGTCAGGCAAATAATTTCTTATTGTAAGAGTGATATAATCGACTCAAAAACAACCGCAAAATTGGTTTTGTGTGTATGTGTCAATTGGCTGGGTTGAATATAAAAATAAAACCGGCTTCTAGCATCACCGCACCATACATGGCTAAACTATCGTCAAATGAGAAATATTAGTTTGTAGTAAAATGGCAAAATGATGCCCGCATACAAATGTATACAAAATTGTAAATTAATTAGCATGCATTATGATTAATGAATTTTTATGAAATATTCGAGAAATGTAAACAGAGATAGAGTCAATATTCGGGTCAACAACGATCGCGGAAATTTATTTTGATTTGCGAGATATTTTTGGGGAAATGTAAACATGCAACATGCTCGATTGACATTGAAATCTTGATGGGTTTCGCGGTGTCTAAAAAACCATTTGCTAAACAGAATTCCGCACTTTTTTTTTTGGCATGTACAATGGAATAGCATTCTAATGACTCATCGCCGATTAAATACGATAATGGAGTTGGTAAAAATGGTGAATAAATAAAGTCTGTTTAAACATTTAATTGGCCATCAAATAACACGTATCAAGATAGACAAAAAGTGAATCATTTGTTTAGTTATGGAATTGAAACCGCATTTAAGCCGGCAATGAACGCACAAACAATTTTGTTTTATCATTTTAATTTGTTGCCCTTTTGGGTTTTGCCAAAAAAAAAGTAATTTTGAATAAAACTAATAAGAATTGTCATGCCAATTAATCAGTCATTTAATGTTTCTATTTATCATTCGACGAGTGATAAGAAAATTATTTTAATTTTAAGAAGGAAAATCATCTCAAGATGTGAATAACTTCCAACTTTGTATTTAAATCGATGAGATGTTCAATGGCACGATGCCGAATATAGAAATTCGCATTATCATTTCACCCAAATTGGAAGTGTAGACACACTTAAACATTATAGCAATTTGACATTCGGTGAAAACACATTTTGCACAATAGAAACGACTGAACAATGACACGAAGAAAAAAAAAACTTCACCTTGTCCTTCAAAATTAAATTGACATGACTCTATCTACTGGATTTGACATTCTCCTGTTGTTGCAAAAGGTCAAATTGCTGTCGAGATTTTGTTTTGTCCTCTTTTGGATATGCAAAAAAGATTTAATGACTTGAGAAAGAAGAAAATTAAGCCCCAAAGTCATCCACTTATTCAATAAAGCTTTTAATTTCAATAGAATCCATGAAAACTGAAATTATCGTTGCATTGTTTATTTCATTGACAATGTTTGTTTCCCTATCCCACACCTGGCTCATGCCACTGTCGACCGGTGACATCACACACTTCTGGGCTATTAATGAATATTATTATGGAAAATATTTTTAAACGCCCTTCGCGTGCTTTCAAGTTGTTTGAGGAAAATTGGCAATGTCGCATGCTTAACGCTGCTACTTATAACTATGATAACATCCTTTATTAACTGAACGGATTTTCGTCTTTTGGAGGTCAACGTCTTGTTGTATGCGATCAATATCCTTCGTCTGGTGATTAAGGACAAATCCAGAGTTTGTGTCCTAAAATTACTTCATCTGATGGAAATAAATCGTCAACACTTTCGCAATTGTGGTTGGTTGTGCATGGTGAATCCTCAGACACACTCATTTGGTTTTGAATTTCCATTACCAGTAAAAATGATTCATTTTTATCCCAAACAGCATTTTTTTTGTATTCATATCACAACATTCTTTTTTTATTTGGATGTGTCAGCTACTTCTTACTGTTGTTGATTCAAAAACGTCACGATTTTGGTCAAAATCGCACCATAATTGGAAAGCAAACTCAGGTACAAAGCAAAAAAAAAGGAAAATGTAATTTTGCTGTCTGAGTCTGATGAATGTCCATCAAAATAAAAATTCTCATAAATAAAATTTCGTGTCTCATAACTGATTCATGCTGCAATAAATAAACACTGAAGGTGAAATGAATTTTGTGCGGCTCAAAAGCTTTAAAATGTGTTAACATATTTTAAGATATCGTGAATTGATTTGGAATCAAAATCTTTTTTGTCGTACGTTAGAATCCAATCAAAAGTCAATTGAACATGAAGCAAATTGAATTTAAAATTGGATATCATAGAAGACAGCTCCAGCCATTAGACAGCATGGTTTGTTGCCATCAAATGGCTCGAGAGAAAATTGTTTTAGCAAAAATCGTTCAAATAAATAGCAATCGATTTGAAAATTGTTTAATTAACCGACAATGAATAAAATCTCGTCTGTGTGTTTCCATACTTGGTGATACATTTTTTATATGTTTTGCAATATTGCGATTGAATGAAGTCGATTTTTTGGGTTCGTCAGACTTTTACTGTGGAAAACTTTTTTCAAACAATTGAACAAAATAATTCAATTTGTGGAAGAGCCACAAATGTTATTTGCAAAATTGTCATAAATCTGAATTTTGTGGTTTCAAATATCCAACAATCAGCATAAATAAATTGAGGCAGTCAGCATAAACACACTTTCAGTTTTTAAACGTTTAACTATTGCACAAAAAAAATGCTTTTACGTCAGGGATTAAAAATGAATCCATAAAATGTTATCATTTTCAAATTTAATAAATGCTATTTATTGATCCTTTCAATGTATTGGACATTCCACGTCGTCTAACCGGCATTTCTCAAAGGCACGAAAGTTCGTTTTGAGGGGAGATTTACAGACGGTCTTGCGCAATGGCACACTATAGCATGGAAAATTCCCTAAAAGTCTCTCATCCGAAGTCCGTGCTTTAAGAATTCATTGCTCTCGTAACGCATATAAGATATCCCAATTGATGTCATACACGAAAATTAATAATATTTTTCAACTTTCCATGCCAACACCCGAAAGAAGTGAACTCAAAAAATCAATTCTTTCTTTTTGCTGTCTATTATTCTTTGAATTCGTATATCTGTAAAGAAAGAAATCCTAATTCTTAAGTTGATTCTCAGATTGGGGTTGATGGCAGCAAAATGAAAAATTGTTTTTTGTGCAAATGAGAAAAAAATCGATACAAAAATGCCGAACACGAGCTGGACATGCCGGCAAATATTCTCAAGGGAAAATCCATATGAATCATCGCCCACGCAATTATGTTTTTTTTTTTTTGCTTTTTGCAAATACTCGTATGTGTATCATACAGTTTGATCCTGCACGAAGATAAACAAATTTGCAACCCTCTATAATGTATTTCCCAATTTACTTCCGAGCACACGCGGTGGGTTCATGGAAATGGCTTTTTTTGAGGGTCAATGTGAATTGAATTATTTCGAATGTCTGCATCATGATTCATCGAAACATTTTTTTTTTTTTGCATTCTGTTCACTGATTTAATCCTTAAACATTTTATTCCTTTGAGTCAATTCCAAAAGTACTTGAAGAAGCGAAAATTTTCCATGAATGAAAAGAAAATCGATTTTTATTATTTTACATTTTCCAACATCTTCAAAATTTAGATGGAAATTCGAGTGCAAAAGCACCGAAGGATATTAAAACTCATGAAATTCAATATGCCGTCCATTTGAATTAGACTTCCTGCGACTTAAGTAAATAATTTAATTTGCTGCTATCGTTTCAGCACTTCGGGATTGATGACAACATTAATATTTATCATTAATTGGGTCAGAGGTTATGAGTTGAAAACAAAATTAGAGCCGACAAAAAAAGTTTACATGTTAATTAAAGGATAATGGATCGACAGATTACGGCTCATGTCAATTTTAGATTTTAGTAACATGAATGTCATTTTCCGGAATAATTAATTTTTTTAAATTTCCCACAGGAATGTAAAACAAATTTTCAGTGAAAGATCCATCACAAGAATTCAAAACGTTTTCACCATCATGGAGCTTCAACATTATCCATCATTTCGGAAAATTGGCTTTGTGATTTTTTTTTTTCATTCTTTCTTTATTGCGACATTGCCAAATTTACTACCTAGACATCGGTCGAAGGCGGATAAAAAAAAAATATCTCAAATATTTTATATCCAATCTAAATTATTCAAACGCAGCAATAGATTCAGATTATTTTTCGTCATAATCTCAGAATTTGACATCGAAATATGGAATTTTATAGGAATATTATCATTTTAAGCAAAATATTCTGCAATATAAAAAAAAGTATTCTCTGTTAAATATTCACTACCAAAGACATATATCGCAAGGCAACAACAATCTACACAAATCAATAGAGAACATCAAAAAACAAAATGTTGTGATTTAATTTAATTTTGAGGGAAATCTTTTATAGCATTCCGCACCAAATCATGGCACTTGAAAAATTTTTTGCGACCGGTTTCGTTCACTAATAATTTTCAGTTCAAAATAAAAATCTCCTTTTATGGTCACAAAATTTGTTCGGTTTTTCGAGGTGGCTCTTATCAAGTTTATCCGAAATTGATAACAACGAAATGTGATGCAATGTATGTTTCATTTAATTTTAAGAATTTTTTTTAACTGTGTGCATTGAGATTCGCCAAACGACACCAAGAAATTTGATTCGTAAGCATTTATATCGAAATTTGACGTATATCTATATTCAAATTAAATCGAACGTGCGATAATTAAAAAATATATAAAAACAATAGTTCACACCTTCAAAAAATTCAGATAACAAAATTGAAATGTGATAACGCCAAAGAACATAAAAAAGGCAGCATTTGCAAAAGTTACCTCATTCTAAGTTCTCTTTGCTTTCCGATCGGAGCAAGTTCAAGTTTTCCTATTTAGACCGGACCTGAAAAAACTTTAATTCAAAATGTGTGATGAAGAAGTAGCCGCAATTGTTGTTGACAATGGCTCCGGTATGTGCAAGGCTGGTTTCGCTGGAGATGATGCTCCACGTGCCGTCTTCCCATCCATCGTTGGACGACCACGTCATCAAGGTGTCATGGTCGGCATGGGACAAAAGGACTCATATGTTGGAGATGAAGCCCAGAGCAAACGTGGTATCCTCACCTTGAAATACCCAATTGAACACGGAATCGTCACCAACTGGGATGATATGGAAAAGATCTGGCATCATACCTTCTACAATGAATTGCGTGTCGCCCCAGAGGAACATCCAGTTTTGTTGACCGAAGCTCCATTGAATCCAAAAGCCAACAGAGAGAAGATGACTCAAATCATGTTTGAAACTTTCAACACACCAGCAATGTATGTCTCAATTCAAGCTGTCCTCTCATTGTACGCTTCCGGACGTACTACTGGTATCGTTATGGATTCAGGAGATGGTGTTTCACACACAGTCCCAATCTATGAAGGTTATGCACTTCCCCATGCCATCCTCCGTTTGGATTTGGCTGGACGCGATTTGACCGATTTCTTAATGAAGATTTTGACAGAACGTGGCTACACTTTCACCACAACAGCTGAACGTGAAATTGTTCGTGACATCAAAGAAAAATTGTGCTATGTTGCCATGGATTTCGAACAAGAAATGGCCACCGCTGCATCATCAAGCTCATTGGAAAAATCCTACGAATTACCTGATGGACAAGTCATCACCATCGGTAATGAACGTTTCCGTTGCCCAGAAGCTCTCTTCCAACCATCATTCTTGGGAATGGAAGCAAGTGGTACTCATGAAACTATCTACAACTCAATCATGAAATGTGATGTTGATATTCGTAAAGATTTGTACGCAAATATTGTGCTTTCTGGAGGAAGCACAATGTTCCCTGGTATTGCTGATCGAATGCAAAGAGAAATCATATCACTGGCCCCATCAACAATGAAAATCAAAATTGTTGCTCCACCAGAACGCAAATACTCCGTCTGGATCGGAGGATCAATCTTGGCCTCACTCTCAACCTTCCAACAGATGTGGATCAGCAAACAAGAATATGATGAAGCCGGCCCATCTATTGTTCATCGCAAGTGTTTCTAAATCAACATTCTGAAATCTAAACTAAATTTTTAGGTACTTTTAACAACAAATTGCAAATTTTAATTCTTAATAATTTAATAAAGAACTCATCATCACAAATTTTATGCTGTAGACATTTTTTTGTTACTTAGTTTCGTGTCCCGCTGTATTAGGTAACCTAAAATTGAATATTTTCATAGCTCTTCAATCATTGATTTAATGATTTCTGAGTATTTTGTAAAGCCTTCACGAAGCCAGGTTTCGACAATATATCTAAAAAAAAAAATAATTACGTGTTTAATGATAACATAAATGAAAGCCGTGATAAGAGCATACAAACACTAAGTAACATTTTTACACAGTTGTAAAATAAATGATAACGAATTTATTGATAAAGCTTTCATTGAATGCTGAAAAGTTTGTGGACATAAAACCGGCTGCAAGCGTGAAAATTGTCCCATTTGCGGTTTACTTCTGTTGGTGACTACTTATCTGCCCAAAGGGAGTGCTTTGTGAATTCTAAGTAGTTTTGAAGTTTTATAACTAGGTAATATTCGTCCACCAGTTCATTACAAAATATCAAGATTCAGTGTAAAGAAACTATTGCATAATCGTGTTGTTGAATGTAATAGTAAAATCGTGAATTTTGGATATTCTGACAAGTATATACCAAACAAAAATTAATGCTTTTAATTCTCGACCTTAGAGTACCAAAATGTGTGACGAAGAAATTGCTGCATTAGTCGTTGACAATGGCTCCGGTATGTGCAAGGCTGGTTTCGCTGGAGATGATGCTCCACGTGCCGTCTTCCCATCCATCGTTGGTCGCCCACGTCATCAAGGTGTCATGGTCGGTATGGGACAAAAGGACTCATATGTTGGAGATGAAGCCCAGAGCAAACGTGGTATCCTCACCTTGAAATACCCAATTGAACACGGAATCGTCACCAACTGGGATGATATGGAAAAGATATGGCATCATACCTTCTACAATGAATTGCGTGTCGCCCCAGAGGAACATCCAGTTTTGTTGACCGAAGCTCCATTGAATCCAAAAGCCAACAGAGAGAAGATGACTCAAATCATGTTTGAAACTTTCAACACACCAGCAATGTATGTCTCAATTCAAGCTGTCCTTTCATTGTACGCTTCCGGTCGTACTACTGGTATCGTCTTGGATTCAGGAGATGGTGTTTCACACACAGTCCCAATCTATGAAGGTTATGCCCTTCCTCATGCCATCCTCCGTTTGGATTTGGCTGGTCGCGATTTGACCGATTTCTTAATGAAGATTTTGACAGAACGTGGCTACACTTTCACCACAACAGCTGAACGTGAAATTGTTCGTGATATCAAGGAAAAATTGTGCTATGTTGCTTTGGATTTCGAACAAGAAATGGCCACTGCTGCATCATCAAGCTCATTGGAAAAATCCTACGAATTACCTGATGGACAAGTCATCACCATCGGTAATGAACGTTTCCGTTGCCCAGAAGCTCTCTTCCAGCCATCATTCTTGGGAATGGAAGCAAGTGGAATCCACGAAACTGTTTACAACTCAATCATGAAATGCGATGTTGATATCCGCAAGGATTTGTATGCCAACACTGTCTTGTCAGGTGGCAGTACAATGTTCCCAGGTATTGCTGACCGAATGCAAAGAGAAATTACTACCTTAGCACCATCAACAATGAAGATTAAGATCATTGCTCCACCAGAACGTAAATACTCCGTCTGGATCGGAGGATCAATCTTGGCATCACTCTCAACCTTCCAACAGATGTGGATCAGTAAACAAGAATATGATGAATCTGGTCCATCTATTGTCCACCGCAAATGTTTCTAATTCCTTATATTTGAAACCTTTCAGAAACTAAATACGAATATTTATTTTCAATCCTTAAAAACGTTTCTTTTAGTTTGTTCATAATTTCAGTTTTCAGAAACTACATTTTAAAATGCACAACATATTCGTGAATCATAAGCGTATGAAGAGATTTTAATTAGCATCATCAATTATCTACAACAACGGAACTGTTTGAATGCCCAATAACGAAGCCAAAATCGGTATAAGACCAAATTGAGTAGCCAAGAAAATACCGTAGGATTGTGTATTAAATAATATGCTTTTGCCCATGATTATGAGAAAGAAATAAATCCATTCGTGAGACAAAGAAATAAAAAGTCGATAATGCAAGTTGAGTAACTTTGCTTACTGCTTCTTACTCTTATCATTCGGTCAAGAATTCTTTTTATGGGTTGCTATTCCAGATGTTTCGCAATCATCGCTGGAAAACTGAAGGAAATAAAACCAGTTATTTTTGCCATATTTCATTCTCACTCGAAAGTTACAAACTCGGATGCATGTTTAATGCTTTCGAAAAGCAAGAACATAAAATAAGAAGAGAAAAAAATCGCTCCGACCATATTTGGTTGCATGTATTGACAACATAAAACTTATTATGCTCAAAAAACTAAATAATGGAATTTGGTACAAAGCTGACAACGGAACAACAGCATGTTGAGCATCGAATAAAACAGACAATAATTGATTACAATTTTTAATGGACTCAGCGGATGCTCAATGTCGCAACTATAGCGAAGGAGTGTGTGAGAGCTATTTAGCATTGAATGTAATGTGATCTATGGAATTAACTATTGACAATTGACTTACAGTCTTTTTTTTAGTTATCTGATTAAATTCCTCATGTTCTGGATATTGTCATTGGACAAGCAATGCTTGTTACCAAAATATTTTCATTTTCCAATGTAAAAGCATTCAAATTATTCATGAAATATTCAGTATATGCTTGTTAAAGTTTATCAGTAGAATAAATAATTAATAGTAGAAATGAACGTACAAAAAATGAAATTGCCTTCTTTTAAAGTTATGCGGTAAAACATTTTTTTTTTTTTATTGAAATTATATCTGAGAAGTGTTTTTTTTGCTACGTACGAAAAAAATGAATAATTTCTACTGTAAAGAAACATCATCTTATCATAACTTTATACAGTTTCTCGTATAAAGTGATGAGATGAATGTATGAAAGAAACGTCAAACGACAATACACAATAGCACTATGTTGCCAGTTTCAGTCAATCAGTCTATAATAACACCAAAGGTATACATACATATCACTGGCTACCTAGAGCGCACACTCATTCATGAAATCAACTCTATGCATTTACTTGTCGGATGAGGAATATTTGACGAGTTTTGTAGCTCACGAGGCTCCGATGAATCATGCTTTTTATTATGAATAGCCTCAATACATTCAGCGCATCAGAGTAAAGCTCGGAACTTGTGAAACGAGCCATGCCATGCCGCAGCCACGTTGTAGTAGTAAGACAAGGCAAAACGTATTGGAAAGAGGCAAAAATACTGGAAAAATTCCATATATGGTAACGTTTGGAGTTTCTTAGATAATTTTATTTGCTCAACACCACCATAAGCGGCAACAGACATGTGCAGCAGCGAGCGATCGCGACTGTAGTAGGGCAGTATTTAATTGACGGTTTCAAACTAAAACTTATCAATGAAAGTCTGAAAGTCTTGCTGTAAGGCAACAGAGAAACGTTTCTTAAAAAAATTTTATATTAAAATTTCAACACATTTTCCTGCCACGGGCCAAACGGATTAAAGACAAATTTTTGATTTGTTGCAAAACTCATAGTATAGTGAATTAATTTATTTAAGTAATTTAAACACAAAAAAACCAAATGTAAGTACATAGATGTTTGTAGTTTCTAAAAAGAAGTGATTTAGTAAATTGTGATGTGTGTAAAAATGTCAAAAATACCCCACACCCACACCTCGCGAAAAATATGGATTACAAAATTTGCACGAGACCTGCCACAAGGATTAGGCAGAGAAGACCGTTAAAAGTCATTGAACATTTTCATATGCACGTGATATGTGATTTACGCGATCTTTTCTCTAACGGCGCTAAAATATCTACCCCAAAAAAAAAATTATTAAAGTGTTTATTTGACATTTTTATAGCTTCACTGAGATCGAGTGCCGACGAAGGAAACGAGAAAAAAGATACCTTTCATGGCCCATTATTAAAAGTTACCACGCGATTAATTATTATTGTTTTCGGTGCAAGTAAAAAAAAAAAAGAGAAAAAAATGCTTTCATAAATCTTGTGAAAAATCCGTTAAAAGCATATTTTCCAATTACATAGAGTTCAACAAACTCTCTTTACCAAGTGTCTCGTCTTAAGATTTTTCTAATGATGGACAGACTCAAATCAGATATCTGATGATAATTTAAACGGAACATTCTTGGGAATTTCAATTCGAAGTCTTCTTAAAAGTAAAAAAAAAAAATCTATTTCTTATAAGATGTAAGACACCTCTTCAAGCTCATTTTCCGTTAAAATCCTTCGAATCTTGAAATCAGGTTTCTTTTCTTTTTTTTTTTGAGGGAAGTTCTTCGGAAGCGTAGAGTTTCCATAGATGATCGGGTTGAGTAAATATTATTCATTTGAATAACGTCATCATATAATATCATCAAAACATACGACGTCCTGTATTAGATAAATCTATAATTAAATATTCCTAACATGAATATTCATCCTTATCGTTGTTATCCATGAGCAACGAGCCTGCCGCAATATGATAAGTAATAATCATGACGCATCTAGAATAATGTCTATGGCAAACGAGCGATGCTAATGTGTGTGAGTTTGTGAAGCTCAAATATGCCCATATATGGGCACAAAATTGAGTAACAAACGAAGAGCGGGGATAAAGCGATGGAGAAACGAACGGAAAAAAAAATTCAAACCGAATATTTTTCATTCGGGCTCATTTCCAATCGAGTTGGCTGAGAGTTTAGACGTTTCTCTGCGAGTGAGGTCGATAGATTTTTTGAAAAAACTTTAATTAATCTGCAAGTGCTGTGTTTAATTGCTTCAAATCATCTACTGAATCTTCACATTCCAATTAAAAGGATTTAAAAAAGGTATATTCATCGTTTTCCGTGGGAAATTTGCTGAATTCAATGGGCGTTGCCCGGCATTTTAAAAATTCAATTTTCGCAATTTGGCTGATCTTTTATGCAATTGCATTGGTCTTCCTTAGTACAACCAGGATTTCTAATATTGTTTTCGCAATAGTCCTGATCCGATTTAATTAGTACTTGGCAGTAAAATCAATATTTTTCCATTTTCATCATTGATGCGGCATTTCTGAGAAATTTAAAGCTGTATGAGTGTGGTATGCCGCGTCGGTTGATTAAAGAACAAGTTCTTGTTCGGTTGCACACACACAAGTTCTCCGGTTATTTAACGGACATTTTATATGACACAGCGGATGATCTGTGCAAAAAGGTGCTTCTTTTGTGATGTCCATTGGTGTCTATAGTTAAAAAAAAAATACAAAAGAAATTGCACAATTGGTAGTAGTGGTTAATGGTTATGTTTGAGTAATCCAGAATCAATCAGTTTAAAAAGTGTTCCCAAAATAGATTTCATTTATCGTATGGGGGTCCCAACTGAAATGAACAATCTAAAACAGAAAGAAATCAATTAACAGGTTTCTCCAAATTGTAACAATTCAAATGGTGCGTGGGAATTTTGTTTGCGCAGTTCCACTCTCTTATTCAGTGCACCATCACAAGTGGCGTACCAGCACGAAACTTAATTAATTTTGTTTTTCGTTTTCTTTCCGTATCTTTGCAGAAATAAAAATGTGCGAAGAAGAAGTTGCTGCATTAGTCGTTGACAATGGATCCGGTATGTGCAAGGCTGGTTTCGCTGGAGATGATGCTCCACGTGCCGTCTTCCCATCCATCGTTGGTCGCCCACGTCATCAAGGTGTCATGGTCGGCATGGGACAAAAGGACTCATATGTTGGAGATGAAGCCCAGAGCAAACGTGGTATCCTCACCTTGAAATACCCAATTGAACACGGAATCGTCACCAACTGGGATGATATGGAAAAGATCTGGCATCATACCTTCTACAATGAATTGCGTGTCGCCCCAGAGGAACATCCAGTTTTGTTGACCGAAGCTCCATTGAATCCAAAAGCCAACAGAGAGAAGATGACTCAAATCATGTTTGAAACTTTCAACACACCAGCAATGTATGTCGCCATTCAAGCTGTCCTTTCATTGTACGCTTCCGGTCGTACTACTGGTATCGTCTTGGATTCAGGAGATGGTGTTTCACACACAGTCCCAATCTATGAAGGTTATGCCCTTCCTCATGCCATCCTCCGTTTGGATTTGGCTGGTCGCGATTTGACCGACTATTTGATGAAGATCCTCACCGAACGCGGTTACTCATTCACCACAACAGCTGAACGTGAAATTGTTCGTGATATCAAGGAAAAACTGTGCTATGTTGCTTTGGACTTTGAACAAGAAATGGCCACAGCTGCATCATCAAGCTCATTGGAAAAATCCTACGAATTACCTGATGGACAAGTCATCACCATCGGTAATGAACGTTTCCGTTGCCCAGAAGCTCTCTTCCAGCCATCATTCTTGGGAATGGAAGCTTGTGGTATCCACGAAACCACCTACAATTCAATCATGAAATGCGATGTTGATATTCGTAAGGACTTGTATGCCAACACTGTCTTGTCAGGTGGTACCACAATGTATCCAGGTATTGCTGATCGTATGCAGAAGGAAATCACAGCACTGGCCCCATCGACAATGAAAATTAAGATCATTGCTCCACCAGAACGTAAATACTCCGTCTGGATCGGAGGATCAATCTTGGCCTCACTCTCAACCTTCCAACAGATGTGGATCAGCAAACAAGAATATGATGAATCTGGTCCATCTATTGTGCACCGCAAATGTTTCTAAATTAATTGTAATCGTATCAATTACCATCATCAAAGTCAACATCAAGCAAAACAAAAAAAAATATTGAAAGACATCAAAAGCATCCCGGAAAAACAACAACTGCTTACAGAAATCTCCAAGAAAAACATCCAACTCGAAAATTACTTATGGCATTTTTTAGTTTAGTCTGAAATTTGCGCAACAAATTTATAGGAATCGTCAATGGAAAAATCTCTCAGTTAATTAAAGATTCTTGATTTTTTTTCTTTCGTATACATCTCATTCAACTTTTGTCACCAAAAGATGATGATTCTGGCAAATTGTATAAGATTAATGAAAATTGTTTAACGTTTCTAAAAAGACACACACACATTATATACATTCACGCAAGAATCATTCCTTCATGAAATCACCAAATTGCATTTTCACATGGTTAATGATTTTCATTACATTCCAACACCGTCAGCCACTATAATCGCGAAAGAAAAACTTAAAATCTTATGAATATCAAGTTTATATATTTTTGCTCCTTTTTATACATTTAATTTTAATGATTAATTTACATTCTCAAAAAAAAAAAAATAAATTATCATTCCAAAAACAACATCAAGAAAAAAAATATGCAGAAAAAGTGAATAAAATGAAAATGCTTCAAATTTCGTTTAGTTAAGAAATATAAAAGACGTCTTTTGTTTTTGCAATCTATTATTCCTTGATTCTATTCGCGGTTGAAGGGGTTTTACTTTTAAAAGGAATGCATTTATAATAAATATTATGAACGTGTACTCCAAGTATCATAAACATGACAATTAACATTTTTCTACTGTTAAAATGAAAAACGCTCATAATATTCTTATGCTACAATGAATGAACATCTTGAGAAGGCATTTTAATATTATAATAATTATTACGATTTGGCATATGAAGAGCATTGCATAAAATATCTATAAGTTATCTATTAGGTATTATTGAAATAAAAGGAGCTAAACACATGAAATTTTTGGAATTTTTGTTTGTTTTAACAGAGCACAGTAGGAAATATGGTATAAACATCCTTTCATGAATATTTCAGATCATTCCTCGTATCCCTCGGATCATTCCGTTTCAAATATTTTTAACTGTCACTTTTCGAATCAAACAAACCAACACACATTGAAATTGTTCTTTCATTGTGTAAGTAACAATCACATCAGAAAGAGAGACACATGCTGCAAACAACAAATCGCTGAAAATGACTTTTGAAGCTAGCAGAAGAAAGCAAGTTCTGGTTCTTCAGCCTCGTGGCAAGGCGCTCTATGAAGGTATGTTGTGTACAATAAGTAAAATAATGAAATGACATGTATTTCTTTATTTCAGATGACAGCTCATTTGCTTCGAAGATGATGGCTAAGATGGGCTGGAATAAAGGTAATGGACTTGGGAAATCTCAACACGGCAGTACAGATTTCATTCAGATACGATATAAGAACAATGCAAATGGACTGGGGTTTGATCAGCTGAAGGATAACCAATGGACTGAAAATGAATCCACATTTGATTCTCTTCTGAAGTCATTGAATAATAACTCTAATTCTAACAGTGCGGATGAGGACGTTGCCGAATCGCAGAAAAATCGATGGTCTCTTGAAGAGACATCAAAGAATTCTAGAGCTCGAGTCCACTATAAAAAATTTACTCGTGGTAAGGATGTTACAAAATATAGCGAGAAGGATCTAGCGAACATCTTTGGTAAAAAGACATTAGTTGAATCGCAGGCGGTGCCTTCCGTTGAAGTCACTTTGGATCCAAAGGATGACAAGTCAGTAATGTTTTTAATGAATTACGAATTTTTATTAAATATCCTCCTTTTTTTAGGCCCGAATCATATGGAAGCGATTTGATTGTTAACACAGGCATTTCTGTTACTGATTACTTCAAACAGAAAATGAAATCTAAACTAAACTCTATAGTGGACGAAATTTCAGTTGAACAGCTCGATGGTGGAGGTGGTAGTCCGAAAAAGAAGAATAAAAAACGAAAGAAGGAAGCTCTCGAAGCATCGGAGGAGGTGATATTCGAAGAAGTAGAAACAAAGAAAATTAAGAAGAAGCGAAAACTGCAAGACGCTGAACCGGTAACATCTGAAATTGTACATGATATTGAGGAGTCACAGCCTTCAAAAAAGAAGAAAAAATCAAAAACGGACATCGAAGAAGCAGATGTTAGCAGCTTTCCAGAAATCGCTGAAGAAGTTTCATCCAAAAAGAAGAAAAAAAAGTCAAAGCGAGTTGAAGAAATTCTTGAAGCTCCAGAAGAAATCGCCGAAAACGATGAGGCGCCTAAAAAGAAAAAGAAATCAAAGAAAACCCGTTCAGACCCAGAACCAATAGAAGCTGAACAATCTACAAGCGCAAAGCCAGGTGAGCCCGAGCGTCCAACGGGTGCTAACGCTGTTTACAACTCTAATGTTATTCAAATTCCATCATATGTTGCACAGAAAATGGCCAGTATGTCTGTTGAACAATTCAAGGATGCCAATATTGCCAATGTCGTTGGATATGGGCTCACTGAAGACATCGAAATCAGGATTCTCCAAACAAAAGTTGGTGAAAATTCTACCAATACTGATAAATATTCCCTTTATAACACTGATCGACTAACCACGAAGAGAATTAATCCTCGAAAAATACTGAGTAAACTGAAGCGCACGAAGAAAAGCATTCAGGTCATTTAATTGATAATTCTTTGTTAAATTACTTAATTATCAAACTTGAAACATAAAACATTTTTTCCATCTTTATTAATTGTTTTCATTTAATTTTATACATTTTTTCTGCAATTAAACTTCCTACAGCTTAACGCCGGTCCAGTCGAACGGAGCCATCATCTCGAAACTGTAACTGAAATTCATTTAGTCAATGTCTTGAAGATGTCGAACCTGCCGCAAGTCGCTGTGCAATTCTTCGGCTGCGTCTTAGAGGCGGCGCAATATCCATCATATCACCATCATCGTTCATATATTCGGCGGGCAAAAATCGCGATCGCTTTCGTTCAGTCGATTTGTCCTGGAATGTGTTGATGTTCACTGTATAATCCCAAGAGCTGGTCAAAATCTCATTTCGTTTTGGATGCCATGCAACATCTCTGACAATATCTTTATGACCCTCAATGCCCCCATTCACCATTTTGCCAGTCAAGATATCATAAACTGAAAGGAAATTAAGGAATGTTTTATCTAGACTGTTTGAATAAGGCATCCCGAGGGGTTTTCGCAACCAACTCACTAATTAATCTGCCAGTTGAGCATCCTGTGTAAATATATCGTTGACCCGTTGTAGCTGCTGGTGAAAATTTTGCACGAATAAGACTTTTTTGAATGCGATGTCCTTTGAAGGTAACGACTGATGTGTCGCCATCGATCGGTTTTGTGACGTTATAATCTAAAATTTGCAAATAACGAAGCAGATAAAAAAAAGCAAATATATTGCGTTGATAGTACTTACAAGCTTTAGGGACTTTATCCCATCTGTAATCCCAGGTTCTGGACTGTAATGAGGCTCGTACGTTTGATTCAGCTTCTTTGGGGGAAAATTTTCGCATATCCCAAAGCTTTATTGATTGATCCTTGGAATTACTAATCAAATATCGGCCGTCATTCTTGGAATCAATGTATGTAATGCCATCAATATGACCAAGTAACATGCCTGACGCTTCCGGACTATTTTCATTAAGACAACGACGATCCCAAACTTTAATGCATGCATCGTCACTTCCGGAATAAAACAGATGTGAACTCTCATCAACAAATCCAACTGAATTGACGTCTGTTGAAGCTCCGTCATTTCGTACATGCATTTTGAAAACACGCTCATTACGTTCGCGATCGAAGATGTAGACATTTGCGTCAGATCCACCACTGATGACTTCTTTGCCATTGTTTGAAAATGCCAAGGAGAATGTGCCAAAACGATTGACATTCGTATCGAGGTTCATACAGCGAATGTCTTCATCACTTCCACCAATTGGACATATGTGCATACAATCGGCCCAGCTTGAGTAAGCAAAATATTGGCCGTCGGGACTGAATGCGATATCTAAGATGCACCAGCTCACATGCTTTGCATTGATGTGATTCAATTGCTTGTAGTGAGCAGTTGTTGAATCGAAAATGCGAATTTCTTGATCCTGACTGCCAGTAAGAAAACGATTTCCTTCTCTATTGAATGTACCGCAGAACACTTTTGCGTCCAGACGAATAAGCGCACGTTCCGATTGATTTGGCAGAAATAAATTGTTAATTTTGCAACGCTCATTGCGTAAAAATGAGCCGCCTGACTGACGACTATTCAACATCTTTAGCATCGACCATTTGTTGTCAGCTTCTTCAAGCACTCTTTGTCCAAAGCCTGAAGCACTTTTGATTTGGTTGTAGATGGGATTATTCTGAAATGAAAAGCATGATACAAAACACTCAAGTAAAATAAAAAATAATTTAAATATGTCGTACCTTAAGGTTGTCCATATTCGGTCCTTTAGTAATCTTCGGTAATTGTCCATCTCGTGTTTCGCTATGTGACAGCAAATGAATCTCCCCACTAGAATGTAATTCAATTTAATTTCATCTAAATCGCTCACTCGGCGGCGACTTTATGATAAAAATGTAATTCCTTTATCATTAAAATTGACGTCGAAGATGTAAGAAATGTACCTGTCTATCAGTTGGCGTAAAATTATCACAAGGTAGTGTTCACTTAAATCGTCCGATTGAATATTTTGGAAGAAATCATCGTCCGATTCGGTGTCGCTAAAAAAGAAGTAGAGTTCATCATTAGTTCGTTGTGCCACATTTGCTATTTCCTCTCTCTCTCATTGATACAGTTCCACCATCATCATCAATCTTACCTGGGTAATTGATCATTCTCCATATCAGACATGTTAAAGTTTGATGAAAAGTATGATCCCATAAACCAAGTGTTATTTGTTGTTTAGCAGCTGATGAGATTTTCACTGGATGTGCTTACTTGGATGCAAATTTTAATTTTTGTTGCTTAGAAAATTGTTGTTGGTTTTATGATTCTTGTTGGGCAATTGCTATTTTTCTTGATTAATGATTCTTAACCACTTTACTGATTTATTAATTCAATGTCTTCTCATCCGTTGACACTTTACTCGCGCTGTTCCATCAGAGCCAAAATAACAGCTTTGCGGTTTCAATGAAATAAGGAGAATACGTAAATTTCGTATTGGAAATAAATATTTTTAGGGCAGATGAACAATTTAATGAACGTTGGGTTGACAGAGAATACAAAAAGCATTAATAAAATCAGATCCAGAATCATTTTTGTATTCTACTGTTTTTATCATAACAAAACATTTAAATTGCTTCTTTTTTTTTGGTGGCTTTTCGTTTTTCCTCTTCTGTGTCATATTATTTCGTATTTTCTTTTTTTCTTTATCAATTTTTATCGTTTTATTTCCTTGCGATAAGTATGGATAAGAATTACTTATTAATAACTTTTATACCATTTTTAATACATTTGAAACATCCATCGTGAGCCATCTAGAATGGGCGTGAGACATTTAGAATATTTTATGAAGAATTGTGTTCCCGATGGATTTTTGGAAGTGAATCTGCTGGAGGAGATCAAGAGATATCCTAGCGAACACAATGGAGAAAAGCCGATAATTGTTATTGACCTGTTGGGAATGTCAAATGAAATTTATGACAGTTATCTTGACCTTTTCTATGGCGGAAGGCATTTGAGATACGTTGGTAAGACCCGTAATGTTAAATCTTTTACGTAAAAAATGTATGTTAAATGTCTATTAAATGTTATTATTTCAAAAATAATTTCTGATTTTATTAAAGAACATTTGGATGTAATGCTTCAAAAGATTACTTCAGCAGGAGCTGAAATAGTTGGCTTTACTGATGGAGCCTTAATGGACACAAAAGTAGACACATGCTTGTCACGATATGAAATGGGCTATAAGAATATACTTCAAATACTTGATTTAGTGTATGAAAAAGTTCCTATCGAAAATATGAGAGAAGCAATACCAACGGTGGGCTCGTGGATACCAATAATTAATGAAAAAATAAGAGAATACGGAACATTTTTCACTTCAGCTTCTAGAGAATGTGACACAGAAATAGCAAAGTTTGCATCAAATAACAGAAATGTACTTGCTATCATTGCCGATGATTCTGACTTTCTTATATTCCCTGGTGAATGGAGATATTTCTCGATAAAATGCATGGATCTTGAGACATTTGATACACAGGAATATAACAGAAAAGCACTACGAAGCTACTTACAGTTAAATGACCGTCAACTTATACTCTTATCAACGATAGCTGGAAATGACATAGTGACATATGAGGAGGTAAAAAATTATAATTTCCTTAGCAATGAAGAGCATAAAATTTGTTGTATATTTAGGTAAAATCATTTCATCGTCGCCAATGTCAAGGCCATCAAGCCACAGAAAAATTTCCCGGCATGGCGAATTACATAAAAACAAATTTAATTGGAAATGTTGAGCAACAAATTGAGCACATTGGAAAATTCGTTGTAAGAAACACTAGATGGGAAATGCTTTCTCGGATCAACGACAGTTTTGAGCTCTACAATATTGTCAGTATTTATTGTATCTCCTCTGAGTGATGTAAAGATCAACTGAAATTATTTTTTAGAACTATGATGAAGACCCTTCTCCCATTCACCCCCTTAACAAATATTGTTTGGAGGAAAATGTCGCCATATATTTCATGTTACATGGAAACATTTCAACCTTTTCTGAAACATTTTCAGATTTGAGGCGAGAACTCATCAGCGGTTTGTATTTGAACAGTGGTTGAATCTACCGTTTTACATTTATAGGCGTTCGGATACTCAAAGATACATTGAGATCATACTTCCCTTGTTTCAGCGTCAGAATGGCATTGTTATGAATCACTTGCGACCAGCAATGGGAAACATTTTGGTACCTTATTCGACCAAGAAATCGCTCGAAGAACCTTACCAGGTGTATCAAACTTCTCCAACATATCCTGATTTTGATATTTCACCGTTATTAAATATCCTCAAACGAGACGAATTTCCAGAACTAGATTCTGAGAGATTTAAGATCCTCAAATGGTTGATTTGTGATGACTTGCTAGAACAACACGATTTGAACAAAATACCAAAGGGATATCTGGTCGATATTTTAACTTTGGTCTATTTAAAGCATTGTGGTGCGATTACTACAGATGAAGCCGATATATTCTTGATTTCAGCTAGATGCGTTGAAAAGTCTCCAATACCTGAGGAACTGCTTTACAATCCTGTTCTAGATGAACGTGCCTTTCGATTAGCATTCATCTATGCGCAGCTGTTCAGTGAAATCCAATGCGCCTTAAACATCGCAGGACTAAATGTTATGTCTGTGAGTTCTGAAAATTCATTTGGTAACACTGCATATTTTAATAATATCTATTTCATTGATAAAAGAAACAAATCAATTTTGATGGAGTCTATTTTCACTATTTATACAATCAGTACATTAATGACAAGACCATACTAAGCGGAATGCTTGAAGATTTAACTGAATATCGTTTGTATCATGATTAAGTTTCATGGAAATTAATTTGCAAATAAATTTATATTGGGGACACCTTTCTTTCCGTGTTCCGCCTCATACGCAGCCAATTCCTGCGGGTGATCTCGCACTTTATGTTTACGGCAATTCCCTGAATTTGCAAATGTTCTTGGACAAAATGGACATTGCCAATTCTTTTCGCCTGTATGGATCACTGAAAAAAATAAAAACTTCGTTAAAAACATATAGAAATGGTTAAAAATTTAATAATATAATTAATATAATATAGTTTTATATATGGTTAAAAACTATGTAAAAGCTAAGTAGCTGCTTCAAGAAACACTCATCAAAAACTCACCAACATGAGATTGCAAGTAAGATTTCTTTTTAAAGAATCTGTGGCAGTGAGGACATCCATAATCAGCGACGTCAGAGTGAACGAGCATGTGTCCTTTTAAGGCGCTTTTCTTTCGGAATTGGTGGGAACAAATATCGCAGAAAAAAAGCTCATCTCGCGAAGGAAATAGATGTGACTTACGGTGTGTCTGGAGAGCTGATTTGTGCTTAAACTTCATACTGCAAAATTCACAGATGAAATTACGCTCTTGAATGTGGCTTTGGCTGTGTGACAGGAGACTTTTCCTTGTATAGAATCCCTTCATTATTTATTAGGAACGTTAGAAGCAAATTCAGAATCAATTTTGCGACAATTTTACCTTTGAGCAAACTTCACAATAAAACTTCAGGACTCCTTCGTGGTACTTTGCATGATGACCCTTCATTGCTTCATTACTTATAAAACGCTGTTTACAATCAGGGCATTCAAAATTCCGCCGCATTTCTGGAGGAAGTTGATGAGTAATTTCATGTCTTTGAAGAACGCGTGAATCACAGAAAGTTTTTCCACATTCTAGAGAGGACTCAAAAAGTTACTTATTTAAATGATTTCATCTTGTTTGAGAACATCTTACGCGTGCACATGAAAGTAGTTTTCATTTCGCCATGTGCTTTTTCAAAATGCGCGGAACGGCCTTGTTGGGTTCGGAAAGTTCGATTACATCCTCTTTCACTGCACCGAATGTCAGTTTCACTTGGAAAATGTTTTGCTTTGTGGATGAGTAATCTCCTCCATGTCGACAGATTTTTTCCACAATAGCATTTTACCTGCGGAAGACAACTGTGTAATGCTCGGCAATGGCTGGATAACTCGTGCATTTTAATAAATTCTGGAACTTCACATATATGGCATTTGAATGTGAACAGTTTCTCGTCATCAGTTTTAACATTGCTGTTATTCGACGACCGCTGACGTTTTGACGTTTGCTTCAGCGTTTCCTCAGATGGATTTATCTTTTCAATTGCTTGAACTTCGGGCTCATATTCGTCATCGTCAGTGCTGGCTGTGTTGAAGGGTTCGTTTCCGGATTCATCCAAATATTGACAAATAGATGGGCTGATCTTTTGATGCGTTGTCTGAGATGAAGAAAGAGATGCTATCTGTATTGATTCGAGCTGGAATTTTTTCCTAAACTGGTTGATCGTTTCTCCGCCACCGCAATGTCGTCGCAGATCTCTGAACATGCCATTCACCGATTTAACTTTATTAATGAAAACACTTATTTGATAAACGAATATATTGCATTCCATACATGCATTTGAGATTGTGTCAGCTTCATCATCTAGCTACAAGAATAGGTATATAAATATTTTAGGGTCAGACAAATGTAAACAAACTAAAATTATTTACAGCACATAATTTTCGTGTTAATTCAATAAACTCAGGCTCAATTTTTGTCACATCCTCTGCAGAACCACACAGTTGACACCATCTCTGCCAATCCATTGCTTAATAAGCAAACTTATCGGACAAATTGAATCAAATAAACAAATAGCTCAAATATTTTGTGTTCAGTCAGCAGGCAGCCTAGAATTGGGTTAGTCACAATATAAATAACGCAATCGAGCGACGGAGTAAAATTATTCCATTTCTATTCCTAGCGGCTACTTGTTTTGTTTATTTACTCTTGAGTCTCGAGTCTCGGTTTATTAAAAAAGCAAAGGTTTAAAAAAAAAACATACGAAATACCTAAAAATCACATTAGGGGCAAACATGGGTGTGCGCCATTTGGAGACATTCATGAAAAACACCGTTCCGGGAGGATATGTTGACGTAGATATTGCTGATGAGTGCAACAAGTTCAAAAGGTTGGTAACGGACTTGATTTTCCTTATTTTCTTTTTTCAAATTAATTTTCACTACTTATGATCGTAGTGATAACAATGGTCAGCGACCTATTCTCGTAATTGATCTGATGGGGCTTGTGAACTCTTTTGCCAGAGATGGTGAGGATAGGTTATATGGGTGCCGATTTAATATAATGAAGACACAGATTGATAATCTACTTAGATTGCTTCATGTGCATAGCGACCTGTATTTCTTTGAGGACGGACCTTCTCTGAAACACAAGTGCGACACTTGGATAAAACGCCATAATGAGAAGTACTTCAAATGCATTGACATTATGGAGCGAATTTATGATCACACACCTATTCAAGAGATCACTAAAAGCATACCGCTCAGCATGATTCCAGCAAACACCGCTAGCTTGAATATTATCGGACCAATCGCTAAGAAGTATGGAACACTCACTGTTACAATGACAAAAGAATGCGACGCTGAATTGGCTAAGTTTGCATCAGCTAACGAAAATGTGCTTGCTGTGCTCGGAGATGATACCGACTTCCTGATATTTCCTGGCAAATGGAGATACTTCTCACTAAATGCATTAAATGAAAAAAACCTGATGTCAAAGGAATTTAACCGACAAGCTTTGAGAAATTTTCTACAGATAACGGATGATCAACTTGTTATATTTTCAACCCTTGCTGGCAATGATGTTATTCAGTATGAAGAAGTACGTCCATTTCATAACTTCTGTGGCCATAGAGCTGAAATTAAGTTCCCCGAATTGGCACATTTTATCAAAACGATGTTGAATACGAACAGAATAGAGATGGTGAAAATCATTGCAAGACGTGTGCTACGAAATCAGTCACCAGAAACATACAAACGAATTGAAACAAGCCTTAATCTTTATGATACCGTAAGTATCTATAACCAAAGGAATTTAATTGTAAACATTATTCTGAGATTTATTACCTCTTTTTTATCATAAAGAACTTCGATGTCGTCGATTACAGTCAATCAGCACCATTACTTCATTATTGTATTCAAAAAGGTTACACTTTTTCCTTCTCGGTTCTTAAAGGTTTTCCTAAATACCTCACGCACCTCTATTATGACATGCGGAATACTGACTTTCCTGAATGTTCTAAAGTTGCTGTTTCATTGCACAAGAGATTGATTGGTGTCTTACTACAGCATAAAGCAACCGAAATTGGAAATAAAGGATGTGAAATTTTCACAAAAAGATCGCACGAGGAGAGCTACAAGCAGTTTCTTGTCAATCCGGTTTATCCAGAAGTGCTTGTACCGCCGCTAGATTTGTTGCTGAATCGCGATGAGCATCCTGAAATCGACGATGTCCGTTACCATTTGCTAACTTGGCTGATGGGTGATAGAAATTTGTGGAAATACGATTTGCGGAAAATACCGAAAAATTATCTACAAGACGTTCTGACGCTAGATTTCATGACATCAAATGGATTCATCAAGATCGTTGAAGCTGATCTCATTCTATTGACGATTAAACATGTAGAATTGGACATGCTACCAGAGGCGATAGAATATCCACCTGTTGTTGATGAACGTGCTTTTCGAATTGCGATTCTATTTTCAAGATTATACATGAAAGTGGGAAAAACGTTAGAAGTTGTCGGTCTTAAGGATTCATTCCGAGTAAGTGAAGGCAGTAAAAAAATGTGTTCCTAAAGAATTTTAATTCTTCTTTGTCTTTCCAGAAATCGATAAATTTTGACGGCGTGTTGTTTCATGTTAATTATTTAAAATGCATGAAATCTCTTATTGATCCTACAATTCTCGTGAAGGACCTTGAAGATTATCGCATATACAAATAAAAATAATTCTGTTCGAGATATTTGGGTCATGTGTATGATCTTAAGAGCTGTAAGGAATTAAATCCAAGTTACCTCAAAATAAAAAAAAAAACTGAATTTAATCTACGATCGCTCTCAAGCGCCTTTGCTTAATTATAAATGTATTGCATAAGAATCATAAATCTCCTGAGTTTTTTTTTAATCCACCACACACATCTTTTCGGGAATGTGTTTTGTAAGGTTGGAAAATTTGTTTTTAAATAATTTTCGCGCGCTCTTGGAAAATTTCACAAATTTTGGCACCCTGAATTTTCCACAATGCACCCCGAAGCATTTACCGACTATTTTATCTCAAGTGAGTAAAATCATTCTCAAATCTAAATCACTGAAGTTTGAGAAATACAATAATTAATATCATTTATTGCCACCGATCAGCGTTATTTGTATTCTCACATTACACAGAGACAGCTGAAAAGCAATGAGAGAAAGAAAAACTTATTGAAGCATTTTGATATTTTTGGAAAATTCACACACAAGACAGAAGGAAAAACAATATTATTAGATGCTCAGCTGGCGAGCGGGGGAGTGCAGAAATAAAGCGAGAAAGCAATTAAAACAAGAAATTTTTATCGAGATCAACGGGATGGAGGGGAGGGAGCATTTTTGCGGTTTGGCGCTTCTTTTTTTTCGCTCATTTCTCTATCATAATATAGGCCTGCCAATTTTCATAACAACAACAAGCGCAAAATCGTTATTTTAATTGAAAGTAATAATCCACCCTCACAGTTTTATTTTACTTATTATGCTGTGTGTATTTTTAGTAATACGCGGAAAAAAACGCTAAAAATTCTCTTTTGTTGTTCTTTTATTTAAAAAAAAAATCGTGTTTTTTTTTTTTTTTACTTTCATCGTTCACGCGAGTTTGTTATGAAATGTGACTGTTGTTGTGCAGGTGGCAGATTACGCTCGATGCGTTCCCATAAAAGGTGTGCACATCTTTCTTTTGGAGACGTAATCGATCGGGATGTGCGTGGTGGCTGTTGGGATTTTTCGTGCAATGATGTTTAATGCCTTTTTTTTTATTTTTAGTAACGATCGTTATGAAGAAGCTTTTGTTTCTTGTAAACTTTAATTAAAATTGATCTTCAAATGATACAACAGTCTTAACAATAAAAATACAAATTCGTTTCTTTTGATGATTTTTGGCCATTTTCATTTGATGAAGTTATTTTGATTGAAATTAAAGCGCATGAAATTTGAATTTAAAATTCGCGTAAATAAAAACATTTTGAAACAATGATAAGAAAGATGATGCATTTTTTGTAGTTTTTCTTTTTTGTTGGCGAGTATAAAGATGATGAATTTAGAAGCACTTGCGGTGAACAATGCCTGGGCCAGATTCGTCGTATTCTTCCTTGCTGATCCACATCTGCTGGAAGGTTGAGAGTGAGGCCAAGATTGATCCTCCGATCCAGACGGAGTATTTACGTTCTGGTGGAGCAATGATCTTGATCTTGATGGTTGATGGAGCGAGAGCAGTCATTTCCTTCTGCATACGATCAGCAATACCTGGATACATTGTGGTACCACCTGACAAGACATTGTTGGCGTACAAGTCCTTACGGATATCAACATCGCACTTCATGATTGAGTTATAAACGGTTTCGTGGATACCGCATGATTCCATTCCCAAGAATGATGGCTGGAAGAGAGATTCTGGGCAACGGAAACGTTCATTACCGATGGTGATGACTTGTCCATCAGGTAATTCATAGGATTTTTCCAATGATGTAGAGGCAGCAGCGGTGGCCATTTCTTGTTCAAAGTCCAAAGCAACATAGCACAGTTTTTCCTTGATATCACGAACAATTTCACGTTCAGCTGTTGTGACGAATGAGTAACCGCGTTCGGTGAGGATCTTCATCAAATAGTCGGTCAAATCGCGACCAGCCAAATCCAAACGGAGGATGGCATGGGGAAGTGCATAACCTTCATAGATTGGGACTGTGTGTGAAACACCATCTCCTGAATCCAAGACGATACCAGTAGTACGACCGGAAGCGTACAATGAAAGGACAGCTTGGATGGCGACATACATTGCTGGTGAGTTGAAGGTTTCAAACATGATTTGAGTCATCTTCTCTCTGTTGGCTTTTGGGTTCAATGGGGCTTCGGTCAACAAAACTGGATGTTCCTCTGGGGCGACACGCAATTCATTGTAGAAGGTATGATGCCAGATCTTTTCCATATCATCCCAGTTGGTGATGATTCCGTGTTCAATTGGGTATTTCAAGGTGAGGATACCACGTTTGCTTTGGGCTTCATCTCCAACATATGAGTCCTTTTGTCCCATACCGACCATGACACCTTGATGACGTGGGCGACCAACGATGGATGGGAAGACGGCACGTGGAGCATCATCTCCAGCGAAACCAGCCTTGCACATACCGGATCCATTGTCAACGACTAATGCGGCAACATCATCATCACACATTTTGAATTGATTTCAAATTTACTTTCTGTGGGAAAATCAAAAAGAAAATCCCAAAATTAGACAACACAAATCATCAATTGAAAAAAAAAGAAGATTGAATTTTCTTGTCAGTTAATTGCTCAGACGATGAGAGATCAATAATTAAATTAAGAATCAAAAATTATTAATAGAAAATAATTTTTTTTTTCTTTCCGCAAATCCTTTTACGGTAAATTTTAAATTTAAATTGATGATCTCATCGGCATACAAGAATTCACTGGATGTACCACTATTATTTTTATATGAAATTATTGTGCACGAACCTTCAAAAAAAAACAAGAAACTGCCACAATACGATCGCTCTAACTAAACGATTTTCCCGATGGACATGTGAATTTATAGGATTCAAGAAACCCCAGTCTCGCGTGCGTTGGAGTTTTTCACACAAATACATTGACTTCGAGCTTCGGCGAGGCATCGAAAGAAATTTTCACAAATATATGCACACAACTGACTTCGGTAGTCGTTTGTTGTGTTCAATGTATCTAGGTAGGAAAAAAGTGAAGCACGTGCACTTTTTTCGTACATTTTCACGAACCAACCCATTGATTCCCGACAGCCAAATGTTTACAATACCAAAATAGAAAATGTTCAGCAGCGGGATCGGATGCGATCGTTTTTCCAAGTTCTTGTGAGCCATGTATGTATTTCTCGCACTCGTGCAGTTTCTTCTTCAAATGTTTTTCCATGCTCGACTAATTTTCTTCATCGGACTTTATAGATGCGCTTCAATGTATTTGTGTCGATCGAAGATTTTTTCATCAGGTGGCTCTAAATTCTTTTTTTTTTCTCATCATTATGACGATCATGTTATTTGTTTTCCCAAACATGGATTTTTCCTTGTTCGCTGTTTTTTCTCTCACGGTCGCGATCTTTTCTTCTTTGTTTTTGTTGTAGAATTGAAAATGAAAATTTCTTGGTGTCAGGTGGGATGGAATTGGATATATTTTTATATCTACTCAAAACAACGATACACACTCGATAATTGTTTTATGCAATGAAAACATATATTTAAAAATAACTTAATTACATTGTTAAGCTGAATAGCTGTTGTTTTTACACATGTACAACACAATTATTAATTAGAATAATTTTCTTTTTATTTTGTGTTTGCGAGGATCAAGCTAAATAAATGGATTACGACGTCATTACTAATTTAGACCTGATGAAATGTGAGAAAAATTGTGAAAGAAATTTTCGCTCGCATGCTGTAATTAAACCCGCGGATCTCGTATAGAAATCGCTTTATAATTTCTTCTTCGTAATAATCTAAATTTCCCACACACATCAGAGCAGAGATATGAAATGTTAAAAATCTTTAAAAAAAAAAAGAAAAAATTGCTTCAAGAAGAAAATGCATTTTTCCATCTAAAAGTGTTTTCTTTTCATTTCGCTCATCGGTTTTTCAATTTTCCAAAAATATTTTTAGACAGTTCAACTGGGATGTTTTATTGGATGTTTTTCGCAATTTTATGTTTTGTAATTTTTCATTCCGGCTGTGAGGAATTTTTTTTTTTTTTTTTTGAAATTTTTCTCACAGCTATGAATATTTTTTTCTTCTTTGAAATATTATTTAAGATATTTCAATCATGAAAATGACTGCGACTAATTAATATTAATCTTTTTATGCCGCAAGATTCTAATCGATGGTTGAATGGGCAGCAAAATCTTATCTAGTGGACAAATTGGATCATCTTCATCTTGTTCTGTAATTGGGTGATTATTTCGTAAGAAGATTTAAGAGGAATAAGTTAAAAATAACGAGAATTTTTGATTTATTGAATTAGGTGATAAACGAGAAAATAATCTTAAAACCCGTATTTCGACTTTGATTCACGTTTTGTCTGACGATTTGTCGCCCACATAGCTTCCAATTCTGCTTCATTGGTTTCAGCGCGCATTGATAGATAGCTGATTTGATGTTTTCTTTTGGCCAGTGCATTTGGTCCCTTTTCGACAAGATTTCCTGTTGGAATAAAGGAAGTTTCTCCAGCCAGTGATCTTCTGAGCCATTCATTTTTGCTTGGCATCACTTGCTCTGCTGATAAATCGATTATTTGAATGTCATCAATCTTTGACCGTTTTGCTTTGTTGCCACCAAGCAAGGCTTTCATCGCTTCCTCATCAATTTCAGTGTATTGGCTCTGCTGTAAATCATGTTCTTCTGTTTTCGTTGGCTCTGCAATTTCATGTTCTTCAACATGTCTCTTTTTATTCATTTTAGAGGCTACAAGTGCTTTAATTTCCTCTTCATTGACGTATGGCAAATCATCGTCATCCTTTGATGCAAAGGTAAAGAAAGTCGAAGGCTCATCATCATCAGAATCACTAGAAACGTTTTTCTCTTGCTGTGCCTTCTTAAGTGCTGATGCTTTGTTGTGAGCCATCAATGCATATGGAATCATTCCTACTTTCTTTTTTGCGGGTTCTGCTGCGCTGTTTTCTCGAGCTGATGCGGCTGTGGATGCGACTGACGGAGCGGCAGAAGCTGCTGTCAGGCTAGAAGCTGGAAAATAACTAGTAGATGGTTTTGGAAGTATACTAATTAATCCTGTCTTTCGATTTGTCGCGGATGGCAGTTTAGCTACTTTCTTATCATCTTCGTCTTCCTTGAATTCCGCCAGTTTAGAGATAAAAATTTTTACTTTTTCCTTCTTCGGAGGCGCTGCTGTGGGGAGTGCTTTCTTGTGTAAGAATTCATCATCTTCTTCAATAAGTTGTACAGCAGTGTGCAATCGCTTTGCAGGCTCCGGAAGCAGTAAGCTTAATGAGCTCTTCAACAGGTCTTGTTCAGTTTGTTTTGTGTCATTTTCCTTCACTATTGGTACTTCAGAAGGGTCTTCCTCATCTGTGATCTCGTTCTCACTATCACTTGATCCGTAGTTGACTAATGATAACATTTCTTTTAAAGAAATCTTCAGCTATGTAGTTTTTAACTTTGCACAGAACTTTGTCTAAAAATGTCATTGTCACATGGACACTTTTGGACAAAATAAAATTTTTCTAGGTAGGAAAGCAAATTTTTTTTTTAAATATTTCCGTTACATAAATTCAAATTTTGTATGTAGCAACAAAATATTTTGCATGAAAAAAGAGCATCTGTGGAACATCTGTGAAAAATAAGGTCTTAGTTCTAAAAGCTCATTTTATGATAAAAATGCTGATACCAGTTACCAAAAATTCTTATTGCCAGAATAATTTATCTAAAAAACGCAAATTCAGTCAGTCACTGATAATTAAGTAAGCCGCTGACTGATAGGTCATTGAGATAAATTCCCCAAAATGATTATTTATTTATTCATCGTCACATACACTGAGTAGCTTTATCTCTGTTTTGCATTTTTATGTTTCGAAATTCAGTTAGGTATGTAGTTCACATAAAGATATCATCGCAAGTGGATGTCACAAATATGAAGAAGATTATTAAAATTTTGCTGATCATCGCAGCAATGGCAATTCATTCGACGACTACGCTGAATCTTTATTGCAATTTCTATTTCTTCACCTGGACAACAGTTGAGATATTTTACAGCTGCAGAGTGGAAATTGTTTCAATAACAGCTGTAAATGAAGTGATTGAATCTGTTACTGGCACACACGTCAAATCGTACGAGACATCTAACGTGAAAATTGTTGAAATTTTAGATCAAAAATGTAATTATTTACCTTGTAATCTATCAAAGCATTTTCCACAGCTGCAGGGACTTTTTGTGCGAAACTCATTCTTGAAGGAAATTTTGAAATCGAATTTTGAAAAATTGACCGAGCTTCAATTCCTCGATTTTGAGAGCAATCATTTAACTACGTTGAATTCTGATATATTCAGTGAAATGCCGAATTTGGAAAGTATAAACCTCGAAAATAACAACATCGCAATAATTGAAATCGGAGTATTCAATAACCTACCAAATTTGAAGAAAATAAATTTGAATGGAAATTTGTGCATTAGCGATACTTTCATTTCTGTGCAGACAATCGAAGAACTTAAACAAATAATTGCAATTAAATGTACAACGAAAACTAAAATTCTATCGATTGAAAATCAATATAACATTCAAAAACCATATGACGTTTACAGAGCAACAAGTCCCCACGATTTTACAACAAATGAACAGTGTGATTGTGAAAATGTTGAAAAAGAATGTCCTTCATATAATGCCGAAAGATCTTTGTTTAAACATTGGTTGTTTCAATTATTTTTTGGATTTTGGGATTGATTTTTATTAAATGGCTGAAAATATCACTGAAATCAAAAAACAAAAATATTTTTTATTGTGCATTTTTTTTATTGAAGAAAATTTCTTGTAAAAAATCTTTGAATAACAAATAAAATAATATCTGTAAATAATTTTTAATACTATTAAATCTGTGACTTTAAAATAAAATATTGTTGCATTTATCATCAGAGAGATTATCAATTTTGGAATTATCAAACACTATCGTTTGGTGTCTATAACGAGCACTTTTTTTTATCATCACATCAGATCGGATCATAAATATTTATATTTAAATTTTTCCATAAATTGGATGGAAGTCCTTATCAATCTTACTTTGCATCCGTCGAACGCCATTTTCCAGGAACATAAAAAATCTTGTTGATCACCATCGTTCAAAACAAAAGTTAAAAAAAAATATAATTATGACTCAAGTCCTCAATCACAATTGTTACAGAAACCTTAGAGATTTCCAAAACGTTGATTAAAAACATCATTTCATTAAACTTTGTTCATGTTGATGCTGCTGTTTTGTGTATAACTATGTAGGGTAAATGTGCAAAAATCGTACGTTTAACAAAATAAAATTAAAATTACATGAAGTCGAATAATCGTGTTATTTCTTCGCAGTATCTATGAACGGAGGAAGTGGAAGATGGAAGAATGTTCCAATGGAATAATCACTTCGTGTAATCTAAAAAAAAGTAAGAAGAAGTCATTAAACTCTCAACCATCGTTGTTGATTGCATTTTGCGTTAATGCTTAGATAAAACTTTGCTTGTGCGATTAAATAATAAAAAAAAAAAAAACAGCGAGAAAGAAGGAGAGATTTCGGTTTTGCAGTAAGTAATTTAAAATTATTATTTTTTGGTGAGCGTGAGATAGGAAAAAAAAAGTTTATTGTGAAGTTGCAGAGTGAAAATATTTCTTGGTTTATTGCAGGCAAAAATGTTCTCAACTAAAATAATACCAACAAGTGAATAAACATAATATTTTAAAGAGCTTTTTTTAAATTAAACTTTTCATACATCTCCATAAAAAAAAATTAAAATAAAAAAATTGCTAGCAAGAAATATTTTATTATAAATATGTACATGTTGCGGTTGCGATGCAAAAAAAACATATGGTGCGAGACATATCTTCGAAGAAATGTCATTTTTGTTTCACTCCATGCACCAAATTAAAAGTTTATCAACTAACCAATACAATAAAAAGGAAAAAGATTAGGAAGGCAGAATGCAGATTATAAAAATTTATTTATTTCATACCCCCAATAAAAGTTTAAGCACAATTAGAGGATTTTCTAGCTGTAAAAAATATAAATGTTTTTAATGATTTGTTGATCCAAAAACAAAATATTTTGTTGGTGCACTATCCACATGATTGTCACAATTATAATTATTCGTGTGTCCCAAAAAGAAAACAAATAGCAGCAGCATGGTAGAGAGCGAATACAATTAATGCGCATACCTAAAATGCTATATCGATAATGCCAATATACCTGTGGTTGAGTGTAATTTTGAGCATAATATGTGTTGTGTGTGCGTAATGCATATAGCGAGCGAGCAAATCGAGCGGTTTAGAATTAATCTAATATCAATTGAGCAGACAGATGTATATGTTTTCGTGTCAACTGTAGTTATGTATATCCGTATGTAAAAGCAAGTAAAAAAAGCTTGTTCAAATTAGGAGAAACAGTATATAAATATATTTCGCATTTTTTGGCATTGCATCGTATTAGAGCGGACATATTTGTCGCATATCCTAAAATACAAAAATATACCATTCAAACCCATCCAAAAGAATGCTTTTCAAGCGGGGATGTTTATAGTCTGTGAAAATATCCAAAGAAATTATTTAGAAAAATATGGTTTACATAAAAAAAAGGTATGATAAGAATAGTTAAATACAATTCCAAAGCTCGAAAATGACCCAACTCCAAAAAATGGCTCAGCTGCAATATAGACTTTATGATCTACTACACCACAGCGATTACACATTGAAAATAAGTAGCTGTTATAGATAAATCTATCAAATGCTGAATGTTTCAAGCGGGTTGAGTATTTTGTTTTTTCGACTGATGCGCACAAAAGTTTAAGCACTAATTTAGTTACGTGCGGAGTTGTGCCCTAAGCTGAAGGCACCATCACTCAATGATAAAAATAAAGAAACATTAAAACAAAAACTTGTCAAAAGTTCTTTGCACAGAAAAAACTTTTGCTGTTCTATTAAGTTTCATTTTATTCCATAAAATTGTGATTAATTTGTTAAGCTATATAATTATACAATTTTTTTTTATTATTATTATTATTTTTTCTTCTCTTTCATTTCATTATCATTCGTTTTTTTGTGTGTTTGTGTTATCTATATTATCAAAAAAAAAAGAAGAAGAATTTCACAATTGATGAAGCGATTTTCAACGCGTTCTATAGGTGATTACTAATCATGCTTTCTGATTTCAAATTTCTGCACAATATACATTTATAGAGGTTTTTTTTATAATCAGTTAGATAAACTTATAAAAGCTTTATATCTCAATTTGCAAAGAAAAAAAAAGTCTAAAAACGAAAATGAGGAAAAGAAGAAAAAAAAAACGAATCTCGATTGACATTTCATGTTGTTCAGTTGTCTCTATGTGAATTTAGCTATTAAATATTTCGTTCATCATTTCTAGTAAAAAATTTCATCATTTCTCTTTCTGGGCTTGATTCGCTTTCACAACTTTGATAATAATAATAATGATGAGGGGGAAAAAAAAAACGAAATAACAATTCTGACTGAAGGAAAATGAATGAAAAAGGATGGCAACAGAATTAACTTGATAACACAAAAAAAAGAAACATCATTATCTTCGTAATAAAGGCTTTAAACTGTATTTTATACACAGAAATATTTCAACAATTTATGCGTTTCATGACAAAAAGGGATATAATTTATCGCTATATTCTATAATGGAAAATTATTACTTGCGCTTCAACTATAAAACAGCACAGCATAATCATATCGAGCACAATAAAGTGAAATGGAAAGGTTTGAATAAAAAAAAATTGTGATCATCGGTTTGGTGAGTTGAAGAATAGACTTTATGCTGCATTTATTTAATCATGAAAATTGTAAAATATTGTCCCCAATTGTGTCACAGAAATTTTTTTATTTGGCGAAAGCGTGAATCGCAAATAAAAAAAAACTTTAGCGCAACCATAAACTCCATTCTTTGACCATTTGTGGGGAAAGTGAAAATAGAAATTTACAACAGCTTAATGAATTTATATCAAAACTACTTTATATGTTTCATAGTTTCAAGGACTTTTATCCACATAAAATAATACAAACAATTGAATCAGATTCGAGTAAACGAATAATTTATGGACACAAATGGAAAAAGTCCAACGGAAAAAAAATATACTTTTATAAAATTCCATTCGAAAATTTGTCACCCGCGCTTAAATACAGCAGTAAATAAATTAAAAACTTGAAAGAAGTCAGCAGGAAAATAGTTTTTAAAGCATACAAATAAAAAAATACTTTCATTGAAATAATAAAAAACAAAAGAAAATACTTTCAGATGGCAGAAAATTAAGAAATAATTTAAAAAATAATATTGAAGGTAAATGCTAAGTACGTAATGAGAACACCAACATGTGAAAACTCAGAGTTAAAAAAAGGTATTTTTAAAAGCTCACATTATTCAGCGATTATTTATAGGAAAAGCATATACATGTTGACATGTTGATACCTGAGCATGTATTTCGTTCGAAAGAGTTTTCTGTATGTTTGTTTGATGTAGTTAAATTAAATTATAAGTTTTAAAACAAACTTGTGAAATTTTCAAAATTCTATCAAATAATTCTTGTCAATATCAGTATAGCAAGCAATTACATATAGGCGCATGTATGCATATGTATTTTAAAGTTTTTAAGTTCTCAATTATGATGTACAAATTACTATGTATGACAACATTTCTTGAAAACTGTCAACGTGAATCAATTTAACACTTTTCCCATACTTTTATTTGGATAATTTCGTGCAAAACTGATCAATAATAACCAATCTCATGTCTAGATAAATTGAATCCCATCAGGTATTAAAATGGATCATTGTTGCATTTTGCCATCTCTACTTTATATACAGAACTCTGGCAACTTAGCATTGTATGAAACAGGCAAGCAATTTTTTTAAAAATTAGAAATTTACACAAAGAAAAAAAAAATTCCTTGGTTATTAATAGATTTCAATAAATTTTACGGTATAATAAATTTCTCATTCGTTTTTATGTAATGCATATATAGGAATTTTTTTAATCGTGAAATTTCTAGTTCGAACATAAAGCGGAGCAAAAGTATTTAATAAACTATTTTAAAATAATTTGCGTTATACATGATCAACATTCGCAAATTTTTATTTTTTATTCCAGTATAAGCAATTTCCTATATCAGTTTTTTTCTGACAAAGCTTCACACAGAGAACTGTACAACTAATAATTCATGTGAGAACTTTTTTTTATCATTTTTCATGAAGCTGGATTATTTAGTTACATTTAATGTTCGTTTTGTATGCACATTCAAATGAAAGAAGAATAAAATGACAAAAGTGTTTGAGGCGAATGACTAACAGAATCAAAACATAATTGATGGGGTCGATTCAGACGAAAAATATTGAATTGAATTAGGCTACAACAAAATATTCTGCTCTCACGACTTCTTGGCGGAAAAAAAAATTTGCGATTGTCATTGTAATGGTGCCCGAATTTGGATCGTTTGTCATATGGACGCAGTTATTATGTCATCCGAAATTAACCCAAAATAAGAGTAAAAAAAAGTTGTTCCAGTAAAATTCAATTCATCATTTCTACATCAGAGGCCACACAAAAAAAAACAAGTATTTTTCAATAGTGAACTTTTCATTTGTCTGTCAATTAAAGTTAACTAAATAAATCTTTTCTTTTTTTTTCATATCACTAAAAAACATTTCACAATGAACGAGAAAAATCATAAAAGGAACCACTGAGCTAATATTAAAATAACAATTAATTTCAATAGAATTGAATGCTTTTTTATGTATAAATAAGTGGTATATGCTTTCGAAAAAAAAATATGCTTTCTTGCTCTTACAATGAAATAAAATTATATTCGTTTTTCCTATTTCTTGTATTATTGTTAATCCTCTCTGTATCCAAGCAATATTTGGGATATCGAAACAGAAAAACCATAAACATTTATAAACTAGCAAATTGCAATCACAAGGAAAAATAATTAAGTAAATTTACAATCATGATATTTTTATGGGGCAGATTTTGTTGTACACTGGAAGAAATTGAATTGGATTGTGTTTATTAAACATTATTCAAAAACACGATAAATGCCAAGCTTACAAGTTTTTAGGCCAATTTGCGTCACTTATAGTGATGATATTATAACATTAAATTTGAAAGGGTATAGATAGTCAAACAATTCAATTTAATTTCTGCCAGTGTACATACACCATAACACACAATGGTTTGAATTTCTTTACGTGAGAAATAGTCAGATAAAGAGCAGAATATTTCATAGAAAACAAGAATGCAAATGGTATAGAAGCAATAATTAGCAAGAGAAATGAAATAAATATAAAAAAAATGATAAACATTCTAATTTTTACATTAATTTACTGTTTTTCTGGCAGCAAAGAAAGGAAAAAACTCAACATTTATAACTTTCCATATTTTCACAAATGTTTCGAGAGAGGTGCACGCTTTTGGTGTTTTTTACTTTATTTGCAATTATTATTATTATTATTTTTTTTTTTTCATTCATATTTTTGTTTTGTCACATGAAACTTAAATTATGCATATAACACATTTAGCACCGGTGGCGAACCTCTACTATTTTTGCTTTCGCATATTTGTTATCCACCAAAAAAAAAAATAAAAGAAGATTTTTGCATTCATCATTTAAGTTATAGATCTTAAATGAAGAATTTGATGTCATATAGTAATAACAATAATAATATTTATAGTCAATTATCATGGTGCGCTATTAGTGATTAAGCATATCATATATCAAAAAAAAACTTATTGCAATAGGAAAAAAAATTAGTGTTAGTACGAAAAAGCAACAGCACGAAAAAACGTCACAAATCCAATGCAATTAAGGATCAAATCGTCAAATTACATCGCCTAGCAGACACTTGCGAGTCGAGTTTTGTGTCAAGTGTCAGCCATTCATTAAATAGGAACATAATATTTTTTTTCACATTATTTTTTTATATTATATTTATGGGCTGGATGAGTATGGTTCGACTTCGACTGCAAGCCAAAAGAACCCCATCCCTCGATATTTTTTTTTTGAAGCGTACAATGACGTGCTCAACAGCGTTTCTCTAGATCATGAACACAATAATGCTTTTTTTAAAATATTTATATCGGGGGAACGTGAATATTGGACATAAATCACTTTTTCACTCCCACATACTCCTGACTTGACTTTCTCACGCGGGAATCATTGGATAGAACATAGAAATAATTATCAATTTTTTTTTTCTGAAGCGTCTAACGATCCCATCTGAATTAAATTTGAATGGTTTATGTGAGATGTGGAGATGTTGCAGGGAGCGAAAATAATGGCTTCAAAAAAAGAAGAGAATGGTGGCAAGGAAAAAAAATCATTGGCAAATATTGCAAATAATAAATTGCTCATGAAAATGCTTTTGCATGAAGCTGAATAAATTTTCGTTGTAAGAAGTTTGTGTGCATAAAATGATATGCTGTGCGAGAAAAAAAAGGAAAGAATTCAAAAATTTATGCAATTCAGGAGTAGAAAGAAAGCATGAAGAAGAAATGCGATGGAATCTTGGGAACGAGGAAAAAGGAATTCTGCAATATTATAGCATATATGTATGTATTTTCATTTTTGTATCGTCATAAATTTTAATGTGTATCTCATGTATTGTTAAGCTTTATGTGAATTATTAGAATATGGGGAATATCACAACTAACACTAGCACTCTCTACCACCCAACCCAACAGATGGCTAACATTCACAGCAAAATAAAAAAGAAACTGCTTTCTTTATGAATTTTCATTAGGTTACATTACTAAAGCTTAGTTTTGCACTCTTTTTGCACACAACACAAAACGTATAAATTTTATATTGGAGATGGGCGACTTATCTCTATATCTGACTCTTTAACTATGTTTACTTTATGTATGTATGTTTTTTGTTTATTTATTTATTTATCGACAAATTCCTCTTCATATCTTCGGCAACGGCAAACACTACAAAACGAGTTGTGCAGATAGCGCAAAATAAAAAAGGATTTGTATTACTGTTGGCCCTGAACAAAACGAGACCGTATCAAGATGATGAGAAAAAAAATGCTTCTATTGCTCTCCATAAACAAGAAGGAGGGAGTCAAGCTTAACAACAGAAATTACATGAATTAATGATAACAATGAAAATTTATTGTTGTTTGTACAATTCTCTAAAATTTTAATGCCAAAACCACTTAAAGTGTCTGACAAAGCTCTTTAAAACATTTTCATGTAGAATTCTGAGCATTTTCGGAAGAAAATTCCGGTACATTTAGTTTAAGACCAGGATACATTTCAAAGAATCAAAATTTACATTTGTAGCAGATTGTTGGCAATCCACTTTGTGACTAGTTTCCTCAAAATGGCAGCACCCAATGCCAAGAATTTATTACAAATTGTATCCATTCATTGATACGTATATTTTAATTTTTTGTATGTTTTTTTTTTTGCATAATAAAAAAAGCTGGCTACTGGATATTGAGAAGGGTAAATGGGAAAAAGGGGTAAGAAGAATTTAAGCACATTTAAATGAGCGACAACGCAAAGGCAAGAGATACACAAATTTCTGATGAACATTCAAACTGAATGACAATAAGAATTAATTATAACGCAATGCTTACACAAGCTTCAAAAAGAAACATGATGAGAATTGGCAAAATTTTCCTTAGTGATGATGATTCAGCAAAAGAGATGTTTATATCTATCAACAATAACATTAAAGATGCGAATTCTTTAAAGAAGAAGTGTAATTTATAAAGAAACAGGGAAGGAAGGAAGTGTGATATCTGGAAGACGACAACGCGCATTTTCAAGCATTATTATCTATCAAGTATAAACGATGCGCACAGTAAATTGAATTTAAATCAAAATGCAATTGAACAAATACAGAATTTTAAATCGATGATGTGTTGAATCGTTGTGAAGCTTAGGAAGTGAATCCAGATGTAAGAAAAAAAAAGCGAAAATAATCACATTTTAATGAAATCTTCTTTATCACAGTATTTTCTCGTTTTATTTCTTTCGATTTTGGAGTTACTTGAAAATTTTAATAACAATTTTTTTCGTCTTCTGGGTGTGTTTGTGCCTCATTAGTAATGAAAGCGTTTTTTGAAATTTTATTTTTTATTTTTGACAAGAATTTGGGTCACAAACTGGTGGAGAGCTTGAAGATTTTTCATTATTTTTATGCTCCATTAAGTACTGAGAATTGTATTTCTAAATCTTTTTTTTTTGTGCTTTTTGTACAAGTTTTTGTTCGTATATCGATGAAAAATAAGCAACAAAATGTTTATTTGAATTTGAGTTGAGAAAATCAATTATTTCGAAGGAAAAAAAAGCACTGCGTCTGTTTTGTGTTCATTTTCCAAATGTTCAAAGGAAAAATTCATTGTCTCTTCATTATTAGCGTTGTTGTCAATTCGTTCAAATCAAGGCACTTTTTTTTAAGTAACGGCTCAACATTGTTATGCATGTATATTACTTATAATATATATATAAATCCTAATATTAACATGAAATCGTAATGCAGGGCCAACATAAATTTAGGTCAAATGTGAAAATAGAATAATGAAATTGTTTTGTTTATTGCCAAAACTGTTTGGGCATGAATGAATTAAATAAATAAATTAAAAATGTGTCTACACGATGAAGATTGAAGATCAAAAGATATTTGTGGGTTATCCCACTTAAGGTTGCTGTCTGATGGTGATAAACGCGCGCGTTTTACATAACGAAGCGCGAAATCTCATCACAACGATTCTAAGACGTTTTCATTTTCTTGTATGGATTTAAAACTACCGCACTTGTGCTTCCAGTCTGTGATTGCTGTGACGGAGCCGTCATTTGGGGAACTTGCATCATTGATGCTGGCAAGCCTTGGGCATTCATTGCTTGACTTTGACTAAGACCAAATGGATAAGCACTGGAGTAAGTATTTGAAGTGAACTGTGTAGGTGCTGTGGAAGCACCTGAGGTAGCTGTCAATTGCTGACCAGCCATTGGATTGGTTAGACCCGAATAAAATAAATTTTGTTGTTGACTTAGAAATTGTTGATGGGCTGCTGCTGCAGCATAATATGGATGTGTCGCTGCTGTCATATTAACTGGCGCCATTTGGGGCCGAATATATTGCTGAAAAGGATTCTGTAGAGGACGCGATAGGGCAGACATGTAAGGAGAACGAGCCTGCTGTGTCATTGGATTGGGTAAACGTGGGTTTGCTGATGTACCAGCTTGTTGCTGTGCATACATTGCGGTATTACTACCAGGAAGCGCCACTCCCGTGTAAGGCAAAGCTGTTAATGAGCTTTTTGCAGCAGCAGCAGCAGCGGCTTGTGTATTTTGCGCAGCAACTGCATACTTTAGGGCATTTGCATAATTTTTCTGAGCCATATCTTTAGCCATTTGCGCCGGATCGGAATAAATATTTGGCGCGATCGCATATTGTTGGTAAGGATTTTGATTATACAAAACAGCTGATAGCAAAGCAGCTTGTGAATTGTTAAGTGCGGAAGCTGTGATTAAATCAGGCAAACTGTCAACCTTACTGCTGGGAGTATTTGTAACGCTAGTTGGAGCTTTTGAGTTACTGATTAAAAGCTGATTTGACATCGAAAGACTATTTTTGCGCGATAAAATACTATTATTGTTATTATTATTATTTGAAATGGAACTGGTGGTGTATGTTGATGCCGATAAACTAGCGGCAGGTGAGCTACTGGTTGCAGAATTAAAGCTAATTGCATTCAAATTATTCTTATCAATGGTCGATTGAACTGATGAAGTTTGTGTGGCGTCGTCTACACCCTGATGGTGATGATTATCGTTTTGTAATGAGGACAAATCATTGCCATTAGGCACATCATCAATTGATTTGGAAAAGTTTTGATCATCGCTATCGTCACCGGCAACAGCCGACACAGACAATCCATCAGTTCCATTCGCATTGATTTTTGCATTTTGCACAGTAAGATTCGCATTCTCTGAATCACCATCAGGCGCAGCGGCAGCAGGCGCAGTTGCAACAACGGCATTTTTTGTCAGCATATTATTTTCGATTATATTGGATGGGGTGACTGCCTTACTGGGCGAAGATTGATTTATTGAATTTTGTTGTGCTGTAGGTGTATTGATTTGTGCATCAGAATCAGCGTCAGCGATAAAAGTGGAAGGATTAAAATTATTACTTGCATCATTATCAAAAAATAAAGTATTGTTATTTATATTGTTTTCGTATTTTCTAATTAAATTATTGTTGTTATTACTACTGATTTGATTATTATTATTATTATTTAAACTGTTACAGGCATTTATACTAGACTGGCTGGTTAAATTAAGATGATGATGATGATGTAAATTGTTAGCATTTTGAGTGGCTGTGGATGTATATTGAGGATAGACTGTGGTGTTTGTTGAAGCGACATGATTCTGATTGTGTGAATACTCACATGAAACTGGTATGTATGGTTGATGTTGCATTTGCATCAGCTGTTGATAGGCTGCAGCTGATTGTTGGTAAACAGGAATGCCAGCCGGTTTGTCGGGTGCAGGTCGTTTGAAAGCCGGCATCATTCCAGGATAATGAGCCTGTAATGATTTACAATAAAAACAATGAATTTAATTATGCGAAACATTGAACAACAATTGTCATGCTCAATTAGTCCAATCAAGGCAATATTGCAAGTATATCGTTCAAATTGCTTTAAATACTCACAAATTGCTCATAATATGGACCCATGAATTTCATTTGATCCATCTGAATGAGAAATATATAAAAAAAAAAAAAACAATAAAAAATAATTGAAACATATAACAACATCAACGTAGAGGACGGTGTTGCGGCGCGTTTGGGGATGTGCCGAACGTTTAATATATAGATGAGAGAATTTCAACCTCAAACAACGAAAACATAATGAAACATTCAGTCGACAATGCTTTTTAATTTGTTTTGTTTCATCAACTTGTTGTTTGCTACATCACAAATGAAATTTATTATAAAATTTGCGTCAAACACTCCGGGAATTTTAAGACAATTTCTTTTATCAGTATCGTGATGTTATGAGCCCGGAGTTGTTTTGCACAATATGAAAAATTAGTCATTACAACAATAAAAAAAATAGAGAGATAAGTATTAATTTTTTTTTCTCATCCGACTGAAAATTAATGACAAACACACTATTTAAATTGCGCAATCTCCCATTAAATACCAAATACACAGGATATGACTGGTAGTGAGACGCATGAAAAATGATGTATTTGTGATTACACATATAAAAAAAAAAACAACCACAAAAAGTGATAATTAAGGATAGTAGAACGATCTACAAATATTATCTAAGTCATGAAAACTTTATCAACTGTGTTTTGTTTCTGACGGGAATAGATCCAAACAAAGACTACATAGTCATGCACGGAAAAGAGTTTAAAAAAAAAAACACCAAAATAATTCAAGGAATATTCAACTGATGCTCATTGAATCATCTGTTATCTTGAATGGCTTTCAAGGGAAAGGGCGAAAACACTTGAAATGTAATAGAATGACAAACATACTACTTGTAAGCAATCAGCATTTCGCTTTGTTCCACTATCCACAAAATTTGCCAATAAAGACGAAGACGAAGGCAGTTGCGTTGAAATAGAAGACAGCGTTGAATTTGTAATTAAATTTCCGCCGCTTGTTGTTGATGTTGTGGGCAAAGTCGTTGAGGCATTCTGAGAAACAGGGTTTCAGTTATTGAGATTCGTTTTTGGTATAAATATTATTTTCAAGGAGAAATCAATTTTGGACCTCAAGAAATTGAAATATTTGGGACTTTGTGGCTCTATCATAAACTTATAAAGTGATAAATATTAAAAGTTATAACAAATAATTAGAACAAGCATTAAAATTACCTGAATTCGATCAGTCCGTTGAAGTTTCTGGGATTGTGCAGCAACATTGGACGACATAGGCACGGCTTGTTGCATTTGACCGCCTAGCGACGCATGCTCTGGACCCCCAATAAGAGTGGGTAACATTCCCGGTGAACAGATATAGGGATTGTAGGGATTACTAGCAGGCATATATCGATTGGCAGTCTGAGGTGGGAACAAAAACAAATTTCAATTTAAAAAAAAAATGAAATCAAGAGCACAAACATAATTTTGCATTCATATATTGAGTTTCATATGTAGACTAAGAGCATTATAAGAATTGCTGTGGGTCAAATCGTTTGCGGAGAATATATTGAATAACATTTTACGCGGGGGAAAGGCAATAAAGACAAAAAGCATTATGAAGGAACAGCAAAATGAATAAAAAATAAAAGGAGAAAAAAAAGTGGCTCGATTCTAGGTTGTATATTTTTCAGTCTCAGCCATAAATAAATATCAATAACAATAAATTACTCACCATCGGTTGTAATGGGCTGGAAATTATGGATGGCGTCGGTGTTGGTGGTGCCATTCCAATTTGTTGCATTAATGCATTCTTCAATGCTAAATGATTACGTCCATTGATTAATAACTGATCTTTAAGATGCTGTGGCGGATGAAAGTATTTGCAGGGTGGCTTTTCTCTGTTACATCGACCCTATAAACATAAAAATGACCGTTAGAAATTTATCAATTTTTAAACAAATAACTGAATTTGCATCTCATGAGAAAAATAAAAGAAAACATCTCAATGATGTTATGCTGTAAAGGAGATTTCATCTTGATTATCATGTGCGATTCATATATGAGGGGTCAGTTTGAGGCAACACCTGGCGTACATTTATTCTTTAAGTTGGCTTGACACTAGACGAACTCACACGTTGAACAAGTAAAAGTATTTTAATTAAGGTCGATTTTTTAAAATGTGCTATAAAATCAAATGTAGCATGAAATTATGATTCCTCATGATTTCATGTTCTTTTTTGACCGTTTTGCATAAAAAATTGCATTGTGATGTTATTTAATGACTCATAAAATTCTCGTTCTTCTTATTATAACTTGCGTGTAAATATATGAATTCTGAGTGAATGAGCGAAGACAGACATAAAACTTTGCATGAAATCCAGACTCGAAAAATAATTTCCCGTTTTCTTCTTTCGACAACTTTTTTTTTGCGGACCGATAAATTCGTTTATTTCTCTTTTCAGTCAAAGATATTCAAAGCCTTTCAAATTGCAAACACAGCGAAAAAAAACTTCATCTCTACCTATACGTCTTAAAGCATATATATTTTTTATATTGTTTTTGCTGTTGTTATTGTGTGGAGATTTTTTTAAGAGAATCAGTGTTTGAGAAATGTATATAAATAGAAACTGGATTTCTCGGAATAAAACCACGAGGAAGCAAAACGGCGCAGAGAAGAAAAGAACTAACTATATACGTGCACTATAATGTATATTAAGTTTTGCCATACCGAAATCAGAGCGAAAGAAAATTAAGAGCAACGAAAAATCTTATTTCTTTTGCAATAACGTGAGTTGATTTAACTCAATAGAAATTCGGCTGTTTGCAACTGGTCAATGCTAAGTTCTATGAGCATCATATATGCTACATGATAGAGTTCAGATTCCATATGGAATGAGTAAAATTATTCTTCTCGTTTTCCCTCGACTGCAATAAATACTGAACTATTAATATTAAGACTGGGGGGGAAAAAAAATCATCAACTGAAAATAGTTTCACAATTCTAACTCAACTCGACCTTTAAGACGACTTTTATTTTTTTTTCTCATCATCTTTAAAAACCGTTCTATATTTTTGAGATTAGAGCGAAAAGGTCGTTTTTTTAAGATGCTGGAGAAATTAAATGCCAGGCGACAAGAGGTTTCCAAGGCTTTTTGTTTCGTTAACGGTAAAACAGCAAAAGTCTTTTTATAAACGAAAATCCAGATATGATAAAAACTCGTTTTTTGCGCTCCTTCTTAAGGCAATTGAACGAAATTGAAAACGTTTTCTGTTTGTATTTGCTGTTGGGCAAAAAAAAGAAAGACTTCTTAGACGTAGTGAAAAGAACCGTGATGGACATTTTGATTGTGTGTGCTTTTAAAAGGACGGATAAAAAGCAAGTAAATCTGCCCCGAAATCGAATTATTTTGTCTCAAAAATCTTATATAGTAGAATTTTCAAGGAGAATAAGATTAGGTAAGAAAAGTTTATCAAATTTTCCATCAACGAGAAATATTAAGAAATTAAAATTAAAACTTCGACAAGTGATGACAAAATTCAATCGATTTGTTATTCTGTCATTTCAACATTAAACTGTCTAAGGAAATCTTAAGGAACTCGAGAGGGTCGTTTTCAATGAGAAGCCCATCAAGCAAAAACACACCCCAATCTTGAGAGAAAATCTCGGTGTGCGTGTCTATGTACCTTTAACCTCTCCTTTGGTTTATGATTGAGAGAGCGTGAAAAGAGGTCGGGCCATACATTCTGACATGGGACCCTTTTTTTTTGAAGAAATAACAAAAAAAAGAATGAAGAAAAAATGTTTCTCAATGATCTGAAAGGTCCCGTTTAGGGAACAAATGAGGTGGTGATTTTTTGTTCCGTTCTTGTTTGTCCCATGTACACATTCAAAATGGCACACGTCAGAGCACGTGATAGGATCAACGAAGAACAAATAGAATAAAAAAAGAAATTTCGGTGACGATAAACGAGGCTCTTTGGGAATTTTCCTAACAGAAATTGCCGAAAGTTTTCGAATTGAAAATTCAATTTGCGCTTCGATATGTAGATAAAAAAAAACTTTTGATGGAGAAACTTTCGTCCTCAACAAGGGTTGCTGGCAAATGAAGTATAACTTTTAATGGAATATGAGAAAGTGACGAATGGAAAACTTACTTTGATACTATCGTAACATGCTGTAACGCGTCCATTTTGTACTTCCACATTAGCGGGTGGGTGTGCAAATTTGCATTCGGTGTCGGGTCGTGAGCATTTATTACGTTGAAATTCACGACATACTTCCAATTGAAGCCAACGTGAGTCCTTTCCATTTATTAGACTTGACATGCTGACCATTGCAGCCATGCTCAATTAAATATTTGACGAGTGCTGTTCAAGTTTATAATTATTTCAAATCACAATGTTTTGTTCGTTTCCTTCTTTTTTTTTGTGTGCACATCCACCTTTTTGGCTCCTAATTAGAACTTCTCACTAAAACCAAATTATTTGCTCAACGCACAAAATAACACGCTGATTACACACACAAAGTGTCGCTTGCATAAAATGCTACTTTTCAAATGTTTGTCAACGCTTGTGTACTTTCTATATCACATTCAAATATTTTGAAAACTGGATTTGATTTGCATTTAGAAGAAGAAGAAGCAAAAAACTCTTCACATTTCGCCAAAAAACGAGTTCAAGTCGCTGCTGGAAGAGGAAATTTGCATTCGTCTTATAAATCTGCAATAACTTGATTTGTGCTTTGCCAAAACTTTTTCTTTTTTTTTCCTAACTTAATCGATTTCCGGCTGCATAAAATATTTTGCGACACTATCGTTGTATGTTGAAAATTGTTTTCGTTTGGAGTTTAAACTTTTTTTGTTTTTAGATGAAAACAGCAGCGATCGAATTTCCAAAAGTTTTCATATTTTTTTTTTCTGATCTCTGAATCTGGTGTCTCGTTGCACGATTCTTTGTTTAAAATAGAAAATTATAACTTTTATCACTTTCTTAAATTTCTCTCTTCACATTAGGTTTTCTGATTATTTTTTTTTTGTTATTGTATAATATGGCAGAAAAAAAAATAATTAAACTTAACGCTTAAACACTTCTTTTTTTTTCGTTTGTTTATTAAGTTTTGTAACTGTGACTAGATGTCTCGAGGTATAATTTGCAATTCAAAATTGTATTTTTTTTCCTTTCTCTGTTGATTCCACACACTTTTAGATAACACTTTTATCAGATTCACTTGATCTTTGGGAGCATTTCTTTTCGCATCACAATTTTAACCGAAATTACTTTTTTTTCGGGATGTTGTTTGTTTAGGATCTTGTTGCGGCGATGATGTTGATGATAATTGTAGAGTAGAATCGCTTGTTAATGAAATAGCTCCGTTAAGAATTGCTTTCAGTAGAAGGAGTGTGGTGATGTGTGAGTTCGTTGAACGACAAACCGTCGGTATAGCCGGCAGTGCGTCAGATGAAAAAATTCGAAATAGATCCAAAAATTTTTGTGTGTAGGAGTAAAAAAATTGTGTAAGATTTGAGGAGAAGTGTAATGTTGTTTGCGGCTAATTAAACCTGGAATGAATGAGGATAAAAAAAAATTTATTAAAAATATGAGAAAGTTGAAATATTTAATTGGATTATTCGATAAACGATTAAAGTGAATTTTAAAAGGGGAAATTGCAGAACAAAAACTTGTAGGTCTCAGAGTTATAGCTTGCAGGCAATAAGACAGCCGCAACCCATTATATGATAAGCATCATTAAATTTTTATAAGAATAAAATGCCAGAAAACCTTTCACAAAATAAAAAAAAAATATCAGAAAATGTTGTGCAAAAAAAACTAAATATTTTTAAGCACCACTGAACTTTCTTCAACAAATTTCAAAATGGAAATGAAATCTAAATTGATATGGGCTATTAAAATAGCATTCGTTTGAATGAATGTTTCACTCGCGATCATCCCAGCCACACGTTGGATGACCGTGTGATGTGTGATATTTAAGAAAAAATAAAATACCGTCTTAATTTTCCTAACCAAATGTGAAACATTTATTATCAATATATTACAAATTTTCATACTCGAGAGTATTTTCATCGTCGTGCGAACTCAGTGTTTTTGTTATAATTAACACGCTCGTTGATAGAACGCGAATGCCGAGACGCTACGGCGAACAAGCGTGAACTGTCTATTTCTTTAACCTAAAAAAAAAAAAAATATTTCTGTTTGCTTCCAAAGATCTTCGAAAATTTCCTCAATTCGATATATATTTTTTTTTTCAGTCCGTTTGCATATCAAGCGTAACATTGTAAAACTTTATGCTTTCAGTTAGCAGCTGTTCATGTGTTCAGTGCGATTTGCGTCTTATGCGATGCGACATACAAATCAACATACGCTCACACAAAAACACCTCGAAGAAAAATAAATAATGAATTTTTTATGTGTTTTTTTTTTTCTTGTGTGTTAAAAGAAATGCATGAATGCTTTATAAGATCTCGTTCAAATTTTGCGTTATAATACATAACTTCATAAACGCTCACACATTTGATGCTACCACGCGATTTTTTTGCGCCATTATAATGTTCGATATATAAAAATTCGATGATATTCTTAGGGTAAATGATGTTAATTTAGTAATAGGTAAATGACACTCATTATAAGCAGTTGCATCTATTTATTAAATGAACGTGTACCCTGAGGAAATCAGTGTTCTTGTTGCATGAATAAATCTACAAATCTTTGCTTTTGAACTCAATATAGATTCGCTTTTTATAAATATTTCTGATGCCCACACGATTTTTATATATTTTTTCTGCACATTTCAAAAAGCGCCAGAAATATTAATCGAGCAAACAAGCAACCGAAGAAAATGTGTTTTTTGTTCGACTCGCAGCTCAACTGATGTCATGACCGAGAATTTTTGTGTGTTGCGCTCTTCTTCGTTTTCTGATTTAATTTTTCTTTTCTTTTTCTCCTCTCAGAATTTCGCGAATATATTGAGAAGAAAACTATAAAATAAATTTAATATCAGTTAGTATCTTTATATATTTAATTTTATGTGTATATGTGTGGATGTCTGCGAACAACTTTACTGTCAGTTGGCCTTTTGGCTTTAATTTTAATATAAATTTATTAAATGTGTCATTGTTAAATCGTTTCTGGTGATGTTATACTCTGTTGGACTCTGAGAATTTTGTCTGCGCGGGATGTGAACCGAAATTGCTATATTTGGTCTTTTGAAGGAGAATCAGTTCTTGAGAATGAGCATTTGGGTAAAAATGATGATGCAATTTGCCATCTGAATATATTTTGTATTCAAAAATCTAAATTCACTAACTGTACCAAAACCCAGAGACATTTATTTGCGTCACGAAAAACTTTGATTCACTGAATTTCTTGCGAAAAAAAAAAAAAAGAAGATTTACAACTTGAGATTTGAAAGAATCGACCACTTCCTGCCACTTCCGTCCCGGAGTTTCTTTTTTGTATTTGGGTATATGACAACCGGTCCAAAGAAGAGCGGTTGAGTGGCTCTTTTCGATTTAATTCACTTTCAATAGAATTGCGGACCGATCCGAAATGTACACGAATTGAATGCTTTCAGAGATGGATCGTTATAGCATAATTCGAACGCAAACTCCAAAGTCACACACAATTGTGGGTATACGGTCTGTTTGCTTAGGCAGTATTTTTTATTTTTATTTTATTGTATCTCCAGTGAACCTTGAGAATTTTCATATTATACAATTTGAATATATCATTTATTACACAAAAGACCATCTTCGATAAATGCGATTTTTGTGTGTTTGGGGAAAAAAAACCAGTTGAGGAAGACATACAGAAGACATGTAGATTGAGCGCGCTTTTCGCGCCCAGAAAGACAATTCTTTTTAGGTTCGAATCTAGTGTTTTTGTCGTCCTCTAAGACGAAAATGTTCTTTAGACCTTTTTTTTTCTTAAGAAAATATGTATTTTTCGAATTAAAATATATAAATTTTTCATCTCATTCTTGTTTAACATGCTCGTGCAACTTCTTCTTGAGACATTTTCTCTCAAGCTATTGAGCGAAAAGCAATGAAGACGAGAAATGGTGTCTCTTGTGAGGTTTTTATTAAGTCAAATAAAAATTGTAATAAAATTTTGTTAGATTTAAGACGCACGAAAACAAATGCCGGCTGGAAATTGTCTCGTAATAAATGAGCTCGATCTATATTCAGACTATGATGACGTTAATTACCAATGATTCACAATTGTAAAAATAAAATAAAAAATCATAATGATTATTTTCACAAGTTAGACGCAGAAATAAATTCCATATCTCACTACCATATGTTTCACTTCCATCATCCTTAAATTTCACAGTCCAATCAAAAGTTTTTGCGCGTTACAATTGTTTTTATTTGCTCTATGCTGTTTTCTAACGAAAGTGACAAAAACCAATCGACCACTGATGATGGGTCTCTTTTTCAGCTCCGCCAATATATTGTACAACCTCAAAAAAGAAAACACACACTTTACTAAAGACTCACCGTGTAGTTCGAGAAGAAAACAAAAATTGGAGAGAGAGATATTTATAAAAAAATAAAAATTTTTTCAACCATACTGAACAGTGTACATGTTACACATTTTGTGTATAATTTTTATTAAAACGCGATGATTGTATGAGTTTTAAAGTTGTTTTATTTTACAAAGCCCTCAAAAAATTATTTCTTATTTTTCTTAAGATCCGATTTCATTGTAGGTAGATTTTGTAGTCGACGCCGCATGCATGTCTAGAGCTGAAAGCTCTTGGGGCACAACGAGTAAAGACAATAATAGCGAACCAGCTCGTGTCATTCTCCAAAAAAAATGAAATAAAAAAAAGACGAAGTTATAACTAAAATTTTATTAATAGTTATAGTTTTATGATACTTCCACACACAACGTCTTGACGATTCTGATGCGGATAGGTTTCGTTATCGATTTCTTTTCAGCATTTTGCTGTTTGTGTATGAATTTTTTTTTGTATGATATGGGCACGCGATGATGGAGGGGGAACGCGAAAAAAAAAAGTTTGTTATCAGTATTAAATGATAAATCAAATCAGAAATAGAATTTTTTTTTTTTCGAATGATAGCGCGTTGCGTTTTTTTTTTCACCCATCGACACCAATTTCGACACCACAAATCCTTTAATTCCGTCCGAACGAAAATTAATTAACTTTACATGTTGACTCTTTTTTTTTTGCCTTGATTTTATTCCATATTTGAGTATCAGACACGTATATCGTGAATATATTTTTTTCTCCTTCACTTTTATGTTATTTTTTCTTTTTTTTTTTTTGAGGAATAAATAATTTATCGATCGCATATTTTTTTTCTGCATATTTATTTTCGATATTACTTTTTCACTTGAATCGTGTGTAATAAATTTTTGACTTTTGCACAACTCGATGCTTTAAATTAAAAACTTTTCGGTCACTTTATCCAAATTGTATCATTAAAATTCTGTAAATTTGGATCAAATGGCATGCGAATTAATTCTGAAAAACCGTCTTGAGATCTTGAGACTTACATACTTCTTTGCACAATACACACTGACTGACTGGTTGAGCAAGGAAAATATTTTTCTTTTTTTTTTAAGTCTCTCAACGAAGAGAGAGCGATAATTTTCATATGTCCATTGCACAGTACCAAATGACCGTACATCATTGACTTTTTTACTCACTATCTTGAACATCGCAAATCTCACTACACAATTTTTAATATGAATTGTTTTTTATGAAGAAGGTTTTCAGCAGTTTTTAGTTACTGCTGAAGCCTTTGGTTGACATTTTGGACAATGAAAGTTTAAAGAAATATGTTGGTGTCGACAAGACAGTCTTTAGCACAGCACAAGTTTTTTTCTTTCAGTGTTTTAAACGGCTTGATAGTAGACAGACTGAAATTGCTTATTTTCTCAAATATCATCATAAAAATACTATTATTAACTAAAGCAAGTGGTCAAAAAGATTCGTAAGCACCTGATTTTAACCTGATGAATGTTTTTTGTGCGAAATTCATTATTTTTTCATCAAAATTAGAAGAAAATGGCCTGCGAAATTGATGGAGTTTTCCGAAGTGAATTACAAGACAAAATAAAAGCTTCAAAGGTATTAGTTGTCGGTGCTGGTGGCATTGGTTGTGAGATCTTGAAGAATCTCGTCATGTGCGGCTTCAATGACATCGAAATCGTGAGTTATTTTATAAAATTGCCTAACCTGCATCCATTGAAATGGATATTATAAATTCACCGGAATTGAATTTATTTCTGTTTTTTTTTTTTTAGATAGATCTTGATATCATTGACGTGAGCAACCTAAATCGACAGTTCTTGTTCCAGAAAGAGCATGTGGGAAAATCAAAAGCGAATGTTGCTAGGGAAACAGCACTTAAGTTTAATCCAAATGTGAAAATCAAGGCCCATCATGATAGCATATTTCATACAACATATGGAGTCAGCTTCTATCAACGCTTCAACATTGTTCTGAATGCATTAGATAACCGTGCAGCTCGCAATCATGTCAATCGAATGTGTTTGAATGCTAAAATTCCACTTATCGAGAGTGGAACTGCTGGCTATAATGGCCAAGTGGAGCTTATTCAACGTGGGGTGTCTCAATGCTATGAGTGCCAACCGAAAGCTGCTCAGAAAACTTATCCAGGATGCACAATTCGTAATACACCATCCGAACCTATTCATTGCATCGTATGGGCAAAGCATCTGTTTAATCAACTCTTTGGCGAGGACAATGCTGATGAGGACGTTTCACCAGACACAGCAGATCCAGAAGCTGCTGGCGATGCTGGAGAAGATGCTCTTAACAATGAATGCAATGATAAAGGCAACGTTGCACGTGTGAGTACTAAACAGTGGGCTCAAAACTGTGATTATATGCCGGAGAAATTATTCAACAAGTTTTTCTACGATGACATAAATTACTTGTTGAGCATGGCAAACCTGTGGAAGCATCGCACAGCACCGAGAGCTATCAAGTATGGTGAAACTGAGATCATCACTGAAATTGGAGATGTTACTCACAGCACCGGAGGATTACGTGATCAGAAAATTTGGGATATGGCTGAATGCCAAAAGGTATTTTCTGATTGCATCAATAATTTGAAACAACAATCATCAAAACTGAAGGAAGGTGATCATCTGGTGTGGGACAAAGATGATCATGATGCAATGGACTTTGTTACTTGCTGCTCCAATATTCGTTCCATTGTTTTCTCCATTCCACAAAAGAGTCGCTTCGACGTTAAGTCAATGGCTGGCAATATAATTCCAGCGATTGCAACGACAAACGCCATCACTGCTGGCGTGGTTGTTTTGCATGCATTCAAAGTTCTTGAGGGCCATTTTGAAAAGTGTACATCAGTCTATATGCGATTGAAGGCAAATCCACGCAATCAGATTTTTGTTCCAGAAAAGAGTAAGTTGATATTATTGTAATATAACTTTGAATCCTAATTTACATCATTTTTAGCTGTTGCACCACCGAATCCAAATTGCTATGTATGTGCTGCTAAGCCTGAGCTGGTTCTGAAAGTAGACACAGAAGTTGTTACTGTAAAGGAACTACGTGATGATATCCTGATCAAAGAAATGAATATGGTCAACCCAGATGTGATGATAGACGGCAAAGGTGTCATTGTCATTTCTTCCGACCAGGAAGAAACTGAATCCAATGAAGGAAAATTGCTGAAAGACTTGTCAATTGTTGATGGATGCATCTTGAAGGTTGATGACTTTTTCCAGAATTATGAGCTCACTGTTACTGTTATTCATAAGCATGCTAAGCATGATGAATCGCGATTCGAAATCATTGCTGATAAAGATGTGCTTAAGGCGCCAGTGACAGAAGAAGAATTGAAAGCAAGCAAGGAACCACAACCAGGACCGTCAGGCTTAAATGATGCTGGTCGAAAAAGCCCAAATGGATACAAAAGTGAAGAAGACGATGTTATGTGCATTGATAGTGTTGCAGAACCAATTGCTGAAAAAAGAAAGAATCTGGACATTGATGAGGAGCAATCAACGTCATGTAAACGCGCTCGAATTGAACCATGTGGATCGCCGGCTAAAGCTACAACCTCCATTTCAAAGGCTACTGTTGAAGAAGATGAAGATTTGATTTGCATCGATGATGATTAAGTAGCAAGCATTCGCTCACAGTGATCCCAACAGACATCCATTAAATTATCATTTCATTCTGTTTCTCAAACACATCCACTTAATGTTATCCGTTAATTAGATCATTTTTCAAATGAACATGTCGAACAAGATATTTTCCAAATAAAATTTTCGACTTAAGCAAAAAAAAAATTCGACGATTCGTGAAAGTAAGAGTGTGTTAGTGTTTATAATACGAAATTGCGAAAATAACTTCTTAAGAACGGTTTTACAAGACCTCAAACAGGTTTCTGTCGATTTAATTGTGCTTATCAGACGCTTCAAATTTTCCCAATGGCAATAAAGTAGAAATTATTGTGAATTAACACCGAAAATTGATAATTCTCGGAAATCATAAGCTCGCAAGAAAAATTTAGAAAAAAGATACACCCAAACATTAAGCAGTAACGATGATTGAAGAAGTAGAAATTGGGGATCAACTGAGCGTGTTACAAAAGGTGAAATACCCTACTTTGTAGCTCCACCTAAATGATAATTAATAATTTTAATTTTAGGTAGCAGGACTTTATGCATCGCATTTACTTTCAGACATAACAATAGTTGTGGGTCAACATCGGTATCCAGCTCATCGAGTAATTCTTTCAGCATCGAGTGAAGTATTTCAATGCATGCTCATCAATGGTCAATGGAACGAATGCAAAGAATCAGTTATCCATTTAGTTGAGGATCCGCAGTCAACGCAGGTCTTTCCTCAATTCCTGAAGTATTTATACACGGGGCAAGTTAAAATCAACATCGAGTCGGCTATGCCATTGCTGAATCTAGCAGACAAATACAACATTAAAGATCTAATTGTACTGTGCCGTGATTATATGAGTAAAAGCATTGCTATTGCTGGGCAACAAGGATTCCTCATTTGCTGGCTACAATACACATTATCATTCAGCTATCATCAGCAGCTTTCCAATGAACTGAAGAACTTCCTTCGTCTCAATATCGAAATTGCTGGCTATTCGCGAGATTTTATAGATATCGATCCGAATAATTTGGTGGTCCTTCTCCAGCAAAATGATTTGGTAATAAAGAACGAGTCAGCTCTATTCGACATCGTTGAACGATGGCTGCTAATGAAACGTGAGCAAATTGAGCATGAAGAATCACTATCCGATGAAGACAAACAGAGCCATATGAAATCTCTGGTTGAAGACGTTTGTAGTCACATTCGTTTTCCGATGATGACCATCTCCGAGCTTGCATCCATCCCACTCAAAGCCATAACAGCATTCAGTAAGGAATTTTTCTGCGACAAAATGGCACTAGGAATGTCTTATCATGCTAATCAACCGATAGTAAAAGAAGGTGACGAGGCAAAACTTCAATTTACGCCTCGTCTTTACACATCTGATGTCTTTTGTTTGATGATGGAAGTTCAGGAAATTCACCAAGTTGAAAACTACAAGAACTTTGGCGCCTGTTTTTTTAGTCTTTCTGAGTTTCCATACAATAGCAATGATTCCTCAGATGGTAGGTTATTTCCCGTCGAACAATGGATTTGAATCTATAACATTATTAAAAATCTTATTTTTCAGAAAATACAATTCAATGGGAAATTGATTTCTTTCCGCGTGGCATTCGTTATAATCGAGCGCAGTTAATCAATATATATAGCCATCCTAACCACCAAGCAAACAGAATAGAAGTTCCTGAAACCATTCTCAGAACTGTTCGATTGCGTGTCACTTGTAAAGCAAGCAATTTTGTTGAGCAAAGATTCAAAGTAAACTTACATATATCTAGTTATAATTTTATTTTAATCTAATGCGATTGTTTCTTTCTAGATTGCTGTTCTGATCAGTGCGGTTCAAAACAATATTACTTATATCAAAACTCTTCACGTCCGCACCAATTATTTCTCTCGTGAAAACCGTGTAATTAATATCGACAATCTTGTTCCATACGATGAATTGTCCTGCGATTTAAGTCCGTATTTCATTGGAAAAGATCGCGATAAAGTGCAAATTCATGTTATTGTTGTACCGATGCAGCAGGGACTAACACAAGATTCAGTGAATTTCGAATTCAAATGAGATTTGATTTTGCAATCTTTTGTGGGCTGATCATTTTTATTTTTTGGTTCCTCATGTAAGCTCAGTGACAGTTGAGATCTCTGCGTTTCATTATAAAATTACATGTAAATTATTGATTGACGTTATGATGACTAAAAAGAATTGTGCAACATTTATTGATAATCGCATCAGTAACATTTTTATTAATCAAACAATTGAAAAACTGAGTTAAATAAATAAAAAAAATCTGTTGAATTAATAAAAAAAAAGTATTGATGGATTTCCGTTAATCTCCTGCAACGCTTTATCCGAAAAAGGCAGCTTCCTTAACCTTCTTAGATTTCTCTTCTAACAAACTGCTCAATTTAAAGATCTTATTGCAAGCGTTAGTGTCTTTTTGTGACATGCATTTAACAAAAGTTTTCATGTCGTTAGTTACCTCCAGAATTTTATGTTCATCAATCGCGGTTTGCCTTCGTCTAAGTTCATTTGCTAAACTTATTTGACGATTTTCGATTCGGCACGGTCACTAGCACGTTTGACCGAAAAAAAAGTTTAGTTTAAATATTATTCAATTGAGAGACCTCATCTCTAACCCGTTCTCCAATTTTTCTGATTGCATTAGCAGCGTATTCTGTTTGATCAACTTGCTTTTCCAGGGCTTGCTGCTTTGAGTTTCGTGAACCCATTGTTAAGAGTGAAAAGTTGAAAATCCTTTTATTTTAATGTCTGATTGACAAGAATTCAAACGTTAAAAATAATTTTGCAAACTTCTTAATGTTTAATAAACGTATTTTGACGATGAAATAAATATAAAGTCAAGATTAAAGTCTCGACCTAGAGCAAGGTCTGGAGTATACTAACAAATAATATGAGAATCGCATATGTATGATATAAACATATCTATATTTCAATAGCACGACGGTAACATCATAGTTTTTCAATACCTAAATGGTGAAATACATTTGGGTCCTTCACTTATGACGTCCAACTTCTAGGGGGAGAGGGTCTGAAATTTTGTGAGCCTTTGTCATTACGCTCTCCGTGACAATTTTGTGATAGAGGGGAGGAGGGGATGCAAAAATTATTTTTTCTTTATGGTCATCATATAAGTCAATGTGCGCCAACCGATGCGAGAGATTTCGAAATCGTATGGTAGTGCGCCACGGCTTACATACATACAAAATTTGGCTTGGTGCGCCGCGATCCGAAAAACGTTGGCGACACTGATAAGTAAACGGCTTTTGAATTTCACCATACTTAAAACATTGTTACAATTTTCATTTTCCTTTTAAAAGTGTAGTGTCATTGCAATTTTGCTTTCATATTCGAAGGCTGCTATAACCAAAATGGGAGATACTGGAAGTGGTGAGTTAGAGAAAAACTGGATGTCAGTATATCTTGTTAATGATCTCATAATTAGGAAGCGCGAACATAATCGTAGTAGTAATCACTGCGGTTTTTGCAGCTGTGACGGCTATATATGCATTTTACAGTATTTATTATTTAGAGCATACTACGGATAATAAAAATGGAACAGATTCGCGTATTTCGTACGACGAATATTCTGATAGAACAAATACTTTATCCACAAACATTTCCACAAACCCGAAATGAATCATCCGAACAAAACTATTATTGCGTTAACAGTGATAACGAGCTTACGACCATCTTCATTCATTTGGTTATTGCAATTTATTCATTCTTTTAATTATTTTGCTTGTAACTGTTGATGTAATCCTGGCGCAAACAAATAAAAATCAAACAGGAAACTGATAAGAAATTTAGATTTACTTATGTTTGTGAAATGTACAAACATTTTGTTTTAAGGTGTTTTTAGCGATAAAGAGATGAATGCAATCGAATATCTCAAGAACTGAAACGTATTTTATGACTGACTGATAAGCCGCGTTCGTGAAAATTTTTATTTTCAACCGGTGTAGAAACAGCTTCATAAAACTATTTTACAAATTGCTTCTTTAGATTTTGCACAGGTGTACAGGTTAGTCAGGAAAATAATTAAATTTATTTTCTCACATCCTTGGATGCAAACAGATGCAATTCTCAACAGCTTGATTAGTAGCATGCAGTGAATGCAAATAAATAAATATCGCAAAAATTGTCAAACCTTCGAAGTTTTTTCACCTTTTTATGCAACATTCACATCAATCTAAAAATAAAACAAATAAAGAAGAGTTTGACGAGAACTGGGAAACTTAAATAGTTGTTCAATAAAATGGAATTAAATCCGCAAAATAGTCCAAAGGAATGTTGTGTTGAAACCGAAGTGATACATAACTATGATGAAGCTCTTTCAAAAGTCGGTAAATATTAACCCTCAAAATGGATCAGCAGAATTAGCAGCTAATTGATTTGCTAATCATTTTTTAGGTCTTGGAAGATTCCATGCATTGCTGCTTCTGACGACTGGGCTATGTCTCATGACTGCGATAATTGAGACGCTTAGCATTGGATTTGTTATCCCGTTAATTGAGTCAGAGTGTGATCTAAAATTATCACTATCAGATAAGGGAATTCTGAATGGAGCTGCATTCGCTGGTACGTCTGTTGATTCGCTTGTTTACGTTCTCATGTTATTGATCTCGTTCGGATAGGTGTCGTTATCAGTTCGTATCTCTGGGGTTTCCTAGCTGATACGAGGGGTAGACATCGGGTTATGCATCTATGTACGAGCATTTCGTTCATATTCTCAATTTTGTCAAGCTTCTCCTTTCATGTGTGGATGCTTATAATCACCAGATTTTTAGTTGGTTTCTTGTAAGGCAAAACATATTTGTAATGTTTTAATAACAATTCTCTTTCTTTTATTCAGCATCTCAGGCATTGCGGCCAATACTTATGCATACTTGGGAGAATTCCATTGCGAGAAGAATAGAGCAAAACAATTGAACTTTGCTGGCGTTTTTATGGCATTTGCTCTAATTTTCTGCCCTGGCATTGCGTGGCTTATCCTGGAATTTCAGAACGTTGCGTCCCTATCCCTATCCTTCACAATTCCTTTAATTAACATGAACTATTCAATTTGGAGAATTTTCTTACTTCTGTGCTCATTGCCTTCAGCGGTAATCATCGTATTACTATACTTTTTACCTGAAAGTCCAAAATTCCTATTAGCTCAAAACAATCATGATGAAGCTATTGCCATTCTTAAGAAGATATTTCGATCGAACAAACAATCATCAACTGAAGTATTCCCAGTGAAAACCATTGATCTCAATGAATTAATAGTTGTAAAATCACTTCAGGGACTATCTCTGTTAAAGCTCATTAAGCAGCAAACATTTCCGCTGTTCATGCCACCGCTGCTGATAAACACTGTCAGAACTTCCTTTCTTATGTTTTGTTTTTTTGCTGCATCTAGTGGTTTTTTCATGTGGACCCCAGACATTTTACAGCAGTTGCAAAATTATCGACAACAGGAATTCTCAGTTTGTCAGGTCACCGATGACATCGTGAAAAAGCGTTTGAGTGCGTCACATGTTGAGTGCCAGATAGCTGCAGTTGATCAGTCAGTTTACGAAATTACATTTTTAATGGGCGTCTTCTTTAGTGTCGTTTATTTTCTACATGGAATAATCATCAACAAAGTTGGAAAGAAGAATCTTTTGGCATTATGGTTTTTAATTTCTGGTATCGCCGGTGCGTTGATTCCATGGACTGGGCACTATTATACAATCTTAATATTGATGATGCTTTTCCTAACTTGCGGAGTTTGTGGAGCAATCTTATCAGCTATTATAGTTGATCTCTTCCCAACGAACGTCAGGTAATTTAAATGAATTTAAATGATTACAGAAGAGTTAATTTTCCAACATTCTAGAGCAATTTCGTTGTGTGTGACATTAATGACCGGCCGGATAGGTGCTGTTGCTGGTAGCGTCTTTGTATCCTTCATGATAACGCGCGAATGCGAACTGATGTTTGGACTTTTTGGTTTCTTTCTGCTAGTATCAGCCGTCGTTTCAGTTTTTCTACCAGTGAACTTAAAATAGCATTATGATTCTCATAATAGCAAAAAAATAAAACAAATAAAACGATAGCTTTAGGTTGATCGAGAAAAAAATACTTCATTATATGATTCAATTTTTAGATGCTTTCATGTCATACACTTGCATAAAGCGTGGGAGTATCTGTTTTCGACAATCATTGAAAAAATTATTTGGTAAGAACGCCGATTTTAAGTTGCTTAAAGAGACATACAAGCTGTGCAGTTTAGTTCATGTTAGCTGGTAAAGTCTTAGAATAAAGCAGCTCAAGTATTTTTGCGCATTTTTCAGTTTTGTTCAGGCGTTTGTTGAGCATTTCGATTGCTCCTGCAAAATCGCCTCTACATGTTAAACTGAAAGATGGAAAATGATTGATAAAGAATTGTATAAATTATGGGTTCATTAAACTTACAGTGCAGCTCCAGCTTCATAGTTTCCACTGGAATCGTAGTAAACAATCCACATGGAAAAAATCTTATCAAATATTGGATCGCCATCCTCTTTACGCATCTTAGCAATGATCCAGGCCTCTCGAAAGAATTTTCCTTCAATCAACTGATTAATGCAACTATCAATATCGCTGATAGCCAGAAAATATGGGATGGCGCCAAGATGGTCCTCATTTTCGATGCATTGTTTACCAAATGCAAGGCAACATTTGCGCCAAAGATCAAAAGATACAGATGGTGCAACAGCCACATGCGTTTCAGTCAGTGATTTGTTGACAATTCGTTCCATGAGATCGATCTTGAGCGAATCATTTAATTGTGGTAAGATAACTCCACCATACGATTTCATGTTCATCAATCGATACTGCTGCACTAAATATAAGAAATATTTTATAAAAAAACCTGTAAATTTATAATCTAAACCAATCTAAAACTTACATTCGTTATCAATGACATTCTTGACACCTTCTCGGCTTTGAAATATTTGCTCGTTGAGACTTGGCTCGCGTTCGGAGCCTTTAAGAATAATTTCCATGAACTCGAGTGGGCTTGAGATTAACTCACGATTTGCCTGATGGAATATGGATGACTTTTTCTGGGAACATTTAAAAAATAAATAAATGACGTTAAAGGACTATAATCAGGAAGAAAAAAAAATATTCTGCAACTCACCGGATGCAAAATAAGCTTCTTAACATCAGATGATAGTTCAGAGATTGAGCCATCACCAGAATCAACAGCTGGTACCGATATTTTTTTCTTATGGCGACGCTTCGTATTTTTCGAGATTGATATAATTTCATTCGGCTCTGCCCAATGGACATTCTTAGTCGCCTGTGGGTTTTTCTGTGAGTTCGTGGCGACTTCCTGTGTCACACCACCATTATAATTGTGCCATTCATAAGCCAAAACTGTTGAGTCTTGACCACCACACAACAATATTTTTTCATTGCTCGGCAAAAATATTGCCGCAAAAGCAGGAGTATCAATGATGATGCTGGAACAAGCTTCATATGAATGAAGATTCCACACTTTAACAATCCCATCTTGACAGCATGTCACAAGCAAGCTTCCGGATTTGTTAAATCTCGCACTGAAAACGCGTTTCGAGTTTGAGAGCTTAATGACCTGAGAATCTACTATTTCAGTTACAGCTTCAGTGATATCTTTGATCAGTACAATTCCATTTTCCGTGGCAATCGCCAGGGTTTCTTGAGACCATGTCATCATGCCAATATATTTACGACAAATCTTTTTGTTTGCCAACACCTTGAATTCTTCAGACATATCGCAGATTGACACCTCACCATTTTTAGTTCCAACAGCGAGGAGTTTACCATTTGCAGCAACTGAGCAGCTGTGTTTCACAGTTTCGATATTGTGATGATGCCATTGATCCTTCTGATGCTGATAGTAAACCAATTTTTCACCGTTGCATGCCATTAGAATGACTACTTCATTTCCGTTTGATTGATACCTTCCCCAGGACATCGAATAAATTTCTTGAGACGAAAATGACGGCAATATAATTGGAACATTCGATGATTTATTGGTGTCCATCAAACCGATTCTTCCTTCTCTGGTGCTGAATGCCAAAATATTTTCCTTAGCCGGATGCCAACTAAGACACAAAACGCAGGAATGAATTTTGTTCATGAAAGGGCGCAGTACAATGTTATTGCAGTCGGTTTCTGATGTATTCCATAAGCAAATTCTTTTATCATTTCCTCCAATTGCAATCCTAAAAAAAACTTGGTTTAATTTGATAATTTATATGCAAACATTAAGTCAGACTTACACGTTGGAGTCGATTGGATTCTCAACGATGTAGTGGATTCGCAACTGAATCGTATCTAAGCTTATGATCTTTGAAAAATGTGATGTTTCCAAGCAGCTTATGTTGCGATGAATTGATAACGCCCACACAACCGATTCATCATTGCTTTTACACAAATTAAGAATACCTTTTGCATCGAATGTACGTTCTTGTTTTTCACTTGTTACAGACTTTTTCTTACTATCGAATGCAATTTTATATTCGACTAAATCCCCATTGCTGTCGGTGATAAGCAAAATTTTCTGGCCGATCCACAAAACATTTGTAAATGCTGCTGGCAATAACGGTTTAGGCTTTGGGTGCCACTTGATTTTGGCTAATTCAATTCTTTCATTGACATTCCACATCCAGACAACAGGTTCGCGTGAGCCCGAAGCAAGGACGGCAATTTGATTAGGATTTGGCAGATCCTGTTTATCAGGTTTAACGAAATCCTTCATACGCTGATATTCATCTAGAAAATTGAGCGATTCCTCCGTTAAAACTGGAGTGTGTGATGATGCGTTTGATTCCATTGACTCGTCAATTGAAGGATTTTCATCATTTTTAATACCATATTTGTCCTTATTTTCTTCAAAAGTGCCTTTCAGTGCTCCCGAATTGCTTGATGTGCTGCAACCGTTAGCCAAGATATCTCCTTTCAGCTCATTACAGGCTTCGAGAAAATCAAAATTTGAATTGTTTTGAATTTTCTCTTGGATCTCAGCTTCGTTGGTGACTTCATCATCACTGCCATCCTCAGTTGCTTCACGATAAACACCGAACTCGGCGGTGTCATCATATGAATAAATATCGAAAAGCTCTGCTGAATCGGCAGTGGCTGTGGCAATAGCACTTTTTAGCGCTATACTGTCTGGCTCTTTCTCCTGATTAGGTTGGCTGCTAAATGTTATCCACTCAAGTGACGTTATCTCAGTATCATGGCCACGAAGTCTAGCTACAATTTCCATCTTGTCAATAGCAATCAATAGAATTAGTCCATTTTTAGTTCCAGCAGCCATCATATTAGAATTGTCTGGCGATTGTTTCAAGATTGTTATGGGATTCCGACTCGATAAATCCAGATACACCTTAAAAGTGTTTGTGGGCAGGCAATAGTTGATGACATTTGAATTTGTCGAGGAAATGAGGGTGTTGTGGTTTGCAAATGCAATTGCAGAATAAAGTGTTTGTGGTATTTCGACCTTTGGCTTTTCAGTACAATGACCTTTGTGTCCTTTTATCACTTGGCCGGTTTCGAAATCCATCACTAGCACCTGTTGGCTTCCATTTACCACAGCAAAACGCTTCGTTTCGGACCAATCGGGATCAATTGTGAAGGCAGATAGTCTATGTGGGAAGAAAATGTTAGACATTAGGTTACTTTCAGTCTTGCTTTGAGTAAACGCAACAAAATATATCTCGTTGCATGTTGCTTCACTTACTTGCTCTTCAAATCAAACATTTTCAAGGTCGCACCGCCTGCTTTTGTTTTCGGCGGAATATACGCGATTCTTTTCATTGCTCCATACAATAATCCATTATCCGGTGTGCAAGAGCACAACGACTTCATGAACCAATTCGCATTGGGTGGCACAATTAGCTGATCCATCTTTTATTTATTTTTGTATTCCTTTTCCTTTATTAATCAACGAACAAGAAATATTTTCACTGTCTATACCCGGATGACAGCGATGAATTTTTAAGATAGTAAATAAAACACATCAAAATTTTTACCAAGCAAAAATTATCGGAATAAATAAAGAGAATATAGTATCGTATCTGTAAATGGTGCAAGCCAATTCCCTGTTAGAAGAACATATGGAGCTCATTTTGCTTCTAATATCAATTGTACAAATAACAAAACTTTGAAGTTCAAGCTGCAGCGATGTAAATTTAAGATTTCAATCACCCGGGATATGAAGATTTATTTAACACGGGCCTACTACTAGGTAGGTAGGAAGCTAATAAACAATTTGGCTTTTACTGTTCATTAATTAATGACATTTGACTTCTATATGGCAATTGATGTTTCAAGTAGAATCCATTGATAATTAAATTGAATTTTTATAATTTCTTAAATACTAAAGCGAACCAGACATTATTTTGGCGGCAAGAGCGAACACGTGCTCATGTAATAAAATGCTTAAATCTTGCCGGAAAAACTGAAAATGTTTACATTCTGCAACATGTTAATTATGTTGACATTTGTCTCTCTGATGATAATTAATTGGGCAATGCTCCAATAACTACTAAAAACGTGACGACAATTTTGAATTCTCATTTTTTTTAACTGCGCATGTCTATGTATACATAAATTTTTCATCTCTTTTTCACAAAACCATAAGAATTTTTCACGCGCAAGTTCCACATCAGACAGAATTCAGAATCCTTTAGATGGTCACACAAGTCTTATCATAAAGTGAAAATTTCTAAATTTTACTTAAGTTTTCAACTTCATTAACTCCTTTTAAACAGCATCAAATCATCAAATTCTGTTCGAATGCATGGTGTGCGAAAGATTCAAAAATATCTTTAAAGGAAACTTGTGCGCGTCTGATAAAACAATTTTGTGACAAAAAGAAGAATTTGACTCAAATTTTATTTTATTTTATTTTTTTTTATTCGTAAACGAGCAAGAAAATTCTCAGTTAACAAAACAAAAAAAAACCAGATAAAATTTAGAAAACCTTGAAAGCATAACAGCCTTGCATTGGAAGTTCTTCAAAGTGATTGGTTTAATATTTTCTGAGTGGGTTTTTCCAGCTAGTATCCATGAGAACTTCATGAAACAGGAAAACTTAGCCTTGTTGTAATTTGCTAGAACGTTCAAGTGTCGCCTGAAAGTCATTATGATAATGCTCTTTGATGCGATGATTTCTTTATGAAATGTGCTGAAAATATTGATTTTGCCAAAACATAAAAGACATTTCATTAAAATGCGTGGTATCAATAAGATTTGTGCTACAAATTTCTCCCACAAATGCCACATGAAAAACATGAATGGAAAAAGCCACAGATCGCAATTTGATAAATCGATGGTTGAATGAAAATTGAGTCAAATTTGTAGGAAAATTAGATAAAAAAAAGATACGAATTGCATAATACGAAATTCGAGGGTGGCCAATTAATTGACGAATCGTTTTCTAGAGACATATTATCTCATCACGATCGCGAGAAACATTTTCAGTGAAATATCCCAAAAGTGTGGACGCGAGTGAAATATCGAGAAAATATATTTGAGAAAAATATTTAGAAAGCTGTAAAGTTAGTGAAGAAAACAAGATTTTTTTTTTTGGTGTCCTGTAAATGAAAATGTCGACACAAAATACTATCGTGGAGCGAGCATCAGCTGAACTCACCAAGCGCATTAATGGACTTCGAAAACATAGCTCGAGCAATAATTCCAACAATACAATCACCAGCAATTCGATAGTTGGCAAGACGAGCGTTATGGAACGTGTCACCAATGCATTGTGCGGATCATCAAGCAATGGTCATACGAATAGTAATAATATTATTAACAACAACAATTCAACGACCCAAAACATCATACCGGGAAACACCATGTCAATTAACAATACCCCTGAGAAACCGTATCGTTATCAGAGCAAGCATCAGCATAATAACATTTTCAGTCATAGTAAAATAAGTGGCTCGACAACAGTCAGTGTCACTAATCAAACTTCAAATTCCAATCAATCTACCCCGCAATCGTTGCGAAAATACCAAAAATCTCCACATTCAGCTGCCGTTGCGTCAAAACGTTTTGTGCCGATGGCGTCACCTATTCTCAGTATTGACCAGCTTTTCCTCGACGAGAGATTCCTGCAGCACTTTTTTCTCTACTTCACATCCTATGAGAGACGTGAATTGGCCCAAGTATGCGCCAAGTGGAGAGATTTGCTCTATCGAAATCCCATTTATTTTTCTGGCCTTGTGCCAGCTCTTCAATGCCGCGAACTGCGGTTGACGGGCAGCCAGGACAAAGTGAAATTGTATAATTCAATAATACGTCGGGGATTCCATTCCATTGCCTTGAACGGGGCAACCGATGAAGATGCTCTAGATGTTGTGCACTCATTCCCGTTGGCATCGAAGCATATACATTCATTGAGTTTACGATGCTCATCAATTAGTGACAGAGGACTGGAGGCACTTTTAGACCACTTACAAGTAAATCTTCAATTCAATATTTAAATAATTTTCCAACCAAAAGGAAATTCGCTTTGAACATTCGTCCTAATTGTATTTATTAATAATTTTTTTAGTCCCTTTTTGAACTTGAACTTGCTGGATGTAATGAAATAACTGAGGCCGGATTGTGGGCTTGCTTAACAAGCCGCATTGTGAGTTTATCATTAGCTGACTGTATCAATGTCGCCGACGAGGCTGTCGGAGCTGTCGCTCAACTTTTGCCATCACTTTATGAATTTTCCCTTCAGGTTTGTTTCTTGGAGAAATATCCAGCACTGCAAGAAGCTTATGTGCTTATATTGAAAAATTATTAATTACCTAAATCTATTTTCAGGCGTATCATGTCACTGACGCTGCGTTGGGTTATTTTTCGCCAAAACAAAGTCATTCCCTCAGCATTTTGCGTCTGAATTCATGTTGGGAGATAACGAATCATGGTGTTGTTAATATCGGTAATTAAGCAATCAAATTATAGCGCAACATCTTTTCGCGTTGGCTTGTGAAATGCCGACGGGTATTTTTCCGCTCAATTAGATATTTGAATGACGCGTCATTAAGAAAAACCAAATCTCTTGTTGATGCCAAAAAGCAGAAAAAAATCATGTCACATAAATTTGCAGCCCCGTTTTAAATGAGTTTATTTCACTTTATTTACCCACTAAACTGAATGGAAACGTTAAGCTCACTTGTCTTGTGACTATGTAGATGCAATTCTTCGTTAATTTTTCTATTGTTTATTTAATATCGTTTGTAAATAATTTACAGTTCACTCATTGCCGCACTTGACTGTTTTATCGCTATCGGGTTGCAGTAAAATAACCGACGATGGTGTCGAATTGATTGCGGAAAATCTTCAAAAGCTACGGGCTCTTGATCTCTCCTGGTGTCCTCGCATCACCGATGCCGCCCTTGAATATATCGCATGCGATTTAAACATGCTTGAAGAGCTTACACTGGATAGGTGAATATGATGCTCCAATACTGAATGAAATATTTCAATGATTCCAACTTTGACCCACTTTAAATTTACTTTTAGATGCATTCACATTACTGATATTGGAGTTGGCTACATATCGACAATGATCTCATTGAATGCTCTATTTCTACGATGGTGCTCCCAAATAAGAGATTTTGGTTTGCAGCATTTATGTTCAATGCGTAACTTGCAGGTTTTATCACTTGCTGGTTGTCCATTGCTAACATCCAGTGGATTATCGAGTATTATACAATTGCGTCACTTACAAGAACTTGAGCTTACAAATTGTTCCGGTGCATCACAAGAACTATTTTCGTATTTGCGCGAGCATTTACCTCGATGTTTGATTATTGAATAAGTTAACTGATAACCAAAAGATAAAAAAAAAATAATGTTTGTTAGTGGCTTGATAAGAGTGACTCATGTTTAGGTGTGCACTCGAATAATGTGACACATAAAAAATACGTCCTTTTTCACTATAAGATTTTCCTACTCAAGAATCCAAAGCCAGCGTTATTTTGATCACATCGTTAACGAAGCGCTTCTTGTTATCAATTCCAACACTGAGACGAAAAAAAAAAACAACTGATACGTACAGCAGAGGTGAAGATGAAGCCAAAGCTCATAAACATAGATTCTTAATAGACTTTCATAATTTATAAGATTTTCAAGAGTGAGAATTTTAATCACTAGAGCCAGCTGATCACCTTTCAAATTTCCGCCGCTGATAAAAAGCTAATTTGACCCAAGTTTTAGTAAAGATTTCTTTCTTTTAATATACGATAGAATATTATTCTTTCAATGCGATTCCGCGAAAAGCAGAAAGAATAAATTTTAAACAAAGAAAATTGTTGTTGATGTTTCTGTTGAAGTGAAAATGATATTTATTTAAGATGATAGAATTTTAAGATGCAAATGAAAAATGAATGCGATTAAGAAAAACAAAGAAACAAAAAATGTTTTAGAGATTTTGCGAATTAGTAAATTTGAAGATTGTGCGTGTGAAGCGACGACGACAAATTTGAGCTTTTGCCAAAAAAAAAAAATTAATACAACAACAATATGAACAAAACAGTAAATTAGAAAATATTTTTTAAAATTAAGATAAATTAACTGAGCAAAAACTTTAAACTGATACACAAAATGATATTATTTTTCCTATGTGAAGCCAGAGGTATTTTAACTGATAAAATAAGATTATTGTAAAAGTCTCCAAAAAGAAGAAGAAAAAAAAAACAGCAACAACAAACATTCCTCTATTGCTATCGCGATTGCGAAAACCGAAATAAAGTCTTTATTATACTTGTGAAAAATCTTGTAAAAGAAAATTGAAATGTGGAAATCTGTGTCACAGCGAATTCAATTTTGCCAATCCCGAATCAATGATATTAAGAAAAAAAAAGGGTACAAACAAGTCAATTTGAAACGGATACGAATGCAAAGGGCAATGGCAATGATTCTTAATTGAATTCACTGTGTCCACAATCAATTGTTTTTGTTATAAATAATTGTATCTTATACTGCGCCTTTTAATTCCCAAAAAAAAAAAATACCGCAATGAATACACTTAACTCATTCACTCCTTGAACTAGAACAACACACTCAGATTTCAAACTTTCCCTCAGAAATGGAAAATAATTTAAATAAAAAACGAAGAAAAAAAGAATTTTGGCATTTTTTTGAGGCTTTTTCATATTTTACAGCTTTTCAAATGTCAGCAAAAATTCGAATATTTCAAAAAGCAGTCTGCTGATGACTTCGAGAGAGTTTATCACAATATTTTGTTTCTGTTCTTCATCAGCCAACTTTAAATTTGCTGCTCATTCTAAGCGCTTTAGCTTTATATTTATTTCCGAGACACAATAAAAATTGAATCAATTGTTTCTTCTTTTAAACAAACTTCTTCAGAATATTTCTTTGGCAACAAAATGCCAAAAAATAATCAATGATAAAATTGCAAATTCATGTTTGATGATCGTGATTTACTGAAATGTTTTTTTTTTTTTTTTAAGATATTTCATTAATCAAGATTATGTTACCACGTGCCATTGTGTAGAAATTTTTGTCTGATGAATTTCCTTACTGATCTGCTGATACGGTCCGACAAGAAGCAAATTGCTTTAAGAGAACTGAAAAATAATTAAATCATTCACTCGTTCATATATTTCAATAAATGATGAAAATGTTTATTAATAACACCAATTTCTCTTCAGAAAAAAATAATGATCATCATGTGCAGTTCTTCAGCGTAAACCGTTACAAATAAATATAACAATTGAGCTACTATCGAGTTAAAGATTTAAAAATTACGCATTTTTAGCCACTGAATTAATTTGAAATAGCCATTGGCTTCCCGACACTTGGTAAGATATATAAATGTAAATTTTAATATTTTAACAAAAGCTCTTCTAATATAATGATTGCACTACAAAGTGAGATTGAAAGTTACAACAGTTATAAAGACAACAGTTTAAATTATTATTAACCATTTATGTAGTTTGCTCCAATTTTTCCGCAACATGAAAACTCAATTGATGTTCACAAAAAATTTTTTTTTCTTTAATTGGAAATAACAAAGAGACAAAAAAAAAATATTTTTAATTGATCTACAAAATGATAATTTCGGATGAACAATTGCAATAGAAATTATAATCTGAATATAAATGGACGCAAAATCTCCCACTGAAACTTTCGCCATGATTTTGTAAATCGTGTCCATATCTCGTTCTACTATGGCGACTGTTTGATATGATCGTCGATCATATTGATAGTGAATGAGTTAAATAAGCGCAAATAATTGTGCAGTTATGAATAAAAGCTAATTAGGTTTTATGGTTAAATCAAAAGTGTAACACTAGAGCTAGCTACATATACATATTGCGGGCAGCCAAACTTGAATCGTAACTAGTATGTCCGAAGCAAGTGCACACTATATTGTATGTTTCAGTATCACGGCATCATGTCTGGAATGAGTTAGGAAGGGGAATTTATTTCTAAGAAATCGCAAATCGTCTATAGTCATTCCAGTTTTAGTGTAACCAATCATCAAATGGCCATTAGTTATCAATCAATTCTGAACTCGACGCGCGAAAATAATAATTTTTTTCACTCGCCAAGTTATTTGATTTCATGCCATTAATTCGACTCTAATCGTCTCCTTTGCTTTCGCATCACTCATATTCAGGTTTTTTGTTCTGTTAATATTATAAAATAAAATTTCACTTGTGTCAGTTTCTTCAAAAAATCACTCTCATTTTGCCATCTTAAATTGTCACATTATAAATTTGAATTCTTTCGTTTTTGTGGTTCAATAGTTGATAATTGGGAGCATTTTTGCGTATGTGTTTGCTGAATGGAAAATCAAAATGAGCACATTTGCAAATCGTCGATCTATATATTATACATATACGCTAATACGCTTCAATTAATCATTGATTTATCAATCAATAAACAAGAAAATTTTATTATATCTTTTTTTTTTTGCATTAGATAGATCAACAATTTTTTTTTTTAATAAATATTTCTCTCGAAAATTTATGTCATTAATCATTAGTGGCTTTTATGAATGATAATCATATAGTTTGATTGGTATATGAATGAGAGAAAGAAGAAGGAACTCGTCAAATAGATGGGATTGTTTAAATATTATAATGAGCTTATACATTATATTGAGACATTCCAGACATCGACCAATGAAGCCATCACTTTTCGGTATGCGAAAATATTCGATGATCCATACCGCCAACGATGATATTTTTGGTGCCCACAACATAACGATTTAGTTTCAAGACTAACAATTATAATGATACTTGTATGTGAATTCCACAATAATTCAATTAACAAACGAAAAGGAGATTAATAGGGTAAGCAATTGAAGAAAAAAGTAAGAAATCATATGAACGTAACGTTCAGCTTTATTGAAAAGATTTGTAGCACATTTTCTGGGGATACTTCCAATAATTACGTCAATCTAGATAACAACAGTACAAAAAGAAGACATTATTTGTGGAAGAAACGGAATTAGCAGTTAAAGTAGTTAGCACAAATGGATTAATTCCGCAAAACTTTTCCTTTGATAACAGAAATTATATTCAAAATCAATCAAAGATTTTCTGAACAACTTTATATGTCTTTACTTAATTGAATGTTAATTACATGTATAAAGAGCATTTTCAGCAATTCCCATTAGTTTCCAAGATAAGTTATGATTACTTTTCGTTACATTTCGGGATTCTATCCGCCGCGATGTATCTCACCTCTAATGAAACTACACAGTCATTCCATAAAAATGCTTGTAATTTCTCGTATTAATTCTCGTTCATTCACTTGCTACACAACGATTTTTTTTTTTCGTTGGAAATTTAATTTTTTTTTTCTTACTCTTAAAACATGATCATGTGTTGTTTTGTTGTATATACACTGAGACCGTTATTTTATATATTCCTACAAATGTTTGAGTTTTGCGGCCGCCGTCGATGCCTACAAATTTGTAAAAGACTTTTTTTCCCCCTTAATTTTTTTAATTGTGTTTGTTTTGTTCATATATGAAAATTTCTTTATTTGCGATCGACAATGACGAAGATATTTGGATCAACGTAGTTGACATTGTATTGAAATGTACATTGATTTTCATGCTCAAACACCATCGGTGTAACCATGATCGTGCACTTGAACAAAAAAAAAAACTTATTCTCGAAGTTCAATATCGCAGTTTTCGATGTCGATGCGAATAAAGTGTGTAGTATGATCAGGTGATCGGTGGTGGGGAATTATGATGCTCGCTGCAAAAAATTTCTCTCGATCTGGCATCAACAGGAATTGTCGTTACACACTGGAATGTTCTGAGAAGAGATGATTTTATTTACAATATCATAAAGATGAGTGCTTCAAATACATTGAAATCACGAAGACATGTTCGCTGAGTGGTGTTTCACTGTTTGCTGACATCAGCGTCGCGGTTAATATTTCTTTCTTCTCTAACATCTTTGCTACCATCACACCATTACCGTTCTTCTTTCATACATCTATACCAAATTTTCACTCTCTCGGCGCGCAATTTCCAACGGAACATTTTTTTTTTTCTTATTTCTTTTCTTTCATTTCTTTCTTTCATTCTTCCACTTTTTCTGAGCTTTTATTTTTTTTTGGAACTGAGCACAAACTTGAAAGAGCTCTTTTACGTTTTGCACCAATCTTCCATCCGCAACTTCAACTATTTCACAATTACGGCTGAAGGTAGAAACACGTGTTTGATTATTTTGTCCGTTTCTTGAAAGCAAAAATTTCTTAAAGATTTTTGATTTTTTTTGTTTCTGTGTCTTGTGTTTCATTGCGCATATTTAAGTCAAAGTAGATAGTCACAGAGAATAAATTTATTTAATATTATTCTGAAAAAAATGTGTAGTGTGAGATTGAAAATTGTCGATAGAAGAAAAGTGACGCGAAATATTGTGATCGATTGAGAACATGATTAATTGATTAGAAGGAATGTTGACTGAAGTGTGCGAGCTTAAATCTCTAGGAAATTTTACACGCGATCGATCGATTGCTAATCTTGATTGATCATCTTGATTCAATTTGTGGCCCCGGGAGTTAATCTGATCATTGATCTGATTTGATGTGGGAATAAAGAATTTTTAACGGCTGATTGTGGAGATGGTTTTGTGTATAGCGGATTGTGGCTCGTCTATTCCTTCTAATTAAAATTTCATGTTCATCAAAGCACGAAACAAATATTCACAAGATTTAAGTGATTTTTCAATGGAAATCTTAAAGAAAAATATTTTTTTTTTTGATCTCTTTTCACAGCGAAATTGAATTAGAAGGAATTCGCTCCAGAAATTATTATTGGAATAGTATCGAGAAATCTAAGAAATATATATAAAAAAAGAAAATAGAATGAACAAGTTGTTAAAAGAGCATTACACAATATAATGGTGAAGTTGTCGGCATAAATTCAATCGAAATATATCAGCAAAAGTCAATTAGACCGAATTGTAGATTGAATAGTTGGATTGATAGAAAGGATACGATTGAAGTTTGAAATTGAAATTAGCAATTAACCGTTGGCACGTACCGACTTGCTCGTGCTACTGCTGCTGCTGCTGAAAGCGACGTTTGTTCTAATTCTATAAGGTAATTATAATTATTCTTCTTCAACATATTTTATTCTTGCACACACACCACACTCTCCTCCCTCTTAATTATGTTTTAATTAGTAAGCTGATTTAGCAATTATTTCTAATCATTCATGCATGGATGCTGAATCTCATCAGTTCTATAGCAACAGCCACCTATCAATTTTCCTCGCCAATTGATGATTCTGTTTCTTTTTTTTTCTGCTTCGAATGGAAACGCACTTCTTGCTTGAATAAATACTTTTTTTTATCTACAACTCCCGCTAATAACTAGTTCACTACTCATTCATGCATCTAGTAATTTTGTGGCTTCAGTTCTTTAATTTTGCATTCACCATCAGTCCTAAACATGACAAATGCAAAGCATGGAAATCAAATCTAGAACACCGAGAGTACCTTTTTTCTGTATAGCCTCATTCATTTGATATCGCATTGTTGTTTAATGGCGTTGGCATTATAAAGCAAAATCTATGAAAACATTTTTTTTTATTCGCTCTACGATAAAAACTTCTCAAAAAATTCATTGCGGCGTGCGCACTCATGAAATAAATCCCAATATAAGCAATAACGGCACTCATATGAAAATCTTTTGTTACATTTTCATCGCATTTAATAATTACCAAAGCAATTATTTTATTTTATTTTTTATTACGATGCTAGTGAGCGCCAGTTACTGATTTTATGTTTTCACCTGATTAGAGCGCATACGCTCGAGGCAAAACAATAAAGAAACTAACTAATGAGTGCTATATTTATATGAACTTGAAATAGCGCCATCTATATGCGAATTGTTTACTGTAATTTCAACATTCACTTGACTTTTGACCCGTATTCAATTTTCAATGAATACACTAAATGATGGCGAGCGTTATATCGTATAGAAGACAAAAAGAAAACTGTTTTTAAAATTGTATCAATCCCATATATACTCTGGAGCGATCATAAAAATAATATTAAACACGATCATATCAGAAATTGAATGAAATGGAAAAAATATATATACGTATAAATTGTAGCAAATTGTAAGTAAAGAGCTCTTAGTGCCGTTAGTTCTTGAAACTGAAGTAGAAATAAAAAAAATTACGTCCAGCAAACAAGCTCACTGCAAGTCATTCGGATATAAAAAAAAATAAACGAAGAATTTTCTTTGGCATAAAAATGTCTATCGACAACTTTGCACAAGCTTCTCTATATGCACACACTGAGAACGAGTCATCTCTCGCAACAAACAACTGGGCATCATGGCTTGGCATCAAAACAGCGAGTCACATATTTTATTTCCTTTTCACTAGTGCGATCAACTAAAGAGTCAATTGGAATGTTAAAATGTAGCACATCAGGGATTTAGAATTCTCTTTCGACGACTGGCGCCCATCCAGCAGCTACGCATTTTATGAAGCATTATCAAGTGGGCGGTTGGCAATGAAAATGGTACATGTCGTCTCATCGCGCGTCCCTGCATTCCAATCGATGTTAATTTAAATACTTTCTCATGGCAATTCTTCTTCTCATCAGTGTAATCATTTATACAATTTTTTTTTCTTCTACCTAATATGATTCGATTCGCTGCCTGGTTGATGCTACTGAACCGGGGCTTCCAATGAGAATGTTAAAGATTTTTTCAATCCCATACGTGCAATTTTTTTTTCTTGTATCTTGTTGTTATTGCTCCTTTTGCCCGGAGTATTCATTCTGTCTGAAGTCAAATTATATCTACATATGTACATACACACAGCGAGGCTTTCCTTCCTTCTGTCCATCCGAAATATTTGCACATCATCATAATGCCCTCGAGCAAAACTGGTCGAACAGAATGAAAAAAAAAAAAAAAAAAAATTATATTTGCAAAAAACTTTGTTTGTCTCATATTTGGAATTTCTTGTTTTAGTTGACTGTTTATGTGCACCTTGAGCCTTAAAATCATTTAGTTTTAAAATTGCATCAAATTGCAATTTGTCCCAGCAAATTGAAAACATCTCAAGTATCATAAAATCAAACAGTGAATACTAACTTGAAAAATATGGTAGTTTGCGTAATTCTTTTACAATGTGCGGTTTCCTTAATTTCAAAGCCCTCGCTATATGTATAATTTCTGTCCAATTTGACTGGTCAACATCGATTTTCTGGTTAAATTTGCACATGCCCGCAATCGTTGGCTTCATTAAATTTGCGCGCTCTCATGTATGTTTATTATTTATTTAAATCGTCTCTCGAGAAAGTGTTTGATTAGTTTGATTGTTCAAGCACATTATTTTTAACACTCCTTGTCGTTCAATTTCACTTGAATAACATTTACAGTAAAAATTCTGAAACACTTTGTTGGCGCTTTTTTTTTGTAGGTCATCGGACGAGCTTTAAGCGGTTGTGTAAATTTGACGAAAGTAAATTGTCCAATGTGAGTCATCTCGCGAGAAATTCCATTCCGAAAAAAAAAAGTTAAATATTTATGAGACTCAATTTTAATAATAATATTGATGGAAAATTCCTCGGGGACGTGCATTGGTAACATCATGTCTTAACGATGGGATCATAACTTATTGAGATGCTTTTTTTTGGGCTGCCGGTTTTTACCACACTTGCTGGCACAAATGGCTTTCTTCAAACTTCTTAAATCTTCGCGAAGGCTATAAAAATTCTTCCTTTTTCGCTTGCTCGAGCATTTCGTTAACATAAATTAAATTCTCTATACATAAGTATGATTGACATTGATTTATATGTTGCATCGTTTTATACCAATTTTATTTTTTTTTTGAAGATTCCACGTCTCTATATGCTGTCTGTCGTTGCGTTTAACGCGATTTAAAACGATTTCGCAATACACAAAAATGCAGACAACAAAATCAATTGATCAATGAACAAAGAATGGATTTTTTTTTTTCAATTTTATATTCCATGAAAAAGAACCAGCGAAAAAATAATTTAAGATCCCGCATAAAGAAAAGAAAATTTTTTTAAACCTTTTGTCAATTTATTTATTTATTTTTTTTCGGAAGATGAGCAATCACAAAAAGGGGAACAACAAATATTTTATTGTTAAAAACAATTTCTTTTTCTTTTCCAAAGAAGCAATAAAAATTATGGCAGCACACGATAAGGAATTTGTAAAAATTAAAAGATTTTTTTTTATTGCATTCGATATTCGCTTTCTGTGGAAGATTTCTCAAAGTCCAGCGAGTCAGTCCACACAAATAGCTACAATATGACGGCGCGGCAATATGAATTGTTTTCTTTAGTGTTTATCTGCATTTCACCTACTTTTTCACTTTGCTTGGTTTCTCCACAATCTCAAATCTCAAGACCTGTCTTGCGTGGTTTCGTACGCTTTTATGTTTGCCACGATAAACGATGTTTAATGTGTTTGCTTTGGTTTTGTTTACAGTTTTATGCTGGGACATAATTTTATGCTCTGGAGTGGCGTCTTGTTTAATTCTAACCTCCAAATATTGAACATAGTTTAAGATTTCTGATAGGCAATGCCAAATGTGACACAATTTGTCCACATCATGCATTCACAACATATTTCGTTAGCTGCCGAATCGATCTCGTGCTTTCATCCAAGACAAAAAGTAACATCAGATCTTTAATAACATAATTGTCATTTCCTGAGTTTAATGAAAAAATAATCGGCCATTAATAAGAGTATCTTGTGTCATAATTACTATACAGAAATCCCGCAATAGCAATCTACAAAAAAAAAGTGTTTTAGATTTCTGGCATTGCTTTCATCATTTTACTGATGCCGATGAATTTTCGTAAGGCATAAATAGAATAAGAAGTTTTTTTTTTTCTTGTATAATTTTCACATCATGATCAATTCATCATCGTTCATCGTCTGCTGTTGGACCTCATCAACCAAAATTTGTCGGTTGTTTGATCCATTCATGAAGGTTTTGAGGAAATTTCAATGTCAAACTTCCTCACAGCAAAAAAAAAAATATTTTCTATCAATTGAATTGCAGACATTCAATAATCAAAAGATGCTACATGATGACAGACATCATTTCATTCTCTCCAATGCCATCGACAGTCTTTGAATAATTTTCCAAAATATTTCAAACATTTCTCCGCAAGCAAAGTCAATGAATAGAAGTATATTTTATTGTTCCCTTCTGCCTTGTCACAACAACACCACCTGTAACCCATAGAAATGTTATTATTACGTGTGAAGTTTCATTTTAATGTACGGGGCTTTGTTGGCCGTTTGGATATTATGCCGAACACTGAAGTGAGATCGAAGATTAGCTTGAACAAACTTTATAATGAAATTACTTTTATTAGTTTAGTCAATAAGAATTTCTCATTTATTTTTTTTTACGGCATCGACAATCAAAGTTTATTAATTTTCCCATAGCGCTTAACTAGACTCGTCTAATTTACCATTCATCAAGTAAACACCATCTTCCAGTTCAAATTAGATCGAGACCATAAAAAGCACAAGATTTAATTGTGCTGTGTGAATTGAATGCAATTAAAGTGCTTGAGAGACTTACAATGTTAGAAGACAATAAAAAAAAAGAATGAAAAAATTCTTTAACCAAAAGCGGGCAATCTCAGAACTGGAATCTCAATGAGCTTCGGTTCTGGTGTTGGAAGCATAAAATATAGGCGGGTTGTTAGGAGTGTTTAGTCTGCATGTAGCTGTTAAATATTCATTTCAAAACTTCAGTTTTATTGTGTCATTAAAAGAAACTTCATGCAGCAATGTGTTGAGAGAATAAATAAATAGATTCGATGCTTTCTTATGCTTTGGTTGTCGCATTTATCATATCTACATTGGTTGTCGCATTATACTCGCTGCAATTTATCAGATGTATGTCAGGTGAGTTGCAGCTAATTAAAAGTCAGAAGAAAGTGCAAAAGAAATGTTGTTTGGAGTCACTAGAAAATCTATTTGCGATCTTTTTTATTTGCTGTTTAACATGAAAATAGTTTTTTTTTTCCTGATATTACAACTGGATAGAAATTTTGCTATTAAGGTGCTAAGCTGTGACAGCATTTTTTTTTTGTTCGGTTTATCCAATTTATATGCACATTAGAAAAGTAGAGATTTTTTTTATTGATTAGGATTAATAGCACTCGGAAAAAGAGATTCCAAGATATGATCGTGCTGTTTTTGCAGCTTCTGCTGATATTGCGGCTAAGCGCTGGAAATTTTAATACTCAACATCGCAACATTAACTTAAAATTGAATTTAAAGTTGAGCCCCATCCATAATTATAATTGAAGGGAATTTATATTATCATCAAAATAACAATGATTACAATTAAAATTTATTCCAACACAAGATTGAATAAAATGGATGAAACCCGTTCTTTCTTTTTTTTTGTTTTTGTTTAATATTTTTGAGGCATCGTAAGCAATTTTCATTACTGAGTAAACACACGGAAAAAATTCTTTTTTTTTTTTTTTTTTCATTAAAAGCCCGGCATGAAAAGGCCGGAGGTTTGATGGATGAGAAATATTTATATAAAAAAGCCAGAAATTGTTACGTGTCTTGTTATTAAAATGCCTTGCCATGAATCTTCATGATAATTTTTCAATTGAATATGACACAGAAACGAGAACAATCTCTGCGGCGCTCCCAAAGTCATGGTGTGGTGGCAGAAAATTAAATAATTACCGAAAGAGTACCGACAAAAGCAGCGGAAAGGAAAGCTTAGGCTTCACAGGGATGAGCCAAATGATCATTAATCGAGTCTTATTTATGAAATGCCACAAAAGAACCGTTCAAATATGTTGATAATTTTTTAATAAACAATTTTACAGTCGAATTTGTAATAATTTCTTGATTTTTCATTTATCTTTTCAGATAGTTTATCAACAATTAGAAATAGCTCCATCAGAATGTGGAGCTCATCGAAAGGTCCTACGAGACTGTGGTGGGACCTTTGCACTGTCTTTACTATATTAGTTACTTTAAGTTTTAAGGTGAGTGTCAGTTTTTAAACTTTCGCTAATTGTGATCTAGTTTTGCACGATTTGACCACAATTTTTGCAATACCAGTTGCTAATCCTGGACGGCTTTCGATTTCTAGGTAATAATTTCCAGCTTCTCAAAATCCAGTTCTTAGAAAAATAGAAAATTAAAACTAAACTTCTTGTATTTCTCTCGTTCAATGTCATCAATAAATTGGTCATTAGTTGCATGTGTGTTGACATCTTTTTTTTTTTCAACAAAGATTCAAAAACTTGTTTGTCGCTGCTGGTGGTTGACGCATAATAAATATCGATAACGATCGCCATTTAAATCAATTTTTATTGTAAAGATTATTTTTGGTTATTTCTTTAGTAATATATTTTCTTCGCAATATTTTTTTATAATCAAAAGAAGATCAGTTTTCATGCTTTTACCAACAAAAGGAATTTTGTACACCTATTAATATTGTCGAAATGAGAAAAGCATTGGAATCTAACATTCCATCGAGTTCAAGCGATAAATTGCGTTTAATAACATGCAAGTGCGTCACAGATATTTTTAAAATTTATTACTGGAAAATTGTGACAAACAAAAAAACTGGAAAGATTTGAAATAAAGAATGTGAGTGGAACAATTAAGTGGAAAGGAATTCAGAAATTTCCATGATGTGCTTATAAGCGAACGATGTTTATGCGTAAAACTCTGATTTTCTGTGTCAAGCATCAACATAGATTTTTTTTTTAAAGAAATTAAAGTTTATTATGCAGGGAAAGCTCATCTTAAAGTTTCATGCATATTTGTCAGACATTTATTAATTGGCTTTTTTTGGAGGCAAACAATTTGCTTTTACAAAGCCTAATTATTCCAGACTGTTAAACAACAGCCTATTGCGTATCAGTATCACTCACCTGTTATGATATACCCACCAATCTAGCATTCCAGGCCACTCTAATGAATTCATAACCGATGTTCATAGTTTGGCACACACCGATGCGAGTTATAATTAAGCTTAAATTAGGTGCGATATGGTTTCGGAAGAATGTAATGCAATCATTAAGACGAAATAACAATTTCATATGTTTGAGGCTGAAATAATTTCTTTTAATCAATTCGGTGCGAATGGAATGAGAATAAAGTAAGAGTTTTTACCGTTTTATATTGTTTCCATATGACTCATCCACATGTATCGCGATCAAGTGGAAATCTCAGTCTGGATGGTTCATACATCATAAATTCGTAATTTGTTTCTTTTTTCGGTGGAAAAAAATGATATAAAAACTGTGTCAAAAGCGGTTCATTCCAATTGATTTTCTTAATATCTTTTTTTTCTTCACGTCAGTTAGACTTTAGTTGAATTTGCTCAATTGCAGATGTAGTTTAGTAGAATTTTATATCCAATCGAGGTGCTCATACAAAACCTGTCTGGGAATTTTAAGCAAATATATTATTATTTTTATATCCAGTAGCGCAAGCGTAAAATCAAAATGAGCAATAAACTAAATTAATGTTTAATAAATTTCGTTTTGCAGTTATGTTTAGTCTCAGCAGCTAATGAATTATGGCCATCGGAACGGCCAGATGGTATGCCAAATATAGTTTCACTAGAGGTTATGTGCGCCAAGGATCATATGGATGTACATTTAACATTCTCGCAGCCTTTTGAAGGAATTGTTAGCTCGAAAGGTAATTAAACTATTTTTTTTATTAGTTCGATGATTAGAATGTAAATTAATTCTCTGTTTATCAGGTCAGCATAGTGATCCTCGTTGCATTTATGTGCCACCATCAACTGGAAAAACATTCTTCTCATTTCGAATTGCATATTCGCGTTGCGGAACAAAACCAGACTTGAATGGGCAATTTTATGAAAATACGGTAAATCAATTTGTTTCTATCTTTCTCTCTTTCTTTATAGTTAATTTGCGCTTTATATTCGAATCGGTTTTGTAAATAAAACTGCAAATTTTCACAGAAAAACATACATCATCAATAAATAATCGGAATAACTTTTAATATTTATGATTCGATAAACATTATTCACCTTCTGAACAATACGATTGTCTTTCTTTTTCTGCAACATTGTTGAATATCTAATGTATGCAATCTCTTGTAATTCTCTTTAAATGCAGGTTGTTGTTCAATATGATAAAGATCTTTTGGAAGTTTGGGATGAAGCGAAACGATTGCGATGCGAATGGTTTAATGATTATGAGAAAACCGCCTCGAAGCCCCCAATGGTCATTGCTGATCTGGATGTGATTCAACTTGACTTCAGAGGTTGGTACCCATGCCATAAACAAATGGTGATTTATGGTTGACGGGTTAAGTTAACTGAAATTTCTTGTCAAATTTGCAGGCGATAATGTTGATTGTTGGATGGAAATTCAGCATGGCAAAGGTCCATGGGCACCACCCGTCAGTGGAATCGTACCGCTCGGATCAACATTGACCCTAGTCGTTGCAATCAATGACTATCGAGGTATGAATAGCAAGTCAATTAGATGGTAAATATTTTGACCCGTTCATTCTTTTTTAGGGGAATTTGACATGAGAGTGAAATCGTGTGCGGCATCTGATGGAGCTGGACATGTTATTAAATTGTCTGATGAATTTGGATGTGTCTTACGGCCGAAAATGATTTCGCGCTTCTTGAAAGCTCGAGCGCCCGATGAGAGAGCATCAGTCATAACATATGCTTTCTTCCATGCTTTTAAATTCCCTGATGCGTTGAGTGTTCACATTAAATGTAAAGTCGAAATTTGTCGTCATGGATGTTTAGATCATTGCCAGACAACTGGAACACCCGGAAATATTGGAAATAGTTTACAAAGCAGTGAATCATCCCATGAAGGTTTATTAGATCGTAAAGATACTTTAATTGGTCCCTCGGAAAATGAACAGCAAGACAATTCATTGAGCGATTCGGAAGATGAAGAAGAACGTAATCAGCCGAATCATCATCACCATGACGATATTTTCTATGATGACATAATTCACAAATCTAATGATTATACACCCAATAAAAGAAAACCAATTCAACCGGCTCCTGTTCATCAGCACGATGTTGAAGGCGATATGGAAGATCTTGAGTCATTATTCTTAAAGGGTAAACCAGAAATGCTAAAGAAACAAACTCCAGTTCCACAGCAACAACATCAAAAGCAACAACGTCAAAATGCACCACCAAAAGTCCAATCGAAAATGGATGACGATAAATTCCCACATGGACCGAGACAATTGCAATATGCACAAAATAGAGCTGGACTTCCAGTTGCCGGTCCAAGAGCTCTGGACTTGGAAGAACTTGAAAGGCTACAACAACAGATGCAGAATAGTAACCAAAAATACCGTAAGAGAACGAAACGATCAATTAAAATCACTAATCGAAATGCTCGAAGTGCTGATGTTGGTGTAAGTGGCCTTTATGATGTGATCTCTGAAGCTGATCTTGCATTTAGTCCCGACACAAAGCAAGAAGCCGTCACTGTATTCCAAGGCCAGATTTCAGAGGAAGTTGTTTATGGAATTTGTATGCCCGTTCAAGGATTTAGTATCCTTTTCATTTTGGTTATTTCGGCAACAATTATTGCGGCTCTGGTTGCTGGATCTCTTTTGTATAAATATCAACTACAAAAAGAAGCACTTGCACATAATCAAGCAAACACGACTCCAATCCATGGCTCAATAGCAAATTGGATGACAATGAGATTGTTTCGGTTGAAACATCCACCAATGGCTGATCCAGTTGAAACGACGCCGTCAGCATCATCGCTCAGTTCTAGGCAAATGGAACCACGACAATAAATAAACCCCATAATGGTGATTAGCAAATCAATGAATAAACATTTACCAAATAGGAAGAAAAGTGCGATTTTCAAGAAAAATGCGAGTAAGAAAATTTAGTTGAAAGTCATGAAATATTTAATATCGAAAATTTATGCGACAACTTTTGTATTTTTGTGCAATAATTTATTTTTTTTTTTATATCAATATCAATCATAGAATTAAGAATTAATAATAAATTAAAAATCTGAGCTCATGTGGATGTTTTCAACGACACAGCAACAATCTCAGTTCTTCCAATTCCGAGAAATGTTCAAGAACATTTTATTTTTACTTGAAATTTTTTTTTTTGTTCGACTAATTAAATCGAAATTATTTAATGCTCAAAGCAATAAAAAAGAGAGGGCTCAAATTAAAATTAGCTAAATTAAATGCATTTAAATCGTTAATTGTTCGAACAACTATAAAATTTAGATTTAATTGAAACATTTTCAGATCAATGCGAAATTAAACATGAAACGAAAAAAAAAAATAATTTTAGAAGCTTTTTTCAGTTTTTTCCAATTAATCTTTATGTAACATCTTTTTTTTTATCAATCAATAAAAGGAACATTCAATAAAGTCTTTAACCGAACAATTTAAGAAAATTTTCTTTAATCAAAATTTAATTTCAGTTATTTTGTTTCAGATACCACGCAAAAAATTGTTTCTAGTGTCTCAAATTTCTCCATGTCTAAAGTGAAATTCATTCCTATCTAGCAGATAAAAGCAGAAAAATATTTCAAAAGACAGCGAAGCATCTTAGAATAATTAACTACTAGCGGTAGCACATACTTGAGCGTCATCTCTGAAAATAACTAATAACTTATTCATAATTAATACATCTATTATCTAATGCGGCGGATACACTTTCAGGACTATCTTGAACAAAAATAATATTTTAAATTAAAGACAATTTAAAACGAAATATTTTTTTTTGATAAACAATTTTTTATTATTTCCTTTCTTTATTTATTTTTTTCTGACGTCAGATTACATTTCACTTTGTCACGTCGTTCAAACAATTGAATTTGGTGACAAATTTTTAAATTAGTAGAATAAATTATGCAAACACAACAAAATATAGGTTTTTTTATGACGAACTGACAATATTTAAGTAACAAATTTCACACACACAAATTTGTTTCAATTTCGCTTATAAAATATTAAAAAAAATTATAATTTCTTAAAAGTTAAATGTTCGGAACCGAAACAGAAAATCACAATTTTCAAAATTGTTTATTGTCTTCAATTATTTCACCAGAAAAAAAAATTAATTATATCTTTGATTGTCTGTTTCGAGCTCCTACTATCGTACTAATAGTAGTTGTTAATTACCCGGATTTTTAAACATTAAAACTGTTACAGAAAAAAAAAAATATTTGGAATTGCTGAAATTTAAACGTGAATTTGTAGAAGAAAAGTCCATTAAAATAAAACCTGTTGAACTAGAGCACCATTCAAAAGCATTGTCTGCGAAATCTATCACATGCCATTCGAGCATTAAAAAAACGCTCCAACTCCAATTAGGCATGCATTAAATAAAAAAAGCAGTTGTTGGAAATATCATAGCAGCATACAGGTTCAATGATATTAACAGATCAACAGAAATTTCTTTTTTCACTATCTCAATTATAAGAGAAAAATAAAAGTTGACTTTAAGATTTTAATTATCCATCTTAAGTAGATGAAGCGCGTGTGATAGATGCACATAAATATAAATCATATAAAAGAAAATTAATGTTAATGTAAGTGGTACACGATCTACTAGTATAGTTAGTTGTGCTTGTTGCTATGCATTGATATTAAATTATAGTAAAAGAAATATATATATATATATGTTATACTAGAAGAGCATGAAATGAATAAAATTAAAATAGTTACAAGTGTGTGAACTAATTGAGTTTCGATCATTACAATTGGAAACTTTCAATTTGCTCGATTTTCGGGATAAATTAGGCCGCGATGATGGAAAAAAAAATTGAAAGTTTCATTTACAGCGATTTCCTCAATTATCACACACTTACAAAATGTAAATATATTATCAAAAACTTGATTTCAGAGTATAATTTAAGGTACGTATAGGCGAGATAGAGTTTTGTATGATTATACATCGATTAATAATGAAATAAATTACCCACCACATTTGACACTTCTACCGGATTTATATATATCAGATGTCTTCTTTTAACTTTTTTTTTTTTTCGTTTCTTAAAACTCAGTTATTCAAGTTGCTAATAATGCAGAGAAAAAAAAAACCAAAACAGTTCAATGAATGAATAAATAAATAAATTAAGTCTTATATTCTATTAGCAAACGATCTAAAGCTTTTAATTCTATAAAACTAACGCGGAACATGTCAATTTTTTATGCGATTCCGGTGAAAATTTTATGAATAAAAGCCGAGTTTCTTCTTTTGCGGGGTCACACGAACGCTGTTATGTTGTTGAACGGTTGCTATTGATGGTGTTTGCATTGATGCTGGTGGATATGAGAGAGCTTTTTCCTTAACAGACAGTGAAAATGGTTTAGTGCGAATACATAAAAATGCTGATGTGAGACATGAAGCAACGAGAATGCCCAAAAGAATAACGAGAGTTACAGTAAATCCAGGTGTTGTCATACAAATGAGTCCATCTTCGCGTGCTGGAAAAATCATTGTTTCTTGGTTTGTTCCATTCAGTTGATCGGCAATCGAAAATGATAAATCGCCTGATGATACGACTCTGATAACTTTATTCAATCCAACTTGCTCCTCCGTTTGTTCCTCCACTGAACGTGATTTACGAACTCGACGTTCGTCACGTTTTCTATTCAGGAAATGATCTAATGGGCCAATATTTGAAGGACCTGAAAGTTGCGGTGGTGGTCCATATTGAGATTCAGGTCCTACACTTAAATGCTGCACGTGTCCTTCCGAAGCGCCTGAATGATCTGAACATTGGTCAGGGCATTGATAGCGACATATTTGAATTGTACATTGGAAATGAACTTCCATAGAATCGGGGAACTTGAAAGCCTGGAAATGAGCATATGACAAAACCGATGCGGTGCTTCCAAAGTTCTTGATTTTAACGAATTTACTCATAATTTTTGGTCTCGTTACGCATCCACGTTGATCAACCAATTGAATTGGTGCACGTTTGCCATCATGAGCCATACAATTTCTCACAAGCATATCGAATTTGGCATCGCCATCTTTAATGGCCAATACCATTGTCATTGTTTGTCCAATCTTAACCAGACCACTGACTTCAGAAGCCCATGGACCTTTACCAACTTGAATTTGCATCCAACATCCAACGTTATCTCCTGCAAAATCAGCACGTACGACATCAAGCATATCAACTGGGAATGGACGGAATGTGACACTCTTTTCATATTGATCATGCCAAGTGCATCGTAATTTACGAGCCTGATCCCAAACTTCTTGCACTTGAGGATCATATTGAATAACAATAATATTTTCAAAGTAGTTTCCAGCGCCAGATTCATATCCATATGCTCCATTTTCAGTATTTCCTGCTGTGCCACATGCATGAAGACCAATTTCAAATTGTGCTGAAGTTCGGCCTAAACTGGCAGGTAAATGAACACAATTCGTATTACTGTAATGACCTTTTGAGAAAACGATTCCATAAAATGGTTTATCGAATTGTAGGAAGACTTTCATGCCTTGCTTTTCGCACTTGACGTCGAGTGAAACAATCTTTGGCATGTCCGGAACTGGAGCAGACCACAAATCATTTCCATTCAATGGTGCACCATAAAGTTTTTCAGATATTTCCGAAGCGGCATGCTGTTGTTGAGGAATATGATTTGAATGAGGTCCATTGTTATTGCTTTGTACATTATTAATTGGTCCATGATTTACAGGACCATGACTTATTGGTCCATGATTAATTGGACCATGACCAATTGGTCCGAGTTTTGGTGGAAATCCTTTTTTAGGTCCATGATGCAATAACGATGACTGTTGTATAGGCGGTGGTGGTCCATGGTAAGCCATATGTGGTGGAGTGGGGGGACCGAAAGGCTGACCTAATCCGATGCCATGCTTAGGTATTCCTAAAACAAATTAATTTATGCAAATTTATTTAAAATGAAATTTGTGCGTTTTATTCAACCTTCAATTTACCTTGAACAACATGTTGAGGCGGTGGATGGGCGTGCTGTTCCTGTTCGACAGTTTCGAGTGCCACTTGATCGGTGCCCTCATCACGCTTTTCTAAATCTTCTGATGTCACAGACTTGACTACTTCAACATCGTCAGCAAGTGACCACTGAAAGAGAAGGAAAAGAAAAAAAGAAAGAGTGACACAAGAGAAAGTTAGAACGTATTCATGAGAAAGTCATAAAAGCATATAATATAATAAATTCCCACCATTAAAGAATGGCGAAAATGTTCAGATAGTAATTTTGATGTTGGCCCATTGAAGAACACACAACAATTCTTAAGAAATGCTACCTAACAACTTTGGGAAATAAAGACGTCATTTGCATAAAATTATAATTTTTCCATGTCCAAAGATAAGTCAACAGAATTATTTTCAAAATCAAATCCAAAAATGGGCATCGAGCGAGATGAATATCGCGAAAGTCCCATTCATTTGCTGGATGAATAATTACACCAGATGTCTGATATTTCTTGGTCTTCTCCCATAACAACATAAGTAGCCGGATGACCATCAACAACAACAACAAAAAAAAAGAACATGCTTTCTCATAAAAGATCCGTATCGCAGCATGTGTTTTATGTGAAAAATCTAGGCACATTATAAAAAAGGGAAAATCGCGTCAGGTGAAAATTGAAAAATGATTCGCGGAACTCGGTGCGATGTGGAAAAAAAAACTAACATTTGAAAAGATCTCAAGATCTCATTAATTTATCGTCACCAATCGATCGTGATGAAACTAGTCATGCATCATTGTTGTATAAATCAAACAATCAGCATCTGATATGGTACAAGAAAAAAAAAACGCAATAAAATGAAATGCCGTTTAAAATATATGCGCTGGAATGTAAGTCAAACATAATCGAAAAGTAAATATAAAAAATATCTAGAGATTTTTATAAAGACAATCAACAATGTAAGCAAGAAAGTTAAATTGTGATCAGCAAAATAAAAAATAAAAATCTTTATTGCTCTAGAAGCGACTGTAAATGCACCAAAGATGGAAAACTTTCCTTTGATAAGCTGAAGATACCTTTAAACGACAGCACGCGCAAAGATTTGAAATTTATGGCACAAAGTAAATAAACCACAAAGTCAGTTGCCACTTGATCGTTATCACTCATATTAAGCATTCTTGTTTGTCTTAAATGCGTTGCTGGCATTCTTCAAATTTTTATATTCATCAACTGCTTCAGACAATGTTGCCGAAATGAAATTTCATTCACAAAAGGAAAATCTGAACGCTAACAAATCTTTCTCTACTGTCCGCAACCAAAATAGGTGACATCGTTGCATGGTAAAATATTTGTTTTCGATTATCAGCTTGCTTCAGTGCAGTTCTGGTGTGTAGAGAGAAAGAAAAAAATTTCACTCAACATAGCGATGAATATTATTACGATAAATTCTTAAATATTTTATTTTGAATATTTATATTTTTTTAATGTTATAAGTTTGACCCAGTTAAAGGTTGAGCCATGATATAATGCACACATGAAATGAGAAATTCCCATTTTAGAAATGCAAGATACAAAATCAAATATCTACAAATATATTTATTCAAATAACAATCATGGAAATTGATTAGGATCAAAAAAAAATATAATTTTGGTTTCTGTTTGTTTGTTTGTCCGCTTGTGATCAGTCAATTTTAAGGTGAAAACGATAATGCGAAATTGTTTTTATTTCAATTTTCATTGCACGTGTTCATGGTTTGGTTTTAAAACAAATATCACGTCTCCAAACGATGAAATGATGTTTATCGTACAAACCGCAAATCATATTTTGAATGGAAGTGGACATGTATCTATGCTCTCTAATGGCCCGAATACCAGCAAATGTGAAAAGAATTAACGAGAGCCCGCAAAAATTGCCCTACAAAAATCAATCGTTAATCATTTGCGCACCAAGCACATCCGAAAAATAAGAAATAATCAAGAAATTGCGCGAGAAACTGACACAGTCGCAAAGCTCTCCAGAGGAAAGTAAAAATTTTGCGAAAAAAAAAAAACGTGAAAAGTCTTGTATCGAGAACGAATTGTGTGTAATTATATATGGACGTTTGCGGGGCTTTTCATGAGAAATTATTGAATGAAATGCCCATCGGCATATAACAATAAACAATATGTTCTTCTTTTTTTTATTATTATTTTTGAAGTTCGGAGGTACCTTAAAATGGAAATTTCATTACTGATTTAATGATATGAAAATTTGTTGTTTAAAAAAAAAGTTCTCCGATTTATGTGAGGGCTCAAATGTGTTGTGTGTTCATTATTGAAAGCGAGCTCAATGGCGAACGATATGATTGCTTTATGATGATGAAGCAAAAATATATATAGATTAACATACACAAAAGACGTTGAGAGAAGTTCATTTCACAAGGAATTATATATTGATGACCAATGGGAGAGGGAAATGAAAGGGGGTCCGGTCGGCACTTGAATGAAAATTTGTATGCTGTGAATTAAGCTCACAACCAGCAACATCAACATATCTAAAGTAGTTTGTTTCAATTTTGGTTGATGGCAAATTCCATTGATTGTGAAAAAAAAAAATCATTAAAACCGAACTAAAACTGGAGCAGTTTCTTTAATCTGTTCATCGAATTGCCAACCCGTGAGATTAATTATGCTTGTCACATTTGCTACATGGCGATCTAAAGGGGCGTTCAACTTTGAATTGTTTTCGCTCTACGAATGACCCATTTACCAGATTCATTACGCTTGAAGGCAAATGTAATTCTCCTATTGATTGTTTATTGAACTCAACAGATGCTACTGATTTTCAAAAATGTCATTAAATGGTACAAATTTGTGTTCCCAATCGATTCAATCTGGTGACTTGTGATTTGCAGCATAATTTCTAGAAAGGTGTTGAAATAGCATATGCTGAAATTATAATCGTATTTACACCATGCTCAGCAGCGCAAGTTCGCTAATTGATATGAAAAGTTACGATGAGAAAAAGTTTTCTTTATTCATGTCTTAAGTTTCAACATAAGGTGCTCGAATACGAGCGAAATTAAAGCACACACCACATGAAGGCTCATTGCAGAACGATTTATAAACATTTATGGAATATCAATTGACATAAATAATTCGATTAAAGTCAAATATTGAAAACAAATCGATTTACTCGGTTAAAGATCAGCATGTGGTGAGACCGCTCGGCGATCGATCTTCCGATTTCCGTTGAGTTGAACGTCCACAAGTGTATAAAAATTAAAAACTTTTGCGCGACATTAATCCAAAATGAAATCGCCTAAATGGAGTGCCAAAACCAATCAACTGCGCCGCTAACTAAAAGGCGGTCATTATTTAGGGAAATTTTTTCTATATGGAAATAAAAGCAAAAGGCAAAAAAAAAGAGCAGAGAGAGGAGAATTAATTGCCAATCATATATGAGTTGCCAATAATTGGCACACCGAAAATAAAAGTCTTATTGCCGCAAGTGTTTTTTTTTCTGGTTTTCTCGATATTCTTTCAATTTCTTTCCTGACTGCGCAAAAATTCCAATGTTCCATCACATGCGTCACAATGTGTGTGTATTTCATTTTTTATGAAACATTAATTTTTGTTTTCTTTAAAATTTCGAAAATAAAATATTTCGCGGGTAAACAGGTCATGATCAACCTGTGACTCGCTCGAGGCTCAAAAATATGGGTCAAATGTTGGAAAAGAGCGATAAAAGCAACATTATTTATGCGAATCGATGTCATTTACTCTTTAATTTTCTGTTAATAACTTTTGTTGTTGCGCACATGGAATCATTTGTCAGTTGCGTACAATTCATCATATATGAGAACTGATTTCGTTTGTATCCCTAATAGTGTTTTCCGGTACGAATTCTCCTCTCTCACCATGTCCAAATTGAGGCGCGTACATTAAATTGGTGCCTTCATAAAAAAAAAGAATTTCTTGGAGATCAAATAAAAAAAAAAGAAAAAAGAAATTGAAATACCATTCGGAAAGATCTCACATGTGACTTTCAATCGATTTCATTCGATGTGTATCTCTTTTGTGTTTGTTCTTCAACTTCTTGAGAAACGTGAGCCAGTCAAAGTGTGAGAGAGAGAGAGAGATTTCAGTGAATTGAAATGTGGTGTAATAACAAGGTATTTTAGTGCTTTCATTTGATCGTTATCAGCATCCGATAAAATCACTTTGCTTAGCATATCACTTTGCTGTGAAGACTTTCGCATACGAATGTTGAGAGCGTAAGAAAATCAAGCGTCACGATTTTAGCCTCAGTCCAAGTGAGATGCGAGCACATGATTGCATGCATTTTATTGGGATTTTTTTCATGCTTAAACTGAATAAAAATTGGCTTTGAATATCACGTCCAGGGTCGTCAATGTGATTTATATTAAATTAATTGCAGGCACCATTGATCTTTGTTCTTTTTCCATAATCGCGTCCAATATGAACACAATAGTGGGCGTTCTTGCCAAAAAAAAAACCAAAGTCATGAGCAAAAATTGCACATAATCAATCATTGCGAAAATTCGTGAAATTCTCGCATTTCAACTCACCTGAAGCGATCCGAGCAGCAAAAAACTCAACATAAAAATTGTGCACTTCATATTTGTGAGCCTTTCTTTAAAGCGCTTTCTTAAATATGAATTCACCGCTAATTGGTTGCAGATGTAAGCAAATCTGTAATTATGAAAAGAAAAAATAATAAAGACAAGATTTAATTAATAATCATAATTAGTATAGTCGTTAATTTCAGGTGCGATAACATCGATTAACTTCAATAAAATTAAAGCACTGACTAAAATGTCGCCGTTTAATTTGTTATTTAAGAAATTTTTTTATTGCTTTCATCGTCATTTTTTTTTGTTCTGTAACTTGATGCCAATCAATTGCATATTTTTCAATGGAAGTGAAACATTTTAGCAAAAGCAAATGACGACAATGATATCTGCATCTTTATCGTCCACTGATGACTCCTGTTGGTGTCAAAGAAATTTCGATGATGTTTTTATTCAAAATTCATTCACGCAGTGAAATTTTTGCACGGTTTTCTGCTTTGTGAGTTGAAAAATTCAGTAAAACATACAAAAGACACAAATTAAAGCTTTTTTTTTTTATTGCACTTGAAAAGTTATTTGCACAACTTTGCGGCATCATTCGCGAGAGAGAGAATTTTTATGATCCCGGATTTTTGGAATAAATTTTATTTTTTTGATGCTCCAACGGGACAGGTTTTTTTTACAGCCCTCAACCAATAAACCAACAGTGATTTCTCCAAATTCTTTTGCGCTCAAATGTGCAATTCGTTTTTCTTTTTTTTCCAAAAAGAATACAAAACATAAATTTTATTAATCCAAAGCGACAACTCTGAATCAAATTCCCATCAGGTTTGTTGCTTTTCTTATTTCTTTATCAAAACCCAACTCTTCGTGTGTCCCAATTTCTTCGATTGGAAATATAAGAAATAAAAGCCCGAAATCAAAGTTAATTTCATTTTCTATATTGTGACTTGACCCATTTACAGTAACTGAATACTGAAATCGAAAGAATTTCCGCTTTGATACTGTGGCAATGCATCGGCTGCGATGCCAGTCGTCTCAATATTTATGTCTCGTTGATGTGAATGAATAAATAATTCAATGGCAATGCATATAAATTTGTGAAAAAGAAAGAAAAAAAAAGAGGTGGAAGAAGATATCAATGCTCAGGAATGACACAAAAGACAAAACAAATATCTGCATAAATTGTTCATTGATTGTATCGCGCATCGAGGATTGTTAGTCGGAAATTTATTACTTCGTGGAATTATAGTCAAGCATATCTACATTGAAAGTTCATTTGTCGGAAAATGGTTTCTTTTAAAAATCTCAAACTTGTTGTCGTCGTTGGGAATCATGTCGGTAATGATGCAATGAATCAGAAAAATTATCATTTTTGTTGCTCTTTAACATATTTAAAACATTTTTCCATTCTGTACAATCGTCAATTACATGTTCTTTTTGGCGAGGAGGATCTCTTTCTGTGTACATTTGTGTGAATTTAGCGAACAACAATAGAACGCCCAACAAATAAACACGCAAAATGAAAATTATTTATGGGCGACATTTGGCACCTCGCGCACCTCAATGGCGAATGAGTACTTTTGGGGGTAATTTGTATTTTTTTTGCATCTTTTTACCCGCAGAAAGAGAAATTTCTATCAGTACGTTTCATGGCATCGCGTATTTACGTTTTATTGACATATTAATGTCTAAATTACGAGCCACAACTCGTGACTCTGAATGAAGCCAAAGGGCTTATTGCTTGCTGATGCCATAGATCAACGTATGCTCCTCTAATGTGTGTAATTTGGTCATAAGTGTCTAAGCATTATTCAGTGCTCAAAACATCTCACCATTCAATCGTGGCCATCAATTGGACATCCAATGAAATGGAAAATTTACTTTCTTTGTCCGCAATTTTTCGCGGCATTGCGTTTTAAGGAAACAGCTTTTGTTGAAACTGAAGCTAGATAGTGACTGGTGAGATGGAGAAATGGCATGATGATGAACGGACGGTAGTTTCAAAAATGAATTGATGAACATTCTTAATTGTCCATTTAAAATTTTTCGATCTTAATTTAACCCAACAAATCGTTCGAAATGAAAATCATCATCATTACAGTCTTGTTGATCACTTTATGTTTCCATCCAGTATATTTTCGCTTTTAACAAATTACACCGTTTTCCTTTGTGTTAAGTTTTACTACCTGAACCGGTGGCCACGAAAAAAAAAAAGAGGTAAATTAAATCGAAAACGGAGACTTTACGAGCACGAGAAATTCGAAAATTGTAAAAAAAAAAAACAAACTTTTCCAGGTCAATTTGCTTTAATTGAATTAAAAAAAGAAGTTTTTTTATATCAAATTCAATTGTTTGCTTTTTGTTTTTCGCAAATTTCAAATTTAATGAACTTTTCCATGTGGTTTCGTTGCGGTAGAGAAAGAATTGGAAAACTATTTTGTTGTGCGCATGTTGTGTCATTAAAGCTTTAATTCTAGTCATCGCTTTTCATTTAAAAGACACTTTTGTTCAAGAAATTGAAACGTCTTTTTTTGTGATGTTTTATTTGCACAACTCGATTAAGTGTATTGTTGGTGCATGCAACGGAAATAGACAAAATCATTTCAATTGTTGTTTCCGTTCATAGATTAGCAATCGGTTGCTATTTGTTTGTCACGACAGAAGAAAAGTGAATTAAGTATATAGAGCAATAGTAAATTTATTGATTGATCAATGCATAAATTGAATAAATTAACGTCTCCTCAAACATGTTTTATGATTGTCCGTCACATTGGATGTGCGATGCTTTTGGGCCGTGTGAGAGCTACATGTAGGCCACAATGATGGTGAGCATTTACGCGAAATACAACACATTCCAGCGGACAGTTGTTGTGCGCAAAACAAAAAAGTATAATTATGATCTGTTACATGCAATATGTGCACTGGATATATGTAGAGAAAGTGGTCTTGCCAAACACTTTACGGCGAGAGCACTTCCTCTGATGCTGTTGCTTTATTCACTCATCATCATCATAAATGACATTCTTCTCTCGAGTTCTATTTGTCAACGAAAGCTTTTCTTTCTTCTGATTTTCTTGTTGTTTCAAATCGAATAAAATCATGATGATGAATTTGTAATTAAAAGTCCGGTTGCAGACGAAGTTTATGAGCTCGACATTAGAAAGGAGACAAGTTGCATGGCCCTGATCAAACTAAATATCCATAAAGTATTCACACAGTCTAACATTGCTGTTTTTGTTTACGAGAATTTGATGTCTGGTGATATCATGTATATGACGCTCATTTAATACTTTTATAGTGCCACACGAAATATATATGAGCACATAAATGTCGAAACAGTGATATTCGGAAGAGAAATGTATAAAAAAGAAGAACGTGAAGAAAGGCGCGAAATGGAGCTCTAAATGGGCCGCATGTAACCTTTTTTTTAAATTATGTATCTTTAATGTGATTAACTCCCAAAAATCACGCACCACATATCAATCTGAATCAATTGGAAGTGTTATATTTTTTAAAATCATAAACAAGGCGCTTTAAGTTTAGACTTATTATTTTGATTTTAATAAGACTTGTAGCAAAAGGAACTTTCTTTAATTCATAAATTATATATTTTTTAAGAAATTTTATGAAAACTTTTTTTTTTACTAACTCCCTCGATTCTCTTCTTAAACATATAACGAGCGCGGGAATTTTTTTGAAGGAGTCATAAATCATCGAGATGATGGAAATGACTTATTCGTAAAAGAACAACAGCGATGATTGACAAGGCTTTGCAGCACATTTTCACGCTTAGAAAGTGGTAGCTTAAATATTCCAGAGGGAATTTCATGGAGCACGGACGATAAATAGACAAACCCAATAAAAGCGAGAACCTCTTGACCGACTAATGAACGATTCTATTCACACATTATATATTTAACACATTTATATTGCATTCTTTTGTGAATCCAATGATGGTCGGACACCTTTTCTTTAGATTTCTTTTTGTTTTTGTTATTTTTTGGCGGCTTACCCAGAAACGTGGGCAGCAAATATTTATGAACTTTTTTTTTTTCGACAAATAAAATATGCCAATGATGGCAATAACGATGAAATATTATAGAATAAGTTTTCTTCTCGCTGGACTCGACATAATTCCCCATGAATATGATTTGACACAATTTCTTAACTAATTGAAATACTTCCTACCTTCACAAAAAAAAAATTGGCTTCTTATAAAAAAATCCGAATAATCCAATTCGCGCTGATTTAATGGCACGAAAATTAAATTCACAACACAAACAATGTCTCGGTATTCGTCGTTCCGTTGATTCAATTTAAACTAATTCCAATTAATAATTTTCCAATCAAATGATTTTCTTGAAAAACAACTGTATCAGCAGAAATTTAGTAATCACCATGAATCAAAATTTTAATCAACTTATTCACGAACTTTGATTTTTTTTTGCGTTATGATTTAATTAGAGATGTTTCGCAGTGCAACGTTATAGTTTAAATGAAATAAAGTTTTTTTTTATAAGTTTCACAGAGTTATATTAGAGAAATATTAAAAAAAAATAGCGCTAAACAATTATCCGTCTTGACCGTACCGCAGTTACTAGAAGAATGACTTACACCTGTTGAGAGATTTTGTGAATGTTCCATGCGCCAAGACGTTATTTCATTTCATTTTTTTTCGGGTGAGATGGTGGAAAAAAAGAAAACCATCGACGGTTTGTGATAAAGAATAAAATAAAAAAAAAAGTATATGTGAAGGAAAATGGAAAAAGAAATTGTACGACAACGAAGAAATGAAAACGAGATGGACAAAGAGTGTTGGAAGTGAAATGAAATTTCTTCTCGGTGTATAGATCGTGAGACGCAGCGCACACATTTGAGACGCCAGTCAGCAAACAGTAAGATAAGTGATATTATACAGCCACAAATTATGTTGCTGAAAGCTCACGTATGATATTGAACTGTAGCAAGCACAAATATACACACACTCAGACATCTGGTGGCACAAATCGATGATCGATTATTGGCGGGGAGAGAAAGACACGAAAGCTTCAACGGAAATTCCGATTGAAAGCTTCATGTATGTAAATGCGATATTAAAAGTTATACACATCCAGCGATTGTTGCTGGATCATCAAGCGCGAGACATTGAGTCTCCGTGAATATAAAATGATATTCAACCATCATCAGTGCAAAAGCCACTTGACCGAATTCCGCGAATATATTTTACGGCTTTTCGCAGTCTGCCGACGCTATATAGATATCTTGCGGCATTTTGACTGAAACTTCCCTCCATCGAATGACAATAACATTTTTCGCGAGACCGCGTTTGAAGTGCAATGCCGAACCACGAAATTTGCGCAAAGTGAAATTAACAGCATTATTTTGGGTTCGTCCATGTTTCTTTTTTGGTATTTGGGCTCTAAATCTTACGAAAAATTTCAAATTTTGCACTTTTTTCTCACTCATTAAATCAACCGACGACTCTCGTTTCATCTCATTTTCATTCATTCAATTCCATTTTTTAATTGTGCGAGATTTCATTATAATTTGCGCTTCAATGAATGCCAATAAACTCAATTAATTTTTTTTTATACTTACAATAGTCAACAAAAAAAAAGAAAAAAAGAAAATTTATGCTGAGCTGGTGCAAAAAATTTCTTAAAATTTACGAATTTAAGAATTGGAAAAGTAATTAATATGTAAATTACTACACACATTTTGTAGCGGGCAACACAACATTGGTAGCCAGTTCATTCATAAAAGCAAATTTTAGATATGCAAACATTTTTTTTTTTTTGCGAGACGTGAAGTTTTTTTCCATACAAATTTATGTAAATTTTACATGTTTATTGTGTGAATTACTTAAATTTCTGTCTGGCGTTCAATGTTTTGACTGCTTCCACTATTTATTATAATCGAGCTGAATGATTGAGCCATTGAAAATTATTTGTTTTGTAAATTCGATTTTAAAAATTTATGTTTTCGTATAACAACAAAAGCACCAAATAAAATCAGTTTTAGCCGCTTGGGAAATGGAAAGTTTTCCATCATCAACATCATGCGAAACTGATCACAAATAGATCGCATTCCATTGAATCACATCATTGGGTTGGATATATATATGCAAATGCGTAAACTGTGTAATTAAATTCTTCACATTTCAAGCATTAATCATTCGCCAATATTTGCATTTCGTGAAACCGCACACACAGTCGCGAATTATTCACCGTAATATTCCTAGGAAAAGGTGGTCGAGCATGAACTCGTTGGCGAGTGAGATGGTAAGTAATAGATAATATTCGAGAACCGGTAATAGAAATTAATTTCACGGTGACATTGAACTTTCATTTGTGAAGTTTGAATAGAAATGTCAAGGATCACAATCATTAGCAGTTAAATGACCTTAAAAGATCAGAGACCACGCGACTGCGGACTTTAAACTATGGTCAATATGTTTGTGGGTCAGTGAAGTTTAAAACGGTTCTTGATCTTCAACACATGGAACAAGAATTTTTTTTCCACTTCACTTTCTCACAACAAAAGAAAAGCAATTTCAGTTTCATTCTTGAGAGTTTTCTTCGTCTTTACAATTTGTTTTCTCAGTCAATTGGACGCGCGGTCAATGGCGTAAATTATTCTCTCTACTCTCCAGAAGTTTCCATTCATTCACAATCATCATCCGCGATTAATAAAGTTAATTTATTGACCATCTTTAGACGATTCCATTTTTCCATTGAGCAAAAGAAAAAAAAAATGAGAACAATTCATTGTCTGGCATCGAAGTGAATTAACTTGTGAATAATAAATGTATGTCTGTCGATCTTTTTTTCTGTACGTTCATGGAAATAAAAATTTTACGACTTAATTGAATTTAATGAAACCTATCGCGATATGCGAAATTGGCATAAGAAAACACATTCTAATGGACACTTTCAACGAACAATAACTTAAAAGACATTTGAATGAGTCTTGACAACAGGTCTCTGTGACCAAAATGAGTAAATTGAACATATGTACTCACAGCACGGATGATCACAGTCATCAAGAAAATATCACCATGCAATGTTCATTTTTTTTTATTGGACTATGCGTCAAACAATCGAGTTATATACGACACTGTAGCAAATTGATTTGTTAAGCACAAAAAAGCGACGAAGGAAATGCAAGGCGGAGATTATTAAACAACAATTTAGATTTGAGTTATGCCAATCCAGTGCAATTTACGTTTCATAACTCAATTTACTGTACTATAATTATTTTTTCTTTGCTGTTAGTCTCACAATGTCTAGAGTGCAATTTCTTTTATGGATATTGCAGGATGAGATGTCTACTATTCGCATTGCATTTTACAGTCGCTGCATTATAAACAATAATTTATGATGATTTGCTTTCATTTTCAAGTTGAATAAAGAAAACAAAAAAAAAAACAAGTCGTAGAGATTAGAAACGATTAATTGATATTGCTGACAGTTTGTCTGAGCAGCGCGATGCGTCTATCGCTTAAGTAATAAATCAAAAATTATGGAAATTTCATTTATCGACTACTTGTTGCGACTTCTCGTTTACCTTTTAAAATACCGAAAACAAAAAGTTGAATTTATGAATGCAATTATCGCCAATATCAAAAAGAGGCAACCAGTAAAACAAAAAAGATGAAAAATTAAAATTATGATTCGATTTTGGAGCAAAAGAAGCAAAGCAGGGACGACAATTATTTTGCGAGTTGTGAAAGAAAACCAATTAACAAATTACTATCTTAATGACACGTTTTGAGCTCACCCAAAAATCGAATCATGCGAAATTTCTCTTTCAGTTTTTCAATGCGAGCGTTTTCAGAAGCGATTCACTTCCAATAAAAAAAAGTAGTTTAAAATTTAAAATTTTAACATTAAAAAATATGTTCGAAATGATTGTTGAATGAAGAGTTTTCAGTTTCTATGAAAACGCTCAATTACTCTTGGGAGTACAACCGCTATCAAGCTATCAAATATGTATTTACAAGTTCAATTAAGTGTAATTCAGGCTTCTTCCTACCTGTCTTTTGCACGTTTTCTTCAGATCACACGAAATTTTTTTCAGTTCTCTTTGCACATCTTTGAAACAATTTTTTTTGGAAAGCAAATTTTGAATGAAGAATTCAATAAAAATGATTGAACCGATGCATGACTTCTGTCCTTATGATGAATAAAACTTAAGCCGCAAATAAACTCTTTTTTTTTGCAAGGTATATTTTTTTTTGTGTATATGTTACGAACCGAAACGGTTGAGATTAATTTCTTTCAATTCCATTTGATATCAAGCCGCCGCAGCATGTTTCCATTTCTCTGCTTGAACTTCATTTTCGCAGAATATTAAGGCACATCTCTAGCTAGGTAGATAGTACCGCGGTGGTTTCATCTGTTTATACATTTCTTCGTCATATCGCAACTTTGTGGCCGCAGCGGTATGATGGGTCGACGAAATAAAATAAAATTAATGAAAAGCATCAAGAAAGAGTTATTGTTGTACCACACAATCATTAAAAGGCAACGTCAAGTGGACTAGACGTTCGCAGTATTTTTATTTTTTTTCGTCGGCCGATGGTAAAATGGGTTAAGAGGTATATATGCGGGCTTTCGCAGGCTGTTAGTGAGTGTGGCGATTTAAGAAGAAATTTAAATTCTTTCTGGCATTAATGTAAAAAAACGCACGAGCGCGCGTTATAAAAAAAAAACAGCCAAGTGAAAGACGTTGCGAATGAAAGCAAAAAGACAAAACGAGCTTTTACTCAGTCAGGCAAAGATCAACTATTCGGAATTTCATAACATCTGGAGTTATTTTTCATCATTTATTTTAAACGCACAAACATAACCTAGAAATGTAAGCCACACATTCATTCAAGTTCATCGACCGTTGCCGTTGCACAATGATTTTTGCTATGTTAGATGACATCAATTTTTGCATTAAGCTTCTTTTTAACTAAGTATTCCAAAGACCACCCAAAATGTCTATCGGCTACGGTTTTATATATCTGGTAAAAGATAAAAAAAATTAAAGAAATAAAGAAGACGAAAGACAAACATGTTTGCATATACGATGAAAATTGGTGTTAAAACTGAAATGTTCTTTCTTCTCGCCTTTCATATTTTCCACAATTGCAATAAACGAAGTAATAAAAAAAAATAATAATTGAATTCATCAATTAATTGCTCGCTACAATTTCCAATTATTTGAAACAAATCGTCTGTTGGTTTTAACAAATTAATATCTTTAAAGTTATTTTCGAGACGCGTCTGCCCGTTGTCTTCGGCATTGTCCACGTGCGCTTTAAAAAGTTTCTTCAGATTTTTTTTTTTGATCCAATTAATTTCAATTTGATTTTAATGGAAAAAAAACCGCAAAAATCTGAATCGCGATCGTGTGCACAATAAAAATGAAATGTGAAATTAATGAAATTTGGGTGATTTCTGTGTATCATAAAACCAACACTCAGAAAAAAATCAAGTTGTTTATACTTACTTATTCAGTGAGAATAATTTCTATTTCGATAACTAATTTAGATAAAAAAAAATTTTTCTTGAGTGTACTAATAGCCGTTTAATTGGGTGGCAGAGCAGTTTTCTTAAGCTTCAAATTTCTTATGTGAGCTCTTCCTAATAGGCGCTCATCAGCCTAAATAAAAAATTACCAATAATCTCACATCTCGGTTTTGAGCGTTAAAAATGAGAATTTTCTAAATTGGCGCTATTTGTTAAGTTGCGCTTTTATTGCGGATTTAAACGTGCCGTACTCTTAATTGGTCAATCGAAAGTGCCCTTGATTTAATTATATTGCTTTTTCCATTCATCCGTTGTGAGAGCTTTTTTATGAAGAAAAAAGTGTTTGATGCGCACTTTATGGATCGTTGTCGCAAGATCGCAGCTTCCTGTTTGCCCTGAAAAGAGAGAAATGTTGAAGCGCCGATAAAAGTTTTCTCATTCTGGATTTTTTTTTATTTTAATCAGAATTCAGTTACAGTTATTACTCGATTTTTTCATCATCGTCAGCATAATGCTGTTATCACTTGAATGACATTAACTGTAGTTGTTTGGAATGGAATTTTATAAAAAGTTCTAAAAAGTCTCGCAGTTTGTTTTAATCTTCCTTTCTGATTTTGTTTGAAATTTATACAAAATGAAATATTGTGCAAAATTTATAATTTTATTGCTACTTTGCAATTCAGTGAAATCAATTAAAAGGAGAGATCTCTATGATCGATGTCCATTAGTCCGACCAATGAGAAATTTTCAAATTGAAAAAATGATGGGATTCTGGCATGTTATTCAATATTATTCCAGCACTGAAAACACTTCTGAATATAAGTGCATGCGTGGAATCCTAGAAATCACTGATAAAAAAGAGGTGAGATGATAATGTCCTGGAGAAGTCAAATAGCATCCGAACATTTCAATATTCTATGAGGCTGGTAAAGCCTCGAGCGCACTGCGCATGTGAAACTAGATCATTGTCAAATTTGGAACAGCACAAATTGGCAAAAATGGGAAAAAGGCCACAACTTGTTTCTTTTTTTTTGCGTATCTAACATTTTACTGCGCTGTTCACTTGGCGAGATAAGAAAAGCAAAACGAAAAGAAATTAATTAACTTTGTCACTCACTCACTTTCGACCATATAATCGCACGTTATATTTTCACTCCGATTTTTACTTTCAGATAACAATGAATTTTAGTTATTCTTTCGTTTATGATCCTGACGATGAAGCATTGGCAGGCAACATAACATGGTACGTTCCAAGTTATCAAGATTTAAGTCATTGGATTCATTCTGAACCGAATCTATGTAAGTGGAAATGATCTAGTTTTGTTTATAACTTTTAATTACATTTAATTTCAGTTGAAGGCATTTATAATACATACATTGTCGATACTGATTATGACAATTGGTCGTTGCTGATGCATTGTGCTGAAAAAAAGAAAAATACGAGATATTTGTCGGCCCTTATTATGAGTCGGGTACCAACTTTGGGATTGAATGTTAAGGCATTTCTTCGAGAAAAACTTCCGCAATACAACATCGATTTAGATTATATGTTTGAGGTGAACCAAGAGAATTGTGATCAGATGAAAACTCATTTTATGGAGGATTACTATGAGAATGTTCTCAAGAATAAGGGCGATGAAAAACCAGTAAAAATTATTAGACTCAGTTAAAGAAGCCACACAAATAATGTGGAAGTCACATAACCACACATCCAGGGATATTTGAAATCCAGGGATATTTGAAAGAAAAATTATTCGATTATAAAATATATATAAACCGACATCCCGCCACATTTCACTCACACACTTGTGCTTCAAGCTTGAGAAATTCAAAATGGTGTCTTTACTATGGACATACTAAGACAAGTTCGTCATAAGCATTCAATAAATAAATTAAAATTTTGGACGATATATTAAAATTACTAGGAAATATTTTATGCTTAAAATCTATTGAGTTTCTTACAGGTTTTTACAACAATTCCCTTTTCAGCTTTTGTATGTAATTTTAAACATAGAAAACTTCTCAAATTTAGCTGTTTTCCCAGAAAATATTAATATGATCACATGCTTTCTAACAGGCCTTTCTTCTAGGCCTTTTTCTTTGTGAAGTAAGTTTCTTTCTCCCCATATTTTCGCAAAAAAATTGATTTCTACTCGATTAAATAGTACAACTTTGCATATTACCGATACAATATAGTCAGTAACACCAAAGTTTTATAAAATAATTGAAAATATTTCGGTAATTTAACCAAAATATCGATCGAAATTTCTAACAGAAAATATGTGAACTTTTATGTGCTTATTTAAAATTAGAGAAATTGATAAGAAAATAATTTTTGTGATTTACCAAATTTTCCAGATTCAGCTCAATACTTAGAACACCGAGAACGAGCATTATCACGAGGAATATGAAAGTAAGCCAAGCCATCCTCTACGCTTTTCGTTTGAGTCACGGACAGGTAAGGAGATATTTGGGAATATACGTAAATATAATTAAAACTATTTTTTTTTTGCGCTTCTCAATATGTTTTTGTCTAGACTTGTTGTTTTCTATATTCTCCGCAGAATAGAAATTTAACTTCCGATGAGTAATGGAGTGTGTAGATTAAAATACCCTCAGACAACAATGAAATCTTCCTCCATTATTGTATTTTATAAACATTGTCTCTCAATTAATTGATTGAACGAGATACGTTGGTCACATGCTCGCTAAATGTCATGTTTTATTTGAAATTTCTTAGTCTGAGTGCATTTGGAATTCAAAACACGTGACCAAAATTTCTTGTAATCAAAAATTCCATGAAAAATAACTTCAATGACCTTGAAGAATAACATTCCTTCCTGCATTTTCAAATTCATGCGACAGTCGAAGTCTTCTTCTCGAAGATGATTTTAAATACTTAGAACCATTGCGAATTGACTATAAAAAAATGTTCCTTTTCTGGCGTGCGAATAATATTTATAAACAAAACGGATTCCCAGATTTTGTGGGCGTTAATTTCGCATGAAATTTTCTCAAGGTTTATTTCTTCGAGAAAAGATTCGTAATTTTTCAGTTGTCCTATCATCACTTGAATGCGTGAAACCCCACAAATTGTGATGACGACAAAATACAAAATGAACCATTTCAAATTTAAGTAAATGGACTTGATAAACACGAGAAGCTATTGAATACATTCGTATGCTCGCATGCAGCTCACCTTGACTTGCGTCTACTCTTTTATTGTTTAAAATCGTTGATTATAAAATGTATATACATATCTTCCTAAAACTAGTATAGTGCGACCTTTACTGACGTCACTAATGATGTAATTTTTTTTTATTTTTCAACAGATCGCTTCAGAACTGAATGGACCTGTTCGTCAAGTTGTTAGAAAAGATCACACAACAAAATCGGCTGCACTGTTAGCTCTAATTGGACTTGGGCTCAGTTCATTTTCAGTAAAACAGCTCGCAGCTAGATCGCCTGCGAAAAAGTTTTAAATAAATCGTCTGATGGCAGGAATATGGATTCGCTGAGCCTCTGATCGCTGTATTTTTTTTTATGGATGAATGGAAGGAAACAACAGTTAGCAATCATCAATTTTATTTTGGTTCCTATTCTTTGAATTTATTTTCTTTCGTAACAATTTACCAGTCATTAAATAGAATCTCTAAAAAATTTGTTTCAAGCGGAATTCTATTCAGTCCTAGATAATTTTTATCCAATTAATTGTCAGGACAGTTGATTTAATTTTTAATTTTGCGAAAATCTCTATAGCTCAAAGAAATGGAAAATTTATTAATAAAATTGTCTAGTGATTCAGAATTCGTTTTTGTTTTTATTGTCTGCCAGTTTGGAATGAAGTTTTTGGAGATGCTCTTTCAAAAGTCGTGAATAGCCAAATCTCTTGCCACAATCCTTTATTGGACACATATAATTCTTTTGTTTTTCATGTACAGTTCTGACGTGAACATCCAAATTATATCTTCTGGCAAAGTGCATTGGACATTTTGCACATGAAAATTCTTTAACTCCCGTGTGGGTAGCAAGGTGTCTCTTGAGGCTATTGGCGCTATTGAAACATCTGGTACAGAAAGTGCAACTATATCTATTTTCATTCTTATGTCTCATATCTAAAAGAAAGGTTTTCAATTATTGGAATACCAGGAGGATCTCAATAAACTTACTGTGAGTATATAACGATCTCGCAGATGGAAATGTCTTTAGACATATTTCACATTGAACTGTTAGGCCTGTGTGAATCGATTTCTTGTGAAGTCGTAAGAGTAATCTGCAATAAAACGACTTATTGCAGACGTCACAATTAAATGGACGTATTCCTAGATGATATTTATTAAGATGACCCTCTATCCTGTTTCGTTCTATCATTTTTCCACATTCACTACAATGTTGTAGAAGGCTCTGGTAAACGTCTCTGCCATTTGCTTTCATTGCTGGCCGTCGCGATGTTTTTCTTGCATCGATAATCTCCGAAACATCGTTCGATTCAGGAGATTCGTCGACTGTTTCGATACAAACTGAATACTCCTGTGTGGTGTCTTCAGATTCGTAATCCCTATTTTCAGAATTCATATCGGTTTCTTGCATATAATCGCTCAAATATTCCTCGAGACAGTCATCATTTGTTTGATCAATTTCTAAATCCTCAACCGGAACGTGTCGTATTTTTTCTTCTTCAATTTGATGTTCCTCTGCATAACTTGAATTCTCTTCATGTTGTTGTTGATTCCTGATAAGAAGTTGCTCAAAACTAGTTTGAGCCTCAATTGAATTAACTTTGAAACTATGAAAATTATTCAACATTGTAAAACAGTTCTTGCAAATTTTTAGGGAACAGTTGACATCATCCAAAGAAATCTAAAAATTATAACAATCAGCTCATGTTTTCATGTTTACACATTAATAGATAAATGTTACCTCAATTCCAATAAGGTCAAAAATAAGTTTGATTAATTCATCATCAAGTGCGTAGTATTCGGACATTTCCATCACCATACACATCCGGCATAAGTCTTCAATACTTACAGCCTCAGTAGGCGACTCAGTGTCGTTCATCTTGATTTGTCTTCAAATTTCAATTTAAAACTAATTTAAAATTATTTGAAACTTTGTTTACCTTTTAATTTTCCACACAAGTGCAAAATATTCAATAAAATTACTCATACTGATATCAAATGCTGTCAGTGCTGTCACATAAAACACTTAGTGCTGTCACCAACAATATATACGCAATTTATAGAAACGTCTTATTTCTGCCAATTACGATACTTTAGAGTTGTTAATTAAATTGTAGAAATTAAAAATCTATATGCCAGTGCCACGAGAAGATATCACTCCACCGCTGCGAGAGCATTCTAAACAGTTAGGAGTATGTAAAAGCTTTCTATACAATGGATCTAAATTTCGAGGTTTTCAAAGAAGCAAAGGAAATTCATATGAGGTGGAAGTTGTCCTCCAGGTAATCCAAATAATTCTAGAAACTGATTTGGCTATGTTAATGAGCGTTGATTGAGAACTTTCTAAAAAATTGTTAGGTTAAAAATGTATTTTCTATTCCTTTGAGGGGTCTAAAATCATCCTTATTTCCTTCCACCTTTCCATCACCATTCGACTTTCCCTAACGTTAATCAATCAATCAATCATACGACTTGTTGATTTTGCAAAGGCTAAGAATAACTTATATTATTTAAGATAAAAACAAAATGCATCATAATGACCTAGTCTAGTGAAAGTGTTGGAAGAGAAAAAAAAAAGTTGAAATTAAATCTGTGGCCTTGTGAGTAATAATTAATAATATTGAAATGTCACTGGCATTTTCAAAACTTTGGTATTTGGTGATTTTTTTATTGCCAATTAATCATGTAATTTGAAAAGATTATGCATTCTGATAGAAAATGATAATGCAAACAAAGCTGACCATAGGGTCATCTCATCAAAGTCTATTTTTGGCCCGACACGCCAAATTATTTTCTCATTTTTTTTTTTTTTCTCCAATTTATGTCACACGCTCCATCGCACATTATTGCTGATGATTTCATACATTGTCTTTCTCTATATTAGCATGTCGATGAAGTGAATTATTACTGTTGTGGTTACCTGAAAATTACCGGATTAACATTTGAGTTTCCAACGCTAACGACATTTTTCGATGCTGAGATCATTTCAAAACGATATCCATTCTTGACCAGGAAATGGGATGCTGATATGGAGGTAGATGTTAAACATTGGGTAAGTGTCATATCATTCAAATTCCGACATAATATTTATTTAATTTTTATTATAAATTTTAGGGAAAATTTGAACCATTCGCTACTTATCGAAAAAATTTCAATACCGATGATTTTGATTATGAACAATTGGAGAAATCAGATTTTGTATTCATGCGATGGAAAGAACATTTCCTTGTACCTGACCATACAGTGCGAGACATCAATGGAGCATCTTTTGCCGGCTTTTATTATATTTGTTTCCAAAAATCAAAAGGATCAATGGAGGGTTATTATTATCACAGATCTTCAGAGTGGTTCCAGTCACTTTCGCTAGAGCATCAACCGGATAATTTTATTGAAGTCTACGAATTTAGATAAATTGCGCTATCTACCACATAAAAAAATAAAATTGAGTCAACGAATTGAACCATCAGAACATCTCCAACAAATTGATATTCTTACTTTCTCCCATATCTCCCTTATTGACTTTTTCCCCTACTTTTTAAAACTTTAATTTATTTTCATCGTTTCGGAATTCAAATGGAACAGGAATTATTGAATTATTCCATCACTGTCGAAATCGTATTCTATTTTTTATTTTAAAGACTGATCGAACGATCGAACCCTAATAGAATGAAATCTTTTCTAAACTTAAAAAAAAAAACAAAAAAAGAAAGGCACTTTCTTCGCAAATCTGAAAGAGATTATAATTCATGTAGCACAACACATTTTGCGCTTCTTTTTGTTTTAGTTTTTGTTTTCGTTGCATTGTAAAACTTTGTTAATGATTATTATTTCTATTTTAATTCACTCTATGACGAATAAAACTTTTGGCAAATTATTCAATTTGTACAGCACTCTTAGTTGGAAGTATGAAGAAAGAAAAAGGTCAACAACAAAATTGTAACATACAAAATGACTAAAGTTATATTTTAATAAATAATAAATAAAAATTGATATCGTTAAAAATTCATTTTTAATATCGTCCATATATATGCAATAATCCACACGTACGGCATTCTTGAGCAAAAATGGAAAATAAATGGAGCTGAAATCAAATTAAAAAAAAAAAAATTGTTCTCGAATGAATTTTACAAAATAGAACAACAAACCAGAAAGAAAAACATCTCATTCAGAAGAATTCATTTTTATTTCGAAAATAAATTTACAATTAAAAATAAGATCACATATCAAAATATTTCAGAAAGAAAATGGTTTTTGAGGGATGGACAAAAAAAAATCTCAAAAGCTTCTTCAGCACTTAAAACTATTAAAAGATTTTTTTTTAAATACGTTAAATTTTTGTTATAAATTAATGCTTGTTTCATGGTTTATAAATGTTTTTTAGGCAATTGTTGGGGAATAGAATACGGTTAGAGGACGTGTGTTGTTAGTCAAACAAATAAGTAATAAGTATATATATTTGTTTTGGTAATTAATTAACTTTTGTTCTTTACGAGCTCAGTAAGAAAAGCATGTGAGGATGAAAAACCTTCAGTGGTGACTGCACTCAGGAAAGTGTGCACTCACCTCAACTAAAGATTTTTAATAATGCCATTTTTGCGTTGATTAATCAACAACCTTATTCTTTGTACGTTATTTAATTTTGTATATATATTTTTTAAATGCGAAAGAAGTATCCAAGGAAACGGTGGTGAATTAATAAGTTATACTTTTCTATATAGCAGAAGATTGGTAGCTTTAACATGATTTACTTATTTATCAGCGCGTCTCTGTGGGTGATTGCTGGTAATTTCACATTTTTATAACAATTATAGAAAAAAGCACGTAAAAAATTGTGAATTTCTATTAAGAAAAATTCCTGAATGCATTTTCAAGTCGCTCTTATTTTTTGTTTATTTTTGTAGCTTCTTTCACGAGATTGTCTCAAATTAAGAATCGTGAATCTCTCTCAAGGGAATCTTATTGCTTTTGAGTTTATGTTTATTTGCGGTTTAGTAAATTGTTGTTATCTTAATCTCAAAAAATGTGTTAATCAGCGTGAAGTGCAATATAAACTGCAATAAAACAATTCCTCAATTCCCATTAATTTCGCGTATTTCATGCGCACACAAGCTTTAAATAGAATTCAAAATTCTTATAAACGTTGTGTATTCTTTTCAATTTAACTTAATTATGGCCGTGAAATAAATCAACAACGAAATTCATAAAAAAAAATTCGAGAAAGTTTCTTTTTAAATAAATAAGGTTCAACATTATTCTTATCACTTATCAGTCATTGTCCACGTGGGCGTATGAGCTGAAAAGTCGGCAATCAAAAAGAAACTCCATTTGTTTCCACAAGATTACAATTAATGAGTCCAACAAATAATATTTAAGCGACAAATGTAATGGTGGTGAGGGAGCAGATCACGATATACAGCAATTGTTTCTTACACTAAATTTACCGCTCGTCGGAGACTTGCATGTGATGTTTTTTGCACTATTTACATTATTATTCGTACAAATGTTGTGGGTGGTTGTCAATGCATATGATTTGAGAGTAGATTTAATAGACGGTGGTAATGAGAGCGTATCAATAGAATAAACGCTTCGCGTTCTCCTTACAATCGTTCGACAACAGAGCTCTTGAAGCGATAGCACTAAAAGTCATAAATATTGTTACATCGGAATAGCAGGTTATCTAGTAGATGTACTTACCTTTATTCGTTCTCCATATTCGCTCCATGCCGTTTCGATTTAATGCCATTCTGGCGAGTTCGCAAAATGATTCACGAATATTGAAGTCACAAAGGGGGGAGATTTCAAAACATGCCATGTTATGTCGACTGGCGTAAGATTCGGCCTGCTTAGCTGCCACCTGTCGCTTGAAAGCTAGATGTAATCTGTTTCCCACTAGGACCTTTGGTATGCCTGGCGCGTGTTCCTCCACCTCCTTTAGCCATCTGTTTATCCCTTGGAAGCTCCATTTGTTTGTAATATCGTAGACTAGAATAATCCCCTAGAACAGACGTGACAAAAATATTATGTACATACATACATATATGAAGATGACATCCAGCAAAATAATTTTCTCACCTGTGCCCCTCTGCTATAGCTTCTGATTATAGTACAAAATCTACCCTGCCCACTTGCTGACCATACCTGTAGTTTAACTCTTTTACCGTCCAATAAAATGATTGTTGTCTTGTAGGTTGCTAGAAAATACAGTGAAATTGGATCAAACTGCGTGAAATTGCAGAAAAAATCGCTATTTGTTACCTTCGTCATTTAAAGGGTCTTCGTCAAGATTCGATAAGATTTCTGTCTTTCCAACGTCTGAATCACCAGCAAGGATGACTTTTAATAGATAATCGTACTCTTTAGCCATCTATTTGTCACTGAATTCATTGAATATTTTCAGAAAAATTGTTTCAGAATTATTTTTCTTCCCATGAAAAACAATAGAAAAACCTGTTATGTAAAAAGATTTTAAGTATATATGAGGATCATTATAAAGTTAAATTTTTGTTGCATACTGCAAAGTAGTTATGCGAATCGTTTACACATATTTAAAATTACGAAAATAAATGCACGTTAAAATTAATAATGATTTTTAAAAATAAAAAATGGGAAATCTTTTCTGATTGACTTAGTTAACTTTATTAAACGAAAACTACACAACGTTTTGTTTTGTAATTTTGCAACCTACATAAAATTCTCCTAAAATCAAAGATTTCGCTAATTTTGTTGATAAAAGATTTTTGAAAATTCACACAATTATTTTAAAATTATTTCCAGAAATTAAATTTCGATTCCACTTACTACTACTACTATTATTACTACTTTATTTTATTCTATCATCAAGTCTCGTAAATTTTTGATTTTTGCTTGCAAATTTTCTCGATTTGTACCAAAATTGGTTATGGTTTGTTAACATTTTCTACTCGAAGTATTTTTTTTAGTGCATTCTTAATTTAATAAGCTCTTAGCTTTGAATTTGGCACATGTCTCTTTGGATTAGGCTTTGACTAAAATTTTTAAAATCTATTAAGTGAAACACACATCAATTATTATTTGGACTCTAACAGAATAAATTCATTTCTAAAAACGACCTTAATTGTAACAATGTTGTCGTTGAAATTCTTTCGTTTGATATCTCCTATTAAAAGGATTTTAAATTCGTTAAGTCAGTCAAAAATCTCTAAAGAAATATTATGATTACAACTAAAATTACACACATGTGTTACAAATGATTGTGCATTGCGTCTTCTATAAAGTGCTTTAAGAATTATTGATGAGAATTGCATGTCGCTGCTTCCTGTATCGTCGGAATTAAACATATTGCGATGGAGCGCTGGAATGTCCTGCACTTGGATTGTTTTCAGAAATTGCTGACAATCGATTAACATGACGGTTTTCAATGACAATATCGCGCTCTAAATGGTTGAACGATTCAACGGTTTCATAAGGACGTTCAATGGGATTCGATAGATCGGAATAGTAAGCGCTACTTGGTGCTGATGAAATCAATGGAGCATCATTCTTGAAATAAAAGTTTTTAGTTCAAAAGTTTTATCTTTTTATCTGTTACAAACCTCATCATTCTGTGCATAAAAGTCATTATTTTGATGTGTCAAATTATTTTCCGATCCAATAGATTCATGATCGTCTAAAGATGCATAAAAAGTTTCTTCGTCAGTCTGTTTCATAAAAGTCGTTAGACCGATACTAGAAGTTTCATAAAAGTTTTCCTGTTTCTGCTGCATCTTTGAAATACAAAGTTGAGCTGACGAATTTTCTTGCTTTGTTGTTGCTGAGTTATTGTAAAAAAATAATAATTAAAACGTTTCATTTTGACATTCTGAATCAAACTTACTACTCATGATATCTGATCGACGATATCTCAACATAAAAATCATTATAACTGCCCCGGCAAGAGCAGAAATGAAGGATACTATAAGAAGTAAGAAAACCCATCCGAAATCCGCCGATTCACCTTTGTGTGAAAAATATTTTTAAAATTTAATTAATTTTGATGTTGTTAATTTTGAATACGGGATTTTATAATACCCATTGCACCTTCAAAGGAAAAGAAGCTGTTATCATTCAAAGCCCATCCACACAAGTCACAAGTTGTAATGCCGTCAGTGGGAATTTCTGAAATACAAATAATAAAAAAAAAACGTTTTATTGATGGATAAATTATAGAGTGGCATTATAGAAAATAATTACCCTCAATATTCATCAAATTTGTCGGCGGTCTGGGTGGTGGTGGAACAAAACGTCCACTAAACAAACCATTTTCACTTGAATCCAATGGAATTCTTGAAATCATGTTATTTGTATGTACCAGAGTGTGATAATCGAGAAAACATTGCTATAAAATATTGCAAGAGCGAAAATAAAAATTGTAACAGAAACCACAACAACAAACATTGCTCAAGAGCACTTAAAGTCTTAAAATAATAAAAATCGATAATGTGCAACGCCATTTTCAAATTTCGAACGAGAAATTAAAACCATAGTCTGTAATAAGTTTATAACTTGTCACATTATCCAAGTTCACAGAATTAAATCTCATAATTAAATCTCTCGACACTGTGATAAACTTTTGTAATATCAAACGAATAACACATTTTAATTACTTAGCTTTGAAACTAATAATTATATTTCTTTGGCTTGAAATGCATTCAACTTACAAGCAATCCAGCAATACAATAGTCGAATACCCAATTTAACAACGCAAATAATAAATGCAATGAACTTTTGAAATGATTAAAATCTAACCCGAAAAAATCAGAGAAATCAAAATAAATGTCTGACAACTGAAAGGAACGAAGGAATAATGAATAAAAAATACAGTTTTATGAAAATTTATGGCACATCCTCTAATTGCTTTTTTTTCCTTCGCGAATTTATACGCAAAAAGGAATCATATGAATGATGCAATGGCAATCGCATTGCGAACGAAATAACTTTTTATAGCAAAAAGGCTTGAATTATGAAAAACGTGCGTTTCGGTTTGCACAATAACTTATTTATTTGTAATTAAAACCTACATCAAACGTATCACAAATTGTTTTTCAAATTTTTATTCACGAACGACATATCAAAAACAACCAAATTTAGATATTTAATATTTTGAATATTTTGCTATAAATATTTTAACGTAAATATTATTTTCAAAAAATTTATAACTCCCATGCTCAACTCCGTGCTCAACTCCTCAACTCCGACTCAATTCAGTTGATTTTCCGGATAAAAAAAATGCGAATACACATAGTTTTTTTTTGTTTGTAGCGGACAACAAGCAATTTTCAATTTTTTTAGCTGTTTCTGTGTATTAAATTGAATGTGCTATATTAGATCAATTAATCAGACATAATACTGTCAGAAGCAAATCAGTGAGTGGTTATTTATAGATATAATGCGTAATTAATTTACAAAAAATCTATTCTCCATACAAAAATGGAAGAAATTTCATGTTATTGATTTTTTTTTGCCGAAAATCAGAAAAGAAATATTCATTACAAAGTAGAAGCTGAAAAAGTCTTATTCTTTTTTCAAGCAATCTCCGGTTTGCATTGTGCATTGATGCAGTGATCTTTAGGATAATTGCGCACAATTTTAGCCTTCAGGTAGAATTTTTTTTTTTTTTTTTGAACCTTTTCTTTGCTGTTGTAATTTCTGTGCTTTCACTTAATTTTTTTTTGTTCTTCACCAGAATTTTTTCTGGAATATAAAAGTGAGAAAGAGAACAAAAATATTTCTCCTTTCTAGTGAAACATTATTTTCATCCTTGGGTTCTTTTTTCGTCCTATTCGTATAATTGCTCAACATGGCTCATTCAATTTTATGCCATTAAAATATTATTCTCTCTTTACAGTTGATCTCAGGGACATTTTAATGCTTTTCGTCATCATTTAAAAAAAAAAAAAAAAAACAAACAAAAAAAAAACCATTCAATGGACTCGTTTGCAATCCCTCCAAACTCAGATGGAAACGATAGAAAAGATGACTTATCCAGTAATTTATTTTTGAGCAACTTACTAAACACACTTCCGAGATGGGATTCAATGCCAAGCAACAAAAAGTATGACTTAAATTATAATAAATTCCGAACAAATTATATTTTATTATCTAATGCAATTTTGAAACAGCTCCCAAAATGATAACTCAAAGACGGAAAGCAATTTGTTCTCTAATATTCTGGATCCCTACAACACCAATCGCACTAATAATTTGATAAGTTCAACAATTCATCACTTTAACAACAACAACCACAATCTAACCGCTCATGAAAATGCCATTGATATTTTTGGTGCCATTGGAACTGTCAATCAAAGAGCTCGCCATTTGTCACCAAGTACATCACCTCAAACTAATAGCTCATCAAATAGTAGCTCGCATAGTGTATTTTGTGGTCGCTGTGATGTTGGTGCGACGAGTCGTTGCTTAGACTGCAATGACGTATTTTGCACTGAATGTGTTAATGAGCACATTAAAAATGCATTCACTGAGCATCACAGCATTGTTGGAATTGGTAAAATAACGCCGATTGGCAGTGCCACTTCAGCGTCAATGTTTAGCGATTTTCATATTCAGTCAATGAATGAGCCCCAATGCGAGACTCATGGAGAAGTACTGCGATTCCTATGCGAAACGTGTAAGACAGTCGTTTGCCAAGAATGTACAATGAAAGAGCACAAAGATCATCAACAAATTGCAATTGCCAGCATCACAATTGACAGTGCAAAGGAAAAATTAAAAGCCGTTTACGAAAGTTCCAAATTGGGTATAAAATTCATCAAGACCAGCATTGATCGTGCTGTTACTTATTCGCAGTCGATTGAAAGAGACTCCATGGAAATATCGTCACGTATCAAAAAAGCTTTACGTTTATTGATATTAGCAGCTGAAGATCGCGAACGTGCGTTGTTGGAACAAGTTGATAAATATCGGCAGCAAAAAATTGCAAATCTTTCCGATCAAATGACGGGACTGCGCTCTGCGTTGGCGGGTCTGGCGGAGACATCTGAAAATCTTACAAAAACTATTGATACCATTGACAATGTCCCACAGATTGAGATTGCGTCAATTCTTGCCAACACTGAAAATCAAATTGAAAAATTTGCCGCCATGTATAAGAATTTGCAGCCGAAAGAAGAATTCATAAGCTTCGTGCCGCCAAATTTTGAGTTACTGCAGGACATCCGCAATCAAGGTGAAATTGTTATTAATTCTCGTAACAGTCCATCCCAAAATGGAGGTTCTAATGGATCTGGAGTCGCTCAATCATCAACATTAAATGCAGTTGCAGCTCGCCGTCCAATTGTTCGCAATATACCACCAGTTTCAACAAATGGTCGTCAACTTTCATGGGATTCAAATCCAGCAGCTACAAGTGCCATTGCATCAACGACTACTTCATCTTATGTTGTTTCAAGCAAATCATATGCTTCAATGGTAAAGCCACCGTCACAAATAATCGGTCAATGCATTCCTGGTTCCATTGTTCACGTGTCGGCTAAGCCGGCACTAGGACCAAGCTTGACATTTTGTTTTGATGGTCATGATGATGGTGAAGTTTCACGTCCATGGGGTGTTTGTGTCAATAAGGACAATGAAATTGTTATTGCTGATCGTCGCAATAATCGCATTCAAGTATTTTTTGCTGATGGAACTTTTAAATTCAAGTTTGGATCAAAAGGAACTGGAAATGGCCAGTTTGATTTACCTGCTGGCGTCTGCACCGATTTGAACAATCGAATTATTGTCGTGGACAAAGATAACCATCGCATTCAGATTTTTTCCGGAAATGGAACGTTTATCAATAAATTTGGATCATATGGCAAGGAACTGAGTCAATTTATGTATCCGTGGGCTGTTGCTGTCAACACAAAGTCTCAGATTCTGGTGACCGATTCCCGTAATCATAGAATTCAGCTTTTCAGTCCAGATGGACATTTTATATCACGTTTTTCGTTCGATGGCGTCAACCATAGTCGCTATTTGAAAGGCTTGACTACACCAAGAGGAGTCACGTTCAACCCACAAGGCGACATTATAATCTCAGATTTCGAAAATCATCGCTTGATCCTTATCGATTCGACAATGACTAAGGTAAATCAATTTCAGTTCTATTTTTATACATAAAACTAATAAAATAAATAACTCCAGATTTTGGCAACAAAGGGGCATGAAGGCTCCGCTTTGCATGAATTCTGTCGTCCGTCAGGAATTTGTTGCGATGATGATGGTCGTGTCATTGTGGCCGATTCAAAGAATCAACGTGTCTTGATATTTTCGCCAATGTTGGAATTTTTATGGGCAGTCGAAATACGTCCTTCATCACACAACATACTGACTGCAAATATGGATGAAAAAGATCGTCCAAGTGATGTTTCATTGCTAAATGGTAAGTTCAATAGTTCAATTATCTATTTATGAGCCCAATAATCAAAAAAGCTAATTCACAGACGGTCGCTTAGTCGTGTTGGTTGAAACCTCACCAGATTCACGTGAAGCTGTAAGTCCACACAAAACATTTGTACAAGTTTACTAAACTACCTCAGAAAAAAAAATACGATATTTTAACAAACAACATTGCACTGATCTTAAAAACGTATATCGTAATTTTTTTATATGTTCTATGAAAGCAAGTAACAAAAAAGACTGATTATACAATTACTAGCTAAAATTTTTTTTTTTTTCGTCAATGGATTATTGACTAAAGTATTCTGCAAGCGAATTAGATATTAAGAATTTATCAAAGACCACGCATTTTATAAAAATTTTCAAATATTTGTGTACGTTAGGGAGTGTTCGTGAAAAAAAAAGTAATTTTAATGACCGATTGACAAAAAATACTGACATGAAAATGTAAAACTTTTTCAAAAATAAAAAAAAAATAAGCTGAAAAAAGGTATTAAGTGGAGAATCCACAAAATTTTGAGGTTAAGTTACCCGAAGGTTTAAAATTTAAAGAGCGTTTTTGACGTCCTTGGAAAACAATTGATGATTTTTTTTTGTGAAAAGTTTAAGTGAAACTGAGTGCGTGTTGACGCATCTAAGCCAAATTCCTCTCCCACGCATACACTGTTGGGATTTAAATATTTTAAATGCTTAGCAATTTCTTTCCAGCGAGTTCTTCTTTAAAAAAAAATTCAAATTAACAGACTGATTTCTTTCTTGAAGAATGATTTTCATTTAATTAAACTTTTTTTTTTCTGTTTTAACTAATTTTTAAATGATAAAACTTTTCGATGCGAAAATTAAAAATTCAGAACTTTTTTCAAAAAGGAAGAAAACTAAAAAATAAAATAATAATGAAATTATTGGAAAAAAAAAAATTAACAAAGTAATTGGCTATCTAAGATTAAGACTTTCTTACTTACTTATATCAAAATTATTCTGTCTTTGAAATTCTTTTTTTTGCTGAGCTTTGAAGAAAAAAAAAATTATGTTTAAGAAATCCTGTTGTAGGAAAATGACGTATAGCTAAAACTAGTTTTTAACCAGTGCCATGCAAACTGTAAACAGATTTTAATTTTCAGTGAGAAATTGCGAAACATCAAAAAAAGTACAATTTTGTAGTAAAATTTTACGATAAATTTTCGATAAGAAATTTTAGAAGAAAAAAAAAAAAATCCCAAAAAACTTTAAAAAAAAAAAATTTGTGAAGAATCCTTTTTAAGATAGAAAAAAAAAACTCAAAAAAAAAAAATGGTGTTGACGAACAAACAATATTTCCTAGATCAATTAATCCCTTCCTTCCCTGCCGTCACACTCAAATTTGAGTGGTAGATAATTAATTACAAATTTTAAACCAAAACTCGACAAACATGTTTCAAAGAACTGAAGACTGACATAGATCAATTTTACACTTTAGTTTTAAGCATAAATGAGTGTTCACGATCAGAAGTTTTTTTCGATTCAAATAAAAATAAAAGCAACACCAAAAAAAAATGTTTTCTTCTTTGCTCTTACAGACCAGAACATCATTAAAAATGCAAACTGATTTGACCTTTAAGCAGCCTAACTTTATTGCTTGGATATGTTTCGATAAAAATTCAATTTAACAAAAAAAAGGCAGCTAAATCTAATGTTTAAAAAATGTATGAATGATTTCATTAATACTCGTGTATGTTCCGCTTACAAGTCCTACCACAGCTATAACGGTAATAAGCGTATTCTTAGAAACCATGAGAGCTTTGTCCAGTCCACTGGTTGTGTTCCAGTATGTGCATGTTTCAATCAATGCTGGGAATGCGAGGCCGAGTGCTGACAGACATAAGGCACCAAAGAGTGATATGAAGAGCTCCAAATTCGGAATTGCTACAGCAAGGCAGACTATATGGAAATGAAATTATTTATTGAAGTTTGTCTTAATATCAACGATTTTCATAACTCACATGTAAAAAGCACCAACAATGTTCTTGTAATATATTCCCAAAAAACATTTGAAGATTGGAATCGTTTACACAAATATTCATTCCATGTGATATCAATTGCAACGTAACACGCAAGGCCGTGCGTTATAAAAATAGCAAACGCGAGCATTCCCTGGGCAAGTTGAGCACCACTGTGGAATTTCATTTTAGTTTTAATATATGTATTTGTTAAAACTTTGATTCTACTCACACTTTGTCAAATGGTAAATTGAGAGTTATTGATCCCAAAACATCTTTACCGAAACGCAAATAACCAAACAGACCCATGCCAACGTATAAAACCACAATAATGATCATTGCTAATAATATATAGAAGTGGTCGATAAGTCAACGTTCTCATAATCATAACCTGTAATAGAATTTCAATATTACATTTATTCAGCACACCACAAGCGCCACCAAAAGCTTTTGGCTTTTTCATTTCATTCTCCAGCGGCAAAATCTATATCGGCGAAAGCGAAACATTCTTTATTTATTTAATTCTTAAGTTTGTAAAGTGAGATTAACTTACAACTCCGATAGCCTCTAAAGCGAATAGCACAGTACCAAAGAACAGTGGAAAATTTCGTACTGATCCAACAGCCTCTTTATCATCAATGGTAAATGGCGTCTCAAATATGTAATAGAGAATAATTCCAAACGAAAGCATTGTAACGAAATTGGCAAAAGTGCTAAAGGGAGCTAGAAATTTGAGATTACGAATCTGTTGTAAAGGAAATGTGATTTGTAACAAGTTAATTGGACATCGATTAAATGTTTGTATTATAATTGCATCTCATACCCAATTCAAAAAGATCAACGGCAGTAAAATTACAACCATAATTAATCGAACATCTGTCGGTTCGGGCGTATACAAATCAGTTATCTTTTTGATGTTGGATGAAATGAAGACAACATAAACGCAACACGTTCCCAACTGATAAACGAGCAAAAAGAAGTTGATGACATAACTGCACAAATTGATATAGTTAAAAAAAAAGGGAAAATTAATTATATTTAATTTCAGACCATTTATGTCGCATCCACTTACGAGCTCTTTTTCGCGAAAGATCTGCACCATTTCGGGCCTTCTAGTAAAGCTGCTTCAGCAACTCCAGTATACGTTAAACTCGGCACTTTCTTTCGTTTACACAGCTCATATTCTGCACAAATTAACTGATGTATACAGTAGGTCTGATATTGGAGAAAAAACATAATTGTGGTGTCATTTATCATTAGATGAATTAAATAAACTTACACAGAGAATTCCGATAACTATTGTTCCAAGAACACCTAAAGAGAAAATGACAAAACTTGAAAAAATTCCATTCCCAATCATATGTCAATCAATTACCGACGGCCTGCAAAAAAAGAAAAGTTTTTTTTTTTTAAGTTTTGTTCATAAATTATGACTTAGGTGAGCTATAAAACTTTCTTACATATCCAGAGTTATTGAAAGCATTAGGCATTGCTAGGATGCCAGTTCCCAAAGATCCTTTCAGCAAATGAAAGAAAGTGTCATAACTCGTCGTCGGATGTTCAACTTTTCTGTGTGCAAAAGGATCATAATCCGATAACGATGAATCATGCTTCTCATTTAACTCAAGTGCACCGCCATCTTTCTTTTTGACTGTTGGAAATCTACAATGAAGACAAATTCACCAATTAACTGTTAATTTGTTTACTGAAGTTTCTTGCTATGCGCAAGATAAATATTTTCACAAATTGACATTGAATATTTTTATTTATCTTTTGTTTACCAAACTAGAAAACGAGTTTTTTGGGGGACTTCCCTACATAGTTAATAAGGGATTCAATTTGCATAAAAATACCTTCCAGAACCAATTAAGAAACTCAAATATTATGGAAACTATTTATAAAATAATATTTCCCCAACATGTGAAAAGCATCATAAGATGAACGATCACTCGTGATCAGTGCGTTGGGTTTATTTTGAATGCGATTCAAATAGGCGAATCGTGCTAATTTATAATCACAGATGCCTGCAGTGCGCATCCGAATCATACACAGAAATTATCCACTCAAATCAAAAATATAATTCATGAAAAAATTAATTTAATTGCAAAATTGGAGCGCACTTTTTAGAATACAAAAATTACATTCAAATATATAAATAGAAATCACTTACGTGGCGGAATCATCCAAGAATCCAGGATTAATTTGACCCTTGTCGGTTGGTTGTACCTGTGACATTTTCGTTTTCATGTGCACATCGGTTGTTTAAAATCCTCTAGCGAAGGTCTTTTGACGTTTAAATTATCCGTTTTTGTTTATTAAATATTAATTAGAAATTAAGAAGATCTTTTTGTTCTGGTTGAGCTGGGTTTCGCTGAAAAAGGATTAAAAAAAAGTCATTGCAAATATATTGGAATTCACTTTCATTGTAGTTGAGATATTCATTAAGTGACCGAATGCTGCTAATTGCAATATTATAAGTGTTAATCCCCGCTGCCGACAGGTTTGCATAAGAAATATACGAAATGTGAACAACATGCGAGATGGCATAAAAAAATTTTATTCCGCGCGAAACTCGTCGACCTCGTAAATTTTTATTCTAATAGTTTTGGTTTCTCCTAAACTATACTTAAGAAATGCCAAAGTATGATATTTAGATAATAACATCGATGAAAACCTGTTCTTATGTTTTTTGCGAATATCATTAAAAGTTTGTTTGCATCTACGCATTGTCTCAGGAAGGAATCAGTGGCCATTTAAATAAAAGAACTTGGGAATCCCCGACATTAACACTTTGCCATTCAATGTTGTGAAAACAATTCTTCAAGCAATGAATAAACATATGAACTCGAAATGTGTTTCGACCACCAAAAATTTAACTGCAATTTTCGTTGTAACCGCAGGTAAACATGTAGGTAAATAACAATATAAAGTTTATTGCATTTTGCAATCTCAAAAAAATGATATTGAAAAAAAAAAAAAAACTTGTAAAAACTTCAAAATTTCAACCATAAAATTTTTTCAGCGATTTTATATAATTTTAATGCCATTAAAGTAAAAAAGTTTATCGTCATCGATCCAAATCCGCGTAAAATTTTCAATCAAAACAGAGAGCAGGAAAAAAATAGCTGAACTCACGACCGTGAATGATCGGTCGACTGGAGTTTGCGTTTATATTTTTTTTTCCTTCCAATACTTTGCAAAATTCTTTACGCGTGCGCGACTCAAGCAAAATGATGAAAATTTTATTTCATTTAATCGACTATTTATGGCACATGATTAAGAAATGCCAAGTGCCGTTTTTATTAATAGTTGTTCTAAGTTCTTTATATCGTCATTGCAAACTTGCTTTGATATTACAAAACGAGTTTAATCCTTGTAACATGTTGAGAGAATTTTGCGATTTTTAAACGTTTCAAAATTCCGCTTATGAAGTTCTCAGAATTTTCTTTTTAAGTATTTAAAAAATAATAAACAAACAAATCACGATTCAGACATAAAAGTTTGCAGCTGATCAATCTATCTATCGCCAAAATAAAACGTTTTTCTTAGCACGTGAACAGTCGTGTTGTGTAAATAGAAAAATGAAATTTGCAATTCGGATGCAAAATTAAAAAAAAAAAAAACTTTAATTCATTTTTTTTTTTGTTGCATTGCTCAAATTTTGATCTCGCACTTTTAAAATAACTTTGTGTCGACGACATTGAAGGTTGCCGCAGTCATAATTCTATTTCGGAAATGTGTGATCTACTAAGGTGGTGGTACAAGCCAGTGAGTGCACATGCGATGATGTACTTTCAGCGGTAAGTACGACACGATCCTTCACGAGTTTTGAATAGTAAATTTGTGAATTAATTCAATGTCTTTAACAATAATAAAAAAAAATATATTTTGTTTCTTCGGATTGCGGAAAGAAGTGTTGGCAGCCAGAAGTGCAAAAAGTCAATGAATATTTCACGTTCATTTATTTTAAACTTGGTTTCATGCAACACTTTAAGTGCGTCGGCTTTTTTTTTTTTTTGGAATTGCGTTGCGAAATTAAATTGTCATTTGCAATTAACATCGATGAGAAATATAATTAACCATCAACTTTAGGCTCGTACCACAAATTCTCGCGCTCGGATGTTTCACGTTCGGAATTGTGAATTTGTTGATTTTATCTTCAGATGCTTTTTTTTTATTACTATATACGGCAATGGAAAAAAGCTTTCCGATATTTTAAGTTTTATTATTTATTTATTTTCCTTCTCGACTTTGCAGAACTCTCGCGGTTGGAAGCGAAACGCGAACTGGCAAAATATCTTTGAAAAATCTTGTAGCTGAGAGTGATTTTTTTTTCCGTTTCGTTTCGTTCATTTTATCCATTCACAGAAACTTAAAATAAAAATTGGCAATCATACACGTGAAATTGTCACTGTGTGGTATTTTTCGAGCATTTATTGGGATGTATTTTCATGTTAGGTCACATTGATTTAATCGCTTTAATTTGTCAACATTTAAAAATAATAATAATTTCCAGCTGAACTTAAAGAAAAACTGATGGATGGTACCCAAAAATCAATACATTCATTTTATAAACTGACTAACGAGCGCATACAATGCGAATTAGACAAAAACACCGACTCTCAATTTATCACAGCAAACCTTAAGCTCACAGCTCTCATCACACAAACGTCTTTGTTTACACATCGTTGAGTTTGCACATTACGGCATGGTACGGTACGGCGCGCTTTTAAATAGCCAATAAGAAAAACAACTTGTTGTTTTCAAGTTCAATGTTGACGGCGCTGAGAAAACGGAAGTGGAAAGATTTCGAGAAAAACCTTCAGATGTTTGAGATTTTTTAAGATTCTCGTCAACGTCTGATTGAATGATTGATGCGGAGCTTCATTGTGTGTTGGGAATTTTGTTAATTAACGAAAAAAAAAAGCTTCGCAATCATATGATTGAAATTTATTGGATATTTCGCATCCCGTGGGCCGTGATCGTGACATTCGCTTAGATTAGCATTCGGATAAATGAAAAAATCGTCACGGGAAAAGATTTAAAAAAAAAAAACTGGCATTATTAAGAAATAAACCCTTAATTGCACAATCAGTTTAAATGTTATGCACTGATGCATTTAAAAACGTACATGTGAACAGTTGTTATCATTTCGCTTGAATTATAAATCATTTCACATTTATTAAAACTGGAAATTTTCTCGTAAAACTGAAAGCTTTAAAAGCTTAATTTCCTTTGCAATTTCTTAAAATTAAATTACTGTTTCATTCCACATTGTTTTTAGAACTTCCATGATTCTATCTGAAATACATTGCAGCTGACAATTGCCATTATCTCTTATCATTCAATTGAAACGAGATTTGAGTTGTGCACACTGAATTTCATGGACTAAGCTGTTCGGGCGGACACAAGCGAAAAAGTCAAATCAATTGAAAGTTTTCTCTTTTACTCAAACTCCGAGTCCGAAATAAATAAAAAGTGAATTTTAAGTGGATAATTTTAAGTCTATTATCGCAATTTGCCGATTTCATTGAATGAAATCTTATTTTTTTTTATTAGTTTTAAAAGTGGCTCAGTTTCCTTTAGAAATGCTTTTCGTCAATTGATATTTGTAAATGAATACATTATTTTATGATGTGGACATCATGTTGTCAAGGCAATATGTTCGACAATGATTTTTTTTTTGCATACATATGCATATGGACACAGCAATGAACTCGCTTCGTATGCAAATTTACAACGTTAGAATCACTGTCTACTAATTCATCAATCGCCGCAACTATAATAACCAACTACATAAATACATTAATAATTTGTCGTCATTAATCAATGTGGGTTAAAGTGAGTATGCAAGACATTCCCTCCTCAAAACAATTTCGCTAATTTTAATTAGAAATCAACTTTGCAAGTCAATTGAAATGTGCATTTTAATGAGTTAATGTTATTTCATTACATTACATTACAATAACGGCTTACTGCACCCACCTGAAACTACCTGCAAATAGAGAATTAAATTTAAATTCATTATGCCAAATGAACTGAATGCTGCTGTGGCTATCTTTTGAAAAAATAAAACAAAAATCCAGAATTTATTAATTTTTTTCTTGACATCATTTTATTGACTCTTTTTTCAATTTTCATTCAATATTTTTTACATAAGAAATTTTTTTCCTAACACAAAAGAAAAAAAAAATGCTCTCTTTTTTTGATGATGATTCCTCTTAAACTAGCTCATCAGGAATATTCATTAACTTAAGCAATCATCACTTCAATTCAATACAAAATCTCATCAACTGAATGAGCAAATCAGCTGATCAGGGTTTTTTACTTATTTACGCGTTCGTTTCTTTTTCTTCGATTTCTTATCTTTCTTACTCTTTTTACGCTTCGAATTACCACCATTCGAATCAGCTGATGATGAGCGGGATTTTTTCTTAACTTTACCGTGTTTACGTTTCGATTTCGTCTGACTGTCAGCACTATTGGACGATGATGATGAGGATGTACTTGACGTACTCGACGCTCGGCTACGTTTTTTGGCAACCGAATGTGATAACTTCGATTTGGATCCGTCGTCATTGCTTGTGGCATTTGAAATTTCCTGCTTAGATTCCCTCTTCTCATCGACTTTGTCTGACTTTGATGGGTCTTTCTTTTTGTTGTCATCACGTGACGATGCTGTTGATGTCACATGTTTATCAATCCGATGTGATGAAATTTCCTTTCGTTGATCAGATTTTTTTACATCATTTCGACCTTTTGATCGGCTACGTGTTCGATGTCGTCTGTGTCTTGATTTGCTGCGACTTTTCGATCTTCGAAGCTCGGGTTTTCTTTCGAGACGGCCTCTGTCACGATCTCTATTGTTAGCAACTCGAACACATGAAGACGTCAACTGATTTCTACGGGCTGAACGATCGGAACTTCTACTACGCCCTTTGAAGCTTATTCGATCATTTCTCAATGGACGCTCAGGATGTGAACGGAATCCTTGATCTTTTGAACTCTTCACAACCTTACAATCAGATTGCAATCGACGTCTTGGACTGCGAGACACTGACCTAGACTTGGACTTTATTTTACTTCCTAATCGATTTTTGATGGATGGTCTTGTTGGTGATTTTTTCAATGTCAACGCTTCACGGCCTCCATCGGATTTCTTAATTTCTATCGATCGTGCTCCGCTATCATCGTTTGTTGGAACTGTAACTTGGAAAGTTTCAATTTTTATATCCGATGAATTTTCTGGCTTGCGAATCAACGTGCTAGCGGGTGATGTTTCTTTCACAGAATTCTCTAGAGTAGATTTAATTTTTTTGCTTTCCAATGGTCGAATGGCATTTATAGCTCTCGCAAAAATTGCGTTTTCAGCACGTTTCAAAATTTCAGATGTTACTTTTTCTTCGATTTTACTAATTTCACCGGGCTCGAGACTTTCCTCCAGTTCCTCAGAAACTTCCGGTTTTTCACTCTGACACAGTACAGCAGTATCATCAAGTTCCCACTTTGAAACTTCAGGCGCTGTCCATTCGGATTCAAATTCAGCTCCAAATTCATCAATATGAGTACTGATATCGAGAACTGAATCGGAGCGCTTTAATGGATTTAATTTATTTTCATCAATCGACTCTTCCGCTGATTGGTTCTCAGTTGATGGCTCAGTTATGTCAGTTGGCCGTTCTTCAGTTCCCGAAATATTACCATCATATTCTTCTTTCATTGGCGGAACTGGAGATGTACCATGCGAATCAAACATTTCAGGCTCATTAAGATCCTTTGAGATTTTTCCAGATTCACTTTTGTCGTCTGCTAATTTCGACTCATCTGCTGTTGGTGTTTTATGCTTATCACGCGACTTATCCTTTCGATCCTTTTTGCTTTTTTTGCGCTCGTGTTTGTCGTGTTCACGCGATTTTTTACGCTTCTTTTTATCGCGTGTTTTCCTGTCACGTTTTCCTTCATCTGATGAACTTTCATGGTGAACTTTTTCTCGATTTTTCTTGTGATGTTCAGACTTGGAGTGTGAATGAGCTTCCTTGCTGTATTTATGTTTCTCAGCTGGCTCTGCTGAGTTTGATTTTTCACCAGTTTCAGGTCTTATATCAAACAATTGTTCAGCAGCAATTTCTTTTTCTAAAGAGATTTGCTGTGCAGCATCATCTGATGTTGTAACTTCTTTTTGATCTTCTAACGAAGGACATTCAGTTTCTTCACCTGGAGGTGGCGGTTGATCATTCAAAGTATTCACTTGCTCAGGATCCTTATGTTCAACATCAGAGCCATTTTTCGGTCCATCATATCTGTTTAGAAGAAACAATAAAGATCATTTCAATATTTATTTTGTCTTTATATTATCAGTAACCTCACCTTTCAGCATACTGCATTTCATCGTGATATGGAATATTTTCCTGCATTCCATGTCCCGATTGATAATTATCATGTTGCGGTCTATTGTTGCTTTCATATCCGCCTCGATAATGAGTTCGGGAATTCCTGTTACCTCCACGATAATTAGTACGATTTCCACTGTGAATTAGTAAAAAATTAATGAGTTATAGTTAAACGAATCAGGTGGAAAATTGTTACCGTGTTTTCTCAGACGATCGATGACGTTCATCGCGTCTTTCTTTGTTTGGCGGTCCAACAGCTTCTCGGCGTCGATATCTGTTAAATATGTTTAATTTTAATAAAGACTTAGTTTTAAAATATTCATTAAATTCAACTGACCTTGGACTTAAAGATCTGCTACGTGACCTTCTTCGCATGTTTCGGTTCCTTGAGCGGGAACGAGACCTTGAAAATGATCGAGTACTATTGGAATTGAATGATCTTGAGCGCTTTCTGGGCAATCTTCTCCTTGCTGGTGACTTTTGTCGATCGCGATTATCAGGTGAGTAATGTCGATTAGGCGATCGTTTTCTTTCAAATGATCTTGATCTGCGCTCATTATTATGTACCGGAGATCTTCGATGGCGCTCTTTAAGTAGTTCTTTTTCTTTCATAATTCGATTGAAGGCTTCAAGCGGATCATCAATAATTCTGCCAAATTTTATATTGAACTAAAAAAGTAATTTTTAAAATTGCAATTTAGGAGCTTACCCCGTTCCAAATCGTTGCTGAATATTTTGTGTCACTGCATTTGATAGTTGAATTGTTGGAGGTGCTTGATGTCTCATATTATAGGTGTCATGCATTGGTCGCATCATACGATGGTGGTGATGCATTGGTTGCTGATGATGCCTTATTGGTTGCTGATAATTTCCTTGGTGATCAAATCTCATCGGTCTCATAGGTGGACTGCAAATGAAGGAAAATAATTAAATTATTCTATCTGACTTTATGGTTATTTCTAAAATCACACAAACCCTTGAGCTGGAAAATAAGGCGGTGGACCGGATGAAGGATGATAAGGACCTTGTTGTTGATACATCGAAGGATGTGAGGACATTTGTTGAGGATGATGCGGATTTTGGCCATACATGGATGGATGTTGCTGTTGATGGTGATACATATTTTGCGATTCGCCGCCTATTTGCATATGATTTGGTGGCGGACCAGAAAGCGGAAAATTCATTTTGTCATCGCCCAGTTTGGAAATTCCTTGTACATGCGATGAACCATCATAATTTTGACTCGGCTTTGTGGGATTATTTGAACTTTGTTGGCGATATCCATAATCAGAATTCTCCTCATCGTAAGACTCGGTTGCATCCCTTGATGTGTTTGAGTGCCCGGAAAATGTTTCATGAGAATCGCCATGGTTGTGAGATGGATGACGCCTTAATCGAGAGTCTCTAAATGCAGCTCCACGGCTCTGTAGATGCGCTGGCGGTACTGTCACTGTGATATTGTCATCAACGTCGTCATCAGATTCAGGTTCTAGTAGATATTTATTATAGATGTATATTTGTTATATTCTTTCGAAAAATTAGAAGCTTACCTTTGTCATGACGTTCTGGGTTTTCGGTAATATCCGTTGCGTTGATTTCTTCAGGAGGTTCTTCAAATGCTTCGTCTTCTGGATCAAGTTCTGACTGTGGCAAAATGAAATCTTGCATAACGGATTCTTCAGGAACTTCTTCATTTTCAGGAACATCTAACTCTGGTTCTTTTGGCTCCACTAATTCATCAGCTATTTCCTCTTGGGGAATTTCTAAAATTTTAGAATATTAGATCAACTTTTTAACTACACAATTCAGATTATGAACTTACTTTTGTCTCTCAATGAATTGCTACTTTCAGACAAGAATGTTGTTACAGCATTTCTCAGAAATCTGTTTGGAATTAGCGATCCTGGTGATGTTCCTTTTTCTTTACAATCTGGACATTCATTGTCTTCGGATTCCAACAAAGCGGTACGCACGCACTCATCACAAAAGGAGCTACCACAACATGGTATCATAACAGCGTCTCTGAAAATGCCCTTACAAATGGCACAGATAAGATCCTCAGGAATTTCCCGTTTCTCCTCCATTTCTAGCAACTGGTCATTGTCCTTCATTTGCTCTTGAGGATTGTCTCGAAATGTTCTTGGAATCCCAGTCATCTTCTTGCTTTCAGGTTTGTTTTTATAGTGAAAGTTTCCAGGCGGATTTGATGGGCAATTTTTAATCCAGTGGCCTGGTTTTTGACAACGATGACATCTATAATTTGGCGGTACTTCGCCAGTTTGTGTTGATCCTCTAACGCGTTGATAGCTGGAACATAGAAAGTGATAATAAGTTATAAAATGAATAAGATTTGTTATGAGAATTAGCACTATCACCTGTGCTTTCCAAATCTAAAGGTAAAGCATAGTAATGAAGGGCAAAGAAAATTTATTTATAGACCTAAGCCGGTGATGGATTCAACTCACTTTGTTGGGTCATAATCAAGCGTACTTTGCATCATCATTGCTTGGATTTTATCTTCCTCGCTGCCATTCATTCGAGATAGATCAAAGTTGGAATTTTCCGATGAAGCAGGAGCTGGCCTTTCGCCGGCATTCTGAGCAGCGGCAGCAGCAGCAGCAGCAGCGGCGGCCTGTTCCCAAGGTTTCTTATATTGATTGGTCAGTGGAATACGAGCGACGATAAGTGATGTATTTTTAGGAATAAGACAATTGTCCTCAACGTATTCTTCCTTAGTTTGAGCATTCGTAATCTGGAGAATGAGATAAGCAATAAGTATTGTTGCACATGAATGGATGCCACTAAAAAATAATAGAAAAAAAAAATGTGTTCATACCAGTAGATCAAAATCAGCAGTTTTTCCTAATCGTTTCTGGTGCAATATAGACTTCTTTAGATCTGACACAGAGATATGCATTCCATCAAAATCCACATAGCTGTAGGACAATTCGCTGTTGAACTTGTAATAAACAGACATCGCAAGAAGCCAAAATGCAACAAAAAGTTTTTCTTTTCTTATTTGTTGTTTTCTCAAACAAAACACATTTTAATGCACTCTTTAAGAAGTTTATAATGTGGCCAGCGGTCTAGTGTGTTGATTCAAATGTTCGTTATCAATATAAAGTCTATCTTATCGTGTTATTTTAAATTAAATAAAGAAATTCACCGAAAAGGGGTTCAAAACTACGCGCTTAGAGAATCTGGCGCCCAGTAATGTCACACAAAAAAAATTAATTTCTACTTAAGCGGGTTGTTGTGAGTTCGATAACTTTCCATTAATATCTTCTAAAATAAGCAATGCCCTCTGTTTCTTCGGATCTGACAGCTTGTCAATAAGGCTCTCCGTTTCCTCTTCAATTTGAACAGGCGGTTGCTGACTTTGAACTGGAGCTTTCTTCTTTACAACAGGCTTATGGGTTATTGTTGTTAAATCTGCTTTTGGCCTGTTAAGATTACTAAAGTTGTTATTTCGTGGACTCTAAAATAAATTACATGGCATAATGAAATAAATGCAAATTTTTCGACTAAAAATATTACTATTACCTTTCTTTTTGCCTTTGGATCGTCAGCGTAGTTTGGCTTTTTACTTTGAACGCGTAAAGATCGTGTTGGAGCTGGTGATACAGTTCTAAACAAGACCAGAAGTGTTATAGAAACCAATTAATAATAAAAATTATTTTAATTTACCTTTTGTTTACTTTTGTCATTTCGTCGACATCACTTTTAAAACTACCCCCAGTTATTTGAGTAGAAGAGCATTATTGCAAAATGTTTTCGTTTATTGAAAATCCTGAAATTCATCTACTTATCCAGAAGACATCCAATATTAATAAGAAAAAGAATAGGAAAGATGAGCTAACTCAACAAGGAGCCCAAAAAACTATAAGTTTCACTGATAGAGAGCTTCTTTTGCTAAAGAAGGTAAATGAATTAGAAATAGTCTCAGAGAAAGCAACAAAATCATCAGATGATGAAATATCAGCTAGGAAGAAACCAAACTCTAATCAGGTGTCACCACTGCTACTGACTGAATTGAAACAGCTTCGGGAAGAACTTTCAAAAGATGGATTGTATCTTTGTGACATTGTTTTGGACCAATCTACACTTCAGCTACCCCAAAACACAATTCGTGAAAGAAACCCTGTACTCGAAGAACGGATACAGAAGCTCAAAGCTCAACAGGATCAACGTGCATATAAGTCAATGACTAAAAATGTTGACTCAACCCGCAAATTTATGCCTGAAGATACCATTGCATTCCAAAGTAAGTTCCTAACACACCATGCATGTGACCTGAATGAATCATACGCTCCCTTTCTCTATGTTTTAGTGAAACAAATTAATCGTCAGCTGATCGCCGTGGCACAATTTGTATTCTCCGTCATAAGTGGTTTCTTCTTTGGATTCTTGGGCATCGAACTTATCATTGGATCACTGGACTTTGGCTTTAGATTGCTTCTGGGTATCATTTGTGCACTGGTTATTGCTCTAGCTGAAATATATTTCCTTGCGAAGAAGCTCAATGAAGAGGCAGACGCTGAAGAAATTGCTAGCAAAGTTACAACAGTTAGTCCATCGAAGAAAGTCAACTAATTTTCCTGAAAAATTTTCACCATCAAAAAATAAAAAACAAAATATTTCCGTCTTATTGGGAATGTACAAATAAGATGTTGAATTTTCATTTATTTCTCTTGATGTTCACCTGGCGTACATAAAGACTTAATAAAATCATGTATGATCAAATGAGACATAAAAGCATATAATCTGTGTTCCACACCAACACTCACACGATGTCAAGAATGTGGCTGAATTTGTGGTGGAATCTATTGTCTTTGCTGTTTAATGTTGTTATAAAAAAAGATAACAAAACAAGAATTTTGGATTTTTTTCTTTTTAAAGAGAAGAATAATAATTACACAAAATCACAACTATTTGGCCGGCCCGATCGCAAATCACATTGCACAATCATCATTCGTTATCAATCGACCTCCGAAGAACTTCAAATACCCAACCCATCCCCCAATGTTATCGTGAAAAAAATTTGTGAATGCAACTCGTGACCGGTTCGGAAATTTTCTTATTTAAAGATATTTTGTTTAATGTTTTTTTACGCTAGATATTGATTGAATTTTTTCTTAAAATTTTCCCTTAGCTTTCAGAACTTATCAAATTTACATAAAGTTAATGGTAGTCCTCTCTTTAATGCGACAACAATTTTTTTTTTTTTTGATATTTTCGTGATAGGTTTTTTTTGTTGTAATATGAATTTGTAATGTATGTAAGTATGCATGTAATTTAATATATATGTCCTTTGTTTAATAATTTTTTTTTTTTTTCAATATATGGATTTGATTGAAAATTAACTATAATTGATGTTCAACATGATGATTCCACTATTAGCATTGATGTTGTTTTGTTCGTAAGATGGAGTAAGTTCTCCATTCAGGTATGTTAAATAGTTTCTCCAGCATATTTGAGTAAACCATTTGAAAACAGCATCAATTTTTAAATGGTTTTTTAGCCGGATCAATTGGCATGCGCCTTATGAAAATCGACTAAACATTTCAGCACGTGCTTCTTTACCATCACTATCGAATTTACTCCAAGTAGTGAATCATGTTTCGATTATAAAATCATTCATGTCTCGTGATTGTCTCTTCAAATATTCTTTAACACTCGAAATTTAATTTTTCTTCTTTTTTATTCCAGGTTTTTTTTGTGCGCTTTTTACACTTGTTTCACAAACACACACACAAACTTGTTTTGCTGCTCATTCTGGTCGATTTTTTGTTTGTATCAGGATTTTAATTTACACAACATCATTATTTTGCATGTTTAAGATATTTGTCAAGAGATCACGATCATGTTACAAAAGAAAAGGACTAAACGAAATTAATGTTTAAACAGGAGAGTAACATTGATGTGTTTATGATGAAGAATTTGCGTTTAACTTAATAACTTATTATCGCGCCTTTACAATTACACAAGAAAACCGAAAAAAAAAAAATGAATGATTTGGAACTAACGAAACGGAGAAATTGTTTTATGTTGTTGATAATATTACATCGCGATAAAATAGAATTGAAGAGTTAATTAACTTATTTGGTGTACAAGTAGATGGCGACAATTAAGCCATAAAGACCCAATACTTCGGCGAAAATCAAAATAAGGATCATACCGACGAATAGTCGGGGCTGTTGAGCTGTTCCTCTTACACCAGCATCACCAACAATACCAATGGCAAAGCCAGCAGCTAATCCTGAGAATCCGACAGCGAGACCAGCACCAAGATGAATGAAACCTCTGCAAATTAAGAAGAGCATAAATTAGTAAAACATGAAAATTACTTAGTCCTTTAAATTCATCACAAACGTCAAAAGTCAAACATAACGTCAAAAGTCACATCTGAAGAGCACATGATTGATCAGAAGGCGTTTATCAGTGTGACTTTTATTTGATTATTGATAAGAACTCAAAATACAAAAGAAAAACAATAATTATTGTGCGAGAGTGTGGTTACAAATGGAGTCATGTGATGAGAGAGAGAAAATGTTGCAAGTTGGTTTTTTTTTTCGGCGGGAGGCGCATTTCAAAGATTTTGTATAGAGCAAATTTTGTGCGCATGACCACGAAGAATTTTCCATCAAGCATTTAATTAAAAATTTACAACAACATATAAGATGAAACTTTCCTCCCCTTTAAAGTTATTGCAATGTGGAAATTTTCTCTCAACTTTTGATGTTTGCAGTGTGAATTCAATATCTATGTATTACTGTAATTAGCTCAGCAGTGTAAGTACTACACTATCAATGAAGTTGTATGGTCATTGATTTTTTTTTTGATCACATGACTCGCCGTGAAGGCAGTGAAAATTTTTCCAAAAGAAATCTTATTACTCACTTGTACAATGTGTAATCCTTTGGAGGTTCAAGAGCACCAGCAATGAGAACAGCAACGACCAATCCGTAGATAGCAATAATACCAGCCATGACAACAGGAATGATAGATTTCATAATCAGTTCAGGTCTCATGACTGACATCGCAGCGATACCAGTTCCTGATTTAGCTGTACCATATGCAGCACCAAGCGCTAAATAAGACGAAAATTAATAATATTAGTACAATTCTGATATTGAAAGGATGCTTCTAAGGGGAAATTTCAACTATTGAAAATTTCCATATTTTTTGCCAAGTCTTTAAAATGTTCATCCATTTTGCTTTTCTTTGTCGCACTGATAACTTACCGCTGAAAATGATTGCAGATGCTGCGCCCATCACGCCAAAGAATGGTCCATAAACGGGATTTTCCTCTGGTAATGCCATTGCTGATATTTTTTCTGGTTTTGTCCTGGTTTCAAAAAAAAATCACTGAAAATTTTTTTAATGGCAGACAAAAGACTTTGCGACTGTCCCGTTTGGCTGATGTATCACGAATGAGTGGCTATAGAAAAAGAGAGAAGTAGTATAAGTGTATGCGTGGTTTAAATCGGATAATGGTATAACAAAGGGTATAACGTAGAAATTATACCAAATTTATGAAGTTATGCGAAACTTTTTCAATAATCACGGGACTTTTAATTATTTTATAATTAACTGCAATAATGCGAAGTGAAGCCACACTAATCAATTATCTCTCAAAAATAATTTACTTGTTTGTCTAAAAATTCAAATGTTTGCCCAAATTGAAATGTTTCCGTTAAAAAAAGGCGCTAAAAATTTTCTCTCAACTGACACTTTCACGGAAGTTTTCATGCTTTTTATGTTTACCGTTTCTAACAAATTGTGAATCGTGTCATGCAGAGTGCCATGAGTTTGACAAGCACATAAACCATATATCCATTATGTTTGGTTAGAAAGGAAAGTAGAAGAGTTATACAAAAGCAATATATAATATATAGATTTATTTTCAACTCTTTTTTTATACAAAAATCATCTCACAATATTTTTCTTAGCAAAACTCATACTTTAAGTGTAAGATTTCTCTCTTCGTGCATTGGAGCGGGGGGAGGGGTGTTTGTTTGAAACAAATTCTTCAAAAGGACTTTACAAACATTGTATATAATATATTATATTTTGATACCGAGAAATGCGAAAATGCGTGCTGGTGCGTGCAAATTGATGGTGTAAATCTCTTAAAAATAATTAATTATACAGTTAATATTAAAGAAACGAAAATCATCTACATTAAACTTACGAGAAATGATGAAATAAAAAGATTCCATCAGCAAAAGCTATAAATGATTGACGTGAGTTATTTCGTTTAAATTGCACAGTTTAACAACAAATTTTAAAGATTTGTATACAATTTCAGTGATTTGGAGATTTGTTCTGGAATGTGTATGTGGTAAGCTTCGTTGTGAGAGTTCTGCTGCTGATGGAACAAACATTTTATATAAAAAAAAAACAATTTGGACTGATGAAGTTAAAAAAAAAAAACATGAGACGGTTGAATAAGTGCACCGAGTAAGAGTAATTGAAATCTTCAACATATCACAAAGCGATGTACGCCTGTGTCATCATTTTTCTTCTACTATTTTCTAGGTACCATTTAATTGTTGCTCTCTTCACTACATATGGATTGTTGCGGCCGTATAGCGAGCTTCTCCTCTTCTCCAGCTCCACGCTGCTGGTCGGCCATACTGAATCAAAAATTGTCCACTACCCGTGTGCGGGTGAGTATATGCATAAAATACCCAGCAAACGGCAACAAATGCTAGAGCAAAGATGGTACAAATTGTTGTTATGAATCCTGCGCTGGATTTTTCGACTTCATGTGAAGAATCATTAAGTTTCTTGTTTTCCAATGCCGTTGGCGTTGCATCATTTGATAATAGAGCTTTTAGTGTTGTTGATGAGAAATTCAAATTAGAATTAAGGGCATCACACTGTTTTACGTCCTTTATTTTGGAATCATCGCAGCCTAAAAATAAAGTTCTGTTTATTAAAGGCCGAAATTTATTTAATATTATATGCCAATTCACCATAAACGGACCACTCTTGACGTTTCCTATCTACTCCACTTGAGCATCGATTAAGTGATGGACACCAACTGCATTCGAATTTGATTTTACTTGTTAGACATGTGATACAGTCGGTGAATCCATGGCATGTTGGTAATGGAGTTAATTTAATTGTTGTAAAATTCCTGATATCAGGTCCACCAAAATTCACACGATGGTACTCAAAAATTGTTTTTCGGCGTGCATGGAATATCGTTTTATCAATAATGTATGCATCGCTTACACCAACTTTGACTGGATGCTTGTCATCTTCTATTCGCTGAATGGCAATGGGAAGTGAATAGTAAGCAAATACAATTTCACCGTTTTTATCTAATGAGGCACTGAAGGTAAAAGGTCCAATATCTGTCTTATTTTGAAGCAGAACTCTTTCCCAGTAGACGTGAAATGACGAATCTAAAAGCCAAAAAAATTAAATATTTACCTACAGTTATATTCTTTTGAAAGAAAAAAAAAAAGAAGTAAATGGGGACAGCTTACCATCTTCACAATACTTTACAAAAGAATCATTTGACAAGCTCGTATCGAAATTAGCCATTAGAGGACTTATATATTGTGTTGCAGCAAGCCAACTATGAATGTAATCGCCCGCATAGAGAAATCCACCAGTTGCGATAGTGATATTTGTAATATAGTGTCCTATAAGGCAACAAAAAAAAAAAAAAAACAAAATCAGCGCCTTTTCAAGAGAAATTTGCAAAATAAAAATGTTCACCATAAAATGGAAATTCAAAAGGAAGTGTGACAGTTATTGCTCTGCGATGAGATTTTGATAATAATGGATTGATTTTTAAATTTGAGCAACGAGCATAAATGTTTTCACGGTGTAAATTCGTGTGGTTCTCATTCTGGATGAGAGTGCTATTGTAGTATTCATGAAAATCTTCCTCAATTGTTGTGATGTTCTCGTGAATCAGTGTTTTATTGCGCTCATCGTCTGTAAGATCGACACCATCCCACTCAAAATTGGGTCCATTATTATCACTGCTGTTTGTGTCATTTGAAGGTCGATTAGATGCTGGAATTTTGATTTCTGGCGCAAGCGATGGCAAAATGTACGCCTTAAAAATGGTTGTGTTATCATTTGAGACTGATGGCACAGTTGTTGCATCAGGTACTTTGGCATTTGTCTGAAGCGTCGTCGAACTCACAGTTACATTTGTGTTGATTGTTGCATTCAGTGGCGCTACCTTTTCCGTAATTGTTGATTCCGTTGAAGCAACTGAACATAATAAAAATAAATAAATTTTGTTAGACTTTGTGAAATGAATTCAAGATTAATTATTAATTGGCTTCATTAAATTTTCTAGCCTAGGTAGACAGACATACGACATCAACAGAATAAATTGAATCAGTATGATAAGATGAAAAGCAATCAAGTAACTAAGCGAAAAGTGAATGGAACCGAAAATAATTAGTTGAAGAATATGAATCGAAAAATATTGCCGACATTCACTGGTGTGAGTTAATTAAATCTTCAGTTCCAATATTGTATTACGACAACGTTGATGACAATAACAACAAGCTTGTTGTGCTTACCGTCCACAGAGATGAGATGCGCAAAATATAAACTAGGAATATTAGTTTCAAAGTATGATAGTGTTTGTTGGTATTGTGTGCATTTTTAATGAGCATTGTCATTTAGCCATCGACTGGATAAGAGTCGAACATTTGACATTTTTGTTTTCCGCGTTTTAATAAGAACGCAATTTCTTTAAGCGTGTGTGTGGATCAGAACAAAACGGAATTATGTGACTATGTTATCAGTTGACTTTGCCAATTAAATTTCATTGCAAATGCACATGAAGCCCTTGCCATTGACTTATCTGAGCATGTTTCCTTTAAATTTAATAATTAATTTTTCCGAATTCGGTGTGAGTTTTGTAAATATTTTTAATGGCGAAACACCATTAAAGGTTCTTGAGATAATGATAGGGAATTCCATATTTGTGCCGGCTAAGCAGCCTGAAAGTGACGCGAACAACGTGCGAGTGCTGCATTTTCATCATCTCGCGTTTCTTTGCGTAATAATTTCTTCTCAACGTGCCGGAAGTGGAATTAATTTTGTTTCTATTCGCGGCTGTCTTAAGCGATTATTTTTTTTAAACTCGAAACGCACCAAAACGTGACGCAATTTTCGTGGGCGGTAGAGAGGGTAAATAGCTTTTGTCGGGTTTCTTGTTTTGACGTTGAATGAAATAAATAATAACAAAAACAATCGGGAAAGAAATGAGAATCTGTTGCTTTTCTTTAGTGATTATAAAAACTTGTCGCGGAACAGTGAACAAACTGTGACTGAAACCACACTTGGGAGCAAATAAAAAAAGTTACGAGCCAACCACATCATCACCACACCATTGCATTCAAGACCGCATTATGAAGCTCCTCAGATTTCATATTAGTTGTGTATCTATATTAATAAACTCCTATATTGAGGGAATTTAAGATTTTGCATAATTCAGCTCGAGTGTAGCAAAAATTTACTTCCCATATGCGCGATGGGACACACATTTACTCTTTAGAATGCAAAAATATTTTAATTAAATTTCTTTGATTCAATTGATTCAATTGCGTTGATTTTTTTATCGGTATACAGTTTGCAAAATTTATCATTTATTTGAAACTACAGTGAATTATAGCGTATCTCTTAAGAATTAATGTGAGACATTTAGGTACATTACTTAATTCAATTTCTATTTATTGCGTCCGTCGATTTTTTTTTATCGGGCAACAGCACGATTTTAATTGAACTGACCGCAACTACTTAATTGACGCTTGTAAATCATTTGGCCTATTTTATTTTTTTTTGTGCTAACCCAATTTATAAGGCATTGGAAGATGATTCTATTGACAAAACATGTTGATCTTGATTGTCGTCGAAAGAAGAACTATTTAAATTGAGGCCACAAATAAATGACAAAGTTCGTATCGTTTTCAACCATTTTCCAAGTATTCTAATCTATTTTTAGAAATCGTCCATCCAGGCGGCTACACTTGAAAGCAACATAAACTAAAACTATTATTCGGTGCTGCCAACACCAAAAAAAAAGAAGAAAACGAGAAACTATTGTAATAGTTGAAAGTTCATCGATTTTTTTTCACTTCTCACTTTTCTTTTTCTTCAAAGCTCGTGTTTTTTTTTTTTTTGAAACTACCGAGACAATTGACCAACAAACAACACGCAACAGAGAGCTCTTGACCATACTGAGTAAGTTAATTTAAGGGGACAAAACAAAGGATTCTCTTTTGTAGAATGACCTGGTAAAAAAAACCATCATGGTCGATTGGAACTTACCATTTATTAAAATACTTAGGCAATAAAATAAAGTTAAAACTTTTAACACTTTGCTCATCATCTGCTTGTTCATCAGCGCTAATGGAACATAAATTTCTTATGTCTTTTCGAAATTTATTTTCTTATTGTGAAATTCTTTGGGATATTTCCTGCGATTAAGATTATAACAAGAAATAATAAACGAAACAGTGAAACAAAAAAAAATCGTCGATCTTGCCAATGAGACAGACAGTTTTTTACGATGCGAGAAAATTAAAAGTTTTAAGAGCTATTGACATGTTTCTCCTTGCACGAATGACTGAATGATACTGAAATGATGCCTACTGAACATGGTGCTGCGTAGTTCATACAACAATTTCTACAAGAAAATTAATATAAATAAAATGACCGCAAGTCCGACTACATTGGTATTTTTAACGATGTTTATAGGATTATGTCTCGCAGATTGTTGAAACAAATTGCAGTCGATCAAAATTTAAGATTGCTTCAAAACGCTGATTAATTAGTTTATGTAGCATTAATTTTATTAATTTTGCGGAATAAAATTCTTTTTCCTTGTGTAGGCAAAAAATAACGTAGGCGAATTCAAAGTTATTCATTGTTGCAAATAGTTTAAATTATTTTAGTAGAAGCGGTTATTTTTATGTTTTGCCATCGTCGAAAAAGAGCGAAAAAAAATATCATCTTGCAGCATTTTTATTTCACTTCTTCCTTAAAAAAAATATATATAATGAAAAATAATTTTCACATTTTAGATCTGTCATAAAAATATAAATTTTTTTTTTTTTCATTCCTTATCAATTTCCTAACTAACCTATGCACTTTTCCTGTCTATTGTTTTTGCTAGAGCTATTTATAATTTAATTTAAATGTTATTTCAAAGAAGATGAGCCTCACTTTTGATGATACTTGACGGGTTTGACTAAGTAGAGGGCATGAAAATAAAAAAATGTTTTATCGCTATACTAAATTTCAGTTTTATGAATAATTCACAATTATCTAATAATTTCGTTCTATATTATGCGTGACAATTGTACAATTAATTCTAATATATGGTTAATGCGTGCGGATGATGATCGTGAAATATCTGATAGGATGCGTATTTGTCTATAATGTTTTAATTTATAAATGCATAAGAAAAATGCAAAAGAAATTATTAATAAATATCACGTAGATGATGACGTTTCTACGATACGGGTCGTTAATTTTTCAATACATTTCCTAGGTAGTAACGACATTTTTTTTTATTTATTTATTTTGTTTGTTAAACGGTTTTGGTCGAATTCAATTTTACTTATGTAATAACGCTAGACGTTTTGTAGATTAAAGTCGCTGTGAGCTTCTCACAAATTATTTAGTTATCTATAATTAATAAGAAACCTTTATAGATGCGTTGATACGTTGTCGCCATAAGCGTGCTGCGTGAAGTCTTTTAGATATTCGAGAGCTTTAAAAGATAGAACACAGCCCATTCAGCATATTTCATTGACAATTGTCGCCTATTTCACCGTTCGAACGGTTAATAACTTTTTCAATTGTGCCGGGAATCTACAATAAAAAAAAAAATAAATGAACAAACAAAAGTATGATTGAATAAACTATGATGAAAGCGCCACAAAAATTAGAGCTTTTGAAAAATCATATTTATAGAAAAAAAAAAAAAAAAATTATCAGCATACATGCACACATACTAAGTAATAGGAAAACCATCATTTAAAAGCCTGCTATCGAGATATAAATAAACTTCTGCCATTAAAGGTCAAAACCATCTGACTTAAAAGCACTCAGTGACAGCATGCATCACGAGTGAATGAGCAATAAAAACAGACAACCTATTGTAAAGTGTATGCGTGGGAACCACCACCGTCATCAACAGAAAAAGGTTAATTATTTTCAACAATTTATTGTTTCTCACTCAAATGATAATGAAAAATATTGCACAAAAAATTCCCGTTTTATTGGATCATTGATAAGAGTTTCGAATCCATTCCGTCAAAAAAAGCACTCTTATCAAAGCGTCCGCTCATAAATTGTGTATAAATAGTTTCAAAATTGTCAAAAGGTTTCTTTTTTTTCGTAAAGAAGATGTCAACGACCGAAAATAATCATAAATGGGGTGGTTGATTATGCAAAAGATTTTCAGACGGAGACCGTTCGTGTGATGCGCATAGAGAGATAGCCATAGAAGGAAAATGCACTTTTTAACGTTTATATCCATTTACCTCTGGTTTGGCTCGGTGCGTATCAACAGCGTCAACTGGCAAACTAATAAATTCAATGTCGCAGCCATATGCAACTGGTGTCAATTTAATTACTGTATGAAGTGGAACCTTCAAATAGGGCAATTCGGCTGTTGATTTAAAATTAACATATTTGAGTGATTTTCTTTTGGTATCAAAAGCTTGTTTACTTACTGGCTGGTTTATCCAAGAAATATGCAAGAACACATCGTAAAACTGCCTGATGTGAAACAACTAGCACATTTCCCTGTCGCTCAAGCTCCATCATGACTGGTTCCAGTCGTACAACAACATCTTCATAGCTCTCACCACGAGGATAGCGATAAGTGAATTTGCTTAGATCGCGAGTTCTGAAGTCATCGGGGAATTTTTTTTGAATTTCTTCGTACGTCATTTCTTCGCAGATGCCCTATAAAGAAATTATGTAATATTAGAAACGGTACGCTTCCAATGTTTCTAATCTCCAAAAATCTTACAGCATCGATTTCATTCAGAGCTTTCCATCGCTCTTGTGGTGCCTTCACTTCAGCCACCGTTTGAATAGTTCTTTTGAGCCATGATGTCCATACCCTTAGTCCTTCAATGTTTTGCTCCTTAATGTAATTTGCAAGTGCATCAGCATACAATTTACCGCGCACACTCAAATCTGAATCGCCGCCAATCAATCCTTTCAAATTATGTTCACTCTCGCCGTGCTATGCAATCAGAAATATTAGATATCTATTCCATGTGGTTAATGATGAACTTACTCTAGTTAGATAAATGGTTCGCTTTGTGATATGAATGTTCATCAAAAAGTATACGATTCTTGATTGGATGTGTCCTTCATGTTTGTGAATAATAATTTTCTCGCCGGTATTGTAGATTGTCATAAAGGACAAAGTTTTTTCATTATGCTCATGCAACGGTTCATATTTCTCCTGATAATGTTCGATTCTCAATCGAAAATCGTTCATCGCTTCTTCTTTATTCATATTTTCATAGTCTGGACTGCTGACCTTGACCTCCATTATGTTCTGTTCAATAAGATGCGGATCGTCACAAATTGACTCAACAAAGAAAAGTTTGAACTTTTTCTGCTTCACCACAATGTCTTCAATCATTTTACGTCGTTCATATGTTGAATTAGTAGCATCAAAAACCTTTATTAAGCAAATGAAGAGAAGGAAAATGTAAACAACCACTTGTTGGTTGTGTGTTTAAAATGATGACGGCACGCACACGTACGCAAAGAAAAATAAATTACTTACGGCCACTTCACCACCCCCGTTTTCCAACCAAAGAACTACGTCTTCTAAAGCATGTTTCGCACAATTTGTTCGTATTACCATGGCTGCATCATTATCGGGACGAAAAAAATCATGATTCCTGTATGCAGTTGTGACATTGCGCCGGTATTCACCCAAATTGAAAACTATTTGAAAGAGGAAATGATCGTAAGGTTATTTCAACATAATACGAAATACATACATTACACACATACCTCTAGTATTAATTCCAATCCAATTTAAGTATCGCGATAATTTTTTTGCAATATAAGTCTTGCCGCGTGCTGGTAATCCAACCATGGCAATCACATGTGGAATATTTACATAGTTTGCACCGTCACCTAAAATAAGAAAATGTAAAAAAAAAAAAAATAATTTGTATGACGACAATATTTATTCTGTCAAAATCAAATCTGGCGCCCTTCTGAGATTGTGTGAATAGGATTCCGATGATACTATTTTTGTTTGGTTTCGTATACACATATATAATAATAGTAAGCATACAAATAAATCGCACATATTTCTCGGAATGAGAGATGAAACCAGACACACGATTTGTGACAGTACCAAGCGTGCGCGCGTATTCATCTCATTTGTCATGCTATGTATCTGTATAATATTAATTAATATCGAAGAACACAATAATAAAATATATGAAGCCTAACGAAATCAGTCATGAGACACAAAATCGCGACAAATAAATTGAAAATTAATTAGATTTATTGTCAATCGACCGATATGGGTTTCATTAATGATTTTGTTTGCTACTATCAATTATCGCGTTCTGTATAGAAATACGCGCAGTTGACCCGATCAATGGGATTACAAGTTATTATCATCAGCTGGTTTTCTCGTTTACAATAAATAAACATAGCGGAGGAGATTTTACAAATTTATGTCAATGTCTTGCGAATATGACAAATGTATAATGCGAGGGGTTATGAAGATTATAATAAAAATGATGACATCTAACTAAGTAGCTCTGATTATACACCATTATACACCAACATCTTAATTCACATATTTTTTAGCCATTCCGCATTATGTGAAATGTTAGCAAATTTATAAATATTTTCTGTGGGAGAGTGGCTCATGAATGAAAATGGATAGCAAGGACACATGTGAAAAGGAGAGTGATCCCTAATGAAATGCTTAACGATGATGATGATGATAACATACCCATTCCAAATGTCTCTTTGTGCAGAAATTTCCAGCCCAATGATTTCATTGGGATATCCATGTTTGACTGACTGAATGGCTAAGTTAGACGTCCAATAAAATAAAATTACGAAGATATCACTCTGTCACCTCGTGTTCTCTTATCAGACGAAAAGAAAATTATCTGTTTTTTTTTTTTTTTTCCTCCGCTGCTTAGTTAATTCACTTTTCCTTCGATACGCTTGGTGGTTATTTTTCCGTCCTTTGTTTCAATTACGACACATTTGAGAAGCACTATCGTCAGCTTGGATCTATTAATATTACGGTGAGAATTCTCTGAAATTTTCTCTCAGAATTTGAATTTGCGAAAAATTTATTCCATTGCGGACCTCGCTTGACGTCAATGACACTTGATGATTCTGATAAAGTTTTGGGCTTGAATGGACACTCGGTGCGTGAATGATTATCTAATGTTGCGAAACAGCTGCAATTTTATCCAGAAATCTTGAAATTCTCGCAAAAATATTCGTTTCAATTACGATCGCAAATCAGATAAAATTCTGATTTAATGTTAAGTAGCTCGGCTACAGGTCCGTTCTCTTTTATCGAATGATGTATATTAAGCTCGAAATGGATTACTGAATTCCACAAGACGAATAAAATCAAATTTGGATCACACACGAACGAGTGCGCGAAGGAAAATCAGCTATGTTCAGAAAGTTGAATGTCCCTCATTTTGAAAAGTCTGTTTGGCATTTTAGCATTTTCCGGCATTTTCTAAGTAGGTAGCCCTATTTCTGTTTGCGTCAAATATATGGTCAATAACAAAAAAAATGTCCTCTTAAGGCACAAGCAGACATATTTAAAAAATTTAGAATAATTTCTCACTTGTTTTATTAGAATTAACGTTGCATTTTTTTGAAAAATAATCGTCAAAATATAATAAGCAGCGAACACCCTTCGCTTCTTCGCTTGTTTACAACTGTAAATTGCGAACAGACTGTCGTTTTTCTGTTATCAACGCAGCTATCTGTGATTTCTGAATACTCAAAACAAAAGTGTTCCAATTAAACCATCCTAGTGATATTTTCTGTGTATATCAATTATAAAATGGGTAAAGCAATCCTAAATATGTTCTTCTCATGCTCTAATACTTGTTGTGCAATCTTTTTTTTTTCGATGTCTGATGTACGTTGTTGACAGGTTCCATAGGTCGAATCGATATTGACAAACCACTTTATGATCAATCAACATTCATTGGCCGCTTTCGTCACTTCCTGTTTGTTACTGATCCACGGTAATGATTATTAATGAAAAGTTCAATTAAATACTTAAACCGGAATCTAATTATTTATCCTTATCCATGAAATAATAGCACTGTTTTTACAAGCGAGGATGATCTCTACGCAGCGAAGGAATTAGTGCAACAATATAGGTTAGTCGATCAGCACGTCTCTCAGTCTCTCAGCCGAATGAATGAGAAATTCCTTGTAATTTACAATGTCACAGCCAAAACGAACATTTAATTGCGTAAACTTTTCCGCCTCAACGAGAAAATTTTGTGCAGTTCTCATGGCTACATCATGTGTATTTTCCTTGTTTCATCATCTGAACAAAAAAAGAAGGAAATAATGAAAAACAAAATTAACCTCCTCGGTCGATAAAAAAAAAGACGAATCGTTACCATGTCTCGTGAAAATATATAATTAGTTCAAATGATGCGCCAATTCTAAAAGGTTCAATGCTTCTCATGTGTTTTTTTGTTATTCTACAGATTGGGCCAGGAGCCAAAAGCAACAAAAAAAGAACAAGTAATATATGCTAAAAAATTATACGAGTCGGCGTTTCATCCCGATACTGGTGACTTACAAAATGTTTTTGGACGTATGAGCTTTCAATTGCCCGGTGGTTGCGCAATCACTGGAGCAATGCTGCAGTTCTACAAGTCTGTTTAAATTTAAAAATTTTTAATTGAGACATTAATTAAATAGCAACATTTTATTTTTAAGAACTGTCCCAGCAGTTGTCTTCTGGCAGTTTGTCAATCAAAGCTTTAATGCACTAGTCAACTACACAAATCGCAACGCTAATTCTCCAATAACGACAACCCAACTTGGTGTGGCCTATGTATCTGCAACAACTTCGGCACTTGTAGCTTCGCTCGGTTATAAAAGCTATCTTCAAAAACGAGGGAATCCCTTTTTTCAACGGTATGCACCATTTGCTGCGGTAGGCTTGATATTTTATTATGCTCGATTTTAGTGTTTTATTAAGTACTAAATTAAAAGTAAAAACAAAATTATAACAATTATAGGTGGCAGTTGCAAATTGCGTCAACATTCCGCTCATGAGACAAAATGAGCTGAAAAATGGAATAGAAGTCGAAAACGAGGAGGGCATTATTGTAGGGAAATCGCGATTGGCAGCTGTATCTGGTATTACTCAAGTCGTTATATCGCGTATCGTTATGGCTGCTCCTGGTATGATAATTTTGCCGATAATTATGGAACGTCTTGAGAAAGAAAATTGGTTTAAACGACTCAGTGTCCTTCATGCACCTTTCCAAGTTATGATGGTAGGTTGCTTCCTGGTCGTGATGGTTCCAACCGCATGTGGTCTCTTTCCACAGCGTGCTTCGCTCAGCGCTAGTATTTTAAAGAGATTTGAACCAGAATTCCATAATGAAATCGTAGCTAACACCAAAGGAAAAGTCCCAGAAAGAGTATATTTCAACAAGGGATTGTAAGCTTAAATCTCTCCGACAGAATCTTATAGACAGCCCGCAAAATGGCATCCTGAATACAAATTAATTGCGAATCCTTCAATTTACACCTAACGCATTTAGAACGTAATACTATCTAGGTAGCTTTAGCCGCTTTTAAATGACTTTGCTGTAGGCCAAAAAAAAAAAAAATGAATCTCAAATGTTCATGATTTTCCCGCATTAAATTCTTAAACTCCTTTAGAATGTGATGGACAATAAGTTTTATTCCCATTAGGCAATTAAAAAAAAAAATTCGATTCAGTCGATACATATTGGATCAAGGTCGCATTAAAATTGTGTATAAACATGTGTCGGTCGATATGCCATTAGAATTTAAAAATAATTCAAATAAAAATAAACATATTCATGACCTCCAGTATAAGCATAGCTCACTCGCTCAATCGTGCTATTCGGAGTTATACAAATTATCAACAAAGCAAAGCGATACTCTTTTGAATTGACCCCATAAGCATGAAAAAAAAAGCACTGACTGTGCCCAAATTTATTTTTCTACATAGCGTTGCCGTCCGTCAAAGAGCTAAGCATAGACTTGCAATCATGGATAGCGACATATTTTCAGTGGTCTCTGCGCTCAACAATACTTTATTATCTTTCAAGCCTCGCCTGTAATTGCAATGCGTCTCTGATTTGAGAACGATGACGCAAATAACTTAAAAGCTATAAAGTGAATATAAAATCTCTGCTGTCGTTTCCAGTTGTTTATGTTGTGTTTTAAAGTTCAAATCTATCAGTGATTTGTGCTCTACTATCTAAACTGATAAGGCAAGCTTTGTAACTCACTATCGTCGTTTCGAAATATAGTCAGTTGTCGCGATGAAAGGTCCGCTTTTGGTTGCTGTACTCTTTGTGATAATTAAAATTTCCAGTGCTAAGAATTTATTGTTTCTCAATGGAATGGCCTCACCTAGTCACCACATTTGGAACAGGAGTGTGATGGAAGCCATGGCAAAACGCGGATATAATTTAACAATTATTTCGCCGGATATCGATAAGAAGCCGCTTGATAATATGCACTACATACATCTCGAAAACGTTTATCCAACAATTTACAACGGTACTGAGGCAATGGATATTGCTGCATTCGCATCACTTCCGCCATTGACGTCTCTTCTATCAATAAATATGTTTTACGTTGCAAATTGTGATGGAATTTACAACTCAAAAGGTCTTGACATTATTTCAAATTATCCAGATGATTTTAAGTTTGATGCGGTAATTTATGATTTCACATGTGGTCCGTGTCTTTTACCGCTATTGCACAAATTTAACTATCCACCGTTGATAGCTGTGTCGGCATTCTCAAACCCACCTTATTCTACACATTTGGTTGGTGGTGATAAATATCCAGCATTTGTTCCTCATTATGTTGCATCCGACTTCCTGCAAGATATGACATTTGTCCAGCGTGCGTACAACTCATTGTTTTATTTCCTTGATGACATGTAAGTTATTAATAAACTGTCACATTGTTTAGTTAAGAAATAATTGAGATTTATCATAGATCTTGGTATTTCGTAATACGAGAAATGGAAAAGAAGGCACGAGTTCGATATAACTTTAAAGATTTTCCTTCATTGAAAGAACTAGAAGAACGAACAGCTTTTATGCTTGTGAACTCTGAAAACGCAATAGATTTTCCAGAACCTCTGTTGCCAAACATGATACAAGTTGGTGGATTACAAATTCAAGATCCGAAGGATTTATCGGAAGTAAGTTAAAGTTAAAAAAAAAAAATATTAACATTACTTACTTCATTTCCACAGGACATAAAAATATTCGTCGAAAGCGGAAAGAAAGGAACTATATTGATGTCTCTAGGTACCAACATAAAATCCAATATGCTGAAAAAAGATACTCTTAAAAATATACTGAAAACGTTTCAACAATTTCCTGATTACAACTTTTTATGGAAATTTGAATCCGATGAATCTGAGCTACCTTTAAAGCTTTCAAAAAATGTTATGGTCAAGAAATTTCTTCCACAAAATGATATTTTAGCTCATGAAAATATAAAAGCATTCATCACACATGGAGGACTCCTATCAACGCAAGAGAGTTTTTGGTATGGTAAGCCCATGATCGGCCTTCCAATATTTTGCGATCAACATCGCACTGTTACAAAATCTGTTGCTTTGGGTGCTGCTGTGAAATTAGATATCCTAAAACTTGACGTTGAAAGTTTCAAAAAAGGAATCAACACTATTTTGAATGATACAAAATATACCAAAAACACTGAAAGAATTTCAAAATTATTCCGCGATAAGCCACAAAAACCGATAGACACGGCAGTTTGGTGGATAGAATTTGTTATTAGAAATCCAAAAACAGATCATTTAAAATCGCCAACCTTGAAATTAGGTGGATTCGCATCGAAATCTTACGACATTTTTCTTTGTATAATCTTAAGCATCCATTTATTTGCCTTTATAGCATTCAAAATATTGAGAGCAATTTATTGTCGTATAAAATCAATTGACAGTAAAAAGAAGAATAATTAAAATTTACATTGCGAAAGTATCTAAAACACAATGAGAGCGAGAGAGTATTTAAGAAACAAATGATTTTTAATTTCCTTAGAATTTCAAGATCCTTCAACTTTTGATGCTTAAAAGGCATCATGATAAGAAACACAATTCGATTTAATTAATTGAGCAGAAGATTAATCAAATCTAAGATTAATAACATCTAAGATGATAAATAAAAATTTTATTTATCTTTCGTTTATTTTAATTAAATGTTTTTAAATAATTTCAACATTCTTTTTTAATAACGCCCTTCTAATGACTCCTACGAGATGTGCGTCAAGCCTGAAAATTTAAGATTTTTCTCGAATTTGTCATTTTTTAATAATTGATCATTAAAGTAGGCATAATTTAACTTGTAAAATTAACGGGCTTTTTATGATTTGAATTTCCAAAGAAGGGACTTTTGCATAGGATTTAAAATAGACTTATAAATAGTCAAAAATAAAAGAAAAATTTATTAAATCAAGTGTATTAACATTAACGCACAGATAATATAAACTGGTTATTCATTGATTGAAACAATTGCGACATTGGTGCGTTCCGAAATATACATGAAAAATCTTAAAGAAGTCGTATTTTAATAGAAATATAAGTTTTGTTATGTCTGTTTCAACAAGTTGAGAAGAATTAGGTCTGATTTAGTCTTTAAAAAAAAATTAAGGTGAGCTATATTATCTACTCAGTTACTATCTTTCCAATATAATGAAGTTTCCGTGAAAATCATGGTGCATCAATAATTTAATTAAGTTAAAACTTCTTAATTTAATTAAATTAGGACTACATGAGTTCTCTTAGGTCCTAAAAATTCTATTGCGACTCACTGCAGTTCTAAAAATAAATAAATATATTTGCCTCGTACAGTCAGTCGTTCTGGGAGTCCAAAATATTCTCAGGGTCTACTTGTCTATTTAGCGAAGACTCCATGTCCAAAATTATTATTTTTATTTTATTTTTTTTTGGAATTTATGAACAGCCCCGTACTGAAAGTGAGTATAAGTAAGGTAGACTTTTTCACATCCTTGCGACTGATCCAGGAGAATACTAAAACATAATTGCCATAGCGTCCGTAACACTTATCATATATATATATATATTTTTTATAATTTACTCAATCAAGATGGCGACCAATTTAAAGAGCGAAATGGAAAAATTTATTTTGCCCCATCTTCCATTCGTCACGATGATGCTTCAAAAAACAAAGGACACAGAGTATGAAAAGGAATGGCAGCGATTAAATTGTTTCATTACATCATGTAAAATGTAAGTAGCATGAAGAACTTATCACTTTTAAAGATATCGACAACGACAATACTAATACTATCATAGAATACATGCTGGTCGGAGGTGTCCCAGCGCTTAAACCGTCCCAAAATTTATATCGCCTCAAGTATAATCCATTTTTCTCTACAAATTGTCTTCCAATATCTAAATAATATTCATTCATTGTGTCATGTCTGATCCAGTTCATTTCCCTTAGATAATTGTCACTGACATCGTTTGGATTCCTAAAATATGTTGGAAATATATGTATAGATATGTATGTATCTAAATACAATTTTCAAAAAACGCATTCTATCTTACTTACCCTGTCCATGCAAACTTTTCCCATATTCTTGTCATTCTCTCGACCATAAAACTTTCTGAATCATTGGATGTTATATATGGAGCAAGAAATTCTACGTAAATTACATACTGTAAGTCATCAACATGATGAACACCATAAACCTGTCTTTCGCTGGGGTGCATGAATATACTATGTCTTCCAATGTAAGAAAATCTGTAGTAAAATACGTCGGTTATATTTGATATCAATTGGACGAAATTATAAACGCTGTAACCGATGAGCGCGTCAGAAAATAATTGATTTAAATTATCAAACGATCTTGCGTCGATTTGGTCAAACGGAAAATATTTCCTTTTAATCGATGCTGATTGCTGATCATTTTCATCGTAAGCCAGACAGTAAGGAGCAATTTCCTGAAAATTTTCATTAAATTTGTTCAACAATTCTGGATTTTGCAGAATTTCTAAAATGGAAACAGTTATAAGATTAAAATTTGATCAACTTTAATACTTACGTGGCACTGGACTAATGAACTCGTCAGCCGTAATGCCAGTTATTATTGGTATCATTGAGAAATTTTGACTGCGAACAGAATTTATTGGTTGTTCTGTAAAAAACCGTTGCTGCCCAAAGTCTGGCTCAACGACTGGGAGCCATACTAATATGGGACATTCCGGGACAGCATTCATTTCAACTTCCGCAATTTCAACAGCAGATTTCTGAAAATATATATTAATCACATGTAAAGAATAGAATGACTGCTTAGGGACCTCACATTTTTTAAACAATTAATAAGCGTACTTTCATCTTCATAAAAACAATTTACATTCGCGGCAAGTTGTCTTGCTTCTTTCAAATGTTCCTTCCTCAATGGCTTAAACCATGTTATTGCTCCACTCATTGCAATAACCTTATGAAAAAGTCCACGTGCCATAGGTGAAATCATTTGTGCAGTTGCGGAATGAGCTCCAACTGACAATCCTGATAATGTGACACTCAGTGGATTGCCACCAAATTTTATAATGTTTTTTTGGACCCACTGTAATGCCAATGTTTGATCTTTTAAAGCTGCATTACCAACAGCGTCCGCTGTTCCTGTTGCAAGAAAGCCAAACGCCCCCAGCCTATAATTGATGGTTACTAAAACAATATCTCGATCCATCAAATAATGTGGACCTTGCTGAATTGCCGATCCCCTTTCAAAACCTCCTCCATGAATATAAACGATAACAGGTTTTAATAAATATGCGCCAATTGATGGTAATTCTCTTGTGAAAACATTAAGTTGAAGACAGTCCTCCGATAAAAAACTTCCGACGTATGCTTTTTGCATGCATATTGGACCATATTTGGTAGCATCTAGTGTACCGTTCCAAGGTTTGTTTGGTCTTGGAGCACGAAATCTTAAATCACCTAATGGTGGTTCAGCAAATGGAATTCTCAGAAATGCATGAAAATTCCGATTCATCCTTGAAGTCATTTCAGTTCCCTCAATTTGACCATCTTCAATGGTTACAATTTCACAAGAAATTTGCACGATAACTATATAAATAACAACTAATGCTTTTAAACCTTTGCCGTTCAAAAACATTTTGATAATTAAAAAATAAAGTCAGCAATCAGTCTTATATATGATAACTTTTTCCTGGATGGTCATTAATCAAAACATTTTTTTTTTGCGTTATGTTTTACAGAAGTAATATTGTCGAGATAAGAAACATTGACAAAACACTGCGAGAAATGAAACAAAATTTGAGAAAGAAAAGATCGAAGAATTTATCAACTGTTCAAGGCAGAAAGCATCGACAGATGAAACAGTTGTTGTTGCTGGAAATGAATCCCTAAAACGGAAGTTATCCGAATGTGAAACCACAACTTCAAAATTTCAAAAAATGTCTCAAGATGAAACAAATAAATCGTCTTCTGAACCAGTCGTAAATTCCCCTGAATTGCCTATGAGAGCAGAAGTTAATGAAGATGACACCATAAAGCTGAGGATGACCTCATCTCCATTCTTGAAAATCGTATCTGAAGAAGTGCCAGTCGAATTAAAGAGGAAGAAGAAAAATAAAATAAGAACATTAGAGAAAGAAACATGTCATTCGAGACTATCGGAACAATTGGAAACTACGGCAGAAAGTTCCGTAGACAAAATTCCAATTTTGAAATTAAATTTAAGTAAAATATTTAAAGAGTCGAAAAAGCTAAGAAAGCTTAGAAAAATTCAAAAGGAAACATCAGCAGTAGAACCCAATTTGATTGAAGAGCCTGAAGTTCTGAGGCAGCTAAAGATCCCAGATGTCCCTTCAGAATCATTAACATGTGAGACAACAGTAGAACTTGGAAACGAACCAGAAGATATTTCAGTGTGGGTCAGTGATAACAATGAAGTACTTGATGAATCATGTTTATTAGAAGAAATAAAATCTGTTGCACCTAGCACAGTCAATGAAATTAACACTGAAATCGAAACATCAAACTTAGTAGCAGAACTGATTAAAAAGTTTGACATAAAAGATTGCTACGTACAACTAGCACGATTCATTAAAACAGAAACTTCGCAGTTGAAAATTGCTTCAGAGAATACCAACGAACATTTAGAAAATCGTACGCCAGAAATGGAAGCATTGGTTGAAAGACAATATTCAAACGAAGAAAGTCCAGTTTCTATGGAAGCAACATTGAAGGTTCAGCAATCGCCATTATTAGCTTCTAGTCGATATTCAGTTTCTCACATTTCATGTACAATAACTGGTCAGCAAGTGATCCTCAAATGCCTTCTTTGTTCTTTCATTTCTGAATCTTTTCCGGATTTCTCTATTCATCTGATGGAATCCCATTTCAGACAACGTTGGTTCGGTGCCTGTAATTCTTGTCCTGCTGATAATATGCCACTTATTGAAGTCGGAACACTTCAACAAGAACTGGAACATCTGCGTGTTGCTCATGTGCAGAGCAATGATATACCACCACCTCTTACTTCCAATCAATCTGAGACGAGTCAAAAATCTTACACAAGCGAGAATGCGGAAATTCCAAAATTTGTCGAAAGTGATGGCATTTCAAGAATATCAACAACACCACCAATGGTTATAATTCCTTCACTTTTACTGGGAAAAATGGAATCAAATCAACGCTCCACGAATCCTCGAAAGTGGCTTCAGTGGTCAACTGTAAAAGATCAAAAGCCACCTTCATTATCAGCTGAAATGCTATCTAAAGATTGTCTTGTAGCTCTTTTCAAATGCATGGGGAAAACATGTGCTTTCTATACGTCATTAGAACTGCTGTTTCGTCGGCATATAATGCTTCATGCTCGATATCAATCTGATGAAAAGCACAACTTCATGCAGTGCTCGTACTGTCCATTCCAAGCCGAACATGCTGATAGCCTAACGAACCATATTATCATAGAGCACGGTTGCGATAAATATCAGTGCCCATATTGCTTTTATCGTTGTAATGGCTTTCAATTCGATCATCATATGCGCACTTATCATCCGAGAAACAAGAAACTCATTTATGAATGCTACGTTACGGGAAATAAAAAAGAATTCCAGGAAATAGCAAATATATGGAAATATAGCGCATTGAATGTTCGACCTATGAGTTGCATGAGTGAGTTATTTCTATCTATTCCCTTAAAATATAAAACCTAATAATAAATTAATTCAACAGTTTGTAAGATGAAGTTCTATAATATCGAAAGATTCATAAAGCATTTAGAATTAGATCACAAATGTATACCGACAACAAAATGTATAAAATGTGAAGAACCAACAAACATTGAAACAACACGCCAGCATTTGACAAAATGTCATGGCTTCGGACGTTTTCAATGTGCTTTTTGTCGTTTCGGAATGCAGCAGATGACTGACGTCATTTCTCATTTAACACAGCGACATTCAAGCAATTATCCATATTATTTCGATCGCAGTACAATTCCGTCAGTGAAGGAATCAACGGAAGTTGTAAGTTATTATATACAGACACACACCGTTGTAAATTTCAAAATAAAACTTCTTATTATTTCCTGCACAGATTCCATCGATGCTTCCAAAAATGGTGACACTAAAGTGTGCAATTCTGAAATTGTCTGACGAATATGAAATTCAGAGCAGTCCAAGTGCAGAGTCCCTGAACAATATCAAAAATGTTAACAGATTAAGTGATTATTTTTGCATTGATAGCAGTGTAGCAGAAGCGCTTGAACTAACTCCTTGATGAATTTGATAAAAAAAACGGTTAAGAAAATAATTTAAGCGATTCGTTATTTTTTGATAAGGATAACAAAAAACTTTTGCGGATTTGTAAAGTTCTTTATTATCATAAGTCTGTTTTGGTTGTAAATTTAATGAATTTATGTTTGAAGATTTTTTAAAAGCTGAATAAAAAATGAAAAGCCTCAAAAAAAACCCACAATCTATTTTGTTTTCATCTGTAAATGGTTATTTTATTAACTCAAAAAATTGGCTCATTTAAACTAAAAACTCGGACTACATCAAAAAAAAAAAAATGTCCTTGAAATCTAGAAAAGCATCTGGCGAGACATTAATAAGGAAAATAAATAAATACTGCGCGTTGGAAGAAATGAGAAATTCTTTTTTCTTTTACTTTTATATTCAATGAAAAAGTTAAAATTTTTTAGATTTTTAGTCTACTTAATTACCGTTAATGATATCAAATCGCAAGGGATGTTTGCAGTTGGGCACTATAAAATGATTATAATTTATTCCATCAATGGACGCACCAATTTGATCTAAATCTTTGAGGTATTTTTTTTTTAAATCTCTATAAAATCCAATGGTCCAACTGCAACAAGCTCCGTCACAATTTAAGAGATTACAATGAGGCCAATAAATAGTTTAATGATATCTTTTTTTTTATATCCAAAATGTTTATGTTTGTTTGCATGTATGTTCAAAATTGCAAATAAAGCTACGATAACAAAATGTCTGAAATATGCATTTTGATTCCAAAATGGATTTAGGTTAGATTGATTGCATTCTTTTTTTATGATTGCGCTACAAGCTATAGTTATTATTTTGTGAAATATGTTTTTATGAAATTCCGCATGGGGGATACTTTAAGTATAATGATGAAACCACTCATGTCCATCAGATTAATAAAAAAATTCTGGTGCAGCCTATGTAAAAAAGAATTGCTTGTTAATGGATGAAGTTAAATAAATTAAGTGAGCACATCGTCGTATACTGCTCAAAACTTTTTTAATAGAAGAACTGTCATGCTCTATTGAATAGCTAAAATATTATGCTTAAATAAAATTGTAGTGGTTATGATTGTTTGTTTCATAATTTAGAGAGAGAGAGAGAGAGAAACTTCAAATATCCATTCAATGGATAAGAAAAAAAAAGAGGATTTAAGATTCCAAGCTTGAACTCAAACGTTCCCCAGATAATGAGGGCGAGTTGGATGAACTCGAACTATGGCGCGATTGAAGAGATTCCGATTGACGTTCTGCAACTCTCATAATGGACTCCTGTAGGGAGCTCATCGAGCCTAATGGACTGGGACTGTGCGGTAATGAAGGAGGTGTTTCCTTGGGTCTAATATTGGATAAGCTCTTTTTTAAACTGCTCGATGGTGGCATCGTTGTTGGTCGTGGTGGAGCTGGACGTAAATTTGGACGTTGAAAAACTTGATGTGGATCATCTGCTGTCTCTACAGTTGTTGGTAGATCGACGAACTTTTGTTGAATTCCAGGACCCATATCTGAGTATGTGGAATTTGTTAACATAACCAAGCAATGATGAGACAAACTTCTACTTACGTGAAATATGATTAAAATTTGTAGGCGCCGAGATCATTTTTGATCGTCGATCAGTGGCAGCCGTTCGAATCCTGCTCGATTCGCGTAATGAAAATCTTCGACGCGGAATAGAACGTTCAACATTTTCAGTGTCCAGAAGCTCTTCTGTGTGGAAGAAGAATCGTTTAAGAAAACCTCATTTGAATAATCGCGCAGTCAACTTACTTTCCATCATATTTGCGAGATAAACTACATACGGCGATTCATTCATCATCATGGAAGTTACGTTGCCGTCATTACTCAATGGTCGCGATTTCTTTAAACCAATAGATTGCAGCCATTCTGCAGTTTTGATATTAAAGACGTCTAAATGCGTCTCGGAATAAACCAGCAAATAATCATCATCACAATGTGCTGTTGAAGAATTTAGATTAGTTTTTTATTGGTAGAGCATTAGAACAAGCAAAAGGTCGCTGGTTCGATTCCAGCTTGCTTACGTCAGTTTTTGGTGAGTTGAGATTTTTTTTAAATTTCTTAAGAAAAAATTTCAAATTTGATTCCAATTTCCCATAAAGATAAATCATTCAAGCAAAAACTAAATAAGAATTATTGTAAAACTTACTGATAAATGTGGGCACAGCTGGATACATTATTTCACGATCTCTTGTCTTTCTTCCTAGCTGATCGACATAAATGGCCAACGTTTGGAAGACAAGAAGATATTCGGTAACATCACCAGCACCATCACCGTTATCATTATGACTAGAATTTACTTCAATGACACACCATGTATCAGCATTTGAGTAAGTCAGAAAGTGACTGAGATTGTTATCAGGATGAACTAGAGCTGTGCATAAAAAGAAATTGTAAAATAACCACAAAAAAATATTTCCAAAACTTACGCATTTTTGCAGCATCTGCCTGCAGATGATAAGCAGTAAATCCACACTGATGTCCAATCGCTAAACGGCCATCCGATAAAATCTGCATATTCTGTACGCTCAATGTAACACTAAATTCAAAGAGCTTGTGATGTCGCTGTTTATTCCGATCAATTTCATAGACAACGATGAGCGTTCCATTCTGTTTCTTAAGTGCGATGGCGAGTCCATAAATGTTTTGCGGTGGTCCGTATCTTATAATACCTGTACATGCGGCCACACAATTCTTCGAGTCTGGTATTTTAATCCAATCGACATCGGGCGCTTCTAGAGCACGAATTGGAAGCAAACGAACGTGTCTCTGCTTGCCGCAAAGCACAACCAGAAGTTGTTCATCTTTGATGTACCAAATTTGATGAATTTTCTTCGATTCACCAATTCTGATAAACTGAAAGCAATCCAGTTCAACACAATAAAGTCCATCTTCGCAGCCCAACAATACACGATCCTTGTCAATAATTGCAGCACTGATGCAATTTCTAATAATGTTTAGTGACCCATCGAGCACTTCTTTAACTTTGAAGATTGCCGTATCGGGAAGATTATTTTTCTTTAAAATTCTATGAAGTTCCGATAACGCGTGAACCCATTTTGTTCGTTCAGATTCCGATTCTGCCAGCATCAACGTTTGTAATTTAATACCGCCATCCAGTAATGATGTCATTATTCGAAAAATGCAAGGCACATCCTTTTTAGCAGCATGAATGACATCACTATCACGAACATTCGAAACGGAAAATTCAGGATCGCGCATGTCCAGCACTTGCGTAACCTGAACACTTGGTTGTGCACCACGATCGGCAGAAATGTCGTAAAGGAAGAGTTTAAAATCGCAAACGACAACAAATTGGCGAGTCCATCCACGTTTAACGACACCTTGTTTAGGAACTTTTACATATCCTTCGTATGCTGTTCCTACACCACGCGTTGGATCAATGCCCAGTGGTCGCTTGATCTGATCAGATGGCACAGGACAATTTGTAGGAACTTTCGGACAGCAAACCATATGACATGAAAAATGACAGCTGTCACAAACAACACCCTGTCGAGTAAGTCCGATCTGCATGGAGGAATTAAAGATGATTTGGAATTGGCAAAAAATAAATAAATTTACTCACCATTAGCGATGTACAATGATTACATTTTGTAGGCGTTTGAAAGCTTCTAACAACAAACTGATGCGTTCTATTGGAGCGCGAGTGATCGGTTGAATTATCACTCAAATTACTTTTTGAGCTTGAAAAACTGCACATTCGGTTGATGCCTTCACGATCTTCCAATGAATAATTGGAACGTTGAGAACTAACCGTTGGTTGATTATGGTAAATTGGTTGTTGACTCAGCTGCTGTGATACCGATGATGGACTCGTGTGCATCAACGAGCGCTGAGCATTGGCTACTGTTGGACTGGTCATTGAGTGCTGTTCAATGTGATCAGAATGAGAGTCATTCTTTAATTTCATTGAAACGCCCATCGAAATGCGTCCTCTTACCGGCACATTATTGTAAATGTTATTGTTATTTGATGTTGGTGATCCTGATGATTCCTTCAGGAAGTGATCCAAGTATGACATCTGACTCGATGGCCTTTCCAGAACTTTTGGTTGTGATGATCATCCATGCGAGGAATTTTTATGTATTTAAGTTTATTTTGTTTTTAGTTGATTTGCGATTAAAAAAAATTTAAATTTTGCGTTTTTTTTTTGAAAAAAAAAAGTTTTTTTTTTTTTTTTTTTTTTTTTCAAACGGCGACACAAAACACGAATTTCCAAGAATTATTTTTCAGACATAAATAATTATGTTTTTGTTTTTTTTTTTTTTTTTGAAGCAGCGGCACACATAAAATGTGGTTGACATATTTTTTTTTTATTGAGGGAACAAAGAAAAATAAGAGAGATGGAAAGAGAGAAAAAAAAGATGGAAAACAAAATTTGATGGTTAGTAAAAATGATTTGATTAAGAAAAATTATTAAATAAAAACAGCAATAATTTTGGTTTTTTTAAAGAAAAACGAAGCCCTGATGACATATTGTGAAATATAAAAATAACTCAATACATCATCAATGAAATTTTAGATCAACAAAACGATTATCAAAATAAAATTCCGTCACGTGAGTTTGATAATGTTAAGCGTTAGATATAAAAATAAACTTTTTTTAGTCGATGATTTTTTTTTATCAAAATATTGTGAATGAGAAGACAGCTGTTATCAGAAAGGTGTCAGTTTTTATGTGTATTTTGTAATTGACATAGAAAACACAATAATTCGGCCAATGAAACAGTTAGAGGCGAGATTAATTATGCGATTATTAAGACACAATTTTGTTTTGTTCTTTTTTTTTTTTTTTTTGGAGCATAACATGAGTTTTTTGTCATTAGACGCAAATGAATTTTGGCAAACAACATTCCAGAGGTACAATTTCGGTTTTTGTTTTAATCATCATACAAGTTAATGTCCCACCTTAATGTTTAAGTTTCATTCCCATCAACATCAGGCGTTATACGTATTGCAGGAAATCTGGCTAAGAGATCTTTTTTCTTGTGTTTGGGCGAGAAAATGAAAGAAAATTTCCCGAAAAAAAAAAAAAAATAACCCTCCAAAGCGAACATAAAGAAGTTTTCATCTTTTCTTTTCCAAATCAACAACATTCTTCATCTTTTTTTTTTTATTTGCGCTTACGCCAACAAAGAATTTTTAACAAAAAAAATTTTGATAACAACAAAAGGTTTAATGCATTTTTTCCTTCTTTAAATAAACTTGGCAACAACAAAGATAACTAATAGGAATTGAATTTTGAAGTTTTAAGCCGAAAAAAAAAACATCACTTTAGCTTCCAAAGCATCTTTCTTAAGGAAAGAAAGAATCTGACTAAAAGGCAAGAAAATATTAAAATAAACTTTTCACATTCCCACTAAATTATAACTGTGCATTCTTTGTCGCAAATAAATAATTAATTTGATTCCCTACATTCTAATGGCCATGAATATGAATGACCATATATCAATTATGTAACTGCAACATGTTGAGATTTATTTTTTGTTGTTTTAAATCAGTTCTAAAAAAAGAAATCACACAAAGCACTAAGAATTATATTCGATGCGGACACTCATTTGTGCCTATTCTTGCGCTTTTTACGACTAGTTTTTGCATATTTCGAGCGCTGTGTCGTTGACACATTATTATTATTATTATTATCAGACGTTAGATTATTAGTTAATGATGACGTCGACTGTGTTAAATGAGACTGTGTAATAGTTTTATGGGCATGAACGGTGGTGATTGGCAAATTATTTTTTATTAGATTTTGGGGATTGGAATTATTCGCATTCAATTGATCTGCAAAGAAAGGAAAAAAAAATCCAACGGAAAAAAAAATAAAAACTCAGGAAATTTGTTTCTATCAAAATGAATTGGACATCACACAAAGCCAAATTGTTAAAGTTGGTCATATTAGTTGGACACAAAAGCGTGATTAATACGAAACAGATTAAGTTCGAACAAAAAGAAAATTTCTATCACCGTTCCCAAGATGCAAAAAAAATTACATTCAAAGCCCAATGAGCGAATTCAAAAAAAAAAGAACAAAAACAGAAACAAAAAGGAAGAAAAAAAAAAAAACAAGTTCAAATATTAATCGGCATATTTTTTAATAAGTAGCAGAAGCAAGCCCCACACGCACGACGTGACGCCAATCCATAGTGAAAAGTTTTTGCGCACCGCTTTCTGATGATTTCGATTATTGTCACGCGTAGATGCGTATTGGGTTGCTGGTGCTGATGCCACATGCAGCTCATTCTTATTACACAGTGCAGATGTTGATGGAGAAGAAGAAGATTGTAATGCATCATAACGACTAGTTACATCCGAATATTTACTTGATGTTAATGCATCATCATCATCATCATTAAATAGAGAATTATTAAAACTATCATTTGCAGCCCAGCTCGGCCCAGAATTATCATCATCATCAGAATCTTCATTGCTGGCGGCAATTGCTGGCAATTCATCAACGACCTCTTCTAATTCTGCCGCTAGATTATCAATAATTTGTAAACAATCCGAACGAAATTGATCGGTAATTAAGGAATCATCGTTGTTATTGTTGTTGATTGAGTTATTGGCATCAATATCCAATTCCAATTCAATTCTATCGGAATTAATATTCACACAATTATTAACCCCCACCGTCTCAATTGTTTCATTTTCTATTAAGCTATCAACGACACAGGATGTAGACGGTGAAGCACCATCATCAGTACTATTACCATCGGCTGGCTTTCTCATCACATTCACTAAACATTACAAGATCACATTCGGAGGGATTTTTTTTTTATGTATAATTTTCGGTTTTTCAATTAACGTGTAAAAAAAAGGTGATGTAAAGAAAAAAAAAATAAGAGAAATGGAACGAAACAAAATAAGAGAAAAAATATCGTTCAAGAAAAAATAAATTAAATGTGTGTGGGCGTGGGAGAATAAATTTATCACGTGAAAGAAAAAATAATGGAAACCGAAAAAAAAAAAAAAAAATGTTTTGAAGGTGAAAACACACAAAATTTCCCTTCACAAAATGTATTTGCTGTATATAAATATACTCACATCCGTCGTTGTGCTCAAATTTGTACTGCAATTCCTTAATCTGCATGTCCTTACGCTTCAGATCGGTAAGAATCGAGTCGTTGTGTTGGCGATATTCGCTTAGATCCCTATCACAATAAAAAAAATAATAATTTAATAATATCGAGAAGTTTTTAATTTATTAATTCTACTCACTTTTGTGCTGCGACCAGTTCAGCTCGTGTTCGACTCAATTCATCAGAAATCATTGCTTTCGCTTGTATTTCACTTTGTAGTGAACTTTGCAGATTAAGAAGTTCCATTTTTTCGAGTTTTTGTGATCGTCGATTGCGCCAATTTTTGTCCTGATTTGGATGCATACTGCCTGAGCCTTTGAGAACATCTAACTCTTCTGTCATTTTTGATGCGAGAGCTTGTAAATATGTTCTTGCATCTTTTTCATCGCTAACCCATTGAATGATCTCGTTGATTTGTTGTTCCCAGTTGACAATCGCCTGTCGTTTGCTCCTCAATTCCTCGTTATCATTTTCAAATTGTGTCTGATCATAAAGCAATCGACGATTTGTTTCATTAATCATTTCCATTTCACCGTTCAACTGAGAATTTCGCTCTTGCAAAAATTGCTTTTCCTTTTTCATGGCACTAATGGTGTCTTCAAGTTTCGAAATGTCTTGTCGACTGTTATCGAGCTTTTCACGCATCTGATTTAATTCCATCTGTAAAAGATTTCGCTGCGAGTCAAACTCATTCAGTTGTTCCCGCAGGATATTGATTTCGTGATTAGATCGTGATTGTTGCTGTAGTAAAAGTTCTTTCTTCTCTACTTCCAATCGCTCAATTTCTCGCTTCATATTTTCTTCATGGACATTTAAGTTGGAGCCTTTAGCCTGTAACTGTTTGCAAAATTCTTCAATTCTTTCACGCGCTTGACGCTCCCGATTAACATCTCCGATTGATTCTTCAAGTTTCGATTCCATCTCGCGACGACTTTTTTCTACTTGACGCAAATCATTGCGTAATCCATCGACCTTTTGTCTGGACATATCAAGCTCTTCTTGTTTGTCACGTGTCTGACGCACCAGAATTGCCTTCTGTATTCGAAGGTCTTTTGCTTCATCACTAAGCTCCATAAATTCAGTCATTCTTTGCTTGTTTTGCTGATTGCTTGTCTTTAAATCTGATTCAAGCGCCTTTAAGTTTTCTAAAAGTTTCTGTTTCTCCTTCAAAACATCCTCATTTTCTTTACGTAATTGGGTAACAATTATTTCCAATTCTTGAACGCGCGGCGCCGACGCATCAACGGAATCTTTTGCACCATTTAGTGCCAATGATTGCAATTGACTTTCCAGCTCGCCATTCCGTTTTGTCAACATATTGATTTCATCTTGCAATCTCCGTGTACTTTCTGGACTTACCCTTTCACCATTAGATTTAACTGTACTTGCGGATGCAGCTAAAGATCCTAAATCCGATAAATTACTGTGTTGCGTAAATGTAAAACCAATAAATGGCAAATGGTGTCCAGAAAATGCTGGATTGGATGTTGGTGGTATGGCATCGGAGAACAGTTTTGAATCAGAGTCATCAACATCAAAATTAGATGTATCTGTTGGACTTGACACTTCCGGCGTATAAGGAGCTTGACTATTTCTAAGCGTATCCCAATCGACTCCAGTAAACCATGGATGATTCTTAAAGTCATCTAATCCATTTTGCCCAAGTCGACTTTCTGGTGCACATATGAGCTTTTTAATAAGATCTCTTGCATTTTCACTTACAGGATATTCAGGATCCTCCGGTGGGAAATCAAATGAATTTTTGTGGTTCATAATTTTTCCATATGTCTCAACTAGACTCTCTGCATAAAACGGTGTTTCACCAAAGAGCATTTCATACATGCAGACGCCAAGAGACCACCAATCACATTCTGTTCCATAAGTTCCCTTACCATCTTCCATTGCTCGCAATATTTCAGGACTAATGTAATCTGGTGTTCCGACAGCAACATTCGATTGAACCTTTCCATTTGGTCCCAGTTTAAGACAACTTCCAAAATCACCCAATCGAATGTGTCCATTGGCATCAAGCACAATGTTGTCTGGTTTAATATCTCGATGAACGTAATTTAGATTATGGACACTATCGATGGCAATAATCATTTCAGCAATGTAGAACTTTGTCATGTCTTCCGGCAAGCGATCCTCGCATTTGCTTAATAATGTCAATAAATCGCCACCACAATAATAATCCATTACAAGATAAAGATTCGAATCATCTTGGAATGAAAAATGGAGATTAGTGATGAATTGTCGGTTACCAAATACCAGCACATCGCGTTCTTCTCGGAAGCAAGCTGTTTCTGCACGCTAAAAAAAGTATATGCTTTATAATTAATTGTAAAACTCAAATTTAATTTAAGACTTACTTTCAACATTTCCCATTTGTTGAGAATTTTCATGGCATACACTTTATTTGTGCTCACCATTCGAACAACACAAACAATACCAAACGCACCACGTCCAATCACCTTGAGAATCTCAAAATCATCTCGGGTGAGTCGAAGTTGTTTGAGATTTTGCACAGCATTTTTTACTATAACGCAATCACAAAGAAATTCACAAAGATTATGCACAAAATCACATTGAATTAATTAAATGAAAAACTTACGCAATTCAATAAATTCAGAAACAGTCTTTTCACGTCGTAATGAAGAATTCTGACATTCATCGTAGAGCACAATTAAACAATCGAGGAGAGTCTCAACACTTAGAGCCTTTTGTCCACTGGCTAAGTCACTAATCGATACGGTGAAGGTATTTTGAGTGGCACCATTCACAATCGTTTGCTCCAATAGCTCAAGTCTGGCCAATGGTGAGACTGAAAAAACAATTGAGCATGAGTTGAAGGTGCATTGTTTGTTGGTCACACACATAACAATATATTTTATGGGCGACAACTCTTTCCTGTTTCTGTCGAATTATTTTTTATTTTAAGACTTACCAGGTACTTGAACATCCTTTACCGGATCAGTTTTATCGTTTTCGTCACTCATTTTGTAATCGCTTTGTCGATTTTAAGTTAAGACTTTTGCGACTTTTTTAAATCGATTTGGGGCAGCGGCGACAGAGGGGCAACAATGGAAAAGTCATTTTCGAAAAATACAAATTTTGATCAGTTCTAATATTATTTTTACGAAATCAGCTATTGCTCAAGATAGAGTGGCACTTTGTTCAACAATTTTAGCAATTTTCAGCTCCCAAAATATGGCCTGATGTTGATCTATTTTAATTTTTTATAAATTTTATTTTTGCCCGACGTTGTCCAAGGGGGATCTAACTATAGTTTTTTCTTCATAGCATACCGTAAGTGTATGCATGCAAAATATAAAAGGTATGCAATAATATATATGCTGATGCTGAATGACTGAATGGTATGGAATAATATATTTTGAATAAATTAACTTTGCGTTTTTTATAATAATGACATGATCATGATGACTATTGAGAAATATAAATTCGTGATTTTATGACACACCATTTGATTAAATAAATCTTCATGACTCATTTTTTAGGATGATTTTTCTGATGTTTTTTTTAAACGTTGAGGTGAAGTTTATGATAGGTGAAGAAATTTATGATCTTTAAGGAAATCACATGAAAAATCCATAAATAATTTTTGTAGATTTGCAAAAGCTGAAAACAAAATTAATAAATAATTACCGGATTATCTTAAACATTGTCTTTATTTGTGTCACGAAAACGAACGATTTTTTCTTTCCTGGAAAATTGTTAGTTGCACAATAAGCTGGGGTACTTTTACTTTGTACATCAAAAGAGGCGATAAAATGGTAAACCACTTAAGTGCTAACAACAAAACGCAACTAAAACTTAATTATTGAAATTAACTTAAAACTTAAAAGAATTTTCGACCGAAATTTTCTTGGCGCGTTTTACAAAGTTGATTTAGTTATAAGAATAAATGTATAAATTCGAGATCTTAAGTACTAAAACAATTAGGAAGTTAATTATAACGAAATTTAGCACGAACTTTCTTAATATTTTTGATTGTCTGGCACATTTGATTTTTGTGCAAGCGGCAAAAGTTCTTTGTTCCTTCGACTTCTTCGTTCTGCTGATCGACTTGTTGAGGTTGAGGGCAGTTCATTAGGATCAATGGCTTTTTCTTCATCATGAATCAAGATTGTCAATTGAATAATGCAAAACAATCCCATCGATTGCACAATAGCAGCACAGATTAACACAATCGAAACATAGAAAAGTCTTTCTCGAATTGTATCACTGAGAATGTGCATACAGCCACGCTGATGAAAGGACTTGCATGCTGAATGCTCGGGTTGCGTTGGAATTGTGCAGCAACTCCATGGAACTCCAGTATTGGATGAACCTGTTCGGAAATAATCACTCAGCTCATAAACACCACAACACTGAAGCTCATATTGCATTTTATGCCAGATGTGAGTGTGATCATTTAGATGATCTTTAAAATCAGCATAACTACTATCCATGGGATATTTGGCAGCACCTGGGAGTTTCTCACGTAGCGCAAGCGACCATGCTGAGAGACCAAATTGTATACAGACTAATATCACCAAAAGTGCTGTAAACTAAACAAAAACAAAAAAATTATCACAATGATTTCAATTGTAGGTCCATGATGACTTACAATTTTTAGATAATTTCTGTTTCTCTTGCTCACGGCATTCCATCCAAGCCAGCAGAGTAAATATGTTATTGGACCGAGGCACAACAGAATCGTTGATGGTATCCAAAAATTATTGCCAAGCACCAGTGAATAACTCAGATGATTCCAAGCGAACGTTGCACCGAAAAAAATTTGAAGACCACCAGAGAGCTAAAATGAAATGATAATGATAAGAAATGAATTTATTTGTCATGTCAGTACAGGTGTCTAATGATAAGATAAGTGAGAGATACATTTCTTTCTACATTCCATTAGACTTAAAAATCCCGATTCTGAAATTTTCCCCTCCCGGAAAAACATGTTTCTGACAGTTGAAATGAAAGAAAATATTTTTATAAAAATATCGTTATTACGTCATCATCAGAACACATGCGATGCGAAAAGCCAGATGATGGTATACGGAAGTAATTATAAAATAGTAATGAAATGCTTTTTTGCCTATTTCCCGTCATCGATGGTTATTTTCAATTTTTTTTTTATTCCGAGTGTGGAAAACTCATATTTTTTCCGACATGTTTAGATAGAAATCGCTTCAATATTTCTTTAATTGTTTTCAAATTGTCGGAAAAAAAGCTCCGAGAAAAAAGAAAATTCAGTTCAAAGATATAAAAAAAAGCTGGAAACTTAATAAAAATTCTCACATTATTTAAATAAATAAATAAATACAGATTGGCAATGAGTCGATCGATACGTTACAGTGTTACAATGCGGTGTGTGCCGTCAGTTAATTACGAGAAAATCATTTAAACACGTTTGAGGTTTTTTCAGCTTCTTTCTAGATTTTTTTTCTTTCTTTCAATTCCCAGTGAAAATGTAAACAATAAAAGGAAGGCTTGAGCAATGTATTTCACGTCACGTGGTGGGACACGCATAAAATTAATGCCAATTTAACAAAAATAATTCGTGATTTACAAAACTAACAATAATTAACAACCACAGTCGACGATCAGGTTTGAATGTTTCTACTCTACACGTGAAAATGAAAGATTGATAAAGAACACATGAATGTGGTAATCACGTTGTTTATGCTGTTTCACGGTGCGTCATTCAGGAATGAAAATAAAAGCAGATGAAAATGTGTTTGAATTAAAAACGCCGTGAGTGGATTAAAATCGTGCTGTTCTGGCCTATCAAGAAAATTCCCTGCCGTTCGAAAACAATGTGTGATGATGCCACTCACAATCTCGTAACATGTATTCATTCGTAACACATTGCACAATATATTCTATTGTTGATAGATGTTAATTTTATTTTAAAACCATAGATGTGAAAAATCAACAAATTTCATTAGATAATAAATTTCAGTGTAAATTTGGTCTTTGTGTAAACATTTCTCGCGGGAGAGAATGAATTACACGATCACCATAAATTAACGATTCTTTATTAACTAAAATCCAGCGAAAATCATTTTTATTTAACCCATTAGACGGCGTTTGGTATTGAGTTGGTGCAATAATAATGTCGCAAAGGTCAAAAGAGTGTCGCTATAAAAACTACTTAATCGGAAATTCAATAACGTCAGTGTTAGACTTTTAAACTGCTGCATAATTTATGTTTCCACGTGTGTCAGAATAATTTATGGTATCACTGAGAAAGCTCCATTCAAAAAGAACGACAGATTCGTAAAAACATTTACTGCATTTTAATATAAATAAATGTCCAAGAAAGAAATTCTTGTCTCCCGAAGAATGTTCTTGTGCAATTTTTCGTTGATCTTGATCATTAAAATATATTTTATATTCGAAGCATGTTATTTTCTTCACTGTCGGATGCAATATCAGTGTAGAGTGTCGACGGTCTGTTATGTAAAAATAGAAACAAATCGTTATGACTGAATTTTATTCCTCATGTCTTCCAATTAAATAATTTGTTTGCGTTCCCATTCTCAACGAAACACAAAAAAAAGCTTGCACTTTTAGATCGGCCGCCGCACAACATCGACTCCACTGGGCTCGCATAAATAACATAAAAATTCACGCGATGGTGAAAAACACACGATCGCACTTAGAAACGAGATCGTGTTTGAGGAAAATTTACGACATTTTTCCACAATTTGAAAATGTTGTATTTTGTTTAACAAATTTTTATCGGAATTTATTATCTACATATAGAAAAGCCGCGAGACGGCTTGCTTAATAGCTGTAGCTTCCGATGAGGTGTCGACATACAAGCTTATTGCTGAATTGTCCCCAAAAGTAAACAAATTTGGAATTTCCTTGAGAAAATTCTTGCACAATCGTGCGACTATTAAATTGTCACATCTTAATGGATTTTAAGGTCTCCTTCCTTGCATTGTGTCAATTTTGATTCATCAACATTGTTAAGATGAATCATCAACAGATGCCATATGTAATTAATGTGTTTGAAATATGGTGACTGGAAGGTGTTTAGCTTGTACCTAATGACAAGCCAATCAGAGACATGTTGCGCACATGTTATGACTCTGCGTATCAGACTAAGGAAATTATTAATTTTCTCATGATATTTTTAATTACGAGAATCCGTCCGCTGCAGCATTTGTTTGTGTGTGCGTTTATTTCTGTTTTGAATCAAACACCACATCAAGCCAAATATTTACTTTAAATAGCTCTACTCTACTTAGTTTCAGTTACATGCTCAGCTGATGATTGATCATTTGATTTTTAACATAGAAATTCATTCTGGAGCACACAAATCATACAAATAGTAATGACAGCATGTAATATGTTAAAGATACTCATATTCTATTTGTGAAAATTTCCGTGAATGAAAAGAACACGTGCTGAAAGTTGATTGTCAAAACCTGCCCATCATTGCGAGTCAAATATGATTTCATTTCATATTCTTTCAACCAGCCACAACAAGTCGATTATGATGATTCTGATAGATCGACATTTTATGAGCATTTATGTATTTTTAAATAAATGCAAACATAAATATTTGTGCAACGCCGTTCAAGTCAACGATGTATGACAATGTTTTCCCAGAAAAACTAAAATCATGTTTTATTTAAATTTAGAATTCCCGTCACACTCACGCAATCATTAGACCGGGTCGACTTAAAATTTGATACCTCTTTTTCTTGTGTGAACAAAATGTGAGGCCATCAACTGGAACAAGCAAATTTAATTAATTGCGAAACGGTCCTTGACGCATGATTTCATTTCAATTTCTTCAAAAGATTAATTTTCTTAATAGAGTTTTCTTTAAAATCACATAAATCAAACAGCCAGCAAATATTTTATGGTCGACGACAAATCAATCAGTGAGTTTTCAAAGCTCTTTAATCACATTAACGGATCCTTGATTTTGTTTCGACGTCAATTCGAAGTCAAACTTAAAGTTAGTCTAAAATTAGATCATCATTCTCAACTGAATATTAAATAAAACAGTAAGTAGAAGTTTTTACAACTTCAATATTTTGCCCGCATACTTTAAAATGCGCCTTTGGTCGATACTCATTTGTTTATAATTTAAATTTATTCTGGAAATAAATTGTACAACTCAAATTGAGGTTGAGGTGTGCGATTTTCAATTTTCGCCACTCGATGTGTGTGCATGGAGAGACTTTTAAAAAAGGTATATTTCAACAGCATTGAAACGAAACTATGTACTTAGTGTCTGTTTTGTTGTTTTGAAAGTGAACAGAAACAAGAGAATTGTTATGTTGGTATTTAACGTTTATTCGTCGACATTTGCGGTGTATTTTGATATTTGGTTAAAAGAGCTAAATTCAGCATGCAAAGCACAATTCCATTTCTGAGAGACGAAATTATTTTTCAGACAATTTTCGGGCAACAATTGTAAGATTAAGAGTTTTATGGGTTTTTGACCGCTACATAGACAATAGAATATTATTGAAGCTTTTTCATTTTTTTTTTCTTGCATTCCCGTTATGATTCATGGAAGTTTTCTTAAGAAATTTCTCAAAGTTTTTTCTTTCTGTTGAACTATTAAATTGTTTATAAACATTTGAGTAGTGAAAATAAACTCTCGGCGACATAACTAAAAACCGTTTCAAAGCAATTGTAGTTGTTGATTATTTCTTATTTTTGCGCAATCATAATTTGGCCTAATCAATAACGAACCAAGTTGCGATAATTTTTTTGATTCAATTATCTTTTTCTCACTAATTACATTCACTCACCGATAACAGAACAATGTAGGAATAGACGAGAAATTTAAAGCACTTTAGCTCAGTTGAGCTTTCCAACATCGGCATTTTTTTTTTTTTTTCAAGTTCTTTCCACAACAAAAATTTTTTTTCCAACTTCTTTGATTTCTTTCTTCTTCTTCTTCTTTTTAACTATTCATTTGATCACAAAATTCTTTACTGATATTTTTCTTTCGTCTCATTATGAACACAAAAGCCGTCTTGGTCAATTTTACGATTCATGTATGCTGAACGCGATCAAAAAAGCACACAACCGCAACTCATAGCTCTTTTCAGTTATTGACTTTGATGGAACAAGAAAAAAAAACCTGTCGGAATCGTCACAAAATGCGTGATCAGTTTTCAACGTGCCATCAGTGACTGAGCAGGCCACGAGTCAAATATATTTTTCCATTCATTCTCGCGGCAAACTAAATATCACTCTCAAACCTCTTTTTTTAGAGAGCTACGTTTTACAAGCTTTTTTTTAATTCTCTTGTTCTCATGCGATCAAATATTTCTCGAAGTCTTGATCTTGGTTCAATTTTGTGCTCTCTTTTATTACAAACTAAGGTCTGATAGATATTAACAAAAGTTGAATATTAACAAAAAATATATAAAATGTTTCGAAAATGGTAAAAAAAAGAAAGTACTGACAGAAGCATGCGTGTATCGATCGATGTTCCTTCATGTTGAGTTGCTTCAGAAGTTCTTACGAGACATTAAGATTTCATATGATCGTCTGAAATATGCAATTATTTTTTGCAATTTTGCTGCTTGAATTCCTTTTGCAATATTATGGCAAAGTTCAAATGGATCTTGAATGACCATGGATTTCCAATTTGAAAATAAATCTTCAACTTCGTCAGCATCTTCCAAGTCAATCGCTGACATGTAGTTCGAATAAGTGTCAAATTCTGGCGGAAGCTCATTCTCTTTTCCGTGATCAAACATAGACTTTGGCAATGGAACTCCCATCAATGTGCTAATAATGTTGTTTTGAAAATCAAATTGGAAGCCATAAAACTTGAAGAATCCTGTAAGCATTTTTATGAAGTCCGTACATAAAGGAATTCGCAATTTACCGAGATCAATTGGGCAAAAATTGCAGCGCCATCCATCTATGAAGGCTGGTTGTATATCTTTCTGAAGAGCGCAAACTGGCGGCAAAAGATTTTCTGATTGTAAGTAGAATATTACCATTTGTATTAGTATATAGGAATTCAAGCCAAGATGAATTTTTTGAGCCCAAAACTTAACAAATACAGCAATTTTTCGACAAATTGGCTGTAGTTCAATGAAGTAGCCATTTAAAGCTGTATTGCAGGTGCTAAGGCCATTGCTGAAGCTCAAATCACAATCAATTTTCTCTTTCTTGCAATAAGCTTTAAGAATTGGTGTACGAGCCCGATGCACTGGTTCAAAGTCGGTCCACTGTTGTGATGCAGTCAAAATATGTTGTGTTCTATGAATCGCATCCTTAATCTTTAAACGTGTAGATTTATGAAAGTAACAGTCACCTTGAAAGTCAATAAACAAATCTGAAAAAGAAAATCTAATGAATTAAATAATTAAAAATTGTTTGCAGTTATCCATACCTAAATCTCCGCCTGCTCTGCCACAGCCAATAACCATGCTCCCAAACGGATATGCTTTAACGTTCGGAAATCTGCAGGCCAATCGTGCCTCCAGTAAATCACAAACACGCTTATATACCTGAGTTAATTGAATTTGACGCCCTTCATTAATAAGCGAAACTGATATCGCGTTCAAATCAGCATGGGCTAAAAATTCTCGCATTTTTTTAGGCAGCTGATCATTAACTGGTGGAACACCTGGAGCGGAATTTAAAGGTTCTTTTTTCGGTTTTGTATGAGGAGATTTCTCCAATACGTTGTTGCCGTTTTCAAGACTCTCAGTTGATTCATTCGTTTCTACTGATTGGTGCTTTATTTTTTGTCCCGATAAATTTTTTTCATATTTGCGCAGCCGGGTGAGATGGTTGTTTCCAAAAAAGTGTTCGTTAAAGCTCAAGCTAGTGGCCTTCACTGACTGATTACAGATTTTGCAATAGTAGTATCGGTGGTCCTGAGCAATTCCATTTTCGAAGGTGGGAATTACATCAAGCGTTTCGTCATCTTCTTGAATTTTGGCTTTGCTTAAGAACTCTGCAATTGTATCCACAGCATCGGAAAGCAGACTCGCCAATTTCTTGTCAATAATATTCGTATTGTTTGAATACTTTTTAATGTTTTTGTTGAACAGGAACGTTTCCAATGACATAAAATATTTATTCTCCTTTTCTCTATTTGTCGCATGATCATCCGATTCATCCATTTCAGAAGCGACATCATTTTCTGGATCTTTCTGTTCTTGCTGCTCCATTGTTTTGTTTACAACCTGCAATAAAACAAAATTTTTCGTTATTCGTTTTCACTTTGATTGCTTTTGTTTTAACCTGTTCGTGATGATGCACCTTTAACGATGTTTCCTTCTTGTGTCTGTGTAACAAGCCCTTGCCGATTTTAAGGCTGATAACCAAACTATACGCACCACAAAGTTTTCCAACAATTTTTCAACGATCGAAGGGTAGGTAAATCACTTTGAGGAAATAAAAAAAAACTTGTTCGTTAAAATTCGGCAACAAAAGAATTTTTTAATTTTTCCAATCTTCGATTTCCATTAACTTTTGAGAGTCCCAAAAGGGAGAAAATAAATTTCAAGATGGATGTTGATATGGCAAAGAAGACCTGGGAACTTGAAAATCAAATCGAGGCCCTGCCTCCATCGGATGAAATCTTCAAATACGATGCTGCTTCACAGCAACAAATTCAACAAAGTCGCCCATGGGAAAAAGATCCACATTACTTCAAAGATGTTAAGATCTCAGCTCTGGCATTGCTTAAGATGGTTATGCATGCTCGTTCCGGTGGGTCGCTTGAGATTATGGGATTGCTGTTGGGTAAAGTTGAAGGTAACACGATGATTGTGATGGATGTTTTCGCCCTTCCCGTCGAAGGTACAGAAACTCGGGTCAACGCTCAGTCGCAAGCTTACGAATACATGACACAATACATGGAATCGGCAAAAGAAGTTGGTAAGAAGGAAAACTTTTAAGAAGTGTTTCACCATGATTCCTTTCATAAAATTCTCAACTTTTCAGGTCGCTTGGAAAATGCTATCGGATGGTATCATTCACATCCAGGCTATGGATGCTGGTTATCAGGAATTGATGTCTCTACGCAAATGTTGAATCAAAACTATCAGGAACCATTCGTGGCCATTGTTATTGATCCAGTACGCACAGTTTCATCAGGCAAGGTGAATTTGGGGGCATTCAGAACTTACCCAAAGGGTTACAAACCACCAAATGAAGAGCCATCTGAATACCAAACGATCCCGCTTAACAAAATAGAAGACTTTGGTGTTCATTGCAAGCAATACTATCAGCTTGATGTCACATACTTCAGGTCATCGTTGGATCGTAAATTGCTTGACTCATTATGGAATAAATATTGGGTAAATACATTGGGCAGTTCGGGATTGTTGAGCAACGCCGAATATACTACAGGGCAGATCTTCGATTTGTCCGAAAAATTGGAGCAAAGCGAATCTTCATTGAGCCGGGGCTACTTCCTGGCTTCAGCTGACAGCAGTGACAAGCGTACTGAAGATAAACTAACAAAAGCAACACGCGACTGTTGTCGTGCTTCGATCGAACTCATCCATGGACTCATGACACAGTTTGCCAAGGATAAGCTCTTCAATTCTGTTAATCAAAAGAAGTAGACTGCCATGAATTATGTAGCCGCTCTTTTTATCATTTTCCTTAGCTTATTTTAAGATCCGGCATGTCAAGACGAAATAAAAAAAAACTATTCTGGTGGAAAGCAAATCTTCTCCATCGTCTTCTTTATTCAAAAAAAAATTCCAGCTGAACCTCCGTCCACTGCTGCATATTCATACAAAACAAAGCCTCTGGCAAAACCCAGGAAAACCAAATAAATACATAGAATGAAAATATTCGCAATAGCTGCTATTCCCTCGAAGAATTCGTTATAATTTATCAGCTTTCGTTAAACGAGGTGCTTCGTAGTGCTTCTCCGGATTATCAATATAAATTCTCCTGTTATTTGCACTGATTTAAGAGGAAAAGTACCGCAGATGAAACTTCCCGCTGTAGTGATGTCGAAAGCTAAAAAGAAACCGATAATATCCGATCAAATCAATGAGATACTGAAGCCCAAGGAGCTGACAGAAGAAAATGAAGAAACCGAAGCAAGATTTGAGGAATTTACAGAGCTGGACATTGATAATCGTCTCAGTGATATCAGAAAACAAACAGCAAAACACTTAAGCGAGCTCGACAGCAAATACAAAGGAAAACAAGTAAGCAGAAGGGAGCTCGAAGATGATAACGGTTCAAGTGGTGGCTCTGACTTGGACGAATCAGATAATGAAGAAAATTTAAACAATATTGATGGCTATGCAACTGATAGTGATGAAGAAAACATTGGTTCTGATGATGAAAGTGAGAGTGAGCAAGAACAATCTGGTTCCGAACAGACTGAAGATGATGATAACTCATCTGGAGAAAATTCTGAAGATGATCCTGGTGATGATTACGATTTGTCACAATTTACAAAGTCGAAAACGGATACCCCATCAGCTAGCAGCTTCCAGAAACAGGATAAAACTGAGCTCTTGAAGAGTAAATCGGTGAATGATGAAATAAAGAAAGGAATTTGCGTTCAAAATCAGCTCAAGATGTGGGAGAAGCTATTAGAGGTTCGTATCAAATCACAGAAGATGCTTCTAACAGCAAATAGCTTTCCTGATTTTGATGGACATCTTGAATTGTCATCGATAAATGATTCATCTTTTGCAAATAAAATTGATTCAACATGTGAAGGCTTATATGGATTGCTGGGAAATCTTCTTGATCTTCAGAAAACATTGGTTGAAAAGTGAGTAGAATAGAAATTGACATAAAAATGCATCAGTAAAAAATTAATAATACACTTTTAGATTTCCTGAATCGAAAGATCTTCTGAAAGAAAAGAAACGAAAAAGTGATCAAGAGGATTCCGGTGGTTTTCTGAAACGCTCTAAACTGGCTGAATATGCTGATCGTATAGAAGAAAATTATGATGCATATACGAATTATCGCAATCGTGTCCTTCAGAAATGGCATGACAGAACCAAAACAGTTAAGGACTCTAAAAATCCAGGAGGAAATTTGAATATCTTAACGAAAATTGAAAATGCATTACTTAGCAAGAATGAAATGATTAGAAAAACTCAAGTTTATCGTGGGGATTTCAACATTTACGGTATCGACAATCCAAAAGAAACTGTTGAAAGCGATGGCACGCACAAAGAAGTTCAGTTACCTGAAATTTTTGACGATTCAGAATTTTATCATCAAATGTTGCGCGAGCTTATTGAATACAAGACAAATACTGGTGAAAATCAATCTGAAATCACACAGAAATTCATCGAGCTGCAGAAAGTTAGAAGTAGAATGAAGAAAAATGTCGATACACGTGCATCAAAAGGTAGAAAAATACGATATATCGTGCATAACAAGCTGGTCAACTTCATGCCGCCCAAGGACACCAGCGAGTGGACATACGAAGCTAAAACGGAACTCTTCACTTCACTTTTCGGATTAGCAAACAAAAGTGAAATGCCTTGAGAAAGCAAGACGAAAGTTTTTAAAATTGCGTAAAAATCTTTTTATTTTCTGAATAAAAAAAAGAAAAAGGGATTTTGGCAGAACAAAAGCATTTTCAAATTCGAAATCAGAGTTTTTGATTTCTTTTTGTGTGTTTGTAACATTTCACCACTTCACCAGCTTCATTATAAAATTTCATCAACCATAACAAGAAAACATTTTATAAAAAAAAAGAAAAAAAAAACTTAACATCCTTTCAAAATGAAACACATTATGTGATGCAATTCCAAAACCTTATTCTATCTAGAATCAAATCACCAAAAATTATTATAGTTAAAAATCTAAGATTTAACATTTCTTATGATTATTGCAAGAATTTGGATACATTTCAATTTTGTACGAGTCCGTCCGTTAGAAAAAAAAAATATATATTGCCATCATCATTATCACAATTAAGAGGATGGTCAGAGATGGATAATGCTCGTTTTGACATTCTTCTTACTTATATAATTATCCAGTCTTAATAATATTATTATTTCTTCACCAGTTTCTTTAGTTTTAAAAATTATTAGTTTTGATAAGGCACTAAAATATTTTATATATTTATTTCTCTAATATCCATTTTCTGGTTCTTCTTTTAAAACCATCATTTCACCACTAGAGCTCGTCACCATTCCATTTTCATACAATGGATTCTGACTATTTATCAAACTTAGATTTTTGTATGGGACTGGTAACTTTCGGCCATTGTACTGATTATTATTATTATTATTGTTGTTTATACTATTTTTATTGTTGTGCATGGCGCCTGAGCGAAGATGATGATTGTGAGCAATATTCAAATCATAAGGCTGAACTCGCGGGCTGACGTGCGGCTGATTATGAATGTGAAACATATCCATACTTGCTTCAGACGAGGTTAAAAAATTCTGATTATCATCCTTTGCTTTATAATCATCGTTGATTGACACTGAATTGAATTGTGAATCGGATCGAGACTCTAACTGTGGCATTAGATTGATACTTGCCAATGTTGGATCCATTGCATCTGAATCCGAGCTGCGATTGCCGTTTGTAGTCATCGGTACATCACTTTCACCAGTGGAGACATTTCCATTTGATGATGGACTGAAGGCAATTGGCGTTGTTTCTAAAGCGTCGCCTCCCAGTAACATTTCCTGGAGTAAATTATCAATTTGTGCAACACCAATCATCTTGGCGACTTCTATTTGTTGAATCATTTGCCATGTGATTGATTGCAGAACAGGTAACAAAAGAAGGATCTCTCCAAAGCGGCCACGTGAATCATAGAGTTTGTCACTTATATAATCTTCAAGATTCTTTAGAATCTGATGTCGAATGCTCTTCACACGCGGTGGTTCTGTGAGTCCTTTTGCGTCTAAATAAAAATAATTTTGTTAATATAATTCAAAACTTTGAAGAGAGATCGCAAATAACTTACTTGGATCGAAAAACACTAGTGCTTTGATGCATGCCATTTCTTCATCATCCAACTGAATTTCCTTCATTGCGGTTACTAATTCATCAAGCACTCGTGCACCAATTTTCGACATATCCAAATTTGGTTCCATTTTTGCATATTCAGGTGTTGCCTTTGTAAGAATGCTGTTGTTACCCAGTAACAACACTCCTTGTAGATGCATTGAACGTCTCGATAAGCCAAGTAGAAGATGCTCGCCAGCGTGTGCTCGCAATAATGCAACCTGATCATCTAATTGTAGCTCAGCGAAAGCTGGAATCGATTTTGCCCATTCGACAAGAATGAGTAGCTGCTGTTTCATTGAGTCACAAACGTCATGGATACTAGCAAATTGCTTATTGGATAGGTCATGATCATTAGTCACATCGTCTAGTGCCGCCGTTACTTGACGACTCAGCATTTCAGCTTTTAGCAGAAATTTTACTGAAAGCCCATTATGTGGTGTTACATCATCAGCGCTGGCACGACGACAGCTGATACGATCACGTTCATTTTGTACAGCTTCCTTTTTCATTCCGGCCTTAAAACATTTGCGTAAGCGGCAATAGCGGCATTGGTTTCTTTTATCTTTGTCGACGACGCATTGACGTTGGAATCTGTAGAATGTTATTGATAAAATGATTAAAAATTGTTCATTTTGATGGTTTATATAGATTGGATAAAAAACAATTGCTATGAAAATGAGTGTCTCAAATTACCAGTGAACTAGCATATAATCCATAACAAAGGAAGTAAAGACATGAAATGACTTGAATTGGGTCATTGAGCGGAGAATAATTTGTTTGATTTATTTACCTGCAGCTATATGTATGATTCTTCCTAACACTTCTCCTAAAAAATCCTTTACATCCATCGCAGCTAGCTGCACCATAGTGCTTTCCTGTTGCACGATCGCCACATATTGCACAGACATTGCAATTTCCAAGGTTGTGATTACCATTTGTCATGCTGACGCCGCTTGATTGTAGGTCCTTGACATCGTCCATCATCATTGTATTGGACATTGTGGGTGATGATGAGTCATCTTCTGTGTCTATAAAGTCAACAAAAAAAAAAAATAAGCAATTAAAAATAATCATCTTTTCGCCGTTATCAGCAAAACTAATTTCTATGAAGAAGAGTTACTTTTGATGTTTGTGATTTTACAAGCGCTTCTGAATATCTTATTGTTGCTCTCAAAATTTAGTAGTAAATTAGGACTGTTATCAGTCCGATAAGTCTCTCAGAAAATATACAATCAGAGAGTTGTTAATAACTTCTTTTTTTTTTTCTTTTTTTTTTTTTTTTGGTAAAAATAAAGTTTACATTTTGTTTGTGATATTTCCATTTGATTTATTGCCCATTATATTATGACTCGCGTATCAAACATCAAAAAAAAAAAATTGGAACTTTGAACGGAAATTCCTTTAAAAAATTGAAATGAACACGTTTCTTAATTCCCTCGAAAGTCACAAAACCATAAATAAATCGGAACATAAAAATTTCTCTTATCAAACTAGTGTTGACCCAGACATGAAGCGATCTCATTCTACAAAGTATAACTGATAAAGGTGATGATTCCGGCTTCATTATGCCATTGAGAACGTTTGAAGTAATTTGTAAAAAAGAATTATGTGACATGCTTAATTAAGTAAAATCCATAATTCATTTATAGCTGTCAACAAATCTCGTTTACCCAAAACATGTTCATAAATAGAAATTTTAGCGACCTTAAATATTGATTTTTTTTTTTAAAACTCGAGAGTGCTCGTGCGCTATGTTTTTTTTTTTTTGATACCAGCTAGTTATTTTTATTTTTGACTGATAAGATTATTATCAGTACTGCTGATAGAAAAGGTGCTTTGGGGCACATGAGTACACAGGGAGGTAAGTGATAAGAATTTGCGCAAATTAAAAATAATTTTTGTTCATTTAGAACGGTGAACAATTGGTCTCAAGTAGTAAAAGATTTCATGATGACAGCCATCATCATAATTTGAAATAATTTGCATCATTAAATTATTTAAGACGTCCGCATATAGACAGTTTGATCGTATCAAAAGGGACATTTCCCTGATTGTGTTCAATGCATTCATTTGTGATCACGTGCTTTCTCCGTGTGAATGAGTTTGATAACAAGACTTTGCTGATTATAGTCTCTTTATAAGTCTCTTTTTTAGCGTTAAAACATTAAATAATTTCATTGATAAGCGCTGCAACTAAAAAAAAAACGCTGGTTGTCAATCGCGAAAATTGACTCACAAAATCAAAAAGACTTTGTACCGAAGGCTCGAAGGAATTCTTTCGGATTAAACACTGCTCGCGTAAGATAGTATCATTATGATAACGCGAATCTAAACTTAAAGAGATAACAAGCTTAAATCAGCCGCCAAAGTTTCCATATTTGCGGTTTTACTTCTGCACTCGCAAAGAAAAAATGCCATTCAATTGTCGGCCGACAGGAAATGAAATCGCAGAATACAATAATTATGATAAGCATCACGATATAATAATGCTTAGTTTACTATCACTTTGAAGTGTCATCGATTTTAATTGTTACCCAAAATGAAAACAATAATAAATCGAATAGTTTTGAATTCGCATTATAAATTCTTTTACTTTTAACAATAACTTTTCTTTTTCTTACCCAAAATATTAAAATGCTGTTGAAAGAGTTGATCATCAAGCGGCAGGGCACTTGCACTAAGCAAGTAGTCGTGCCCACCAAAGTTTAAAATGTCCAAATCACTTTTCATTTCTTTCAATTTTCTGCTTATTCACTATTTTTGTAGGTTTTTGTTTGGTCTTCTTCGTAATATTAGTAATGTGCACGTTCCCCAGCGTGGTCTACTAGCGGCTACCGAATGAATGATTGTACCGCGAACAAAATATGTTTTCGCACAAGAAATAAACGTTTCTTTTTTTTTTATTTAATTCTTATTATCTTTATCACAAATTATCGTCTCAAAATTTTTTTTCTACCTTCAAACCGATTGGAACTTTTTTTTGTGTGTAATTTTGTTTTGTTTCCATTTGAAATTTTATCCAACTCAGCTCTTTTTATGGTCTCTCTTCTTTTTTTTTTATTTCTCACTCATTATTTTTATTATTATACGTCCCATGATGTATCTTAATTATCAATATTTCTATTGTATCTAGTTGTCTGCAGTCTGGAAATTAACTTATTAACGACCTTTTCGAGGGCATAAGTTATACTCGGGTATGACCTCTAAATGAAATCAAGAATGATTGGAAATACCGTACACGACTCTAGCACGTTTTAACCTATCAAGATCCTGGATCATCAAATTGCTATTGATTATTTATAAAATTATTATTTACATCAATCACATTTTCTATTGAACGATTTTTCACCGAGATCTCTTTGGATGGCAAATTTTTTTTCTTAAATTATAATTTCTTGTAAATGTCTGTCATGAACTTGAATAATTAAAGCCTTACATCACAAAGAAAGTTCACTCAACCATTATTTAGTTTAATTCATAAAGCTTTAGAAAAGAAGTTAATCGTATGAAATGCAGAATGTTACTGAAGCTCTATCCAGAGAAAAAAAATTAATATATGCGAGAGATCATTCAAGCTGAGAGACACAAAAACCATTAAATGCTCCTTATTAAAGTTCCCTACAAGTCTCTACATGTATATGCGACAACTTGTTGTGTATTGTGAAGTGTTTTACGACAAAAAAAATGAAAAAAATATTTTTTTTCTTGTAATCACAAATCAGAATGAGAGCTGAGAGATTAACGCAGACCATGTAGTGACACATAAACGTGTGTGCAATTCTCAGAGCGCTTTATTATTAATCTTTATCTTATCACCAAGGCATTCCTAAGTGGATTTGCAATAGCAACCACTTTGACAAATGGTGACTCGAATATTGATAAGAGAATCTTAAAGATAAGTGTAAAATACTGGTGTAGGCATCATCGTTATTTTAGAAAATAATGTTTTGGATGAACTTGCGCAAGCTCATTTTTTTAGAAGCGATGACTTTCATTTTTTATTTTCGGTCAAACAAAAGCAAAATAAATACAATCACAATGTTAAAAAAAAAAAAATTCTTTCGGCAAAACCCATCAATTTGGAAATTTGGTGCAGACAAGCATATTATAAATTGGCTTGTCATGAATGGTCATCGTCTAGTAATCAAATACAATAAGAAACGCACATTTTCAATACTCAGATAGCTTTGCTCTCATAATCATTATCAGTTATTATACTCGTACAAATTTGATGATTAGACTTTTTTCATATAACATTTTGTGAACAACAATTAGAGCAGAAATTGCAATTTTGATTGCGACGCCACGACACATAAACTTTTTTGATGAAAATCAATTTGTACATATCAAGGCAATAACAATTTTTTTTTTTTTTTTTTTTTTTTTCACAAAAAAAACCTTCCAAGGTTATCAGATTACACTTTTTAAAAAAATCAGCATTATGACATTTAAAATGACGTTGAACTTTGCATTTAAAACGGAACTCATTAGTTGTTATCGGTTAATTAGTTTAATTGTAAATCAGCATCTGTGACACTTTCTCTGTGAGCTCTTAAATTTCCGTGAGGCCATTAGTAGCAGTTTTAGCATGTGAAATAAAAACTGGATAAAAAAATGAACGGGTGGATCGGATAGACAAACGTTGCTACTTGCCAGGTTGTTGACAAATAAAAGTCTGTTATAATTTATAGTCAAAACATGGGCTCGAGTTTGTTGATCGCTTTTTTAATGAAGCGCGTAAAAAGAGCCAAGTTGGATTTGATAAGAAATTCAAATACTGACATTTCTTCACAATTACACTATTTACATTAAATAACTGATTTTTTTCCACTGGAATTTATTTCGAACGTTAATTGCTGCTGCGGTGGACAGTTGAAAAGCTAATGATCAACGTATGACATACATATCTGAACTAACTAACTTTGCCCCTCTTTCCCTACATGACACATTTATTGCTTCCCCGCGTAATATCAATTTAAGGCATTTCATGGCATTAAAAAAAATCAGTGCCACTTTTTCATCGCATGAAAACAAAGGAACATTGCATTCGCACAAATTGCATTCCGAGAGTTTTTTTGTTTGCTCTTTCTAATAAAAAAATTGCATTTCCGCAATAATATGAAACTGAGCAAAAAAAATAGCGAAACATATGTTTGCACATCCTTATGTGGGAAATAGTTGATTAAAATAATTCGCTGATGAAAAATAAAACAGTTATTTTGTACTAAGTAAAATGATGTAATGCTGCGGAAGCATCTTGAATCTGGACAGTTATCCATGAATCATAAACTAAACATCTACTGATAACGTAAACGTAAACTGTATAAGGTTTTAGAATGTATTGTACGAAAATGTGTTGTCTAGAAACTGGCGATAAGGTGAATTGCATTTTTATGCATATATACTTTACGAAATGATTAATTTTCATGAGTCCATTGACATATTTCTTTTATATAATATTCAGTAAGCGCTATGAACTAAGCAGTGCATCAAATTAAAAAATCAATGATAATATCACATGACGAACGAGTGCAAATTCAGTCATCGAAATGACTTTGCAAATAATGAAGGCACTTAATAACAAAATTCTGTCTACCTTTTAATGGCATCTTCTCATTAAGCATCTTCCCGATAGAATCCATTGTCGGTGCGCACTATTTGAAAACCAGTTTTGTTGTTTTTTCCTTCTCTTACTCTCCGATAATCACAAGCGCACTCGCTGTTGATGACGTCGTTAATCTCCTTTGCGTATGATTTGACCATTTAACATTATAAACTTCAATTTTTATTTTTCCCTATCCGAGCTCCTAAATTATTTGACTTTATCTGTTGTTTGTGTGTCTGAATGTTCAATGGCTTCTGCTGATGATGATGATGATGGCACCTAAAATGTAAATAAAGAATATTGGAGAAGAAGAAAATGTGAATTATATCGTTAAACAGAAATTCAATTTTATTTTGGGGCCGATTGGATGTGTGTGAATGCATATTATTATAATATGGAATGTGCCTATGTTATTTACTCCCAAAACTGATTTTTTTTTTCTTCCTTCTCTTGCTGGCAGACTCTTCTCTTGAGCAATCTCAATAACATTATTGAATGACGTTCACACTTAGATCATTGTGTGGTGAACTTAATGGATGATTTAAGTGAATATTTTTTTTTTGACGTCGATGAGGAACAGAAATTATTAAATTATTTGTATATATGTGAAGCACTTATATAACAATCAGACGAGGTCATCTTAAATATTAAAGCTTTTCGCTTCCATCACGTCACGTATTTTTCTATCTTGCGTTTTTATTTAGATTCCACATTATCAAGCCTATTCATATTGCCGATTTTTGCATTATTTTACATGAACAACAATTTCACATCACAAATAGAACATACACTTTACGCGAAGAGACCTCCCATAGAAGAAACCTGCCAATTATACAACCTATACTAGCAGCTATGTACTTAATAATTGGTTAATATTATACTTGTGGGTCGTTCAATAGAACTATGAGAAATATAAAAAAATCATTACAATCAAATACACTTGCTTGGGATCACTATAATTAAATTTATTCGAATGCAGCGCAATTGTTAGCATGCGACAATTTTATAGTGTGATGGATGGATGCCACATGATACTGTTATTTTCCTTAAACATAATCAACAGGTTTTTTGATTGTTAACTGAGTCGTTTGATGCTTAATCAATCTCGATAGGGAGAAAAAAAAAAACTAAAAAACTATTTGGGCCTTTGACTTGACAAAGAAATCTTTTTTCTTTTTTTTTTGTTGGGCACTATTAATAATGGGGAATTTTAATGATTATTATGTATACCTCCACTTTCTTCTGATGCTCTGGTCATTGAACACTTTGTTTATTAACTTTTATTTTTGTTTGAAAACACTGAATCATGAATTATAGAATTAATTAACCTTGTGTGGAATATGCGATCGTCGGAAACAAAAATACATTATTATATTGAATTCGGATGCTCACTGTGGGATTTCTTGTTCGTTTTGCCAACTCGTTTTCGTTAAGTTTATTGATGAATTAAATTATGGCCGTTAGATTTTGAAATAAAATGAGGTAATATCGTTATTTATGATTTACGAATCTAATTATGCATTTGGATGAATTAAACATAAATTATAGATTGGACAAAAAAAGTCTCGCCGCTAGAAAATAATGGATAGCGATTCTCGAAAAGCTTGAATGTTCGTAGTGCCGAATTCAGTTTAGTTAATACATAGGTTCATAATATATACATACATACATTTTCTAAACAAAACAACAATCGAGATTAGTTTATTTAACACAAAAAGTCATCCTTTTCCGAACAACTTCAATACGAAGATGAGACCACTGCTCATTTAATTAAAGTCCATAACAAGTGATAACAAGCAAATTTTTTAATTCCCCCCAGTTGGGAGAAATCTCTGAGAAATCGAAATCGATAAAAATTGTAAAATGTAGCCGCATAATTTAGTCAGTTTTTAATAATAGCTACGTGAAATAATTACGCTGCACAGCAATACAGTCTTTGCATAAATCAAAGTGAAAAAAAGTGGAATTCGATACAAACAAAAAGTCATCAGCATGTGAAGGTGAATGAAAACAAAGAAATTGTAATAGTTTTCCCTACAAGGACGTTCACATTTCTCAGAGCATTTCCAAATGAAAAGCAGTGACCTCTCATCCATTTCTGTCGAAATGTGAACAACTTCTCGAAAGACTTCACTAATGAATCATAATTTTCTTTATTTTGAAGTAGTCCATACGAGAAAGTGAGCCTCCAAAAAAAAAAAAAGTTCCCACCATAAACAATTGAATTAAATAAGCAAAATTTGCTTTGGTATTTGAATCAGCATTTCTGTTCAACATAAATTATTTGTTAGCAAAGCACATTTTCCTTATCGATTTTAATGCCCTCGCATTGAAATAATCCCCATGATTCATGAACTCTGCTTTTGGAAAAGAATTGCTTCCCAGGAAGAACTAACTGACTTAAATTCAAGCAACAAAGAAAATTTTCTCACATTCCGGTTTCTTTCATATTTTGCAGCAACAAACGTCAGAAGTGAAATATTGCAGCAACTCTGGCGCGAATTTTCTATTCAACTTGATGGCGCAAAAATTCTTAAGGTGAGTCATTGAACCTTTTCATAGCCACCAGAGAATAACAGAAATTATGCGGTATTTTGCTAAGTATTTGTTGTACATTTCCTGTTTACACAAATATTAGCTAAGATCTAAACGTGTCATCAGCTGACTACAGTATACTACAACTAAACTATATTTCCAATGATACATTATTCTGCGTTGTGACATTTCCCTACAAAAATATTTTGGGCCCTAATTATCACATCACGACACGACGAACGCCTGAAAATTCATCGCATATGTTTATGGTTCGCGAAGTGCGAATAAATAAAAAGTTTTGTATTATTTATAGTATCAGCGATGATGACATGGAAAAAGGTATGTGTGTAAACAAATATACACAAAAACGAATAATAAAGGAAGCGAAGCGAAAAATTGAGAGAATCATAAATTCATAACTTCGGTTCTTCATTAACATTTAATGAAATAAAAAAATAATAATGAAAAGAAGAACTTATAAAAGCCCTTGATTGAACATAAAGTAAATCTTGCATTGTAGCAATATTTTTTATAACCTTTTATCCCAGCACTCACAGCGAGTGGTATCAGGCTTCTTTCATTGATGGAATCGCAGTGAAATTGATTTATTAATTAAAAATCAGCACGCAATCGATCCAAGGATGAAACGGTTAATTTAGCTGCATAATAAAACGCTTATTGGTGTTTTATTCGAGATCTTCCGGCTAACACCGGCCAATTCATATCTCCCACGTGATTGGAAACATGCCATCAGCACGAAACTATTTCGCGCTCCGTTCATTCATTACTAAAAAACTATTTTTTATGTCGCTCATTTTTTGCGACATTTAGTTGGTGACGTCGTATCTGATCATTAAGCCTCAATCTAGGCAGTTCTATTTCTGAATGAACAATATTACACTGATGATTAATCCAACCATCCTAATGGAGACCTGTTTACAACCGACAGACACGTTCTGAAAGTTGCCGGAAAAATTTGTGTCACAATAAATAATAATTTGTCTGACGTCGTAGAATATTTCAATATATAGAGATTTAGCTACTACATAAATTTCTATAATACACACACCTGAATAATTGCAGCAAACAAATGTCTAGATGAATACCTGATAAATATCCGATCTATATACCTTAACAAAATATTATCGAATTCCAGTTACTACTCAAAAATGTGCGTAAAATCAACAGATATTGCGTAGCATATAAACGATTTGTCTAACAATGTATGTGTTGTATATCTGACTGATGATCTCATGCACGACTACGACGGGTTAACCAGAGCAAAATTCTATTCAAACAGTTTTTCCAACTTTGCATATGAAAAATCAGAGCAAAATTTTCATCATAAGTATAGAAAAGAAAAATAGCATTGCGCTGAAAGATCGCCATAAAATTCTCACAATATCTGGAAGCTGTCCATCGACGGTGTGCTTCATTCATGTACAAAATGCTTGTGAGTATGTGTTAAAAAAAAATCGCGTCATCGCGAACATACTCGCGGCTTCTCTTGTGCAATTTTTTTATGTGTATATTTTGTATTCATCGTTCGGGTTATTTTTTTTGATTGTATTTGCCGAGGGGCTAATGATGACAAGTTGCTCGCGTCGACGAGTTGGCTGCTCACAACCTGTTCACAGTTGCTCTTTTAAAAAAGTTGTTCATGTCGATCATTTCAAGCCATTATGAGCCCCTCGTTATTTGCTAAAAAAAAAGTTTTTCTTTTCGTTTTCTTCGCGATTCCACAACTCAAATACTATTTTAGTTTCGCTCTGAGCAACATCGTGAACGGTTGTGCGCGCACGATATAATTGTTTGTTTCCATCTATATGAATTAAAATATATTATTAACAATTTCTTCAGTGGACTGTTGTTAAAAATAGAAAGAATCTTTAAGTTTTTTTTTTTTAAATCGTGGAACCTCGATAAGAAGTGACGAGCTGTTAAGACTTGAAGCACGATAGAAGAATCACTCTCTCTTCGGTATAGAGAGAGAGGCGGTCATTTGACAGCTGTGGGAAAAATTCACGCAATACACCGAAAAATCGCAAAAATAAAATCACCTTGAGCTTAATAAATCGATAACAAAACAGTTTATCGTAAGCTGGTTAAACAATTGTTTTATGTGTGGCGTGATGAACAATAGTGAAAGTGAAGACAATTCTAGCTAGTGATCTGATACTTAAAACCAGAAACATTTTTTGTAACAAAAAAAAAAAAAAGTAACAGAAGGCACAAAACATTTTTGTTCGATGAGCAAATTTTACGAGTCGATCGCGGCGAGTGTAATGTGTGAAACATATCACGAAAAAAGAAATCGCGGCGATTTTCTTCTTGCTTATGTTTATTAACCAAAGAAATTGATTTTGATTTAGATATTCGAAGTATTTTCTTTATTCTTCTGAGCCACTTGGACGCTTCGATGAACGATTTAAAATTCAATTAAAAAGACATAAATTTTATGTGCGAGTCCGACAGTCGAATTTGTGTATTTTTATTTCTTCTTGTCGGCCGATCGATATATATATATATTTTATTGAGGCATCAACGCGCCGTCGATGTAGGTCTGATGTCATAATCTATATCGAAAGACGATCGCTACTATCTATTTGCAAAAATTAATGGACCTATTAAAAGTTTATTGAAGTGCAATTTTGGTTTTACCCCAAATGAGTTCTGGCGATCATAAGTTTTACGAGACAGGTCCTGTAATAGTGTTGGCGATGAAGATTTTCTTTGATAGTCGTTTAATTAACGAAATTCGCGCGTTGAATCATTAAATTGATTTTGCCTCAAAAACAAAAGAAAAATTTAATTACAAAATTTTTGTCCAAAATGGAGAACGGCGGCAATAAGCGGCCAACATTGCTCCAATTTGAGCACACCAGACATCATCCGCAATGTCACGAAGCATACAATTTTGTCAGGTGAGTGAGTTCATCGAACTTTGAATTAAAACGCGGCAAATTGATCACATTAAAGTAAAGACTAACATAAATAGAATCGAATACCATTGACCAATTATGTAAAGCTCTACATCTGGGCCATTTTTGATGGCACGATGGTGTTTATTGCTCTTATCAAATAATTTAACACCTGTTTCTGTTCTCTTTTTTTTCTCTTGCGGCACGGATTCATCCGGTGTTTGATCGTTTCATTTTTTTTTTTCGTCGTTTTGTATTCTAAAGATATCTCTGGTCGTGCGAGATGAAACCCCGCGTTGGAAAAATGTAATTTATTCCGCGACAATAAAAATCTTTGAATAATCTCTTCTTTTGCGATTCTAGCTGGCTTGCCGTTGGCCATTAATCATCATACTTAAGTTTGTGACCACTTTTGTGATTTTTTTTTAACAAAACTTCTCCATCGAAGACGATAGTAAACAGACTTGGAAAATAATCAACTTTAAAAGCGATGTTATGAAAACAAAATTGCCCACCGATCGACGTATTTTTAAGGAAAACTTTAAAATGTTCAAGATATCTGAAAAAAAGCGTCAAGGTCATTAGCGTACATGGTGTACTTGAAACACGCATAATATAAATTAGATCTACTTACAATCCACTGAATATAAATAATTCGGTTGGTTACCCTTTGTGACCCCGCGTGCGATCTGATATATTAATTGTTCCGGCATTTTTAAATGTTTTTTTTTTTTTTTTTTTTTTCTTCTCTTCGAGTGTCAGCTGATTGATGGACCAGAAATTATTGAGCTGTGAATAATCCAGCGCCGCCAATAATAATAAAAATAATAACATCAGTTGCCCAGCCCCAATCAGGAAAGATTCACAATATGAGAAATTTGCATTCGAATCACGTTGATGGATAAATTACAAACAAACGAAATAAAATGTGCTTCGACGGTTGTTTGGAGCAAGTTGAATTCCATTCGAAGCGATCGACCGACACAAAAATTACGTCATTTTTTTGGTGTATTTTTTGCTGTGAGTATTAAAAAAAACTCGATATCTCATTCTTTGGCGCGGTGTGATATTGTCATATGGTATTGTTGGACTCCAGTGAAGGGGGCCATAACATGTGTATCTCTCTATCTATAGAATAAATTCTGATACATAATTGTTTGACGATGAACACATTTTCTGGTGCGTAATGATGCGAATCGATCGTGTAGAGAAACATATTTCTGGGTTGATGTAATATTTCTATTTAGACAGACTTTGGTGGCGATGAATGGCGTCATATTTTTTTCGGATCAATTGTATAGTAGTGATAAGATTAAAAAACATATTTGTATATGGATGACACTACTTCAGTGACAGTCAGCTCACGTAAATATCAAAAAAAAAAAGCTGAACCTTATTTTTCTCGTGTTGTCATAATTGGCATAAAAAATTTCAAAATTATTCGAAGCTGGTTTTTAGCCAGCGCCCCAATGATAGTGTTAGCAGTTCATATCTATTAGAATATATTCGAAACAGCTGTTATTAATTATATCATTAGGCATTAGTGCTGCAAGTTGCTTTGATTGTGGGATTCATTAGTGGTTTGTCCATTTTCAGCGAATAAAATGTAAGCAACATGTTCCCCTGCCCTCCGTTTGAGTCTGCGATAGATGGACAGCTGGCGGAACTCATATGGAGCTGATGGAGTGATCTAATAGAATGAAGTCATGCTTGTCTGTCCCATTGTGTGTATTTATTTACTTATGTCGAAATTAGTCTTTTTCCCCCTCCTCGCCAAATATCGAGTGATCGCGAAAAAAAAGAAGTTTTGCGGCGTATTTTGCAGTCCATCGCATATATTGAATAAAATATTCCTCTCATGAATGAGGTAACATCCTGAATTTAAACGCTCTCTTTCTTTCTTTCTCTCTTCCTTTTACTCTCTGTCTGGACATTGTGTTGAAAATCTTATGAATGAAGATTATTGAATTATTTAATTTTATTCCTTCAATGATGTCAGCCGATATCAAAGTTATAATTTATTTAACTCCCAGAGAATTTGTTTTCTTATGTGCAGCCATTAAACAAAAAAAAAAAAGTTCAGCCTCACAAAATGACGTAATTTTTATTTATTTATTTTTTTTAATTTTATAATCGGTCGTTGAGCATGTGTGGCATAAGAAAGAGGCCGATCGTAGTCGGCAAAGTGCCTCCAAGGGTTCATGAGTCTGAGAGTCGTTAAAGAAATAAATAACAATGAATCGTAAACAGTCAATTCTTAAAGCTCGATTGTAAGAAAAACCATGTTAAGAACCATTGGGAATCATCATCGTGATATTCTGTTGTTCGTTTCTTCCTCAATTTGTTTTTTTTTTTCTTCTGATCTTTCAATGTTCTCCATTTGGGATTTTACAATGTTTTTTTAAGCGATCAAATCTCATATACAAGACAAAAAAAAACATTTCGCAACATCATATATGAATAAAATGCTCGTCATCTTGTGCCATACACAGTAATGTGTCTTTTGTTTGTGACTGGACAGCAAAAAAAAAATAAATAACTGGAAATTCTAATGAATAGAGAACTGATGATTGCTCGTTCGATTATGTCGCAGAACGGTTCGATACTTAAAGCAAAAGAAATAAAAAAAAGGAATTTTTAAAAATGATGTCATTTATGAATAATGCCAAATTTTGTGATAATCTTTATAAGACTTGATTTGCCAGACTTAGAAATTTTAGTTCCCACAGAAACATAAAGGAACGAAAAAAAAAACCTCTGACGATCTTTACGCACGTGTCCAATGGTCATCGTGCGAACAAGACGCTTCCTTAACCCCACCAATTTATCGATTTGGAAATGAAGGTGTATGATGATCGAAATGAAGCTGACGAAAGCAAAAAAATAATAATTTGTGTTTATTTTCATTCTGCATGGGGGTGTAACAAACGACGATAGAAGGCTTTTTGGCAAATAGATCGTGTCCATCATCACCTTCAACTTGAAAAAAAAAAAATTGGAAATGAGATCAACATAAGATTTTATAATTCAACTCATAAAAAAAAAGAAAGTAAAATATGTGAACCATTTGCTATTGCGTGAGATAGATAAATATCAGTAATAATTAACACAATGCATGAACGATCGCTAAAATTGACTCCGGTGTTAATTCATGTTTAAAAATCTATTGATATTCCTAAAAACATATTATGATGTCATAACTACTGAGAGTTGTCCATTAAATGAGTTATTGATTGATGTGTGGAAATTAATTGGAAACACACGTTTCTTCAGCATTCAATCATTGCCGCATGAGCTAGTGGAATCCATTACAAAGATGAGTCGGTTCAGTAAGGGCAAATATTGAAATTTTGAAGAGCCAGATTCCGATAATTACATCCTGCGTTCACGTTCCCGTGAATCACGAGAATGATGGATTTTATTGTGAAAAATACTTTGATGAAACATATCCCACGTGATGATTCATTCACCATCGCACTAAAAAAAGTGATGTATGTGATATAAATGTCGAATATTGTTTACTAATTGGCACTGTAAGCAATTAACAGTCATTCACTTAAAATGATTTCAGTGAATAGTTTCGCTTGAAAAAAAAAAAAAAGTCTGGATGCATTTTGATGCTTTTTTCCCATACTGCTGTTGCTATTTGAGTTTAATAATAATTGATGATCACATCACAACATTATTATCATTAAGTAATTAATTCTGTCATCAAAAATGTATCTTACATCGATGCTTTCAACATTGTGCTCATTATTTAATTAAAAATGTCGTCACATTTGTGTGGGGACCTTACATCAATTGTGTCGAGAAGTCACGAAATTCTCCAGCGAGACAAAAGACATGTTGAAAATTTACTACCGATGAATACTTGTTAGTCAGATAAACAATTCTACCTCATTGATTCTACTTAGGTAGCATTTGTCACATATAATTTGTCAACAACTGGCGTGATGTCAGTTCCCACAGGAATTAAGGGGTAAAATGCAACGTCAGCGACGATCAGAACAAGTTGTGGTTTTGATCAAGTTGAACGTGTATCTGGAGAGTTTAAGATACTGAAAGGCTACAAAGAGCCGGAATAAATTAAGAGATATAGAATGTAAGTTTTCGGCTAATAACTTTTTATATTTATTTCAATTTATTTGACAAAACAGTAAGTGAGGTCAAAGCATTGAAATGGCGATTAATGTCTTATGCATGTCCTCGAACAAGTCACGTGAGAGAATAAATATCTCCAAAAATAATTTGTTTACACAAATCTTTGACCTTTCAACGTTGTAACTCGCAGATTCTTAATGTGGAAAAGCGACTGCAACAACAGCATTGCCAATTATGGCATAGCTCGCGGCCAATGCCTTTATTCAGATTCACAATCCAGAAAGCTCAAATCTCTTTTAACGAAATTAAATTTATTGCGAAACTTAATGAAGTCGTCAAACAAATTGTGCAAACAAATTCAACGCGAGCCATGTTCAGCAGAACAATAAAACATGACAACGCGGAAAAAAAAACTATATTGCACAACAAAAAATTGAATCCATTGGTTGACATCTCAATCATTGAAATGTTCTTAAATGATTTGTGAAAGCTTTAATCGTTTAGGTCAAATGCATTTGTGCGAATTAATTGATTTTTATTGTCATCAACTCTTTTATTTAAAATTCTATCGGCAAAGATTCAAAAAAGAAGAAAAAAAAAATCGTTTACCAAATTGAAAATAAAATTAAATTCTGCTCTCACCAGATGTTCCAATGTCCAAATCAGCTGTATCGTATCGAACAAATGCTCAGTGATGATGATGTTGGATGAAATTCTTCAGTTCGTATAACGATGATTTAATAATAAAGAAATAAATTTAAATTCTTTTGATGGCAAAGAAAGAAAGAAAAAAAAAAATCTAAAATTTTTATTTGATTTGCTTTTATTCAAATTGAAATTACGATTCACTTTTTTTTTTTTTCTGGGGAAAGTTCGAAATTTCCGTAACTTTCTTTCAAATGTAAGATCGTGTTCGACTCTTCTTCATCGTCAAGCCAAGGTTACTTCATTTTAAGATCTTTCCACTCTGATGTTTTAGCTCGTTTTTTGCCGCTCTCACTTTGCGCGCTCAACGTTCACACTCGAGAAATAAGAAAAAAAAAAAAACGAAATCGACATTCAAAATAAAACCAACGAGGTTAATTTTTTTTTTTTTGAAATTCATTAACGAAAATAAATATGATGTCATTCGCCCTGCTGTACGCTCTCTTTCTCTCTCTCTCTCTCTCGAACAACCGACCGCATGTGTGATTCTCGCTGTTTATTTTCATTCAGATTTTTTCTTTCTTTTTTTTTTGTGATTGCACAAAAATATTTATCACATGAAAAACAATAAACAATGCAACGCGAAAATGTACAATATTATGGTGATTGGTTGATGCTTGAATTTCAAATAAATCGCAATTATCCCTGTTATGGTCTACGTGTGGTGGATGCTTGTTTATGGAGTAGCATATTTATCTGTAAAGTTTATACAAAAATGTTACAACCAGAAAAATAAATATAAACTCGTCTGTTATCGCCTCCGCGACTGGTAAACATGACAAATGTTGAAACCAACCAATAAGTGCTTTGCGATAATATGGAAAAAAAAAATGTATCGACTAACAATGCTGACGTCATTTTTAATGTACATACATTTTTTTTTTATCACGAAATTGGAAAAAGAGTCCTCGATGAGTCCACTCAACTATCGACCAGTTGAAAACGTAACTCATTATTAAAAAGGTCAAAACTTGTAAAGTATACTTGAGAAAATCGAAATTTATGTCGAAGTGCCTAAATAAATATTTGCTCATCAACCTAAATATCATTATAAATTGAAAAAAAAAAAAAACTGTGGGTCATGTAGAGATTACCTTTAACAATAATCTTTAAGTCAATTCTAATTATTATTTACCGATGTGTGATATGCAAAGTAAAGTCAAATGTCAAAAATAAATTGCGCAAACAAAACTTGCCAATTACCTCGTTGCATGCCTGACAAGAATTAGACTTGTAAAACATCGTCTGTGACATCCAGACACGATGACGTGATGCATAGTTATAACCTCGGTGTGGATTCATTGTGTGCTTAAAGCTTTAGTAGGATTCACTGATTACATTTCGTGCAGCTGCTCAGATCCACAAATAAAATTGTCTGCTATTTAAATGCCAAAAAAAACGTTGCCACTCAATCGATTCATTGAAATGCGAGAATAAAGAGAAATTATGATGTCAGCGTTTTGCTTGGTTGTGGGCTCAAAGCTATAAATTTCTCCTAGATGAAATCCGAGCTCTCAAATTCATGTCCAAATTTGTCGTCGCAGTAATAGTAACATGGTAATGAATGATGGATTCGCACAGCACAGTTCACCTACATTCTTTACACAAGGCATGTCCTTCTTCTTGTGTTAATTTTAATAAGCTTGTTGTCCCATTTTAAATGCCGTTGTGGTAACATGAAAAAAAAAAAAATAATAATTTACCGAAAATAGAAACTTTAGACATTTAAGTTTCTTTAACTATAAAAAGCTTTAGGCGAACAGCAAATTGACAAGACAAGTCTGTAAATTCTCTAAAAGAAATAATAGAACTTTTTTAAATTTTGTTTGGCGCACTTCAGTTCGCAAATGATTTCACTTTTTCTTCGCCCACGCTGCAGCGCGTTTAATTTGTAATCGAGCAATGATGATGACGGAAACAAAAGACTAACGCAAAACAAAAAAATAACAATATAAAAACACACAAAGCGCTTCTGTTAGCCTGGTGCTTCAAGGTGGATGACATGGGGAATTTGCTTGTGTCGCCTTTTAATATTAACAAGCGATTCTCTCCCCCGCACTGAAAAAACCAAAAAACAAAAATCCATTTCGATAAAATTCGATGATGATCGCAAAGAGTTGTGAGCGAGAGCGTGCGCGCTCAAAAAGTTGTAAAAAAAAATTTTTTTTAGCGTAAAAACTGCTCAGGAATTGTGTTTTCTTGTATTCTTTTTATTATTATTTTTTATTTCTTTTTTGTTTGATGATGGAATATTGCAAATAGACACAAGCTTATTGCCCTTGTCTTATCGCGCGTTTATTATTATTTTCAGATGAGAGAAACAAAAAAGAAGAACTTTTTTTTGCACTTTTGATTGTGGTTTTAATTCCTTTTTGTTTAACCTGTCATGACTTTTTTTTTGCGATTTAATTTCATATCCGAGAAAACGTGATGGGAAGCTTCCTTTATTAGATCATCAATTCAGATTAGAATTCAATTTTAACGGTTCTTAATTGGCGATTACATCATCTCTGCTTTCGGATGTTTCACTATTAAATGAATGATCTATGTCTGTTTTCATATCCAATTAGAATCAAATTCATGATCTAACCGACATTGTTTTGTAACATTTGCTTTATTAGTCGAAACTTTTGGCTTAATCATCAAAATGTAAAATTTATTCGTGGTCTGCTGATTTTTGAAATTTGACGAATGTGAGAATTTTTCTAAGAATAAAAGTTGAATGACTGACTGTTGCATTAATTGAAATTGAATTGCTGATTATTGAAATGTTTATCTAATGCTGTCACTTATTGTTAATTTATAATTGTGTGTGGGACAATTGTAGCAATTCTGCTGACATAATGCTGCATCAACAACACATATAATATTACTCATGGCACGAGACTCTTACTCTTCCTCTTCTTATTCTTTAGAAATTGACATTTTTAGCTTTCTTTATCAGACAATTTTCATGACAACCGCGCGCGCCTTGAGCATTAAATTATGGTTCAAAATTTGATCTCGTGACAACTATATCTTAACATGTGGCATTGATTCTTGTACCGAGATAAATCGTGCTACATTGATCTTTTGTGTGCTTCGCTTAACGAACATATGATGTCACTTTTGCCGAATGTCGCAATATTTTTACTATTTCAAATTTTGCGTGCATAAATTAGCGAGTAAAAAATGTGAATGAATAAATTAGCGGGCGGGCTCTGTTGGATACTTTAATAAAAAAAAAAAGTTGATCAATTAAAGCGACGGCAAGTTTGTAGTTTCTATAGTTCGATAAATATTTATTATGGTAATGGAATCCAATTTCAAGTGGACATTGATTTTCTCTTAAGAAATATTTTGTCTTTTTTAAATTCCACCTACAAATGTTTCACTCTCTTAAAGCAATTTATTATTGTCATTCAACAAATTGGATTTTTTTCTGATGTCTGTGAGATTCGAAAAAAAAAAAATACATTGACACCTTGCGAATTAACTGAAAATTGTCCATCATCCATCTCGGACGCTAATTGGTCTCGCGGTCTGATTCACAGCTGAACGTTTCTTGATCCAATTTTTTTTTTTATTATTTTGTTCTCTTCGCAAAAATGTTGATGAGATCATAAATCTCTCGACAGTATAAAATGGTCATTGAGCCGAAAATGTTTGTCGGGGACGATAATGCGTTGATTGTTTTTCATTCAGATCTGTTCGTCCAGATTTGGTAAAAAATAATAACATTTAAGTTTTGATAATAAATTGACAGACTTTATATTTGCGGAAAAGACTTGAGTCGCGACTGAAACGCATGAAAGGAACATTATGAATATGAATTGATGTAAAAATTCCGAGACAACCTACGAAATTTCATACAGAAATAATGACAGGAATTACATATGTCGTCATCGGATTATGGACAAGAAAAAAATATATCGTGGGCACCAAAAGATACGATGTTGAGAGATTGTTAGTCTAATTAACTAACAAATTAATCTTTTTTGCTGAAAAATTAAAACTTTTAATAAACCCCCGTCTGTGGTAGGTGAACTCGAGTTAAGTTGGGTAGAATTCAATCAGTAGATTCGTTGGCGTTAAATTCAAAACAGTAATGGAAGTTGATCACAACTTACCGAAATTATCTTATTGTGATGAATCGATTAACAGTTTTTTTTTTTAAACCCTAAAGAATTCGATTAATTAAGCGAATCATTTGTTCTCAAATTGTGTGTTGATGTCATTTATAAAATCTGCATGACGGTCAATAAAATTATATTTTCATCCATCACATGCTGCTGTCATTTATTTAATTGAAAAACAAAAAAAAATTGCTTATAATGAAGCAATGACAATGGACATATTGACTAAACATTAGACACATGAAATGGCAACCTGATCAACTGGCAATAAGGCGCGTGATGTCACTATTGAAAAATGCTGTTTTTCGAAGTCGTAAATGATTTTTTTTCCTCTCTCTTTAACTGCCCACCTCCAATGCGCCTCACGTTCTTCGCCCGCTCATTTTAAATATAAATATATAAAAAAAAAATTGAAATAATACCGAACATTTAGAACGGCGATCAATTGCAAAACGATAAAAATAACCGCGCGATCATTTTCATATTTACGCGATCATTTAACAAAGCACAGCCACAGACGAACAGGCAGAATGGAACTGATTCTTTTGTTATCAACATGCAAAGAATCTCGCGCAACACAATAAAAGCAACAATAAAAAGTTGTTTCTCTCAGCTCATTGAATCAGATGATTTTAATATTTATCTTCCAAAAAGCTGTTAAGCAGACAATCAGCGAATCTTTTTATTGACTTTCCTTTGTGTTTGTCTTGTTAGCTAAAGTGTATTTGTCGTAATAAGATAGCATCCCTTAAATTCTCAACAATTCAATGTCGCACGTACAATGTATAGGAACTAGTTAAATGTTTAAACAATGAAAAATGTCTAGCGCAAGATAATGATTAATATAAATAAAGGCATAACCTGAAAGCAAATTTTAATAAAAAGGCGCCAGAAAAAAAAAATTGAATGATTGAAACATAAAACTTGAAAGCAAAAAACAATTGATAAATATTTAATTATCGCTTTACACAGCAACGACATTTTTTTTTTTTTGAAGTGAAGCAAGTGGAAAAGGTAGTTCGAGAGCGTTTTTCAAAAAAAAAAAAAAACATTGCGCAAAGTCTCAGATACCTCGCGATGTTAATGACTTTGCACACACTGTCCAACTTTAATGGTCTCCCATTGAGATTTATGTTTATAGTTTTTGCACTTCCTGAAATTGCAAATGCAAAAACATTTTCAAGGAATCCATGATTGATGATAGGGGAAGTTGCTGGCAATTATTTCTTTTTTATATTTCACAGACATTATCCAAGCGGACACTCAGCTGAGAATTTTAGTAAAACTGAAAACATACAAGCGCAGCGCTTTTAATCATACAACAACAATAAACTATACTTATCGGCATCTTTTCGTGTTCGTTTCATCGTTGTTGCTGTATTTAGTTACAATCGCTCATTTCTCGCGATGTGTATATAAAGTTTTTCGTGTTTTTATTTTTATTTTTCTCTTTCTCTCCTTCTTTCTTACTACTCTCCTTTGCGCAATTTTATTCTTAGTTGCATGAGCTCATCGAACGAATATTATAAAATAAAAAAAAATAAAAATGTTGCGAAAGCGACACAACGCGATTAGTGTTGTTGTTGTTTCGAAAGAAGAAGAAATTTTCGGCACTTCGGTTGTTTACGAAAAACAATAAATATAATAATAATAATAATATCAAAACTATTGTTGTAAATATTTTTTTCGGAAAATAAAAATTGATGATTTAATTTTTATCGATTTTAAATTGGTTCACTGGCTTTCATCACTCGATTGTCCCTGAAAAAGTGCGAATGATCATCATCAGTTGATCGCAGTCGATTCATACTTTTTTTCGTAAATTGTTTACACCTTTTAAAAGCTTCATTGTGCTCGTGAACCAATTAAATGAACTAGTTTATGGCGCGAGAGAAATTTCTCTTTTTCTGCTTCGGTGCTTCGGAATGATACATTTGGGATTTGGCATTGCTAGCTCTTGACAACATGGTCTCAGCATCATAACTATAATCATAAAAATGTCATTAAAAGTGTGAATACGATTAAAGTGCTGAAGTGTTGGAAAAGGTTTTTGCAGTCCTTTGACGAAACTGCTACAACAGGCAAACGCCCACGCAAAAACATAACTTTGTCTGCCAATGCCGATGGGAATCTCGTGCGCGGTATTTTTATTGATGGAAGGAAAATAAATTCCGTGATCAATCAATGATCGAATCGTTTTTTTTTTCTTATACTTTGAGTTACATTTCTGTATATTTTGTCTCGAACCGAACCCCATTGTTTCTTGTTTCAATTCACCCAACGCGACTTTAACCCGAGAGAACGGATTATGTCTCATAAACAAGTTTTTAAGCATTATTGTTTCGTTTAAAAATTGCCGTCGCAGTCGCAGAGTCGGTGAATTATGAGGCAATTAACAAGAATATTATAAACTGTTATACAAAGAATTTTTATTTCCATTTGATGGATTTGAGTCGATTTTTTATCTATGATTGATCGCATGAATTGAATGATTCAATGATCTGACGTTTAATCAACAAATTAAGCAAATGTATGGGAAGTTCAAGGATTTGTCAAGAAAGGTCAAGCGACAAATTATAAACCAGTCACAAAAACAAAAAATAAATGACATCATAAGTTCAGGTTGGACGTGTTTTATAATACACAATGGCAACACAATATCGACGACAAATTCAAAAAGTCAAAAAACCGCTAACTATAAACGAAATTAGAAATGATATTCTCTAAAGATTTTCTCAAAAATTGTTCGGGAACTAGAACGGAAAGGATTTAAAAATGATTCATAAAATCATAATTTGTGAAATTTGTCAGTCAATTCTATATAACTGGACAATAATTTATTTCTTTTGTGCCTTAATTTGCTGACTGACATCATTTACTTAATGCGTTAAGCGAGGTTATACTTACGTACGACAAATAGAAAACTTTGCGCATTCATAAACTACAAAAACGAATGCAAACCTTGTCTACCAAGAGCTTAAGGTCGTAAAATACCAGAAGAAATTTTCCACACATGCCAAGGCCCTTAATTATTTCGACGCTAAATTGCACTGCGCATGATGATGCATTTAAATGACATTGATGATTTATGTTTATGAATCAAACCATTTGAACGTTGCTCGTGTCGCATGAACTCGAACTTGATTTAAATTAAATAAAAAAAAATGTTTCAATTAAAGTTTCTCACATTTCCGATTTTAAATCATTCAATTAAATTTCAATTGCGCACATCTGCAATTTAATAACAATTTTTATATTTAACTAATTGATTTTTTTTTCTCTTTATTCGATTAATTTTGCAGGGAGGCATCATCAGTTTGGAACACATCATCGAAACTTGGACTAGTGCCCGATGGGCGCGTGCAAGATCTCTTTCATCAATTGAATCTTAATCCAACAAAAGAGCAAAGTAAGTCAAACTAACGCTTATCAGTAAATATTAAATATATGTTTTTTTACACACATTCGTTATCAGTATTTGTAGCCGCGTGCTCTTTCAGCAAATTAAATAAAATTTCTCTCATTCAACATCGCGCAATAAAACAAACAAATTTTCACAAAGCTTCAGTCATGAATTCGCATTTGTTTAGCATAAGAGGCGAACAATTTGTTTTGATTTAAATTTGGCGGGCACCAAGATATATACAAAGTTGTTGTTGCTGTCATGATATTGACCATTGTGAAGGCGTTCGGACTGTGCATTTTACGTAAAAATCTTCTAGCAATTTCACAGCTTTTTCCTTGAAAATCTTGTTTCTTTCTTTTAATTCATTCATAAATAAGATTTTCGGATGTATATATTTTAAAAGCGATGAGTTCATTTGCACAATCTTCATTCACGTCATTACTCGATTGCGCATATATGTATGTGTGTCCAGTGTGAGTTATTTTTAAACCTTTTATTGATCTCATTGCAGTTAATGACATGCTACGCAATGCAAAGCTTTATTCACCAAGCATCAAGTACTGTAATGGTCTGTCGTTTGGAGAATTTTCCGTATTAGCAACAGATTTTCGTAGAAATAGGTAAACATGAGGGTCATAGTTCATTGTGAAGAAATCAATTAATATTTTATTTTCTTTCTGGCTAAAGTTCTAGAGCTAATCACCAAAATGGTCACCCGTCATTCCAGTTCACCTCACTGTCACCGAAAAGTACACTTAGGATAAAGAGAAATATTTTCCATGATCAAACACGTCAGCAATCGGAAACATCGGCAAATGATAAAAACGATCGTGAGGAGTCGAAGGCATTGGAAGTATTTCTTGGTGGTTCTTGTAATCCAACAACATGGCGAGCTGATGTTGCCATGCCCGAGTTGAAGAAACTTGGCATTTCTTTTTATAATCCTGTAAGTAATTGAGCTAATCTTATAAATTCAAAGAATGTTGTGAAAGCTAAGTAAGTATCTTTTAATTCACAGCAAGTCTCACAATGGACACCCGATCTCATAGCTTTAGAGCATCGCGCCAAGGAGAAAGCACGCGTCCTCTTCTTTGTAATGGATTCTGAAACTCGAGCATCGGCTGGTGCTATCGAGGCCGCACACATAGCGGGTCAGAATCAAAAGCCTCTCATTCTAGTTCTTCATCCGTACAAACGTCATCAGAAAATTCTCAATGAAACAATTTCAGAAGAGTAAGTTAAATTATTTTTGTTTAATACATTTTCTTCTTAATTTCTTAATCATTTTCTTCAATTAGAGAATATCTTGATCTGTCTAGAAATCAGAAACTCCTGAAGCAGTTAGTTACATTAAGGGGCCTCCCCGTGCTTGATAGTATTCTGTTAGGTTTGCAAAAAATCAAAAGCATTCTAGCTGGTGAAGGTCCATGCGACTTGCCACAATCTGTTGGTTCACGATTAATGTGAGTTTTATAACAAAAATTGTTAAATAAAATTTTGTTTAATATTTATTTCCGTTTATTTAAAAAAAAAAGTTCCGTCCGTCGTTCGTTTGATCGTGTTATTAATAATGAAGCTGGACTCACCGTTTCGCAATGTCGGCAAGTGCTTTCAACTCTTGGCTACCGAAAAGACCTCATAAGCATTGAGAATTTGAAACGCATATTAAATTTAGTGCGCAACGTATTAAGTAATCGCCATGAACCATCATCAGCACCTAGTTCGTCATCCCAAGAATCCTCGCCCACTGATGAGCCGTCGTCCAGTGTCAATGGAGATACACCCACAATAAATTTTGAAGAGTTTTGCGTGATATCATCATACTTATCCGTACTTCAGCAAGAAATTGAAGAGAATTGTTGTGTTTCGCCCATTAAAGGAACAAATTTACCACCACCGCCTATCTATCTCACCAATACTCCTGGTAATTATTTTCGACATCCCATTTTTGTAAATCATAACATGAGAAAAAGTTTGAATGAAATTATTTTTGAATTGGATTTTTCTAGAAATGACTCTCAATCAGTACAACAAACAATGTTCACAAACGGATGAGATAAATACGAGTGTGAGCATTTGTCATCAACGACATGTGTTGAATAGAAGTTATACAATTGACACAACAACTGCCGCTGCTTCAACATCAATAGATGAACGTCATTCGGTCGTGGTGATATCAAATGGATCACGAAGTGACAGTAGTCGAGACAGTGGTACGTCATCTCCACAACCGAATGAAATTAAATTGTCGAATGGTAGCGTTGGAAGTTCGTTGAATACTAAAATGTCCAATCATATTCAAAACACAGATATTGGAAGTGGCACAACGAATGATGCTAAAACTGATGACGATGACGATGATTTGAGTGACTCAAATGATTCAGTGTTCTCAACCAGCAGCTCCATGGATGAAGATTCTATACCACCTGCAGCAAGTGACGATCAAAAACAATATGAACCGCGTGATATTTATTTGGGAGGAAGTTGCATGCTGCGTACAAAATGGCGTCATAAAGTGGCAATTCCTTATTTGAACGAGAAACAAATTTCATTCCATTTGCCATCATTGCACGAGAACTTGACGCTAAAACAAATTCAGAAAATTAAAGATCAACATGCTGACAGTGACGCACGATTCATGTTGGAAGAAAGCGATGAACCCGACAGCAGTCCGATGATGTACAATCCACGAATATTAGATTCAAGTCGCGTTCTCTTGTTTGTTATCACTAATGAAACTCGTTCGCTGGCTCCAATGACACTTGCAGCACATTACATTGGACTTGGTTATAATGTCGTCTTGTGCGTTCAAATGTTGCCGGAGAACTGTAAAATAGGACATGACCATGTAAGAATTTTCATCATTATTTACGGGACGATTTTAAAATTTATTTCCTTCGCTTCTAGTTGACACCATCAGCGATTAAGGATTACAATCGGGGGAGGACGTATCTAGTTGATCTAGCAAAGCGTCAAAATATTCCCGTTTTCAATGAGATTAAGGATGCACTGGAATGCGCTATTGACAAAGTAAAATTCTGCAAACCTCGATGTTCCGTTTAAGGATAATTTGTTAATTCATTGCTGAAATTCAATACTTTGACACAATTCTATTTTGTAAATATAGTTAACTCTTAATCACAAATCTATGTCAAAGTTTTCATTCTTTTTTTTTTTTTTTAATTTAACTTAATTAATGATACCAACACAAAAATTCGTAGTAAATTATTACATTAGCCCTCTCCCCAATCATCACGTCCTAAAATGCGGCTCATTAATTAAAAGAGAAAGCTTTTTTTTAGATCAATTAATAAATTGTAGTTAAAATTTTTATTTATTTATTTTTTTCTTTGTCTCAATTCTGAAAAAGCGAAAATACAAGCAAAAATCAAATTCACTTTTAAAAACAATATTTTTTGGTCTTTCTAATGACTTTTAGCTTAGTTAATCAACTACTGTTCATCCTCTTGATAGTATTCACTGACAGCTTCATCATAGAAGATATTATCGGATTCAACTACCTCATCATCCTCCTCAATGACTTGCTCCAACTCTAGATCATCAGCGTCATCTTCGGCCACAATCATTTGTGATGTTTTTGATAATTTTTGCTTTTCTAGCGTAAATTCATTGATATCAATGGGCGGCGGTTTAAATGCTCTAATTTTCTCCAGCACGTCTTCGTATTCCTTATCGGTCAAATGTCGCTTATGATGTGTTGAGATATGATTACGATAAGTCTCCTTCCTAAATAAATTGATATTTTTAGCAATTATTGATGTTTCTGTTACCAAAATAAATTATATACCTAACAAAATCACTTGAGCAAAAATCACATTTCATTAGCCGCAGTTTAAAATGAACATTTTGGATGTGTCGTTTTAGATGTGATGATTTATAATACCGACTTGCACAAATTGTACAAGTAAAATTCTTTTCACCTGAGTGGTAAAGAAGATGCTGCTGTAAATAGGATTTGTTCACAAAGGCTTTTTCACATACTGGACATTTCACTTTAGCTTCAGGCATATGCACGGAAACCGTATGGAACTTTAAAGATCGTTGTGTTTTAAAAAGCATCGAGCATGATTGCTAGAATTTAGAAATCATAACAAATGTCAGAAACCCTAAAAAACCAAACTGCAACCATGACTTACGCAGCTGTAGTTTTTCTGATCACTATGTGTATCAAGATGTTTAGACAGATTTGAGGACATTGAGAAACAACGTTTACATATGGGGCACTCAAAGGGCTTCTCTCCTGTATGAGAACGATTATGCAGCAATAGCTGATATCGATTTTTAAATGACTGAAAATTTAGGAAGAATTAATTCCCCGTTCAAAACGTTTGAAAGATGTTTTACCTTGGAACAGGTTTCGCAAAGGTATCCCTTTTCGTCACTATGCAGATGACAGTGTTCACGAGCTTGCTCCTTCGTCACAAATACTTCTAGACATTTTTTACACTGATATTGATGATCCTCCTCTGTAGAAGAATACTGTGGCGAATGTTTATCTTTTTTGTTATGCGCATCTTGAACGAATTTCCTTTTCTTTGTAGTTTCTAGACGCTGTCGCTTTGCCTTTATTTCCGGTTCACTCTCATCGCATTTATCGCTGTCCTGCTTGCTGCATCCATCATGTTCAAAGCCATCCATTGTTTTAGCGCTCTCATCATCGTCATTATCTTCTTGAATGTATTCAAGCTCTTCGTATTCTATCGGATCAGGTTCAGTTTTTACATGCTCAACATCATTAATAATCATAAACGGATGCTCTTCTATATCTTAAAAGACAATGAACAAGATGTTAGCCATGCGTCAGTGCAATGTCCCTTCAATTATTATGATTCTTACCAAATTTTGTTGAATTATAGATTTTCTCAGATTCTATACATTTTTGTTGGAATATGAAGCTAAACTTTAGATCTCCGAGACACTGAGAACAGATCTTAGAATCATCTTCTTCCTCAGACGCTAGTGGAATTGATGTCAGTTGCTGATATATTTCGAGGATTGATACAAAATTCTGATTTTCTTTTCTGTCTTCTACCGCTATCTCTGCACTAAATTCGTATAACTCTTCCTCACTGTCCGCCTCGCCTAAACATATTCTGCATACTTTCAGCTTATTTGTCATATTGAGGGACCATTAATTTAACTTTGATTCACAATGTTTTTTTCTACAGCAGCAGAGAATTATCATACATGTATCTTTCTATGTGTGCAGATGATGTGTGTGTTTGCTAAAGCCAAAGAAAAACAATCGTTAAGTTTTTTTTTTTTTTTTTGAAATTAAAATGATAATCCGTTAAAAAAAAACAAAAGGACCGTGTCTCCAAAAATAAATTTTTCACCAATTGCAAACATAAAATAATCTTGTGATGGCTTACAATCAGCAATCAAATTTAAGTGCATCGTTCAATTTTATATTTAAAATATTATTTAGCGACACAATCACATTTGAAAACGTACGACTACCCTGTTTTTCCGTTATAAGCCCCGGCTTAAAATTTTCTGTCTGCATTTTTTAACTTTATTTCACATTATTATTATTATTTGGAAACAGTGTGTGGTTTTAAAATCGTTTTCATAAATCCAAGATGTTTAAGTAAGTATACATATCAAATGAGTGAAACAGTGTACAGGAATCTTTTTGCGCATAATCCAATATCAATGAGTCATACTTTTTTATCTAAAGATCAAGGCCATCGACTTCATGTCAGGCTGAGACTTCGCCATCGCTCAGAAAGAAATCACTTTTGTTAGCTGTTCAGATTTATTTACAACAGTTAAAATTGTCGCCTGATGCTAAATTCGACATGGAAGACTTGAACCCGATTATGTATCCTCAAGAAGTTGCTAGGTTGCTGGATATTTTAATAGATTTTGTGTGCTTTAATAAAGAACTTATACATGCATGCATCGAAATTGTTAAAGTGCTGCCGAAATATTTTCACGGAATTCCGAAATTACTGAAAATAACTTATAAGTTGTGCAGTAAAAAGATTGCATTATGTATTCCTGAAAAAGAAGCAAACATTAAATGGGACCATGTACAGAATTTCGGTCTAATTATGGCTGAATTGTATAACATGCATCTCATTACTTCAATACCGATCTTTATGTGGCTTGATAAAGTTCTCAAATTTATTTTGATTGATGATGCAGAAGAGTCGTGTCTTATGGTTTTCAAAAGATGTGCAATCAAGCTAGAGAAGGAAAATCGAAAAGCTTTTAAAAAATATGAAGCGGCATGTATATCACTACAATTAGAGAATAGACAGACACATTTAACAGAAGCCAGCGATAAATGCATTGAAACAAATGCAAAAGAAAACATCGAAACTGCCTGGACTTATTTGATGGAGATGGAAATTGAGTTTTCACCACCAAATCGAGATTACGAGAATCCCATGAAACTTAAAGATTACGCAAAATCATTAATAAAAGAGACATATTCGCATCCGGATCAAGCTGAGAGTTGTGCAGACATTTTTATCAATCGTTATAATAAAAATTCATCTGATACTTCAGCTCTGAGGGATGCTATTGCATCACTTTGTGATAGTGAGATTCAAAAAATAGTGGACGATGCAAATGGTGCCAGAAATGTTGATCAAGCATTTGGAACTTTTAATTTTACCGCTGAAATGTTCAAACAACGATATCTGAACACGGGGATTGCACTTAAAATTCTGCGAGCCCTGTATAAATTAGCATCTTCAGATTGCAATCAATCTCTTTGTTTATTGTTGGTGTATCTGAAATTAACCAATAAAGCTTATGTAACAAGAACTGGAGCTTTTCCCATCGAAATTTTCGTCTTCTTAGAAAAACAAGAAGAAAATCAAAGAATTTCAAGATTGTCACGCGACTGCATAAGGAATCTGCTGTCAAATATTAAGATGCAATTTTGTGAGAAGCTTGAATTTTTAGATAAATGGCCAGAAATTATGTCCCCAAATGTAAATGTGGTATTGTGTAATAGCACAGTTTTCAGTGACATTATTGCTCAACTTACAACTTCAAATGAGGAAGAAATATTGGACAAGCTCTTATCATTACATTTTCCAAAGGACTGCAGGCCATTTGTAACAGTTTTCGCTTCAAAAGCGATTGAATCACCGGAAATGAGCTCTTTAATTTTAAATTTGTGTCAAAAGATTCCAACAGAATACCATAAATATCTTGATCCAGAGACTTTCACAAGAGATTTGAAATCTTTCTTGCTGGCAGAAATTAAAAAAGAACTCAAAAACTATCAACAAAATGAAAATGAAGCAACGTTTGATCGAATCACACGAATCATTATTTGTATGTCGGAGTTTGCATCGAGGGATCCTTCATATGTCAACCCATTAATAGAACAAGCAAATATCGTTCTTGGTTTTGAAAGAAGTAAAAAGCATGCGACGTTGTTTATTTTGCTTGAATTAGTAGCAGCGATTAAAACATTTAATGGTCAAATATATTCCACCCAAGCGTCAAATCAAACATTGGCAAGGATGAAAACATTTCTTTTGCAATTCGATTCACCTTCGATAGAGCTTACATCAGCAATTGCAAAAGCTTTAAAGGATCTGGAAAATATTTCGTGAGTTCCGTTTTTTTCTACATTTTTTTTTTTTTTCAATTATTTTTATTTTAATGAATTTCGTGAACTTTTCTAATGATAGATTCAGTGAAGCTGTGAACGCAACAAAAGATGTTGAAACTCATCTAATGCAATTGACACCTGAAAATATTTGCAACACTAAAGATCTTAAAAAAATCAGTAACCGCGATATACTGCGAAAGTGTGCAAGGATTTTGCATAACAAAGCTATTGAATATCCAAGTCTTGCATCAACTTGTGCAAATATTCTAATGAAATTGCCAAGATTAAATATAATTCGAGAAACTCGAGCCATTGCCGAGTCATTGTGCGAAAATGAATTGGAAGCGATTACTGTATCAAATGCGTGGATGAATGCGAAAAGTCTTGTCACATATATTGCTGAGCTATTTAAGAGAGGTCTCGTGGGAATCAACATAGCTTCTCAATTCCTTCGAGCAATTTACCAAAAGGCCAGAAAGGATGAAAAACTTTTGGAAGTGCTGTTGGCTTTTCTACGACAATCTTCACATTATTTCATTCAGAATAATTATAAACTATTTCCACTAGAAATTTTTCTGTTTCTATCAAAGCACAAAGATGACAAAAAACAGGAACCGGAAACTCGCGAATCGATAAGAAAAATCATAAAAATCTTTCAAGATGCTATTGCAGAGAAAATGGGAAATGATCGATTGACAAACAACACTTACAACCCAGAAGGCCCTTCGCAATATGACGCCAATGAAGAGTTGTCGAGCAATGATAAGCTTGAGAGATTTAAGAATATTCTGAACAAAATACCTCTGGAAAATGGCAAATCTGAAATTGAACAACTTCACATTTGCTTCAAAGTGGATTTCGTGATTGACTATTTAAATGTTCTAGTCACGAGTGGAATTCAAAATACTGCTTCAGCTCAATCGATTGCTAAAGTGTACCAAATAATTGAAGCGATTCCATCAAAATTATCACAAAAAGTTTATCTTGGAAAAATCATTAAGCGCCATATTGAAAATGCAAGAAATTTAGATGAACAAATTGCGATAATGACTTTCACAAGTTATTTATGTCTGGAGTCAACATCGGAAAAAATATGTGATGCAACAGTTGATCTTAATATCATCATTGATATCATCAATATCATCGGTAGACATTTAATTAAAGGAAAAATCGAGGAAAATTTTCTAGAAAATATTTCCAAATATTTGAAAACAAGATTACCAGAAATTGAATCGGAAGATCTTTGCCAGCAAATGCTGACAGCAATTGAGATTCTTGATGATGCCAAAGTTGATAAGAAATCGGATGACGATAATAATTTTCCTGTTGCTTCAGTAAAGGACATTAAGAAACTTCTTCAACAAATTGATGAATTCTCATATGATGAAATGAATGAAATAATCAAAAATATCAAAATTCAAAATCAAAAAGAAATGAAAAAACTTGCAAAATATTTGATAAACGCTGCAATTGATAACGAATGTTCATCAAAATACTTGAAAATCGCTCAGATAATTCTTACTCATTTAGATTCGAATGAGTCAATTAACGTTTTGGAGCACCTTGCGAAATATGCAAAAAAAAAATTAAATGTGACCGACAATCAAAAAACAAATTCATCGCTAATTAAATTTATTGGTGAATTTTATAATAGATGTTGGCTTACTGTTGATGAATTGAGTGAAATTATCGACATTTGGAAGGATCAGTGGTTCAGAGATGCTATACAATCAAAATTATTTCTCGAACTTATATCGACTGTTGCATTACAAGTTTCTCGGCAAGGCCAAGGCGAAAAGTTGTTACCTTATCTTCAGATTCTAGAAGATAAAATCAGCTCAACTACCGAGTGCCGACATCATTTGATTCTACTTGAGATACTTGAACTTCTTCAACAAATTACTGATAAGAAATAATTTTGAATGTTACCTTACAATGAACAAAATGTGCTCTTAAAATAACAAAATGTGGTTCTTTTTTACTATGTAAGGGGTTATTCATAAAATTCTATCAGACTCCATAGGGGGAAGAGGGTGCGACACTTCATGTAAAATAGTGTTTTATAGCGAAGGAGGTCAAATATCGTCGAGGAGAAAAGCATGAAAGAATTTATGAACAGCCCCTAACTTTATTAATCATAAAATAAAAAAAAACCTCTTTAAAGGACAACAAAGAAAAATAAAAAAAAAATATTAATTGAACAATTGAACATTTCAGTAATCACTGATAGCGGCGAGGAAATTTTTTGAAATATTTTCAGCATCGGCTTTGTAATGTTTCTTACAAAATTCATCGATGCGATTGCAAGCTTCAATAATCATTTCGCGTGGCACTGTAAGGACAATTCTCATGTAATTTTCAATGTTGAAGCATTTCCCGGGCAAGCAGAAGACACTTTGTTCCCTTACAAGATCCTGTACGAATTCAAGTTCATTGGGATATTTTGGGAAATTGTCAATATCAATTCCAACCATCATGTACATAGCACCCGCTGGCATTATTGGTTTCAAGCCTGGAATTTCTTTTAACATTTGATAAGCAATATTTGCATGATTTTGCAATGTCTCAACAAGTTCATCATAGAACTTTTGTGGTGTTTTTTGTAGAATATCAGGAATGGCGCCTTGTACTAATGAATTTGAGCCCAAAATGCGACTGGAAAGATTAATTAAACCTCGTCGAATATCTTCAAATGCATCATGACGATCATGAACAATGATCCATCCTAATCTCCAGCCTGGTACAAGAAATCTTTTTGTAAGTCCACCGCATGATAAAATTGGAACATTTTTCGACAATGAACTCATTGAGTGATAATCATTGCCCGGAAATACAAAGTGCTCATAAATTTCATCAGCAATGATTGGCACAAAATGTCGCTCAGCAATTTTCAAAATTTCCAAAATATGTTCCTTGCTATAAACACTTCCGCATGGATTCGATGGATTGGTAACAATAATTGCAGCTGTATGTTCATCAATTAAATTCTCCAAATTACGCAAATCAATTTCCCAATTTTTTTCCGGTATCAAATTGTATGAAAGACATTCAATGCCAAATCCTTCAGCGAGTGTTCCATAAATGGAAAAACCTGGTTTCGGAATTAAAATATTTTGTCCTGGCCCCGCGAGTGCAGCAATGCAGAGATCCAATGAGCATGAACAGCCGCTACACAAAATAACGTCTTTGGCACTTATATTGCCCTGGTGACGGGAATATTCAGCAACAGCTTCACGAGCTTCAATGAAACCAACTGCCGGTCCATAGCCATTATAATTTCCCTCATCGATAACTTTTTTCATAGCATCGAGAACTTCATTTGCTGGCTGTAAATTGCCAAATGTCGTTGGATCACCTAGAAAAAAAAAGAATTCAGAGATATAGTTTTTTAAGGTCTTTCGCTCTTCAATCGGCATCGACAGTTATTTATGAAGAAAACAAGTTTTCATTTACACCAAAGAAATAAAAAAAAAGATGTCGTCATCAAACACACCTCCAAAAAAAAATCAGAAAATATTTGCATTTTATGATAGTGGCGAATTTATTAAAAAGCTAAAAAAGGTATACGCAGCCTGTGCTGTAGAATGAAAAAAAAAATCGAAACAGGTTAATTTGTTTATTTTAATATGAAATTCCTTTGAGACAAGCACGAGCTTGATTTCGAGAATCGAGGAGACGAAAATAAAGAGCGCTAAAAACAAGTGTCATTCTGGTTCTTCCTTGCCAGAATTTTGATACGCAAAAAAATCAGGTTTTTGACCGAAAAGACAATTGGAGAGGTTTAATGGCGGATATGTGGAGAAATGCTTTGTTTTTTTTTTAACACTTCAATAATTGAACTTTGAGCTTTGGAATTTTATTCAAATAAACATTTAAATATTCTCCATCGATACTTGTTTTTAATGACTTTGCTTTTTTGTCGCGCGAGTTTTTTTTTTAAATAAATGCATCTGTCCGATTATCAAATAGCTGTTGATGTCGTTAAGTTGGAGGCTCGATCAGCATAATTGTGCAATAAAAAATATATATTGTGGTTTTGGGTTTTGGAGAAGGAAGTTTTGTAATTGTAAAAACAAAAGTTCCAAACGTAAATAACGTTCTTTTTGGTTGAAGCCGCAATAAAAATCGTTTTCGGTTGTTGTCATGCAAAAAAATCTCAAAACTGGAATCGTCGCTGGAAAAAAGGCTGAATAGCTAATTAATTTAGCAATGAAGCCGAAACTTTTTTTTTTATAGTTCCAGTTTATGAGATGCTGTAAAACCTAGAAAATTCTTCGTACCGATAGATAATGCAATCATTGGCTTCTCCTTATTCGGTTCGATTTTGAGTCCATCAACTATCGCTCGAATTGGATTGTGGGTTTTTTCGGCAAAATCACTGCATTTAACATTCCATCGTGCATCGCGCGATGTTGTACGAAAGGCTCGCTTTTGACCACCGACATCGTCGTTGATGATTTGCTTTTCACAACGTAGCTTTCCAACTTTTCCACTAAAATGCAATAAATCGTTTGTTTTCTGCTCAACCTTTGTGGTCATTATCACCAGACCGAAATGTTTATTTGAAAATTCGTTTCTGTTTTTTTTTTTTTATCCTCAAAATGTCCTTTCGATTGCCACTATTTACCACTTTTTAATAGTTATTACACATGCTCTTCAAAAAATTTCTTATTGGATCAAGATCCGACCGAGACGAACACCATTATTTAACTAGTTGAAAGAATTCGCAACTGAAGCCTTTTATCCAGTTCGATAAACAAACACACACGACAACAACATATTCAAATCAATATAAAAATGTTAAACATCTTACGCTCATCAGAGATGGAACGTGCTCAAATATACAACTCAAACAACAATTTCCCTCCCAATAACAAATCAAGCCGCTCAGCTGACTCAGCTTTCCAACCCTGTTGCATTAATAAATATTCAAATTGAGATTTTCAGTGAAAAAAACTGCGAAAACTGGATTTTGTGTCGTTTTTTTTTTGAAATTAAAAACTTTTTCTTCGAATAAAAAACATTTTGCACACAAATTCACATCGTTTCGATGCTTTACAAATGCGTCGCACAATGTTGCCTTTCTTTAGGGGACAAACAACAGAGGATCTTGTCAGCGGTCAAGGATTGTTAACAAACACGAAATTTTCCTTTTAAACCACCAAAAACGATACGTAAAAATTAAAATACTTTTTTTTTATTGTTGCTGAAAAAATATATTCCGAGATGAAATTGCAAATTAACCGCCATTTGTAAATTATCCTTCGAAGTGTTCTTTTTTTTTGTCTTATCCAAGCAATAAAGTCATCAAGTGGAAGATCTTAAAACTTTACTTTTTCTTGAAAAAGGATAAACGTCTTCGCGGTGAATTCTGTAATGAAAGAAAAAAAAAATGGTAAAAGAACTTTTTTAGTAAATGGAACATTAATGACATTAAAGTAATTTTTATTAAAGAGATGATAGATAGAAATAATAAAAAAAAAATGAATTGTTAAAATGAAAATGATAAAATTAGATTTTAATTTTATTCGCGAGAACGAATCATGATGTAAACAATCCAAAAAATGCTAATGGCAAGCAATAAAACAAGCATAACTGGAACTGGCTTTGTGATGTCCTTCCATTCTGAATCGAAGAATGACACTTTTGTGCTCTTTTTAACATCCTGATTTATACGAAGATGAGCTTTGACACAATAATCTGACATTCGATTCACTTGATTGTGATTGAGTGCAACGAAATTTCTCTGCCAAACTTTTCGCGGGCTGCGCAAACTTTCATTTGACAAATTTAAGTCGCTACTTTTCAGTGACATACAGCTTTGAAAAGCCTGCCATTCTTCAGCTGAAAGAAATTTCTTTTCACTCAATAGTTTTGCTCTCGATCGCATTGAGCTGCGACGATTGAGACTATATCTATTGCGACGCATTAGTGAATAATTCTCCATCCAATCGTCGCGTTGTTTCAGATATTCTAATGAATCGTCTAATTTTCGCGATTTTGAATTGCGACGTGTTAGAAGTGTGTCGTCATCTTCATACCAGCCTTCGTCATCGATGCTTTTTATGTTGTCTTCTTCATCATTTGGCGACGATGATGAAACATCTAAATTCGGTCGATTTTGATCACGTGCAGCATTTCTCTTTTCTTTGCGACTCTTTTCCTTATCACTCTTAACAGTTGCAACAATAGCATCATCAAAATCATCATCCTCATCTTCTACAACAATATAGTTGATGTTCTGCTGATTCTTTAACTGCTTTGGCGTTAATGTTCTGATTCTATGATGTGCCCGAGTGAAACGCTATTTTAAATTTTCATCAGTTTGATGTGTTAAAACAATTATGCAATAGAATTTAAAACTATAACGAATGGTGCTGCATGCAATTTAAAAAAAAATAAGTTCAAGTGTAAGCCTACCTCATCTTTATGTTTTGACGACATGCTACTAAGCATGCTCTTGAAACGGCCTGGTGTTGGCTTTTTTATTGCATTTTCCATATTTGTTGCATCCTTTAGAATGTTTGTATATTGAATATCATTGCCACCAAGCGAAATGCGACCTGCATTCTTGTTAGGTGTAGGCGGACCAGGACGTCTGTAAGATGTTGTTTGTTTCTTGCGATTCTGATTATGTCCATGCAGTAAGCTGGCTTCACTGTCATCAAGATTCATAGCTCCATCCTGTGAGGTTGGTTACATTAGTATAAGTAAATAATTTCTTCATCCATTCAGTTATTAATAATTTACCTTCATTTCATCTTCAGGAATGTTTTTGTCCATATTAATAACAGCATATGAACCTCTCATGTGTTGTGGATACATCGAATTTCGTTTTTGAAGTTCAAGAGCTGAATAGACATCACGTTTATCTAATGATATTTCGCTCCCACCACCAGATTTCAAATCCACAAGATATGTGTTATTGAATTCTTCGCCTTCTTCATCTTCCATACGTAAATTGGCGCCATTAATTTGTGGTGTTGTTGCTGGTGCATGACGACCCATTCCAATACTGCCGCCAATAGACATTCCGCCCATTTTCTCAATAAAGCGAATCTTTGAACGCATAAATTCGTTATCGCGTTCGATTTCCTTATACTTTATTTTGAGTTCATTGACGCCATGAAGTTGTTTGGTGAGATTTCCATTGTGCTGTTGAAGTTGTTCAATTTTTGTCATCAATTTTTGGGCGTCAGAACGAAGCTCATTGATTTTATCATCATTTTTCTGCATTCTTCTAGATATTTCTTCGTTGTGTAACGTTATCTGGGAATCGAAATATATCTTAGGTGATCGTTAAAATTTACGAAGTGAAATAATTCACATAAAACGATAAACATGGACATGGAATTCAAATCGAAATAAATCCATTAATTTATTATAACAAAAAAGTTCACTCAATGAACAATGAAATTATCAAATAAAATATAAGCAGCAAAGTTCAAAATTAAAAGAGCTTTGGCACTGTTTCACGCAGAACAATCTCCAAATTTCCATCAATCATTTTATATTTCAGCCAGCCAATAAGTGCTAAATTGAATAACAAAATAGCAAATGGATAACGCATAAAGTCCACCGCATTATTCAAGCATCTTTGAAATCTAGATCCTTTCTTGATTCGCCTTTCTTTATGCAAATGAGATATCTGCAAATGGAATTAAGACACAAATTTGTTTGTTTTTTTTTTTTTTTTTTTTAACCCATTAGAGAATGAAAAATGTTAAGATGAAAAATCAGAAAGACAATAAGTGTAGGCGAGCGATTATGGACCTGATGGTGTTCATGCTTGAATGGTTGTCACATTTCAGTATTGGAAACAACAAAATAACAATAATGACGACATAAATTAGACTTTTGATTTGAACTCACCATTTTTTCTTTCATTTTCTCCAATTTTCCTTCCATTTCCAAACGAATTTCTTTCTGCTTTTTTTCACTAGTCAGACGTTCATCGGCATTTATTGCTTCCAGTTTCATACGTTCTTCAGCCCAGTTTTTCTCGTTTTCTTCATTTTTTTGACGGTCTTTAATCAGCTTGGCAAGAATAATTTGTTGGTCCCTGTTCAGTTTATTGTTGAACTCTTGTTCTTCTTTGTGCAGCAATTCCAGTTCTTGAACTTTCTTTGACAATTCTGATTGCTCATCAAGTTTTTTCAGTAAATCTTTAATCCGTGAATTTTCATCATCATTAGAGTGCTTTGAATCAGTCAATTGAAGTTCCAGGCTGCTGATTTTTTCACGATGCATTAATTTTATTTCATCAATTTGTTTCACCAGTTCTAAGACATTTGACTCCTTCGCAAGCAATTCAGATTTCGATTTGTCTGCATCAATTTGAATGCAAGCAATTGCTTTTTTATGCAATTCCTCTAGTTCGCGAATTTGTTTGGCATGATTGTCCTTCTCAGCAGTTACTGACATCAACATTGCTTGTGATTCCTCAAATTGTTTCAACGTTTGCTGATACAAATCTTCAGCAGCTTTGACTTTATTGAGCAAATCGCTGCTCTTCTGATTCACATCATTCGACAAGTGATCAATTGTTTCGAGATTTGTTTCCTGCTCTTGCAATAGTTGGGTTTTCTCTGCCAAAATAGTTTGCAAACTATGTTCAGCATCATCAGCGTGTTCCTTCAAAATATTATATTGTAGCTGGATGCGATCGTAAGCAACTTTTATTGCAGCATCACGTTGAAGTGCATCTCTCAGTGAAGCATTTTTAGCCTCCAAATCGGTTATTTGAGTTTCCTTGTGAATTATATCATTTCTGAGGTTGGCAAGTTTCTCGTTGGCTGATTGAATTGTTGAATTAATTTCCAGTTTTTCTTCAGCAGCTTTGCTGATATCGCTTTTAAGCTTGGAATTTTGATCTTTTAGTTCATCAATGTTCATGTAGACACCACGAATAAGCTCTTCACTTTCATGTATTTTCTTGTTCAATGAAGAAATTTGGTTCGAGGCTTCTTGACGTTCCTTAGCTGATCGCTCATTGACATCTTTCAATTCGATTTTGAATGACTCAAATGATTTCTCGCTGCCTGATATCATAATTGTATTTTCATCAAGTTGTGACTTTAGCTGATCAATTTGCTTGTCCTTGGTTACAGTTATATCTTTAGCATCTTGAACTTCACTCTCAATAATTGCATTCTTTCGAATTAACATTTCCTTCTCTTCAGTTAAGACGTTTTTCTCCAATGCTATTTTATCAACTTCAGTTTCTTTATCAGCTATCAGTTGTTTTAAACTGGAAATTTCATTCAGATGTCCATCAGTATCTAGCTTGAGCGACTCAATAAGTTCCTTTAGTTCGAGAATTTGATTTTCCGTTTCAGATTCTTGCTTATAAAAGATGTTCAAAAGTTCTTCGCGCGCCTTCAAACTATCATCCAAATTTGCGATTTTTGTTTCGAGAGATGCTTTTGCTGTTAACAATTCCTGTTTCTCTGTCATATGCTCATCAGACTCAAGTGTTAGTGACTCCATTTGCTTTTGCAATTCTTCAATTGATGACTGGAGATTTCTGTTTTCAGTTGCATTAAAAGCAGCTTGGTTTTTGAGATCTTCGATTTCATTGGCGCTGCTGATAATAGACGCTTCGGCATTTTGCAAGGATGACAATTGCTGCTGGCTCAGAGTCTTGAGCGAGGCATTTTCAGCTGTTAAAGCTTCGACTGACAGGCTTGATGATTTCAACTGTTGAACAAGTTCCAGATTGTGAGATTCATGATTGGCAATTGCCGATTCTAGTTGCAATTTTTCAACAGTTCCATCAGAAATTCGCTTGGTGAAGCATTCTATGCTGTGTTCGAGTTCTTCAATGGTCTTGTTGAGGTCATCGCGATTTTGAATTGTTTCATCCAATTCCATCTTAAGTTTCGATTTGGATTCAACAAGCTCCGATATTGTAATTGAATGTTGCTCGCATTCTTCCTTCATTTTATTTAACGCTTCTGTTTGGATTGCAATTGTTGAGGTAAGTTCTAAGCATTTCAAATTTTCCGTATCATAAAGCTGCTTAAGCTCATTATTTTCTTTCACAATAAGCTGCTTCTCAGTGTTTAAGCTCGTCAGAGAGTCTTCAAATGACTTAAGCTGTTTCTGCAGCTCTATTAAATGATTGTATGCTATTCTTTTTTCTATGTTTGCCTTTTCAAATTGAAAGTTAGAATTTTCAAGCTGCTGCTTAGTACTCAAAATAGCATTATTTTTTGTGGTGATTTCATGCTTTAGCAATTCAATTTCAGCTGTAGCAATTGATATTTTTTTTGTCATATCATCGATTGTACCATCGCGTAATTGAACTTGTTCATGCGATTCAGAAATCAGATTTTCTACTTTGCTGATTTCCTCTCTATTGACTTTGATTTTTTCTTCACTTTCATTCAACTTTGAAGTCAGTTGTGATATTTCTGCTTCCAGGCAACTTTTGACATCAGATGATGAATTAATTTGCTGTTCAATCTGCATATTTGCGTTCTGGAGTTGTTGCTTAAGATCCTCTTCCATTTTAGACTTCTGTGATGAGAGTAAGCAAATCTCATTATCGTGCGAAGCCTTCATTTCCTCCAAAGTTTTACGAATTTCAAAGAGATCTTCCTCAAGCTGCTTAATGGTGTCACACTTTAATTTGAGGCTATCAAGAACTTTTGTGGCATTTTCAGCTTCTTGCTGTTTGATTTGCTCCAATGAGCTGATTTTCTCAGTCAGCTCTAACATTTTTGCGTTGCTTTCTCGAGAACTGAATTCAATTTCCTCCTGCTTTTCACGCAACGCAATCATTAAATTAGATTTTTCGCGTTCAATTTTCTCAACAAGTGTTTCGAGACTATCATTTTTATCATCGCTGCTCTTTAAAATTCTCAAGAGTTCTTCATTTTGTTGAGATAAGTGATGCATTTTTGACTGGTAGCTTTCCTCCATCAGCTTTTTGACTCTTTCATTTTCTTTTACTTTGAGTAAGAACTTGCTTTCTATCTGCTCGCATGCCTGTTGTCGTGCAGCACAAAGTGTTTTGATCTCTTCAGCTCGCTTTTCATTCAATTTTTCGATAACATTCTCGTGACTTAATTTAAGATCAGTGATCTCATTGCTTAAGGCATTAATTTTAGATAACTTCTCAGAAGCGTCAGCTTCAAGCTGCTCAATATTGAGCTCAAGGGATTTGATTTTATCTTCATTTTCGATTAATTTAGTATTAGCAGCTGTTGTTTGTTCCATAGCGGTTTGCACTTCAACTTTTGATGCTTCGAGGGAAGAAGAAATTGTGGAAATCATTTGCTGGAAATCTGCAACCATCGTCTGTGTCTTCTGAATTCCAATTGTAAGCTTTTCATTTTCTTGATTTTTCGCTTCCAGAAGAGTCTTCAATGATTCAATTTCTGTTGATAGCTTATCATTGTTTGACATTTGTTCCATCATTTGCGTCTCCAAGGAAATAATTTTCTGTTCCAATGCGATTTTAGAAATTTCAACAGCATCCTTTTCCTGCGTAAGAGACTCCAAATCACTCTTCAGTTTTTCGTTTTCAATTTCTTTTTCTTTTAACTGTAGGTCGATAACAGATTTACCCAAATTTTCGCCACTGCCTGTTGAGTTGAATCCAACAGTGTGGTTGATATTGTAGGAGAAATCTAGGCAATCTGAGGAAGAGTCCTTCATCAAGCTACTTCTGGTTTCACTGATGAATGCTTGCAATTCGCTATTTGTTTCCTGAAGATTCTGAATTTGCTCATTTTTCAGTTGCAACTCTTCCTGCATATCGTCAGCAGAACAGTTGAACTCCTTCATTTGTTCTTTCATCTTTAAAATTTCCTTCTCCAGGAAGAGAATCCGATTATGATCCCTTTCAGTTTTAGTGACGAGATTTTCTTTTTCCATTTTGAGATCCAGGATAAGTTCTTCACGGCTGGTAATTTCCTTTTGCAGCTTGTGTCTTATTTGATCTTCCCGTTGTTTCTTATTGGGCGATAGATTTTCGTTTTCTTTGGACAGCGATATTTCAGCGCGAAGCTCTTGAAGCTCGTGATAGAGTTTTCTTCGTTCTTGATCTAAAAATAATAATTTTAATAAGAGTGAAAGTCCATGGCCAACATGCTCCCAACAACTTACTAAGTGCCTGAATTTTTTCTTCGTTCTGTTTGACATCGCTTTCCAAAATGTTTCTTTCATAGCGTTCACTATCCAGCTGGGCTTTAACAGATTGCAGCTCCTTCATTTTCTCATTGAAATATGCTTTGTTGGGAGTAGGTGGAGATCTCTCTAATTTAATTGGTGTCTTAATGGGACTACCAATGTTGAGAAATGGAATGAGAGCCGGTGATGTTAGTGGTGTTGCCTCACGAATTGCTTTGCGAACCAGATCCTTTGTAATTTTGTCATTGTTATCAAATGACTTCTCCATGAAGCCAAAAAATTTTGCAATTTGTGCCTGAAACTTTGCGTCTAGGTTTCTGCAACACTTTTGAAAAAAGACGTCTACACGATGCACGCAAGAAAAGTAAAGCAGAAGGGAATAAATGTACATGAAATCCTGTGATGATATCTCCTTTGAGTCGCCATAAAGTATTTCATAATCTGGAAAATGGGCTGAAAAATATTATAAGAGGATTAAGTTAACACTGACATTCACTGGTAAAGGGGATAAACATAATACCGTTGAGGAATAATACCAAATCGTCAGGTTCGACTTTTGAATCGGAATTGATTCTTTCACAGAACTTCTGATAGAATGTCACTGCATCGATGTGTTCGAGATTACCAGAAACATCCAGCAACTTAGTGGACTTAATCTAATTGATGATAAGAACAAATTTAAAACGCATAAGAAATTTAAAACATTTCGGCTTCGCTCACCCATTCGTATAAAATGAATTTCCAGCGTGTTGGATCCATGAAGATACGAATGAAAGATTATATTGTATACACTTAACAAATGGTTATCATCAATTTCACTTGAATATTGTGATTTAAAATGTCGCAGAGTAAAATAAATTGGCCGTTATTTTTCAGGGGGAAAAGAATTATATGATTGCTGTGTTACCCTGTAAAATTTTATTTAAAGTTTCGTTAAAACAAGGGCCAGGGACTAAGAAGTTATAATTAAAAGTCCGACTGTCCTGACAAAAAAAAATTGGAAAAATCGCGAGACGAAAAAATTTTCCATCAAATTTTTTATCAGTTTTCTCCGTACTGGAGCGCTTAAAAATAATATAAAGCAAATGAAATGTCGCCAAACATTTAGTGAGAGTTGAATGCTGGTTGAATTATTTTTTGAAAATAAGGACGAGAAATTGAAGGAAAATTATAAAGTGAGTTTTCCACGCAATCTTCCTTGAGATTTATTGTTTTTCACTCAAATAACGCCAGATAATTTTGCATAATCAACTGAATTTGATTTCTAAATACTTGTGCATCAGAACAATTTCTCATGCATTCAATATTTGGTTCAAGCATAAAATCGATATTTTTTTCCTGTTGGATTTTCTGTTTATTTTTAGAGGAAAATGTATCGAAAGTACATTAAAAATTTCCCATTTTTTTCTATTTTAGATGGCAACCGAGAATGAAACGCGAAATAGTGTTGAACACATTTCTGGTTCCGGTCCCACTAATCACCACCCTCTTTCAAATGTAACGCTATTCAAAGTGTCGCTCCGTGACATTTGTCTGGTGACACTTTTCCTTCCCGTGTCTGGACTTTTCATATGCTTCGTGACCGGATATGTGTTCCAGGCTGAGGAAATTCATGAGACTCATTGCAGGGTATGTAGATAAGTCTGTTAACGCCTTTGTAGATAATTTTAGCGTCCTCTATTGGTTGTTGTATTGTTCTCTTATCAGTTGCAAATGTTGAGTGATCGTACATAGGGAATGATGACATAATTTTTGGGAATTCGAATTACCCAAAATATAAATTTTGTTATAAGTAATGGCAAAAATATGCCATAAAGATGTCAAGCTTCTGGCCTATGTCGATCAGTCTCTTCAAAGAAGGATTTGCTTACTCAAGAAATTTTGCATCAAAATAATTAGTTTTATGTTTTTCTAAAGATGCACAACTCTGCGAATCGTTCATTAACTCATTTTTTTCTCTCTTTCTTTTCAAATCAATTTGAGTTCCATATCGTATTCACCATTCCCCGTCTTCTGTTAAATTATGTTATGAATTTTTCACCTAAAATAACTAACATTCTTATAAATAAATTTACAATGGAATGAACCTATTTTATTGTTTAGGAGCTCTATGAAATGTGGGACAATTCTCAAATGGCCTTTTTTCAGGTTTACAACATAATTCCTAGCATAAGTTCGATCACCGGAATAAGCCCTCAACGCTATCTTTGGCGCATAGTTATAGCGCTCCACATCTCACCGCGATTAGTTATCGCATATGTGCATAAAAATTATCTCAAGCACCACGTGTTGAGCAAATTGACCGATCAAAATCAGTTAGCGACGGCTACAAAACTTGCCAACATTGTCCATTGGTTGAATTTGATTGAAGTTTGTTCACTCGCTGGTGTTACGTATGTCTCGAATAAAGAAAATTACCGTGAGTTGTCCGTCCAATTTATATAATGTTGCTTAGTTGTTGAGATTTTGTTGTTTCACGATGGAAATTTTATTGATCATTTAATTTTATTTTCCAATTTTAGCAATTCACGAGAAAATTTTCGTCACCTTCATGATCACTTCGCTGACATTTCAATTGCTCTCACTAAAGCTCATTCGTGTGCTTCAACCGAATGGACCAGCAAATGTGCAAGAAAAACGCTCGTTACGATACAAACAATTCTTTTTCGCCCTGTCAATTTCCAGCACAATTGGACTTATTGTGTTCTTCCTAAAGCATCGTTTACTGTGTCATGACTTAGCCTTTAGTTGGTTTGCATTCTGCGAGTATGTGGTGGCCGTCTCAAATATGGGCTTTCATTGTACTACAACTATGATTGATTTTCCGCCTGAATTAAATCTGATCGTAAAAAATGGATACATAGAACTGGGGAATGATGTGTCAGCAAATGAAGTCACAACAGCACCAGCAGCGAATGAGAAGAAAGATGATTAAAAAAAATCACTAAGTAGCATTTATTCGGAAAAAAAGTCCTAATGCAGCTCCCATCTCTCTAGTCAAAATAACTCTCCTTTCTAGTCAAGATGAAACAAATCCTTTCAAACATACCAAAGATCAAGAAAAGTGATTTTTTAATTCACGCAACTGAAGCTTTCGTTCTGAAATTTTTTTTTTTTTAAGAATCGAATTCTTGGCGAATATTTTTGCGAAACATTTTAACATTTAACCATAACTTACCCATTTCATCATACTCTTTTAAGAAACATTTATTTATAAATCGATTTGATCGATTTTATTGTTTTAAAAATCCACAAAATGACTTTTCAATGATTACCATTTGCCAACATGATAGTTGCAACTTGCAAGAACAAATAGAAAAACAATGTGTTGGAAAAAACTACGCATTTAAGAAAACCGACGTTGATAAATTGTTCAGATGACTCTATTTTATTTAAGTTATTTCCAACATATCATCCACAAAGCCACCTTCAGAGTTCCATTAATTGATATTAAAATTTGTAATAATTAAGTGAAAACTTTTGAAAACTCCCCTCCAAGCAACACATTTAATGGAAAAAAGAAAGAAAATTTAGTGAAAAAGAATATATATTTAAATGAAAAAAAGATTCTATTAGGACACTTTCAAGTAACACACTCCAGTGCACTCTCAAAATATAATTGACTTTTATAATTTCTTTTAAATTAACATTCCTTCCTTTAATCTATATTAATTGATTAATTTTCTTCACTGTGATTTATTAAATTAAAAAAAAAAAAAATTCTTTTGGTCCTTTTGCGCCGTCTTCCCTTTTACGGACTTCCAATAAATGAAATTATTTTTCTCCCTTTGTGAAGATCCAATTTTGCACATCCTACGATAAACACATTACTAGAATTAAAGGTGAAAGTCCTTTCCGAAAAAGAAGAAAAAATTAAGGATTTCCTTTAGGAACTAGTTAGTAGAAATTATGACGATTATTATAGCAAAAGATGAAAAAAGTATTAATTTTACTAATTTTACCTTTAATAAGTTTCAATGTATTTTCTTTAATTTAAAACATCCCGCAAAAACCACTGAATATTATTGTGAGCGTATACATAGAATGCGATTAAAGTGCATTGTATATAGAAAAAAGCAAAACTAAGAAACTGTTCAAGAAAATATAACGAAAAAGAAAAAAAAAATCACGCAATTGTTTGAATTGATAAAAACTGATAAGAAACACAAAAAATCTTTAATTTTATGAGAAAAACTCTGAAACATTTGAAAAATAAAAAGAAAAAAATATTAAAAATATTTGAGATCATATTGGTGTCATTAGAAGCACAAAATTTTGATTCTATTTTATTGTTTTATTCCAGTCCAGATCATTATTGTCGATTTGTCGTGAACAGGTTCATCGTCACAATTTTTTTCCGTTTCCGTGATGTACAGAGAAAAATTATTTTTGAAAATCAATTGAATGTCAATAGCGACAACGGAATCATTCGTGTGCATTTATTTGGTTTCACAATCGCGGATAGTTTTCGATTTAAAGGTAAAAAAAGTTATTTCCCGTTCGATAATTTTCATTCTCCAATTACTTGCAACGCTGCGAAGCCAGAGTCATTTTAATATTCATTTTTGTAAAATACAATTGTTAGTCATGTTTTACAATTCGCGCGTAACAGTTCAGAGACATTCCTTATCATACTTTTTACATGATGAAGTGAATCTTAAATTATAAATGCAGCGATAAGCATTTTATTCTCAAATTATTTCACGTTAGTTGCATTTCGGCAAGCGAAGAGAGTAACTCAGAAATTTTTTATTCAAACATTTAATATAACAAAGTATCTGATAAGAAGATTATGAGTGAAATGGAAGAATTGCGTGATAATGTGTCTATAAATGTTTCACCATACCACAATTCAACGCAAAGTGATGAGAACTTGAAACTCATATCGCGTTCTATTTCATTGCGTAGCTATAATAAATGGTCACCAACTGAACACGGTGCGACTTTAGCTTGGCGTGATGTGAGCATTTATGCGGCAAGGAATAGTACAAGAAAAATTAAAAGAATAATTAATAATGCAACGGGAGCAATAACCGGTGGATCGTTAGTAGCTTTAATGGGTAGTTCAGGAAGTGGCAAAACAACGTTGATGTCAGCATTAGCTTATCGTAGTGCATCTGGAACAATTGTTAATGGTGACATTCTTGTAAATGGTCGTAAGATTGGTCCCTTTATGAGACGTCTCAGTGGCTTTGTTCATCAAGATGATCTATTTTTTGGAAAGCTAACAGTAATGGAGCATATGATGTGCATGGCTAACCTCAAACTAGACCGACGTGTGAAAAATCATGAAGCTCAATTAATAATTCGTGACATTCTTGAGAGAACGGGCTTAATGAAATGTGCCAATACAAGAATCGGTGAAATCGGTGAAGGCAAAATGCTTTCAGGAGGCGAAAAGAAACGACTCGCTTTCGCAACGGAACTTCTAACTTATCCGGCGATACTATTTTGTGACGAACCAACGACGGGCCTTGATAGTTTTAATGCTCAAAAACTTGTGGAAACCTTACAAGATTTAGCCGCTCGACACAATACAGCCATTTTGTGTACAATTCATCAACCATCATCTGAACTATTTTCAATGTTCGATCAAGTTTTGTTACTAGCTGAAGGTCGTGTGGCATTCTTTGGCGAACCGAATGATGCAATTGAATTCTTCGGTGAACATGGTTATGAATGTCCAGCGAATTATAACCCCGCCGATTATCTTATTAGCGTCTTATCAACCGACACTGGAAGTTGCGAAAGAATTTCGAATCGAATTTCCGGTCGAATTTGTGACTTGTTTGCCGTTTCAGATGCATCACAACAACGCGATTTATTAGTGAATTTGGAAATGCACATGCACGAGAGTGGAACATATCAGGTGAAGAATGAATTAGTAGGATTTAAAGGACCACTTTGGATGACGACACTCTATTGGCTTATATGGCGATCATTTTTGAGCGTCATTCGTGATCCAACGGTGCAATATTTGAGGATCCTTCAAAAAATTGGTATTGCTTTAATGGCTGGACTTTGTTTCACTGGAAGTATCAAAATGACACAAACTGGTGTGCAAGCTGTCGAGGGAATTATTTTCCTTTTAGTATCGGAAAATACTTTTACACCAATGTACTCGGTGCTTTCAATATTTCCGCAAAGTTTTCCAATTTTCTTGCGTGAAATAAAATCGGGTCTCTATCAAACTGAACAATATTATATTGCAAATATCATTGCGATGGTAAGTTTGAACATGTTAGTTCTGTTTATTTTTTAATTGAATCGATTGAACTTCTTTTTGACAGCTTCCTGGTTTAATTGCTGAGCCTTTGATATTTGTGATGATTGCTTATTGGCTTGCAGAGTTGCGTCCAACATTTTTTGCATTCTTCATTACTGCATTAGCATCAACATTGGTGATGAATGTATCAACTGCCTGTGGTTGCTTCTTTTCGGCTGCCTTTAGTTCAGTTCCACTTGCGATGGCATATTTAGTTCCATTCGATTATATATTGATGATAACATCTGGAGTGTTTATTAAACTAACAACGCTGCCAATTTATCTTGGATGGATGCCTTATTTGAGCTGGTTGATGTATGGAAATGAAGCAATGAGTATCGTTCAATGGGATGGAATTCAAAATATTAGTAAGCTCTAATTTCCATATGTCCTCGATTGTTGTTGATTTTTTTTTATTTTAGCTTGCGTGGAAGAAGAATCAAAAGAACTTCCATGTCTACAAACGGGTGAAGAAGTTTTACAACATTTCAGTTTCACTTCAGATCATCTTTATTCAAATCTTATCGCAATGTTCTTGCTGTACATTTTATTTCACATGTTGGGTTATTTGTTTCTTTACCGTCGAGCAAAAAGACTCTGAAAAATGTTTATCAAATAAAACAAAAATTGTGCAATTTATTTTTTTGCATTTTTATTTTTATAAATCTTTAAAGTTGTTTTCCTTCCATAATTAATTTAATTAAATTTTGAGGGGGGAGAGGACTGATAAGAAATTTACAGAGCGGCCCAGATACAATTATCTTCAAAGTACATCATAATCGAACATCGAGTTATGTTCCATTCTTAAATAAATTTGTGCCTTTTTTTTCTAAATCCATTCATTAATATGCCATTTTTCATTTGTTTTTGATTGCCTTAACACTTAATTGCGAAAAAAAAATAACTAAATTAATGACAAAAAAAAGAGTGGGGCGAAAATTTCATTTAAAATAAAAACTATTTACATTTTAATCATCACATTGTTTTGATGATGTTCGTTCCTGTGTCAATTGTGAGCTTTCAGTTGAATTTAAACAGGAAGCTTCCAATCAAAACGGATCGTAATTTTCGTATTTTTTTTCTTTTCACTCGTCGGATGGATATTTTTTTTCTGGAGGGTTTCATGATTCTAATATCAATTGAAAATGATTTTTCCCCATCAAGTGAAAACATTTCGTAATCTTTTGATAGCTCATTATTGGCGGCCATCAGATTTTCTTTTTTCATCGGTTTTAGGTACTCGCGAATAAATTTTCTTTTGTTGATAATTGTCGATAATCCGCGCGTATTTTGTTTTGTGGTATCAACTATTTAATAATACATTTGACTAATTAAGAGATCAAAATGAATATCTGCAAAACAAATTCATTGAATTAAAAGAAAAACTTTTCATTGTTTTTAAAAAAAAATTATTTTCTATTAAAAAAAAAAAAATAAAAGACAATCCTGAAAAGTGTTGTTTCTAATTGTAATCAAGCGATAAGAAAAAATAAGAGGAAAGTTGAATCAGGTGACCGATTGGAAAAGGGTAAAACAAGCTACGAGTGGTCCCAAAAGATTTTCTTTAAAAGAAATAATAAAACAGGAAGGAAAAGAAATGTGCAGCAGAATATTTCTCGCAAACAAATTAAGTAGCAAAATTCGGGAAAGAGAGAGGGAAACAAATTAAAAACTAGCCGCCTGGTATATTACTAAAAATTAAGGGTTCATCTTTTAAGGTGGTTTACTTCATTGATTTTTTTTTTTTTTTTTTCACTTAAAATTTCTAATTTGAAATTAAAAAAAAAAGAAAGTTTTAATCAACTGATTCACAGTCGTCATAAATTATAAATTTCTGAATTCTGATGGCAATTTTTCTTTTGTGTTTCTGCGAAATACAATAATTTTTTTTTTTGTTGGTGTAAAATAAAAAAGCTCGCTTCGTGTGAGAGAGTTTTATTTCAAAGCTCTGCTCCACTCTATAGTCATTGCGACACAAAAAATATATATAAAAATTCTATTTTAAATAAAATATATAAAAAAAATTGCTGTTATTTTGAACTTGAAAGTACAAATTAAACTCTTATTATTTTGCTTCTTCATGTTTGTTGTTTATTTATTTAAAGTCAGCCGCGTTGTTGGAGTATCTATATCGGTCATTTGATATTTTTGCAGGATTTATTGCATTCATTCTTTTTTTTTCTTGTTTTAATTGCCGATTTTATTGCACCGGGATCGATTTTCGCATCATTTTTCTTTATTTGTCGTGGCTTTTCTTTGTTTCGTGAGATTTTTTTTTTTACTTTTTTTTATGTTTTTTTTTTTTTTTCATCTTATTGTTGACTTATAGGCACTGTTTCGTCTTAATCAGAAAGTGTTGTTTCAATATTCCATATGCAGTTATGATTCATCATTAAAAAGTTTGTATCGTATAATATAATTGCTACTAGCTTAGTCGTCATTGAGCGACTCTTTTTTGATGTTATATTTAGCATAAACAACTGATGTCGGATGAATCATGACCGATGGAACATGCGATGGACAAATAAAATTATAATTATCATTAACTTCACTTCTTAGATTACCATCATGATGCTGCATTAATTTATTGAAATTTTCTGTAGTACTTTCATCTCTATTGTTTTTATCATCATTAAAATTACCACTTAATTCACTATTATTATCCGTTGATGATCCACTTAAGCTAATTTTAACAATTGTTGCTGTTGGATTTGGAGCATCAATCAATTGCCGGAATCGATTGACACGAGTGCTGTCGCTGTTACGGCTGCATGTATCCATTGAGGGGATGTCGATGATGGCATTTTCATCGTCGTGTTGCTAATCTCTTATCAATCGATAAATATGATGCTGGGCACCATGTTCCGATGTTGACACCTCAAACACAAATGCAATGCAGAGCAGCGTCTCTTGGGTTTCTTTGTTTGATATTACCTGAAATAACAAAACTCATTAAGCGATAAATTCAAGTGGAAAACAATGAAACAAACCTGAAGTATCGTAAAATTCTCCAGAACGCTGTTCATCATGTACTTTTCGGGCAGTCGCTTAAGTTTATTAATGAAGTTTATCATGTAATCACACATCGGCGATCGATTGATGCGATACACGAATCGTCCGTTCTCCAATCGCGAATATTCGGTTTCGACTTTTTCCACAACTTGTTTGCCAAACGAGCACACTTTGGTCGAACACGTGATGACCATGCTCTCATTGCTTTCGAAGCTAAAAAAGGAGAAAAACAGATCATTAGAAAATTGTCTTAGTATGCATTCAGTGATGAGATACTCACTGACTACTGACACCATAAAATGCACCAGCGTCATTTTGCAGGTTGGTATTGAGATCGGCCCAGAATTTGACCAGGAAGAAGGCATTTTGCGGGCCCTTCTCATACAGCTCTTTAAGGCCGCCGCTCTTTTGTGGGTATTTGTCGTAAATCTCCTTCACATCGACCGATTCAAGGAGTGGATGGGATGGCTGTTCTGCTATATGTACAAAGAGATGCTTGTGATACTAAAAAAAAAAGACAAGATTTGATAAAATCAAATAATTTGAAATTAAAGTTCACAAGTTTAAAATTTGCTTACATCACTTCCGGTTTCATCGGCATGCAGATCCAAATAGGCAGAGAATTCAACGAGTCTGAATTTTCCTGTTGCAATCGATCGTCCCTCCCATGGATGTTGCGCCTGAAGGCTACCATCGATCGCTGATACTGCCGTTGCTGTTTTACCACCAACTGGATAGCCGGGTTGTGCAAATGGCTTAACATCTTGTGATGTGCTGGGCTGTAAACCTGGTTGCCAGAATTGCTGCAAAAGAAAAGAAGGATAGAAAAAAAAATTCTTAGAATTTCTGTTGTGCAACCAGAATAAAAAAGCATTAAACAAAAAAACAAAATTCCGCATTAAAGCTGTGGACAGAATTTTTGTGGTTAAAATTGTTGTGGCTTCATTGTTTTTTTTTTTTTGCGCGCGACAATAAAAATCAGACAATGCTTACAAAATTCGTTATTGTCTGAACAAAATAGGTTTAGTTACAACATGTATGTATTGTTAGAATGGCAACAAATTTAAAGCAAAAATGTAACAAACACTTAATGCATATATGCGAAAACATGATGGAAATCCAATGTGTGTGTATATGTTGTTGTCTCTTTGATTTTTAAAGCCCTCTTATTTTAAGAATTGAATTGCATAACATGAGCCGAATCACCAAGGACGTCAACTTTTGCGCATGACTAATTTTTTGTTTTGCACAAAGTGTTTCTCGCATGAACAGGTTCATGACAGGGATGTAAAACAAATTGTTTAAGTCATAGGATTCAGTTTGAAACTGATCGGGTTAAAGCTTTCCTTTGTTTCAAACGATTTTGAGTAGCTTTGCTTCAGTTTAATTCTCTGGGTTGATATTGATTTCACAGCTACAGATTGCAGGTCCTTGATCTAGTCTCGTGACAATTTAATTAAATGAATTGACTTATTGAGACTGGACACAATTTGAAATGATTTATGTGACTTTTCAATCAGCATTCGAAATTTGCGCAAAACAATTTAGAATTTCTCATCCCATGAGATCTCAATAAACATGTTTCTGATATTAATGTCACGATGTAAGTGCTTTGTGATGATTGATTGATATAATGAAGTGAACTTCTTGTCACTCATCATCACATGTGAGAATTTTAAAATTTAATTAAATTACAAATCGATTTGTTCCCAAGAAATTCAATTTCATCACAAAATGCAAGATTCTGGTGACATGGTCAATATGCTGTAAGCTTTTTTCTTCCATCAATTTGCAAATTCTTCGATTGAACAGAATGCAATTGGTAGCAGTTGGTGAAAATCAATTGTGTGAATTAATTCTAAAAAAAAATTTTGTATGTCGCTCAAAAATTCGTCGTAGTGCTATAGTAAAAAGTATCCCCCCGAAATGGACATAAAAAGGGAAATGGAAGGAAATGAACACAACGAAATGGACATGGAAAGAGAGAGATAGATCAACAAGAGAATAAAAAAACCTGTTTTATGACCCATTAATGGAAACAAAATTGACGTGAAAAGAGCTTAAGAGTCCAATATATTTGAGCTGACGTTAACCGTGCCATCCCATTATGTTTCCTCTTTACTAATAGACATTTTTCATGAAATTACCCATTTTTACTGGATGGCGCCAAGATCGATTGAAATGATAATGAAAAATTATACGGCAAAACTCCCGAAATGGTATTCGGAACACTATTGGAGATTACCGGAAACTGTTATTGTTATTGGTCAGTTATGAGCTCTCAATTAACAATGCTCAGCATGACATGACCTTGAGAACATTTGAAACATGTTTCAGAAATCTCTTTCCTGTCCAATTAAAGTAATAAGCACAATAATTATTATACACCAACACTTGTTGGAACACGCTATTTGTGGCAAATGATTAATTGCATAATGTGTTAATCTCTACAGTGTTTGACGGCAATTTAAAAAAAATGTTTAATTAGTAAAGTTTCTTCTTGTAGTTTTTCTTTTCTTTCATCAGCAACAAACTGTTTGGCAAGAGATCCAGAAAATAGAAAAAAGTTTCAGTGCTATGCACTTCTTTGGCTTTGAGTCTAATTGAAGTTAATTGATTCATATATTAAGGAAACTTTCTTAGACTCTCTTTTTTTAAACCCTTTTGTAAACGATTAGTCATTACTGGTTATGGCGACATCAGACACCGACAGATTTATGCAAAAACATCATATAGCGACATAGCGTGATAAAAAAAGAGAAAAATTTGTGATGATTAACCCGAAAATAAAAACAACATAGCAGAAACATGATGATGATTAATCGGATATTAATGTAACTTTTTTTTTATCTGTGTTATTGTGAGGGAAGGATGAGTCTGTCGGTTTTACACACGAGCGACCATGATGATGATGAAGCATGAATACTGGTGAAATTTTTTAATATGATTTATTCTATGAATCTCGACTTTGTTGTGAATTAGTCGCCATTTGGATTATGAATTAATCAAGCAAATTTACATAACAAAAATATAACGGAACTTAAATTAAAAAAAGCAATGGAATCATTTTTTTTTTCGGACAAGTGGAATATCCTTACATAAGGTGGAATACATGGAGACGGATTGCCCAATGTTAGACCCTTCGCGGCCATTGATGATATTAATTGTGCAGATGTCATCGAGCTCATTGTTTGAAAGGCTTTTTCTTTGCCCAACGAATGGTCCTAAACAAATTTTTAAAAGGGATCATGAATTGTATGCATGTGTATGTGGTGTGTGTGTGTGTACGACATTAATTAATTTTTGTAATTCTCCAATTAACTCAGTTATGGTTTTTTTTTTGTGAATCTCATCAATGAAATGTAAACTCCGATAACAAATCGTGCCATAATTTTTATGTTTCACTAAGCGGAAATGCGCAGAGAAAGAAAGACATGGACAAAGATAGAAAAAAATAAACGACAAATAATATCTCGAGAAAAAGATAAGATACTTCCAAGAAAATTAATTAAATGCAATTTATTTCAAGTGGTTTTTTTTTGCTACTGCTCTTTACATGCTTTGAGTTGCATGTTTGTGTGTGTGTGTGTGGTTGTGTCCATTCACTTTAAATATAATGGGAGACGCACACAAATCTTTTTAATTATTAATTAGTGTTTGACATATGAAGTCACACTCCCATTTATGGCATTGGTCCGGTGACTGGTGCCAATCGAGATCGTGAGACATTATTTTATGCTTTCAAATGAGTGCCAGACATACAATCATGTCCATAATGTGCGACGCCGTTTTGTAGTTGTGTGGGATTTTTTTTTTTTTTCAGTGTCTTTCGTATATTAAAAAAAAGTTTCTTTTGATGGCTTGTGCGATTTAATTAAATAATTAATTTCAAGATATAATTGAATAGCCTCATAAGAAAAAAGCTTTTTCGTAGTCCCGAAGAGAAAACTTTTCTTGAATTAATTTTCACGAAAAAGAATAAATTTTATGAATAATAGATATGCATGTTTACTTACCACCTTCATTTTAGCTTGAAATTCGCGTAATTTTCTTCTAGCTAATACTTGAATGTGTGAGCTGACTTGTTTTCGCGTTCTCGTTTTTCCAGTTCTCAGCTTAATGTATCGTGCTATTAATTCATTTCGTCCTGCAATCGATAGAGGATTATAAAAAAAAAGTTTTGATTAATAAAATATCATTGGGATGAAAGTTGTACCAACATCAAAGTGAAATAGATTAATGCTACTTAATTAACAACTGGAATTGAAAATAGTTTTATGCCTGTTAAGTGGCTTGTAAAACTCTCTTGCAACATGTATGCATAAAATAATAATCGTTTTCCAAACATGTTACAAAATATTATTGTCAACAGTAAATTATTAATTAATAAATTATCCTTTGATGTGTTTCCCCACTCCTCTATTGTGTCATATTATTCATTATGAAACCTCAAACACCAAAAAAACCATAAGCAAAGCGGATATTACGGAGATGACTGGAGAAGAAAGCCACAGACAATTGATTACATTTCCTTCTATATCTTCTGTTCTTGGCGGCATATTCATGCATTATTTTCTCATTCGCAATACTGACAAAACATATAACACCGAATGATAAATGAATGTAAAACCCCCACGATGAAGAATGGCAAATGATAACAAAAGAGCGAAGGCGCAAAACATAAAATAATGAGCATAATAAGACACACAATCACAAAAGATTGGAACATGATGATGGAGAGAATTTTTGGGCCTCGGTATAAAACAAAGCTGCCCCCGAAAACGATGAAAAACAATAAAATTGAATGAGTTGGAACATTATTAATTACAGCAATGACGACAGTAAAGATAATGGGCAAAAGGATGAGCATAAAAACAATTGTCCATTTCACCCACACCGCAATTCTTAATGGTTGCGTAAAGTTTTTAATCAATTTCGTGGATATAGAAGTCGAAAAAAAGAAGTTGATGTCATTTTGTCAATGATATTTTCAGACGACCCTGAAACACGTTCCATTACTTTAACGTACATACAACTTTTTTTTTGTCTGTTATCATCTTTAGATGTGAAAAAAATTGATTACAACAGCACATGATGATTGATTGACTGATCATCATTGCAATAATTTATGAATTTCCACGCATTTTCCTGTAAATTTTCTAGGTTTCAGTCTTAAAAAAGCACGAAAGAAGAAAAATAATTAGTTTTATTTATTAAATTCATTGCCATTAGAACTGAAACTCGTGTAAAAATTTGAAGGCTATCAAGCAACTGTTCATCATCGTCATGTACACATGTTCCACAAAAAAAAAAAATAAAAGAAAAAAAAAAAAAAAACAAATATTTTCTTATCTACTGACTCACACACGCAGCTGATAATAATTAATAACTTTCATGTGTTTTTGATAAATCGTCATCTTCTTATTCTCATTCGTTGTTTACCGCCTTTTGTCATCAACAAGCAATTTTACATTATCCCAGTTTTCGAAGGCAACAACATTTTGGTAAATGTGCTTTTTGTCTTTTCAGGAAACTCAGAATGGGATGGAAAATTTTGCTTATCTTCTTTGAAATTCCATTGTTCACTTTGAATGGAAGAGAGAGAGAGAGCATGAGGAGGAGCGAGGAGATGAAAAATTCTTGAAAGCTTCATGTACAAGTGCATCGTCATTGTCCTCACTCCTCAAACTCTCAACCATTCCTCCATCTCAAGATGATAGCAAATATATTAGTGACAAACGATGAACTTTACCAAAGCATATAATAAATTAAGGATACGATGATGATGTAACGGTATAATAAAATGTAATTTGTAACTACAAACTGTGTGCATAAGGACAGCACCCAGAAATTATTGTTATCAGGTCAATTGTGCCAAAGTTGTAAATCAAAATGTTGCTTGCAAATCTTGATTGAATTACAAAAATTTCATGCAAAATTTATTATGATTCAATTCCATCCACCCCTTCAAATCCCAATCCAACAAGGAACGTTAATAAAGCTCATCAATATGGCATTATAAAAGTACCCACTGACGAGCGAACGAATGAACGAACGAAGCGATCAAAATGAAATTCCAAGCATTCATTTCGAACAGCTGATTGTCGAACGGTCATAAAATGTTCCGATGGCATCATACACGATGGTTGGTTTGGTGCACTACTATACATACATACATACATCCAACACATTCTATTTTTACAACCCTCCATTGAACATCTGAGCGTTCGTTTTTATTTTTATTTTCTCTTTTCTTTTATTTTTTTTTATTTCGCAAGAGGGGTGATGTCGATAGAGGAAAAGAAGCATCGTGCAGGACGAATAAGGAAGAGAAGGAACGACGCCGCATTGTAAATTCTTCAACGTCCGCATTTTTGAAATTTTTCGAATAGTTTTGAAATAGTAAAAAAAAACTCGTTGATGACGTCGTGCATTTGATGTCGTTTGACTTTAACGGAACATGTACATATGTATATAAATAGTATATACAAATATATTATACATACTGTAAAAATGTAGTCGCTTCATGATGATGGGTCGACGATGGTATTAACTACACAAAGGTGGGGCAGATTACATTTATCATCAAACTTACACATTCATTTGCTTTTTTTTTTATTATTTTACCTTCGTGTCACATTTTAATTTTATATTTTATTATTGTTCGTCGGTTATCAGTTGGCTTGCTATCGTCAGCTTTAGATTATGAATGGGGAGAAATGTGTTCCATCTAATTAGCAGAACTTGTCATTTTTGTCATTGACACTGCTTAATAATATGCAGCTTGCTTGGGAGGCTATAAACATTTCTTTTATATTATTTTCAATGACCTCGAACAGCAATCATCAGCGGCAGAGTTTATTGGGAAATAATAATTAAAAAATAATCATTTGCGAATGGAATAAGAAGAAGGTGGAGGAGGGGTTAGGATGAGACCGGTTATGGGTTGTGGAACTATATAATACATACTAGATAATTAATTTTCAACTCGTTTTCTGTTACATCTTTTTATTCCAAGCAATGAAGCGCGCGCGCTTTTGTCAGTTCTTCAAAAAAAAAAAAATTTCTCCCTCTGGTTATATGTATTTTAATTAAATTACCATCATGGTAAAACGTTTCTTGCTTGCCCCGTGCGCGATTATTCGTTTTCTTTATGGGATGAAAATAAACTGAGCAATGATGCTGAAGCAAGAAGAGGTTGAACTGTATCGGGGTGGACTGGAGGGGGTTGAAAGGACTTGCCATGGAATCCTTTTGTTATATTAATTAAAATAGAGAAAATTTCTTACGATAATTTTTTATTTTCTCTGCTTTTCAATTATCAAGCCTTTAGACGTCCATCATCCCTTGTTTTTAATATTCCAAACCACCTTCCACCCCTTAAGTTGTTTTCACTTTAATTGTAGAAAAAAAAACTCTCGACGAAAGATTTTTTGATCTTAATTTCATAAAAAAAAGGAGAATATCTGTTTTTTTTTTTCGAGACTTTCTAGCCATTAAGTTGTGCTGTTTATTGAGACAAACCAACAATCCAGCAATAGAAAGAGAAGGGGATAAAAGGCAAGCACTTTTTCTCTAATTTTTATTAGACGTTCTCTTAAGATGAGCATCCGCAGAGCATCAACAAAGTTTTTTAATGTTAATTTTCGCTCCCCGCTCGCAAGTCAGGGATGCCACACAAATTAATTGTTTTTTTCCCTCCCTCAAAGGATTCAAGTTTTTCTTAAGACGCTCGATTCGCTGATGGCAGTTTAATTTTTTTTATTCCATCATCTTTGTTGTTTTTTTTTGCCTTTCTCGATAAAAATTCCTTAAGACTTCCCATTTAGCTATTCAATCGGTGGCTGTAAGGTTCGTTGTGTTGTTGAAGCTTTCTCGCCGTTGTGTTTGCCAACAATCTTTAATTCACTAATGATAATTGCTTTTCTTACGATTCTCTTGAAGAAAAAAGTCAAAGCAGACGATGAAACAATGATGATGCTTCGCGAATCGCGATAAGAAATAAGGGTAAAAGATTAAAAGTATATACAGCACTTGAATTGAAGGATAAAAAAAGGGTAGCAGAGCGAACAATAATTATCTGACAACCGTTTTTCTTGGTGGTGTTTCTAAGGCACGGGGACAAAAAAAAAAAAGAAATGACAACAATAAAAAAGAAAAAAATTTATTAAAATTTGTGACGCAAAAACTTTTCATTTCAATTGTTCCACGATGAATGGATTAAAATGTAAACAAAATTTTCTTAGTTTCACAAACATTCTTTCGTAGATTCCTTTTTTTCTAAATTGAATGTTTCTTAATGACTTACAAAAACATTGATTGCGGTTGAGAGAAGTCCAGATTTTTCTTCAAGTTTCCTTTTTGAAAATGCCTCAATTATTTACCTCGACAAGAATCCTTGTACGAAAAAGAACAAGAAACTCCGGTTCTATTTAAATAGTTAACGCCGAAGTTAATCATTTTCTTAAAAATCCAATTTTTCCCCTCTTCTAAATATTGTCCTTCAAGAAAAAAAAAAGATGTGAAGAACCTGCAGAGTCATTATGTATAATAAGAGACAGCTCAAGTGCCAGAAAAGAAGCGCAAGGTGATCCCTTTCAAAAAAAAAAAATGTCTTCTTCTTTGCATTTTGCACCCTGTACACAAATAAAAATATATACTGGTAATTATCGTTTTTGCCGCAATAAGTCACAACTTGCTGCCGTCGAAAGCAAACAAGGATGAAAGGGAAATTTGATACCCAATTTGGAACCGTCTCAGATGCTTCAAAAGAATCTTTGAAAAGTGCGCTGTGCGGTATATGTGTGTATTAAAATGAAGCAAAAAGGAAACGAGAGTAGGAGATCGTTAAGGAAATTGGAAATAAATTGCGTCGTCTCCCTTTTCACAATAAATATTTTTTATGTTCCATTGACGTTGCTTTTAAATTTTCCTTACACAAAAGATTTATTATGATTTTGTGCCGCCAATGAATTGTCATTTTGATATAAATCATGCGAAGAAAATTGTATTTAGTCTGCGTTTTATTTTTCAAGAGCGCTTTTCAATCCCGATATATGTTGGCGTTCATGTGGCATCAAAGGTTGAAGCATATATTAAGTAGAATCAGAGATTACATAAATTGCTTTTCCTCTTATTTTCTTTTCCTTAAAAATCCTCATCATTGAATTTCAACATCCCATGATCCTGATTTCATCTTTTGACCTCGAAATCACTTTATATGTTTCCCTTCAGATGCTGAATTAGCTTTCATTTAATACTTTCCATTTATCCTTCGAAAGTTGTCACTTTGACTTGATTTATTTATTTTTCGCTCGTTGAATTGTTTTGACATGTTTTCTGTCCAAATATTTTTTCCTTTGTCTCCATAAATAAATATAACGTTTAGAGTGCAATGTACTATCAATAAGAAATTTATTCCGAAAGCTACTCAATGTCCATGCACCATGGCTTTTCAAGCATCATCTCAGCACTGTCTCATAAATCTCCCTCGTTTGCTGTCTTCCAATTTGCCATTTTGCTGGCAAGCTTTTGTGTTTCCTTCACAATATTGCGAACAAATTGTCAGATTATTAAAATTAATTACATTAAGGCTGCTGAATGGGAGGCGGGGAGCGGTTGAAAGGAAAGAAAATTTGTTTTTCTGCTATAGCCTCAAGAAAATGCGAATAATGGGGATGGAAAGGAAATTTTCTTTAAAGCGGTAATTTAATTTTATCGTTCCCATCTCTCTTACATCCGAGGCTACCTTAACCCATCATCCTTTTTTTTTGACATCAGCATAACAACAGAACGATATTAGGTTTGCGTTTGGTTGACTTCTTAAAGACATCTTTAAAAGTCACGCAATTTTCCGCTGTTAAAAGGCATACAATCATGCCACCATTTATACAAACGAATCCTTACTGATGCTTCGTCTCAGGCAACAAACAAACATGATACACAATTCAGCAAAAAGGATTTTCATCATATCTCCTCTAAGTTTCAATTTTTCTTTCTTGCTTAACGCTCTTATACGTTAAAAATATTCGTTCTTTTGAGATTTTTCTAAGATTTTTCCGCAACAGCACACAATATGAGGCGCACGACGGGTGGAAAAGGATAATTTTTTTCGTTTGATCTTCAACTCTCGAGATTCATCTCAGTTTTCTTTTGAACTGTTTGAGCTTTATTTTCTTTTCGTAATCACAGAGAGCACGAGAAGGAAAAATGTTTTTCCAACCATTCATTCCAGGTGAAAGCTTTGATTACATAGCACACTTCATTTATGGCGAAAGTCCAAGATTTGGTGGGAGAAGGAGGTGGATTGAAAGCGAGGAAAACAGCAAAAGGGATGGAAAGTTTTCTGTGTCTTCAAGATTGCTTTTAATTAGATTTCCTTTCAAGCTTACATCTTTTACAGTGAGAAGAAAAGGGGAAAAACAAACTTTGAAACAGCAACAAGGGACGACGGAGCTCTTTTGGTTTTTGATTGTTGCGAAGCATGTGTGGAATGTTGTTAAACTTTATCAATTTTCTTTTGTTGATTCTTCAACAACTTTACAATTGATGTCTAAATTTTGAAATTTTTCTTCATTATTTTAAAAAATGTATATTTTGATAAAATGTTTGGGAAATTATCTTTGATGTCCTTCATATTTTGTAGCAATTTTATTTCAGTTTTATTTTTCCTCACGACCGTTCACTCTGAACTATAAAGCGGTCTTAAGAACTATATGCCATTCATCAGAGCATAAAAAATTCCTCACAGTGTTGTCCGATAAATCTGGAAACGTTCAGAAATTTTATTCATACGCCATCGGGAGAGAGTGCGGGGGTCTTTGTCGTCGTAAAACTATGCCAGCGATGCGACGGAAGAAAAAAAAAATATATAAAAAAAAATCGAAGCGCATGGAAATTTTCTAAATTTTCCAAATTCCATAATGCTGGCTGAGTTGAGCTGTGCTATGATACCATGCAATCGATGGCAACCCTTTTTTGTGCGTCATTTTAATAAAATCTATTTTCATTATGCTCATCGCTCTCTTGCTCCCGACTTTTGCGCCATCAGAAGAACCGTCGTCGTCGTCGTATATTTTCCTTATTTTACCATGCCATCATCGTCCCTCACCCGCTAGCTCAGCACAACTGAATGGTGGAAATATATAGCAAGCAACACATAAAATAATATTACGTTTCACTAATTGCACATTCTTGGCATAGTTTTGTATATTTTTCATCCATTCTCAGTTGCCGTCCGCCCACACCCAAGCGAATGGTGAATAAAACAAAAGGATGATTTCAACCCCATTCTTATATTTAAGCAGTGATACGAGAGAGAGAGAGAGATAAAGCGAATGATACGATGACAACCCCTATACTTTATATTATTTTATTATCGCTTTCATTGTTATTACTTGAGATGGATGTTTTATTTTTTTTTATATCTCTGTCGGTTGGTTTCATGAAGATCCCCCGAACATTTCCGGCTTTTCCTAAGATAATTTATTTATTCTTCTTTTTTCGTGATGGCCAAGAAAAAAAATTCATTAAACGTTGCAAGTTGATTTGGCAAATAGTTTTTATTAATTTCATTTTGCTTCCGGATTATCGAAATTGTTTTACATTTAAAATTATAAAGCATTCAAACCCCATTTATGAAAATGCAGCCCTTCTACTTTCCCTTCATGGGGGAATACCTCAACCCATATTCGAAACAACGAATTTATTGTTTTCCATTTTCTGCTCAATATATCTTTTTGAGAAACTCGTCTTACTCTATAGCTAGCTAGCTGTGTGAAAATATACCGACGACAACAACAACATCAGTACAACAGCAGTCAAAGAGCGGATGGGCACACAAGCAATATTTGCCATTTTAAATGGGTGCTAAGCTGTGATAATGTTCTCCAGCTAGCAGAACATTCATTGTTCGGTGCCGTATTTTAAGGTTGGTTGCCGGAGAAAATACGGAAAATGGAAAAACGAAGTGTAAAAAAAAAGAAGAAAAAATAGAGAAGTCGACAAAATGAAAATGTGTTGTATATTCTTCTTCAACAATAGAGCAAAAGAATCCTCCTCCCCTCACTAATCCCAACTCCAATATTCATGGTCCACATATTAAAGGGATCTTTACATTTTCCATCATCATGACATTTTCCACCATGCACCATTACACAGCAGTGGTTCTTATACATACGATAAAAAAACGGAATCCTACAAGTTGGACGATTTTTTTTTAATTCACGAGCATGCAAAATTATAAAGCGAAGAATCTTGCAAAACATGTCCCCCGGAAACATCATCTTATTAAAATTTTGTGTTAATCTTGTTCCTTTTCCTTTTTTTTTTGCTTGCTGCTTGAGCCTCAATTCATAATTTGGTTTTTATTATTTTTTTGCAGCCGAAATTTTGACGCCACACGATAATTTCGTTTTGACGAGATTAAATGATTTTGTTAGGGCGATAGCGCATATTATTGCATGACATTTTAAGATGTACACATATAGAAATAAATTTGTGTTTCTTATGCGAAGAGCACCATCAGTAAAATGAGTTAATTATGCATTGAGGACCGCTTGATAAATCTTTATTTATGGATACACTAATGGCCGAGCGTGCTCTTCTAAATGACTTTGTTGTGGATGAAATCAGCATTTTTGAAGCCAGATTTACCGCTATATTATATGCTTTGCTTGCTATACGATTCTCTCCACTAACAAAAAAGTCGAGCAAAAAAAAAAAATTGGTCAAAACCTTTAGTTTTAAATTTATGGATTTTTTTTTCTTTCTTTAAACAGATGATTCAAAATCGGTTTCTGTTTACATTTGTCGATTTTTGTTTTCCCTCAAATATTTCTTCGCCATACTTCGAAATGTGACATGTCTAAGTCAACTAAATCTCATTAGTTTACAACACGTCAATGGACTTATTTCGTCTTGTTTCGATGATTCATTGGCATTGGGTCATGTATGAACTTCATTTAATTATAGTTACACATAGTGTTTTGTCGGATGTAATTAATCAAAATGGGCAACAGCAAACGGTTTTTTTTAGTCACGTGAAATACGTTATGAATTTATGCATGAATGGATTATTAGTCTCTTAAATGGAGTCAGCCAATCGACGGATGTTAAATGTTCCTTTCTTTTTTTTTTTGACTGACTTTCGAATAGAATATTTTTAGGAAGTTTTTTTTTTCTAAATAGAAATGCAACAAAATATTCAGTGAATTCCTTCCTTTCTTAATCTTTGATGTGGTTTCAACAAGTTTTCTGTGCACTCAGCAAAAACATCTTTTATCTTTCTTATCTTTGAGCATCACCTTTTTAATGGCGGAAGAATGTACCTTTATGATAGAGAAATATTTCGTTACATTTCAAAATCGGTTTGCCAACCCTAAAGAAGGAAAGGAGGTTTGTTGAAGAGAAATTTCATAAACTGCATTGGATAGTGAAGACTAAACATATTTTATCTGAAATAACTTTTTTTTTCATATCTTCAGGTATATCTACAACACAATGAATGGAACATAGAGAACAATGGATGGAATGTGCTTTGCCTGTAAGGCATTTCTTCAAAAGCTCTCGAAACTTATTACTATTTCGCAAATATTCTTGTGGGATGAGAGGATGGAGCTGAATCATTATTATCATCTTCATCCGAGGATTCCTTGTTGTTTACAAATGATTGAGTTTTACGAAAAGTTTTTTTTTTTTGTTCAGTTCCTTAATTCATTCGCATTCAAGTGTGAATGAAATTTTTCTTTTAGATATCAGATTTAACAAACATTTTCAGACCTTGTATCCTTTTGATGTTTAGAAAATGTAGGAAACATAAATTTGAAACAATATTGCGTAATGCTGAGGTTGAAAGATGTTTGTAATTTAAGTTTTGTGAATCACATGTAATGAGATCTATCAGCGGTTGTGTTGATGAAGTAAATCTAAGCATCATTAACCTTTTATGATGCGTATGGCATTTCTCGTAAAACTTTCCTCGAATCATGTTGCAAAACAATATTTGCGGTATCATTATGGGGCTCAGGAGTCACTATTAATAAAAAAAAACACTTTTCCCTTCATCGTCATTACGCAAAACCACAAACATTAATACACACACACGCAGTGTGCTTCCAGTTCCTTTATCGCAACCCTCTAACATTAAAGCCTTTTAAATATATTGTTGACGCAAAGAATTTCGGTAGCGGTAACGGAGATCTCGTGTGCAACCGCGCTATATGATAGCACATGACACCGGCAAATAAAAAAGTTAAGTAAATTCAATTTCAAGCATCTTTTTTTTGGCGTTGTAAGATCACAAAATCGGGGAGTCAACAGTCGGTGAAGGATGGAAAAGCTCCTTTTATGCGATAATTCGAGTGGAAAATCAAAAAACACCAAAAAAAAAAAGTTGAGAATGAGAAGTGAAAAAGATTTTGCGTGCAAACATTTTGATTCGCATCCATGCGAATCTGCAAGGAATGGAAAGGGTAAACGTGAAGAGGCCAAGCAACATGCACCCACACTCAGAGAAAATTTCACTTTTATGTTTGTTGAAAAATATATGAGTATATAAATCCTTGTTCTCGTCATGTTATTGTGAAATTTTGTGCTCCATCAAGAGCATTTTAAGAGTTGTGTTGTGTTGTGATTTGTGAGAATTGATTTTCTTCTTTTTTTTTGGAAATTTTCGATAAATGTGAAAAATATTCCTATTTTAAGGGATTGCGCAAATTTGTCCACATAAGCGTAATGTGATGATTAGATTGATGATGTTTGCATGAATGAATAAACTTTATCTCTGTTTTGTAGCGATAGCACTGCAAACATTTTGTAAATTTCTATGTGAGGTTCGTGTGTATTTATCATTGACGTAATCAGTAATCGCTTCTTGGATCACCATTTGCAGGCTTAATGGCCATTTTGCAAGCGTGTACTTTTATGGCCAGGTAATTTTTTTCATTGATAAAAATTCATTAGATAAGATAAAAGACAAAATCTCTAGACAACGATTATGATGATTACAATGGCATAGTATAATGAAGATCACAAAAATACCCTCAACGGCAGTGTACGTAATGATGTTAAATGATTTTTAATGAACGATTTTTTTTTTTTTGAAAGTCTTTAAATACGATTTAATTGTTAGTTAACATTGAGGTGAAGAAAACAAAAAGTTGAAAATGAGCATTTGATTCTCGAATGGATTTTTTTTTGCTATTTTGAATTGAATGAACTGATGACGGCTCATTTTACACCATCATCATTTTGCATTATGCAAAGTCTCATCATCTGACTTGAGCGAAATTTTTATTTTATGACTTTTTAATTAAGCAACAAAATTTACTCAGAAAGAAATTGGAATTTCTTGAGATGGAAAAATTCTTCGACGAAATACAAAAAGGCCTTTGAAGATATTGCGTAAATAAGAATTTTATTTTTCACCTTCGCTGAGCACATCACATTAAGCCAAGCGTCAAAGAGGCTGAAAAATATTATTATTTCTTTTTTCTTGAGAAAAAGTTGTTTTTGTTGTAAACATTTCTCGCGTGGCGCTCGCTCTAATGACGCAAATTATCCGAATCAGAAAGAAGACTCGAGTTACATTTTTTTCGCCAAATCAAACACTCAATTTTCAGATAATTCACACAAAAGTTTTAAAAACTTTAAAAAGTATGACTCGCATTTAACTTTGCCAGTTAGCGCACTATGCAAACGTGTTGTTACTCATCCATGTCAACTATAATGTGTACCGTACCGACGATGAAACATTCGCAAGCTTATACTTAAGCTTCTTGATTCAGTCGAGTCGAATTAAAAGAACATCATACTCAAGAGTGACATCACTGCCATAAAAAATAGCAAAAAAATAAATAAAAATTATGAAATTAATGACTCATCCAAACATAACAATTCATTATCGACATTTTGATGTGTTGTTGATGGTTTTTTTTTTAGGTGATTTTATTTGAATTGGATGAGAATTAGAGAAATAAATCGACAGCAACATGTGCAACGCCGCATGAAATTAAACCTCTTCCATAGCATTTTCAGTCAGATCATCCTCGAGCCATCATTAGAGGTTTCTATAAAACTTACTATATTTACGTTCGTTACGCAATTTATGCCCATTAATATTGAAAAGTACCCCCTCAGAGTACTCCAATTATCTATTTCAAGCGCGAACAAAGTGTTTACCTTAATTGGGTTTTCTTAGAAAGAAAAAATTATCGTGAAATAATAAAAATTGCAAATTTCACAAGTAATAAAAATTATGTACTCAATCCAAATGTCCGAGGTGCATGCAATAAAAAAAAATTATCGCAAATCATAAAGAAACTCTGTCGGACAGCAATGCGCCAGAAGCGACTTCTGCTACTGTTTACTTGTTTACATTTCCCGCTGCGATTAATAATTTTTAAAAAAGTTTTGAGCGCGCAATTAAGGAATCAAAATAGAGCTTCAAATCAAAATGTAGCATTGTGTAGGTATATTTTGTAAATGATGTTTTTAGTCTAGAATGAACTCGAAGTAAACATATTCTAATGATATTTGCGCTAAATAATTAAGTTAATAAGCAGAAAAACAGAAGCTTGTTTGCGTAAAGACACTTTAATGATTGATTTGTGATCTGGCATAATTTTATGGACTTTTATTGCAATTTTATTACCGCTTCTGGTCACAGACAAAAATGGAAAAAAAAAGAAAATTGAGAGCGGCGTAAAATTTTTGTTGACTAATTTCTATATTTGAAATCTCGTCACATCTTGCAAGTCATAAAATGATTATTAAAAAAAAAAGTCTACAGCTGATTGTTTAGAAGTTTCAAGACTTGGAAAATTAAAAGAAATAATAAATTCATTGAATTTCGGTAATTTCTCATGAATTTCTTTCAATTCCGTGCAATAAATGCATTCGCAAAATATTTTTTTTCCGCATTTTAGAAACTTTTTAGATGTGCATATAAATTAATTATATGCAAGAATTTTTGTGGAATAAATCAAAGCAACAAAACAAGTTATAGCTTAAATGGAAGGTTGTGACTTACTAGGGAAAGGCAAATGATTTAATTGCTCCATGCAATTGTGAGTTGATAATAAATTTTGCAATTTTATAAAAAAAAAGAAAAACTTTGTCTTACTTTGTGAAGTTTAAAGCAAAAGTTTTCTGTTAGAAGGCAGAAAGGAGAGAGAGAGAGTGAGGGAGAAAGAGAGAATTAATTAAAAAAAACTCGATATGTTGAAAGTTTACTTCGTTACCCTTCTTCTTTTTCTCCCCATTCCATCCTTGTGTTCCCTTTTTTCATATTGAAGGAAAATACAGAAAACTTTGAAATAAATTTTCACTTAAATTCCAGCAAAAGTTTTTAATTTCTTTACGACCCACCCCCGCAATTTTCTCATCCACCACCCAATGACGCTTTTACTCAAACAAAACAATTTTCAGTTGACGTTGAAAAAATGCACTTTTCCATGAAAAACAAAAGGAAACTTTCGTTTCTGTGTCATCAAATAAGGAAAAAGATTTTTTTTTTTTATTTCTTCACCAAAAAATATTTACAGCATAAAAATTCATACTTTTTGAGGAATTTCAAAGGATTCTTCCTTATGCTGCAGTGCTCGAGATATTTTTTTTTTTTTTTCAATTCCGTTGACTTTTCATTAAACTTTGAGTTTTCTCACAAAATGAAGCTCGATTATGAATTTTCCGTCATTGCCAATGCTTGTTTTTCAATTGCTGTGTTTGTCATGTCGAGATAGAGAGTGAGAGAGAGAGAGAGACTCAGAGACAAGAATTATTAAATTTTGCAAAAAAAGAAAACTTTTAGTGGCGGCGCGAGTGGGTGAGCGAGAAAAGGAAAGCTATCAGCTTAGTAAAGCTTCATAATAAGAAGTAGAAAAATAAAGTTCACTAGCAGCAGGCATTTGGAGCCGACTTTGAAAGCTTGATGAATAATAAATTCTGGAATTAAAAAGCCCAACAGAAACCGTAAAAAAACAACTAGAAAAACAACTTCATGTTTGCTTAATTCTTCTTTTTTTTTGTCGCAAAACTCTATCTCTCTCCCGCCGCTCTGTATCCGCAGTAGTCGCACATTTTGTTCCAACATTATGAACGCTGAATTAAAGTGTAATTAATTTTATCATGATGACATAAACGTCATCCGTATGTAGCGCACATTCATACTTAGGCAGGCATTCAAACACATCCAGAACAAAAATATAATAAAATAACTGCAAATTATTAAATGTAATTTATTTGAACAATTTTCATTGCTATGACTGTATTGCTCTGGTTGTTTGTTTACTCAGCACACGACTTTTTTTTTTGTTGTTTTGTGCTTTTTTTTTTCGCGTAACATGCGCTTAAATTTTTTTTTTGCGGTAAATCACTGTCGCTCGTTGTAGGTTTGGTTAACTATTTTGTTGCAGTAGTGGCACTGTTTCTGAGAAGGAGTTCAGAAGAAGCAAAAGAAGACCACATAAGCTGTTCTAAAGTTACGCGGAAATCATAAACGTTGCTCAGTTCTTAAAATTTGCAGCTTCAAATTATCATTAAAAAAATGCGACAAATATTTTGCAATTCACTCACTAGGCAGTTGCTACTAGTGTTTGTTTGTAAATATAACGAAAAATCATAAATAAATTGCTATTGTTTACTGCAAAAACAGAAAAATGCTTAGCAGAAGTTTTCGAAATTCAGCAATATGATTCTAATTATCATCAAACTGTTTTGTGAATCGCGAGCCTCCAACACACATGCTCATTATTTTATATATTATTGTTCTCTGGGGCTTGTTTGTTTCCCATCCGTTCGAGAGTTGAACAATCTGTGACCGCGATTCATTATCAGAATTTGAAAATTGAATTCGAAAAATGTGTGTTTACAATCGTGACGTTTTTGAACACAGAAAAAAAAATTGTTTGTCTATTTATTGAAGTCTCTTTTTTGTCGCAAAACTCTATCTCTCTCCCGCCGCTCTGTATCCGCAGTAGTCGCACATTTTGTTCCAACATTATGAACGCTGAATTAAAGTGTAATTAATTTTATCATGATGACATAAACGTCATCCGTATGTAGCGCACATTCATACTTAGGCAGGCATTCAAACACATCCAGAACAAAAATATAATAAAATAACTGCAAATTATTAAATGTAATTTATTTGAACAATTTTCATTGCTATGACTGTATTGCTCTGGTTGTTTGTTTACTCAGCACACGACTTTTTTTTTGTTGTTTTGTGCTTTTTTTTTCGCGTAACATGCGCCTAAATTTTTTTTTTGCGGTAAATCACTGTCGCTCGTTGTAGGTTTGGTTAACTATTTTGTTGCAGTAGTGGCACTGTTTCTGAGAAGGAGTTCAGAAGAAGCAAAAGAAGACCACATAAGCTGTTCTAAAGTTACGCGGAATCATAAACGTTGCTCAGTTCTTAAAATTTGCAGCTTCAAATTATCATTAAAAAAAATGCGACAAATATTTTGCAATTCACTCACTAGGCAGTTGCTACTAGTGTTTGTTTGTAAATATAACGAAAAATCATAAATAAATTGCTATTGTTTACTGCAAAAACAGAAAAATGCTTAGCAGAAGTTTTCGAAATTCAGCAATATGATTCTAATTATCATCAAACTGTTTTGTGAATCGCGAGCCTCCAACACACATGCTCATTATTTTATATATTATTGTTCTCTGGGGCTTGTTTGTTTCCCATCCGTTCGAGAGTTGAACAATCTGTGACCGCGATTCATTATCAGAATTTGAAAATTGAATTCGAAAAATGTGTGTTTACAATCGTGACGTTTTTGAACACAGAAAAAAAAATTGTTTGTCTATTTATTGAAGTCTCTTTTTTTGTCGCATTTAAATTCTCAATTGACGTAAATGATTGAACATTCAGCGAATCGCTACTCGATAGAATTTTCTTAAAGTGACAACCGCAAGGGTTCAGAAACCGTTTTACTAATTTCGTCCTGAAATGTGAAAAGCTAGAAAAAGAGTAACAAAATTGGAAATTGACCAAAACGAATTTAATTTCATGTCATTTTGCGCAACCGAATTTATGACAAAGGCAAAAAATGGAGAATTCCGCCCACGCAAAAGGGTAATTGTATTCGTCCCGTTACAATTTAATTAGTCAATTTTTTCTTTTTCTTTTTTTTGTCATGACGGAATGTCGTCAAAACTCACTCATATAATGTTCCACGAAACGAAACAAATTTAGGAATTTGTATTATTTATGGCGATTTACGAATAAAAAAAAAATTAAGCCCGCAGTAGAACAATAAAAATGCCGTCTTCCGTCATAACCCTTAAACATAACCCGGCAGCGTTGGTAGCAATGTTTCTTCCAGTTAAACAACAAAAAAAAAATTCAATTTAATTACAATAATTTTCCCATTTTAATTCATTAAAATCTCACTGAAAAGTGGCAAAAACAACAACAATCAGCCAAAATAAATAAACATTTGAGGTGCGTTGAATTATCAGCAGCGCAGTGAATTGTGTTTTCGAGGGAGAGAAAACGAAAATTCTTGAAGTAACATTTTGTCACGATTTTTGTTATTTTTACTTCTGGTTCAGTGCGGGAGAGGTCGAAAATGTAATAACTATAAATAATACTCCAGTTTGTGGCTTGGGAGAGATTCATAAGAGCATGAAAATTATCGTTGTTCAACACATTATCGATGAGCTACTGAAAAAATTAAATTTTCATTGAGTTGCCATGAAAGTGCCACTCAATTAATGTGCAAATTGAGCATGAAAACAGAACATTCACATGAATATGCTTTTGCATCCTACGCAACGCATGCACTTTACGATACTGAAATGCTCTCATGAACCTTGAAATATTTCAATTATTGAGCAGCACTTTCTAATCAACGGCACATCCCATCTATGCCAATACGCATTCCTCTAAAAATTTTCCCCGAAATCAGTGAAAATGTTTTGAGAATTTTCCAGCTTTCATAAATTCCCAAAATACTTTTATGCACTGTAGAATTAGGAAGCTAATCTATAATATGAAGAGGCTTTCAGAAGCTGCTCAAAAACCACCAAAATCCAAATAAACACATTGCGAAATTCCATTTTCGATGAAAATTTTCCAAATAATTCGCGTAGTTGTTACACTGAATTTATTATTTTTTTAAATGTTTTATTAAACATGACTCAAGCCAATGTTTGAACTTGTATATGCGTGTCTATGAACATCATCGTCTGAATCTATTTTATTTATAGTTATTCCATCATCAGAAATTTTGGTTCAATTAAATTTAATTAACCTTTTTCTAGATGCAACCTTTTTTGAGCTCAATAAATAAACAAAGCAGACAGAGAGGTTTGATATGATCTGCAACATTGCCTGTCGTTTGGTTGTACTATGATAAACTGTGCTCGCCATTAAAATTAACAGCGTTGATAAACGGTATGAGCCATGAAAGTGACAAATTAACAACGCCACCATGCACCTCTTGATTTTGCGATGACGCAAAATATGCTTGAAGGACTCAATTCTTTATCAACTCCATTGTTTCGTATCTGTTTTCAATTTCTCATAGCATGTATGCTTGCTTCAAAATGTTGACACGAAAAATAACCGAAATTAATTTAAATTTTAAGTACTTTCATTTCACACACTCTGATTTTGGTGTGAAGCTTCTACATCATAATAAAATGGTCCATCATAGTAGCAATAAAGATCGAAAGCAATAAAAGACCCATCATAATGTTCACGGCCCTTTATGCTCTAAAGCGGCATTAAACGGGAAACAACAACGACTATGATGATGATGATGTTGATGCATTTTTAATGGAATCTAATTAAATCAAATTTCAATCATTTTCAAATTTGGTGCCCTTTTGTACCAGGGTCGATAGATCCATTTGACAATTATGATCAGTTTACTTGTCCAATGGAACAATTTAATCAATTTATAACCCGTTTGATAATAATAGCAAATTTCACTTTGATGTGGGAAAATTGTGTTTTTGTCTTTAGATTAATTTTATTGACAATTTGTTACTCACCATACATCTTTCCTTCCTCTGACAATATGATTTTTCGTCGACCACATGGTGGATAGATGGCGAGAGCTTCTTGAAAACTCTGTTCAATATCGGGACTCCAGACTCCTTCTGCGTCAGCGGATGAAAGATCTTTTTCGTCCTGTAGAAAGTATTTCATTTGTGTTTTACAAATTTGTTTCAACTTCCAATCAATAATTAACTTACATCACTAACGTCACTCATATCGCCAACATCGAGATGCTTTGCATCAACTCCCGCTCCATTTGTGTCAGCTGGCCCGAGCGTAGGGCCAGCTCCAACAGGTGGCCACCTGGACGTAATTGTGCCGGCTCCCAGTCCGCCGTCTGTAAAATAGAAACAAAATGAAAATTAATTAATTAAAAGCGAATAAGAAAAAAAAAATTTCCATCAAAAGAAACTTTTCCAAATGACTTAATTTCACTGATGTTCCATTTGAATGGAACACGAACGAAAGCGGGAGCATGGAAAAATGGGCATCAATGAATTTAAATTGATTACAAATCAATACACACAACTTTTTTCTTTCTTTTTTTTTATTCATTATTCAAAATTGGAAATTTCGACTCGTCTTTTTTCTGTTCGCAATTTCATTGAGCCACTCATCGAAATGAACAATCCATTGGCCACCCGCCGCATAAACATAAAAGAGAAGCATTAATGGGGTCCGTGAATTTTATTATTGTCCATTTTAAGATTCAATTGTGCATTAAGTATGCACGATTTTTTTAAATTTTCCAAAATGTAGATCAAAGGGATTTTTTTTTGCGTCGAGTGCCTTTGATTCCATAAAAAAATTGCGCGAGGCAGCAGCAACAAACTGCTTTTTTGTGCTCTGACAGATTTCAGTAAATTATTTAAGCGAAGCTGCACTTTATTGCATGTTCATTCGCGGGTGGATTAACATCAAATTGTGTTATTTCACTGATAACATCAAAAGCAGACATCAAGAACAGTACCGCGAGCTGCAAAAAAAACCGACAACTCTCACTTATTCCACAAATTAAAAGTCAATTAACATTTGCTTCGCACACATACTGAACTGAGTACAATCATTTTCCAATTAAGGCGTTTATCGTTTGAAGCAAATTAATTGTCTTCTTATTAAGCAGTTTATAATTAGTACAGTGACACAGTGAATAAACTCATTTATTTATGCGTGCTCTGTTAAGGAAAGAGCCACCTGGTCATTTTGCCATTCCCATGAATTATATCATCGACCGCAAACAACATCGCATCAATTTCCATAACGAAAAAAAATTATGTAGTTAATTTAATATTCCACAAAAGTTTTGATGTCAAATGTGCGCTGAGACTTTGGGGGCGAAAGCAAAAAAAAAATAAAAATAAATTGTGGAAACAAAAGTAACATTCCTGGAATTCTTGAGTCCACTTTCTGAATCATTAATGGGATACAAATTTTTTTATATAGCGAACTCATTAAAAGTGGCCGGGCCTTCAAAGCGACTAAGTATGCAATATTGTGGATGTAAGTCGCGCACATTAATTCCATGAAATTATTACATGAAACTAAAAATAAAATATAACAAAAAAAAAAACAACCATTCGATTTGATCAACCGGCATAAAAGAAAACAAAAGGCAGCAGACGAGCGATCTCTATTCAGATGGACATTCCTGAATATTAACAAACTAGTGAGGGAGCATAATTCCGTTAAAATGAAGTTAAACATAAAATTCCAAGTGATCAGTTGCGTGTCCGTGCAACTCAAAATGTGCGAATTTCCTTTTGGTTGTTAAACTTTATGAAACCTGCAATGATAGCAGCAATTTTTTTTTTTTTCAACCCCTTTTTACAGATGGACAAAACCTGCAGGGTGCCGATTTTTATTAGATTTTATTTTCATTATTTCAGTTTTGCCATGATGAAGAATGAAATATTGGAATTAAGAGCAAGCCGGCTGCGTCACTATATATGAAGTGGCTTTGTGTTTTTTGCATTATGCAAAGTAGAAATATTTCATCGCGATGATGGAAAAATAATGACAATAAAAGTATTTAATAAAAAAAAATTCTATTTCTGTTCTCCATTGTTGAGAAAATCTGGTGTCTGTACGCTTGATCTCTATTTATGCAATATGAAACTGTTGTCGCTGTCGGACATCATGATAATTAATTTGAGCACATCATGACCGACTGGAATGGAATTTATGGAATTTCATGGGGATTTTTCTTTATGTTCTATCAACCATAACGGTGGATTTTCTGTTGCATAAATGCAGTGCTTGTTGCATCGCAGAAGGTCATCAATGCATTCAACTGACATTTCAGATCTATGTTCATTGTTCACGATAGTCGTATTCATTCTATGTGACTCCTTCTCTAAAAAACGTACTCAGAAGCTATATCGACAATCTCATCATTCCTTTATAGACGTGATGTAATACAATTCTATCATTTGCATCGTCATATTCCCTGTAACTTTTTTTTTACGCTTTATCGTCACTCATCATCAGCTTTGCTTTATAATTTCAATACGTATGGAATCTCATGCAATTGCGCAAAAAAGAAGTTTAATAACAAAAAACAGTGTGTTGATTCACAATCTCAGCAATTCCGCCTTTCATCTATATCGTTTCCCTCGCAGCGACAATTCAAACTTTCAATATATATGAGTGCAAAAGATATTAATTAAATTTTGCTTGATTTTCATTCAACGCAATTTTCCGTAACTAAACTAACAAATTGAGTTTGTCGAGCACAAGGTTTGCTGTTATTTGAATGGTAATGCAAGGGTCGTACATCATCCCTCCCTGCAGACAATTCGTACAATTTTTCTTTTATTAATAAATAAAAAAAAAACTTACAAGTTATAAAAAACGTCCACGAGCTCAAGCTGTGTAACAGCGAAGGGGAACATGAACAACAGCTATATGCGCAAAATAAGGGCGAACGTTTTTTCAAATGGAATTTGTCTTTCTCGTGACAGCATAAAATATTTAAAAAAAAAAATTGTTCTGGACCATCGCTGATGATGACAGGGAAAATTATGCGATAGAAACATTTAAACACAGATTTTTTTTAGCATAATTCCGTGTATTATAACGTAGAAAGTTTTGTGATCATAGGAAAAAATTATGCGGACTGGAATTTGTGCAATCCTTATTTCGATGTGACTCCCTCTAATTCATCATACAAAAGATGACCTTTAATCGCATTTTTCAAATGTTTGATATTTTTTCATCGAAAACCTTTTTTTTTCTCCATTTCGCGCAAAATGCTGAGGACGATCTACGCCCACATCCACTTGGTAATATTGTAATGTCACGAAAAAAGTTATTTTTTAATGATGAATTCCAAGTATTTCATTCAATTTCTTACAATGTCCCTTAGATGAACCACAATGAACCGAAAATCTTTCATTTCATCGTAAATGGAACAAGCGAATTTCATTTATGAATGAATTAGCGACAATTACAGCGCGAGACATCGACACTTGAAGCTATTTAAGATGCTTTTTATTGTGGCAGGATGCACTGCATGCAAAATAATGATAATTGTAAATTTAGAGCGAGAAATCATCAACCCTACAATAATTTTTCATCGTTGTTGTTATTGCGGGGAAAATCTTTTTATTCCATTGCAATCATAAAAATAACGAGCAACAAATGACAGCAAGAAAAAATTGTCGTCAAAAAAAAAGTCACAAAATGAAAAAAAAAAAAAAGAAAGAAAAATCATATTCAATTTGCATTTTTGGGATGGGAAGTTGAATGCGCAAAGCGAAAGACGAATCGTCAAGAAGAAGAAGTGTGTAGCGTAGAGTCAGTGAGTGGCAACTGAAGCAGAGAAAAATAAATAAAATTAATATACACAAAAAATATTATGCATTCAAATCATGTCGCGTAAAGCATAAAATGGTTTTAATATTCCTCGCAAGCTCTTTCGCCCATTTCTGGGTGTTTTATTTTCTCACTGCGATGAATGAACGCAACTAACGATCCCACTGGTTGCCACTTCACACATGTTGAACGCCTTGCCATCAACTTGACCTCTTAAATGATCGATTTGTCGAGTAGCGTCGTTGTGTCATTAAACCTGCACAACAAACATCACAAATCCAAGTGGATTATAATGATAATGGCGATGACGTTATATTGAGATCAAAAGAAACTTGAAAAGCACTTTATCATTATTCAATTTTTTTTTGCCTTCGAGCACTATGAATCAATAACTGGGAGGTGAAATTGGGTTCTGTTTTTGCAACAACAAAATGACTTCATTCAACTCCCGTCTGTAGGAGGAAAAAGTAGAAGGAAAGAGCAAGATTCATCATAATTAATACAATCAATTGCCCATGTCGGAATAAAAGCAGCTCCACAAATCTTTTAGTTCTTTATTGCACAATTTCTGGAACACAAATTGCACGCCACACAAAAACGCAATGAGGAATGTACAAGACACAAACAGCAAAAAAAAAAAGAAATCGCAAGAGCAATAAATTTTAAGCCCAAAAATGTCATCATAACCTCACTTTTTTGCATGCATTTATTATAAACACAACCTCAAAAGCTGTTATTTTTAACATATATATATTTTTTTTTTGGCAACTTAATGCGAATAAGAAGATCATGACAAAACGAATAATGGAGCAGATATCAAAATAAACTCGCTGTTAATTCCTTAAAAGAAACTGAAAATGTAAGAAACGTCTTTAAGTGATTTGAAGAATTTATTTATTTTTTTCTTTCTTCCATTTTTATTTTAAGTTTGATCATAATTTTTTTGGCCGATTTTTTTTTTTTAGTTAATTGACCTTCTTTTTCAGAATTATAAAATTGATCAAAGCTCGTAACCAAAAACGAAAAAAAAAAAATATTTATTTTTCTAGTGAATATGACGATGATGACGAACACCTGAGACCACAAAAAAAAAGTAAAAAGAGAAGAAAAACTTTGTTTATAAATCTCCCATTTTCTCTTTTCAAATTGTCTTCGCCTTATCCCCAGAGTATTGTGTTTATCTTTTCTTATCCATCCCGAAAAGCAACACAGTCGTGTCAATAAACTCTTTACCATGTCTGGATGCTTCATTTTGTGGCATGATAATCGTTAGCAGCCAACTGATATTGCAACTAAAACATGGGAAACAATAAAAAAAAAAAGTTTTGACCCCGCGACAAAAATAAATAAATCCGTGAATGCCTTTCTTAGAGTTTTCATTCTATCTCACTCAACTACTTCATTATCCCATGCCGTTACCGAAAATATATTCCATGCATAACACGAATTGTGAATAGAGCACACAATAAACCATTAGCTGTTCATTTCCAGGATCGATTTAATAAATTTACATTTCGCAAACTGAGAAGTGATTTCCAGTAAACAAACTCGCACCAGCATCCACAATGTGCATCATCATCAATTTTCTTCAGGTTTTCGAAGTTTAATTTCCTACATTATATTCACTTCTTGTTCTCAATATCCCCCCCCCCCCATATTGCATTACAGTCGCCAACTATTTATGGCAATGGATTTAAATAAACTTTTTCGGTCTGAAATTGTACACAATATGTTTTTTTCAATGTATATCGAAACACCTGTGTGCCTTTCTTTGTAAGTCTCTTCTACAACCAGTTCTTGTGATTTTTTTTTCTGTTCTTTCTTAGTTCTCTCTCTCCGTCTCTGAATGTTACATGTGTTTCTTCTGCTGGTTCTGAATTATAATGATGGACTTTTCTTGTATTTTGTTTATTTTTTTCGTTTTATTTAAACACCAGCAGGGAGAACGACTCTGTTCCATCCACTAATAATAACTGTTGATTTGTGAATATATTATCTCATTGAATTTTGTGGTCGACGGTGTCTATACTGCTTATTGCCCATCGAAACCACCAGATTGATCGCTGAATGAGAAGCGGCAATAATAATAAAATTTGAATAATCCCAAAGCGTCGATAGGGTCGCGGAGAGAGTTCAACAGGAAGTCATATAGCGATCACGAATGATAATATTCAATACCATGCCGTGGCTTTTCATTTTAATAATGCCCATTGCGCGACAAAAATTTTTGATTTCGAATCGTGCCTAGAAATCCATCACAGGAATTTTAATAATTTTGTTTTCAATTGTTTCCAATTTTCAGAATTTCCTTCGTTTTTAATTAAATCGCAACATTAGGAATTCATTGAACAAAAATTTGCGATTTTATTGTGATTGTCTCATAATTGCATCCACAATACAGGAAGCTTAAAAATATAAATTCGTAATAAAACTTGAATGGCGATTTGTGGATTCAACTTTTAATAAAAGATCAAGCTAATGGTGGAATTAGGAAAGAGATTTTCTTAATTTCTTTTATAAAGGCTCGACTCTCTTCCTCTCATGATGGTTATTTTTTGTTCCTTTCGTTGCGATGCTCCAAAAAAAAAAAGAAAAGAAAAGAAATACACAATTGAGACTGCATTTGCTTTGGACCAACACAGGGAATCTCAGTTTCTTATCCAATTCGCTTTTATTCTACCTACGAAGAAACTGATGATGCTGACTATAAGAACTTTAACACAACAACAATAATTTTCTTGTTCCTTGTGTCCGTGTGATGGAGCACCATTAAAAAATTCGATTTATGTTCCACAACAAAATCCAGTTTTTAAGTTTTTGGTTTTTTTTTTCAGCGCATCGTTGTTGTATTGTTGTTATTAAATATAGTACATCGAATTCGTCTCCTGTGTGTTTGCTTCACAGTCGTTTTTGACTTCTTAAATACACACGTAGACATTCAAACAGTGAGCCAGAGCGGAGAAAGAGTAAAAAAAAGGTTCAATCAGATTATTGAAAATGTGTAACGGATTTAAAGTCTTAGTTCGTGAGCTTGAAAGAAAACAACTTTCGCTTAGTGAATCATCGCCCCTTTGGAGACTTTCTTAATCTTGAACTTGTATTGCCATCATTGATAATGAATTTTAATTGACCGACTGTCGCCGAAAAAAAAAATTATATTGCGAAAAGACAGTCGCCGGGTTTGTCTTTTAATTCAATTTGCCCCTCGCTAAACATAAAAAAAAATTTATCTTGACGTAGCTTTTCATTTCAAATATTCTTAAAATAAAATTGTTGTAGTTGTTGTCTTAAGGATGGATTATGAATAAAGACGAAGCATTTAAACCGCATATTCAGAGGCATAATACGAGAATACAATTGGAGTTGTTTATAATTATAATTTGGAGCTGTTTTCATTTAACATACAGTCAACAAATTTTTTTTGGCGCATAAAGAATGAACATCGTGCTTGCTTATAAAAGGAACATTCAGCGGAATGATCCAAAAACAGATTTTAATAGACATAGAAAGAACATTCTTTGAATTCTTTGGAAGCCTTGAATCCGAAAAAAAAAAAATCATTCGTGCATTTTCTGTTTAAAGTTATTTATAAATTAAGTTTTGCTAGTGACCGTTGCCCGTTCAAGTTCAAATGTCTCTTACTCATGGAGATAGAAAGTTGGTATAGAAAAATCAATCAAAGTCTATCACGCGATTGTAATCAATCAGCAAAGTCGATTTGTAAACACATTTGCGGAACGACTAAAAAATGGAGCAAGTCAAAGCGCCAAGGTGGAGAAATGTGTCGCTGTAAGGAAAGAATCACAATAAGTAGCTTTAAAATCCTTCCGATATTTCAAAGAAGCATTAAACTAAAAAGTTTCTGAATTGGTGAGAAGACATAAACAATCCATTAAATGCCGGATTGCCTAAATACATATTTTCTCAAAATGAAACGAATCTGGACGATCTAAGTATATTAAATTCCATTAAAAATGAAATTTCAAAGAGTAAAAAAACATCGAAATCTCAAGATCACAATTTACATAAAAACTAAATCGAATGAACAGAATATTACTAACCTCCAAAAATTAGCATTTACTTAATTAATATTTTTATGTGTTTTGTTTTGCGTTGAAGCTATTTTGCTCTTTCCGATGATGTTTCGATGGGTTTTTTTTATATATATTCCAGGTTGAGCGTTTTAATAATAAAAAAAAAACGACGACGAATGATTAAAGCGTCTGATGAATAAGAAGCTACCGATAGATCTTTACTAAAATTCACGAAACTTCTTTTAAATCTCACACACAAATCTTCTCTTTTTTTTCGTTGTTGTTGTTGCTGTTGCCTCACGACACACCGCGCGAAAAAAGATATATTTGTTGTGCAAGCGGACCGAACGTTTTTTTTTTTACAATCACCAATACAATAAACGGGTCACACAAGAACTTCTTATTATCTCGCTCTTTGAATCGGTGTGTCTTGTTGTTGCTAATGTCGAGGCAGAGCGGGCAAAGATATTATCGGTGTATGCAATAAATATCACCCCGAAATAAATAAAATTAAAAAATATGTGTCTCTTGTGTCTTTATGTCGAGGCGCTCGTTCAGAGAGTTTAATTAAATAGAAACTAAATTCTGATGATGATTGACTTTTCTTTAATCCACTTTTTTTTTCTCTTCAAATTATATAAAAAAAAACACCTCACATCACATCACTGAGTCACAAAGTCGAGTGTTGTAACAACCACACGGACTGTCCGGTGAATTGATTTTAGAAGTTTTATAGCATGCAACAATATTTTTTGTGCAATTCATGAAATGGCAATAAAAAAAATATTTGCAATAATATTTCATAAACAATGTGGAAACAAAATCGCAGACTTCGTGTAAGCCGTTTTTGATGCGAAATGAATGAACACAAAAAAATCAATGACTTTTGATTAATTTCCTGTATAAATGACTCGACGGCAAATGTGCATACAACAAGTCAATATATATGTCACATGTAAACGGTATTTGCTGTCCGTTCGCCTGCCAAATATGCGATTCTACTTAGTCGTTGCGTTTTTTTTTTTTATTTCTTTACGTGAATGGCACAACACATGGAGAGCTGTATTTTATTTTCGTGAAAATCAAGGTAAACACTTGAAGTAATTAAGCTTTTTCGTAGCTGATGTAATGCACATACACATTCGTCGGGTGCTGGACGCGAGTATTTTTCTTCCAGTAGCAAATGAATCAGATGTGAAACAATTAACGTTCGCACTCTAAATAACTTATTTTTCGATAAATCTTTTCACAAAAAAAAAATCTTCTTGCTACAATTTTATTTTTTCTCATAGACGATAACAGCGACCAGATATATTTAAGAAAAAAAAAAAAAAAAACAAAACACAAAAAATTGTGTGAAGCGCAACAATTCGCGGAACTTCGATGAGTAATTTTTTTATTTCTATTTCTTTTTTCTTCACTCAATTCGTTTGCACAAATTTTCTTTATTCACATTGAATTTTATGTACCGAAGATTAAACATAAATTAGTATATGAAAATAAAGTTAGTACACTAAAACACCACTCCACGTGCGCGAAATTCCTCAAATTCCGAAAAAGTCCAACACTGCCAATAAAATATTTATATATATATATTTTTTTTTTGAAGTTTTTCCTTCGCCTATAGGCAGTGAAATAAAGAATTGAATAATCGCGGAGAACAAAGCCGTTGACGTGCTTCTTTTCGTAAAGCGTCTTTGTGAACTGAGACTACACATCGTTGGAAACCGAATTTTCTGTGTACGAACGAAATAAAAATTTCATAGAAGGGAAAAAATATCGTTTCATGAGTCATTTGAAAATACGGCTGGTGAACATAATACATATATATATGTATATACAGTAAAACACACACATTCTTGACACTTTAGCATACATTTACAGACAAAATTTGATTTTGATGGTGTTTGGTCGCTCGCATTTATCAGGGGTATGAGGTTGGAAGGTTTTATTATTTTATTTACTCAAATTTTTGCGCATTTCAATTAGGTATAACAAAAATGATGAATGATTAATTATCTCTCATATATGGATGACATTTAGAATTTTTTTGATTTTTGTTTTCAATAAAATTACTTCATCCCTGCTAAGCATTCAAATCGGCTGCCGAGAATCAAAAAAAAAGGAATAAAAATTTAAATTTTAATACTAAACGGCTCATTTTGTACCAGAAAAGAAACCACACATCGACAGTTGCACAACCAATACCATTCAAGCCCAAGCATCGTCATCATCGATGAAGTTTTTTTTATGTTTTCCAATTCCTACATTCGCTTGCCGTCGCTCACCGTCGCTTGTGTTATTTCCATTTCATTTACAAATTCTCGAAGCCCAACTGGATTTTGAGGAATTGAAAGTATGCTTAAAATGTGTGCATGCTGGTAATAGTGTCCATCGAATGCTAAGAATCCAATAGGAGCGAGCGAGAGAGATCGAAATGGGTCTCGGGTCTCGATATGCTCATTCGACTCAATATACATTCAAATCAAGTTGATGGCACAAGAAGAGTATTACAAAAAAAGAAGATTATTTAAATGAAAATTTTGTTGATCTCCTGATGGCTCTTGTTGTGTGTTGTATGAATGAGCATCGAAGCAGCAGTAGATCGTCATCCTATTCACAATATGTGTCCATATATTCTGTTGAATATAGCATGCGGGGAGACAATAGCACACAAAAAGTGCATCTAATATAACAAAATCACTTTTAGACATCAAATAATAATAAAACTCGTTTATTTTCTTTGTTGTTGATTCTTTCATTGAAAGGGTTCTCTGGATGCATTAAAACATATAAATTTTCGGTACTATGCGTAATATGTAATGACTTTTACCATTTCTAGAATTGTTTCATATGCATGTTCCAATTACTTACTAATAAACTGCAGCGAATAGTGCGCGAGATCGAGTTTTTTTTAAACCTCAATAGATTTGTTGTCGTTGTTGTTTTTGCCTCCAAGCAGAGACCAAGCTGTGTGCAAGTCAAACACGTTTCGATGTTGTTTGAGCCCACTATAGACGGAGGCACCCGCGATGTGTATATATATAGTGGCAACAGAACAACACAAACGTGGATTTGATCTCTCATATTTTGCAAAGCATTGTATCTAACTATATAAATACACATAAGTACAAAGTAAGAAAATGAGAAAATAATGTTGTGCCTAGTGCCTCAGTGATAGAGCTCTTCGAGCGCGCGTATTCCATACGTGTACCATTCGTAAAAAGTTCTTTGCCATTTCTCGCTCTCCACATTGATTTTCGCGAAATCAAAAAAAGCAAAAATTGAATAAAAAGTGATACATAAAAGTTAAATAAAGCTGCAGCTTAGTGACTGTAGTAGATAGATATGTTTGCCTAAGATCGGCCGGTAAATAATGCTCAATTTTATTCACATCTAAAACAATCGTTGCATAATGCTTTTTTAAAAGGCCTTTTACCATACATTAGACTAAATTTTCATTTCACAAAAAAGTGGTTCAATGAATTGAAAATTGATTTTAAGATAACTTACCGACAAGACAGTTGACAACGATGAGAAAGATTGAGCAGATTTTGAAATTTTTTTCTTACGAATTTCTTTCAGAGATGAAAGCAAGCAAAATAAAAACTATCAAATTTCAAGACCAAGAAGTTTTTATTATTATTATTATTTTTATTCTTCTCGTCATTAATTTTTTTTTCTTCAGGTTGTTTATGAATAAAGTGATTTTTTTTGGCCATGAAAACAAAATTAGATTACGTGTATGTACAGTGAGTGACTGGCATCGGTTCGCGACTTGAACTTTAGTCTAGAAGAGAGAAAGGGCAATCTCGAAGGTGTTTGTCGTAGTTTCTTAAAACGATTTTTTATAGGGTTTATTTAAGGTATCGTATTTAAGTATACACGGATCGAAAAGAATCGACCTGTTCAGACATGAAATTTCGCTTTAGATCCATGTTATATTCTACCTGCTACAACAATTGAGCAATATGTGCGGACGCATAATGCATTTTGTTTATTTGTATATGGTTCAGAATAAGGAAATTTCCTTTCATTACGATCACGCACATTCTTTTTTGCATTGCAATTCGTTGACATTTGTGTTCTTCAAAATATCAGCTCAGAAATTCAATACTCATAAGTTGATTTGCACCAATAATCAATAGATTTCTTTACAGCTGAGTGGGATTTAAACGAAACAGCAATGAGACAACTGGTTTTTTTTATAGGTCACACATCCGATGACTATTTATTTTGTCGCGATATTTGTGCAAATGATTTGCATACTAATTTAATAAAACCAATTAACGGACAACGCTCATTAGAAGAAAGTCATTAAATTTGAAACTTGTAGACGAAACAAGTTTTTCTTGTATAGTTTTCAATAATTAACGAAAGGGGTGGGGTGCAAGTCACATAGCACTCGTATGCATCCGATTTCAAAGCTCCGAAGTTTTGCTTTTGAGATCCCTTGAAGTATCATCAAAATTGTCAATGCAAAGTTTTGTCCCCAGACAATATTTCAAAGTGTTGGAAAATTCTAAATGGCTTAAGGAAAAAGCTGAATGCTCTTCATATTTAAGTGCTAGAAAATATTATGGAAAATTCACACAACACCCAACAATTCTGGAGCATCAAAGGGGTTTCATTTTACATTCTGCTTCCTTTTATTCCCTTTTATTCAAAGACTTTTGAGACACGAATAGGCACGAAAAAAAATTACATATCACATTCAATAGCTTTATATTTGCAACGTCGCGCATCTTTTCTACCTTTCCGAAATTTCCAGTTGGATTAACATAAAAGTTCTCTTTAAATTCCTCTTCTTTACATCTTTCAATTTGGTAACACCTCGTCGATGATGACTTTGAATGGAATTTTCATCCATATAATGTTGTCATATCGGCATATGCCAAAAGTGATTCATAGCTTTCGAGATGGAATGAGGGACTTTCTTCGCAACATCATAACTTTTCATAAAGCTATAGCGTTTCTTTTCATTATTGGGTTTGATGCTTAAATCTCGTACAAGCATTTGATGATGCTCGACAAACGTTATCAACAATAAAATGTTCTTCTTTTTTTTTTATAAACACGCGCTTCAACTATGCACAATCATAAATATTCCGCGAATATTTCATTTATTAAAAACTCATAAAAAAAATCTTCTTCCGACGAATGCAGAACGGCAACAAACCGAAAAAAAAGTGTTCATCGCAACGCCGATGAATACACAATTAATCGGCTCAGTGCTTTCGACAAACAAACAACATGCGGCTTCACTGATTGATATAGACGCGCGATTTAAAATTGGTTGTATTTACACTCAATTCGCGAAAATCAAACAATTTTTTCGTTTTCTTAAAAAAAAGCCCGCAAAGATTTCAATCTTTGTGCTGTAATAAGATTCGTATAATGGAAATTTCTGTTTCTGTTATTTTTTTTTGGTTCCATACTAATTCTATTCTGATACATCCACAATAATCATCATCATTAAACCATCCCTGAAGACGGGAATCGTATAAGAAACAACCGTCTAACAATTGCCCAAACGTGCCACACCTTGCTCATCGTTGTCGGCTTGCTCGTCCCCATTTGTCTTTATTGTTATTTAGTTGGAATCCATCAAATATTACCATTTTGTGGTGTTAGTCTTGAAGGCAATGAAAAAAATCCTATAACCGATCACTCCACTTGCTGTTCATATACAAAAGCTTTTTCGGGCTTCTTCCTCATTCTGACCATGACTCACAACAGCCAAAAAAACCAGTTCATCCGAAAATATAAAACTATAAATGGCAAATATGGGCATTCGCAAGAAATCAAGTTGGACAGTGCAAAATGTTGCTTTCGATTTATGCGAATTTGTGAGCGCGTTTAAACTCCATTCAAGAAAAAAAAAAATATTTATTTATTTATTTATGATTCATCGGCAAAGACACTTGTTGCTTCATCGTCCGCGCTCAAATGTTCCTTCCCATTTCGAGCAATTTATTCAAGAAATATATATACAAAATAAGATTGAAAAATCGAGGTGCGCCACATAACAACATTTGCCCTTTGTACACCATTCCAGCCAAACATGCATCTTATTTATTCTAATGGTACTCACTCAGAAATATGTTATTAAAATATGCACAATTCGAACATACATTTGAATGAAGTTTTATTGATGAATGTCTTTCGATTGTGGGGATTTATGTTTATTCTGCAGTTAAAAATTTATTTCGAATTCAGGTATAATAAAAAAAAATAAATTAAATAACAAGAATTTGATAATTGCGCGATCTTCAATGTTTTCTATAAATAAAACTCCGAAGTACGTATAAATAGCACATCTGATGCCCTCCCAAAAAATTAAGGTTATCCAAGATAACGTTAAATGTTTTCATTATTAAGAGATAAACTCGAAGAGAATGTATAATGTGGTGCAGGAATCGAAATAAGCGCAGCAAAAACACGACTGAGACATAGTATGATTGTGAGAATATATGCAACAATCGCTGAAAACCCATACAAGGTGCTTCCAATAACTTTTAATTCCCAACACGGAAAAACCGCAGCTGCCGAATGTAAATTAATTAAGTGAGATTTGGGCGGTCGCGAAATATAATGAAACAATTAAAAAACCCGCAAGATTTCTAGATGCACCCTGTGGTGCATGTGGTTGTTCCCAATCTATTCATGAGGCAATAACAAATTCAAGGGAAAACAAATCGCGACGCTCACATTTAGCTTTTTTTTTATAATCTGCACTTAATAAGCGTAAAGAGAACTATCAAGATATGACTGCGTGATTGTGTGCGGGGGAGAGAGGTTCAATTAATATTTATATCATACCATTTTGAGAGAACCGTAGAAAATTCGATTTTTTATTACATTTTGATTAATGTTTTGACCATTAATAAATGGAAAATTGTAGAGAGAGCTATTGAGTTGATGCCACTATTAGCGATAAATTTATAGGCTCATAATTTCACAAGAAAATGACATTACTATTTTAAGCGCCGCCAGAAGCGAGAAAATTTACAAGAGAGCCTCGTTATGGTGCTGCAGAATTGTACTCGCAATTTAGCTGCAACAGATGCAATAGTTAAACTCCAATTCAGAGAACAATCATATTTTGCAATTGTCTTTTCTTTTTTTTTCGTTTTTATGCTGGATCTCGGTTGGCATTAAAATGCATTGTGTGAATGGAAATTTATGTTAAATGGTAGCGTAATAAGACAAGTTAATATTATTTTATAATTGTGCATGGCAAATTTTTTCCAGTTCATATTTTTATTTTAATTGTGGATTGACTTTTAAAATTTGGACTTTTAGTGGTTAGTTCATTTCATAAGTTAATGCAGGTGCCTTTAACAGCAAATATTTTTATTGATAACTCACAGTTGTTTTGGCACATTATGTCATGTTTCAATAGACGATTTCTCACATTTACTACAAAAAAAACCTTATCAATGACGAAGCTTTTTTGTCAGTCATATTTAACGAACGTGTGTTTGTTTGTCCGAAATATTATTAGAGCTTATAAACGCTCCCTCGGTAGAATTTAGCTAAATGTCATCTCAATATAAAAATCAGTCAGGAACACGCAAAAAAAAACTGAAAAAGCTTTAAAAGTCGCGAATGCATTTAGACAATAAAAGCAAACAACAAAAAAAAAATAAAGAATTAAACCGTGCGCGTTTCAATATCGTTTGAAAGTCTCGTGGTTGCCAGTCAAACAAGAAATGGAAACAGCAAAAGACGTTAACGGTAAAAAAGAAATAAAAGAAAATAAAATAAATCGAGAGAAGACTTTAAGCGAAATTGATTTACAAAAGAAATGAAGAAAGAACGCGTGTGCTTTCTCCACCTTGGCTCATTTATAATCTTGCCAATGGACATTGAGGCAAAAAATAACAAACAGCATCATCAGAAGTGTAAACTTAAAAATCGCCTCTGGATGTATCTCATGAGATGTTGCCACAAAATAAATCGAAAAAAAAAAAAAAAAAGTGATCTCTAATAACTTGCACAAACAGTTTTGATGTTTAATAAAGCGTGATTAGTTTTCTTGCTCCCTTGGTGATTCATTTCAAATATGGGATTGGGATCTTCTATCTATTATTAATTTATAATCTGTGTAGGTGTCAAATAAGAAAAAAGTACATTTTAAATGCTTTAAAGACATTTCATTGTGCGGGCGATGGGGCATAAAAGAACTTTCTTTACTTGTGTTATGACCCTCGAGGCAATTATCGAATTCAATCAAAATGTCTTGTTACGTTACATGTTGTTTGGACTATTGTTACTAGTGCTGGTTTATTATTGTGTTCATTGGCGCGATCGCACTTCTTTTTTTTTTCTCTTAGCTCGAATGACGTTTTGTTACATAGAAATTGAATAAAAAAAATCTCATTAAATTACATTAACAATATTTAAATATGATTGTTCAACAACTTGATTGTTTTCTTTCTTATTCCTGGAAAGAATAAAAAAAAGAATTCGTGTGCTGGTTGCTAGTTCGTTAATTTTTGTTGGTAAGAATGAGCGAAGAAGAAGAATTATGAAAAACATCATTAAGTGTGTTTGAGCTCATGTCGTTCAAAATTTTCAAGTTGTTCATAAGTCAAAGCCATAGTAGTTCCATGTGTAGTGTTTATTCTTCCATTTTCTTTAACGCAAAAATTTATAATTAAATCCTCTGAGATCCCACAACAATTATTAACGTCTTGTAAAAGTTTTGTCTCATGTTTAGCGTTTTCTTTATGTTGTTCTTGTTGTTACATGATTCTTTCTAGTCTACGTTCGATTACCAATTAAATTGAGTTAATGATTTATGTTCGATCCCTGTGTTTTTGTGTGCCATTTGAATGGGAAAATAGCAATTTTTTTTATCATCATTTTTTTATTATTATTCTTTATTCGCCATCTGAAATCTGAACGCTAAAGAGCGCCAGCGAGAGATTTAATACACTTTTTGCACGCGAATGTGTAGTTGAAATGGGAACAACAAAAGAAATAGATTTAATTCAGTTCTATACTGAGTGTGGCGCGACGGCAAAACGCTCCGATGAGATCTAATTAAGGGATTTGCTTTTAAATTTCTTCCATGCTATAATGTCAATGCTACATGAGCTCAAGCGATCTTCAGCTTAGCTGGTTTATTAAACACGCTAGCAGAAAAAACGCTATAATATTCTGTCGTTCGGTTGATGGTCCACTTTCAATAAGACAAACTTAAAGCTCATCAAAAATATTTATTTTGTTGATTAAATCAAAATCAACAATTTTTTAAGTAATTAAAATGGCGAATAAAACCGCGGCCATCTTTAAGCCATTTTTCTCGTTTGCCATCTAGTTTAAAACATTTAATTATGTCAGGAATTTTTGCGCAAAAGGCTTTTTTTATGTTGCCATTAGTAACAAACAGTGGTACCACTTTCTTGACAAATCCAGTTAAAGTTGTGCACTCAAATTCCTTAAAGTTTATCGCGTTTTTCGGCATATAAGTAGTTATAAAATAAAACATAATATTGCTAAATAAACAATCCTCCGAGATGGAACTGAAAGAGATAGATCTACTTGATGGAATTTCGCTGGCATGAATGCCGCATATGAAAAGTACACAAAACGTAGCCCAAACTCTCAGCTGCGACGAGTTCTGTTGGAATTCCAAATATTTTTTGCATTTTTCTTTCGCTGTTTGCCCGTTTTTCATGTGTGTAATATTATTATATATATATATATTTTTTTTACGAGTCAAACAACAAATCATACCACAATATTTTGCCTTTTCATCTGCCCGTGCGCGAATCTTTCTCTTGTTCGAGTTTTGTCCCATTTGCGACCTTTTTATTTCATCAATGACAAAAGCGCAGCCTGTGACATCATTGACATCTTCGCCACTTAAATAAACTAAAGCTACGTCATAATATGCGAGCAATGAGTAATGGTGCGAGTTAAGAGTCAGAGTCATTTTAGAATCAGCAAGCATATCCTGAACCAATCTTCGACATGCCATCATGCTCGCATCCATATGAAACAAGCAAAAATATTTCTGCCAACAAAAATTTATTAATCTTTTTTACTTTTAATAACATTTTGTGAGCGTACCACACAAAAAAAAAAATACTTGAACTCCATCTCATTCTCAAAACGTAATGACATTTTCTAGATTCTCAAATATATGCGATGGAGTTTATTATGCTGCATATTTATGCTATTTACGTCGCCATATATTACAACATAAATAATAAATGTGAAAAATTTAATATATCATGCAACATTTCATTTTATATTGCGACCACAAAATGACGAATGCGAGATGCGAAATTATCTTTTTTTTCGTCCACAAATTAAAAAAAAATAAACATTTCACCTGAAAATGTTTCAAATTATTTAAATTTTGTGTCATACTTATCAACAACGTCATTTCCCACAGAATTCATCGAAATTTTATCGTGAAAAATTCGGAAAAAAATAAATATTTTCTTGCTCATTTCTTTTTTTTTTTAGGAGATCTCATTTCATCAGAAGCGAATTTTTATGTGTAAATTTTGTTGATTTTTTTTTGCTTTTTTTAATTTCTGTGGAAAAATGCCAACGACCCATAGCTCGCGGGCACCAGTCGCTTATTTGACGAATTGCGTCGGCATTTTCATTTGATGATGATGGGTCATATGCCGGATAATAATTAGCGGGGAACTGAAATACTATGGTAAATGGGTGGCGCATGGAAACAAAGTCCATTGGCACGATTTGTCTGCTGTGAATTCGGCAATTATTAAATATAAATTCATTTCGTGAATTTATAGTTGACGGGTGATGATGTGTAGAAAGAAAGAAAGAAAGATTGTAAATTATTCAATTTGTGTGTCATATTTCAATTATTAGCCTCAATTTTCAATTCATGGTCAGTAGAAAGAAGAAGAAAACACAGTCCATCATCATTATTTTATTTATTTACCCCATTCACCCAAGCCAATATCACGATTCTGTGAATGTTGAGTCAGCTGAATTTTCATCATCTCATTTTGGTGAACGTTTCTGCTGAAACTACTGAAAATGTTTCAGCTTACAAGACGAGAGAAACTGAGGAAGAGTTGAGCATGATGATCGCAAAGTTCTGATGTTAATGGCAATTTCTTAAAATAATATTATCTGTAAAGTTTCTTTGAATTGCGTTTCAAGTTCAATGACTCAACATCCAATCGACAGTTTTTTTTTATTGTAGCCAAAAGACCTATTTGGCGACTAAGAAAACAAAAAAAGTTTCAAAATTTGTGGTCAACTATCGATTTCGAAATTATTATTTAATTCTCGGAAGGTCCGCCAACAGCACGCAATCGACTCACAAAGAAACAAAGTCGAGTTTGACCTTTTTTTTCGGATGTTCGATAATATTTGCGCTAAAAAAAAAGAGTCAACATTTGGTGTATGTGTACATTGATACAAATTTGATGGGCATTAACTTCCATTACTGGATCTCCCATTTCTCTTTTCTCACAAAAAAAAAACTCACTCAATCGTCCATCCGCAGTTTTTCCACACACTGCTCTATATTTCTTTTTCAATCCGATTTGATCAATGAACATGGAGATGGATTTTCATGTCCATCTTAGAAGCAGAAAAAGAGGCAAAATGGTTATAATGAAACCAGAACATTCGTTTTGTGCCATATCATCGCGAGATTATCTCAACCAGATTTCCATCAAATTCACTCAAAGAAGAAGTAAAATGTGATCATCAAGACATCACAAATCATGTCGTTTTCTATTTCTTGCTTCCACGCAGCTAATGTAAGATTTTCATCTTAATTCTATTAAATGTATTCGCTTTTTAATTCTATTTCTTTATTTCTCAGAAAAAATATAGAAACAGTAGAACGATCAGAACTGAACATCGACAGTCTTCATTGGTTGGACACATCATCTATCATCAGCAAAAAAAAATTGGTATCCAAAATTTTGTATTTTTTTTTTTTATAAGCAAATTGAACAATAAATAAAATATCGATTCTGATCGTTATCTGTTGATGGCCCAAAACGACTGACAACATGTTATTGATACTTGTGAACCAGTTTGTCAGACTCTATAAACCAGTTTTAGGGGCATTAATTTCTCACCATGTGATTTTTAATGCTGGATGTCCGTTTTCTTTTTGTTGTTGTAGTCGAGTTTAATCGGGAAAAATTGACAAAGTTTATTAAATGGTGTTTATTGACCATTTCAGGCGTTAACAAGAAGCACGCGTAGGTTGAATATTGTGTGATGATGATGACACATCTCCGCTAAGTTAACGAACAAATTAACAAAACTATCATGAAAAAGGCCATCAAGTTTTGCCGCCACCAAACTCTATGACTGTGAGTGATATCACTGCTCCCGAAAAACCAGTTTGAGAACAACAAAAAAAGAAGAATCTTAAATCGGTACAATAAGAAAAACCAACAGAAAGCAAATGCGAAAGCCATCATAAGAACACTTTATGTGTCTGTTGACCGGAAAAAAATCAAATTTTTGCGGTTTATTGGATGTAATTTATTGACTTAAATTCGTTCTCTACGCTTATTTTGTGTCAAACTTTTAATCTATCGCTGGGTTCTTAATTCTTATTGTCATTTTGGATCAATTGCCATTAATGCGATTTATTTCGCACGAATTTATCCCCGCAATTACATTTCGAAGGAAAAAATAAATGCTCTCTAAATTCACATTGCGTCGATCCAAGGTCCATCAATTAAGATCTATCTTAATGGTGAGCCGATCAAAGTCTTAAAAGTCCATTTCATTCCGGGACATTTTAATGGACTTCATTTCCGCACAATTTTTCATCCCCTCATCCACCAAGAAATTTATCCATTGGCACATTCAATGACTTGTGGGGGAAAATTGTTTATTGATTCAATTTAATTGCCCAATCTCATTCCATTCTTCTTAATTTTCTCCCATTCGAAAATTATTTCTGACTATGAATTTTAATCAATTTTCACAGTTTTTTTCGTGCTGGGGATGAGAATTTTTCGTTAATTAACATTCTCCAATCGTGTTTTAACCAGCAAACATGCATCATGATGTGAGAGATTTATTTTTCGCCGCGAAAGCTCTTAAACAACTGTCAAACACCACATTCAGGTCGAGCACTATAACAAAAAAAAAATATGCATCCAAAGCCACTTAATTCTTCAATTTTTGCTGCTGCTTTTTTTTCGGCTGCAATATAAAAACATCAAAACAAGCATCGCTGGCTGCACAACAACAGAAAATTAAGTGCAGTCAATTCTTTTTTGCTTATATATTTGCTACAAATGTGGCAACGAAAAAAAAAAACTGCTCGCAAAAAAAGAGGCTACAAAAAATCAGAAAATAAATCCCGGTTAAAACGTTATTTTATGTGTCTATCGACTCCCCCGCTAAAGGGCATCATCATCATTCGCGGAAACATAACGGCAGGCAGAGCATTAAAATCCGTTTTGTGTATGTGCGCTTCAAATGTAAAAAAAAATTCAGCATCATATTTGCCATAACAACAAGAGTCCTATTTGGCTTTGTCAACTTTTCGACAGAAAAAGCATTGCGCAAAAAAAGGTAAATAAAAGCATGCCAAAATTAATATGCAAAATTCTGTTTCATCCGCGAGTAAAAAAAATCTCAATTAAATAAATGTTACAATTGAAATCTGTTGCGTTTCATTGTAGCTGCAGTTTAGTGAACTGGGCTAGGTAGGATTTTTATCAATTAATCAAAATTGTAGCAAATTTACGTTTATTTTTTGCTGTTTGATGTGAATCAAATTTACGGAATTTTTGTGGAGACTAACCTGCCGAGTGACGGAATTTAAGATTTGCATTGCGTTTAAAATTTGGTAGCAAGCAATTTAATTAAATTTCAAATATTTGCTCGTGGTCAATTTGCGTCGGGCACTGGATCATCATCATCATATCATCATGATGATCTCGTGTACATATTACAAAAATCAGTCTATTCAGTGAACACAAAAAATTGCAATAAACCAAAGCATAAATTGAAACTAACTTCAATTCACTATTTATCAACTTTCATAGCATTCATCTCAGTGCCATCTCTTGCCTACCGATAACCGCAACAATGGAAATTCATCAATGCTGATGCCGACGGTTTCGGAGCATAAATCATAAATCCACTTTGATGATTCTACAGTAAGAAATTATTCAGATCATTTCCGTTGTGTACATGTGTGTGTGAAAACCTGAATTGAAAATTTGCATGGAATCTCGCCGCATAACGCCCATCCAAAACATAGCTCCCCGCAATACAGTTAGAATATTTTTGCTAAGGTAAAATTAATGAAAAATGACGACAAATGTAAAAGGTTGTCAAAGTCATCGTGTCTGACAATTTTTTGTTAAGCAACTAAATTTCAGTGCAACCATCAGCCAAAAAAAAAAATATTTTGTGGAAAATTCCCTCGTCAATAAAATAAAATATCAATTTTTTATGTTGCGATTTTTGTGTAGGAACCTAATAAATATATGCTACGTTTGTCTGTCGTAGTATATGTTGAAAAGGGATGCAAGATTTTTTTTTTGCTTTCGCCCCGCCGCGATACTGCATTGATATGTAAACGCTCGTGATATGGACAGATGTTTCAATTGACAATATGCTACAATACAATATCAAAATTATTGTATGTATGTGTGTTTTGTGCTTTGTTGAACAATGTAAAAAAATTTGAACCTCGTTTTACGTCATTTTCCAGTTGTCCAAAACATTTTCCACCCAACAGTTTTTATATTCCATTTAATTAAAAAGAGACATATTTAAATAGCACCAACGGACCATGAGAAAAACTGATGAACGTGACCTTTAATGATAAACAAATGAAACGTTTGCCAATTCACATGATGGACATGCTCTTTTCGAGATTACTTTTCCAGCACTTTCAGTTTATATTTTCTTTTTGCGCACACGAAGACGATTCAATCAACTGCAGCTCGTGTTTGCTTGTCATCAGAGCTCGTTCAAAGTGTTATGCATAGTCACACGATCATTGCATGTGGAAGCACATGACATTTAACGAAAAAGTAAAATTATCACATAGGTTTTGAATAAAAATGATCCGCAAGCAGACACATTCGATCACTTGGCAAGGTCTTTTCATTGCTACAGGAAAAGGTGGAACGTGATTTTTCTCCCCTTCGATGTTTGTTTTCATCTTCTTCTTATTCATATATAAGCCCAAGCCTTCATGAACTTTACGTCGATAACCAAGTGAGGTGGAACAATGTTTTTTTTTAGTTCCTTTTAGATTCAACATACTTCAAATTTGGACCCTACAGCGGGTCATTGAACCAAAACATTTGTATTAGAAACAATGAATGAAATTTTAGGAAATGAGAAATGGTTTGGTGCAAGTTATAGGACTGGCGTGCCATATGCCTGAGCATAATTCAACGTACCGAAAAAATAACCTGAAAGTGGATAAAATACATATATTGTGAGAAGGGTGCAGGGAATCGAGTCCAGGTGCAGCATTAAATGTTTCCAGTAGTTATTTTTTCCGAGGGCATTTAAATGATCTACACATTCCTCATGCATCACGTCACACATAGACAAACAAATTCCTATTCAACCCCTCGATCGCAATAGCGAAAATATCTTTCAATAGTAATCAAGTGGCATTTCCAGTGGAACTTTATTGCCTCAAAACCCAAAAAAAAAAAAATGTAAGGAATTCATAACAATTTATTAATTAAAACATATTTCTACCAAATGTATATAACAACAATAAGTTACGCATTGGAATGGAAACAAAAGACAATAATTGTTAACCATGAAGAGTGAGTGAGAGAATATTTTGGATATATTCCAAAGACAATAAGGATGCTGGATGAAATCTGTTAACGACTTCCTTATCTTATTATTTATCAAGAAAATTCCAATCAAGACACTGAAATTGCTTCTGTCCAGCATGCATCTTTTGTAATGTACAAATGGAGCTTTTATTCGAAAGTGGAATGGTTGGGAATGACGATGAATTCACATTAAAACTGTAATTGTTTCGGGCAAAATAGTTTCTGTAGTTGAATTTATATTTTCATAATGGCTACCATGACACACTCTCTGTCCCTCTTTCTACTCGAATGTCCAAAGCAAGAAAAATAAATGAAACTATTTCTGGTTCATATGGATATTTTGTATCGTCACTGAATCTTCACAGGACTTTCAATCAAAAGATTTGATAAACCCATTCTCAATGTGTGTTGTTGTCTTTCAACCCACCACCACAACTAACTTCCGAGTAATTTTGCTGCTTCTATTATAGAGCCATCATTCATCAGAAATCATAAAGTGTATGGAATGGAATTTAAATTGAATACTTTTGCCATCTTCCCGTTCCATGATCGAGAGGACTTTTTCAACCCATTAACATTCATTTCATCTCTCGAGCAAATTTACAGTTACAATTTTATTTTGTGAAAAACGGAAAATGTTTTGGTCCTTTCTAGAAATATTCTTTTTTTTTACGAAAATGTAAATAACGAAACGAATTCTCCGAAAATTTTTAAACTTTCATAACATTTAAACATTTCTCATTATTTTGTTGATATTTCAAACTTACAGGAAATGGACGACAACTGTCGATGCCTGAAGCGTATGGAAATAAAATGTTGGTTGAGATATTGCTACAAAACGAACAATAGATATCAAATCGCTCATACGGAATATTTGAAAGCATTCAATTTGCTATAATGCAAAGTTAACTTTTTGTTCAACTTTATAATCGACGCAAATATCAGTTCGAATGCAAAACTATTTCTTCTGCACTGCGTAGCGAATTGTCATTAACATATTTTATTTATTTTCTTTTTTTGTGTTGAGAGTTCATATCACAATAATTCATCACAAAAAAAAAAAAATATTTCAGAGTTACCGTGGTGAAATTATTATTTGGAGCAAAATAAAAAGTTGGAAAATTGAACCATTCAAGTTGAGATGGAATGGCGAGTCAGAGTTTGAAATATTTCAAATGCCCATCAAGATTTTTCCACTAAACATTTTTGTGTAATTTTCCTGTACATTTCATTTCTGCAAGAATGACAATCATTTCTCCATTTCGTATTTTGAATATACAAGTTCATATATATGCAGAAAGAAAATTTTTTCATTTCGAGTCGTAACAGATATTTCAATTGCCCGTCAGCTCGTAGCTTTCATCATCGTGCTGAGATTGTAAATGGAAATTGTTGTGAAATGGCATAATAATGAATAAATATTTTCTTGCCAATTTTTGCTTGCATGTACTTATTTTACAATACGCATGCATATTTACATCGGGAAATGGTAGGAAACAGGAATTAGAAATATTTCTCATATATCAAAATTATTAAGTTTTTTTTTTTTTTTTGTAAGCTTGCCGATGGAAATCTGATACTATGATGGAATAAAATTCATCAGAAATGGTTGTAAAATATGCATTTAACGAGATCTTTCCCCATGAATGCATGTAAAATTAAATTAAATTTTTCCTCAAGAAATTTCAATTGCTAAATGAAAATTGCTTTTGAGTTTGAAGCTGAAAAAAAAAAAAGAATCGCATGAAAGCTCGATAAATATTCGAAAAATTTGATTGCTGAAAAAGCTTTTTCAGAACTTTTGATCCCGAGCGGCATTTCACCAATGCGTTTGATCTGCAAATTTTTTTTTTCGTCTGTTTGATTAATTATGTGCAATTTTTTTTTACTTTTATTTCGGTTTTTTGGTAAAAAAAAAATATTTTTTGAAAATAAAATAAAAATGTAATTAATATTTTAAAATAAATTTCTGACCCAATCAAAAAAAAAAATAAAATTAATTAATTTCGTTTGCAGGGTTTAGTGGGAATTCAGGTGAATCCTTTTATCAATTATAATTGCATTTAATGCACGACCTCCCCGTTTATTGCTAAAGGGCAGCACAGCTTATTAATGATCACAAAACACCCGAATTTTAAAAAAATTGATAATTTTAATTGCTCCGAAAAATTAAACAACACAATCAAGAAAAAAAAAATCATCATAAATTCATCACTGCATCAACAAAAAAAAGCGCAATTTCATAAAATTATAATTGTTCATTGTGCATCTGATGCGGTTTTTGTGGTATAATATATTTGCTGCAGAAATATCACCCGTTGCCAGGCTCATCAATTTTTTGCCGTCACGATTTTTTTTTATTTTATTTTGTACGGATTTAAATTATTTTTCATTCTTCAATTTTATGCCTAGCGTTGATGATGGTGATGAAACATTTATAATTTAGCCATTGTGCTGGGCTTCATAAATGTTATTATGATGATGTTGTTTTGTGATGTCTGATGAGTTTGTGCGTGGGACTTAATCAGCCGCAATTCCAAAATGTCAAGTAGTCAAACACATTTTTTGCTGGGATTTTTTTTATTTAAAAAAATTCGTTTTTCAAATTGATGAGCTAATCGATGAAAATATTAACATTTCAAACAGAGTCAGACATGAATGGACACGTGTTGATTATAAATAGAAATTTCGTGAATATTTTCTTCGCCGATTCACAAAACACTCAAGTAAATAGCTTTCATCTAAACATTTCATACGCTCGAAGAACGCAATATATATATATATATATTCCATCAGCTGAATCACGAAACAACACGTGTTGTAACGCACGTTGTGCAATGACTTTTACGCTACTGAAACGGGCATGAAAGTGTCGCAGAAGTAATTAAATTTCCATTTTGTAATCTGAAAAACATACTTTTTTTTCACATGATCTAATCGCTGATTCATTTTTTTTATATTTTTTTCGCAACGGGTGTCAGATGTTTTGCCTGTCTACTGATATCAGCGATTAATTTTACTCCATAATGTCCATAAATTGCAAAAACAGTAACAACATATGCGGAGAAAAATGTGCAAACCAATCGAAATAATTGAAATTTTTAGCTGCCGCTAAATTTAGAAAATTGTTATTATTTGCAGTTTTAAGTTCCCAGACGGCTGTACAAGAAAACAGCAAACGATCAAAGAAACTACTCCAGTACAATACAATGGTTGTTTATTAACTTTATTGCCCATTTTTGTCAAGTCTGATATGAAGCATACATGCAAGCAATCGAGACGTAAAAAATATTTAAACCCTTACTTACTTAATAATTTGCACAAAAGTTGCAATTTTTAATCGATTGATTTGCTGTCTTTTATAACGATTTCCTGGTTGAGCTATTGCCTCAATACGCTAGAGACATATAAGCATACCGCGTTTATGTTGCGCCGCATATAAAAAAATTTCTAATTGAATTTCCATGTAATTTGCGTCGTGTGAAAATTTTTTTTTTTTTATTTGAATCGTTGTTTGTGCAATCAATTTTTCATCAGTCAAGCTTTCAGTCGGAAAAACACAACCCGCAGAATACATTTAAAGTTCATATTTTACCGCCGCTTTTTTGACATCTCGTGTAGAACCATAAAATTTATGTTTATTTGCCAATTTTCTGCATTGGCAATTGTAAGAAGTGACATAAAAGTAGTTTTTTTTTTTTATTTGCGAAATCATCGTTGAGAACTTACCTGAAAAGAAAATGAGAAAAAAAAACAACATGAGCAAAACGGTCGGGAAACATGAATCATGTTGCATCAGAGCATTAATAAAACTTAACTTGCAGTGATGTCGCTTTAATTTTTTTCAAAATATACGGTACTTTAATGATGCTTTCAAGTGAAATCACTGCAAATTAACATTCGAAATTGAATATTATTCAATAGCATTTTAAGCTTATAATAAATTATTCAGTCAGTTTTATTTAATTCAAAGCAGTTCAACATTTTATGCCCGTAAACCTGTTTTTCTGTGCCGTGCCGCTGTTATGCCTTTTAGCAAACAACAACAAAATAAAAAGTGATGTAAAAATTGGCAAATGCATGAATCGAATGAATTTTTATAGGCACACAATATATCTCTCAATTGTTTTTTTTTTTTTTTTTGGTAACATCGTCGCCCATTTTCGTCACGTATCGATCAGTTCATTACAAAGCAACCTGTCAAATCATCTTCAATGATGCGTGATAATTACAAGAAAAGTGTCCATCAATATGATCCACATGGCACTCAAACAACACGAAGAAAAAAAAGTCCCATCTAGTCGAAGATGTTGCTAAAGCATAATTACTTCTTTAATTCTTCTTAATTTTCACTTCTCCTCTTACTCAAAGCTATTAAATTCACTTTGTAAAGCCATCAGTGTTGGCGAGAGTTGTTGTTGCTGTTGGTAGTTCCATCTGAGCCACAGACTACATGCTCTTTCGTATCGTTTATTTGATCAAATTAAATATTACACAGTAGCATCTTATAAAAGTCGAGAAGGAAGAAAACGGCGATTGAGAAAAAAAAAGAGCCAACAACAAATGAACGACATCAGAAAGAATTGGAGTTGAGGGAATGGAGCATATACATATTATGATGATGATGAAGAATAAGAACCCATTCAAGGGAGAGCACTGTGTATCATCGCCTTTTGTGTTCTTATTTCGGGCTTTTTTCTGCCTTTCCTTTATTAAAAAAAAAAAGAAAGAAATATAGCAACAAAACAGAACTCGTTTTTCATCACGTCTGATGATGCTTTTTTCTTTTCATCGTCCCACACATATTGGGACATAAACTGTGCGTATTTGTGTGCATATATAATAGAACAGCACGGTATCCCTTATCACCAATACATCTTACGTTGAGCTTCCAATGTAAACTTTTATTTTTCTATCATGAATCGGCGTATTCCAACCGCCAACAACAACAATGATTTTCGATAAAATTCAATTGAAATAGTGAAGTTGTAAAGCCCAATGGGGATCTGAGTCCATGTCATTGTGAATGACTTGCTAAAATTAATGCTCATGAAGCTGAGCCTATCCCTTGGGGTCATCTACAATTTCATTTTTTTTTTTATACATTAAATAATTGCCCCATTGCATGTTTCTCGCAGTTTTAGATTGTGTGAAGCAACATCAATCACTTATAAGCGATATAACTGATTAGATATCCCAACAGCAATTGTTTTAACAGCATAATTTGTTCAGTTGATGGAACACAACCAGCGGCAGGACATTGACAGTTTACTGGTGAATAGAATAACAAAAGTTTACAACACACGACGGACACAGTATTTTTGTTCTAGATTTATTTTGTAGACTTACATGCAACAAATGCCAGATGTTGAGCGTCTCAAGTGGATAAATTATTAAAAGATTTTTTAACGCGAAAATCTTGAATGGGAGACTCATGTTTCACAAAGATATCGTTTGATGATTCTAAACGCGGACTTTGACTTCGTAAAAGCAGAATTTCTTTCTCATCAGCAATATAAGACGCCAAGCAAAAATCACAAAACCGCCGAAATCGTAATAAAATTATGATAAATATTGCGAAAGCTGTCGGTCTGTTCCCCTGTCTCGTAAGATGAATTTGACAAGTCGTGAACTCGCAACTTGGCTCGTGGGTTCATCAACATTTATTGAATATCGTATCGCAAATCGTGTGCCGTGCATGGCCGGATATTGCGTTTGAATTGGTTGTGTAATTGATTGAGGATGATCAGATGCCCCTCATCTGATATATATATATATATATGTTGCATAATGATCAAACAAGCGACGGCAACAACAACAAAACTGGTCAGTTTATGATATCGCGATGAATGAATCAAACAACAGCGCAAGAAATGAACGAAAAAGGAGGAAATATAAATTATTCGCAGAGGGATTTCTTACAAATAATTGCAACAACAAAGAATCGCTGAGAAGGAAAGATAAATATTTCTTAAATGCATTTTTTATGTATTTCTGCTATTGCGATGAAATAAAAAATACTTATGTTGATATTATGAAGGAGAAGAAAGATCTTTTTCAGGTGTTTCAAAAGTTGAAAGCACTTTCGTGGTCTGATTGTTTGTTGTTCAAAAAGAGATTGAAATGAAATTTCGAAAATTCATTCATTCTTTTTTTTTTTCGTTCTCTTTCTAAATTTTATATTATGAATCGAAATATTAATTTCATTCTAAACAAATTTCAACCTGTAACTCTTTATGCGAGAAGTGTCATGATTGTGAGTGTGGAGCCTCAGCTAGGCTGATTTTGAATATGATTTCATCATTAATCTTTCATATTCATCAACCACTAGAAATAGAAATATCATTATATGTATTTCAGAAATCGCCTTTCAACGATAACAAGCATCAGACTTGTAATATTTTATCTTACTTTTTTCTCCCGAGAAAGAAAACGATTTATTAATAAATTACATATACAGGCGAGAGTTGAAGCACATCATAAATATATTACTGAGAATATTCCACGCCAGACTTTACTATCGTTATTGGCCACTCCAACGCAGTCCAAATCAATTTATCATAATGCGATGGATAGAGATTAATATTGTTTCCCATTCACCGAAAAGCGAGCGAAGCCAGCCAGCGTCTCCATGCGTTGTGTATCATTTTTGATGACAAAATTCGCCTTGCAAGCGATAAATTAAAGAAAGAGGCAAAAAAAAAAAATTGTCTCATCTGAAGCAATTTAAGAATATTTTTCTCTAGAAGCGTCCGCTTTGAGAAACTCCATCCATTCTCGACTGGAGATGGAAGAGTGTAAGTAGCAAAAAATAAAAGTTGAATAAATCGATCTCTATTCAAAATAGATATCCAATAAATATTCTCAATTCCTTTCCACTTCTTATATCACAAACGACAATGGCACATGGAAAATGGGTTTAAATTGTTCTATTTTCCAGTCATAAATTTCCAACAGCAGAAAATAAAAAGCAGCAGCATTTATTTTTCTTAGTAGAAAAATCGGAAAGGGGCTATTTTCCTTACGAAACTGAACTGGGTCCCGCACACACTCTTCTTGCTAAGCCAGAGCATTTAATGGTAAAATCAATAAAGTCAAACCGCCTCCCGCTCCATATCTCGAGATGGTAAATCCCTTTTTTTTTCTTTCTCTTGACAAAAATCCTTTCTATAGAAATGGGCCATCACCGGGCTTCGGACATATTACAATGACAGCACGAGGCATGTATAGGCTTCTTTCTTTTTTTTCCAGTAGATCGTAAAATGCCTATTATTGTGGGCAAATTTTACATATCTCTTCCTATTTTACCACTTTTATTCGCATACAGATCCATTTCAATCTTACCCCTCACTCACTATACCCCACTATCATCATCTTGTCTATCATCATTCCATATTATTAAAAATAAAAGAATCCTTATCCGAAATAAGAAACCCATTGAGAATGTTGAAAGACACTACAGCAATATTGGGACATTTTTCGTCCATTCTAGGCGTCAGACTTTGGAAAATGCAATGCAATGACCTTTTACAAAAGGTTGAAATATTTAAATATATGCGATATTGCTTTGAAACCTTATTGCTATTTCCATGCCTTGTTTTTCGAAATAGAGGAAAATTTCTTCGATTTTATTTTATTCGCCAAAAAAGAAAAAATAATAATAAAAAAGGAAAATTTGCATTGAAATAAAATATTTTCTTGTCCGGAAATTTTTTATGGATGATCCCACAATTTGGTAGAAAATAAACAGTCAGCCAACCCCGTTATAGACTTTTTATGACAACATTCGATAACAAAAGAAGGAGATGATTTTATTGTGGGTGGGCAAAGTAGTAAAGAAAGAGTTTCATCATTGTGCAGCAAAGCACCACAAAATCCATAAGACAATAATTCGATTTCGTACGAAAACTTTTTATTTTATTTGTTTTCCAATATACAATTTCTTAATTTTCAAAGTTCCCTTTCTCCTTTGCAACCCCTTCGTTGTTAAAAATTCTTCAGCTTTTATGACCGAATTTTCATTCAGCTTCCTGCAGTTTGAAAAGAACGAAATAGGAAGCATGTGAAATACGAGAAAACAAAGGTAGGATTGAAAATCAATTTGAAATTTGTTTCTATTTATTTGTCATTTCCCATTTTTAATGTCGCAATGAAGTTGATGAAGACGATGATGAAGAGTTAAAAAAAGGAAAAGGAAAATAAGATTGCAGAAAAATCAATAAAGAAGGAAATCGTTCGAGGCTGTCAATAAGGAATTATGATGATGATGATGACAAATAAAAATGCAAACTGAAAAGTGAAATTGACGTCAAGTTAGTCAGTCAATTGATGAATATTCCTTCAGATACTGAATTTTATAATTGATGGATTACGGTACTAATATTGCCTATTTGATATATCATTCCATTTTAATGCTTGAGTGAGAGGCCACAGGGTCTGCACATAAATGTCCATACGAAGCTCTATAAACACAACAACATATAAATTCTCTTTAAGTGCTTCAACATGACCTTCCAATAGCGACAACAACAGCTGTAGCAACCATAGTTATCAGACATTATGCAGCAATATAAAGCTGGACAATAAAATGAAATTCATAGTTACACGTGCTCGCTCTCTATCAACGAATCTAGCGAGATGAAATAAAGAAGAGATGTCGAGTTGCTTCTTTTCGTTTATAATATCAATCAGTATCTTCACCATGGAAAATTCCCATTAGAATAATGTCCAGCGTCCACTTGATGTAATGAAATGTGATTCATAAAATTGTGAAATTTAACTTTGCACAATGAGAAATTATTGCTTAGGAATTTTTTTTTATTGTGCACTAAGGTCTCAAGTCCACTTTATGTGAAGCAATTTCATTCAACCGAAGCATAAAAAATGTTTTATTGTTTCACAAAAATGGGTGAATAATATTCTTTTGACCCCCCTGGGACCGCGCTACCACCCACCCCGTACAGTACAAATTTTAAATTGCACCAAAACAATAATAAATTTTCATTTTTCTCTCTCATCCGGTCAAAAAAGGTTCTCCACCTTCACCACTTCAGTGTCGGATCAAGGATCATACATTTTAATTTGCTTGCATGCATTTGGAACTTATTTCACAGTTTTGAAACAATAAAAAAAGCAGTTTCCTTTTGTGTGAGACACCAGGATAGCAACAAACATCCAGCGGTTGTACACAATAAAGAAAAGAAGTGATGTCGTGACATTGAATGGGAAGCGCATGTCCAAATGATGTTCATAAGGTTGAATTAATTTCAATTTTCCTCTTCTGGTCCATCGCTTCTCATACCAAAGAGCCAGCTACACTAAAGCATGCTCAGACAAAAATCTCGCAAGAGAATCGAGACTATTCAGTAGTGAAAAGCACACACAAAAACCTTTCCGGTGGGTTCTGAAAACAGGTCTGGGAGTGTGAGAACATGCAGACATGATAAATCGTTTGGATGGACTTTTCACCGAGAAGCGACGAGAGCGAAAGAGCAAAAAAAAAAAAAATAAGGCACAAACATGCAGAACATATTTTTTGCACAATTTGAAGGCATTAGCTTTATGTTCACCATGGAAAGAGCACTTGAAGCTGTATTTGAGGAAAAACAATGGGATTTTATTTTTCATGAAAAATTTACTCGTTTCATGCTTCTTATACAAGGAATTGTTCGAAAAGGATACAGTTCCGATTTTGGCTTCAGAAATGGGGTGAAAAAATTGCAAAACAATGCAATTTAATTGAAATTTTCCCAGAAAATTCCGATTTCATCCAAACAAAAAATTTCTCCTTTTCCATTCGAATGGAAGAAATTTGCATAACTTTCACAAAGTTCATGGAATCAAGTTAAACATGTTGCATCGTTTTTTACTTCGTTTGGCTTTGCAAATTTACTTTTCAAATCTAATTAATAAGAATTTTACGTTGACTGCAATAAAAATTCATAGCTTTTTATTTTACAGATTTTAATATTCGCTCCCTTTTCGCTTTTTCATGCTCATGAATATTTATTTTAACATTTTGATCGAATCAAACTTTTTATTGCGTTTCGTCTTCACAAAAACCCCTCCAAGGATGACGAATCGTCATCAACAATATGTTCATTTTCCCTAATCTCTTTAGTAAAGCATTCATCTTCAAGTGGATCACTTTTCAAACCCTCCTTGCGATTTTAAATATGAAATTAAACTATGAAAATTAATTTTCATCATAGAATTATGCGGTCATGTGAATGAAATGATGTCAAAAAATATAGTTTTTTGCATAGGGTTGTTTTCACTTAATTTTCTTGATATTAATTTGACATCACCCCCTTAATAAAAGCAAAAAAAAAAAATCCAATAAAAGGAACAAATTTGAGGGTGAATTTTGTGTCGCATAATAAATATGTAAAAATAGTTTTTCCTAAAGCATTTATTAATGTATGTTTGTACCATTGCTTTAAGATGCGATTAACATTGGACAATTTTCCGACCGCTTGAGGGAAACATTTCCCATACATAACATTTTCATTCTATTACGAGAGAAGGTTTTCATTCGGGGTTCATGAACGAAAAAACATCCCCGAAGCGGATTATCGTCTAGAGAGCTACATAAAAAGCTATTAGAATCAAATTGTTGTAAAATTGAGTTGGAACACTTGGTGGCCCCAATGTTTATGGTTTTACTCTACAGCTATACAAAGTACCGTCTTTATATTTGATTCGTGTGCCATTCGAAATATTCAGAGAAAAAGGCAAAAAAAAAATCATAGAAAATCACCCGAAAAGTTCGCACGTAAAGTTCACTGAAGAAAAAGGAAAACACATATCAAGACGAGCACACTTGTTGCGCTGCATTTTGGAAAGGAAACTCATGAAAACGGAAAGTAGCAATTCGATTATCATAAAGGAACATCAAAAATTGTGGAGCTCCATTTCACGTTCAACAGTTTTCAGCAGTAATCTTTTAAACGATTGACATGAATGCCATGAAGCATCATCATATTAATGGGTTATCAATAGCACAATGAACATGAAGAAGCATGTGGAATATAATTGACCATTTTTCGCATTTTATGGTGAACTTTTATGAAATTGTTATATGATATGATCATGGCCATCAAACAATCAGTAAATAACAAGCATACAAAAAATGATTAATTTTTAATCATAATGGTGGAAGAAGAGAATGAAATTTCCCACTCAAGAGAATCCATCACCCATTTTCATTGAGTGGGTGCGTCCTCGAAATACTTCTCCCAATATAAAAGCAGAACATTTTTAAGTATCCGAAAAATGAGCCCATTAAACTTTACCCAAAATGCCATTTAGCGTGTCCATCGAACCATCCATTAAATGGAAGTTTGTTCTATAATAATGATTTTTTTCCGCAGTAATCGTCTCAGCACCGTCAGCCAGAACTTAACCCATTAACAGAAACCAACTCATAGAAAACCAACATTTAATTCACTTTAATAATTTACCGAAACAAATTTTTTTTTGTCTTTACTCAAATTGATTTTTGTCATCATATCATTTTGTCTACAGGAGGTCGGTTATTATCAGGGCGTTGGTGCTTAATGTTTTTTTATGTGTGATGGACTTTGGTTCGAATTTCATTGAACTTGTAAAACTATATATTGCAATTCATCCAACTGTTTCGGTTTAATTACCACAACATTTCACGGTTCCAATACTGGGCGTGTGCGTGTGTGTGTTTTCTATAGAAACAATTTGACAACATGCATCCTGTATCGATGTTTCCCGAAATTTATTTCAATATATATATAGAACAAACATTTATTTCGTGTTTCTTTAATCACCTCTTTCTTTCGCCGTCGAATTGTCATGCCAAAATGAATTTCTCGGGCAGTTGATTCCGCTTTTTTATTTTCGATTTATTTACTCTTTTTGTGATATACATATTTCCAAATATGCTGCATATTTCTTCCGGTCTCTTAATTTTTTTGATTCGGTTTTTTTTTTTTCTTAATTTAATAACTGAAATTATAACGCAATGGACCCTCAAAAATTATACAAAGGAAATGTCAATTTGAATAGTTATGAGGAGCTTTGCATAATGTTTCAAAGTCACAAATTAGCCAACAGGTGCGCGCACAGTATAATTTACAACCTGATGACATCGCTAATGATCATAATGAATGTTGTTGATACGTGTCATATCAACAAAGCGGTCACACACAAAAAAACAGTCATCGTTGAGCCGTTATCTTTACAGCTCATCTCAAGACCCACTTTTTAGTCAGAATTTTTTTTTTGAACGTGTCCATCACGCAGAAGCTATCAAATTGTCATCTTCAATTTTACGGGTTGGACATTTTGAAAGAAGAAAACAAAAAGGCATAATAAATGCTTAATTTAATTACGTGAAACAGCATTTTATTGCTGTCGACTCTTTTCTCTTTTGAACTATTAAAGTCAAATAAAACAATCGCCTCAAAATCAATTTTACGAGTCTTTTATTCGGACGCATAAAGTTCAAAGGAAATTCATTGTGATTCTTCCTTTTGCAATCGCGTTTTATCTTTTCTTTTTTTAACTCAAGAGCTGTTTACCCGCAGGGCAATATTGAAAACATTCTTAAGAAAATACCGCCGATTTTGTCTTTCAGTGTTGTCATTTTTGTTGTTAATTCTTCTTTTGACTTTTTTTCCTATTTCTAATCCTAAGGTGCCATTACTGATTCGATTTCTTGTTATTTTGAGCAACCGAAAAATTGTTTGTCTTTTGTCATAATTTATTGTCTTCATTGAGGAAAGAAAAATAATGCGCCGTTCGATGGCAGAGAAGAAAAAAAAAACGTAACATAACCTTTAAATTGTAATTAATTCTAACAAACATCAGAAACAGTGGAGAAAAAAAAATAATATCATAAAATACATCGATCGAATTGTAAGCGACTTCGAAACAAATGGAAGATAAATATTAAAGAGGGAATTAAGATGATTCCCTACATTACACAATTCATCCAGTTCGGGGTATCATAGGGAGAAGGAGAGATAGAGAGAGTTCAGCATTCAACAACAATATCACTTGGATGTGAATTGTTTTCAATTAATCTTGTTTTTATTCCTTTGGGTTTTTTGCCTTCATTAAATTATTGCTTACTGCTTTTCATTAAGGGCTTTATAGAAACGTTCCTTAATCTTTTTAATACCACTCGTAAATAGTTTTCATCTTTCCGTCGGCTGCATTGTCATTGTTCCCTACACATACACACTTTGTATTGCGATCTCTTTTGTGTACCTCAATCAATTAATATTAATTAAAATAAATTATTACTTTTTTTTTCTTAGTTGTAGTAATTGTGATAACAAAATACAAATGTGCTGCCATTTGATTGTGAAATCGATCACAAGATGCAACATAAACATCGGATTTCATAACATAACATGCAAATTTTATGATGTTTATGATATTATAAAAGAAAACATTCAGAGCTTTGAGGGAGAAAGGATAAACAAAAGAAAATCTTATTTAAGGATTCATATAATGCGCAACTTCCCACGGGCGCAATAAAATGTGAATGGCGAAAAAATCACAAACTCAACAAATTTTTTGAACATAAAATGTTCACATTGTGAAACACGAAAATTGAATTTATAAAAATAAAAAAAATGTTTCTCAAAAACATTTTAAATTTTGTAAAAATAAAAAAAAGTTCCATCAAAAGAACAAACGAAATTGTTGAAATTCTTTCAATATTTTTTTTTTGTTGCAAAAGAGTTGCTCGTGGGCTCACTTTATGCCATGGCAACCATTTTGAAAACTTCGCTTTTTTGCGCGCTATTTAGCGGATGGATTTCTCTTTGCTGATACCCATCACACACCGCTCCAAAAGATTGCACAAATGGAATTTTACTTGCACCTTTTGGTTGCGCAATTTTATTTCTTGTTTCATAATGATGTGCATTAATTCCGTAATGTGCCGTCATCAACTGCGATAGAGTGTTTTACTTAAAGTCGCATGTCGTAATTACCCAACTGCCTCACTGTTCCCAGTTTGCTGTTGATTGGAATGTTTCTTATGAAAATTCTTAGCAAATGAATTGTTTGGAGCCACAGCAAGCAACAACAAACCAACATGATTCAGCGGCAGGTAGAAGAAGTCAGCGATTCCTTTAACAATGTTCCCTCTTAATCTTCATCATGTTTATCGCAAAACTCGCTGCTGCTTAGTTTGAATTTAATCGTGTATAAGAAACTTAAATATATCGTTCGCTTGAAAATGAAACTCTTTGGTATTTTGCCGCCTGATTCCGATCAGCATAATCCAAAAAGTGTTTTTCTTTTGATATCTTTTTTCTTTTTTTCTTCATTTCAACATTCAATTATTAAAAATTTCCCATCAGTTTAGATGCGAACATTTTTGCGTGATTTTTTTAGTTTACATTTTATTCTTTCATTTGCTTGCGGTGACTTTTCCCATTCATCGTCATTGGTGGCCATTTTTACCCACTCTCTAATTGTAACTCGCTTTGTTTTTGCATTCTCAATGCCGCACTACGATTTTTTTTTTCTGCATAAATTTGAGTAACTTTATTGCTTTGGTTGGTTGCTCGCTTCTATTCATTAAGTTTGTTAAATTGTTTGAAAAGTAATTAAATTAAATTAATAGCATCGTCACATCAGGGAACGAAATCTCTGATTTTATAGATTCAAATGTACTGTTGCTATCAATGGAAGTAATAAAAAAAATGTGGCAACACTTCCAAAAGTGAAGACAATTCCATTCAATTGAAAGTCAACTGGCCATCAACACAAGGATCAATAAATATAACATTCATGAAAATTACCAAAGAAATGAAAATTTTCTACTTCTCTTCATTTGAAAAGTGAACAAAAAATGAAAACATTCAAATTTTAAGAGCTCTGCTGGGAGAAATTTCCTTTCTTTATGTTGAATGAAATTTTAACATTATCATCAACATCATGTAACTATGACAGATTTGTGCAATTTCTTCATGTTTCAAGGAAAAAGATGGAAAATTTTCTAAAAGAGGATTTTTGCATTAAATTTGCATCATGAAATGATACTTTATTTCATTCACCACTCACAAATAGAAAATTCATCATCAAAGTCATGAAGTGAAAAGCTCTCAAACAAAAAGCTTTATTTTTTTTTTGCTTTGCTTAAAGTACTTGTGTTTGTGTTTTACAAAAAAAAGAAAAAAGAAGTCTCTTTTGTTTCTTGTTATGCCATTTATCCAACAACAAGATGATGGAGAGCCAAAAGCATAAAAGGACATGGAAAAAAAATCTAACAAGCATAAAAAAGGAAGCAAAGGAAAAGAGAACATTAAACGACTTCTTGACATCAATCTCAGACAGTTGAGCTTTGGGATTTTCAGCTCAGTTCTCAAATACAAAGTTTTTCTCTTTTTCCCTGCCGCGCGCGCTTTTTCTGTGTTTGAAATATTTATGAAAGTTCAATTTCCGTTCGTCATGAATATCCATCCGTCCTGTCTCAAAGGACATTAAATAGATAAAGAAAGAATATTTATTTTTATTCTTGCTTGATATGACGACTACAAATGGCACTTGAAACTTTGTTCTGTCCAAAGTTGTTTGGCTTTCAAAAGCATACGATGGACATCATTCTATAACGACATAAAAATGATCTCATAATGAAATATTACCAAAGTTTGTCATATGAATTTCATATGCTAAAAGAACATAGACGTGACTCGCGTAATATGCGACTCTCTCTCTCTATCGACAACACTTTTTCGAAATTGTTTTGTGTTAAGTTCCACAATATTTGTTGCTCGTGTTCATTTCAGAAAACCCAACAACTGAAAAAAATTGTTTAAATAATTAAAATAATAAAATGCCTCAGCGAAAATAAAAGTAACGTCTATTTGCTCACGTAGATCGGCGACGAAAAATGATGTGAGAAGGATGCATCGATCGCTATTGTCACTTAGATACTTTTCGTTAATTAGATAACATTCCAAACATTCCGATACACACATCACTTTCAATCACATCCTAACATTTTCAAACTGATTAAATATTATTTCATTAAATTTCCAGAAGCAACTGAAACATTTGTTGATGATGTCAATGGATGACACATATCAAATAGAACTCGAGTAAAGAGGATAACAATGTTGGCAACCATAATCAGTATACAATAATGTAAAAGAATCATATCTTGCAAAATATAAAGTATCTTAATTAGCAACCCCATTAAAGCATTAAATCATAATTAAAAGCATCTGTTTCATGTCAAAATGATCTATTAATTGCGAGTAAATCATAAATTTGTTTGAAGAAATTTTAATTTTCCTCTCAAATTTTTCTATCGAAATCTGCGCTCGATTTGAGTTCATAATTTGTGGCAGACCGAGGAGCACTTAAGTGTTTCTTGAAAGTGGACTCCTCATTCTCGCTATTTTTTTTACAATTGAGTCGCAATTTTCGTGTAGAAGACAAACAAAAATAACTTACATTCTTTAGGGAACGACCAAACGCAGTTTTTACGCCTGTCTCGCTCACGATGATGCCATACGAAACGAACGAACACGTATTTAACATTGGAAAAAAAAATATTGCATCCGAATGTGCAAACAATGGCAGAGAGAGAGAGAGAGGAGTGAGTAAGAGAGGAGAAACTTCCTTCTTTTTTTCGTGTACTTTTTTTTAATGGGAAAAACAATTAAAGTTATTTTGCTTTGAAAAGAAAAGAAAAAAAAAAATTGTAAACGAGGCGAACATAAGAAAATTGCTGACATTTTTGAAGGCGGAGTTTTGTGCGTCGTGGCTGGCATAGTTTTTTTTTGCTGTGCACTTTTACAGAGCAAAACACCAGCCGGCAACCAAGCAAAGCCCCATCATCACTGCAGCATGAGGAGTTGTGGAACGCTTTATTGAATTATTAATTACATTTTACTCGAGCAATTACCATCCGTGCTTCTTCTTAGTTTATTGTGCTGTTAATTCACTTAACGAGCTTCACAATTTCCTTCATAATTTTTATGAGCTTGGCGTGCATTGAGCGTCGGCAAAAACCCAACAGACTAGGAGGAGATGAAATAGTTAATGCGGCAAAAACACAATTTTTCACTCCATTTATGACAAATAACACAATAATGATAGGCGACGGATCTCGTACGAGCTTTCAGGTGACACCATTAGATTTAACATGATCAATTTTTTCCTTCTTAATTAATTGTATCATAGAAAAGAAATCTATTTTTTTTTTGTTTTGAGAGCACAACGCTATAAGTGGGCAACAATTGAAAATCATGACTTTTTATCTAATTGGCTACATTTATTACAATCGCCCCCGAAATTTCTCTTAAAAATATTTTCTGAGAAAATGCTTCTCTCAATTTGTGTGCGTTTGCAAATGCATCACCGGAAAAACCCGAAAGTGTTTGAAGAAAGAAGAAAATTAATTTTTTGAATCATTGCCAAGCCGAACGGTCGATTGCTGATGCTTTACGATTGCAAAAATTGCTTGCAAAAACTCTTCCTTTCTCTCTCTATCACGCACGGTCTCTGGTGTCCATCACATACGCACCGTGACTTGCCGTTATTCCTTACGACTGAAATTTAACACATGTTTGAATGATTCGCGGGACATTTTTATATGGTTTTTAAAGTGATTCCTTTGCAAGACTTAAGATGAATATCGTAAAAGACGTCATCAAAACTCGTTGTCGCTTTTTAAAGTGGTGTCATTTTCATAAAGTAAATTGTACGCAATTTAGCACTGCCGGTGTACGGATATCAATTTCATGAAATGTGTGTTGGAAGTTGACAACGCTTATAAAAAAGATCCATAATTTTTTTTTTCATGCATATTTTTATTTGTAAAACCAAAATAAAGCGATAGCGGTAATTTATCTCCATGAGTGGCGTGTGCTGAAGACATTAAACTTTTAAGAAGACAAAAACCAAAAATGTAACACTTTTTAAAGTCGTATTTAAGCGGATTACATCCGGTTGAATTTAGAATGATCTTCACACATATTTTTTAAAGCAACAACAAAATTTGCTGTCTCTTTTTTCCAAATAATATTTAAGAAAAATATCTTTTAAACATTTTCTTCCTTTTTTCTTTAACAAAGGAACAAATATCTCACACCTGAGAAATTTTCAAGTTAATGTCATTTTTATTGATTTTATCGCTATCATCGGAGTAAATTGTTCGTGTAGTTTTTCTTTTATTTTTGAGCTCTCTTGAATGACTGTCACAAGATGATGACAGAAGATCATAAGATTGGAAAGGAGTGATGGGGACATGTTGAGAACAGAAAGTTGTAATTTTTCATTTTCAAGTGTCAATATACACCAAGTGTTTTGAGGTACGTCCAATTGTGTGTTCCTTGAAGATATTTTCATCGACAGACATCAAAGTGATTTCTCATGTCCTATCCAAAAGGCCATGAAAGTTACTTAAAATTAAAAATATCTTCAACCGCCCGCCGTTAGATCTCAAACATCGTCATTTTTATAGATTCAAAAAAAAAAAATATCGTCGTAAAATCATTTGAGTCACCAGTTTTGCGGGGCAAAAAACAACCATTCAATGCCACTGACAGACAAGAAAAATATTTGCTGAAAAATCATTCGACAGATGATGATAATTTCGTCAATGGTCGTGGGTTGTTTTATGATAGAATCCATACCACAAAATTATGTCACCTGGAAAGTTTTTTTTTTTTTTGCACGCTTCAAATAAATTATCAAATTTTCACTCACTGCATCATACGGAAGTCATTGATGTTTGTCTGAATGCAAAATTAAAATGAAAATCGCCATTTTCATCATCATCCTCACTGCGCCGAACTCTCAAGATCTCATTCCATTTCCCATCATTCGCAGAAACAATTAAACTTCCTTTTTTTTCCAATTCCAACTTTCAAACTTTCTTTCGCAGTGCTTTTTGTTGGAATAACTTTTCCTCTGCCGGAACGAAAAGTCCTTAATTCCTTTTTTTTCTGTTTTTCTCGTCTTTAGCACTTGAGTTACGCTTTGTTTCGTTTCTCACAATGCGATCATCGACGCTTCCCTGCCTCTGGGTTTTCTGATCTGGCTGATATTTTCTGGGATGGTTGCCAACTTTTCTTATGTCGTTGCCGATTGTATTTGTATTTAAAAATCGGATTTTCTATTTTTATAATCGTTAAATGGATGCTTGTGTGAATATAAACGAAAAGCTTTTTTTTACTGACTATTTGATTTCCTTTAATTGCGTCTGTCGAATGATTTTTTGTTGTTGGGTTTTCGCGATCAACATGAACATCAAATAATTATCAAAAAAAATAAGAAAAAGGTCACAGTAAATACAACAAAATCGTTAACACAAGCAAACAAAGATAATGCCTCCAGCCTTAATCGTCTCTGATCTGAACTCTAAGCTGCCGTCACCATAAATTACTACCACTCGCTTGACGCACTTTCCAGAAATAAAAAAAAAAGTTTTACAATTTCCTCATAAATCTCTTTCCGATGCTTAATTTTTTTTTTCTTCTATGTTTTTTGCGCGCGCTATCTAACATTTAGCAAAATTATAAATTACTTTACATACATTCGTCTTTAATGAAGTGTATTTTGTGTTTAGTATTTCTCCCCCCTCGTCCCCAAAAAAAAAACGTTGGCAGCAAAAATAATGTTTAAAAAAGCTGAAGAAGTGAGTTCAAGAAGGAAAAACGCACACTCCGAATGTAATTTTTCCCCTTTTTTTATTTTTAGAATTTTTCCAATTTGTTGTGCTTGTTTTCCAATTTTACCTCGCTGGTGAAAAATTGCTAAACGGCATTCGACTATGAATGAAAATGAGCCTGGAACAGCGTCGGCGGATGCGGTGTGAGAAAAAAAAATCTTGAAGGTCTATAAACAAATGATCATTGACCATGAATTTGAAATTTAACCCTATTCAATCATCACTTGAATGATATTTTTTGTCATCATTTACTACAGAGATGTTTGCAATTCTCTTACTTGAAAGTCTCCCCCGCACCAAAAGCATTGTAAAAAGATTTATCAAATTAATATTCGCAATGTAGCAAACAAAAACTTTTCTTTTTTTTTGCCAATTTTCAAGTCTAGAGCGAGACTCTTATAATGCTTGATGAGGGGGTTAAAAGGGGTGGCTGTGGATCGAACTTTGACTGAATTTGACGTAGCAAAAAATCGACTGAACATTATCGTGATTTATTGAATTAGCGTATGGGTTCTGAGTGGGTTTTCATCGAGATTTATTGGATGTTTTTCTTTTTTTTCTTCTTTTTCCTCTTCTTTGCGGTACATACAGTGAATGTTCAATCCAGCTTTGAGTTGCAAAATGTTATTACTAATTTTTTTCCCCCTTGCAAGCATCTTCACCACAAGAGCTCTTCAGGCTCCAGTAGAATGATAAAGAAAAAAAAAACAACGGCACATGAAAAATGAAAAGTTATATTATGGAAAACAACATTCGAGAGAAACAGAACGCTGAGAAAAGCCAAAAAAAAAAAACTAAAATATTTTTCTTTCGCAAATGTGTGGAACTTTTTTTTTTTTTTCATTTTCTCTCGGCAAGCAATCAATCTTTTAATCTTATCATTTGTTGTTTTGGTTTTCCGATGAAGCCACCACCAATTCATTCATTAAAGGGTGAGAGTAAACGCACAAAGGGGTTTAATGTGGGAGGACGCCTGCGAAAAGAAAAGTTTTGGCATGTTTTGGCAAATTGGCAATATTGTACTCGGTGATGTTAGTTTGGTCGGTTGGTTGTTTCCCCAAGTCCCCATTCCACAATGATGTTTTGCGATGAGAAAATTAATTATCAAAGTTATAATGATTTGCGATCGAATGGAAGCAGGACGAGAAAGGAAAATTAATGGAAGAAAGAGGGGAAGCTGATAAATTATGTCCATTTCGCTATTTATTTTTTTCTATGTAACTTTCGTGCTCACGTAGAAAATTAATCTGTCCTCGGTTCAAGGATTATTCCTAGAGAAGAAAAAGTAATTATACAACATAATTCTAATCAAATATAGTAAAAAATTGTGACATTACCACTAAATGTTTCCGTTACGTCTTTGCAAATTAATTTTCATGTAAAAAAAAAAACTTTTAATCGATCAAAATATGGTCGACATTGTAAATCACTAAAAGGAGACAAAATTCGAATAAATATGAATGAAACATGATAATTTTACGGCTATTTTATTGCCCATTTTCTATTTTTGGGACTCGAATCGTAAGAATCAAAAGAAAATTCACAATGAAGAAAAAATTGAGAACTTTTTTTTATTCCTTTCAACAGCGAGACTTATTTTTTGTCTTCTCGGTCTTTTGGAAACTGAAAATTCAATGTTAAATACAAATGACTTTCTAAAAAAAAAATCCATTGCTCGCAGGGTCGCCGCCGCTGTTGGTATAAACTTTTATATATTTTTAGATTAATTATATTTTCTTTTCTCTCTCTCTCTGGTTCTCCGGCTGCTTGTACACTTTTATTTGGTTCTTCGTCTGAAACATTCTTGGAATATTTTTGTCTGACACAGTCGAGCGAGAGTCGCTTTATTTCTGTTGTTTTTTTTTTTTCGTTGGATTTTTCTATACAACAAAAAAAAAATGGTTCTGTCGCATATTCTGAAACAATCGTAAATTAATTAACTCTCTGTGGAGGCCTCTGATCCAAAACGCAATGAGCCATCTTTTTCCAACTTTCTAATTTAATCGCGGTCGCACTAGATCGCTTTAATAAATTTATCATCCCAATCCGCAAATGAAGGATTTTTTTTTGTTTGTGTCACAGTGACACATTCGATATTTATTGCACATGTTGAAAAACATTCAAGATCATTTCGCTGGCAATTTATAGCCTGTATGATGGAAAATATCTCATTCATCACCTTTGATTTGACGCTGGCAAAATCATCTGCTATAAGGAATTTCCAGCTTATGCGATACGGAGTTTATGAAATTTCCTAAGTAGATAAATATGTAAGTAAGAAATACAAATTAAAATTATTAAAATGAATAATTTTTTTTTGGATCAAGTTGGCAACTTGAAAGATTTATCGTTAGACGCTTGTCGGTCGTCTTGCTTTCACGTGGGGACATGGAAATTTTGTCTGTGCATTTTTTTTTTTATTATTAAATGTTTTTTTTTTTTTATTTGCGAATTTTAATTACATTTCTTTTTCTGAATGTCTATAAAATGCCTGTTTGCGCAATAATGGCATAAACCACTTCAAAAGTCACAAGTAGAATTCATGTGTTAGAAATCCAATTAATCAAAGAGGTAATAAATTCAATTATAGGTTGAGCAAAATTACCAAAACAATCATAAATTTTTATTCTACCCGCTTTTCACCGTCGCCGCAAGACACCGTGCCGCTATAGCTCTTTTTCTTAATTTATTTTTTCAGCAAAAAAAAGAAGAAAAAAGGAAAAAAAAAAGTTAATAATTTTTCTTCACGCGTCCATTCAAGATTGTCTCCTGCGACTGATAGGTGACTAAATATTCTCGGTATACAGAAAAATGTGTAGGCGGCGCTGTGAAACATGCGAGATACACGACATTTACTGTGCACAAAATATATCGAGAGCAAAAATTTCTGGGGAAAATCTCATCGAGTCGAGACGACGATTGGTGACCGACGTCATGGTATAAAATTAAAAATCTGTGTTTAGATACACAAAACTCATTTCATTTCTCGCGGCCACGACTGACACGAAACTGTAAACAATCAATTAAATTGGAGCGCGCGCGATGAGTTCTTACATCAGAATAAACTTTATATCTCGTGGGTTCATTTGACAATGATATCAATATTAAATATTTCCAACTGCAATAATAATTTCCATCGCTATAGCATTTGAGAATATTTCTAATACTGTTTATGAGTTATGAATAAATAAAAGCAAAACTAAAAGTTTATTTCGTATAAACTAAAATATTTTGTGTAGTGGATGCGACTTTGTAGTCAGCTAGAATTTTAACAAAACATAAATATTTAGAATCGGAAACTCAAATTTATGAAACTCGTCATGCACATATGCGACAGTGCATGGCTCCATTACTAGTAGTGATCACAATTTGTAAATTGACGATGCAAAATGAACAAATTTCTCAGATCATAAACAAACATTCCGTTGCGCGGATTGCGATGTAACTAAGTTATACACATCTTCTCACACTTCCAACTAAATGGCCATCGTCTGTCAAGACGTGATGGGTATCGGTGCATACACACAAAATAATAAACGAGATGCTATTACAAATGTTTTAATAGTCTCGTGAAATGCTTTACGAATGTACAATAAAATGACTCCAGCTGGTAAATTCAAAAAAGTTTTGTTCCAGCTACTGACATATTTAGCAAGAAGTGTCGCAAACATGTTTAACTAAGAACAAAAAAAATCAATAAGATCAACCGAAAACATAAAGAAGGCACATTATGAAAACCGGAACTGCAATTTCTTTTCGAATAATTTAATTCACATGAATATTCAATGAGCTCAACATTAAAATCTTTCAGCCATGCATCAAGGAATTTGTTTTCATTGCAAAAGTAATTAAAAGTTCGGCGAATAGAGCAAGAAAAAAATAAATGCGAACAGTAAAACTAAAGTTCTTACACGAAAGGGCTTCTAGTGAACTAGATTTAATTGTTTTAGCTTGAAGTTTATCTTTACAATGTTCCAGTTCTATTTATATTTTACTCACGCCAAAAAAAAAACGAAATGCCACAAATTTTCTCACAAAATGCGTTTTAATTTCCTTAAAGTTATTTAAGTAACTTTTTTTTTCACAGCTTTGCATGATTGTAGTACCTTTTGGGCTTAATTAATGGGCATGCCCAATTAGTGTTACCTATTTAAATCCCACACCAAATGATTGCAGTTTAAATCTCGAAAAGCAAATTAAATATTTGATATTTTTATTAGATCTCATCGGAAGCATCATAATCAAGTAGCAAAGATGTTACTCTCTTAATTATGCATTTGCCTTTCACAATAATCGCCCTCGAACGATCTGTTGAAGAATCGAATTAAAACTATTACAAAGAGTGCCGTGATGCATTATCAGATGTTCATATCAGGCATCATCTGGTACGCTCAAATGTAGACACATACGAAGGCTCTCATCAAATTATCGAAGTAAAAAAAAAGTTTGTATATTTTTCTTTGTTGTCGGCTTGAGCATAATAAATCATTAGTTAAAAGGAGGAAAAATCAATTATCTTCGCACTTTTCACGTTTGTTCATCATTCACAGTTTCTATATATGTTTTTTTTTATTTTTCTCTAAATTGTAGGCAATTTTAACAGAGACCTTAATTATCATCGTTAGGTTAGGATGGAGAATAAATTGACTAGGAAGGTAGGTGTATGCAAGAGTTATCACTGAAATATTTTTTCCGTGTATTCCAATGATTATCACTCGTATAAAATAATTAATAAATACTGCCATCAGCACATGATCTCTCTCTCTCTCTCTCTGTCTAGATATTGCATATAGAAAAACATAATCTTGAGCGTCTCATATAGCAGCCACAACATCAACAAATGGCAAACGTAATCTGTTGTGTAAGAAGGCAGTAAACAAAATAAAATGGATGCGCCGCTCCAAAGATGCAGCGCAGAGGGAGGGGAGATGAATGATATGTGTGAAAAAGGCAAACAAACGATTCCATGGAATGGGAAGAAAAGATTGAAAATGTCTAATAGATTTAAGAGCCTTCCTAACATCCTCCCACGCAAGCTATTTCAGAAAATTTTACCACTTGTTAGTTTAGCTTATTTCCTCAATTGTGTTCTGGTACTGGTTTGATGTTATGTTGGATTTTTATTGATTTTCATTCAATAAATGCGAGGCGCGCAAAAATAAAGCGAAAGATATTTAATTAAACGTAGGTCGTATGAAGAAAGCATTTAAAAAAAAATGTTTTGATTGAAGTTCTCTGTAAAGGGATTTTTTAAAGCGATCAAAGCTATAAATTGCCATTCTAATCGCAAAACTAATTGCATAATTTTTACATTGTCAATTGATCGGATAAATGGAAGTGAAATAGAAACGTTTAAATTGTCGCGCATTTATAATTCTGCAATAAACGTTTCAAATCTTTAAGTAATTATGGCGACGAACCTAAATCAAAAAAAAAAAAACCATGACGGAGGCAGCAAATAAATTGCAATTATGAAGCCTTATCGCGCGAGCCCTTTCAATACACATTGCGACTAGAGTAGAAAAAAAAATAGCTTCGAGTTACAGTTGAGAAGTTGATTTTGTGCAATTTGAAACGCACTACGAGGCACATTTTGATTACAAGACCACTTTGACATTATTAAAATGTCTCACATTTGAAATAGCGAATGTCCATCGTCGCATGTGCAATATTTTGTAAAACTCAGAATATTTTACATTTATTTACACATTTACTAAATAAATATATCATTTTCCAGCGAATGAATCAGTCGTTGGCCTTCAAGCCATTAGAACGTTTTTTAAATTTTTTTTTTCTCTCCCTTGACAGTGACAGTCTCATGTCACAAAAGTTATTATAAATATTTATTGAGCATTTTTTCATGTTCTTTCTATTATCACAAAAAAATAGCGAAGCGAATATTTTATCAGCTTTTGCTATTCATGTGTTGCACAATTAAAGAGTTAAGTATTTCGAAAATGTTTTTTGCTAATTTTTTTTTCGGAATTTTCGTTTATCAGCAAAAAAAAATAAAATAATTTTGCATTCCCATAATCAATAATCACGAGCTTGTACAAAAAAAAATATCGCGTAACATTATTCCATTTGCAATCGTGACTAATTTCGTTTTAAAGCAGTTTTAGTTTTCAGCGGAAAATTGCATCAAGGCCAATAAGAAGTTTTGTCATAACTTTTTCCCATCACTTGTGAAAATCCCAAAAAAAAAGTTACTTCATTAAAATAAAAAAAGGAAAACGATTTTCTCTTCATAGAATTTTTATTGCTTTAATGTACTCACGTTTGGCATAAAACAGCTTCGAGTAGTCACAATCCATCGTTTGACGGAAAATTGTGTCTTGAAAATGAAATCTCTGTTCGTTAGCTATTTTGAAGAATTTCTAATTTTAACTTTTCACAAAAAAAAATAATAAAAAATTAAATGAAAATTAATTTTTCTTTTCTAATTTTCTTTTAGGGTAACCGATCTAAATCGAACCGCTATAGGCTAATGGCTAACATCTATAAACTATAACAATTTCTTTTTCGGTCACGATAACACCACACTTGATACGCCTTTATTAGCTCAAAACACAATTAATTAATCTTTTTAATGCTTTTTTTTTTGTACAATTAATTTCTTTTTTCCTCCTTTAGTTTTGCGCCAAAAAAAAAATTATTTTCCCGCTTTTCCATACACACTAACACCAATTTTCTGCTTTGCCGCAGAAATGTCGAAATATATCGCGTGCCGTTGGCGGCACTCGTGAAAGCTTATAATTTTCACAGGAAAATATTGAAAATTTGTGTCACTTTTAATCATGAATTTTGGATTTTTCTCTCGTTTAAAATTTTCCTTTAACTAAACTTTTTTTCTTTTGTAATTTTTATTTAAAATAACGCGAAAATTAACGCACACACTAGAATCAAACAGAAAAAATAATAATGATATTATGCCGACACCGTGAGCCAACAGATCAGCCGCTTGAGAGACTTATTCACTCAATGGGTTCATAAACATTACTGAGCTGAGAATCAACACGATGAATAATTTTTTTTTTCTTCTTCTGTTGCCTTTCTGCCGCTGCCGCCACCGATATACTTTTTTTTTTTTGTTTTATTTTATTTGTGTGCTCTGTTTTCTTTTTCCATATTTTTCAGTCGCGCGCAAAAGTTTTTTTGGAAGCTTTTCTTTTTTTTTTTTCAACTATTTTAAAGCTCGCGAGCTTGTATGATAATAAGTGGACTCGATAATGCACCTCAGTTGAATGTTCAATGAGAACTGACTCGACAGTTATTTTTTTTTTCTTATTCTGAAAACTGTTTGATTCAATTTTCACAAGAGCTTTCCGTTTATGCGCTTCGGGTTTTTCCCAATTTCCGATTTTCTCTCCGCCGGCATCCAACACATTTAATTTTTCAATGAAAATCCCTCAGAGCGCTGTCAAGCTCTACGAGAGAGAAACTTTGCTTCAGAGAGGCATCAGAAATAAAGTCTTTATTCAAATCGGATGCAATCGCACAACAAAATGTTTTGTGATATGGATCAATAATTGAATTAAAAGCATAATTATGTGTAAGTATCAATTTAACCATCACCATGGGACCAATTTTCCATCATCGTTGCATGCAACGATAGATATGAAAATGTCTTTCCCATTTTCCACTCACAATAATAATATTTCTCTTTCTCTTTCCAACGTGTATGAAATGATACGGCCCGACAACACAACGAAAAACTTCGACGGCAGTCTCCTCATTTGAAAGAACAAACAAATTGTTGCTTGATTTAGGTAAATCGTTTAATCTCGGGCTGAGAGATCTCAAGAATGGGCTTTTCATTGAGCAAGGGTGAGTACGGCACCGAGTCTGTTTATTTTATTTTTTTTTCGCACAACATTAAAGTGAGAGGATTTTTCCGCACGAGTCAGGAAAATTAAAATGTTTTTTATGCAACTACCCAAGCAACTACCGAATCTAATTTTCGTGGGTATCCGTATTATTTTTTATATTATTTGTTGATTCGTTTTCTTGCACCGCGTGCTGTGATAGGGCAATTTTGATCATTTTGATGATAAATTTATAGGAGGAATACATACAAGGTTTTGCTTATTGACAAATCTGCAATTTAAAAAAAAATTGAAAGCTGTAAAGGGAAGTAAATGCAATATCATCCAATGTTTACGGAAGATGCCAAATTGCAACTGGATTTTGTGTACATGTTGCAAAATTGGGCGCGATAAATCAAGGTACTCACGTCATCAAATTTTTCTTGCAAGATTTAAATCTTTTTAACTTCAAAACAAAAACATGACTACACAATTTCCGCGAAGGTTAAAATTATTTTTTTTTTAATGACGAATCAGTTTGAATAAAATTGTTTAAGATTTTCATGCGGATAACAAACAAGAAGCCAATTTTTCAAACAAATCTTAGTAGGCTCTGCTTCAAACACGGATTAAATGGTGTTCATATTACCGAAGTTCCATTTCAAAATTAACAGTTCCTTCCCGAGCTCTTTGTGCCATCTACTTACTCAGTAAATTCTTGGAGTAAGTAATTGAAACAGGACAAAAGGTAGACAAAAGGAAATTAAATTTAAAGGAATGAGAGAATGCTTTTTGTTTCTTTTTCCAGCGTTTTCTTCAACAATTTTTTTTTTACTTTATTTTCTCACTGTTATCAATCTAATTCAACATTATTTTTCCTGCTGTTATCATAAACGACTATTGATTTATGTGTGTGTTGGGTGTTTTATTTCTCGTTATCTACTGAATTAAACTTAAAGAGCAAGGACCTTTGTGCAAACTTATTGCATTTTAGAGGGGTCATTTAAATTATTTTATATTATTATAGTTTAATTAACTTGAAGCAAATGTCGAAAGATTGTAGTTTTTTGCATTCTTTAAAAAATAAATTACATCGTTATCATTCAATCAAAAAAAGTTCCTCCACGATAATGAAACGCAATTCACAGTGACTCAAAGTCATCCAACATCCACTATTGCTGCGATTGAGACTGCTGTGATGTGCCATCTGTGATGGGCTTCAGCTCTTTGATCTGCTTAATTAGATAGGCTTTTTCGTCGTTGAATTGCTCATCCTCGGATCGTTCAGTGTGAAAGCGAGTCAAAAAATCGACCAGCTTATCTTGATTGCGCAACAAAATCTCCAGAATTGGTTTTGGTTTGTTCGGATTGGCAACAAATACCTAAAAAAAGCAGCAATTATAAAATCAATAAATATGCGAAGGATGAGATTTAATGACTGTTTAATGATGGATTTACCTTAAACACATGGAAGGCTTCAAATTGGATATTTCTCGACTTTTCTCTCAGCATATTCATCATTAACTTCAAATTATCGGGATTTGAAATATATTTCGTCATGACCTACAGAAACATTTTAGTAATTAGGAAAGTCAACAATTTTTTTTTTGGATGACAATAAATTTACCGTAAAATTGTGACGATCCAATAACAATTCACCCAATAGCTTCAGGCTTTGACGTCGTGTAACATAATTTTCAGAATTCAAAAGTCGCTGATAATGTGTAAAGACTTTGTCATAATTTGCCTCCAAGAATTCGGCACAAAGAATCTTGTGGCGGGTAAGCAGTTCCTAGAAAATAAATGTTATATCAATCATGTGAAATAAATCGTTTACTAATTTTAAATTAATTCCTCACCTTGAATGTAGAAAATGCATCAGATGCAATATCAAATGTTGACACTTCAACGTATTGGAAAAAGTTGAAGAATTCCTCCGAATGGAGCATGATTTTGGCGAGCGCTTCATAGCGTGCACATTCGCGCAGCATTGTGCCGCAATTGAGCGCGATCTCCTGGTGCTCATAGCCAGCCATAAGCGTAAATAGAATTTCGGGTTTGGTGCAAATATATTCAACGGTCGGTGATCGAGTGCCTATTTGTCGTCTAAGTACATTATTAAACACTTGTGCAACATCCTTTTTGCCTTCGAAATCGATCCGATTCAGATTCTGGATCAGTAGAAGTAGCAGATTGCTGTTGTACAATTCCTGTGCTAGTTGCGACACAACAATATCAGTTTGCGGTTCAGTGTCAGATGTTCCGTACAGCATATTTTTGATTGAAACCTACAAATTGAAATCAAGCAACAATTCATTAACAGATTTTCATTAAAAATGAGCAAAGAGAAATTGTGTACAATAAAAAGGTGATGATGATGGAGTGTGAACTGAATTATGATAATACGAAATCAAAATGGATCTTTTTTTTTTCTTTAAATCCATCTCTGGCGTTATAGCCTCGCGTCAATGTTGTTCATTTATTTATGACGATGCAATTTGAACATGTTTACACCACAAAAGCCAAATAGCCGAGGTGATGTATTTAAATTTTAAGAACACAGCACAAAATGTCGTAAAATAGAAGCACAGAGAAAAATGATGAATATCTACATATTTTCACTATACTTTTTAGATGGTGCCTTCTTCTTTCAACATCTTGTTGTTGTTGTATTACCGCGGAGGCCAATGTCATGATCCAATACATAATGAATTTCATGTTATAGAAATTTTTAAGACGGCACATTATCATTCAGTTATGAAGAGCGAATGTTTGTTGTTGATACGAATTAATTATGGTATATATATACGTATATATAGATCAAAACGTAGCAAATATTGCGTATTGTAAACCATTTTTATTGGAAAACTTACAAGATTTTTGCTGACATCCTCCTGTGCCTTTTCAGCTTTCTTATCTCCACGTTCCAGTGTCTTTAGCGCTTCTAATGCTTTCAGAGCTTCCTTCAAAGCCTAATAAAAGCGATTAGAAAAATGCAAAAGGGCGATGAAAATTTATTGTACAGTAATTTTTGATGATTTTGACTCACCTTTACCAACTCAGCTGGGCTCTTTTGAGATTTTCCAAACAGTGGCATGTTTAAAGGCTCTCGGAATACAATAAGATGGTAAAATTTAGCGATAAAAGTGTAGATTTGAATGAAAATTTATTTCTTTTCCTCCTCAGAATCGAACCAAATGAAATTTACTAACACAACTAAATAAAATCATGTAGATAGCTTTGGATTCATTCGTAATTTCCGTAGAAAAAATGTTTAAAAAGTAATAACACTTTCCATTTTATTGTCACGGAACTTGGCATGATACCGATAGCATAGGTAATTCCATATAAAATCATGATGGTATGATTTTAGAAATATGTAGGATCTTTATTTTAATCATTTTATTAAATATATATATAATTTAATTTATTCGTCCTTACGAAAAGCTCGATATTTGTTGATTTCTGATGGAAATTCTTTTTGCAGCTCCACTAGCATGTTTGTTTTAAACTTTCGATAAATGTCAATTTTGCCCTTAATTTCTTCATTCTTATTAAGACTTTTATCGATGCAATCCTTAGTATAAAGCTGTGGGTTTCTTCCTTGGTCGATGTAATCAAATACTGCCAATGGGATGTGAATATTTTCAATTTTGGTGCGCTGGCGATCAATCTTTTGCAGGTCGGTAATCAATGTCTGCCTATAGGAATTTTACCAATGAACTATATGAGATCGTATTGAAAATAACTTAGTAACATACATTTTCTGGTTCAAGACAGCTTGTCCTTGTGGCTGAAAGTCCGACACAATGATTCCGATCTAAAATAAAACATCAGGGAAATTTCGCAAAAAAAACTATAATGACTGTTTTGTTGCAATCGATCAAACATTATTTACTTGAATTCACAAAAACGACGATTATTGTAGAATAAGAAAAGTGAATAAATGTAAACAAACCTGTCGAACATTTTCAATAAAGAGCTCCAGATTGTTTTCCAGGCTTTCCAATTGATTCTCCGACATTATTAGTTCTTATAACGCTAGCCGAATGAAATTTAGATCAATCAAAGGTGATTTAATAGCAGAACAGAATTAAATTTATATTTCTTGGTTCTTCTCTTCTATAAAGGGAATAAAAAGTAAAAGTCTCCAAAGTACCAGTTCTTTACCCATGAAAAAAGTTGAAATTTTCGCGCTATTTTCTCTACTCGATATTTATTTATTCTATCGTTAACCTGATCTGGTGAATAAAATGGATTTCACGAAGCGCAGTAAAGTTAAGCCTTTGAAAAGTCCTGATGAGGAGTCATTAGATCGTTTGCTTCCACACAATTGCTTATTTTATATTTTACCACCGCTTATTGACGTTAGTCTGAAGGATTTCGAAAACTTTGCAATTGAACGTCTTAAGTTGTTGAGGATTCTTGAACAGGCCAGTATTAAATATCCAAAAGTATTGTCCGATGAGTGGAAGGAACATGTAGTTGGTGAACTCAATCTAGAAGGACTTAAGCACTTTGTAAGACTTTTCAAAGGCAATGGAAGTAGTGAGCAAGATATGAATGCAAGACGCCGAGACTATTTGTCACATTTCATACTTCGATTCGCTTATTGTCGCAGTGAAGAATTGAGACGGTGAGTTGTAAAGTAACGAGCACCCCATGAAATGTTCTAACAAGATTTACTCTCTTTCTAGATGGTTCATAGCCCGCGAAATGGAACTCTTTAAATTCAAATTCAGTGCTCTGAGCTCCACTGAAGTCAAAGAATTTGTTGAGATTTATGAAATGGGTTATCGTCCAATAACGGATGAAACGAAAAATGAGATCAGACAGGAGCTACAAAGTACATCTGCCAGCAACATTGATTCCATTGATTTCTATAAAGTAAATTTTCTGGCTGTGTTGGATCTCGTTAGTCATCGCAGATGCTTCTTGAAGGGTGGATTCGCTTATGTAAGCTCAATGGACTTTGTATCAATAATCGGAAATCATCATCAGAAATTTATAGAAAAAGGATTAATGGCTCATTTGAAAATGTTGCCGGAATTTGAGAATGATGATCGAATAGTTGGAATCATCAAAGGCTTACACACATCTTATATTGGCAAAGATTATACAATCAACAAGGATGCTGATATTCCTATTGAAAGTCTTGATCAGCTTTCACTTAAATCGTATCCTTTGTGCATGAAAGTGTGTCACGATGCATTGAGATCAAAACATCATCTCAAATATGGTGGACGTTTGCAATATGGACTTTTTCTGAAAGGCATTGGCATCACATTGGAAGATTCCTTGCGCTTTTGGCGTGAAGAATTTTCTAAAGAAATGGAACCTGACAAGTTTGATAAGGCGTATGCTTATGGAATTCGATACAATTACGGTAAAGAGGGCTCACGAACTAATTGGACACCTTATTCATGTATGAGAATCATTACCGCGCCTGTTGGGGCCGCAGATATTTGTGGATGCCCATTTAAATCATGGGACCCAATTGATTTGCGATCTAAGCTCACCAGTTATGGTCTTAGTGCTAGTAATGTTCAAGATATTGCCAGTTACGCAAGCAAGGGACACTACCAAATCGCGTGTAGCCGATACTTTGAAGTTACACACAACACCAAGTTCGATGAGGGAATTAATCATCCAAATGCATACTTTGAAAACAGTCAAGTTGTAATGGGCACCAGACAAGCAAAACAGAAGCAACAACAAACGCCGCAGCAGTCGCAACAAAATTATCGCAAACAACAACAAATGAGCCAGCAAACAGCATTCAAGCGCAAAATGGAAGCAAGGAATCGTCAATTCAATACAAATGAATATGATGACGAACTTTGGAAGTTATCTCAGCGTGAGGAGGAGCTTTTGAGCCAGCTGCAAACTAAAGAATTAAAAACCGAAGAAATGAAATTGGAGATGACGTTGGTTGAATCAATGAATTGGAGCGATGATGATTTGTAGTTAAATTCTTCTTTAATAATAAATTCCTACAATTTTATGGTAAAAATTCCAGTTCAGAGATAATTGCTATGTGATCGCTAGGAAACACAACTGATGGTATAGCAGTGTGCACTTTCAGCTCTTCTTCAGATGGCATCTCAATAACCCTCGTCACTTTGAATTTTTCGGTCTGATAAAAAATGTAATCAAGGCATTCCTGGAAGCCAGCTGTAAAATTTGTGAAAGGAGGACACCCGCAAGCTGATTGCATATTAAATGATTGCGCCAGGGACACATTTTTAACGGCTTCCTCAGCGTTGCTATTCCAGTCTATAAAATCTTCCGGAACAAAATTTTCAGTCATCAGTTTGTAGATACCACATTCTGGAACTGAGTTGAAGTCACCACAGAATATCAGTCCGATATTTTCGTGGTCGGGACTTTTCTCTTTAAATTTCTTGATAAAATCTTCAACGAGAATCATTGAAAATCCAATCTGAAGAAGTCTCACATGATCTGCATCTGGATGGAAATAAAGATGGGTATTAGCAACCGCTACAAATTTTTGAGGATTTTCCTTTGATCTAAGTATTGCAATTTGAAGAGTTGTGGACCGAACGCTGACACGCTCTACAAGTTTCTCATTATATTGCAGTTTCTGCCAAAGTTCCTGACATGCCGGATGTGTCTTGGCTGTCTCGCCTATATTGAGACCATAATTTTCAATAAGCTCAAATCTATCTGTACGCCAGAACGTTGCTAAACCCTCGGGAGTAGTGCCCTTCTTGTTATGAATGCCAATCATTTGTTTTTCTTCAAGAAATGGTATGAGATCAAGATCAAATACCTTGAAATCAACTTCTTGCAGGCAAATTATATCGGCATTATAGCCTACAATTTCCTTAATACAGAGCTGCTTTCGGTAATCAATCTGAAGAGCGTATGGTGGACAATATGGGAAAAGTGTTTCACGAGTATGATCAGAATCACAATAATAATCAGCCAGTATGTTATAAGAAACTACTCGAAAATCTTTTCCTGATAGACGTTCTTGTGTAAAGAGGTGACGAGTCTCAAATGGGCACACACCCGGACCAGCGCCAATATTAGTTTTAGATATCCCTTCCACTGGCGGGCCAATTTTTGTGCCACAAGTTGATTTCGGAATTGCCTTTACTTTCAGTCTATATCCGACATCTGCTGGCCCAATCATCACTGCAAATCCCCTTCCAATCTCTTCGCTCCATTCTATCTGATCTTCACGTTGCGAATTCGGAAGTTTTCCTTTGTACCAGATAAATTCTGATGCATGGCGATCAGCGAAATCAATTTCCATCTTTGATGGGTATACATAAAAATCAGCTAAGATTGAGGATGGAAGTACCAAGCAATTAATCCAAGGCCAGTTGAATTTTACAGTAAAAGAATCTTGATGCAACATGAGCGAATATTCTGATCCATTTTCAAGATCCACTAACAAGTCTGCAAAGCTCTTTTCCTTAATAATTCCATTTGCATTATGAAATTCTACTGTTAGCTAAAATTAAACTATGAGAAATCTTTCAACGAATTTATTTATTATTGTAACCTTACTTCTTGATTACTGGTACTCGGCTCCGACGCCGGATTATTTTTCTTCTGTTTCTTTTTAATCTCCTTCAACATAGCTTTCTCAACATTGTTCTTTATTCTATTCATACAAACATCGATTGGTTCTGTTAAATCTCGACAAAAATTAAAAATTCTATCAACATTTTTGTTTTCATCAATTTTTTGTACAAATCGGAAACTAATATTAATTTTCCCTTCATCCTTTACGTGCTTCAAGTAGACTGCATTCATCATCAGCACCTTATTTTTGCTTTCAAAATTAAATTGCCGAACAAATAATCTAAAATCTAAAAATTGAGAAACACGACTATGAATTTTTTTTATCATCCTGAGGAACTGGGGGAGAGAAATTTATTTCACAATGTTTGTTGTAGAAAAATGTTAATTTTTTTTTTTTTTTTTTTTTTGTACAGTTGTAAATAAATACGGTGTATAAGAAAGTGTTAAATGCACATAATATTCTGCTTCCAGCTATTTTTTGGCAAAGACGGAATTGCTTGGAAGACATTCAAATTATTTACTCTTTCCAGTCATCCAAGAAGTTGCTGACCATCTTGAGAGTCTTTTCCATATCTTCTTCTTTTTCGCCATGAACTTCAAATATTATTTCACGCTTATAAGAGGCCCTGGCTTCGTCTAAAGCTATTTGAAAAATCTCATATTCTACATTGTTTTGAATTTTCTTAGTATTGTAGCCACGTTCCTCAAGTCGCTTGAATAACACGTTGGTATCGCAACGAACAACATAAATAGCACTGAACCATCGTTCGGGAAAGAATTCGCTTGAATGATATTCAGCTACGTTACCACCTTCTTTCATTAAGGGTTCAAGGTAGTCCAGCAGCTAAAAAAACAAATAAAATGAAGATTCAACGTAATTAGTTTACAAAAAATATTTAGATAATCTTATCAAGGAAATAGTAAATATTTGATCTCGACAATCTCATCGACACATCTTATTATGGTGTGCCACTTAATATTTTATACTCCTCTTTGTGTATGCGATATGCTAGACGTTAACCAATCCTGAATCTAAATCACAAAGATTTTATACGTACCTTATCTTCATCTAAAATTGGACATTCGAGTGTCTCATCATAGCCTTCTGTAAAATGGTTTTCTTGAACAATCCGACTGATCTCAAGAAAGCGTAGTCCAAAGTTCTCGGCAATAGCTTTAGCCAAATGAGTTTTACCAGCACCTTGAATAAAATGATGGAATCTTCAATATGTACAAATAACAGTTATGACTTTGGCACTACTTCGTTGATATGTCAAGCAAATTAATACCTGGCGTTCCTGTGACTAAAATATTTGGCTGTGTCATTTCGTTGTATGTACTAATAAAGATTTTAAATTGACTAAACTCAGCTCGTGATGCAAAGATACAAAGCCCTTGTGCACAAATATGTTATTTAATTACAACAGAGTTCTGCACCCTTGATTTTGTATTGGCGTTTTCAGATGTTTCAAATTTAAAAATGTCGTTTTTTTAGATTTGTAGTTTTGAAAGCTCTCGACCAAAATTAGTTTTTTCTATTCGTTGAAGTTTGCCACATATACGAGTTCTTTGGCTTCCTCAGTAACAAAAGCAATTTTTTTTTGAATAGGGGGAATCGAAAAAGCCCTGGAAAGCGGAGAGAATATTCTTAAAATTATTATTTCTGGAAAATATCCTTAAACCTAAAAAAATAAACATTTTAGAACTTGCTAGACCAATTTGCACATACGAAGCCATTTAAACAATATGCAACGTCGTTGAGCGGAAAAGGGGCCTCGATTTTCTGTTATCTTGTGAGTCCGGTCCAAATGCGGTGGTTGAATTGTACAGCTTTGCGGTCATACGCAACCGTTATATTCTTCCGTGGTCAACTTTTACACCTTTGCCCTATAAACTTTTTTAAAATTCCTGTTTGATTAATGTTATTATATATTTTATTTTTTTATTAAAAGCAAAAGAAATGACAGTACATCGTGCGACCACGGCAGAAAAAAATGTAGTAAAAGTTCTCATTAACTTATCAATTTTTACACATAATTGAGTTGAGCGGATGAGTCAATGCTTTTTGTCAAAATGAGAAATTTGTCGCTATTTAATAGCGAGTTTTCTGCAATAACTGCTGATCGACAAATAACACTACTCATTTATCATTCATCATTGTATATTTAAAATATATATCAAACATTTCATATTACGGTTACGCTAGACATAATTTTTTATCATCATTTTCAAATATTGTTTTCGTTTTCCTCCGCGATAAATGGTTGCATGACAATGGTAAACCTTTAAGTACACTTCGAGACGATATTTACAATTGATTACAATTCCAGTGCATGATCAGTGTACTAATGTCATTGGCGGCCATCACTCGCGTAAAAAAAAGATAAAGTATAACGTCAATTGTAAAAAAAAAGAATTAAAAATATATTTCCATAGTTCATTTTCGATTTATTCCTTTAATTGCATTAAACTTTCCATGTATATTTTGGATTTCCTACAAATCATTATAGTTATACGCAAATAATGTTTACGAAAAAAAAAAGAAGTTATTTTAAGTGTATAAAGGACCATGTGTGCAGCAAAACGAATTCGCTAACCCTAAATGCTATTTATCAATTATCTTTAGAAGCAATTCAAAAAAAAAAAAAATATTACATGCGTCGTATTCTAAAGTAGTTGCTATTGTATATATAGAATTGGAAAAAATGATTTCCTTTTGGCCCCTATTTGCCATCGTCCTAGGCAGCTCAACTCTCAAGTTCTGATACTCATTATTTCTATGACCGACTCGCACAGTCCAACAATGTTTTTAAAATTTAATAAACTTCTAAAATCTAACAAAAAAGCGTTTAATCCAGACTGAAGTGAGTAGCCGAAATCAGATGAATGATATTGAGTCTCCATGGGTGGCACTACTATCGATGAAGCTTGCGATAATTTTTTTTTTTTAGGTTAAGCAATTTTATGATTTATTTAAAATATTTATGTAAGAAATAAAGGTTATGCAATTTTTAATCAATCAATTAAAGCTTTCATTATTATCTGACAACACATTGTTAAAAACGAATTCAAAATCCTAAACAAAGGCGGTCTGTGTGATTTTCATCCCTACCTCTCCAAAATATAGTACACAAAAGTGTACACAAATAAAAAAAAATGTTTTTACATCGTCGCATCATGCAAAAAAAAAATCAACTAACAACGAAATAAAAATAAAATGAAAAAAAGAATGTAAAAAAAAATCTGGATTCACAGATACGTTAGAAGTGTAAAAAAAAAAAAAAACATATTAAATAAACATGATAAAAAAAACGAATGTTTGAACATTCGTTGGCACATTATAACTGTTTCAATCATTTCTCAATCGTTGGAATTTTAACAAGCTTTATGCAAGCTGAACATTTTTCTGATTTTTCCAAACTTTTATTTTTTTTTTTTTTTGGAAAATTTGTTTTATTCATTGGAAAATCATGTAAAGTTGGGATATATTTGTTTATTTACAATATAATTGTCGTGTTTGCAGCTCAATTATTCAATTCTTAACTTTGCAACAAATTTGATAAAAAAAAAATTTGACGAGGGATTTCGAGTTCATTGTATATGAAGCGTGTTTTAAACAACAGCAGCAACAAAAATATATATTTAACGATCATCCGCAAATTAATTAAACAAAAAAAAAATTGCAAGGATTTCAAGGAAAAGAATCGTAGCAGCAAGACTCTAACATTGTTAAATGTCAAGTTGGTTCGTCAATCTTTATTAAAGGAAACGTAACCCCCAAAAGTCAGAATTATTACAAATAAAAAAAAATTTATATGCATAAATGCATAAAAGGGCTCTTAAGGTGATGCAACTGCATAAACAAAATTATATGTTTTCCTTTATCCGGTTGAAGGATGAATTTATTTAAGAAATGCATATAAATCAGTACGAGAATAATCAATTTTGAGGTTGGTTCGTAATGTCGAAAGCAGTCTACAAAAATCATCTATTACTAAATAAACTGGACTTGATAAGTTCAATCGCTTATTGTTATTTTACTACTGCAGTTTTTTCTTTTACAAAAGCGTATAGTTTTTCTCATTGTGTAAAAAGGGTTCGTTTTTTTTATGGTGCATATTATTTAGGAAACCTTTTATCAGAGCAGACTAAAAACAAAAGTTTCATGTAAGAAATTCCTAATTAATCCAATGCTTATTTACATGTGCATTCAATCATATTTCTATACATTGTTTGCTATAATTTCCGAAATGTTAAGAAATATTTTTTTTCTTCAAGTGATTTCATACAAGAATAAATTTGATTATTATGGTGTATGCAAAAAAAAAAAAAAGAGAAAAAAAAAACATTCTTATCAATAATAGAAAAAAAAAACTTAACGAATTAATTCGAGATCTGTGATTCAATATTTGCTATTTGATGTGCATCAAAAACAATCAATCTAATAACATACCGCGCTGCCGTACTTTATTATCTTGAATCTTTAACCCCGGCTGTGGCTCTGCCTTCTCTTTTGATTCATTTAAATTTTTTTCTTTAACATAATAGCAGTAAACGGTCAAAACCATTTTCTTAATTCATTAATTAGTTTTTGGATTTCAAGCAATTATTAATATTATTTTCTTTTCTGACCCGCATTTTATTCCGAATATTTCCTTCATGAAATTACTTTTTCAAAAAGCGCGACATTATCGATAGAGTTGTTGTTAGATGCTTAATGATTTCGTCGCTGTTGTGCGGCTATTGATGCTTTCAGGGTTCGAACGCGTGACATAAGTCGGTTATGTTTTTTCATTAATTCAGCATGCAGATCCTCTTCGCGACGTAATTTCGAACAAAATACGGCAGCTTCGCGCAATATATTTACTTTTGGTGCACGCTCTTTGTCTTTTAATGAAGGTATCTGACATTTGAGTTCCTCAAAAAGGTTCTTGAGACCGATGCGTCGTTGGCGTTCCATGTTGTTATGTAAATTGCGTTTTTCAACTGTTTCGGCTTCGTCAGGATCAATAACTTTCTGCTGGTTCTTAATATGCATCAATCGTTGTTTCTTGTGTCCACTCTTATGATATTTCTTATGAGAATCGTGGTTATTATTGCTTGCATCCTTACTACTTTGTGCTTGACGCTTACGAGACATGCCATGACCCGATAAATGATTACTTACATATCTCAGTGGAGTTTGTGAGCCTATTTTAATAGGAGTCGAGCCTTTGCTGGATAATGTAGACGTGGACGATGATATTGAGTCATCGTCTAATACCCGATTGCGCTGACTGGATGAATGCTTACTACGGGCAATTTTATGGGCAACTGTTGTTTGAAGGGCGCGTCTATCACGGGCACTTGGATTTGTTGGAAGATTCTTTTCGCTCATCGACACCACATCAATTTCCTCTTCTGAAAATGAGAACCAAAAAAAGAACTAGGTCAGCAAGGAAATAAACTTGTAGAATGAGTATTTGTAATGCAAAAGTTGCACTTTATTCATCTTTATGTATGTAAGTAGAACTGTAAACAATTCTTAATATTTTAAGGATGATCTAAATTCAAAAAAAAAAAAAAATATTACAAATAGATTACAATCTATTTATTTTCCCATTGTCGATGCGTGTTTCTGAAACTACAACATTTTGGATAATATTTGTGCGAATTTCATAACATGCTGTAAAATTGAAATTGGTTTAAGGCTTACAAGAAAAAAAAATGTGCAAGGCCCGAAAGAAGATTTGGGATGCGCTCCGGCCATTATTGTGCAGTAAACCCTTAGGCAATCCAAAAAAAGGAAAGTTCGCCAAAAGCTAGAAACAAGGCCCTCAAATCTCCAGGTAGCCAGCAACCAGTTGGCCTGAATGGTTGGCCCCAGTTTACACGACCCTTAGAAATGTGCATTGATTCCTTTTTTTTCTTCTTCTTCTTCTTTTTTTTTGATGTTCAAAAGAAAGGAAATGGAATAAAGGAAACCTATGAATTATCTGCTAATTAGATTTTTTCTTAGATTTCAAGATTATTGATTGTTGAGTTTAAGGAAGCTAATAACAGTGTCTTAGGAAAGGCGACAATCTAATCATCAAAATAGTTCTAGGTTCTTAGATAACTATCGCTCCTCTTTGTTATGTTTGGATTTACCATTGTAAATTTTGTGGTTATTTTTCAAAAAGATTTACAAGACCATGTGAGGGTGTTAAGTATATTCCATTATTTACAAATGCAATCGAGCGCTCTCGATCATTTTCAACTTGCACCATTTAACATGCGTAATATTCTTCAAGTTTTTGTTATTCTTGTTCTTGAGATGTTTATCAGCGCGGCAAAGAAAAAAAAAAAACTAGTCAATTTTATGTTTACAGAAAGATTCCATTTGACAGCTGAACTAGATAAATCAATATTTTTCTTAACGATGACGATTTTTTTCTTCTACCTTCATTCCCCTTCTCATGTCATCGTTTCCAACTGATTTAATGTCAAACTTGATTTTCGCCTTTCCAATGGAATAAATTATTTTTTTTTTTTATCTTGATTGGTTTTAGTTGTCGTCTTAATTACGATAAAATGTACGGATCGGGTATGATGAAGAATTCAATAATTTGTGCAGCAACTATGAGTTTCTTATTTTAGACGCATAATTTTATATACAAGAGAAAGAAAAAAAAAATAATGAATTGTTATACTACATGATGACTTCCATCTTTTGACATGAAAAAGGTTCAAATATATTTTACACATTTAAGAGGAAGCATTTACTGTCTTCTAATTTAATCTTTTGCCACAAGAAGAAAAGAAAAACAGGAAAAAAAAAATTAAAAATAGAATATAAAGACACCTTTACTTTCAAACATGATCAACAGTCTGCATACATTTCACTTAATTACTAGGTATAGCCCGTCAAAACATTGAGTGAGGTAAAGGTGCAAAAAAAGAAATCTCGAATGTTCGCAAAAAGAAAAGATATCAACTTCCTTAATTAATGCCGATATAAGAAAGTTCAACATGAACTTAGTTTTAGGAATTTATAAGAAGAAAATGTTGGAGGCTTAAACTATTTTTTTTTTCTTCTTATTTTAATCTTTTTGAAAATCACATGCTCGCAATTTAAATGAAGCACAGAAATTTTTGAAGAAAAAAAAAAGTCGATGCTAAATAACCTTCGGTTTTCATGGTACATATGTAATATGAAAAGATCTGCATATGTATGAGTAGAAGAAAGAAATACATAAAAGTTTCAGCTAAATACATATAGTTATACTTAATATATATATTATACCGTCTTGCGTTACTTAAATATTTCATTCACATAAAATTTCACGATTCTTTTAACCGGTCTTTTTTCTTTTTCTGCTGTTGCTATGCGGAAAATATTTTTTTTTCTGGCTCTTTTTTTTTCGTTCGTTTATACATAGTTTGCTTTCAATGTATATTTAACATGAATTCTTTTTTGTAAATATACGTCTCGATGTTGAAGTATTGGTACGCACAAAATTGCCAGCCGTCGCCGCCGACTAATGCTATTTCAGTTTTTACCAAATAGGGATGGTGAATCTTCACTTTCTTTGATTATAAAAAAAAAATTTTGAATTGTTATTCAAGAAGCATTTTTGCCATCAGCATTGCATTTATAAGTAATAATATTAAATTTATCGTATCCCACAATTTTTAGGATCGAACCAACAAAAAACAATTTGTTCAAATTTATTTAGGTGATGTCGCGCTTTTCTGGTTTTCATTCATCACTGCATCATCGGCATATAACAACAACTAGTCAATAAGATACTCAAATTTTTATAATTTACGCTCAACCGTTGTTGGATGTGTCAGCGTAAGTTAAACGCTTTGACTTGACACAGCAAATTTGAATATTAAATTTCGACGTTTTCTCGGAATTTTCATTCAATGCCGACATTCCGCGAGCATTCGCACAAAATGATTCTTGATGTTTGTTGGAATACAAGTGTAAACAATCACAGAAGAATTTAAAGCAACAAAAAATAAAACCGCAACAAAATGAAAAATTTTGAGTGTGTTCTCTCGTTTTTGGTGCTGTTGAAGCATAGCATAAATATGCTTTCAAGAAATATGTTTTAAGATCACGCTCTGATGAGATGACATGAGAAAGAGTTAGTCGTTTTCGTGTAGTCTGTGTTTGCTTTTTTTTATCGATTTTTTTTCTCGTCGAGTTTTTTGCGCCAACGAAAAAAAAAAAGACATTTTTCTATAAAAGCTTCAATGTCTGTGCTGTGCGCATCGTCTGACCATATTTCACCTCCTCTTTCCACCTACTCCATTCATCAACTTTCACTCTTTTTCTTGTGAAATCTGTATTAGACTCTAATTATTAATATCATCATTGACAGTTCGAAAATGAATTGAAAAAGTTTCGTATCTGCGGTTCTAATTTCATCTGGATCATGATCTTCCCATCTAATTTCCCTTCCTACGCGCAATATACAATAAAATATCTCGGATATACTTTTCATCTCATTTTTTTTTTTTATTTTTTGCACAAGCAATGTTCAGCAAATTTTGCCGACAGCGTTTTCAACAAAAAAAATAAAATAAATAAAAATGGGTATGAGAACCATAATGCCGCAGTTGTTTGGCAATTTAGCATTCGATGTGTAAGAATGGCGTGGCGAGTGAGATATACTTACTCATATATGAGTGACGGAATATTACACATAGTACACATTTTTTTATGGTGCTTCTTGTCGTTGAGAATTCTTAATTTGCGAGTCAAGGGAATTCAAAATGTGATAGGAAGTAGAATTTGGTTATAACTCTGGTGTGCGCACATTCACATAGAAACCGGTGTCGAAAAATCAAACGCGGAATAAATTTTTGTTTTTGGGTAGAAGAGAACGCCAGTTCAAGGTCGTACAACACCATCTTTATCTGTACGACGCATATACGCATAATGGCCTCGTTTTTTTATTGTTGTGTGAGGATTGAATTTTTATATTCTCATATTAGCATTTGTGAGATTCAAATTATTCTTTGTATCAATTTGATAATCTAATGTTTATTTGCGCAGGTAGTTATATCCATCAGTTCAATTAACACCCATGGGGATTGGGTTACGTCTGGCATAAATCGGAATGTTAAATCGAGCAAAAATAAAAACTCATAATGTGACATTAAAAGTAATATCACATAACGATTCATATTTAGAAAATAAAAAAAAAGTTTGTGTCTTTATTAATGTATGACGATCATCATAAATAATCGACAATTTCTGAGAAACAAAAAAAAAATCGGAAGAAAATTGATTTTCTATTTCACTCAACAATTTATCAAGTGCATGAAATTAATTTGATTCGGCAAAAAAAAAAGATAAAAAACACATATTTCAACGAGTACAAGCCCACACAATTCCTTCTTTTTCCCCATTTTTTTTTTTTTTGTTATACATAGATTCAACCCTCGAGTCTTTGTCACGCATCTTTGTGACTTTTAAGTTGATGAAGAAAATGTTTTCACCGAGTACAACATGCAGAGAGAATGACGGAAATGGTTTCGTCGTGTCCTGCATACAAGCGAATATCATCAATTCAATGATTTGCGTCAAATTTTACTTTTTCGCGCCAAAAAAATTCAGTCGTTGTTGCTGTTTGCGACAGCTATCGAAGTCTCGGTCCGCCCGACGTGCGCCTACAATCCGATGAATACAATATTTGTATCCACAGACCATCTCATGAAAATGTTGGTGTAGGTTTGTGCGCCGCAAATTTTTTTTTTTTGGCGGCGTCTGCGTGGTAGCGATAAATGTTTCATTTCACTGATGACGATCCATCGAAAACTTTTCCTTCCATTACATATGTTCCCAATGTATCAACTTATGCGGAAAAGTCAGTAACCGCACCTATTTATAACATGCCTTTTTGCAATGTACGATGTCGTTTCTGGGCAAAATTAACCGCTAAAGTCTCTTTTTTTACAGAGGAAGCTTTTAATGGATAAAAAAAACACCATTTCAGGGGCTAAAAGCAATATGAGCTTTTAATTATTTTATAGTTGGCGCATTTATTTTTCGAAAAAAATGATTTATAAATTGCGCATGCTTACGTTTTTATAGTAATAACCAGACAAATGTGCATGCATTATATGAAAGAAAGAGATCAATTAGTGTAGAATGAAGTTGTTGGAAATCCCAAGAAGCATGACTAAGGTCAATAATGTTGGGCGTTTACCATGAAAACATTTTTAAATTATGATTTATTTGGTTTGCGACTTTTTACGGGTGCATTTCATTCCATAATAAATATAAAATTTTTGAAATCATCGCGTGGAATAATAACAATGAAAAAAAATATTTATAAACAAATAAATAAATAAAAAAAACTCACCGGAATCGGATGGCGTTTGGACACCGAGTGCGATTGGATCGTAGCGGCTTCCTTTCGGTCTGGTATAACTGTGATCACCCATATACTCATGATGATGGCTAATGGTACGAGATGACGATGATGTTCCTTGCAACATTACATTTGCCATTAGCATTTTGCCAATTTTATTGGTTTTGTTATCAATTTCGTTCAAATGATCATGTTCATCATCCATGTCGACGACACTGGAATCATCAGCAAGATCTTCATAATCCGACAGGAATGTAATGTCGGTGAGGATTTCATTAAGATCAGTCGTTGACGTGCGTTGTCCATTTCGGACGAAGAATGGATTTGAGTCGTTCAGACTGTTTGATGTCTCTTCCAAATGCTCGCGATACATGTTAATGATTTTTGTCGATTGTGGATCGCTGAATTTTATTCGATTGCTACTCGGACATGGTGTGAGGTCAATTGTGTGATTTCTAAAGTCAGTAGCATCGTCACCCAGGCTAAGTGGTGTATCGGGTCGTAGGATATTTATGATGTTCTCAAATTCAGGCTTGACGTCTAAGCTGCTGCATACACTCAGTTTTGTTGTGTAAGCTATTTTCTTTGATTGACTGTTGCTGACTAATGACGATGTTCGGGAATTTATAAGCAAAGAACGGCCGGCCGGTATTTTCTCCTTGCATACAATTGTTTTTATGCTATCTGGAGTCATAATGGTCTTTTGGGTTCCAATTTTTGTCGTCTGTACATCAAGTTGGGCCTTTTGTGCTTCTGCTGTTGCCATTAATGGTATATCTGTTGCGGTTGGTGGTGGCAATGTGACGACATTTGCTAGACACGTACTCGGAGCGCACTTTTTCTTTGTCGGATGTGACTTGTCGACGCATGTCCCCGACCACATACAATCATGATGGCGTATTTGATATTTTGGAGATGATGGTTCTTGCAAAAGATCACTCAAGTCCATGTGAGCACTGTCGAGTTTGTCTAAGCCATTCAATAGCGCTTCGTCTGGTATATCCAGAAATTTAATAGTATAATCGTCTTCTTCAAGTGTATAGAGACTACTCTCATTCCAAATTTCAAACATTGTGTCGGACTTCACGGGCATTTCAGTATTGTAGTCTTTTTCGTATTCCGTGTTCAACTTCTTGCGATTTCGCTTAATTTTACAATAAAGTAAAATGAAAAAAATATCACAAGTTTTTTTTTTTATGGTGTGTCGTATCACAATCAATTAGTTTCTATGTAATATTATCGTGATCTTTTTTCTCTCTTGAACACCACTTTTTTTTTCTTTTTTTTTTGATTCAACTGGTTATCTCGGCTTCAATAGAGGTGACCTGTGGTAGAAATAAAGAGAACGAAAGAAAAGAGATAAAATGGTATTTCTGGTTTTTGGCTGATGGACATTCAGATTGTTTTTTTTTTTTTTTTTTTTGTTTAAGAAGAATTGTGTAAAACGAAGGAGAAACAATTTTAATTAATGTGGTTTTTTTTTTTTTGTTTAAGAAGAATTGTGTAAAACGAAGGAGAAACAATTTTAATTAATGTGGTTTTTTTTTTTTGGTTCGTTAATTAGTGATACATATTGCAATACTCATACAGCTCATACAGTGAAATCAAGTAGAATGATGATCCAATCAGTTTTCACTCACTGTAACAGATAATGTAATGCCAACAATGTAATAAGATACTTTGAAGCCTATGATGGTGAAACAATTTCTCAGTTATTGAACTCGCACATGACACAAAGCAACAATGACTGACGATTATCATGCATGTGGGGAGGTAGCAGGCAGAAAACAACACCAAAAAAAGCGAGCGTGCATGGCCACATTCACAAAAGCCGGTTAGCCGGTCTCATATTTACATACATACATTTTGCAGCTCAAATATAGTATGCCAGTATTCATCAAATACATCTTTCGTAATCTATATTTATCCACACATACAAACCATGCATTATATAAGAATTTGTAAGGCACACATTCTTATTTATTTAAATACATTCAAGCCTACATACATATGTACATTGTGTGAAACATATTAGATGGAAATAAGGGAATTTTTTTGTGATTCGCAATAGGAAAAAAAAAACTTTTTTTTTTTTTTGCGATTAAGTTTTTTTTTTTGGCAAACTTTTTGAAGTTGACGATAACGTTAGGAATAGAGAAGTAACACCATTTTAGTAGAGTCGCACAAATTAATTTCTTTCTTGTCACATGTGTTCGGTCTCGAGGCCTCAATATGGCAAGTGTGTGATACTGAATAGCAAAAAATCCTAATTGGATTTTACTATAAGATCGGATGAGCGCCGAAAATGACTTTTCTTTTCGAGTTATTTCAATTTAGAGCCTTATCAAAATATTCTCTCAACAAGCAAACGGTTGCATATGTATTGACAAGTGTATTGAGATTACACGCTTTGCCGCCCAATTGGCGTTGCAGAAAAAAAAAAAAACAAAGGGAAAAAATTGCCACGACAGCATTGCTCTCTATCGTCCGATTGGAATTTATACAACACTTTTATAGTGACTTCATTTCTCCGACCACATTTGTAGCCGTATATATAACGCACACTTATTAATTAATTGAAGTATGTAGTGTCCATATAAATATAAATTCCGGTATCAATGGAGCAGAAAAATATATAAAATTAAATATGTGGCATTCATGAACTACGCAATAGGAATAGGTCATGTTATAAGACGATGGCGCTCCAACTCCACAATAAGGAATTTGTATCAAACAAAGTTCGCTCATTTTCGCCTCGGGGTAATCTCTCTTTTTTTTTTGCATGGTTGGTTGATTTTATAAGAAACAGGCTTTTTACATAGCCTTTCTCCATTTATAAAAGTGGGATCCTACGTAAGCTTTCTGGCTTGCGGCACTCATACATAGACAATTCTAAGGAATTTGTATGTGTTTGGAAATTTTTTTTTGTCTTCTTAGGTGTTACCGGCGAGTGTGTACCGCGGCACATGCCTCGAATACCACTGCCGCCCGTAGAATGATGAAAAAAGAAACATATTGAACTCTCGTCTCACTATCTTTGCAGACATATAACAGAGAAACTATTATTGCGTCCCATATTACTTTAGCTGTCATTAAAAAAATCTACACTTTTAAAGTTTGCATACCTTCAAAGTCCTTCCTCGAAAATTGATTTTTTTTTTACTTTGTTATATTTTTCTTCTTTTTCTTCTTCTGATGATGGCTCTGTAGCGATGGTGTTCGTTTTCAGGGAATTCCAGGAATACAGATCACTTTCACAAAGCACCACCAAAGTTTAGATTTTCTATTTTTCTTTTTTAAGTTCACTTAATTCTTTTTAAGGATCCTTATCTTCTCCTTTTAGTGTTTCTTTTTTTTTTTTCTTAACACACGCAAAATATTATTTGTGACGGCTATGCCCCGGCACCTGCAAGAGTCTCAGATTTTTATTAACCGTTTCGGTTACTGCACTCAAACACCCCGGATAGAAATTATGTATTATAACTCGCTGCTGCTGGAAACGTCTGCTATCAACTGCTTGATGTTGAGATTTATCCGCAGTCATGAGTCTTTAAACGTTTAATTTTATTCAAGAATGATGAATTAGTTGTATACTTCAATTGCGTTTTAGGCTCCGGAAGTTTTGGGCTGGTAGCTTGAAATCCACTGTCTGATAATTCAGATTTTTTTTTTTAATTTGAAGACTGATGCGCGTCTGGAGTGAATCAATTTTTCTACCACACAGACTGAAAGTATAAACTATACTGCCGGTTGCCGACAAATAAATGCTCACGTTAAAGAATGTGAAAACGAGAGAACCGATATGTATATCAAGGTCTGTATAATATAATTTAATATATGTATATATTACGATATATATTGCTTCTCTTTCTATGTGTTTTTACAAACACATTCTTCTATATGTTCTCTCCTGAACTCGAGCGGCTTCATCATCGAGCAGGGAAGGCTAAAGCTATGGAAGGACAAGCGAAACATATTCTCAGCATAATTGTGAAATCATGTTTCGCAAAATCGCATCGTTTAATGATTTAATTATCTCGGAGGGAAGAAAAAACAAAACAAAACATTGACAATGTATTTTGTTTGGAGGAGGTATATCAAGATCATTGCACAGCCACTGGAAAATCAAGTTTAAGTAAGTGTGTGTCAAATTTTAAATTTACTATACACACAAGCACACTTGCAAACCCTATATACTTACTCTCGAAATTTTGCTCTCCTTGATTGCGTGTAGGCATGCTTCCAAAAAATTTAGAACGAAATCTAATTTATAAAAATGTTATCGAATGACATAACATTTCCCAGTGGTAAATATATTTGTATGATTATGCAATAATTGACTGTTTTATGACCGGTATCGCTAAGCAGATAGATATTTCCAAATTCTGGTATACACTGCTTTTCGAGCGAGCAAAATCTCTCTCTTTCTCTCTCTGGATTAAAATGGCGCCCATTTTCGCTGAAATTTCACAATAAAATTGCATTTTCATAACAGAAATCATTGTTGATACATATTGTAATGACATTACTTGTTTAGAAATAAGCAAAAACTGATTGTTTCCATCAAGCAATGAAGTGACATTTTGTATTTGCTAATATGAACTTTTATACCGGCATTACACACATACAAGTACACACAAGTACATCTATCGATTTTGGCCACATACAACTTTCATGAACACGAAACCGAAATGTTTACCAAAAGTATGGGAAGTTGAGCGAAAGAAAAAAAAAAGGATTTCGTACAAAGAACCTTCAAGCTTCAAGTCTCGCTCCTCATAGCCCCCAAAATCTAATTATGTTAGAAAGTTCATAGAACTTGGGCGGAAATTATATACGTAACAAACATACACTCGTTTTTTTTTCGTCTCTTTCGCTCACACACCGTCTGGATGATTCAAGTCAGTCTTGATTCAAGTGATCATCGAAAATAGAAATCTTTTAAGTGATAAAAGTGAGGTGGATTTTTCTCTTTCTTTTTCCAGACATGAATGCAATGTTTTATTAGGGCAAAGACATGTACTTTCACTATATAATATTGTTATGAGCAAATTATGTACACATATTTATGATGAGAAAAACTTTCCGAGAGCAAAGCTGAAAACTCCAATTTCTGTAGACATTTTTTTTTCTTTTTCTTTTGAAAGAAATGAGCCCAAGGATTTTTAAACGTCGTAATGAAGCAACGATATCTTCAAATACTTCTGTATGCCATTAAATGATATCGCTTCCTTAGGAAAATCTTTATCTCAAGAGCCGCCGCGCTATGATAATATATTTTCGCTCATAGCTATTTATGTATTGGCCTCACACCAATTTATTCACTTTATATACTACCTATGTAGTAGATTCAAGGACAAGTACATTTTTATGGCGCGTAGACCTCCCAGTACAATTTGGTTTATGATATCGATTCGGCAGCATGTTTGCGTTACAAAAGGGGAGTTTAGTTATAGTATTAAAATTATTGAAGTTTTATGTAAAACTAATTGCACTAAGGATCGTTAACTTTATTAAATGATTTAGACAAGAAGAGGATTTTTTTAATGGAAAAACTATAAAAATTTCTTTTTTGTTACGCTGACTTCCGGTTGATTCATGATTTAATTATTATTTTAATTGGGCATAATGTATGGAAACAATCCAACAACCCTTTACCCTTTAGAAACAAGATATAAACATTGATAAATAAATTCTTCAAATATTTGTTCCTCAAATTGTTATCTTAATTTGTAGATAGATCTGGAAAAAAAACGTTTGAGTAAGCGAGCTGATATATTTATGTCCATCAGATGGCCCATGTTATTTCTCACATCAAATAATTGTCACTGTGCTAGAATGAGTGAATCGTTAGAATATTCTTAAGTGTCATTTGTCAGGCGCGACTTTAATATGTGTTTGCTATTTTTACCTTTGTTGGAAAGCCGCGCGCGCTCATTGCTGTAAGTTGAAGTCGTGGGGGATTTATATTTAGTGAAACGAAGAAAAAAAAAACATGAACCGATAGAGTATTCTAAACAACAAACAATATGGGCACCACAGCACCACAACACAACTGTGTGCACAACTATTTTTTTTTTTTTTCTTTTACTTTCATTTGAATTTGAATTTTGTGTAATGCGTTTGTATTGCGGCGAGCGTGTCGGTACATTATGCATCGTATTTTTGCTTGCTGTTGATTTTCTATGGTTGGTAATCACAAGTGATCTTTTCATGGCACATCTATTAATAGTGCACGGGACTGCGGGACTGTCGCCGTCTATAAGATGTGAAGTCTATAATGAATCTCGATGGAAATTTACTTCTGACAAAGTTTTCACGATCATAGAAATCGGCGCAAGCGGGGTCGCATTTAAAGAAAAGATAATCCTGTGATCTAGATACCAGTAATTGTTGATATTTTGAACGATGATCCCTCATCTGAAAATGATCCCTTCATTTCAATAGAAAATCTCTCTATTAAACGATATCACACGATGCTCACTTAATCTTTCTTTTAAGAATCTCGAAATAAAGATAAGACACAAAACGATTCTATTATGAAATCTCAATCAGCGAACTTTCATCAGTCGCTAATGGAGACAAAATTTCCATGTGTGGTATAAAAATAGTCTAAAAATCTTAAATCATCGAGATAGAGCTCTTTTCAGTATCTCTCCTCAACAACATTGCCACACATTACTTAGGTTTTTTTTTTTGAGCATAAAAACCCTACTAAGCAACGTTGCCATATAAGAGATAAGAAATATCGATTTGAGGTCTTTCTGTTAGATAGTAGAAACCAGGCATAAGAAAATTTCTTTATTTATTTTACTTTTTTTTAAAAACTGTAGCATATCAGTTTGTTTTCATAGGAAAAATATTTACACTGCTAGTTCTGACTTTTACTAAAAGTGAGTGAATCAAGTTAGCGACCTAAAACTTGTATCATTATGATTAGTAAACGAACCGAGGATTATAATTTATAACCCGCTGATAGTCGGAATCTAAAGAAATATTTATTAGGTTTGCTTGAGTTTACTGAGAATTAAAACCAAAAAGCGAAACGAAATTCAGAGTTTCTGTTTCTAAACCAGGAGAGCATATACAGCATATACCTTTTATACACGGTGGAAACTGAATGCGATGGTTGGACGAATACTCTGAAAACATCATTAAATGTTTATTAAAAAAAAAAAACGAAGAAGAAGAAAAATGCATAAAAACATCTTAAGTTAGTTAGGTATATATATATGTTTTTATTGGCCATTTAGGTTGTTGCTGCTGATTCGATTCACCTGTTACCTCAATTAGATATCTTTCAAGGAACGAAAATGCTGGACGGGAGGAAGATAACAAAGAGACAGAGCAATAAAACAAATGCATGATAAATTCGGATATGAAAGAATTTATCTCGCAATAGAGAACTGCACATTAATTGTTTTTGAACAGACCATTTTTAAAAAAAAAAAAAAAACGAATATTTTCTTTATTTTGCTTCTTAAAGAAGGAAGAAATCCATTTGTGCTAAAAATTAACATATTTTTGTTTTCTTTCTGTTTTTGTTTTGTCTGAATAGCCATTATATTTACAACACCTTGCCTTGCCTGCCAACTGGCTTTATGAATATATTTTTCATGCGATGATAATCATGGTTCACGATTCCTGTTCAACTTATACATTGTAAAACATTTCGCAGACTATTTTTCAGTGCGACGCAAAATAATCTTCACTTAATGTCCCCCGTCCATGTGTGCCTGCCGGTCTACGAAAAAATGCTGTAAATTTATTTATTATATGTAACACTCTTGCAATCGTTTTTGTTTATATTCTTGTATTTGTTATTTGCAGAACTTTATTACAAATAACCGGTTCAAATCGGTTTCGAGAACGTTGGAACTTTGTGGGCAAATTTGTGGGGAAAAAGAGAAAGATTGCGGAAGAAAGTGTGTGCGTAATGTAATTGAAAACATGCGAATGTGAACACTCCTTTTGTTTACGATGAAATTGTATCCGACCCGAACGTGCCTAATTAAATAAAAATATCTATTTTTCTCATACCAGAATCTATGACAGTATGTGCAGGCGCTGCTTTATACTGATAAAAAAAAATTAAAAACAATTTTTTTTAAAAAAAAAAAAAAAGGTTTCAAAATAAAATCTTTTTATTTTTAGTCTGCTCTCATCTCAGCACCGAAAACATTGTTGAGGTACAAAAAAACAAAATAAGAAACAAAAAGTAAGAAAGCCTCAAATGATGAGGAAAAAACAAATTCGACATTCCTCTGCCGGCATTCAATCATGAAGCTGCCATGCAACTGATATATCTTTGTTTTTACTACTAATTTCTTCTTCTTCTTCTTCTTGCGAATGGAAAATTTTTGGGGACATAAATCAAATAAATTGACGAAAAACCCCTTAACCTTTTAAAATCATCACATAAAAGGTTATTGAACGCGTGAACAATAAAACTAAATTATCTTGAAAATTTTCTAAGAAAATGGGCTTTCGAAGTTCGAATAATTCCTATTTCATTTTTATGAGTATTTAAAGATTTCCCTAATTCTTATTTTTCGGTGTTGTTTATTATTGTTTCTCTTGCTTTTGTTTTATTTTTGGTCCTTCTTTGGAATCTATTTTGTTATTTTTGAATTTGCACGAGTACCTAACAAATTTAAATTTTTTTTGCCTGTATTGAGTTTTATTTTAGAGTATGGAGATGATTGCTAATATTTATTTGCAATATTTCAACGTTTCCTTAAAGATTTAATTAAGTATTCATAATTTGTATATATATATATATGTAAATGGCCCATGCCAATGACATTTAATAATCTTTGCTTTGGCATTGAATCGAAACTTCAACATATATTAATTTCTTCCATAAACTATTTTACTCACACGATTATTCACCACCAGGCTAGGCTAGTGAACTTAAATTTCATGCCAACACTAGATCGAACAAAGTTTTTTTCTAAAACTCGTTCTAAATTTGGCTCATTTGAGTTGTTATTTTTCTCAGATACATCGAGCAAAAAAAAAAAATCATCTGTCACACAACGGAAATCAACGAAACGAGTAGACAGCAAAACGGCAGATAAGTTTTTGTTAACTTTTACCGTCTTCCTGCAAATATAACGCATATTGAATTATAATTTTTCTTTTACGCAACTTCTTTGTTTTGCAATAATCTTAAACATTCGCACCTGTTTGAACATGTTGCTACCAAATCGATTCAAATAAGAAAACTGCGTTTTAACCAACTCATCCTGGAGTCGTTTTTGTTGGTTGGAAAATTATTTTAACTCGGATTATCAAATAAATTTAAAAGAATCTCATTTTATTTACAAATTTGAGGCATACAAAAATATCCAAAGATTTTAAAATTTGACATGGCATTTTTTTTTTAATTGTTAATATAAATGTTTAATTAAATAATATATAGTTAAATGAAATAAATGATTTGATAATGAATTAAATTTTTAAATGACGTGTATTATGCAATTTTTCTAAAACAAAACTAAAAATCAATAAGGTTTTAAAAATATGAGAAGCTCATAATAACTTTGAGGAATAGTTACTAAAAAGATAGCTACAAGAAAAAAATGATGATGAAATAAAAAAGGATAATAATGAGAATGAGGCTGCGGAAAGCTCAGAAATTCTTTCCGATTGAACATGTCAAATACTTTCAATTTGTCACATTAAAATGCTGATATCAAAATTTATTTTATGATGTTGAGGATATTTGATATCATTATTTCTTGTAGATTATTGAGTCTGAGACATCATTCAGATATTGCTAAAAAAAAATAAATGGAAATAGAATCAAGAAAAACTATAAATTAAAAACTAGTTTACTTACGTATTGATTAGGCGAATATTGTCCTTGATTGTAATCAGCCCATTTTGATAAATCTATGGAAGGAATTATTCCAGCTTTGCATGGTACGCGAGGATTCCTGAAAAACATTTTTTATTTTAACATTGCTATGTTAGTCATGTTATAATTCGATTCAAAACTTACAGTTCATGATCGGGAAGAACCATTGGATAGATCTGGATTGAATCAATCAAATCCGTATTGTCACACATGACACGCGAGAGTTTAATTTTGCGTAATTCTTGCAATTGTTCATCAGTAAATGAAGATGGTTGATTTGGAAGTTCGTACCAGAAGCGATCTCCTCGTCTTAAATAGCTGAATTGAGTAGCAATTATACATGAGAATGTTGGTCCCAACATCGATCCAGGAAGTGGTTTTTCAGAAACACCACCAGACCATAAATCAATATCCAGGGGATGCTCATATATACTTTGATAACGGCGAACAGTTTCATTAGGCATAGTTCCATACATGTCATCAAAGGTTTCAGCAACGGAGAGCCCACAGAATTTACGGAATTCCATATATCCTGGAATACCAAATTCACGACCTCGCTGCATATTGAATGATACCAAATCCATTCCAAAGCGTTCTCCTTCTTTTTTAAACAAATGATTTGTTACTTCCTGAGTGATTGAATCGTCAACAGCTTGAGCAACTTGATTCATCAATCCCATTAAATATTCATCCAAAACACCAGCACGATAAACATCAAATGGTCGACGAATGAGATCTGAGAGTCGCTTAGAGGCAATGAATTTGTGAGCTTTTGACCAACGTTCAACGGCAGTGGGCAACTGAGTATTTAAAACATAATTAAATTTTATTAGTTAAGTTGTATGAATTAAAAAAAATTATCAAGATATAAAATAGTCCATTACTCACCAAAGTGTGTCCAAAACGGAATGCAGCACCAGCAAAACTATCAATAATAGCAGGATTCACACTTTCATCATAGCCATTCCAATGTCCTTCCTTTTGTGTTAAAATTCCAAATTTCTCCATAACTTCTTTACCCAAAATGATAGGCAAAAATTCATTGAACGTGATGTGTTGAATAGTTGCAATATTTATTCTTCGAGCTTCTTGGAACAAAGTTTCATCATCCCAATGGGGATTGACTTGTGATAATCCAACTGCTAAGCGATTATGTTCACGAGCCAGCAATGTATGCATGCAAGTTAAAACAAGTTGCTCGTTAACACGAATTTCACCAGCTTCAAAGCAAAACATGCTCTTATTAGGACGTGTGCATCCCTCATCCGGAAAGTCCAATTTTAAGGGCAACAAATCTTTCAGTCCATACTCTTGGAATACTGGATTCATACGCAATAAACCTCCATAGCCTGTTCTCAATTTTCGGGTAAATTGTTCATTAACACCGTAAACTGTATTTCCATCAATGACCGCTGTTAATGTATTAAATTGAGTACGTGAACCCAATTTGCATCCAGCTCGCGGAGATGGGAAAGCGCGAACAAAGTCAATGCATTTCACATTAAATAATCGATAGAAGTAATCATCATCAGGAATGCGAATTTCATCACAGTATGGATGTTTTAAATGTAACGGACGCTTGCAACATTCTTCGGGATCATTTCGGCTGTGGGGGTCTAGAAAATTAAATAAATATTTCATTTATTAGTATCTTGATATAACAACGAAATTGTGTGTAGAATATTATGACTATGCAAATTATAATTTGTTAAAAAGTTACCCAAAGGAGTGCCTGTCAGCGTTAAATCGTGGTCCATGAATTGACCCCATGCTACAATCATAACAGTTCCTGCATGATCATGATAGCCTTCATCAGGATGAATTGTGCGCGAAACAACTCTTGAAAGTGGCAATTCATGGCCAGTAACTGAAATTCGTGGTGAGCTGATACTATCAGAATACAGAGGAGCGATCAAGCGCTGGAATGGCGTCATAGATGCACCCCATGTGGGATTTTGCAAATTATTACATAATCCATCGACACGACGATATTTTCCTGGTCGACATTCAACGCCCGACAAGAATGGAGGGCAAACTTCACGAATTAATGTTTTCGATGTATCGATTTGAGGCAATTCTTTCTCAATATCTTCGTAGCTCAAACCATAACTAGACATTTGAAAAACAGAAAATGTTAATTTAATTAGTAATTAATTTAATTTATTAATTTTGGTAGAGTTTTTAAATTTTATGCGATTGATGAAATAAGAGTCAAAATGTCTAAAAGATTAGCAATAGTTAATAAGGCAAATTGGGTCAATTATTGTTTCAACCTCCTTTTAAAATTCTTCTATTTATCGTGGGTCGCCAGTTCAATGTGCCCAAAAACTGGTAAATAAACATAAGCAGTTTTTTTTCCTCTCGTCCAGAAATTAGCGCTCTTTCTAGTGGCCTAGACGAGAACCCGAAATGTGATTATATTGCACACAATCGATGATATCAAAAAAATAAATAATACCGTATGGCGATTTGACAAAACAAGTTAATACCGTTAGAAATATATGTATAACTAAATCATTTGCATAATTAACAATTATAACATATTTTTTTTGTTTGTTCTAAAAGAGTGGCAATCAAAAATATTTCAACTGCTGTGACGTTTTTTCTTCATTTCGCTTCTCTTTTGGGTCTTTCTATTGTAGAATACTTCTTTTATAATCTTGAATCTTTCAAAATGAATACAAATTGATTAAAAGAACACACCAGAAGGCAGGTTATTGAGCTTTGAAATAATTTGGTGATGATGCGATGGGAATCGAAAGATTGCTCGTTAAATTACTATTTGCTGAGTGTTAAGACATTCGAGCGACTAGATATTTAAAATAATTTCTCTTCTCATATCTTATTTATGAGAACCAAAAAAAGCTTCTTTCTCTAAGTGAAAAACCAACAACGACTCTCTGAATTCTCTGAAATGATCGCATTTATTTTAAACACAAATGTTTTGTGTGACAAAGTCGAACATATTTTAAAATTTTTTGTTGAGAATGCTCCAAAATAAATTTTTTTTTAAAAGAAATTATTTTCGAAACCAACTGCAGTTGTTGTATAATAATTTATTAAATATAGAAATGAGGAAACGTGCTGCCGGATTTTTTCTCAGTCAGACACTCAAATTTTACTGAAAAAAAAAAAGATGAAAATGTTTTATGGATTTCGTCTTAAGAGTAGTTGCAACAATGCCACTGGTCTATTGAAGTTACGTCGTCCAATTTTTCTCCAATTTACCCATCAATCTTTCAGATTTGAGGTATTCAACAATGATCGCAATCAATAATTGAATAAGAAATAAAAGTTACAATAATAAAATGAAAATCTATGCCAAGGCTGAATTGCAGGGACTACCTAATGATCGTATTTACATACTCAGCTCTTTTAGCAATTCTGATGCCATTTATACCATCAATTCGTGGCACGTCGACTTTAATTGTTAAATATTTTAGGTGCTTCGAATTAGATTCGTTCAACTTATTTCATGTTTTTGATTTAAATTTATTTTTTTCTTTTGAAGAAACAAACAAATGTTGGACATTTTAAATTGCAATCAGCATGAAATTTTAATCCTATGGAAAGTTATTTAAGAAGAAATAAAAACTTACGTTCTTGCCAATTGGATAGACATATCCAATAATAGTTCACCGACAGTAGCAATATCTTCAGTCTTCCATTCGGTTTTCGGTGTAGAAACGCCTGCAGATATTTATAAATCGACTTTAATTGCTATATAAATGATGATAGCGGTAACTTACGGATTCTTTTGCGGCTATCGATATAGGCTTGGTTTATGGCATCGTAAGTGATACAGCTGCGAGACAAACCTTCCGGACCCCTATGAAAACGAAGTCATGTAAAAAAGAAAAAAAAACTTAAGTATCTGACAAGCATTTACGAGTATATGGAATTTGCTACATAACGTGACAACATAATTAAACGAAAAGAAATGTCGAAATTATGTCGTTTAATTCTCATTTCATTAGTTGGCAGAGATTCAGATGTCAATACTTACAAAGTCCCTCGGAACAAATTCAAATTATAATCAAATGATGATGAGCGACCTGGTCCCTGCAGTACCAAAGCACATTCTTGAGAATGTGGATCGAACGAAAGAAAACTTTGCCCGCTGACACAGACTAGCGTGAGACTAATAAATAATAATGTGCTGCAAAATGAGACAAAAAAAAAATATTATCTTGAGGAAGTAATCATTGATGTTTACTTTTGCAGATCGTGCACGGAAAATATGCACACCGGAAAAGATTCACTTGTTGATTATATAAAAACAAATTGAAATTAGATATGAATGAGCGTGTTAGCGTGCCATTTTACAGAAGTTGCCAGCTATGTTTTGTTATTTTTTTTTCGCAGCTGTTTCATCTCAGTATTTGATGAAGATTTGCTGACACCTTTGGTCAGGTAAAGAAAATGAATATAAAAGACGTCAGAAATCAGAGAAAGAGAAATTTGCTTGGCATTGCATTCTTCAATTGTGCATTATGCAATTTTTGCATATAAATTCATGAATGAATTATGACGTTGTTTGTATGTTTTCAATGTTTCACGATGAAACTGCTCAATGTGCAATCAATTTTTGAAACATGCTGCGTTTTATTGCATTGAAATCGAGTTTCTTTCCAATTCGAAATCGAAACTAAGAGAATAGACTTATGCGGTTGTGTTTTATCAAGTGTTTTTTTTTGCTCCACAATGCCGCTGTTGCTATATTGCGTACAATTTATGTATGTACAGCCAGCTTTTTAAAAAAATTCAACTGTTGCGCTAAGAAATGGAGAGAGGTCTTTTCAAGGATTCGCGCATGCAGAGGAATGGCGAGAGGTTATTTTCAAGGAAATCGAGCCTCACAATAATTTATTAAAATAACTCTTTGTAAGTCGTACCGAATTCTAAAAGGCAAATTGTTGAACAAAGTGTTCATTGAATTCAATACTGTATTGAACCTGTTGGAATTTATTACTTATGTATACAAGAACATTTTTTTTTTGGCGATGAGAACAAACAATTTGTACTTTCGATCGACTGGTTATGTAGTGATAACCCATATTTCCATTTGCCAGAAGCCAGTTATTATTAATTAAACACGTTTAGAAGTATTGAAAACTATAAATAAAGTAATAAATGCAACATGTTCCTGAGACAAACAAAGTCACATGCCATGTACGTCCACTGTAGGACCTTGAAAGGTTTGCTGTTTTATAAAGAAGAAAGAATATAACGATGACCCAATTTTTGGTATGGCGGAAATTAGCTTTAACTTAACGCAAAAGGTGAAAAAAAAAAGTATGAGAAGCTTCAAAATTTTTAACTTTTTGTCTTTTTATTTAAGTAACTATCAAAAAATTACAGCAAAACAATTTCTAATAATGAATGCTCTTTTTTCTGAAACGCTCTCTCGCATCTACTTAAAATTCAACAGACAAACTGTGCGGTCAACAGCAGGCAGCAGAAGACTTTCATTAAGAATGTTGAAAGATTTTCACTTGCTCAAAAGAAAAGCGCGTTAATTAGCTCAGTTCCATTTCGTTGCTATTTGTAATTTAATTTTACATTTAAATCAGATTTGTGGGCAAAAACTATTCACATCGAATAATTATTGTAATTGCCAACGGCAATAAATTTATAAATATAAAATATCTGCAAAACGCTCCACATAAACAAAGCCAGATTTTCACTCAATCCACAAAATGTAACACAATTATTGTTTTCGTTATTAGATAATTATTGCATTATAAACAAAATTCATGTGGGTGCTAACATTAGCAAATTGATAAATATTTAAATATAATCAAAATTAAAACGATTGAATTAAAAGAATCGGGAAAAAAAATTACCTCGACCTCATTGTGGTCAAAAGAAATGACAAAAAAGTTGCTGAAATGTTTCACAAAGATTTTTTTTTATATTTTTGTCAATAGCACTTTCATATCTTGCACATAAGATCTTTTAACGAGTTATTCGGTCTCTGGAGTGATTCAAATTTGCGCAGAGTGATAGTTCAATTTCTGCGAAGTAATCTTTCACTCGAATTTTGTTACATTCGCTTTAAAAATTTTTTAATTCCACTTGATTACTTTTACACAATTTTGGTTTTTTTTTTTTATTTTTTCAAATTCTACCGACAGAGCCTTAAGAAGTACCAACTTGATTGCTCGCCAGTTGGCTTTTGACTGCTTTTGGCTTGGACTGTGATCAAATAAAAGATTTCTGAAGAAAAAAAAAATCATATGCTGGAAATAAGAAAAAATAAGAAGTCAACAGTAAACAGAGTTGAGCGAACTGAAAAAACTCTCCAGTGTTCCAAACAATCTGGCGAATGCAGAAAGAAACAGCAACAAGGTTGTTTCTCTGTATTAAGTTTATAGCAACAATCTCGGTCTCAAAAAAAAGAGAAAAATGACATACTGTAAAGTACAAGCCACATTCATATTCAGAGCTCTTGTCGAGCTGAATTTAATAGACATTTCACAGACGCGTGCATATTATTCATTATGCGTGTTCGAAAGATATTAAATGTGCAAAAATAGGCTTTTACTTTGGCACCAGCAAAGTGGGTGCAATGAAATACTGTTGTTGACGTTAATTTTGTGTGTTTAGATGTATATGATAAATTACTAGATAACACAAAGACCGATTTTTAATGCGAAAGAAGCTCTGGTGATGTTTTTAATACCAGTACTACATTCAACACACTTTCCCGATGTAGTTAACGTTGAATCACATATCACATGACATAAAGAGCTGATAATTTAAAATCAAAACCTCGACCTTCGATCCCAACTCTAAAATATAATGAACACGTGAAAAATGTCAATCTGAACATGATCCAAGCAAATACGAAACCAGAAAATCCATTTATTTAAATGCTCTTTGTCTAAAATGAGATCACCTAAAATCCTAAAAACTCAACGAATATGGGATCACAAGTATCACATTTTGTAGCAATAACAAAGGAACTTTAAATGATCTTAAAGTTACTAAATTCCTGTGACAGAAAACCAAAATTCATGACGAATATTCCATTTATAAACACGAAAAATTTAAATATTAATTAGTCTGAAAAAGTTCAAATCACTGGCCCGAAATTTGAAATTTCAAAACAATTTGACAAACAGTTTAGTCTGGTCTGACAATTGCAGACAAAAATGAAGAAGAAATGCCAAGAGAAATGAACACAAGTTGAGTTCAGAGTTGAAGGCCAAATAGCAAGTTTCGTCATTTTTTTATGCAAATAAAGGAATCATGGCACTGTATAAAATATGTATCAATAGAAAAATTATCAATACATTTATTTTTGCAGTTTAAGGTAATTGCTCCCATGAACTGATTAAATGTAGGTTTTTGTATTATTTTTCGTATTGACGCATATAATCATTTCGCATATGCCTTAATTGATGCTTTGGAGACCAATAACATTCTCTTTTTTTGCCAAAGCAATGAATTTATGTAACAAGCTATAACCTTTTTCTTACAAAATACAATACCTTCAAATTGCAAATACATAAATAAACAAGTATAAAAGTTTTGCAGGGAACAAATGTAGAACGTTTTTTAATCATAATTTTCTGTATTGCTGATATCCAAACTAAGACGCTGCTGACTGGTATTCGCAGGATCGATACCCGACACCTCAAGCTAACTTAGTAGGTAGTTAAAAATCTTGATAATCTGTCATTGGTTCAAGTTTATTCGAACCGGATATAAAGTCCAAAGTTTTGAGAATTTTTACGCTTTTGGACGTTTTATAGTAGCATTATATAGCAGCGATCGGGACAGTAATGTCACAGGTTGTTCTAACACAGGCGTAAACCGCTAAAATGTTTTTTAATAGCCACTAATTGTGATAAAATAAAAAAGTTCGCATTCCACTAATCCTAGAATGATGATTTATAAATGATTTACGGATGACACTTGCGTCCTTACTCCATATCCAATATTTCGCAAAGTAACAAGTTCAAAATCTTTTAAGTTTTTAGCAGTCAATTTAACACAAAGAAGACACGGTAAAGTGTGAAAAGGCGCTCGCAAAAATTATATTCATTCATAAAATTGAAGAATAATAAAAAAAAAACAACAATGAGTCAGACTTGCAATTTGTCCTACATTATTATTATACTGAAACGAAATAAATCAACATCACCTTTCCACGATTTTACTCTCTTAAAAGTTAACAAAAATATTTCCCATTTCGTTTACCATTCATTTTTTAGTTTTCGTATTACGTAAAGTTTACTTTTGTCCTCATTATGTTGGTGGTATGATCAAACATTACAATACATTTCATACATACGCACTTTAAGAAATTATTATCGTCCAATTCGCTATGGTCCAAAATATCTGGAAATATGAGAAAGATGATTCTCAAATGTTTTTCTTTAGCATGATCGTGATGCTTTATGCTGCAATGTATATGTAAGATTTTATAACAAAAAATTTCTCCTTGATATGAACAAAAGTTTTTCGAGAAATCGATCATCGCGTTGACACGTCTGCTTCATATGGTTGCGGATACTTGTCATGTCTCATTGCTTATTGTTTATGCCTTCGTGTACTGTAAATTGTAATTAAATTCATGTATACAAGAGAAAGAACTGCAAGTTGACCGCCCATTAAATTGTTCAGTAGTTAAATTTAAGGTGCAAAGTTTGCAGCTTGCAGTTGTAACTTTATTGTTTTGTTACTTTACTTGTTTAAAGCGCTAATAAACAAAAGTCGCAATTTTCAAAGAAAAACAACACATTATTTAAATATACGATCATCTAAAAAACAGTCTCTGTTAGTCATCTTTAGTTTATAAGTTTAATGCGCTTTTTCAAGTTTTTACGTTACATTTCATTTTTTTTTTTTCTTAACATTTGCTTATGCAACAGCTATTTCTAATTAAAATGTCTTCAATTCAATTAATGCGTTTATTTTTTTGCATTTATCGTGAAACGACTATTAATTAACCAGCAATGATTATGCTTGCGAAAAAAAAATCATTGAACAAAAAAAATTAATGGCATTCGAGAGCATATTTTGTGGCATAGTGAAATGTCACAACAAACTGCTAATAACGAATAACGTGCCCTAAAATTCATAATGTGCCTGCAAACAAGCTGCGAATTAATCATGTTTTTGCTCTCGATAAAACGCATTGATAAATTTCAGCTGAGCTGGAAACGTAGACAACGCTGTCTACAAGCGAGGGGGCATAAAATAACATAAAGTTTTTCGATCAATGAATAGACAATTGAATATCATGATGATTCACTCTGATCTGATAAATTTTTAAAACACTTTCCTCTATTTGAACATTTACATTTCTTGATTTTCTGGCATCCTGTCGATAATTGATTTTACGTTTAAAACTAAAGATGTAATAATAAAGTCCTGGGTATATTCAGTATAAATTAGAGCATGTCGCATTGAAAAAAACCGATCGTGTAAAGAATGAATAAGTTACAGAACTGGTTCTATTTATAAGCGTTAATGGTAAAGTCAATATCTGTGCGCACATTATGAAAAGTAAAAAAAATGTAAACTTTCTTCAATAAAATTGTTGATATTTAGTTGAGTTGAAATGCGATCGTTTGAACGCATTTTTAAATAAATAAAAAAAAAAAAAACTCAACTATAAATGCGTGCGAAAATGGGTCAAAGTGAAAGTAATTTTTGATCGTTTATTGAATATATTTGTAAATAAATTACCAATATATATTACCAAAACTTTTTTAGGGTTTGATCAGATAAATTTGGCAGAAAAACGATTAAAACATTTTAATTCAGCCTGTAACCGTGAACTTATATTTTATAATGAAATAATTAGTACGAAACCATAAACATTTTATAAAATCATTCGCAACTAGCGATTAATAATTAATTTTCAACTTCTACTTAAAATGAGTGCCATGTATGTCATTGATTGGAATTTATTAAAAGTTTATGCAAAACGAAACTTAAAATGTACTTCATGTTGAATAGATATCAAGTAGAGCACAAGTGAATTTAATTTAATACATACAAGAAATGCTAGTGAATAAGGATAAGTGGACCAGACCTAATGAAACGTCTAACTGCCGTGCGTCGATAATCATTGAATAAAAATATATTTGAAAGCTCTGCAAATGCGGTGTTTAGAGAATTTATGTCCTTATTATAAAACCGGGGTTAATACTTGATTGGTGGATGTTAGCCGGAATATGTTATGATTATGCATGCAAGCAAGCATTGCTTTGCTGTCTTTTTATAATTCGGTGACACATGAAACAACTGACTGCAGATTTAATGATTATCGTAATTTTATTCAAAAGACAACATGAAACGGCTGCTAAGCACACACTGATTTTTTGCACGTAGGTAAGTTGTTTGTGGCGATAAACATATACCAAAGAAGTTGGAACAAGATTTCGAAGCGACATCTGAAAGTGAGAAAAATTGTTTGATGACACCTCTAACAGAATCTATCCCGTGAAAACTACATAGCTGATCGTCATTGGAGGAAGTTTCGAGTCTATGCTGAAAATTGTGCAATTAATCGTAAATTATAATTTTTCATATCTTCAACCTAATTAACTGCCAACTAATTAACAAATTTTCTGTAGAAAATAATTAAATAAAATTCAAACTTTATTACGTAACAATTTATTTTGTCATTTCTGACTCGGAAAAGATTAAAAAATAAAAATCTGGAACGAGCTGCTAAAATTTTTTGTAAATAAAATTAAAGAACCTTGAAGGAGTGTATTTACACTACGGGAACATACTTGAAACTGCGTACCGTTTTTATTGAATTCGAGATTTTTTTTCCAACTCCCCTTTTGAAGTAATAAATTTTTTTTTTATTCGAATTATTTTTATAATTTTTTTTTATTAATGCGTTACGTATTTCTCTAGAAGTCGAAGTGTACCTCTTATTTAGTCAATTAACCCAGTTTAGTACGTAAAATGCAGTAAATGTAGCATGCAGTAACTTGATATTCTTTGCGAAAATTGTGACCTTTAGACTTGGAATTTAATTTTTATTTACGTTTTTCGAACAAAAATGCATTTCCGTTGTCTTTCTGCCATGTGACTGTCACATGTTAAGCATAACTTTGAAAATAATGAATCTTACGGCCGGACTTTTTTGCAAAATAATTATCAAGTTCCCCAATTTGATATCATGATGAAATGTCAAATGATGCAACTGAGTTCAAATCAAATCAAAGTCCATTTATTTGTTCTTCTTTCTACAGTGGTATATAATTTTAATATTTACAGAAACTAATTACATTTTCGGAAAAAAGAAAGAGCTGGGTAGGAAAATCTGAACTCAAACTAAAATTTGAAACATAATTTAATCCTTGTCAATTAAATATGTTCCATTTTAAAGCCAGTTGCATTTGAACTGCCGGCTGAAACGGAGTCACTGCTGTTGTAACACAGTTTGAGATTGTCACTGTGATGTGATGCCAATGAATGATTTCCTTCAATTGCCGTAATATTAATTTGGGGTTGTGCTATGTCTTGCATTATTTGATTTGCAGGATGGAGCATATAATGGTAAGAATGATGCATAGCATGCGGTTGTATCAGATGTGATGCTGCTGATGACGATGGGATTGAATTCGAATTATTCAGAAATTCGTGATTATTTGGTAGAGCTTGCGAATTATACATGTTTGACGTATGACCTTGAAGAAAAAAGAAATGTTTAGAAAAGAAAGTCGAGGAAAGAAAAAAGCTTTTACAAAATACCTGGTAGATTTTCGGTAGGCTGACTTGTCATGTGTGGTAAATGATTATGTACGCCAGTAGCTGAAATAACTCTTCCTTGGTGCGTAATACATCTCGCTTTACACATTGAAATTCGATAGCTTTTACAGAGCCAATAAGTTTTCAATCCTTGTTGGGTTGCCACGGTATTATTTCTGTTGAAGATGCAATTTCCATGCAACAAGCTAGTTGAAGAAAGCATAGTTATGCTAGAACCCGATGCTGGTACTGCTGGGACTTCTGCGAAAGAGTTCTTACTTGATATCTCTTGAGTAGATTGTGATTCACTGTGACAATCATATGAACCGAAGTTATTGAGAGTTATGCTATTTGATATTTTCAAATTTGATGTTCCAGTATGAGATTCATTTGAGTCCCGCGATTTCAAGCTGCTTGATTCTAATCGAGTTTCGACCATTGAAATTTCGGGTACGGGTATAAAGTCATCAGCATTGTCAATATTTTCATCTGTCACATCTACACTTTCAAGCTCTTGAGTTTTTCTTTCTTTCTTTTGGGTAAAGTAACTATTTTCCGAGTCTATCGTCCTTTTGATCCCTAGAAACGTTCAATTTGTTAGTTGTTTTCATCTTATGCACTTTAGTTCAATATGCTTTACCTTGTGTTGAATCTTGTTTCTTAATACTTTCTTTTGGGCTTTTCTTTGGACTGGTTGTAGTTAGCCCTTTTATTTGCAATGTCTCTGCAATTTTCATGAATGCCTGCAATTCGGTCTGTTTCACATTTACGGATCCCTGATACATAAACTCGAGCAGGTTTGCCATTAATTTTGAGCTCATATCTTTCAATATTATTATTGGATGTTGACATGGATTTGCAATGAACATTTCCTGAAAGTATGGACTGCATATTGACAACACAATCTTGTGAGCCTTCAGAAGTTTACCCTCGACAGCTAAAAACCAATGCAAACTTAGAGGCTGAGGAAAGATAGGACAGAAAAATAAATAAACTATAGTTACCTAGCGTAACATCACATAAATCGCCTCTGCAGAGTAAAGTTTGAAACCCATTTGTAATATTTTCTGTGAAGTTATTCCAGCACAACGCAAATAGCTCCGCCATGGTTTCCTTTCAATGAAGTAAATATTCATAAACGGACAAAAATGCAAAATATGTATTGAAGAAATTTTCTCTTCTGTCCTGATAAATATTTTAGCATCTAAGTAGATATGAAACATAATTGCGTCGCAAAGTCTGTCTGTCTATCCATTGGTAAAAATCTCGAGAAAAATAAAATTAGGAGCTTATTAAAACAATTGAATAATTAACTTTCCCTTTATTTTTATTCACCTACCATAATACTTCATAAAATATAAAGTTTATTTATAGGATTATATAAAGTTTTTTAATTTGCAATATTTCTCGTCCAGAGCATAAAAAACTGTTCTAATTTTTGAATTTTCTTGAACGTTGGAAAAAAAATCCAAAAAAAATAAAAACTAAAATGAAATCGCTCAAAAAAAATGTTTTTTTATAGAAAAATTTATTTCATCCTAAGTAAAAGCTACAATGAACTAAATTTTTATAAAAATTGTCGTATCACAGAAAGATATTTTCTCTCAAATGGTCATGATTAAAATTGTGATTTGTTTAATTGCAGTTTTCGCTTTGAAACTTGTGCTTCAAAACTCTTCTATTGAAAGTATCTGTGATGAATATTAAACTTAACCAAATACTTTATTAAATGACTTATTGGCATTAATGAAATGGAATTCTAAAACTGTTACGTAGCATTTCGACTATGTCATTGTCCATTTAATAGACATCACTTTAATTAAGAAAATTAATAATCTATTATTAAGAAGGCTCTTTACGTTGTTTGCATTTGAGTACATGGAAGTCGACTCAAAATCAAAATAATCTGGATTATTTTCTGTATAATCCGTATCCTCTAGCTCTTCATTTAACTTGGGATTTTTCAAGTACTGCTTTCGGTGAGAGTCGTCAACGCATCCCATCCAGACTTGAGCCGATTTTTTTTGGTATTCATGTGCAACTCTCATTCGATAGTCATCAAATTTCCAAAATCCTTTCCCTTTAAAGAAATAAGTCTTTCCTATGTAAATAAAATCAAATGGAGTCTGATTACAAATATGAATTACAAATTGATTTTATTCAATCCTACCATCTTTGTATTGGAAAGCAGTATCAATGTTATATCCGATGCCTCGCCACATTGACATATCACGTGGATAATCGAGTTCCACATGCATGTCATCTTCATCAAATCGCCAGTACATTGTTCCTAAATGAATTAAAATGTTTGAAATAATATGCAACAGATTAAATTCGAAATTTTACCGCTATAAAAGTAAGTGCGATTATTGTGGCCCCATACTAGTGCGGCATCAATTTTATCAATATTTGGTGGCAGTCCTAAATCAGTGAGGGGTTTTGGATAGCCAGGCAGTAGTTTGTTTGACAGGAAGACATACATTTTTTTTCCAACAAAGAAAACAATTTGCCTTTTTTTATTTTCGTAAACGGTATCAACATGAGTCAGGTCATGAGGTAATTCATTCCACATTCTTAGAATTTCATGCGGATAACCATCACGAAGGCCATTATCTCCGATCCGCCATAAATATTGCCCCTTGAAAACGAAAATTTCCCCCCTAATTATTGTGATCGCGTCATATGATGTGTTGCATGTGTCAGGTTTCGGACTGTGATGTTTAGTATGATGTCTATGATGTTGAGTTATTGATACTGTTGGTTGGACTGTTGTAGAAGTAAATGGTTGAATAGGATAATTTTTAGGCTTTTCTGGATACCGAGGAAATTCATCGACGAAATATGTTTGCCTTGTGTTTGCAGTATCATAACGTCGAGCAGTGTAATATTTTCTAGTTGGTCGTCGCGTTGTTGTCGTTGTCGTTGTGGTTGTTGTTGTCGTACTTCTTTTGGTAGTATATTGTTCATAACGTCTTCTATTTGTTGGGCCCCATTGTCTTGTCATGCCATCTCTGGCACCGTATATGGATTGAATCCCAAGGCGATCATCTTCTGGTAAGTCACCATCACCACGATATCCAAAATACCATGGAAACATAACCGCACCTTGAACTGACGAATGACCGAGCCCTATTTATAATATAATATGAAACGATTAGGATAGCAACGGGATTTACATTTTAATAACACTTCTTACCTAAAGAATGTCCAAATTCGTGAACCGCGACGTTCTTTAAACTCGTTCCGTAGTTGTCAGTTTTATCGTCAAGATGCCATATTTCCTCTTCATCAAAATGTGCGTCACCACCACGTCCTACACCGGGATAGAAAGCATGCGCTAGGACAGATCCCGGTCCATCAAAATCGTAACCATCACCATGGTGTCTTCTAAAATTTCAATTTATAATTTTTATGATGTGATTCTAAATAAATGCCGGCAATGACGTTACAACTTACCTAGCAAACATAACTTGGATATCTGCATTTTCGTCGTAGACTTCTCTAAAATTCAACTTCGAATTTTTTGACCAAACATCTAAAGCTTCATTGATAATTTTGCGTGTTTGTCCAACATCGAATGTTGTCATACTTTGATTAACTAAGCTGTTGATGAAGAAGAGAATAATGAACGTTAATTTGTAGAAATGGAAACTTGAAATTACACGAAGCCTATAATGTTTATAATTCCAAAATTTAAGCAGACTCGTTGAACCAAACTTTTATATATGCATGCCATTAAACGAACGACATTGTCGCATGTCATCCATTTGTGTCGGATGAGTTAATTTTTTTTTTTACGTTTTAATGCCTGATTTGTCTTTTTTAAACATCATTATTCATTACTTGTTGCGCGTTATCAATATGCAATGCGAAAGTTATGTTTCATGCAATGTATTCATAACTTTTAAGCGGATGTTAATTTGTGAAAATAAATTCAGTATAATTTATATGGTTGATAGATGATATAAATGAGACTGACTCGATTTCATTCTGTCTATCGGGAAAATAACTTACTGTCATATGACAGCGAACTACTTAGACTTTTTATCATAAAAAAAAGCTTGTAAAGGCCACAAAATGCAAGTAGAGAAATATTGTATGCAATAAATCTAAATTATGAATGGGCCATTATAATTGCCCAATATGCGATAAGGCAAAGAAAGCGCTTAAATCTTTGACATACATTGAGGTTCATTTTATTCTACTTTATTTGATTTACGCTATTTTGATAAGAATTCTCATTGGAGTAAAATAATTCCTCATGAATGAAAAAAAAAAAAATTACTGATTAAAAAAAATGTTTCACAAACTCCAAAGTTCAACAATATCTCAGAATCCGATGTAACGATAGTGCATGCCAGTCGGGAAGAAGGAAGTGCATTTGATATAGAAAGAAAAATGCAGGAAGTTGTCAAAAGCGAAGCTTATTAAATACAATTTATTCTTCGAGAAGCATCGAGAATAAATTTATTGCCGATTTGAAAAAGAAAAGTGTTAGATATAAATAAGTTACCTCCATGTTATATTTTCGACTGGCCATTTAGAGCTGCAGAAGAAAAATAATAATTAATTATGACATTTTTCCCAAAAGAATAAAATAATTAAAACATTACCCGTATACTACAAAACGTTTTGAACGATGATTTCGATTTCGCGATTTAAAATCATTGTTTGAAAAGTCCGGGACGCCACATCGCGGTTCAGCTATGAGCATTTTTGTTCTTTCATCTATGACACCAGTTTGTGGTATGTTTCCATTTCGCTGTAAAGTTTTTATCGCTATTCTGAGCTGATCAACCGTTCTCAGATTGCCAGTTTCGGTATCCGATTTCGGCAAATAGCCGTATTCCATTAAGAAATTTTGCTGTAATTAAAAGTAATTAAAAAGTTAGATTAAGTGTGAGGTTTATAGGTTTTCTGCTAAAAATCACATGCGTAAAATTATTTAATTCAATCAAAATGGACAATGAATTCACTTTTTCATTAAGGCGATGCGAAATTTCAGATGTTGCCATATTTTTTCATTCATTATTTTTTATGATTCTCGGCGTTAACGTCTCAGATTCTTAGGTTTCATGTTTTAATAACGATTCGCTCGTAGAATTGAAAGATCAACTACATGAATTATTATTTGAATCTTAAATATTACTTCAAGTTGACCAATGTCAAAATAAATGTCGGCACATCTTAAAGATAAAAGATATTTAATAGGTTCCTTCAAAGTAATTGAAGGCAACAGTTCTTTGAGCGGAAGCTCTGTTGCCGTCGAGAAACTAACTCAATGTCGAAATATGTTTGATAGTTCTCCACAACATATGATAAATATCATCGCATAATCAATAAAGTGCTCGTCAGCGTCTGATTGACGAAGTTATCTCTCCGCTGTATACGACGACGACTTCAGACTTATATTTTGTGAGTTCATTGATTCAATTAAATTAACTTTAATAAAGTCTGTTAGTTCTAAACCGCATGTTTGTTTTACTATTAAGCTTAACCTTCTCTTTATGAGTGTATGTGTTTGTCATGCTCAGTAAAGTAACATGCAGATGAATAATATAAATCAAAACACGATTTGTAGATAATCTCTAACTTATAATGTCAAAATAATTTGTTTCGAAATCCTGTTGAGTACTGATAAGATAATGAATAAAACCGGCCCCTTTTGATTGTTTTAAGTCCATTTAGTAATCTTGCTACTTAGTCGTCATTCAAGCTTAAAATGTCTTACTTGGAATTTAAATATACTTTTTATTAATTTAATACACTTGCATTAGAAAATCGATTTTTCAGGCGCCGCTTTTCAAATAAAGAATAAAATGTATGCATAGTCAATTTGCTATATATTACGGAACGCAAATCTTAAGATTTTCAGACATTCGCCTTAGTCAGACAATTAGGAAACGTTACGCAATATGCTGATGATTTTTTTGTTTTGTTTGATTTTGATTTGCATTTCTTACTGAGAATTTTAATATTATTGAATAAAATTGTATTAATTCCTATTACGCTCGCTACTTTCAATCTATTTTAAAACTTGCCGCAACATCAATTAAACTGATGACATGGAAAGAAAGAAAAAAGAATCAAATAACGCACACACATAATTATTTGTTTTGCCACATTTTTGCCCAACTGAATTTAGCGAGAATTTAACTTCAATTACTGTTTTCTGAATTGAAATGATTCATTTGAACAGAACTGCAAAAATTTAATGATTTAAGAAAATTGTACGATTTCAACAAAAGAAACATAGCGGGGGTTCATTCGAGTGTTTAGTCAATGAAAATACTGTCAAATTCAGCTATTAATAATCCACGGAGTGATCAAGCCATGTATTTCCAAGAATTTTCCATTCGAATTTTTTGCATTTTGTAGCTGGCATTTAAGACACTGGAGTTTAACCGGTTACCAGCAGAATATTCCTAAGGGTGACAACAACTGGTGTCTGCCAAAAAAGATCATCGACAAGTTTTTTTTTCACGGACCGATTGTTTTGTTATTGGAACAAAAAAGTTCAAAATTTCACCAAAATATGCTAATTGATAAACTTTTTGTTTTTCATGATTCATGACCATCAGACACATACGAGTAACATTTGAATCATGTCAACATTCCCACAAAATAAAACATTAGATATTTCCTACATTTGATTAATTTTTATATTTAAGTCAAACAACGAATTGAAATAAGCAAGTAAAGAATATAACTGAGAATCTTTTCATGTGCTCATTCTACCGGAAGGCACACCGTCAAAAAGGCATTCAGTCCTTTAATTTCTTGATTGATATTATATGGAAGATAAGATGACAATGGGTTACTTATACACCACATCAATTTAGACATCATCAAATTCATAAAAAAACTTCCCCGAGCAGCGAGACAGATCATGACGTCATTGAGCACAATAGAACATATGTGCACGTCCGTCCGCTCATCGCTTTATGTTCCTCATTATTTTATATTGTGTATTGAAGTAGCCAAAAGGTAAATATTTTTTCAACGATTCTCAATTACAATGCGCATGACGCTACGGCGATGAAAATATTTAAATAATCCAATTTTCACTTGTATACACAAAAAAATCATTATTTTACATTTGTTTTTCCAGATGGACGGAAATCTCTCGTGAAGCATTGCATGCAATTGGAGCGATATTCCTCGATCAACTGGGTGGAAACCCGTAAACAATACAAAAACCGGAAAATCCGTTGAGTAAAAACGAGGTGAATCACCCCAGGAACTCGCAACTAAGGCACTAAGGCGGCTCTCAATCAATGCACTATTGCAAACAAAGATCGTTTAATTGTTTTCTTTTTATGCAACGTCATGCAAAATTTCTAACAAATAAAGGCAAATAATGGAAATATATTTTTAAGTGTCCAAGATGATCACCAAATTGGAAAACTATAAAAATTCATTGTTTTAAATTGATGTTTATTTTTTTTTTTCTTCGACAACATGTTTCAAATAAAATATTCAACAAACATTTTGCTTTTGATAGGGTTTCATCAATCAGATGACTTTTGTTTTTTTTTTGTATACAGTTCGACCGGAAAGCACGTATTAATTGTTAGTGGCTACTCAGAAGTTTACGATTAGGTTTATCAATTTTCGGTGAAAATGAACTTAAATTTTTTGGGAACGGAGCCAGAAATTTTTTGTTATGATTTTAATACGCTAATATATGTAGTTCTCAAAAGATTAAAAACTTACCACATCATCACTAAATTCATTTAATAGTTTATTGCTATTGCTTGACTCATGTCGAGGAAGTGTTTCTATATTTGTAAGAAGAAGGATGAACAGAAACCCAATGAAAAGTTTTCTCCGCTCCATTATGTTCTTAGTTTAATGTGTTACGATCTTTTTTTTTAGGGTTAACGATAATTGAAGTAATTAATTCTAACTGTTTCTGTTTTTCTATAGTTGCAAGTAAACTTTGAATCTTCTATGCAATTGATTTGTTATCACTTTTTAAACAACTAAACTGGTAATCAACATGTTTTGATCTAGTCAAGTTTCTATTATTCATCCTTTTTTTTGTTCAATTCAAGTTAACTGCATGTGCACAGCACACTCTTTGGCTCTGTGTTTTTTTCCGTGATTCACACTTTTCAGAGGCCGTTTACATGATTTGCAAATACTTCATCTGCAAGGCACATTCTTTTGCCGTTGTATACATGTATCGGCGGCGGCTCTTTTTATTCAAACTGACTCCAACGTGCTGCTAACTTTAGTTTCTTCTTGTTCAAAATCTTTCAGACAATTTCCGGTAACTGATACAATAAATTGCATTCTATATATGTGTTTCTTTAGATTTTTTTATACAAACACTAGACATATGGAACTTTATATATTCTTTACACGCTTACAACATTTGTGCTGATAATTTCTTTTACGAAAGAGGGGAAAAATATTACATTAAGATTTTATTCATTAAATTTCTTTTTTTTCTTTTACTAAAAAAAATATTTTCTTCAAAAATATTTTGTAGACAAAGATGCAATAAAAAAAAACTTTTCTTTCTTTTTTCCACGCAGAATTCTATTTTTATATTGAGAATCTTGTTAACTCAATGAACAATTTGCGATTGGTTAATTATTTAAAAGTCAGTAGGTGACAGCCACAGTATGGTTGAACTTGCAACGCCAGGAGTGCTCGAATTTAGCGGCATCCGTGCGAACACTTCAAAATGCAACGAGCAACTGACTTTCGACTACTCCGACTAATAACAACAAGAGAATAAATTAAAACTTGCGTTTGTATGTTTGATTCTCATTTTTTTTATGGAATCTTCCATACATGTGTGTGACAACACAAACAAGGGCCAAAACAAGTACAGAAAAAGGCGACGGTCGTGAAATTTAATATATGTCTCGATATATGTATACACATAAATATTACAATTTCATTCTTATTCCATTGTCTGACACCATTAAAAAATATTTTTTTTTTTCTTTTTCGGGAGGTTCAAAATATTTAAATATCATAATCACAAGCATCCATGCAGAGAGCATTCGTGAATGTGAAAAATCTATATAGACTTGTTGTTGTTGTAGGAGTTTCAAGACTCAGACTAAACATCAATGGATTTTTTGTTGCACTCAGTTGCTCGCATTTGGTTTCTGCATAAGTTGATGGTTAACATATGTAGGTAAATCTTCTTGTTCTTCAATTGTATATTGGAAATTAATTGAATTATTTCAATGGAGTCTTCGCGACTGAAATCTGTGGAGGCGACAAAGACTTATTATGACGGAAGAATCATTGTCGTTTTATGCTGCTTGCATGCCTTGAGCATGCTACTTTATTTGCTTTTTGTTGGAGGGGCAATTCTTTATTTGCTTTATGCGATTTTTTAAACAACGAAAACAAGCTTGATTTCTCCATATCACCTCCGTTTCATTCATACGTGAGTTGATTGCGAACATTTCTGCTGTACTGTCACGAGGGCCTACAAAATTTATCAATATTCCGAAATATTCGTCAACAATATTTTGTAATGAAACGAACGAAGACGAAGTTAAAGCGTGAGCTGACTACTTAGGACGATCCCTTTCTAATAAGAAAACTACTGACTACATACTACTTTAGAAAGATTTTTAACATTTTCAGTATTGAGAAGAAGATAGGGCAGTATGTGTACGCAGATGAGTAAACATAAACTTGCGACATCTGAAATGCATTACAGATTTTTAGTTTTCGTTTTCGCTTTGTCAGGATATTTTTTGTCTCTTCTAAAACAAAGAGATATATTGTAAAAGAGAAAATATTTATATGAATAATTTATCAGCATATGTGTCAACATATGGCATTATGTTTAGCAGCTCAGCAAATTAGCTAATTATTTCTAAATTAAAATCAATCATTGCCCGATTATTTTTGCTGGATAAAATTAGAATTTCTGCTTTCTAAGTTCTACATTACTACATGGCCATTAGTTTCATAACGTATCATTAGAAATGATTTATTTAATAGGAAGTCAATTTCTTTAATTACGTCACTGAAATTCTCATACTCATAAACACAACTACAAACTACTATATGTCTTTGGTTGCCGCCAGTGAGTCCTTAGAAGGGCTTGTAAGTGGAACAAAAATATCTGAAGAATTTGAAAATGTTTTGCCAGTTATAACTTATAATAAGGCTTAGGCAGGCAAGTGATGATTCCGACATAAATGAGGTTCTTTAGGTATACTTCTATTAGAATGATTTTTTAAATTACTTCACATGTTTCCATATGCTCCAATTTATTAAAATCATTTTAAGGAAAGAAACCATTTTACACAAAGCATAACGTTCATTTCAAGATTCTTTTAAATTTCACAGTGTATTTTTTGATCGAGGTAAAAGTAGAAGTCAAAAATGTATTCCAAAATATCCTGTAAAATAATATAATAACATCGATAATTTTCTAAAAACCAAAAGGAAATAAATATTGTAAAGCACTTTCAAGAGTTCAATGAAGTTTTCCATCTATAATAAATATATCCAACATAGATTTTGTAATTTTTTTTGTGATTTCTGAAACAAATTATTAAATTTAGAAGTAAATAAATAGTGAAACATATAAATTTACAGTAAATTTATTAATTTTAGATGGTATACGACTTTGGGCTTGTAGATGAAAACTATTTGGAACATCTCGTGGAATTTTTGCACACAATCAAATGGATGTTTTGTACTTTGAATACTCAATATATCAAGGCTGGCACAATAGCTGACAATCAAAAATATCTTGAGTTCTGTCATCTAGAACTGAGCAATGCGACATCATCATCATTCCGCATAAGTTATCCATGCCATCTGCAAAAGCTTTTACAAGATGTCAACAAATTCCAAATTCAATTTGAAAAAATTAGTTGCTCATTGCCAGCGAAATTGCCCAAAAAGATGTCCATCAAGAAGCAATATGAAATCGAAAACTTTTCAAATGTGATTAATGCAATATGCAAGGATAATTCAACAAGATTAATCGACTTCGGCTGTGGCTTGGGATATCTTACTCAGCATTTACATAAAGTATATGGTTACAAAATTATTGGTCTTGAGAGTGGAAAAGAGTTAGTTGAAACCGCAATCAAGAGACAGCTAAATAACTATCCGGAATCAATAGGAAAAGTCAAATATGTTCAACATTTTGTGACAAATGCGTCGGAAAATTTTATTTTGGATCAAATTGAAGAAAATGATAAAAATCTTGCAATTTTCGGCCTGCATGGATGTGGCTGTTTAACAATTTCCGCTATAAAACTATTCCTCACGATGAGTCGGGTTAAGAAACTAATATTTATGTCATGCTGTTATCATAAAATGACCCCAAAAGATAATAACTACAGCGAATTTAATAACTTCCCACTCAGTCAAGAACTTTGTAAGTTATTAGGCAAATACGAAGACTTCCTAAATCGACCGTTTCTGAGACTTGCTGGTCAGCAATCGCCATCAAAATTTTTCGAAGAAATGACAGCGAGCGATCATTGGATACATGGCAAGAATATGTTTGAAAGAGCATTAGTAGAAGCAATGCTTAGTGAAAATGAAATATCAAAACGCATCAGCAGCACTTCAATTCCCGATGGTCTTGTAACGTATGATGATATTACATCAAAATATCGTTTATTGGACAAAGTGGACGGAACTTCTAAAGAATGGAATGAGCATCATCAGAAAACTTTCAACATTTTGAGAGCTGCCTACGCAAATGGCGAAAAGATGAGCGAAAATTTATTTTACCTTCAAACTATCATCCAGTCCGTTTGCGAAAATCTCATTCTGATAGATCGCATTCGTTTCATTCAGGAACAAAGCAAATTGATGGGAATTAGGACAAACATTTCCGTCAAGAAACTTGAAAACGATAAGTTATCACCAAGATGTTTAATATTGATTGCGGAAAAAATTTGACACAATAAAAAGTCCATGGAACGAGTCTTGGAGCATAATTTAACTGTGCATTTTTTATTGCATTCTCCTAAAATTACTTACAAAGCAGATTTCCCCCAAATATATCCAATTTCGAAGAGCTTAAGCAATCGCGTATCATCATGATATTGAAAATACTCAGCCCACAATGCCATTTCAGTTCATTTGACTAGGTAGACCCGAATTCCTTTAAATCCTTGAAATTTCCTTAATTCGAAATTACTCGCAGCTCAACTCCCAAACGATTGTTTCCTTCATAAAGCACATGTCTGGAATAAATAATAAATATGAAAAATAATTGCATAATTGTGTCACTGCTAAAGTTTACCATTTATAGTTGGAATGCTATGTTGATGGAATATATTCAAAATCATAAAGTTACCGAAAAGAAGAGAGAACCGCTTGAAAAGTTTTGTTAAATTCTCTCGTTCTGCAATTTTTCTCTTATTATTTACTCAAGAAAAAGCACTTAGAAGCAAATAAACAGTTCCCGAGAGCGGTCACAAAAATTATTTTTCCGTATTAAGGTGTTCAGAAAATCCGTAGTTTAAAGCTTAATTAAATGAATTATATTAGTAAAAAGTGAAGATTCGTCAACAATTGAAATCTTTTTTATTTCATAATTATTGAATGAAAGAACTCGCAAAGTGCTAGAAAATAAATTGAAAATTCTGGATTTTTTTGTACGAAGACGAAAAAAATCAATAAACATTTTGTGCTGTTTGGATTCAACTATTGCGTTGAAAAAACAATTTTTTTTTTTTGAGAACAAAGTGAATCGCCCTCTTAAGCAAGAATAAATTAAAATAGTTTACATAAAAGAAGTACAAATTAATTAGTTCTTAAATACCATCCAGATGTTTAAAGTGGTTCGCTCTGGGAAATCATAAGATGCATTAATATATATCTCTTTATGAAGAGGATAAACAAAAAAATAACTACATATATTTTTATGTTGAGAATTGTATGTATGAGTGTTATTTGATACGAAAAAAAAAAAAAAATAAAAAGTAAAAGAGCTGAAGAAAGAGTTTTTTAATGGTGATGTTTCTTGTGTAAAAGAAGAAGAAAAAAAAAGTTACGTCAAGTCCCGAAACGGGAAACAACATAAAATAGAATTCGTTAGCCATTATGTATCAAATTGGAAGTAATAAATGGGCTAACTTCAATTAATCAACGAATCGATACGAACAGCAAAGTAAATAACGAAGAATTTCTTTAGGATATAAAGAAGAGCCGGAAAATTTTCATCATCAATTGAAAGAGGTGAGTGAGAACTGAATGAATTTTACAAGTCATAAAAGTAACATAAAATTAGTAAGGCGTTTAAAAGTCGGATTATAGAACGACGGCGAAAGGTGTTATGTCTACATTTGCTCAGTCAAGAGCGCAATAATAAGATTGAAGATTAATAATTTCCCAATATTAATCAGTCTTCTGCACGGATAGTTTGCAAATTTTAACATGTTTCTATGGTAAAAATAAAATGATAACCTTTTCTACACTTTTATTTCGCTTGCGATATATATTATAGTCCAATACCCTTGAAATTTTCGTAAATTTCTTGTGGATGTGTGTGTGTCGCATTTTTTTTCCATAATTGAAACGAGATTGACACAAGAATGAAATACACAAACATCTCAAAGTTATTGTTTATTTTTGATTATATTCAAAAGAATATTAATATCACTTAAATATTTTATATAGAGCTACTTATTAGGGTCAATTGGTTGGGCTAAGAGTTTTAAGTGTCATCTTTAAGCCAAACTTTTCTTTTACGATAGCCCTCAGAATGCTCTCACGGCCCCTGGTAACATAATAACGCTCTGTATTATGTATTTCCTTCACAGTTATAAATACTTTAATAATTAAAGTTTACTTACTTAGGCACTTACTCAAATAGAGTAAAAGGCCTGCGGAAAACACATTCTCATTAAACTATATAGACAAGCTTTTAAACATGTTCCTTTTACAACTTTTAACTGACTCTAAGATCAAGGCATTAAGGAACATCAAATTCAATAAGGCTTCATTTGAACCGAATTAGTTTTGTTACGACAGAAACTTGCCACAAAAGTCAACATCCGAAATAAGTTTCATATAATAATTTGGTAACTGCCTTTAGATAATAAATATAAAATGCACGCTGTAAATAAATAAAATAACTAAAAGGAACTGGTGGAGAGGTAGTGTGGGAACTCTTCGATTTTCTTTTATTTCCTGTTCTTTGGTCACAACTCGCAGTACTGGGTGCAACTACATATACTTACTTGCTTAAGATATAAAACTTTAGCATTTTTTTTCTTTTTCGATTCGACACATGCACAAAAATGTTGTGGTTCAACATATATGTTGTAGTAGAGAAGCAACCCCTTTTCTTTATTTCAAAAAATTCCTTACAAAAAATGCAATGAACAGAAACGCAACTTATTAACTGATGTTATATGTTTTATTATTATTATTGTGCATCGTAATTGTATCTATTTATTCCTGTCGGGATCCTTTTGTTTTATTTCGGCTGAAATTCTCTTCATCTTCTGTATTGCATTTTCTAAAAATTCTGTTTGAGAACAGGTAGAGCGTTCTTGGTAGTTGTGTAGTATAATAAAGGTGTACAACTTAAGTGTGTAAAAGAAACAGAGTTCAGAGCATAAAGTCGAAAACAAGAAGAACAAGCTTTATATGTGCATGCTGAGAAGAAAAAAAATACTCTCTAAATTCTTTCACTCATACGTTTTGTTCTGGATATTCCTTTATAGTAATGCAGGGCTGTGTGCTTGTTCATTGAAGCATACACAGTAAAAAATTAATGTATAAATCTCGACTTTTATTGTATAATTAATAATTATTTACAGTAAAAATATTTACTTTAATGACATAAAAAAATAACTCAAATTTTTAATTGTTGATTTGATGAATTTTGATATTTTTTACAGTGCCGTAATGTTTTTTTTATAAATTTTTCATCGCTATCCAAATCTTCATAGAGTTAATTAGAAGCATCACGCTGTATTAGAACCTCATCTCTGCTATGTGGAAGAAGTTAAAGAGGAAATTTGAATAGTCAAATCATATTATGCTTGAATTATAAACGAAAAACTGTAAAATTCAATCTTTTGTTTCCTGTTGGAGTCTTGTGAAATTATTGAATGAAATCTTTTTGGAAATTAAATTTGGAAAATTTTAGAAATTTTTTTTTTTGTTTATTTCGTTCCTATGCAGCATTGCCATGAGATTGGTTTAAACTTTACTCAACAAACGCTGCAGTCAATTATATCAGTTGGTTTTTTATTTCTTTTAAATTATTTCATTAAATTTAATTTCACAACAAAAAAAAAGTTTTTTTTTTTTTTTTTTTCATAATCTTTAATGGCTGAGAAGTAAAACTTATCAAAATGCCGTAAAACCTTGCAAAACTTCGCCACTTTTGGTAATTTGCCACTTAATACTTTTTAGTCTACTCTCCGACGCTTTGCTGTTTCATTCATTCGTTAGCTCAGTGGTTCACAATGAAATAATTTTGTTCCGCGCCATATCGGTTCGTAAATCTCACGCGCGGCACACCAAATCTTGGACCGTTGCGTTTTCCATCACATTATAAAATCTATTGCATGAATCAAACGAGCAAAATCAAAAAAATTTTGAACTGAATATAGTAACAACTGAATGATCAGTCGTAAAATTCCATAGAAAGCCATCGAAATGAATTTTAGAATATTAGAATTCTCAATAAATCCTCAAAAAAGTAATCAAATGAACTTGCTGTGCGTTGAGAAAACACAATTCTTGCGATATTTGTGGGCACTTAACTCCTTTCAAGTTGCTATAATGCTGAAAAATTTATGAGAACAATTTTCTCGTCTCTCACGAAATCCAAATTTCCAAGCTTCCCATCGAGCTTCCCATAAAGAAGCCAAGGAAAAGAAACACAACCACAAGAATCACAATTTTTAAAATATTTCTATCGAAAAAGATTCATCGTCATTTACGCAGACTCCCCACACAAAATACACATATACAATTGCAAGCAATTTTCACGATTTTCCACAAATACAGCTAACAACGGCATGTAGTTACACAATTTTTGAGAATACAACACAATACAAATAAATATGTATACTAGCCTTTTAATATCGACTGAAAAATCTGCACTATAAAATCAGGGCTGAATAGTACAGTGAATCATTGCTATTTTAGTTCGGTGTTTCCCATTATTCCTCCAGTATGTGTATGTCTCTCGCATTGTGACAGCCTTTTCGAGTACATGCTGAGTCGAGAAAATACTGTGGTGTTTTTTTTTTAGTCAATTGCAACTGAAGGCTTGTTAATGGTTTAAATTTGATCGGATGAATAAAATGTGAAAACAAGCAGAAAATTGCAAAGTTTTAATTATATAAGTTTGAGCTTGGACTTTTTAAATGTGGATGGAAAAAAAGAACAATAACAAGGACTGTAGAATAAAATATTAACATTATTCATGAGCAGCATTTAAAGGGTGCAGAATTTGCTACAGCACTTCACAACGAGTATTAAACTCTCAGCGCTTTCATATAATGTTCATGGAGGGTTCACATCATTTTATAGGTCAAAAAGTGTTTCGCTAAGGTCCTCCAAAAGCTCAAGAATTAAAAAAAAAATGTGTTAAGGAAAATTGTATCGTGAAAAATTTCATTCGAGGAGAATTTTCCAGTTCGAAGGAACACACCCATTTAAATTTACCACCCCTGTTTCCAACCAGCTAGGAATACAACTGTGTGTTTATTTAGCAATAATTCTCGGCCAAAGATATATTTGTGAGTGTGTTGAGTTATTCTGAGTGTATATTGCAGTGTAAATAATAAATTTTATTAAACATTTTACTCAACTTTTGATGAATCATTCAATTTGTTATTAAAGAAAAAATCTGTTATAATTTAACAATATTTTATTAATTTCGCATAAAATATCAAGGAAAAGCTTTTCAAAGACATTGTCAAAGCTTCTGTGTTGGCATTCAAAATTTACATTTATTTAAAACTTCGATTAATGCTCTTTTAAGGCCGCAATAAAATTTACTCCTTTAAATCCAAATCGTTTTGGTTGTTCACAAAAAAAAAAAAAAATACACAGAACACACCACCACCCTGAGACCCGACCACGCCCGCAACTTATTGTTTCTCCTTAAAAAATTACACCAAAATTTCAAATACTCTGTTCGCGTCGGTCCAAAATAAGCTTTCGTAAAAGCTTTCATGAAAATACACATGGCATGCATTTCCGATAAGTGACAAAACACAAGAAAACATATAATAACCTCCAAGGTGTTATCGCTATGTAGCGCAGTATTTTAGAGAAAAAATAATAAACAATAAAACGAAAATTCCCAAAGGCAAAACAACACTTTTTGAAGGTGATTCCATTGGAAATATTCTGCCGTTGCATATACATACTATGGCCATTTCCATTTGAAGAAATCATGAAAAAAAAAATATGTACCTTTCATTCATGTATCGATTTCACAATCGTAACTAAATGCCCCTAATTCTATCTAGTTGAAAATCAAAATTCGTGAATGAATTTGACGAAAACGTCAGAAATATTAAAATTTAATTATTTAGGAAAATTTTTCTTACATTTATTTCGCTTTAATGGGACGAAACTAATTGCTATTTTTCATGTTTTCGTGATATTTGTACATTTCTCAAGTTGATGTTTAACTATTATAATTTATACCTTTAATTACCTCTACTTACAGTGCTATTTACAATTTCACCTCGCGAAAAACGCAGCAGCAATGGCAGAGATGCGTTAGCAGTGAAACTATGGGATCAGAGGCATGGGCGTGTGGAACCCTGGGGCTTTCCGGTGGTGTCAGGCATTGAGCCAGTCGTCGCAATCGACCACAACTACCATACTATTAAATGCATACAATAAATTGTTTATTTTGTTATTGATTCTGTTGAATACAAGTGGAAATTCAATTCAACCTGGTAGGTTTGATAAAGATGTCCAACCCTTCGATTGATTCGCTTTTGAAGTGATTTTTATTCGAAAATTTAATAAGACTTTTATTAGTCATCAATGAATTCATTTTCGTCCTTCATGGAAAAGCAACTTTAAAAATGTTATGTGTGATTTTAGGTCAGGATGCCGTACACATTACAGCGATACTCGGCGAGAGCGTCATATTCAACTGTCACGTTGAGTTTCCGGGCGATCACCCTGTGCCCTATGTTCTTCAATGGGAGAAGAAGGTGAGCGAAACGGTATGACAGTAAATTTCTTCTCCATTTTTCTTAACCATATTTGTTCTTTTTGGCATCTCTCCTCTAAGATACACTCAAAAATAAAAATATAAATACTCGTATATAAACCAACCATAAAAAAACCATAAAATATTTTAAAGTATACGAAACAAATGTAAGACACTTTATTGAATTTAGCTTAACATTAAATATGAACTTGGAAGTCAACAATTATTATCGGGCTTAAAATTATCATTAATTCAAAGTGATTTTAATTTTGCTTCATCCAAAGTTCATGTTAAAAATGTTATAAAAAAAAATTATGCTTTTTATTGTGCTATGAGATAAATTTATGTTTGATTCTTTGCTGCTTGCTAAATGAGCGTTCTCATTCTGATGATCAACAAAATGATAATTTTTTATAACAAATGTGTTACACTATCTACAAAATATAGAACCCAATTTATCCCGAAATGGAATAATGTGTCCATGCTCTAATCTACATTAGCATAACGATATTTAATTTTTATGCGTAGTTTAAATTAAAGAATGAATCGACAACTTCCGCTGAATATGACAGAAAATTATTGAATTTCTGGCTCACTCCTATGCATATGTTTAAAAGTTAATTACAAAGCAGCATGCTTTCATTTTGCTTATGACTGTGATTAGCATTATTTTTTACTATAAATATTTTTTTTTTTTTCGGAGCTGAAACATTTATATCGATGTTTGTGTGTTTGGTCTAATTTTATATCCACAACTGGTCTGAAAGATACTTTTGGTCACGAAACTATTTTTCTTTGAATTTGTATTTCTTATTATAAATATGTACATAAAGAGTAAAGAAATTTAAAAACATTAAATAAGCTTGAAACATATTTTTCTTATCGATATCAATTTAGGGACAAGAAACACCAATTTATATCTGGTATGAAAGCTACCCGACGCACAGTGGTGAAGGCTATGAAGGACGAGTATCTCGTGTCGCTCCTGATTCGCCGTTTGGTGCTGCATCTTTGAACTTAACCAACATTCGCGAAGCCGATCAAGGCTGGTATGAGTGCAAAGTAGTATTTCTCAATCGCTCACCAAATGCACATAAAAATGGCACATGGTTCCATTTGGACGTCCATGCGCCACCTAGATTTAGTGTTACTCCCGAAGACATTATATACGTCAACTTAGGTAAGCATATGAAATCAATTAAAGTCTTGAGATCTTTACCATAGTTTGAAGAAAATTACGGTTTCTTCGATACATCTATATATGTGGGGTGGGGCTGTAAATTGAATTATTTAATCGTTATAAAATTCCACATTAATGATTTTTTTTTTAAATAAAATTAACAGGTGATTCAATTATATTAAACTGCCAAGCCGATGGCACACCAACACCCGAAATATTATGGTATAAGGATGCCAATCCTGTTGAACCTTCTTCCACTGTTGGCATTTTCAATGATGGCACAGAGTTACGAATTTCAACAATTCGACACGATGATATCGGCGACTATACGTGCATAGCGCGTAATGGAGAGGGACAGGTCTCTCATACAGCGCGCGTAATTATTGCGGGCGGTGCTGTAATTATGGTGAGTTTCCTTAGAGAAACGGATAATGAAAATTGCGTTATATTCAACGAATCCTCCTTAGAGGTTAGGAACATAAATAATAACTTATAATTGCATCCTTGTGAAATTTAGGTGCCGCCAATTAATCAAACAAAATTAGAAGGTGAGAAGGTACAGTTTACTTGTGAGGCTAAAGCGATGCCTGGCAATGTAACAGTTCGCTGGTTTCGAGAAGGCGCACCAGTTCGAGAAGTAGCAGCTTTAGAAACTCGCGTTACTATTCGCAAGGATGGCACACTCATTGTCAATCCAGTGAGTGCTGATGATTCTGGCATGTACACATGTGAAGTTTCCAATGGAATTGGCGATGCGCAAAGTGCTGGTGCCTATTTGAACGTAGAATGTAAGTGTTTGCATTGTACAAATCTGACTTTTTTTAAATGCATTTTCCATTTTTTTTCCTCCCATTTTCTCTGACGCAGATCCCGCCAAAGTGACCTTTACACCTACAATACAATATTTACCATTTCGTTTAGCTGGTGTTGTTCAATGCTACATCAAAGCTAATCCGCCACTGCAATATGTGACGTGGACAAAAGATAAGCGCTTATTAGAACCATATCAGACAAAAGACATTGTCATTATGAACAATGGTTCGTTACTATTTACACGTGTTAATCAAAATCATCAGGGTCGTTATACATGTACGCCATACAATGCCCAAGGCACACAGGGTTCTTCGGGACAAATGGAAGTGCTAGTACGTAAGCCGCCATCATTTATTATTGAACCCGATCCTCTGTACCAGCGCAAAGTCGGTGAATCGGTTGAAATGAATTGTGATGCACTTGAAGCTGAAGGAACGTCCAAACCAAATATTCAATGGCAACGGAGAGATGGAACGCCACTACAACGAAATCGTGTAAAAGTCCTCAATGGTAACATGACAATTGACAATCTGAGAAGATCAGATTTTGGATATTACCAATGTGTGGCATCAAATGAAGTGGCAACAATTGTATCATCGACTCAACTAGTTATAGAAGGAACACAACCACATGCACCCTATAATCTTACAGCCACTGCCACGGAATTTTCAGTAACACTATCATGGATGCCTGGCTATTCTGGTGGGCCTGATTACAAGCAAGATTATACCATTTGGTACAGAGAAGCAGGAATTTCTGATTGGTCTACAATACCAGTAACACCATCAGGTAGCACACAAGTTACAATTAATCGCTTATCACCTGGCACAACTTACGAGTTTCAAGTGATTGGAAAGAATCCATTAGGAGATGGAATGATGAGTAAAGTAATGACCATCCGAACGCTAGGTAAGTCGTGAATGTAATTTAATAGAATTAAAGTAATAATTGCAATCGTAGATTGTAAATAAAAAATAACTTTTTAGGACGTAGGCAGAGCTAATAAGAAAATTAATTTACGGAAATAAATAACAATCAGCAATAAAAAGCTAAATTAAACACACAACTCTTTATTCCTATTTCTATCATGCTTATAAAATTGGATTAAATTTGAATTAAGATGTTGGACGTCCTCAATCAAAATCCACAGTGCCGACGGTAACTCCATCTCCTACTCCTTCTGACCCAACAAAGTTTCTGGAAATGCCCGATGATGCGGGTAAGAAAGAGATAATCATTGTCTCTTAGACGACTCAGGTCTTTTAAACAACGAATAATAGCGTAATACCCGTTCTTTGTTAAAAGATATGAGGCTTTCAAAAAAAAAAAATTATCTTTCCAATGTAGAGTAAAAGGTCATTCGATGCCTTGCAATTATGCGCGTTTTTTTTACAACGATTATTTTGAGACATTTTTTAAGGCGTTTTTATAATTGCCCTTTTTTGCTGTTTTGATTTGAATGAAATTCATTCACTTGGATTTTGCTTTTGAGTTCACAATCTTTACCTTTTTATTATAACTTTTATCCTTTTAAGTATAACATTTTCCAAATTATAAGAGGATCATAATTATTTATTTATTTATCTGTAGTTCGTTATAATTTCTGAACCAAAAATAGTCAACTCAATTAGAAACTAATTCATATTTTTTTTTTACTTTTATTTACAGGACCAAAACCTGGGCAGCCACGAAATTTAACGGTCACGGAGATACCAAATGGTTTCCTTATTTCCTGGCAAGTACCATTAGAGAGGGCGCATTTAGTTCAATTTTACACGATAAAGTATCGCACTGATGCTCAATGGAAGACACTCAATCGCGGTCAAATACGACCCGAAGAGACGTCATATCTAGTAAAAAATTTAGTCGGCGGTCGAACATATTATTTTAGAGTATTAGCAAATTCGCTAAAGAGCTACGAATCGAGTGAAGTGGTTAAATTTCCGGTTCCAGCACGTGTGAAGCATAAAGCAATAACGGCTGGAGTTGTTGGCGGTATTCTTTTCTTTATTGTTGCCATTATTTTATCAATATGCGCTGTTAAAATATGCAATAAACGCAAACGTCGAAAGCAGGAGAAAGGTAAGGACTAAATGTTCTAATCATGTGTAATCGGTAACTGGGGTTTGGCAAAGTTGAATTTGTAGTGTGTTGTGGTGAATATAAATATTTTCTTCTCCTTTGAGTAAATGATAACATTAAAATACGGAATCCGACCAATTTCGAAATTTCTTTAGATTTTCTTGGAGTTAACTTTTTGTAGGATTTGCAATTTCGCGGAAAATCGCTCCGGCGAGAATTATAATTTTTCTTTAGGAAAGTGTCACGAGTCATAAGTGACAGATGTCTCTCTTTTCATTTCCCTTGTTTTTTTTGCTGATGCTATTTAATCCTTTATTTATTTGAAATATGTTTATAGTAATTTCCATTGAAACATACAAATGTCACATAAAATGTGGACCCTACTTTTCTGAGGTCCTTTCTAAGTAGATTTATTGAGTAGCTTCCACTTTAAAAGAAAACTTAATAAAAGTAGTTTATATAAAAATTGTACAAATTTTAGGTTTTGCAGCCCTGTACTAAAATTAAGCTTTAAGAACAAATAAACTTCTCATTTTTATTTATATTTTTTGCGAATGCTTTTGAAACGTATATAATTTATCAAGGCTCCGACACACGTTAAAGAGAAATTTGAATTTAGCAACATATAATTTATATGCGCTTCATTCAAACTCGCGTATGAAAGAAATTCGAATAAATTCGAATGTGTCCTCAAAACATAATTTACACTCGAGGAATTGATTTAAAAAAAATGACTGCTATGAAAGCTCACCAAGCTCCAAGCCGATACATTTTTTTTTGAAAATGCATTCAGAAGCCAACTCTTTTGTTTATATATGCAAGCAACACTTTTCAAAAGCATACATTTTCGCAGCAAATATATAAAGAAAGGATGTGTGATGGCTCAATACTACGCCAATTAATTTTAGAAATCATTCGCTTACAGAACTCCACATGGTAACTGCTCGTGTGACGGATCTCCGTAATGCTGGCTACTCAAGTTCTGGTGCAAAAAGAAGTGAAGTGCCTTTAAAAAGGTAATTCAAATTTTTAATTCCTAAATAACATTAAATAATCATCCCTTCACTACGATAAATATTTTCTCTGCATTTCTTTTTCCAACAACTTTCCAACTTTCTTGAAACAGGATACAAGGTGAATTTTTAACTGAATTTTTTATATGAATCGTTAGATTCATCGAAATTCTTAGTGAGCCCCCGATAAATATCCATGAATATGCTATGTGACATGAATAATACAAATTTTCCTTTGTTCTAACTTTTTTTTCTCGTAGATATGAATCAAGTAATTGTGGAATAAATGTTTTCATGGCAATTATTCATTGGATGTGGCCACCTGGACGCTGCCATAATTGCCAATCGATCTACTCTAATTCATTAAATAATGGAATAGTAAATGTTAAAAAGAATCATCGTTCCGATGATGAGCGCTTCGTACTGGATGAAACTATTGGCAAAATACTCGTAGATTCAAAGCGCAATAGTATAACTTCTCAATATAGTAGCAGTGATGATGGCGGTTTCTTGCCAAAACGATCAATTAGAATCCCGTGTTCGTGGCGTCGATCATTTGTTCAATGTCCCAGTGAATTAAGTTTTCAATCTGACGAAATGAGCTCAAATCGATGGATATTGCTTGGAAAGAATTTGTTACAAACAGTTCCACAACTTCATCGTCCACCGACATCCAATCTCAGCTCATCTGTACCGATTTCGGAGAATCTTCACATCAATACAATCAATTCAAATGCACATGGTCCGATAGTATCAAGTAACATGTATACACCAACAAGATTGAGTCGCATTCATGCCAGCTCACCAGCAACCTCCAGTCCAATGATTATAAATTCTCCATGGTCACCATTATATTTTAGCGATCTTAGTTCTGTTCATCCATCATCTGCAGAAAGATCTTATCTGACACCCCAACAAGGCAATGTTTTTTCTCTAATTCCGGGCAGATCACTTAAAAATAACAGAAGGTCACGATACATAAATGAACTTCACTCTCTAAGATCGCTACAAGATGAAAAACAAAGAATGACACATGGTTTTATTCCAGTACAAATTCCGACACCTCCAGTCAAAAGTTATTATGCAAATATTGGGCCACAGTTTTATCAGCCACAAACGAGTTTACATCAGCACCCAGTAAACAGCAATCGTTCACTTCGTTCAAGAACTTTTCCACGCTTTAATCGAATGTTGCGTGCACCACCTGAGCTTTTGTCACCAGTTTTGAACTTGAACTTGAATATTTTGGAGCAGTCGCCAGAAAGTCAATCAAGTTCAAGCGGTTTCGGAAGCAAAAATACATCATCACATCAGAACCATAGTTCTCAATCAGGCGACATTGCAAACGAATGGCGTTTACCACCATATCGTCCTCCGCCGCAACCTATAAACTTGAGAAATCATCAGGATAAATTTAGTTATCATGAAAATTTTTCACCATCGTCGCCATATTCAATGTCACATTGGCTCGAACTAATGCAACGATTAAATTTGGCATCGACGAGCGAATCGAAAGCTGTTGAAAGTGTTGGTAGTGTTGATGGTCATTATGAATTTGATCCATCGAGTCCCACACCAACAGCCTCAACGCCAACAGGACGTGATGAGTTACTGCTACAACATCAACAATCGAACGATATTTTGGGTGCTTTGAGAACAAAACGAATTCACTTAAATCACCATCAGCCTCGCTACGATCAATCAACCATAGATTCACGAGTGCAAGCAATGAAAGAAGAATTTTATGCGTTCCGCAAACGACAAGCAATTAAACGTGCTGGAATCGTTTTAGAAAGTGCATGTTAAAAAATTTTCCTTAAACATGAGCTTACACCACATCCCACAATTGAGAAAAAGCTGACCAATTATTTAAATGTTCAATTTTAAAATTATTTGTGAAATTCATTTTGTTTTTATGCACCTTCGGCAACATATCCTCAAGAAAATTCAAAGGAATGTTTACTACAAAATATTTATACTTACAATGATATTAGCACCAGAAAAACAAAAAAAATTTCCAGTCCAATTTCAATCTAAATTAATTTCGATAACATTTTGACCACCAAAAATTGTGTTCGATGGTCCGAAGAAAGTTTGATTTTCTTTTTGTTTCTTTCAAAATAATTTCTTTTGTTTTCAATTGAACATATTGGATAATTTTGCATTGATTTGAACAACAATTATGATTTAGTGAACAGTGTGATTTCACTACATAATCATGTAGTGATCTCACATATATTGTTTGTTAAAAGAAACAATGAAGCAGCCCGTTAAGAATTAGCTCTCGTTTTATAAAGAGAGGATCTTTTATATATGTGTACATTTTCCGATTGCAATCTCGATCAAATCAATTTGGAAAATGCAGTGCTCCGACGAAATTCATTGTAGAAAAAATGTACTAAGTAATATTATAATTAAATGAAATCAACGATTTAAAGAAATTAAATTCAGAAACATTATTTCATTAGATAACAATTATAAATTTAAAATGAAAACATTATTTGTATTTGAAATTTGTCTTCTAATTAGACATGTTCTCTGAAGGAAAAGAAGAAAAAATGCTAATCTGATAAGGTAACAGGTTCAAGACTATGTAAAGCATAGATATAATTTGCGATATAAAAATAGAGGTGAAAAACTCTTATAAGCGAGAATCTATAATGTAGTTGAGAAATGTCGTAGAATTTCTAGAATTGATCAAAGTAGAAAAGAAAAATATAAAAAAAAAATTTATTATCGAAAATAAACAAAAAAAAAAAAAAAATTCATCCCTTGCAGCAAAGTTTTGCTACTTGTGTCGTCAAGTGAAATTTTGCTGCGAGGCACAAAAAAGCCGATTGTCTATTTTATAAAGACTTTAGGTTTTCAAATTGCATTAGCACAATTCATTTCAAGTCAACACGAGATTTTTCCACTTTATAATTTTCATCTTTACTATTTCAACACCATAATAATTACATCTTACTATCATGGATATCCCTTAAATATAAAAGAGGCGCGATATATATAACAAACATGAAAACACAAAAATAAAACAAAAAAATAAAATTCTAAAACTTTTAAAGATCTTATTCTTTTATAACGTCAAACTTGAAAGAAGAAAAAACTCAGATGTGGATAGCAAAAGAAAAAAAAAAGTTTGACGTAATAAAGGAAAATGCTCAAAAGAAGGAACAAAATTATACAACTTTTAATTTAGATGTTGATCTAGATTAAAAGTTATGTATCATGATTTTGAAAATTAATAGCATTTAAAATGTAGGTGTTGGTAAACAAAAAAAAAATCTTTTAATAATCCATTGAATTAAATAATTGTGAATACGAAAGATTAACAAAATAATTAAAAAAATATATATATTGCAGATTTATTTAACTTAACTATTCAATAAGAAAAATGCGCTTTTGAAAAAAAAAAAACATAACAGTTAGTTAATGAATCCATAATAAATCATTTTTGTACATAGGTAAGAAACAGAAATTAATTTATCCAGAAGAAACTCACTATAAAATTGATTTCCAAAATCTTTTAAAACAAAATTTAGTATCGTAGCATTTGGGAATCGTGGGCTACGATTGAAAAAAAAAATGTAATTTGAATTTAAAATTGATTCATGTTAGCAAGTATAATGGTAAATAAGAATAAAAATAATTAGCTCATAACACAGCATATGAAACAACTGATAAGATATAGGCTGAAACAATGGAATGATAAAAAAAAACTACTCAATTTTAAAGTAATGATGGTTAAATGAAACATAAATGAACTAAAAAAAAACATAAAACTGTAAGGAATCAGGGAGCATTCAAGTATTACGTAACAGTCATAAGTCTAAAAAAAGTTACATGGAAAACGCAAAAATTTGGATTCCGCTTTCAAAATTGACTTCTTGGATTCGCCAACATGAAACGGTTGCCAGCAGTTCTACATATCTGAGGGTGTCCTAAAAATCGACTGGTGATAGTCAAAGAAGATTTTCCAGAAACATTAATTTTCAATTGAAACATAATAAAATCTTTTAGGCATTGGAAGAAGTCTTTAATAAGGAAGAGTGTAAAGAAATTTGAGGTGGGTCTTAAAGCAAATGAGATTCTAACTTTACGTGATATTTGAATACGCCCTAAAGTTCAATAACCCTGATAATTTTTAAGTGCTCTGAGAAAACAAACAAATTAAATTTTATTTTTTATCTAGAATTATGGTTTACAACTATTGGCCATAGATTTCAAATTGTTCTGAAACTACTTAATCTGAGAGGGTCAATTTGGGACTTATAGATCAAATGGTTGCCATTAAATGGTTTAAAACCTATGATTAACGTTCCTATGTAGGTCTTAAACTGTGAAATATCGCACTCGAGATTGAAGAAATTTCATCTTATGCATTCATTATAAATTTACTCAGAAATCTGTAAATTTGAAACTGGCAAATGAAGATATTTATTAATTAATTTAAAAATAAGGAAAGCTTCACTCGTAGGTTACAAATAATTTGAAATAATTAACAGAAAAAAAAAATTGTAAGGTTGAAAAATTCATTCAAAATCTCACAAATGCCCACACCCATACAATATACCAAAAAATTTAATAAAATCGAATAAAAAATATCAAAATTTTGTTGTTTAAATTACTTTTTTTGTACAGCAGGATCAAACACAAAAATTTCTACTGAAATTGGATGAAATTGGTTCCCTGGAACTAGACTCAATAATTTATTTAATTAACGAATGAAAATGCATTTTATTTATTTATTTAATTTTTTTCGAACAGCTTTCTGATTGAATTTTTTTTTTCTTCTGTACATCAAACTACATTCGCTTAAGTTAAGTTACTTTATATATTGAAATCAGTGTGTTAATTCTACTCATAGACAAACTATATTGTAAACTTAAAATACTGATCAGGGAGGAGCCTTAAAGATACTTGCATTTTTAAACACACACAATTTTTCTTCATTAATCCAAATATATTCAGTTTTAGAATATATTTTTTGCTTATTTTATCATGCGCTTATGATTTCATCATCATCGTCATTCATTTCGAAATTTCATGGCGTGTCTCTATGTGTTTTTTCAAATAGCTCAGCTGACTGTATGATTTCTTACATGATTCAATTGTACATGTAAATTCCTTCTCACCATGCACTTTCATATGAACACTCAAGCTACTGGCCTGCGTAAATGCTTTATTGCATTGTTGACACTGGAAAGGTTTTTCTAAAAAAATAATCGAAATAAATATTATTGGTATTTTGTCGTTAAGTAAACATCAGAAAGTCTCAATTTACCTCCAGTATGAATTCGTAGATGGGTATTTAAAGAACCTGGTTGAGTGAAGGATTTCTCACAAATCGAACAAGAAAATGGTTTATCCCCTACAATGAAAATTGATGTTGTGTTTTTACGATGATCATTTAAGTGTTGATTATTGTATTTATTACCTATATGTGATTTAACATGTTGCACTAACAAACATGCTTGTTCGAAACGCTCTGAGCACAGGGAACACTGATACAACATCGATTGCTTGTGAGTCTGCATGTGTTCTTCAAGTAAATTATTGTCGCGGAATTCTTTGCCACAACCTTCAATCAAACATGTTACAACAGTCGGGCCAGTATGCGTTTTTTGATGGAGAGTCAAACTGCTAGCATTGAGGAAGCCTTTATTACATTGATGACACTGGAAAGGCTTACTCGATAAGTGTGATTTTACATGAACCATCAAAGAATTGGATTGCGTGAAGGATTTTTCGCATTGATTGCATTTATATGGACGCTCACCTAAAATATTAAGCAAAAATTAGTAGTATGAATAAAATTAATTTATGATAACTGTTACATACCCGAATGAATTCGCAAATGTGTGTTGAGCGAACCGATGTGAGTGAATTTTCGTTGACAAATAGAGCATTGATATGGTGAACTGATAGTATGTGAGCGTACATGCTTTGCTAAGTCACCAGCAAATTTAAAAGACTTGTCACAATTTAGGAAATTGCATTGAAAGAAGCAAACTCCTGAATTTACAATCTCCATTTCCTGTTCATTCATCTCCTTTCGTCGACCACGACCAGGTCCGGGAGGAATTTTTAATGCCGGGTCTTCCAGCAATCCCGCTAATATGCCATTCAACGTGGTATTTTCTTCAAGTGGTCTGGCAACTCGAGTCTTTCGTCGTCCACGTTTCTTTATACCATTTTTCTGATAATTTTCTTCCATTGCAGCACGATATAAACGCATAGCTTCATTTGCAGGACTATTATCATCACAATCCATTGAGTCATCGACACAATCGAGCTCACAAATTGGTTCCATTATACTGGAATATTCATAATTTTCATAATCGAGATCGTTCGAAAATTCCATGAGCTGTTCATGGTCATCTTCTTCAGATTCTTCTTTGATTGGCGCCAAAGGAATATGTTCTTCAAATTCTGGTGATTCGGGTGTTTCGCTGCGCTCCTGATCTGATAATGAAGAAGCTTGTGAAGCGTTTTCAATATCCATAATAAGATCATTCACTTCGCTTTCATCATCGTCGCCATCATCATAATCATCCGAGCTAGATTCGCTTTCAGACTTTGGTTTTATTATTCCTGGGCTACCAATCACATCATTTTTCTTAGCTGAAAGATTTTCATCCGATTCGTTTTCTTTTTTGAATTCATTAGATTGCGTTGGGAAAATATTTGGAACTTTCATCGGTTGGTCATCATCAGGAGACACTGGTAATTGCATTGAATCGGCATGTGTCGTTTTCATGTGATCCATTAACAGCATAGCATCGATAAATACATTTTTACAAAAAATGCAATGAAATTCCAAATTTGTCTTTTCAGTACACAGTCGCTTCGGCTCAGGTGGCGACGAAGTGCAGGAAGTTTTTCGACTTTTCACTGGTGGTGAAATTACATTTGTTGCCCTTTTTGATGCAGTTGTCCCAATTTTCGATGGAGAGCTTTGAGATTGTACAGATGTTTGAACCGTATTGAGTAAGACTGTCGATGCCTGTTGCTGTGGTGCTGGCGGTTTTACTTGAATCTTTAACTGAGATGCATTGATGCATTTTTTCGGTGGGTTTATAATAACTGTTGGTGGCTGTTTGACGGAAGCAGACTGAACATTAATCTGACTTAAAGAACTTGGAGATGAGATTGAGAGAGACGCTGTTGGCCGCAAAAAACCATTTTGAGTAGGAAGTGCCTTGAAGACTTGAGCTGGTGCCGTATTTGCGACCAATTTTGGAACTGTTGTAGTGGCTGATGCTTTTTCACTATCCACAACTATTAATGGTCGCTGTCCCACGGATACAGTGGGAACAGTTCGAAATGAAAGTGTAGTCGGAGAAGGAAGGCCATTCTTGAATGGAGTCAATGATGGCACCGGTACTTTTAAAGCATTAGTGCTTGCTGATCCATTGCTCAATTTAACTTGCGATCCTTTTAATAGATTCGAATATTGAGTTGCACTGATCGTTATAATCTTAGGATTCTTCACGACTGTTACATTATGTAATGTTATTAATTTGTTGTTAAAGTTGATTTGCACCGTCTGTGGTTGCTGAACTTCCATTGTATATGCTTAAGAATTTGTACTACTCAAAGCATTTAAACCGATTCCTATAATCAAAAAGGTCGTGTTAAGTAGTGGTGAATCCAGTCTTACAAAAGCTTCAAAATCATGCTTGCCATCAAGCTTTAAATATTTTAGCGAAACAAGCAGTCAAATGTTAATTGCATAAATGATCCGCCCATAACGTTATTTTTTCCTGTGAATTTATTCATTTATTGATTTTTCATTTAAAGCAGAGCAGATTGCCTTACAGTAAGAAAAGTAGTACTGATCAGTTACTTCACAAAAGTCTTGTATATCACTTAGGCATGCTTCATTATATATGATTTGACAAATAGAATTGGGTTTCGTCTTATTTCAGCCGACTTAATAAAGCCTAATCGTCATTTTATACAATTAATATTTTCGCTCCTTAAATCCTTAAAAACGGACAGGACAATGACATTTAAATACATACATTCAACTTACGAACACTTGATGCTGCTCCTTAACTCGTTGTAGCACAGAAAGGGATACTCTCTCAGCACTTTTTATTCATTTTTCGCGACCACGATGTATTTAATTAATTTTGCTCGGGGAAAAGATTCACGAGTTTGTCCAATTGAACGAACATCATGCGAACAACAGGAATATTTTAAATTCTATTATTTCCGTTAAATTTTGTTGCCAGTTCTTAAAAATGCTGATGGTTTGTGAGACGCTCGGGTTATTTTACCATCTGGAGACACTCTAAAGTTCTGCTGGATATTCAATCTGTCGGCAAGGTTTGAAATAAATTCAAAATCTATTTTAGTGTCCTCAGAGCATTACTTACATACTGGAATTATTTAAAATTTTGTTTTCGTTAAATTCACTTTCGTTAACTGTTGTGTGCATCAATCAAGTTTGTTTAAAATTTCTCATAATTTAAGCAGAGAACATTACGATAGCAATGGAAGGAAACAGTCAGAAACCTACACTGACTGATGCTCAAAAGGCACGCATTGAAAGAAATCGAGCAAAAGCTCTTCTGTTGCGAAGTTCAAGGATCGCCGTGTAAGATAATACAAAAATTTAAGCGCTGGTTTTGAGACATCTTTGCCCTTATGGTTTTGAATAGCAAACAATAAATTGGTTAATATTTACTACATAATTGTACTAAGTTTTCTGTATTGGTCTCTTCTAATTATGACATCAGGTCTACTGAGGTGGATGGTGAAAAATTGATAAAGATTGATGGCTCGAAATTCATTGATAGTGCAGGTGGATTTTTGATAGATGAACAGGCGCAACATGAATCGGAGCGGGCTGTCAAAATCCAGAAGATATCTGAAGAAAGTTCCGTTGAAGTTCCTCTGACATATTATCAATGCCTCGAATGCGAGGAAGAATTTATCGATTCCTTTCTACTCAAATCATTTGGTTATTCTTGTTGCGATAAATGCAAGAACGACGATTATCATCAGTTGATTCCAAAGACTGAAGCCAAGGATCGTTACCTCCTCAAAGATTGCGATATAGACAAGCGAGAACCTAAACTTCGTTTCATTTCCCGAAAGAATCCTCACAAAACGTCCTGGAGCGAGATGAAGTTATATTTAATAATTGATGTTGAAAAGCGCGCTATGGAAGTTCATGGCAGCATGGAAAAAATATTAGATGAGAAGAAATTACGTGAAAAGAAGTCAGAAATTATGAAGGCAAAAAAGTACAACAAACAATTGAAGCAATTAAGAATGAACGTTCGTTCAACGCTATATGATAAAACAACCAAAAAACATGAACATGATTTTGGGCCATCGACACACAATGAAGAAGCTGATGAATATACTCATACCTGCGTAAGCTGTGGTTACATTGAAACCTATGAAGAGCTCTAAATAAAAATCCATCTCATTAAACTGATAAATAATTTATTGTAAACCAAATTTTCACAAATAATAGTTAGCTACATTATTTCATATAAATGCCCATACGTGCTGGTGCCTTTAGTTGCATAATAATAGTATGTTCATTTTCATCCAGAATTAAATTCTTATTTGTTCTGTTTAAATAAATCGAATCACTTTCATGAATGCATATTCCACATTCCTTGCATTGAATTGCATTAAGATTCGGATCAGGAGATTTGTCATTCTGTTCAGAAATGTTTTCTTCCTTCTTCTTTTGAGCCTCCTGATAACAAGAATTGTGCATGGAATGTCCACAAATACTAAATACAATCACTTGATCATCATCGGCGACTTCCGCCTTGATCGAGTCCGATAATTTTCTTTTGCATAAAATGCATTGCAAAAGTTTCACATAAACTCCAACTTCGCTAGCTTGTTTGTCCTTTAACATTTTTCTGTGCAAATCTCGATTGAGTATATTCTGCGTGGTTGACAGTACCAGCGACTCATATTCGAAATTTGTCAGCATTCCAATCAAAATATGTTTGACATCTCCGAAATTTTTATGATCACCGCGTTCGTTATTATTCATAACAATTTGAACAAGTCTAGTTAAGTCCACATAGCTGCTGGCCATGTGAAGAATCTGTTTCACCACTGAGTTCAAATAATCTTTCGATAGTATAACTTCAATTAATTCAAACCAATACATTTCACGTTCTGATTCCGTAAGAAGACTAGACACACGAAGGCACAATGAACCAACTTTTGTGGCATAGCTTTCTGCTAAACTCTCTGGGGCTTCCTTCAATAAATCCATTGCCAAGTTAAAGGCTTTCTTATAATCGCCATTCATTTCATACAAGAAAATCAATGAGGTTGTTAGATTATTCTCCTCGACAACTGATATTGCATGTTGAATGTCATAACAATTGCTCGAATTTTGCAGAAATTCGAGAACCTTTTCGGGATTGTATTGGCAAAGGAGCACAAGAAATTTGTTACAGTCATCAGTCTCAAGTGAAATTGTTCCATTGACAATCAACATCTCTAAGAAATGGTAGTGAAGCTTAGGAGTGCTGCTGATGCTTTTAAGGAATTGCGAAACACAAATTGGATAATACTCGATTATAATGTTTGATATCTTTTCGCAATCCATTTCCAGAATCGATTGAAAATGCTGATAAATCTGTTGATAAATTTTCCTTTCGTCAACATTTCGGTACTCCACTATATAGCGGAACATTTCATGCTTGTTGTTGCTCTGTATAAAGCACTCGATGATTTTGTCGTATCTCTTTAATCTTTCCAAAATATTTTGGGCCACTAAGAAACATTTTGTTCTTATGGCGATATCAAGGAGTTCATCTAATGCAAACCGTCCACTGAGTGCATTCACTTCCATAAGGTTTAAAAAAGTTTGCTCTTTCTCGATATGTTGACGAGAACTTACTGAATAATTAGAATCGTCGGAAGTTATGTAGTTAATGATCTTGGTGAGGAATGATGATGAATCGGGAAAATTATTTGACGTTATTTGCTGCGATATAAAATTGCACAGCATTCCAAACTTTGATGACCACTAAAAATAGATGCAAAACGGTTAATATAAATGTTATCCATTGAAGGCATTTCGTTTCTCTACTCACTTCTTCTTCATTGCAATCAACAATCTCTAGTAAAACGTTAATGATTCTTTGGCGTTGTGAAAGTCCAAGTTCGGAACTGAATTCTGGTTCCATAAATGCCAATGAAAGTACGTTTAAAGTTTCTCGCATGTCGAATATTAACAAGGCGCGAAGATATGGATATGGCAGCTCATTGTCAGTAGAGATGACTGAATGCTGCGCAGTCAAAATTCGCATTATCTGGAAGTATTGAACATTTATTGCATTCTTATATTTTAAAGTGTTGTGGAACTTACTTCATATTTAACAGTCGGTATTGCTCCGGGAGAAATTACACCTGTTGGATAACCACGACCGGCTAATGAGCTTGAAATATATACCAGCAAATTGTTGCCGAGTTTCCCGTCGCTTTCTTCTGGCTGGTTTATTAATGGTATCAGTTCAACCAACGATACTGTGTAATCGTTTAGAGCTTTGGCGTTCAGATGCATGAGAGCTTTATGGAGACGAAATTTTTTAGCAAGTGTTAACGCTTGATGAAGATCCAGGCACTGCCAATTAAGTTTCAATATCAGTTTTTCGACATTCTCAATTGATATTTTCCACCAATATTCTAGCAGCGCTTGAGATACGATCGGAGAAATCATCACCAGCTCATCGTTTAAAATGTGTTGTGTAATAATATTTAAATAAGCTTCTTGCGAGAAAAGACGATCCCATAACTCCTGCCACAACAATTCGGTTTGATCTGTTTCAATCAAACACCGAATAACATTATCCAGACACAATTCAGGGCATCTTGCTGTAGCATTTAAATAATCATTAAAGAGCTGTATAACTCTATCTTTGGTTATGCCATGTTTTCGGGGTTTCTCAGATGTACTTTTGTAGCCTTCAATAGCCAACTCAAAAGCCTCCACCCAGTTTTGTCGTGTAGTCAAATATGATAATCGATCTTTCCAGTTTCTTGCGTTCACTCCATGCAAGCTTCTCTTGCCAAGTACATAAAGAGTTCCGGTCAGATCATTTGAAACGATTGTGCTATAGCAAGCAAACGATCCTGCCAGTGCTAATGCTGGTGAAACATTTCCACCGGTAGCAATTCCTTTGAATTGTGCTGATGAATAAACTATTCCAAAATTTGATATATCAATTGATTCCAATTCGCAATTCGAGCGAACATCAATTAAATGAAGAATTTCAGAATTTCGTTCAATGCAGGCGATGTTTTTTGATCCAAGCCAATGAAGTGCAAGCAGATTGAAGGATAATGTGATGTGTCGAAGGAACATTACCGAAATGCGTCCGTTATGATAAGTGAGCTGATGGAAATAGAGGGAAGTGCCACGTCCCGTAGCAAGAACCGGATCTACACTTCGAGTAGAATCAGCTGACTGAATAAGCACCATTTGCCATGATAGCAATGGCAAACTATCTGGTGGTCCCTGCAACAGATGATACTTAACAACCTTCAGGCGTGGACGTATCATGAGAATGAAAAATTTGCTGAGTGTAGCTAGTGCGACTAGATTAAAATTATGCTGAATCGGATGTAGTTCATCATGAATTATAAGCGGCTCTAGAGCACATACTTCCCCTCTAGCTCCACTGAAGAGACATCTTGAGTCACATCCTCTAATTCCCATACGTCTTGTAAATCCAAGAGACCAAACCGATCCTCCAGAATCCAAGCAGAGAGCAAGAGTTGGACGCAATGTCCATTTAATATTTAGTATACCCGCATTGGGAGTAATCACATCCATCAAAGCGCGAATAACATTACCGGTTTGAGTGTTGATCATAAATATCGCACCTCGAGAAAATCCGGCAAGCAATCTTGTATCATCGGAATTGAAGGAAAGTGATGATACTGCTCCTTGTTGTTTTTTCTGTCCTTCTAAACAGCACCATCTTAATGTCTGTGCACTGTCGAAAGCTAAAATAAATCCGTGTGATGTTCCAACAGCTATCATTCCTGATACTGCTAGGGCTGACGCAAATCCTGCTTCAATGCGATCCTAAAAATATGGCCAATGAATTATTGACTGTTTGATGTATAAGTAGTGTAATAAACATACAGCGGCTGAGCCTATCTGTGTAGTCACTCCTTGAAAAATGACATGCCTTAAAATGGATCCTTGCTCATCAGATATTGAAGTTGTAGTTTGAGCAGGTTTGTCAGGTATTATATTACTGCTATTGATACTATCTATGTCTATATCACTATCTATTTCGCTCATAACTGCATCGAGAGATGGTAGCTCTTCAGCTGCTGAGAGTTCATGGCATTCAATCTTGTTGAGAAACAAAAATATTTCGTAAAAATTTTTAGTGAACCACAGGAAAAAATATTCTTTACCTCATCGAGATCAAAATTTATAGAACCCAGAAGACTGTCACTTGAACCACGATCTGTTCCCGAAAGCATTGAGCTAGGGCTTGGGGCCTTTAGACTGTTCATGTTGGAAGCCTTCTATTATTATTTCAGCAGAAAGTTCTTAATTTGCTATCAATGTTTCGTTAATTTTTTTCTTCGTTAAAAAATTGAGATAATAAGTAGAAATTTTAATACGCGGATTAAAAGATGCTTATTGCTGTGGCGCGGATGTCATCATGACATCAGGCCAGCTTCAGAATTTCACTTCAAATTATTAATACTAGAAATCTAAATCTGTAATCTATAAGAATGTAAAACAAATATATTTAAAATGAAAGTGGAGAAGATTAAATTTTAATTGAAACCATTCTTGCAGACATTCTTGATTATTTAAAATAATTAACAATATTGATATAAGTAGACAAAATTTAAAAATAATATTGGAACTCGATGGATGGAATCATGAAGTGTTGTTTAAATGTCCAACAAACGTTTGCGTTTCTTATCATCATATGGATAGTAAGGCGTTGTTATGTTGTTAAAATCCACTCTGAAAGACATTAAAATTAAAAAAATAAAATGAATTTCTTTCTTCCTCACTATTTTCTTACTTCGTTGTCTCGCGAACGGGCGATTCGACATTTTCCTTTTCCATCTTGATCGCTCGACTGCCATTGTTGCCACTATCGTCGCTGACCTTGCAGCCATCAGGCAAATTAACGCACGCTTCTGAGCATTTGCATGTATCCGAACAGAACAAACCATGCTTTTTACATCCGCACAATTTCGTTGCACAACTACCTTTGCAACTGCATTTTGTACTTCCAGATAGTGTACGTTTAGTACCCTGACTGGAGTCACTTGTTTCGCAGATATCTGACAAAAGTCCATAATCTAGAGCTTTAGTTAAACTTTCTTTGAGTAATGATGATGTACCACGTCCAGAACGTGTGCGTTTGGCAGCTGGTGTTTTGCGCCATTCAGGATCGTTAAACGAATCATTAAAATCAAATTCTTCGTCACTATCATAATCAAAAGCTTCTTCAACAATATCTGCATCACCATCAGCTTGTCTTTTCAAAGTAAATGTACCGTTGAGATTCTTTTTATTTTTGTCATTAGCAATGCGTGTAGATGCCTTCAACTGATGTTCCAATTCAGCGACACGAGTTTTAAGAAGATCAATTTCAGCAGTACGGGCAGTCAGTAGAGATTCTAGCTCAGTATCGATAGCGCTGCCATTTTCCATGGTGTCAGGTGATTTCTGCTGTTTCCACAAGAGCGTCAGCTTCTCTTCGTAGTATTTTTCGATTTCTGATCGGGCTTGAGAGAAGCTTTCTTTCATAGTATGCATTTCATCTGTCAAATGTTCAACGCGATCTTCACTCGCCTCAAATGCTGCACGCAAATCTTCAGCTTTTGTTTTTGTGTTGGTGAAATCTTCACGTGAATCAGTTAATGCGCGTAGAATATAGCTCATGGCGATTTTGAATTCTGGAATGGTTTCGAAGTTTTCTGGAATTTGTTTTAATTTCAGATCCAGGTCAGTTTGAACGAGCTTTTGGCGAATGTCAGCAATTTGAGCATTTCTCATTTCCAAATCTTCTTCTAATTGAATAATTTCTTCTTCAATTTCTTTCGTCTTATTAACTGTTGCCTTTAAATTGCTCAAGCGTTCAGTAAGCATGCCACGATCCGTTATCAGCGATTGCATTGTAATGTTTGCATCAATATTCGAGAAAAGTACTTGAATTTCGTGATCGATGTATGTTTGAATGACTTCAGTTTTTTCGGCTGCTGACTTGGTCGACTTTGCGAGGCGAATAGTTTTAACTTTCTTGCTCCGTTCCAAACTTTCATGAAGACGTTTATTGATTGCCTTGGCCTCTTCGACTTTACGTTTGAGAACAACTTGTTGCTTTTCATGCAGGCGCTCCATACGTTTCATTTCGTTCTGAGACTTCTTGTCCTTTTCCTTCAAGTGATTGATTTCTTTGTCACGTGTACTGATCCAGCGCTTGTATTTATCCGATTCAGCACGTTGCTCACGAACTAATCTGACGCGTGCCGTCTTCATTTCTTGAATTTCTTTTCTCAAATCTTCAATGCGTTTCTTATCCTGTTCTTGCAATCGCTGAGTATTCTCGAGAGATTTGGATTTCTTGCGATATTCAGATATTTCCTTTTCTAGTTGGTCAATTCGTTGGCGACGATTTTCCGATATTTTTGTTGTATTTTTATCGCGACGTACAGCAGAACCAGCATTTTCTGTAGCTGCTCGAAGCTCTTCAATTTCACGCTCGTATTCACTGATCTTTACTTTATATTCTTGGACAGAGTGCTCATATTGCTCAGCATTCAACATTGGTGCATTCATATTCTTACGTTCCAGCAATTCCAATTTGATCTTCATTTCACGATCGAGTGTACTGATTTTGTTGAGCGTATCAATTTGTCTGCTGGTATATTCTTCATATTTACGATTGCCTATAATATCGTCAGCTGAAGATACATTCTCAATGTCATCATTCATGTTTTCTTTGTCCGCTGAACCACGTTGTTCGTTGTACGTCTTAACAACATCATTGACAGCCTTAACTAAAGCTTCAATTTCATCAAAGATTTTTGTATCAGGAATAGCAAACTCAGCGCGGCATGTATCAAGGATGAGTTTTCTTAGCTTCTCGAGACTAACCATGAGATCTTTAACAAAATTTTCTTCAACAAGATGAATGGACGTTAATTGTACAACGTTGCTTAGTAAAACTTTAAGTTGCCTTTTCAATGTCATAATTTCATTGTCCTTTGCAGATTTTTCTCTTTTGCAAGGTGATCCGCATACGTTAGTTTCGGACGTATCAATAAGTTGTGCTCGTAAGCGTTGAACAGTTTCTCGAAGTTCATCGATTTCTGTCTGATTGCTATCTTGATTCACTACTGGTTTGTTCTTGATTTTCTTTGCACGATCGGCATAACGTAAAGTACTTAGTGTTTCTTCTATATTGTAGTCAGCAGGGGACACACACGCAATCATCAATGTAACGGAATTCCCACCTAATGAATCTTGCAACAAGCGTGTTAACTTTGAATCACGATAACTGATGAACCCGGTTGTAGATCCTCCACCGAGCGCTGAAATGACATTTCCTAATGCCAACAGTCCTTGATTTATTTTTACTCCTTCTCTGAAACGAGTTCCAGTCGCCAGTGTTTTCTTCGACCGTTCACTTCCAGCCAAGTCAACGAGATGGAATTTTGCTTTTGTTGTCTGTTTGGTTTCGCGATCATATGATTCGATATTGATTGTAAATATGGCATGTGATCGACTTGAACTGACATTCATCGCAGTAGCACCAACTGAACGAGCTCCGCCACCTTCCATTAAACATTCTGTTGCCATATCGGGAGTAGTAACTTTGCGTTCGCTTAGGCCATTTATAAAAATTCCCTTAGTACCGTCCTCACGTATTTCGCATATTGTCTGATCTCGGGGCTTATGCGACAGTAAATCAAATAAGTTCTCCTGATACAATTCCATGAAGGAGCAAGTGACTTCAACATCGTGATTAGTCATCAGCTCAATGACTTCATATATGTCGCGAATAGCGCGAGGAATGACTCCAACTTTAGAACTGTCCCAATGACCAGAGAAATATGTGCCCATTGTATACGTCTTTCCACTGCCGGTTTGTCTAGGAAGAAAAAAATTATTATTTGGAAGCAGCTCAGCAAAGTTCTTCAGATTCACTGTACACTTACCCATACGCAACAATAGTAACATTATAACCCTCGAATAATTTAGGAATCATTGGCTTCACGGATTTTATGTAGACGTTATCTTGACTATCATCAGGCATAAATACGTGATTGAATGTGTAATGATCTTTTGAATTGCTGTTGGATTCTCCAGTGATCGTCAATTGGGGTTGATCGGTTTTTTTTTCTACTATCTGTAAACATCCTCTAGCTTGTTCACTCGGCACCATAGGCCGCACACGAATTGCGACCTTTACACAATCGGTTGAGAGAGAAGCCATCACAACTATTCCTGGAAATAAGATAGCAAAATTTAGTAGTATTATTCGGCTTTGGAGCCGCCAAAAATTTTCGATGCAACGCAACGGACAAAAGCTGAATTCTTTTGTTACCTGCTTGTTCGACAATAAAATATTGAAACTTCTTTCTTCTATGATGCAGTCAATGCTCATAAGTAGTTTCTGTCAAAAATAAGATCTTCTAAATCGGGCTGAGATGCAAACTTAAATATTTTTTATTTTTTTTTTTACAGATTAACTTTTTCCTTATACAAATTTGAATTCTTACTGTTGGGATCTACCACAAGATCTACTGAGATCAGTTGAAATTTAATCGTATCAGTTCGGTGTACTGAACATGACCTTGAAAATTCAAAACACAAAGTATGCCAGTGAACGCACTCCTGACTGACATGTAGTGTAATAAGCTCGACTTGTGATTGATTCTTTTTTCCAATAAAATTAAAAATGTCTTGTATATTTTGCGATATCGTTAACAAAAAATCTGAATCTGAAATTTTATACGAGGATGAGAAACTAATTGCTGTGAATGACATCAGGCCAGCTACAGAATTTCACTTCCTAATCATACCAAAACTTCACATTGCTAATACTAATAATCTAAAGATAACTGAACTGGATTTGGGTATGGAAATGACGTGATAACTCATAAATAATGACACGTTCATTAAATAATCATACGTAATTAACAATAATTTTAGTTTTGGAAATGAAACGCATTGGCTTATTGTTGTCTGAGAAGCATCAGAATAGTAGAGATCAAATATCTCTCGGCTTTCACGTAGCTCCATTTAATTCAATTAAGCACCTTCATTTGCACGCTATCAGCCCCAAAGATAGCATGGGATTTTTAGCCAGATTGATTTTCAAGGAAAATAGTTTTTGGTACAAGAGCGTCGATACAATCATACAATCAATCAAAGCACTTGAGCCCGCAAAAGAAAATAATTTATGAGTTGATGGCAAGCATTGATTGTTAGCATAAACTGTTTTCTATGCACTGGATCTTTTCCTCAATTCAAGAGCCCCCGGAAAATTATGGCACTGATATAATTACTCAATAGATTTTTTTTAGATTTGATAAAAGATAAGCTTCCAGTAGTTGAAGTCAAACTTTATTTATCTATGCATGGCGAACAAATTGTGTATGCTCTTTTTAAGAAGAGAAAGAGAACATGTGTGTTTCTAATTCAAAACTGTTATAGAGCAGATTTTACAATAAAATGATAAAATAAGAGGGATTAAACAATAGATAATTATTTTTGTTTCATCGCATTAGTATCGCATAAGAATGAAGCGAATGTCGAGAATAATGTAAATAAATAATGCGACACAAACTATCTTCCTCAATATTTGCATAGACAGATCAGACAGAACTGTTTTTTCTTTTTTTGTTATTATTTTTTGTTGACGATTTGTTTGTTTCGTCAAAAATTCTTCAAGGGTTGACGACTTTCATCTCTCGTTAAAAAATTGTAAAGGCGAACCTATATTTCGGTGGCATAATTAATCATCTATGCAGATAGGCAATTTAAGTATTTAAGAAAGGACTATGAGATGAAATCTGCATTCTATAAAGTGTTGTGGATACTCGTCCATCGACTGTTTGATTTGTTTGAAGTGATTTTCATTTTCGGCCTCGAATGTCATGAAAAATTAATAAATTTTATTATAAACATTCCAAAATCCCGACGCACGGACAGCTTTTGTGATGACCAAAAGATCATTGAACACAGCCTGAATGAAATGAAGAAGATTCCTAAGCATCTGGCTGTCATTTTGTATCTCGATGATACATCAGACGGGGACGACCTGATTCAATTATCAAAATTGGTGCTGTGGTCGTTACGCTCTGGAGTTAGCTTTATCAGCTTTTATGACTATAAAGGTAAGAAACATGGTAACATATAAGAACAACCGCTCATAAAATATCTTATTGTCATAACGACTAGGTCACATGATGAAATTTTGAGATTATCTTTCTTCATTGTACGGGCTAATTTCATTATGCATCATGCTTGTTGCCTTATCACAAACAACACCTGCTGCAGCCAAAACTAACATAAATTATTATTCATTATTTTAGGAGTTCTGAAAAATGAATTATCTTCAGCCTTCCGCAAGTCCATTAAGCAACATCTGAGTATCGCTGATAATGAAAACATTGTTTGGGGTCCAGACTATCATTTTCCATCAGAGGGGAACACCTCTGATCCATCAAATATGTACTTCCCTCATCGCAACGGTTACAAAAATCATATCGTAGTTAATTTGTATTCAGTCGACGATGGGTATGCAAAATTCAATCAATTGCTGACTCAAGAATTGTGTGTTACTAGGACTGATAAGGAGCTTAGAGTTAAATGTGATAGTAAACGAATAACAATAGACTACATCGATGAAAAGTTGGGCGAGCTAAATGGACACTTGCCCGATCCTGATGTGGCGATTTATTTTGGATACTTCCGCTGCACATCTGGTTTCATGCCATGGCAAATAAGACTCACAGAGTTCTTCGAAATCAGTAATCGATTACACACAATAACGCAAGAAAAGTTTCTGAAAGTTCTTTATAAATACGCAAAATGTGAGCAGCGCTTTGGAAAATGATCTTATTCCACTCCCTGTAAATATACATACCAGAGAAAGATTAAGATGCATACAAAAGTTGCATTCAAAGTATGTCACTAGATTACGGAAAAAATATATAGATAAAGGAATTAATCTTTTTGTTTACGATTTTTTTTTTATTTTTGATCATTTTAAGATTTTGTGTGTGTGAGAGAGAGAGAGAGAGATGGTAAGAACTTTCTAATAAAAAAATTTCAAGCGTTGAAGCATCAAGTTTTTTCGTTCAAACACCGGAAATCTGTATCAACAAAAAAAGGAAGAAATCCTAATACCTACTACGTCTACTACCTCGACGATGCCGACTGTGTGGTGATCTTGACCGATCGCATTTCAATTCCGAACTTCTAGCGGAAGATTTTGATGACTCAATCGAATTGCGATCAGATTTATGTTCACGATGCTTCTTGTATGCATGTTTATCCCTTTTCTGCTTTCGATCTCTCGATCTTGAACGCTTGCTATGTTTACTCTTGCTAGATTTTTTATGCTTATGTTTTTTGCGTCGACTCGAATCTGATGAAGAGCTACTTGATGATAAATCTCTATTTTTACGCGGACGTTCACTGGGCGTAGAATTAATTAAATCTGGCGTGGGACCAATTAGTGACGAAGAAGGTTTAACATTTTCAAACATTGAGACATGCGTTAAAAGAATATTTGATGACCGTCCATCTTTGGGATCACTAAACCGAGTTTTTTTCTCTCGTCGCATGCCTGCAGATGCTAAAAAATACAAAAAATTATAGATAAATATAATTAAATTCTTCAGCATCAGAGTTTATAGATAGTGTTCAAAAGTAATCCAAAATGAACCCACCAGATGAACCAGAAATTGAATATAACATTTCTCCGCCAGTTTTAGTACGTTTAAATTTACGAACATCGCTACTACTATCGGAATCATATTTAGAATTTTGTGATTCAGGTTCGGTTTTTGTTTGGTAGCGTTTCTCTTCCAATTCAGACACTCGTTCTGAAATGTCTCTAATCTCTTTATTCTTTTGTTCGAATTCATATTCCTTTTGACGAATGCGTTCCTAAAATGTTTAGTTGTTGTTAAAATAAAAATTTAAATGAAATTTATTACTGCAAACCTTTAAGATCGCTTCTGATTCCCAATCACTTTGATGGTCATCTAAATTTTCATCGCTATTTGAATCATCCTCATCACTAGTTCCAGTATAAATACCTAAGCCTAGTAGAAATGGAATAAAGAAAAATCGATGTCATTTTGGGCTAAATAATTACTAATGTAAGTAGTGCAATTTTTTAAATGATTTTTCTCTTGTACATGCAGAGTGCATATATTTTTTCTCTTCCAGTATTTCAATAATTCTGATTTAAATGAAGCAAATTGGAAATTTGTATGTTTTAAGCCAAAATAATTATTTTCTTTTTAAAGAAAGGAATGAATAAATTGAACTTACCAAGTCCGCCGCCGATTGTGCGAGCTCTAACCGCAACTGATGAAGCTTTAAGTTTTAATCATATTAATAACGAACAAATTTTTAACATTTGTAAATTTTAACTTCATGTGGAATCCCTAATGGAACAAATGAACATCCCAAACCAAGATCATTGCACAATTCACGATCAATGATCAGATCAATTATCATCGAATTTTTCATGTATATTTAAATGCATATTTGATAAGAAAAAATATCCATCTTAAAACTACCTTTTTTGCGATACTTTGAAAGTGTTTCACTACTTATCTCATAGATAATTGAATTAGTTCCTTCTAGCATTATTTCAGTTAACATTGGTCTTACTTGCAACATCTAAAAAATTTGTGAGAAGTAGTTTTATACATCATGGATTGCACATATAAAACAAAAATATTACCATTTTCTCATAGCTATCTTCATTTTTTGGTTTGCTTTCCAGAGCTGTTGTCACTGTTTTTTGTTCACCTTCCAGCTCTTCGTTCTCTGATTCGGACTCCTAAAATTTAAATAGTTTTTATATTCTTCGTTACTCTTCAAAAAGCACCTTTAGTAATTAGAACTAACGTATTTGCTTTTCTCATGTTCAAGCTCAATCAGCGCTTCAGTCATTAGTTGTTTACGCTTTTCCTCTTCTTCTAAAATTTCCTTCTCTCTCAATATTCTGTCCTCTTCTTGTTTCTTTAATCTCTCCATTTTTTCTAAACCTTCTCGAATCCATGAAGGAAGCGTCTTACGCTTTTGAGCGTCAATAACTGTAGTTGAATTATGAGTTGTAGTTGCATTTGAATCTTCTCCCCCATCCGAATCATCGAGAACCATATCGATAGCAGATTGAGGATGAAATGCTGGTGGTTCAGGTGCGACCGGTAAACTATTCGGTGAACTATGGTGCGAATGGTGATTAGATTGTGAAGTGACAGATGCTAATCGTATGAATCTTTGTTCTTGTTGCTGGACGAATGGAAAGTGCTGTTGATTTTGATGCCATGTTGTATCTTGATTATTTTGTTGTTTGTCCTGAGTGTGTAGAAAAGTCGTATGGTTCTCGGCGACGTCTTCTATTTCCATGTCACAGCTCACATGATTTTCATTGAAAGCATCTTCATTGTGAAAAGAAGGTGGCGCTGGAGCTTCAGGGATTTGTTGTTGATGCTTATGTTGAGCTATCCATTTTGCGGCAATATGTGCCCAATCAACATTATTTGTGTTCATTTGCACTCTAGAAAAAAATCGATCAAATTAAAAGCACGAAAATGGTGGAAAAAGAAACTATCTACACTCACTATCTACGATACTTTGATTATGTTTTGTCTTTGTCTACTTTAGTATTGTTAAGGCGATAACTTTTTCCGCCTCTAAATATTATTTTACGTGTGAATTGCTTTTATGATAAATGGGGTTTCGTTGTTTTTTTTTTTTATAAAGTTTCGTTGAAATTGCTTGAAAAATATAAAAACATTTCTTACCGTTAAAATTAATTGAAAGTTAGGAAAATTATTAAATTTTCGTTTAATAACTCAAACGAGCTCCACACATGCAATATGCACAAAAAACAATATGCATTTTTTTCGATAAATATGCAATGCAACAAATGATTTTGTAACAAAATATTTCTAGTAATTTAAACTATATATCTACTTTAAACCTGTAATTAATTTGTAAGATAAATAATAAACAGAGAAACAATTTTATTGAGAATATTTTATTTTATTCTTCAATAAATTATGCTTTAAAGATAATTTCTATGTATTAAAAATTTACCCTAATTCATAGACTTTTAATGTTTCAATCATAAATGTTGGGCGTATCTTAAATATCTTTCGGCACCATCATCAAATACAACTACAAGGAATATTGGAAGAATGCCGATATATGAAGAAGTTATTTGGTGCTGAAATGATTATGGTAGGACCTGCAACTTAGCTGAGACTCGTGATTGGTCCATTTTGTTTACCAATGCTTTCGTTGTGTCGGATAAATTTTATAAACATCGCATGCTCAATCGGGTCGTTGCTAATATAAATATATTCAAATGATTTTTTTTCCTCGCACAAGAGCGAAATGTGATCATTTTTCCGTGTCGCTGCTGGTCCACACATTTAAGCATCACATCAATCTCGCCGGTTGTGTTTTATTTTCTTAATTCATTGATGTGTCGCTTGGGAGAGTAAAACGAGTGTTAATCAACGGACAATAGAATATTTTCACTCGCTGACGACGGTTCTCTGGAAGGAGTTATTATCGTGGATTCAGTTATAACAAGCAGTGCCAGTTTAACAAAAAATGAACTTTTTAAAATTGTGCAGAAATATTTTTGAATCATGAATTTTGTTAATGGAAATTCATTAAAAATATTATTCAATGGCAAAATCAAACGGATTTAAGTAATATCAGGTCCATAGGCTTATAGGATTATAGGATACATTTTAAAAGGATTCTAATTCAAAGGTATTTTTATGCAACGATATTATATAACTATAAATAAACTATAATAAAATATTAAAACAATAAATTAGCGTTGAATTTCTGTCATAAGACGAAATATCGCCAAAGGAAAATAATTGCCGAACGTATCACACGTGCAAGAAATACAAATGCAATGAGGCGTTTTATTTTCTCAAACAAGAAAAAAATCGGATATCCTTTCAACGGGTCCTTAAAGATGTGTTAGCACGTAATTATTCTTGTTGTTTTCGGGCTTTAGAAAAAACAACAAATTTTCTTGTCCTGCAAACGGGACATCGAGAATTTTTGTCGTTTGATCTTCCGACGGCGGTGTTGCATGAAAATATTCAATGAACCGTTTATTGAAATGATGAAATAAGAACCAACAAGAAAAACTGAAGAAATGGGATATTTTTTAGAACTCTTTTATTGTGAAATAACAATTTAGTGTTAGTATTTAGATGAAATTTCTAAAATTTGCGTAACTGAACTGCTGAAAATAACTATCAAGTTTTATTCGTGTTAGGTCTGCGTGACAGTTATGCATAAACATATATTGGAGTAAACATGTATAGGCGCCATAACAAACATATTCTGAGTTAAACAAAAGTGTAAAAAAAGTGATAAGAGTGAAAGCAAGAACACAAGGAAAAAATCAATGAACGAACACTCAAATGGCACTCAGTTAAATTATTAAAAAGCTTTTTGCTTTTCCGCCGCTATAAAAACTTAAGAATAATTTTCTTTCAATTTTCTTTCAATTTTCTTTTAATTTTACTTCAAGTATCATTATCGATTTCCACTCTAATGAATTTGCAAACGTTAATTGTCTTTCCCTTTTTATCATTAAGCGCCGTTCAAGTTTGTTAACGTCATCAAAATGTGCATTTCAATAGAGCTTCAAGTTTGGTCTGATTACTTTTCGTATGAGTTTATTATCTTTTGAAGTCTATTGACAATTCAATGAAATAATTTTTGTGAAAATTAATCCAGAAGCCAGAAGTAGTTAAGGCACTATTCAGTAGTCGAACATATCAAATAACTCACGAAAATTGTTTACAGATCCGTACTTTTCTTTTGAATTGCTTTTATTTTGTAAACATTATTGACATCATTTGTCGAAGATTTCGTTTTATACATGACACGGTATTAATGTTTACATTCGGTCCAAGCTAATTGAATTTCAAATACTTTGTCGAGTTTCAATTTGAGAACTTTGAATATTGGCATCGATTTATGTTTTGTATATTTGACTACTTCTTACTTAGTTTAAATTTTTAAGCAACGATTGTCACTGTCCATGTGATTTTACTTCTTTTTTTTTTAAAGAATATTTCAAAATGCGAGACAAATATTGTTGATTTATCAAAAGTTTATGTCTTTATGCGCCATCACAAAAATTCGTTTCGCTTTTTCGCTAATAAATTTCATTAATTTTTGTTGTGTGTATGATCTTTTCCGGACATTTCTTTGTTATGCTGAAAAACATATATTTTGTATTTTGTTGTGCAAATAAACCTTTACATAAAAGAGATATTTTATTATTTCTTTCTATAGTGTCTCGTGAGATGGACAAATTTTAAAATTGCATTTCATATTTACCTTTTTTTTTATTTATCTTAAAAGACGCATTTTGCAATAAAAAATTAATGATCTGCAACAAATTTTTCGTTAGGCGCATAAACTAATGGAAATTTTAGCGGGATTTATTCATCTATAATGTTTCGAGGTGCATTTATATTTCATTCATAAATTCAAAGAATAATTTTGAGCTTAGGTTTGCATAAATTTATTATTATTTACTTTTCATCAAGAAATAGTTTAAATGTAACTTCTACATAATACTCGCCCAGACATTATTTAAATGACAATAATAAAATTTATTGTTGTTATTGGTTGTTGCACATATTCATTTCAATGAAAACAAATTTGAATCCAATTGCATTGCCGTTCCAGGAAAATCATTTGACGGCTTTTTAGTCTTCAAAGCCATGAAATTATTTCGGAATTGCACAACACTGTTGAGTATTTTATGGGTCGCACTGGATCCAAACATTCAATTGACCGCGTCAAAATAAATATATGAGAGGTTTTTTTTGTTGAAATATTTTAAAGTTTTTAAACTTGATCCAGACATAATGTCAAATGCCATAAAAAGAACATTCAGTTACAAAGATATTTCATAGTTTCATAATGCTGAATGGCTAATTAATTTTTGTTTCGGATGCGATAGATCTCATTACAATGCGACTGTAAAACGGAACAACGTATTAGAGTAAAATTTTAAAACTCGGGTCTGGATAAATAAATAAAAGGTTATAAAATGATAAATATTAGACAGCTGGTGAACGTTAAAATGGTGAAAAAAAGAGGGGAGGGCAGAACGAAACTTTTTAAGCGATTTGTCTGTTTTTACTATTAGATAACTTTTCACTTAATTTATATGATACGAAGGGATGTTTTTAGATCTGATTATCTTCATTCATCCCTCATCATCATTGAGAAAGAGTTGCGCTGTCATGGCGAGCTTTCAAAATGGCGCTCCTATATAATAATTCGTATGATTTTGTTAGAAGAGAATAAAACTTGTGCTCTTTCCATTATCCAAAATGATTCAATGATACTACAAAATGTGACTTTTACCGAATTTTTTAATTGTTTATATTTTTATGTAAACTTAAGTCACGGATTGTTTTGAATTTTTTTTTCTTCTGTTTTGCAAAAAAATAAACGATTTTTTTTTTGCTTAGATAAATGCACTGTTGCACATTAATCGGTTGAGCTTGACATTGGCGGACGGTGTCACAAGCTTCATTAATAATAACAACAAAACATATTTGGCGAGACTGTGAGTGGCATTTTTTTTTGTGTTTCATGCGAACTTTTGTTAGTCGAATTTTGAAAGTAATTAGAATTGGATGTAGCTGACGAGAAGTCGGGTCTTTTTCATAAGTTGTGTGATTTTATTTGATCCATCAAATACTTATGATGGGTTCAAAGAGTGAGTAGTTTTGAGTTTAAAAATATAATAAAATTTTTATATTTGCGCTGAGCTTACCGGCATTTGAAAATTTTTGTGACGAATTGAAAAACTACACGCGGCAATTGCAATTCTCCTTTATTCATAGAAGATTTCCTAAGAAATCCCATAAAATCGGATAAAAGAGAAGAAAGCACGTATCAAAAAAAAATATTTTGCTTCAAATTATTTATAACGCTCGTCCTTATTTATTCGTTTTGCTAAAGCATTTTTATTTTTATTCTTTCTTGTTGTTATCGAGCAAATAGTAGCAGACATTTGTGTTTGTATGAATTCCTATTTTATTTAAAACGAGATCCCGTCTCAACACATCTATGAGATTTGGTAGCAGTAGCATTTTCGTGAGACATACACATACATTTAAATCCTTGCCCGAAAATGATAAAAATGATTGGAAAATCACGTTTTGGTGTATAAAAACTGACCTAAGAATTTATCGTTCAGTTTATTTTTAACAATGAAATGTGTTTGTGATGACTGCTGAATGGCGTGGGCCAACTCCATGATCGTGATAAATTGGCCATAATTTGGTCGATCGAATTCCATAAACGTTTCGGGCTTTACAACAGAAACTTCAATTCATTAAAAGGACGAAATATAACCTTGACAAACCGAAGCTTACATGAAAATCGATAAAAGAGGATAATGAATCTGCATTTTAATGGCATTCCATTTAATTTACACACAGAAAAATTCGAGCTCAAAAAAATTTGAGAGGAATTCATTCACAACATTTTATCGTCGAACGCATTTTTTGTTAAAGAAAATTCAAGAGAAAATGCCTTAACACTTTCTTTGTTGGAGTTTAATTAGTTTCCGACGTGATTTCGAAAGATACGTGATTTTCAACAAAAAAAGAGAAGCAAAATCGAATGCACAATCGATTGTGTTTTTGGGCAACGAAGGGTGAGAGCTGTTAAAATGTTTTCGTGTTTCCCTTTTATGTCTGTGTCCTGCTATGTTGAATGCTATTCAGACAACAACAAAGAAATATCTAAACAAATATTCTTGTACGAAGCGAACAAATCAATTCAGAAAAAAATTTATATTCTTCTAACATGTACCATGTATCTATATTTATATATAACGATAGCAAAACATAAACAGCAACACGATGGATAGTAATAATTCCAAAAAACAACAAATTTCTTAACATTAAAAACAGTGACATATATAGCTTCATCACAAATGACACTTGAAATCATGTTTTAGAAGTTACATACAAGTAAGCTTGAGTTTTGTACATGTACATCACGTAATGCAATCTGTTCTTCTCTCTCACATTCCAATCGTGAATTTCATAGTTAGAAGAGTCGGCCATTGGACTAGTTTTAATCATATTTAAAGTTTTATCAAATAAACTTTTCTAATGGAAACAATAATCGTTACTAAATTCAGCTGTAATCAACAAGACGACAGGGACAAAAATTATGATCCCAAACAGAGTATAATCTAGTTTACTAGCAGCAAGCAGTCAAGCACTGTTTTCGATTTCATTGTTGAACAAAAAAAAAAACTAGCAAAAGTTTTAATCTGAATGCTTTATGCGAAGTCAGGAAATTCTGATTATAAAAATCTGGAACAGAGAAAAGAAAAACCTTTTCTTTATTCTCGTATACATATATATATATGTGTATGATTTTATGTATCGTTTTATATGCTGGGCAGACAAAAAAATATCGATGTTTTTTTAATAATAGCAAAAAGCGAACGCCATAAAAAAAAGTAGTCACTTTGGAATTGTTCAGTCAGAAAAAATTTTATTTTCCACGAGAACAAATAAAAATCAAATTACTACTAAAAATTACATAAAATCTTAAATGGTCGTAAAAATAAATTTAGTTAGTTAGGCCATATTTTCATCATTATTTCGATCAGTCATTCAATCACAATTAGACTTGAAGCGTTTTTTTAACAGTTTAATTTGCATGAGACTCGCTCATTGATCTTCACGAAAACATGTGTTGAACACATTTTCTCATGAACTTGAATAAAGCAAAAAAAAAAGAAGGAACTAGTCATAAAATATATATATATATGCAAAGAAATGTACGAAACACCATAAAAACAACAGGTACCGGTCATGAGAAGACAATGAATCATCAACAAATTATGGAAATAAACGCCTGGGAAAAACTTAAGTTCCGATTTGATGTTATTCTTTTTTCGGAAAACCCCAAAAAAAAATTGATGGTCCTTTGACGTTCCCACGATAGGTACAGGTATTATTGACATGATTCGATATGTTGCTATTCTCGGTGTCTTTAGGATCCAGAAATTTATTCAAAAAAAAAAAGTATGTTATTGCATATATAATTATGTACCATACCATTATTCCATGTTTATTTATTTTAAATGGAATTATTCTTGAAAATTTCACATAAACGACGCACTTAAATGTTTTATTAGACGTCGTCTTGTGTTTTCAAATAAAAAGCTGTAGTGATTTTAAATCCCACTTTAAGCTCGTCAGATTTATAGAAAAAAAAAAAATATCACGGAAGCGATTTGTGGGTTCAAATCAATTAACAATTTTTAATGAGATTTAATTTTAGATTTTGTAATTCCAGATTAATTTTTCTCTTTAAAATGCTGAATGATTAAAGTTTTTTTTTTTTTTTGAATTTCGTCCATTGCATAATTTTACGGGCATGAAATTTCATTGAAATAAAAAGGGACCATGATTTACTGCAGGTACAAATATATTTTAAGTTTTTTATGTATACTGAAGAAGATGTGGGCAGGTATTTAGGGTTGCGATACTCCATTTAAAGAGAAGAAACAAGAAACATGAACAATAAGGTCGGCAACATTTCAGCATTCTTAGCCAATCGAATGACTGTAAAAATACTTGAAAAAAGAAATGCTATACATATAGACCATTGTATGCACCTTGCTCTATGTTGTTTCATCTTACCTAAAAAATAGTTATGTTACATGGTCGGGCATTTAGTTTGTGCTGCAAAAGTGCACGAGACACTTCTCAAGCTGTTAATATTTTTATTTGCTGATATATTTTTTTTTAAATTTTAAAAGGTGGAATTTTTTTTTTGTTATTAAGCAAATAAAGAAAATATAAAATGAAATTCATTCGAAAGCCATTGTCAGACAGAAACCAGAATTTTACCGGTAAATATTTAGTTTTTTAATGTGCGATGCACCAACAAGAAACTTAAAATGTGAAAACGGGTTCTAGCATCTTAAGGGTTTATCGACATTTTCATTGGTGTCTTGAAAGTTAAAAAAAGAATGGAACCCACTTTAAGTAAATAGTTTTACAAACCAAGCTAGCTTACCTATCGGGAGTTGAAACAAATACATATATTTATTACTTTGTTAATAAACAAGTTTAGAAGCACAACCGGTTACAAACGTAATGCGTTTTTTCATTTTTTTGTTCCCGGATTTATCTTGTGAAAATTGAATTCATTATCATATGATGGACGGACAACAGAGTGAGGACAGTAGCGATTTCTTCTTCGATAATTGTATTAAAAGCAATTATAGACAGAAAAGAAGAAGAAAATGGACAAACATTAGCCAGTTAAGAAATGTTTGCTCTCAAGCCTTAATGAATCTCGACGAGACGCTAAAAATAAAGATTTTTCTGTTGTTTCATTCTGGTGGCAACTAATTATTCTCATGTATATTACGCAACTAAAGGCTTGCGCTAATTTTTATTCCGAAATAATGGGCCTCTATGATTATTGTGCTCAAATGCAAACAAAACGACAAAAAGCCCTAAAAACAGATTGGCAATAAAAAGTAATTACAAAAACAAACACAAATAGAATGAAAGGAAAAATTATGTGCAAGTTTATTGGGCTCAATGAGGATTAGCACAAAAAAAATTGGTATACCAGAATTATTAATTATTTTATATTGCAAAGACATTTGGTTTTATGGTCCATACGAAGTGTTTGGTTAGAAATGAAATCGGAGTTGATGTTGATTATTAAGTGGCGTAAAGTTGTAAATGGTAATTGCGAGGGTGTAATAACAATTTTCTTTCTCAACTTGCATATACGCACAAAGAAAATAAGCAAACAAATTGTCGGATCATGTTTCACATAAAGAACAATTTTTTCGATTTAGATACATTGTGGTTAGCATTTTTTTACAGTTGGAATATTTTCTATGTGCGAGAGACTAATAAAATATTTTTTTTTTTTGTGTTTAACTTTGGACCGGAATTCAATATGTTTGATATACATGTATGTACATATGTGTAATGTGACCAGTTTTCTCAGAAATGTTTGAAATGAAAATTGATTCTGTAACATTTCTGGTACCAAAATGAAGCTTCGTCATCATATTGATTAATGAGATTATCCCAAAACGCTTGAAAATCCTTTTTGATAGGCATTTATTTTTGCCTCATTTTGTGTCACTGTAGAAAATCAATTTATTGACTGCAATTTCGATTTCCATAATTTCAGACTTATCAGCACGCTGTGCCATGAAAGAAAAGAGCAAGAATGCAGCACGCTCCCGACGGGAGAAAGAAAATGCTGAATTTCTGGAACTAGCAAAACTTCTTCCATTGCCGAGTGCAATAACATCGCAATTGGACAAAGCTTCAATAATAAGACTTACGACATCGTACCTGAAGATGCGTCAAGTGTTCCCGGATGGTAAGTGGTTGCACACTTTTTCACTTTATAAAAAATTTTCTGGATTTTATTTTACTCAACTTGAAGTTGTCGCATTTTTAATGAGAGCAAAAGAAAATTCTGTAATTTTGCATTAGCTCTGCTCAAAATTGAAAGACAGTTATGACACATCGCAAACTCATAATTATGCAATCATTAAACGGTGCCCCAGTTAAAATGTTAGAATTGAAAATATGTCTCGTCACAGTAAGAAAATGAATTTTCAGATCTTCACTTTAGGCTGGGAGGATTTTAATGAACCGAAATAAAGTTTGTATGCAAATCAAAACTCTCAGCATAATTTTTTTTTTATTTTGCTCTTTTCAATCATTCAGTTGATGGAAAATATTCATTAAAAAAATATTCCAACGATGCTCATTGAGTGACAAATAAATTACCAGATTTTTTAATGCTAACAACAGCAAGGAATTTTAATCCACATACTTCACATCTTAGCATAGTTAAATTTATTCTTTATGTCTAAGTTTGTGAAATGCTGAGACACATTTTCTAGCATTTCTGAGTCTAACAAGATTTCTATCTTAAATTAGGCATCAAAGGAGAGAACAAAAATCCTTTGTATTAATTTCTTTTTTGTTATCTATCATCGCGTTATACTTTGAATATTTTATTCCAATAAAAAAAAATTGTCCCGCACACAATGCAATGTAACAGAAAAAAAAAATCCTTTTAAGAAATGCCTTTCAATAGAATGTCTATTAGCTGCGGGCGCGATATTAAAACCACAACGGAAGTAATTGTGCATACAGCAAACAAAGCAATAGAGTTTCCAAAAACGTATTGGGTTGCGAATAATACAATTAAAAAACCATAAAATTTTAAAAATGATCTAAATAAAAAGCATCCACTTCTTGGCACCCCTTAGTGTATGTAATAATGTACAGCATACAATATGCTTTGTTCACCCTCTTCTCACCATTCAATATCTTTCTCATTCGTCAAACATACAATAATCGACTCAAAGTGCATGCGTTCAATTAAACTTGTTTGTCGTTCAAATAACAGTCAGTGATTGTTATTTTTTTTTATTTTATTTTATTTTTTTCAAGTGCAGAGAAATCTCTTCAATTTAAAGGATAATTTCTGGCTTTTATTATGTACAAAATGAGTTGTTCGATGTTTGCTTCTAGCTGGGACATTAATCAGGTCGATTGAGCATTTACAACTGCTAAGCACAGTTGGATGCGGATCATACGCTCATTAACATTACCCGGCACTCTACATGCATCCACAACATAATGTTGCGCAAAAGTCTGAACTTACTCCCACGCAGTCAGTGCTCTGAAAATTATTTAACCCACGGCAATTTTTTTGTGACATGAAATGCTGAATTTCATTTCACATGTTCAGGTTGAAAAATGAGAATTTTTTAAAAATAATCTTAATATTCGGTAAAATCTGAACCTTGTGCTTAAAGTTATGAAATTCATTTTGTTGCTTAAAACTAAACACACAGAAATGTAACCCCTGAAAAAGATGAACTTCGGTTGGGTATTAAAGAAATTTTATGCTGAGTTGAATGGACAAAAAAAAATATTTATTTGATATTTATACAGTCCATGAGCAATGAATGCAACGATGTTAGTTTATTTTTATTTTTTCAAGACTGCTGTCGTTGTTGTTATTTTATTCTGGTATAAAAACAACTGATTGTTATTGCATTTAACGTTTCTCACCATTTGAAAATTAATTGTTTAAATAAATTTAACAGGATTAGGCGAAGCGTGGGGTTCTCAACACATACCGTCAAATCCTCGCGAGCTTGCGATAAAAGAACTGGGATCACATCTTCTGCAAACTCTTGACGGATTCATCTTTGTAGTGGCACCCGATGGAAAAATTATGTACATTTCAGAGACAGCCTCAGTGCATTTAGGACTAAGTCAGGTATTAATTTTTTTATTTTTTTTTTTATTTCATTTTCTCTTATTCGCTGTGCATAAGATCATTGCCCATTTGCAAGGGATTATTTGAGCGATATTAATTTGTTTATTCTCGCTTATATCCATTGTGCAAACTTTAGGTGGAATTAACAGGGAACTCGATTTACGAATACATCCATAATTTTGATCAGGATGAAATGGCAGCAGTATTATCCCTGCAACCGAACATGTATGGACATCAAGTGCCCGCTAATAATGGACTACTACATCAAGTTCCACCATCACAGTTGGAAAATGCATCTCCAGTGCGTTTAGATTCGGTTACACCTCCACTTACGAATGTAACTCCCGTACCAAATACTTTGATTAATAATTTTAATAATCAACCGAATCATCTAAACACACCAAACCGTCATCAAGCTTTTCCACAAAATACAAATATACCCGCACAACACCTGCATAATCATTTACATCATAGCCACAATCATCCACACAATCCTCATTCTCATCCGCATCACATGCCACGTCATCAAGAGACTCAAACGATTGAAATTGAACGAACTTTCTTTCTGCGTATGAAATGTGTTCTTGCCAAGAGGAATGCAGGATTGACAACATCAGGTTATAAGGTAAGATTTTGACATTTTTTGTCGACGTTGTGCATCATAATTAGATGAATCAATATATGCCACTGCACGAGAAAACACTCTTTTGCTAATTAATCATTAGGCTTTGTGCATTGTTAAAGAGCTGCACAAGTTAGATACGAAGTGCACTTTTAAAAAAAAGAAGCAGTGCATTATTTTACGTTCCATCGAGTAATCTTGTTGCATTAAATCTGATTCCTATTGAAAAATTGCTGCATCAAAGTACATTTAAAAAAAAAATTAAAATGAGGAAAAAATTTAAATTGCTCTGAAGGCAATTTATGCACAGCGTTGATGCATTTGCATTTGCTTTATTTACGAAACATATATAAAAAAATATTCCCGCGAAGCAACCGTCTCGAAATGGAATTGGAATTAAGTTGCAAGCACTTGATGGAATTTTAGACATTGTAAAACGAAATGTATGCATATAATATATAGTTGAGGTATTTGCTACAACATTGTTTCCATTTGCCATCGAAAAACAATTTATTATGTTTTTAGTCACGTTTAATCTTTATCGTAAAATGATTTTTTTTTCTGCCATCTCTCACTCCATTTAACTTTCCCAATCACCATTTTTAACAATGTTTTTTTTTTCTTGCTGTGGAAACTTAAATTACTTGAAATAATTTTACTTTTTTTTGCATTCGCATACCGAATTTGAAATTACTAACAATGTTGACTCTTGCGGCACTGACAACAAACTTGCTGACATTATTTCCAATCCAATTAAAGAGCAAAATCTGATAAGAGCAATTTTTTTTTTTTCTTATAGGTGATACACTGTTCTGGATACTTGAAAGCTCGTATATATCATGACTCAAGTTTTAATGGTGAAGGCAATGGGCCAACATACATTCAAAATTTGGGCCTTGTAGCTGTGGGCCATTCATTGCCACCATCTGCCATAACGGAGATCAAACTACACCAAAATATGTTCATGTTCAGGGCGAGCATGGATCTAAAGTTGATATTCCTCGATGCCAGGTTAGAGAATTTTCTATTTAATGTGCTTTAGAAAAATCGATATTTTTCTTCACAAACTCCATGATATGATTTCTCGACAAGGAGCAACATCCCCAAATAATAAAATACCATTTTGATAGCAATTTTTTCAATGAACAAATATTTATTCATCTAATGATTTCTATAGATTTTTATGTGCGTTGCAAATTTCCTACTTCTTTTGTTACATATGTATTGAGGAGATTTACTCCCCATAGACTTTTTTTTATATTTTGTTGCCATCTCCCTTTTACTCATTGCAGAGCCATTTTTTTTTTTCAAACATCCACTCAAACTCTTTCATTGCATAAACAATCCGCTAAACGTGTTAAATCTCTACAATATTAAGTGCAACATTTTTATTTATTTATTATTGCAACATTGTTTGCAAGTGTTTTTTTTTTGTGTTGAGAGAAATATGCACAAAAATTAGTATCCTGGGAGTTAGCGACATCTCACGGGAAATTGTGAAATTGATTATTAATTTATTTTTCCGTTTTTATTTCATGCAGAGTCTCACAGTTAACGGGATATGAGCCACAAGACTTGATCGAAAAGACATTGTATCAATATATACATGCGTCGGACATTCTTCCAATGCGATATGCTCATCAAATTTGTAAGTTCAATGGCTGCAATTCATAAATTTATTTAGTAACAATTTTTTTTCTTTTTTAGTAATGTATAAAGGTCAAGTGACAACAAAATATTATAGATTTTTGACAAAAGGTGGCGGCTGGACATGGATACAAAGTTATGCTACTGTTGTTCATAATACACGCTCATCACGCCCACATTGCATTGTAAGCGTAAATTATGTTTTGAGTCAAAAAGAAGTTAAAGAACTTCAATTAAATGAGGTTCAAGGAAATGTGCCGCGTTCATCAGAAGTATCATCAACACCAGTGACTGTAAATTCAAACCGTACACAAGCTAATGCTTCAACCCCGCCAGCCTACCAAAATTCACATCAAACTGTCTTAAGTCAAATTCCCATTACACCTGCTAGCCAATCGGTGTCAATACAAAATGTAAAAGAACTACAACACTTCCAAAATACAAACAATAATAATAATCATATGCACATATCTCATGAAGCGCCATTACAACATCATCATAATGAATACGAGCAGTACAACTATGCTCATCAAATGTCAAATCATCATCATAATTTCGATGATTTTAATGATCACAGTGAACAATATTACACATTTAATATTGACAACAATAATCCGCTGTTACAAAACGATTCCAATGTCCTTCGACCATTTTCTGCAGCTTCCAACAGTTGTTCTAGCTCAAGCTCGGATGAACAACAAATTCAGCATTTGTATAGTAATCAACAAATTCATACAAATAACAGTAATCTACAGCAACATTACGAAAATGATTACTCATTTTCGTTTCCTAACTGTTTCCCTGCCACCAACGATTCATCAAATGCATCATCAATTTACAATAATGATTTTAAAGCATCATCAAATGCCCACTATACAAGCGTTATTGTTGACAATACCAACAATCAAAATTATCTTACCAATGAATTTGTGCACTGAAATGGCAAAATGTGTTTGTTACCCAGATGAAAGAATATCCTGAATTTACTTTTTTACCATCTTTGTTTCTACTTTATTGAAAGACAAAACATCATTGAGAACAATTTTCCTTCGAAAGACATTTGTAAATATTTTGGTTCATTTGATATATGATATATTCTGACTACATAAACATTCATAGAATCAAATTAAATTAAAGAAAAGTGTAATTAGCATTAAAATTATTATTTTTTGGAATTTAACAACTGATCTGCTGATAAGAAAATCTTTACATGATTTCTAAATGATTTTTATTTTGTAAATATAGTGAACAAATTTAATTTTATTTGTCTTTTTAAATAATAGAGCAGTTGTTTGATAACAATATTAATATCATTATATACGACAAATAAAAGTGGAGTTATTTTAAGGAATTTATAGAACTTTTTAGTGACTAATTAATAAATATTTTGAGAAATTAAAATTCTTTTGTGTTATATTTTTAAATTTATCTATTTTAATTTAATCGTGATGAGCTTCAACTTGCTAGTTTTGTCACTGATTGAGCACTCCGAAAGACTTTCTTCACTTATGGCAATCTTTCTTGTCTCATCAGAATAATTTTTATTTGATTCCAGTGGAAGCTTTTCTACGGTGAAAATTGGTGACTTCTTAAATTCTTTATAATTATCATTTGATTCCAAATGCATAAGTGACTTGTGCTGATTCTGTTCAATCTCCAAACATTCAATACATAAAACTGGCTTGGAATAATTGCTCGATTTATTTAGATTTTGATGAATCAAAATATTTTTTGGCGATTTAATTTTGGGGTGGAAATTTTGTGTCATATTCTGTTGACGACGTGGATCGCGGATGTGAACTTTATGCTTCTTGATTTTAGGAAAATTATTTGAAGATGTCGGTACTTGTTGGTTATGACATTTCTTAATCAATTGCGAAGGTTTGTTTCGAGAATTCGGAGAACTAGGCAATCGCACATATTTCTGGGGAATGAAGAAATCTAAGAAAATGTCGTCTCTAATGGGCGATGAGGCTGTATTGACCATCTCAAATAATAACTGCTCCTGTGATGTTTGAGATGAAGAAGAAATGAAAGTTTTCACAGTTTTAAATGATCTGTGAATGGATGAATCAATATCATTAGATGGCGGTTCATAAACGCTCGATATTGAACTTGAAGTTTTATGTGAAATATTAGAATGCCTGGTCGCGCCAATATGACATCGAATGGATTTTGATGTCGTAAACATTGCGCGAATATTCTTTTCAGGATGAAATAAAATTATATATATCTTTGGAGCAAATATGAAAATTAATGTCATTATGGAAGATAATGAAGTGCATAAACATTTTGTGATGATTTGCATCTCAGATCCATAATAAATTGGAAAAAATGCAATCCAAATCACGCATGTAGTGTATATTGCGAAGCCAACAAACTTAGTTTCATTAAAATTCTCGGGAACATTTCGCGTTCTGATAGCATTGTGAACACAAAGGATAATAAGGATGAAAATAAATGCCAGCGGTGTAATGATCGTTAATGTTGTCTCCTTGCAAACTAATAAATTTTGATTAGGACGAGGAAATTTAAGTTCTACATTTGGTTCTTCAATAAAAAGCATCGAAATGGCAATTATTGTTTCAATAGATATGAGTAAGAATGCTAAAACAACTTGAGAAAGGGGCGACAGAAATCGTAGTTTCTTTGTAGGAAATCGTTTTTTTGAAATTGCTAACAATCTCGCAATGCGATTCGTTTTAATCAATAAACTTCCATATATCATGGAAAATGAAATGCCCGGTATAAGTCGAGTCAAAGTGCACATTTTTACTGTAGGATGAGCTAAAATTGCAAATATTGATAAATGAGACATTATCATTCCACAAAGAATAATGTAACAGAGCTCTCGTGTCGAAGCTTTAATAACAGGTGTGGAATTGTAACTAATGAATATGATTAGTACCAGAAGTGATAGCGTTATTCCTAAAATAGAAAATGCTGTTGATAAAACAGATTCTATGTCATTCCATTCCATGTATTCAATTGGATTTTCGATGCATTCTGCAAAATAGAATTAAATTTTAATTTTTCTAAAAAATATAAGAAAATCATACTAAAATCTTACCTGTTTTATCATTGTTTGGCATTGAACCTAATAAACATCTTTCACAATTAGTTTCGTTTTTCAAATATTCGTTACTATCACAAGCAACGCACATCCAGCAGCAATAAGATTGCTCATTCGCACCTCCAGTCTCTTGGAAAATCTATAAATCATCAAAAGTTTTGCTAAATGGATTTTTCCTAATTTCCTATTTACCTTATAATATCCCGATTGACATGGTTTGGAACAAACTGATTTAATGGGACCATTCGGAGGCGATTGAATATTTCGGAAGAAATTTAATGTATGATTTATCCATTCTCCAATCATCACATAATCGTACGTTCCATCTTGAATCATTTGGAAATTCATTATATCGTATCGCGGTGATGGATCACCTTCTTGATTGAATTCGACAACTTCTTTTTCATCCGTGATATAAGAAACATTCATTAAGTAGTTCTGCATGAGATCAAAATGATATCTTATCAAATTTTAAAATTATTTAATATCAGCATAACTTACATAGAACAAGGAATGATTGAATGACTTCAACAGTTGATTGCATGCACCAACAAAATTCAATCCGCATATGTCATTTTTGTAAGTCTCCAATGCATGTGCTATTGTATAAATTGCTTTTACTAGAAAACTCAATTTCGGTTCTTGCTTGTGATTTTTTGAGAGCTTTTCTTTGCCTGTTGAATTTAAAATAATTTGAGAAATGAGAAAAGGAAATTGTCAAGGGAAATTGTATTTGTAAGAAAAAAATGAGAGAAAATTGTGTTGAAAATTCTCTTCGAAGCTTTTACTCAGAAAAAAGTTTATGTTCGCGCTTTTTCTTACGACTTTTATAATTTACATTAAATGTGCTTTTTATACATAGAAAAATGAGAGTTGTTTTTCTAGACATTTTTTTTTATTCCAGACAGTATAACAACGTATATGACGACTAGGCGATTCCTTTCAGTAGAATCAAATCCCATTCAAGAGCTTGTAAATATTTGTCGAACTTTAGAATTTTTTTTTATTCATGGGTAATAAAGCATTCATAAAAAATGCATCATTAGAATTTCTTTCATATCATGCCCACCGAACTTACCTGTACAATATTTTATACTTTGATTATTGGCTTGCAATAGAGATGCTGAATCTTCATGACTATCAAGAAACATTGACAGTCTTCTTGTATGTATCAACCGTGGCGGCATTTTACAATCGAATTTATTTTCCCAAAATTCTTTGAACCAGGGATTGCGATCATTTTCAAAAGGATCAAGTTTAAAATAATAATCGTCAAATGATTGCAAATATGGTGAATGAATTCGAATTGAAATTGACCCAACTGCTTGCATTTCGTACCCGGTTACGACATCTTGACGGTCTGCCCATCCATCGCTTCCAATTATAAGAAACCGGTTCGTAAGGTTCATGAATTTCATTGCCATCAAAAGCTTTCTCACTGTCATGCCTTCACAAAAACACACTATTACTTTTGCCGTACTATCTCCATCAAGGTTTTTTAACAGCTCTTGATATTTTTCATCTTCATCGTTGCTCAAAATCTATAGTGAAAAATATAAGAAAAATATTACTTTAGAGGAAAATTGATAAATTGGGACAAACGGAAATTTAAATTTATGATGGAAAAAATTTCCTTACAGAATCCTCGCGCGCTATACAAATTCCATTTTTATCAGCCAACTCGCGAAACGCTTGAATACCTGATTGCCCATAATTCTCATCTGTATGTACTGTGTCGATATAAGTCCAGTTATTAAATTTAACTACGTCGACCATCACTTGAGCTTGATAATAATCAGATGGTACAACTCGCATAAAAGTGCTGAATCTCGATTTGTCAGAGAGATCTTTTGATGTTGTTGAGTAACCGATTTGTGGGATGGAAAAAAGTTGCAATAAATTTTGAACTTGTAGCGCTATTGAGGAGCTTGCAGGACCAACAATAGCAATTAACGGCTCTCCATCAATAATCGACTTGGATGTATTTGCACAATGTTGACTTTGAAGAAACGTGTTTTTGCCCGGATATGGTGATATTGATCCACGAATAAGTTCAATTGATTGTTGAAGTGCGATCGGCGCATACCAACATGTATCGCGAATCTCAACGCCAAGTGTAATATTCTTCAATAAATCAGGATCGCTATTTATTTTGTCAATTGTTTGGAATATGCCTTCCACTCTCTGAATACCATATAGTTCACGTATCTAGAAAAAAAAAACCAATACAATTTATATTTGATAATGATGGGTTAGTGACAGGTTATTCTAAATTGACATATTTTAGATAATTTTCATATTTTAGAGGCAAACTCACCATGCCACAATCCAAATTTCTCGTTTGCTTTTTTCCAGGTTGATGCAATCGAACGGAAACTAAAATACCAATTTTAAAATCCCCTTGCAGAGATGCTGACACGCGTTTAGTTGTATTTGTTGTCGTATTTAGACAATTGATGGCCAAAATTAAATTTAATAATATCGTATAATTGAAGATCGAATCCATTTTTATTCGTGTTACATACAATTCGAATATTTTTAATTAAATATTTTTACACTTTTCCTTTCCATATATGTAAATGGACTATCATGTCAAAAAGTCGTTTGCCAACGGTTCACATCTGACAACTTTGGTAGTCAGCTGCAACCCAGCTATACACGATTTTAAATTAATTTGTTATTCGCTAAAAGCAAAAGATTCTTCCAAATGGAAATAAAAATGTCACTTTTATGATTTGTTTCACTTATTGAAAAGAAAACACTCAGCAAGTGAAAACAGTTGGACTGTTGGCAAAATTTATGAATGAGACATTGAGATTGAGAGCTTTTAAAATTACTTTATGAATCCTTTTGATAAAAGTATGTAGAGAAGTAGATATGTAAGAACCTCAAATGCCTTTTCAATGGCGTTAAGGATTAAGTTCTTTTCATTTCTATTCAGAGAAAGTAGAGCACTTATGTTAGTCCAAAGAGATTTTTGCCGACTAATGAAGGCTGTTAACTTTGTTACGCTTTTCTATTTTTTTTTTATCTCATGCACTCAGAAAATAACTAGCAAAATCTATTTTAGATCAAAATTTGCCTGCCGGTCAAAGTCAAAAGTGAACAAAAGTTATGTAAGAAAAATATAATTTTAATGTTGGAGTTGCGTTCTTTATACAGTCCAATAAAAATTTTTCACTGTATTTTAAGACAAATTATTTTAAAAATTCTCTTTCAACAAGCAAAGCTTGCAAGCTCTTAACGTTTGCGTCTTCACACGACGAAAGCTACCGCGAAACTAAAGCTAGAGAAAATGTAAACGAGAAAAGTTTCCAACATCCGTTGAATTTTCTTAGTTTTTCCTTTCATTTTCATTCATGATTTCAACAAACATTGACTGCTTCATGAAGTCTTTCATCGTAATGCAAATTCATTCATTTTTTCTTTTAATTCGACAGACTCAAAATATGAATTGCGAATTTTATGATAACTTAATTCATGTGTTTATATCAAAACAAATAGCAAAATAATTAGCTAACCATCATTCATTAAGTGATAATTAAAAACAAAATCAACTCACTTAATAAAAGGTAAAAAATTATTTACTCTAATTTCATTTCCGGCCGACACCCTTGCAACACAAAATATTATTATTGACGGTAATTATCAGCCTACGAGATTGCTCTAAAAAAATGCATTGCGCATTTGTAATTATTTTAGCATAATTTGGAAATAAAACAGCAATTATGACATCACAATTGATGAGCAAGCGACAAGTGTTGCTATATCTTTTTGTCAGGGTCATTTACATTTACAGCTGAGACACTTTCTGAATAAAAATCAGCAAAAACAGTAAAAAATGATGATTTTTTGGTCCTTTGCAAAAAAAAAAAAAAATGTAATCACACTTTTAGTTACATTCAATCCTCTTTTATATTCTAAAAGAATTCAGGCGACTGTGTATCAGTCATTCTATTGTATGATTGCTGTAAATTATTCTTATTTTATGCATCGTGAAAGATTTTCTATTAGAATTACTTATCAATCGACAACACTTTAGTCGTACATTGTCTTCAGCAAGGTGAAAAATTGATACGATCGATTCATAATCTGAAATTTAGATTTGAGCAAAAGCAGATGCATCTTAAAAGCATTTTTAACATTTACCGTTGTAAAACTTCCAACACTAACCAGTGACAATTTCATGGCAGTTATCGCTTGAGGTTTTTGAGAACGAAGCATTATCAACTGTAAAGATTTTTTCACTTCGCTGCTTGCATGAATCCAATCTGAATCTGCAACTCCATCACTTATTCCGAGAGAAGCTCTATCAGGTAATTAACTTGATTAGATATCTATAATATTTTCAAATTTGTCGCTTATTTACAGGATCATTTTATCGCCTTGATAGCATAGCAGAAATATTTGATAGATGCTTGTGGCCAGAAAACCAATGAATCGAAAGAAGTTTACCACTGAAGAATTGGTCTAACAACATTAAGTTTAAGAGATTTCAATTACAGAGATACCTTAAAAGATAGTTTTACTTACCACTGTTTGAAATCCAGCCAAACATAAAACGAGAGTGCTCCCAGCAAAGTTGTAAAACATACAACCCGAAAACAGTTTGTCCAATTTTTCCGTAATCGTAATTAATCCGTAATGAACTTTCACTAGATCCGATAATTCTTTCTTTGATGTGTTTTCATTGACGGCATTAAATTTCAATCGAAGGATATCAAATTCCATTACACAAACTTCCACAAGCGCGAAATATAACAAATCGATTGCTGTTAAAATAAAAACAGTTCCAGCGCAAGTACCAAAGATGAGAAAGAAGAAGGTTTGAAATAAAATTGGTTCATTTCCTTGAATCCCAAATGGAAACCACAAGTAAAGTTGAAGTTCAAGTACAAAATGACCATCAATGAAATATCTCACGAACGAAACCAAAACTCCAAAAATATTGAAGAAAAATGAATGAAGTACTTGAGAAATGCTATAACTCACATCCTGACGTCTCAAATTCTTCAAATATTTCGGCAAATTGTATTTATTTTGTTCCCATGATGTACCCGGAAAATGTAATTCAAGGATATCGATAATCTCCATCAGCAAATCCTTTTTTAAGAACATAACGACAATAAGTTTAAAATACGCCACGGTAATAAAACTAATGGCTGATAAATTGTGAGTTATTTTGAGAAAAACGTCCGCTTCGTGTATTTCAACGATAAATAAAGTAATCACTTGAGTGCAAATAACCACCAAACATAATCCAACAAAAAATCTTGCGAAGTAATTTTGAGCAGTAACACGCTTTGAATCTTCTTTTAGAACTCTGATACCGAAAACGTTGAAACAAAAATTTGCTGTTGCAAGGAACTGCTTAAATGCTATTGTCCCTTTAGCTTTTTTTAACGGTGTTATATCTGCCGCTGCCATGTCCGATTTGGTTGAGGTTTAAAACTATAAAATGTAAACCAAAATGCTCAGTTTTTTTCTTTTATAGAGAATGATATTGCGTGATGATACATCCAAAAACCGATATGTTATATATCTGATATCTTATATCCAAAAAATGTAATATCTATAATTTTCTGCGGGCAATTGATTAAATGTAGGGTGACCAGATATTTTAAAATCCAGGACGATCCAAGAAACGCCTAATTTTTTCGAAAAACTCCTCGAATTTGCGCGTATTTTACCAATTTTTTTGGCGGAAATCTGAGACAGTCCCTGCTAAAACCGAGCAAATGGTCAGCCTAATTAAATGAGACATTACTGTCAATTTTCAATTTTATATTATTTATTTATTTGCTCAATTAGGGAATAAGTATATACATAGCGATCGATATTGAATTGTATGGTGTTGAAAGATAGCTTTCTAAGTACGATTTACAATAATACTGGTCATCACAAGCTTAAAAATTACTTGAAGGTCAAATCGATAAATTTTGTGCCTTCATTTGATTTTCTTAGTTCTGCATATTTAATTGAACTTTTTCCTTCATTATCAATCAACATTAATAAATGATGTAATTCCCGTTTCTCAAACGTTCTCCTAACTATAACTAACTCTTTTATGAATGACCATAAAGTTTCGAATGAATCCTTATTTAGATAGAACACTAGCGGCAACTTGGAATATTGATGTTCCATCTTCATCACGAGGAGTGTTTAAAAATTTCTTCAATTCTTTGATTGTCAACAAATTTTCGAGTATCTGCAAGATTCTTTTGATTGCTTCAAGATTTCTGCTTTAAACGGCACCATTAAGAATGGTTCCATTTGAATGTGTAAATAGCAATTGCTTTTGTTCTTGAATGTTCATATATTCCGTCACGTAATTCCATAATGTATGAAACCCATCAGGATTTCGATTCTCAAGACCGAATGAAATTTTATCTTTATTTGACAACGAAATCAACTTCAATTCATTTGAATGAAATAATTTTTTGCTGTTCTAAACAACAGCTGAATGTCATTTTTTGATCCACGCTTGAAGATTATAGAAAAAGTATTATCTTTACACTGAATATCTTTCGAAAGAAGTTGCTTCTGGAATTCAATATTGATGTTCTCTTGCACAATTTTCCATAAATCAAAAATATATCGCCCTTGCCATATAATACAAACAGTCTAGTTCATGCAATGATTTGCGAAATAAAATTGTCTTCTTTGTTGTAACTTTAATATGTTTAAAGATAAATTCTAAAAGACAATACCTTTCTTCATCGATGATCAAATTAAGGATGTTAAGGATGTCTGAACAACTGGTCCCTTTGTCATCCACACTGTGATTAGCTTGTTGACAAATAATCGATAGATATGGTAAAGATTCATTCCACTTTTTAAATTTTCATTATAAATTTCCGAAAACATTTGCAATTGTAGCGGTGCCCCAATAAATTCACTGTGCTGCTCTTGTGTTTTCCTAGGTAAAAATTCCAGAAATGAATTCCACGTTTTTCTCACTTTATCTTCAACTCCATTTTCAGCATCTTTGAGTCTCAAACAGTTGATCAAAAATTCAACTTGATCATTTAACGACATTGGCATAAAATGAAAAGCTTTTTCTTTGATAATTTCTTCAAGATCTTCTGTCAAATGTAATCGAGTCGTTATCTAGAGTTGATTCTTTGACTTTTTATACAATTCTAAAACCTTGAATTTTTTGTAGTTTAGACTTTTTAGACTTATTTCATCGAATCCATCAAATAGTAGAATAACTCTGCCTTCATCGAAAGCTTCAGCGAAAATACATTGATCGATTTCATTCTGAATTTTCAAAAGTTTTTTTCCCATAAAAGTTGTCTCCGATTTCAATGATGTTTCCATACTTCACAAATTCCATCGTGTGCATCTTCAGATCAATTAAAGAAATTAGAAATATTGGAAATTGTATCTTTAAGTGTTTTGCTATTTGAGATAAAGTTTTAGATTTTCCTTGTCCAGCTCCATCTGCCAAGATTATAGTTCTTGTTGTCGTAGATTCAATGATCAATTGCTCCATTGTTATGATAAGGGTTGTCTCTGAAGTTTCTTTCAAGAATTTTCGTTCTAAATAAAATGGAGTTTGAAATATTGATGGTGAGATATCGCCGAAATCGAGGAACTTTGAATTATTATTGAACAAACTTTTCAGTTCAATCATTTTTTCATTGAAACTAATTTCATTTTGAAGCAATTTCAATTTAGATTCAACATTCAAGTCATCCCAATCGAATCTTATTTTATATTCCTTAAATGAAGCTGACACTTTCTTAACTATCGTTGATGCATTATTATCAAAATCTTGAATAAAAATCAATTTGATTTCTTCGAAAGTCAATTTGAGTAGATTCAAATAATCATTGTCATTCATATATGATTTTCATCAACGAGTACAAACATTGTTAGTTTATTTCGCGAATTAAAGTTTATAAATTCTGTTAGGTTTTGATCTGTTAGTTGACTAATTTTCACAAAAATATGCAACGGCTTCAAAGTTGTGCAATATATTTTGCATATATTTTGTTAAACTTGAATCATTCGTTGTGATAACAGTGAGATGCTTTCCATTGATGATCTCATCTCATCAAAATTATGAAACTTCCATGTTTCGTTGCAAATAATTTCCAAATTCTTTCCAAAAATTCCAAAATTTTATTAAATTCGTCAATCATTTCACGAATCTTCAGCATTGGCAGTTCATTTTCAGGATCGATCAGTGTTTTCTCATAAAAGTAACCGAACAATTCCTTGTAAATTGTTTTAAGTTCATCAATCTTTTCTGTGTCGCCTTTGTAGTAAGCCATAGTTTGAGGAATTCTTACAATTAATTCAGCCGTTTGATGATTGACGTGATAGTTGTATACATACTGAATGATCTTCGCCATCGATTTAAATTCTTTTTGATTATAAAGATTCACAATTTTTTCAAATTTCTTACTATTTCCTAAATCTTGATTGTGGAATGGCTTGCAGGCGTTTTTATATAAAATTTGTATTGCATAGTGCGTCAATTCGTGACTCATTGTACCGAGAATATCAGCCTGGTTATGCGTTTTTGCTGCAATGTAAATGTTGCCACCAAGAAAATAAGCAGCGCCTTGAGTTGAAACATCCTTCGTTGGATCCAGATCAGAAATGGAATCACAATTAAAGTCGAATTTCACTTCTAATTTCTTTGCATTTGCAACTGTCTTTAAAATTGGTCTGATTTCTTCGATTTCATCTAGCTGCTCGTAGAGCGATTTTATTTTCTCAAATTGATGACTGCAATTTAAATTATCATGAGAAGCATTACTAATGTGTCGTAATGTTCAGTTGCGAAAGCCAAGTCAGAGGCCGTTTCTGCATTCGTTGATTCTTTGTTGGGATTTAAACCACATTTCAATAGAAATTCGGCAATCTTTTTTGACCACGTTCGGCAGCAATCATCAAAAGACTAAATCCACGTTTTTCTTTCTGGTAAAGTATTTCTTCAATATGACTCAAGAAGCCAAAATCAAACTGATTCAAATCGACAGAGAATGGGAGGTCGAGAAGAGCAGAAAATCCATTGAAATCGCCTGATGAAAGTGTAAAATTCAAATAGTTTTTAGAATCAAAAGTCGCAAGTTTGCTATCGATGAGATTAAGAAATCTTAAGCAAAGAACGTCATTGTAATGTGATGCATAGTTAAAAATACTTTCAAATGTCTTAACTGGCATCTTAAAGTCAGTTAATAGTTTATCATAGCAGAACGTTTGATAAATTGTAGAGAAGCTTATCTCAGCTTTTGAGTCAATAAGCTTCTCAAAGTCGGCTCTCAGTATTTTCTTTCTTCGCTCAATTTTCTTCAATTCTGTTTTGTCTTTGAAGTAAGTTTCAATTGTGTTGACTGATCTGAATTGCAAAATTAATGGCTTGTTCAAGTTGACACTTTCATTGAGATGAGACATCTGTTTCGTATGAGTTTCAAATGTTTGATCATTTGCAAATGTGACCATAGCAATAAAGCAAAATCGACTTTTGTTAAATCTTGTAAGAAAGCTAGAATGGTTCAAAAATTCCAATGCATTGCTGTATTATTTTGCAATCTAGAATTTCATCAAGCGATTTCTTACTGCTAAAACTGAATTCAAAAGTCAACTTGCGTATCTTTAGATAATTAGTTTCAGGTTCGAGCAGTCCATCAAAGCCATCAAAGTCACTTTGCTCTTGATTTATTTCACTGGCTAAATCAAATGATGATTTTCCGCTATCTACAAATCGACGGATCTGAACCATTTTCTATGAAAAATCGTATCCATTGAATTTCCTTCTAATGCTATATTTCTCGTATTCACATCAACTCCATTATGAATGAAATTTTTGGCAATTTCTATTGTAGTTTCATTACATGACTCATCAATGAGAATGCATAGCTTGCAGAAAAAACTTTTTGAGATCTAACGGTTCCATCTTGTTTGCACAACTTTTATTGTGATTAGATCTACTATATAGATTTAACTCATTAAGATCGCCCACTATCACTAAGCATAAATATAGTATTTTTTTTCTAAATAATAATTCATCAAATATTTGAATCTTTTTCTTTTTTTCAATGTTTGTTTTATCACTTTAGTCATTTCAGTTAATTTGCCAGCATCAGATTAAGAAACTCTTTGGAAAAAATAATTTCACGGATAAAAGTTCTAATTTTTATTTAATCATGAATATAAAGTTTAAAGAATAAAAAGTTAATTGGATTTTTTTACGCAGCTTCATATATGTGATGAGCTTAGATCGAAGTGTGAAACTAAAAGTGCACACAAAAATAATCAGCTACCGACTTCGCGACTTCGGTAGGTAGTGATTTAGTGATTTATAAGGAAAAATCGAGAGAGGCGGAAGAGTATTAGACTATTAACTAACTCAGGAAATAAAATTAAATTGGCAAGTCAGGTGTTCATGTATGGTTATGCTTTCATTTAATTTCGTTTCGAGCATTATTATTAAAGCAAACACATTCAGTTTCTCTAATTTTCGGTTACCGCGTTTTAAAGCAACGGTTTCAAAATTATGTACTTGAACAAATGAAATTGCGATTCGTTCGTGTAGTACTTGAACAATGACTCATGAACAAGCAAAACGAAAACAAACAACGTAAACTGCGGAACGTTCATATATATACATTCATTCAAAAAGAGCGAAAAATTATAAATATGGCTGATAAAAATCCTTTGATGTCTAAAGTTTCCCCGCCAAGTGAATTGCCGTCATTCATACGAAATAAACAACTGACTGAAGACAGTGAAACAAAGACAGAACCCACCTTTAATCCAGTTATTCCTCCCGAAAAAAATATAACATCGCCGGCACCAAAACAGCAGGAATCAAACGAATCAAACGATGAACCAATTGAAGAATCTAAAGAAGATCTTCCCTCGATGCAAGACATTGCTAATGTCCTGAGTCCACTCACCGATGGGGTTAAAAATTCCGTTTTATTCGGATGGGTAAAGGATTCATTCAAAGAAAGTGTTAAGATAGCGAAAGAATCTGTTGATAAAGTTGTCACTACCCTCGATCCTCAGATGTCTCAAATTATCTGTGAGTCTACTGACTACTCACATCCTTCCTTTCAGATACAAAAATTATGAAAAGTCTACTTTTAGATTCTGGTGGCGAAACAGAAATTGTGATTGCGTCAGCAAATGATGATAAAATTATGTCTGTGCGTGAAGCTTTTCAATCGGTTTTCGGTAGAGCTACTGTGTATGGTCATCCATCACAAGCTAAAACTGTTGCAGCGCAACCTGTTGGCTTCGAAGCTGCCGAGCTCGCTGCAAAAGAAAGAATAAATCATCTACGAACGAATGAAAACTTTATCGATAAAGTTATTCTAGCCGTTGAAAATTTTATTGTGGAGATTTATAAGAACCAGTTGAGTATTCCTTCTTACAAACCATTTCATCAAATATTTTCATGTTATCGATTTTCAATTAAGGTGGTTTGATGTTGGCTTATTGCTGCTGTCTGATCCTAAAAGGAATATAATGTTAAAATCTTTCACTCAAATGACAATGGTTCCAGTACAAATCGTCACCAGCTTGGAAGCTGATACTCCTAGCGACTACGATCGCCGTGAAACTGGATTTTCTGATACTATTGGTTTGGCTATGGGTCGAAATTTGGATGTGAGTCGAAATATATTAATTTTTACTTGGTTTTGTATCAAGTAGAAATGCTTGTAGAAAGGATTCTCTCTAAGGGATCTAATTGATAACTTAGATCCGCGTTATTAATAGCTCTAAATTTGTTCAATCAACTCCCAAACCCCGATTAAGTTCTCCCTCAGTAAGCATTAATCATTACAATTTCACAGACACCCCACTATGAATGGCACAAGACGTACACTACGATTGACAGAACAGATATGATTACAAACGCAGCAAAGGCCCTGGCATCAATCTATAAGTTTGAAATAAATTCCAAAATTCCTGTTAAAAGAGATGACGCAAATTGAAATGAATATTCTGCAAATATATACACATTTTCTAACTTCAAAATAAATCATTCAAATTATATATTAAAAAATAATTGGAGAGGCTTTCCATTAATGATGCAAGGTAACTTTTTAGTTGAACGAAACATGATACTGATGCCATTTCTGTTGAAGGTCTCAGAGTGGAAGTGAATGTTTACATGTAGCATATTCGAAATGCCGCTTTAAAAATTGTTCAGCCAATGAAAATAATCTTGCTGTCCCTGCCAAAATCTAAATTCAAACTTGTGATAACAAACGAAGTTTGATTGAGATGGAAAGCGGTGTTATATTAAACTTGATCAATCGACCGAGCACTTAAGCGACCCTATATCTTTCTCTTATAGGTAAGCAAAATTTAATTTCCAATGAAAAATCGAGTCCTGTCAAGAGTGAAACAAGAAAACGTGCACATTTTTTAAAGCAATGCTTACAAAAATTACCATAATTTGTGGTGGAAACAAAAAAGTTACATAATCTGTAATAATAAAATTTAAACATAAATTCGTTGAGCTTAGAAAAATTTCGAAAAAAGCAGGTGAAACTTTTTATTTGATCCTTGCACCTACACCCCATGGAAGGTTGTTCGATACACCTTTTCCGCGAACTGTCAGGAAAAAGTTATTTGTTTTACTTCGTTTCAACGCAAATAGAAAACGGAGAAATATTTAAGGTGTATTTCATTAATTTATTTCGCAAACTTTTAGTAGCCTTTTGCTTCCGAAATGGGTTACGTGAGACACACTTTGATATTGTAAGCTAACAGAAAAAGGTCTGTAACATTTCAAGATAGACCAACATTTAAATTAAAATTCAACAACCTAAAAGATTCTATTAACACACACCAAGTGATTTAGAAATGTTTTTCGTTTCAATGGAAATGGAAGTCACACGTAAATGAGAAAGGCGCATAAGAATGACAGAAGACAAAAACTTCTACAAATTATTTAAATAGTAGAAATAAAATAAATCAACATGACTAATCAGACAATGCCGACAGAGCTTATAGCACTTCATAATATAAACATATGAGCTTCGACGAAATAATTCCCTCTTTCAAATACCCTTCCCTGAATGTTCCCCTCATCATACAAACCACATTTACTTTTCACTGTCAAATGAGTTGATTTATTAATAACGACAGCGGCTGAAGCGGAAGCACCATTAAAATGTTCTAAATTAAAATAACATTTTCACATCGCGAGTAGTTGAGCTTTTTTTTTATAGAAAAATTGCTTTCTAAAGTTCCTCCAATTTTTTTCCCCATCTGCGGCTGTTTTGACACATTTCTCTGGTAACGTCAGTCCAATTTTCCTCATTCGCGAGAGCAGCCCCCTGGCATTTAATAGATATTGTAGCTGATGCGTGACTAAATCGTAAAAAGGATCTGAAAACTTTCAGTTTTCTAAATTTGTAAATGATTTATTAACTGATTCCAATGACGAAACACAATTTTTTTTAAATCTTATAGCTTCCTTTTGGTTTTGCAGTGTCCTTGAAAAATGTTCCATTCTCAATTTAGTATTTTCAATATGCAATGATTTTCGATATTGATTAAATTACACTGACTATGTATGAAAAATGCATAAACCCATCTTTTTTTGCGGAATTGCGAACAAACATTTATTTATTTTCCTTGGATGGATATAAATCTGTTCGAGGAAAACGAAAACATTTATATCAAAATGCTTTTTTTATGGACTTGCTAAACTTTAACGAAGCGTAAACATATATGTATATGCATTTGAGACTTATTTGTTGCGAATGTGCGATATAAGAAACTCTAGCGCAAACAATATTATATATCTAGGGAAAAATTTTATATCTAAAATAAATCCAAATGTTAAACATATGCATGTTTAACTAGCGATAGCATTACCACTACCAAAAACAGCGGTAAGAAAAGAACATAAACACAGAATCAAACTTTTCTTCTATTCACTGTGTAATGAATATAATAAATTAAATCAACACCTGAGCAAATGAAATAAAAATATATTTTCGCGTCAGTTTCATTCAAGTTCAACTGATTAATGATATTCATTTTTTATTTGGCTCTTTCAACCTGTCTCGCCATCTTGTACTTATTATTACCAAAGAAATTCGCTCTATAACTTGTTACGCAATTACGAGCTTATCGCTTATATTGAGGATTTGGGTTAAGAATTTCATGACAGGTGTATTTGATATTTTGCCTATATAATATATTAAGGATATATTTTCAGTCTATGCTGAATCGAATATTCTTTTATTCCATTCAAGATTCAAAGAAAGAAAGGAAAAAAATGTCTCAAAAATAATTTCAAAAATTTGCAATGCGCATGAAAACAGAAAATTAATTAACTCTTATTTACATTGCCGTACTAAAGGGATGCTTTGATGTGCGAATTCATGGAAACTTCCTCACTAAAAGATTTGCCGTCGGAATCAGTTATCATAAAGGGTCGCTCAATTATCGTGGGTGATTGAGAGAATAATTGAAAAATTGCCAAACTGAAATAATATTTCTCGTTAAAATTCCGTAGCACATAAAATCGTTCTGAAAAGAGAGAAAGTCTAATGACTGCCAATCAATTAGGCGAAATTAATTTATTTTCATGTTATTGATTAATCCAATGGAATGAGAATTGAGCAACAGTTTTTTTTTTGTCATAAGAATTTAGAAGTGGTGACAGCTGATCCTTTTACAATGACCTCGCTGGCATTTTGTTTACCGCCAATTGCCTATTAAATTACATTTTGTTTTTTGTTTATGTTTCATTACCACCATTTCTTTGGCAATGAAAAATAGCTCAAAGCTTAAAAAAAATCTGCATCTCTTCAAATTTCAAAGCAAAGCTTTCAATCTTCTTGGCTTCCATTTCTTATTAACTGACTTCATTCCTCTTTAATCGGCTCTAAATTACGAAAGCGATCTATCTGTGAAAAGACAATCGACAGAAAAGTCTTTTTATATACGTTGGTCGTCTTTAATTTCATTTTTGTTATCGTGAGACAATCACACGTAAACATATAGACTTACAAACATTATCATATTAATTCATTTCTCATATTTTTTTTGCTTGTCAGGATATTTTTTTTGCCTGTTGGATAGGGTGGTTGGATGTTTATCACCTTTCGGTGATCATCTGTGACAACAAAATCAAGCAGAATACATAAAACACATTTGCTGTTCTCCAATTTGTATTAGCAATAGCATGCATGGCCTCAGGGTATTCACCTTAAACGGAAAAAAGAGAGATAAAGTGTTCAGGATGAGATGGAGAATTTAATGAAATAAGGGATTATGGAATATATGAGATGAAAATGGTAATTAAAATATCATATACAATAGCTAGACAGTTTACTCATAAATAACACAAAATAACTAATTTATTTTGCATCACTTAAAATATTTTTAAGGACTTCTATATTTGTTTGTTTTTCTCGTTATATTTGTCATGATAAAATTTAAATAAATAAGAAATTTTTATTGGCAATCATTTAAATGACAATCATGTAAAAAAAACATGTTTCCTTTAATATTCTTCTGAGGAAGCAAGTACCAAGCTCAAAGGAAATTTTCATCTGAACAATTAAAATATTATAAAATGTTGTGGCATCTTGCAATACGATGGCAACGATGCGTCTAATTGCAGACATTTCTACATTTCGTAACTTTTCCGTATGCCTTTAAGCGTATCCAGTCGCATTCAATTAATTGCCATAACATGTTTAAGAGAAAATTCAATTGCTGCCGGGGAAAGTTGAACATTCTTACTGACCTAACAATTGAATCTCCAACCAACCATAAAAGGCAAGTGGGGAAAAAAGCCAAAGCGGAACAAAATAAAGAAGCTTTACATTAAAAGTTCACACAGAACAGACATCCGAACAAATCGTGAGTAGAAGAAGCAAGAATGGTTTCAGATACGTCATTCAATGATGGGAGTCTTCTTTAAAAATATAAATTAATTTAGATGTGGATGAAAAGCAATTTCTTACCTTTCAAAATGTGAACTTGTAAGCTTTTTGGATTGGCATTCGATGGACTACATTTATATTTTCCTGAATCACTAGGCTTAGCTCGCTGAATCAGAAGGTACGACGTTGTCATGTCACCCTTTTCTGTAATAACACTAACACCACCACGTTGGCTGTCATAATTAATTTCCTGTTTTTGTTCATTGACATAATTTTTGATGGCATTGCACAAGAGAGTAAAAGAAATAAGTAGGAGGACAATATAAAATGCATATAAATTGAACAATCATGCTGACTACTGCGGAAATTGTTTGTGTAACAGAACGATCTTATCAACACCATGACTTTTATGGGCAAAATCTATTGTGCCATTTTTATGAACGTTCTTGATGTTAATCGGTAAGAATAAATCTTAAGTTTTCTTTGGTTTCAGAGGCATTTAATTACAAAAACCTCGATAGATTATTTAGACTTTAATTACTACATTATACCTGTAGTTGTCTGTTGAAATGAGAAGTATTTTGATACTAAAAATGATTTGTGTAAAACCATCTTTAGGAGCTTTGGCCCAAACCGAGAGCTTTTGGTATTTTAATTGTAAATTTGAAGTATAAGCTCATTTCAGAATTGACGATATTTCGACTGATACAATTATAGGCAATTTCTCTGCTACAGAAATTGTCCTGTCACTATTTTCGCTTTAATTTCATTTGTTAAATAAACATATCTAGAAATAATGACCATTAAGTACGGAGAAAATTTTCCACATAATAAATTTTTTAACGAAAAGTTTCGACCAGGGGTCTGGTGTTTGTGTGATGTACGTTTTGATATTAGAAATCATGGATAACCCTTTTGTTGAAAGGAATCTATCAAATGACCTTTTTCCATTCAATTTTATATATATACATATATATATAATTTTTTTAGCATATCTAAGGACGGGTCAAAAACAAAGGATCAATATTCGATGTTTCTTCTGGCATTCCTGGCAACGTTAAAGCATAAACTTTTTTGCAAATATTACCTCATTGTTGTGTGTCCAATGCATAACCGTGGAAGACGTTTCAGGTAAATTTCGCACAATGCATGTTAGGTTGATGGTCGAACCTTGGTTGATGAAAATTTCACCGAGATCCTCGCCGAGAATTGTTGTTATAGGTTCTGTGAAAATTGAAAACATAATGTAAAAAAAAGAAGAATTTTGTAATTTCTGTTGTGATATAATATAATATATTTTAAAAGGCTTACCGACAACCGACAAATACACTTAATGTATGTTTTAAGGCATGAAATGGTAGCAATATTTAGGGTTATTTAAAGTTTTAAATTTAATTATTTCCTTTGTTCAAAAAAGAAGGTCGCCATACCTGGCTGTCCTTGGGGAGGTGTTGTTGATATTTGGCACTCATAAAATCCCGTGTCATTTATATGAGCATAACGAAGCTACAGATCATTCATACAATAATTGATGTTTATATTCAAACACGAAACATTACAATTCTTCATACGTACCCGAAGTGTCCACTCATCAGAGTCCACGTTATGTATACTTTGATATCGTTTGTCGTTTGTATACGATATGATGCCAACTGTCAACAAATTTATGTCTCGATGACGCACCCATGACACTGTTCTGTTACCAATGTTTTTTACTTGGCATCTCAAGTGCGCCGTGTTGCCAGATAATATTGTGATATTCTTGAGACTGGCATACCCGAAATAAGGGCCATCTGACCTTGTCAAATCGTTGTGAAAGTCGTTTGAATTTACATCTTTTGTGTCGAGACTAAAGCTATCGCTTTGCGAAGGAAATGTTGATGAAAGGCCTATAAGTAGAAAGATTTCTTAATTAAAACCTTTTTTTTAAGAGCAGTCAAATAATATTTTTGATTATATTTGAAGGAAATTCTTATAAGCGGTCCAGAAAACCGAAAATAATTTGATGTGCTTCCATATATTTTCGACTCTCCTTACAAATTCTTCGTCTTACAAAAGATAAAAAAAAAACTTCGAAGAATCGAGTGTTGCCAAATGACAAAAAAAAGCTTGTTATTAGATTATATGGATTCGTTATAGATAAAAATTTACAGAACAAAAGTTTTGATATTGTACAGGCGCAACCAAAACGAAAATAACTTCTTTTCTTATTTAAGAACAATACACAGCCATAAAGATTAATAAGAATACTTGTAATTCTTCCAATTTAATTTCACAATCTTGAAACTGTCTATTTGTTAACTAAATTTTAAAATTTCTAAGCGAAAAATTTCATCATGCCGAAACTGAAACCTTCTTGTTATTCCTAAAATTTGAAATTGTTGACTTATCTTATTTATCTTATTCGTTTAACCGAAAATTGAAGAACACGTTCCCAAGCTTCCTCATTAATAAATAACAAACTCACAAAGTAGTAACGAAATCAATGGATATTTGTTTTATGAGAAATAGGCGAAGTATATGAAGGCAGTGCCCAATCGAAGTCAAAAAATGATAATTTTGGTATATAAAGAAATTCAGGAATTGATATAAAGCCAAATGTGCTTTAAGTTTTTATCGTTTTTATTTTAAATGCCACAATTTGGTTTTCCTTTTTCCTTATTCTGTAATTTTCTTCGTATTTATTTTATTTTTTTGAATTCGAAATGTTTAAATAAGTAAAACTATTTTAGGATCGGCAATAAATCTAGTTAATAAAATACATTGGTTCTAAAAAAAAATGTATACACGAGAGTGCTTTTTTTTAACAATTTCATTCGAAAATCCTCTTGGGAAAATCAATCGACGAGAGCTTGGGCGAGAGAAAATGCGGAACAAAGTGCGAGAGCAAAGGCGAGAGATTTGGCGAGATCTTGGGCGATATTTATTATTAAGAGATGTGAGAGAGCAGTTCAGAGACAGAGGCACCCTCAAGTGCACAGTCATCTTTCAGCTTTATAATATTAATTGACCGCACATTTAAAGCCAACACTAATTAATACGTAATCGCCCTAAAGAACCAAATAAAAGAAAACTTTGCCGGCCGCGTTCAGTTGCAATACATTGTTAGAAAACAATAACTTTGATTTTTTATCTGAAAGCACTGACAGGTGTGAGACCTAAAAACTTATTGATGTTTGCCTGTGTTTTTTTTTTTTTCTTTTGTTTGCAGTTATCTTAACCCAAAATTGAAATATCTCAAATATTTGATACCTAGCACTTTTGTGTGCTTTTATGTTTTAAAGAAATTTAAGGGCATCATGTCGGAAGCAGTGAGAAAGCACACACGTGTTATTTAAATAAAGCGTAATCACTGACAAGTATTCAATGCCTATGTTGACTTAGTCATAGTATTATGTGGGTCGAACAGAACGTGGGTCTATTGTTCTATTGCCGTGCGTATAATTTTGATGAAATAAATTTAGCAACAATTAAAAACATGTTAAACAAGAGCTGCGTATTTTAAAGTCACCTTTAAGCAAATAAATTATGTAGCATAAACATAATATTGAGTGCTTTTTGACGTATTTGATTGATTTTCAAACTTTATAAGCTTATGTTGTGCTTTTTTTCCCCTGGAACATGATAAATAATAACTCTGACGCTTGCTGTTTTTTTTTTGCAATAACCAATCTTTTTTGGCGAAAACAAAATGAATTACTGGGAAGGAGCCAACAAATTAGTTACGTGTCTGCCGCACGAAACAATTTTTTTTTTTTTTCGAATGGAAAATTTTATTCGAGGGTTTGTTACATTCAAAGGTTTTTTTTCCTGACATACATATTCATACGGCAGAAAAACGGCAGCAGCAAGCATACAAAACAATAAAAAAGTAAATTGAATCGTATTCGTCATAAGCGAAGCATATGAGAGTCATAAAAATGGTTTTAAATGTATGTATGCCGCATAAGGATTCGAGAGAGATTCGCTTCTCCATGTGACCTCTGACCGAAATGATTTATGACACTTTTTCATCAAGATAACATTAATTTTGATCCATTCTTCTTTTCTCCTTCATACCGAAATTCGTTTTTAATCTGAGATGTTTTATGATATACGATTACATAGTTAAACGAAGAACAATTCAAATTTATTGCCCATTACTCGCACATTCGCCTTCAAAATCAGTAGACCATAGTGTATGAACCACAATCATTTTGACATTGACTTACCGAGACATAGAAGAATAATTATGGCTGATATTGAGTGCCACATCTGTAGATAACAAATCGGAGAGTCTTGTTGTTGATATGAATTACGGTGAGAGCTTCAATGAGCTTGCTGAAAAAATAAAAAATTTTAACTGTAAATTTTATAGCAATTATTTGTAAACCACATTTGGAGTTGTAAATGTAAATTCAAGAGGAAAAAGGGTCACTTGACACGAACCCCCTTCCTAGTAACTCCATTTCACAAGTTTCATCTTTTTAGAGCGTGCCATTTCCGAGATAGAAGTGATTGCACACGGACGAAGAGATAGTTATCAAAGCGAATAACAACAGCTCGCTTCTGCAAACAAAACAGAGCTTAAAAATAAATTGTTGATGTTACGTGATAGAAACTGTCAATCTGTCAATCACATACAACAGACGATTTTTTGTTTTCGGCGACTTTATTTTTTGCAAAATAAAAAAGCAATTTTTGTTTTGTCTACTAATCGAAAAATCTGCAAAATTGACGCTCAGGTGCGTCTAGACTTCTCATTAATATATTAAGTGGAAAATTATGCAAACATTTCATGAAAATAATTAAAATTTAATTTGTCAAAATCCAGAGATTGGATTATATTTCTAATTTTGTAAATTGCTTTACTCCTGCTCCTTCAATTCGTGTGGGCTGTGACACAGCAAAGGATTTTTCCAAAAAAGTCAATCATTTCCGCTGTTTCAGTCTCTCTCAATATTTATCAGACTATTCATGAGCTTTAATTACATTTTGCTTGATAAAGCATCGGCTTAGCATTGTCAATGCTTAAATATTTGTTCCGGTATTGTTTTGTTCACCATTTCTCCTCGCCGCCCTCACCCGAAAAAAGGAAAAGCCCACAGAAATATTTAGCAGAGGTTCAAATGTTAATATCCTTGTTATTACCATGCGTTTTTAATTTGTATCTTTTGTGAAATGGTACAATGAAAAAGACTGAAACTCTTGTGGGAGGCTGCTAGTGGGCGGATAGACTACTGTTACGAAAAAAAAAAAAAATCCGGACTACGTGGTCGGGACTATGAATTTTTTGCAGCTGTTAGTTTAATCAGAGGGAGTCGTGCCACGATAATGCTCTTCATGTAAAGCTTTGCTGAATTATTTAAGCTTCGAGTTTATATTTTTTAGAAATAAAATCAGAAAATCATTCGTGGTCATCACTTATGTAGGAGACCACGAGTATAGTTTTTGTTTTGTTACAGTTTTGGCAGTCTTGAAACTAGATAAATGCTGCCTTATAATATTCCCGTTAATTTCTTCCAGCCTTGCCTGTCTTGCTGTGACTTCTTTTTCTTTATTGATCACTGTGACATGAACTAGCAGTCCAATCTTGCTAATTGTCAAGCTCAGAAAATTCCAATGATCTTTAAAGTTATTAAAATAGAAAAATGTCTCAAATAAATTGAGACAGAAAACAAATTTTTATTTCTTCTTGGCAATTCGTTTCGTCGTCAGGGGATTTGATCGTCCTTTATATTCATAACGTCAACCAACCATAACAGAAAAAGAAAAATGTACTCACAACCTTTAGGTACGTTGAATCAAAAATAACAATTCCTTAATCATAAAACTAGAAAAGGTCCTTCAAATATTAACAGGTACATTTACACCACACATTTCTCATGACAATGATGCGTTATCAATATTTTATTTTATTTTATTTTTTTCTCTTATTCATAAACCTCCCATTGAATAAATGAATCCGTTTGAAATGTAAAGCTTGAATGATATTTGATATTTTTCATTTTTACATAAATACATATTCACTCCTTATGTCCTTTATTATATTTGATGAATTTGAATTATGACACAGAATTAATCCAGGAAACCGATGAATCATTTGCTTTCTCTATGTGAAAATATCCTTTTGTTTTAAAGATTGCATTGACACATTGAAATATCATTTCATTTTCAACTTGTGGTTCTGAAATGTCACACTCTTCGTTCTAATAAAATATTCAAGTCTGCTTCCTTTCTTCTTTGTCCTTATTTTTGCACAACAAACAACCGGAAATACTTTGGGAAATTCAAACGTAATTTTGTGGCCCATCCATTTTAATGGTTTAAGAGTAACTGAAACTTTATCCAACTTTTCGATTGTGAGTTTGGGACATTGAGAAAACAGACTGAATTTTCCTCATTTTTATTTCGATAATTGTATTGGTGGGAGAGTGTATAATTTTCATTGTATTGGTAGTCTCTCTCTTTGCCAATAATACTTGTATGTTTGTTTATTATTGTTTCACAACGTGATCGATTCAAAATTTGGTTCAGTTTTTAAAACAATATTTATAATTATAATAATATACAATTTGACCATGGCTAAGCCATGATTATTTTTAAAGCCATGACAAAATAAATAACATGCACTATGTACTCAACACTCTCTAGGGATATTACCCACATTTTTTTATAGCAAATCCTGGTACTGGAAGAAATCATGTGAATTCATTAATTTTAAAGAGAAATCACTCATGAAACTTGCGAGTGTCTTTGGATTATGTCGGTGACTTCGGATTTTGTAATTTTCTTCTTTAAATAAATCTCAAGACCTTTCCTGCAACTAGCGACATCTGAAAGGGAAAAGTTGCAAAGTTAATTGATGGAAATATAAGGTAGAATTATAATTTGGTGATGATTAACAGCAATTAATAACAATTATCTTAGATAAATATCTTGATAGTCATGCAAAAACACCATTTGAATTTTTTAAGAAAAATAAACAGATTAATGTTATGTTCATTATATTTAAGTAAGTGCAATGTAAATGAACAATGAGAAGAATATTTATTAACCATGCTATCCATCAAATAACAAAAGGTGCATTTATAGCATAACAACATGTTTTGAATCAGGAGACGAAATTGTTATTCGAATATTTACAATACCACAGAGAAAAAGGCAAACACAACAAAATGTTTGAAATCATGCCCAGAGTACATAAAACATTACGATATGCAATTCATTTGTCACCAATATGCATTGACTGGCATCGGACAAGTTCTTCTTTTTATTCTAAACAACGAAACAAATTTTTTTAAAAAAGAAAAGAAAATCTTCAGTTTTCTTTTTGTTTCAACGATGTTCATTACAAATCCGCGAAAGAAAATCGCTAGCTCTAAATGATCATAAATAATCTTTCAATGAATTTGCTGGCTGAATAAAAAGTTCTGTCCATTTTTTAGCGAAACTGGAGCTAACTAGGTAGGTTTTAACACTGGAACCATGTTCATCGCCAGCTGACTGAATCTTTACGAACATTTTTAAAATCTTTACGAACATATTCATTACTTCCATTTTTCCAGTATACATTTTGCGAATCGTCTCGTTTTGAAGGGGAAATTTCCTGGTATGTTTCACAAGCAAATATTTCATTTCAAAATTGTATTGTTTTGTACAATTTCATTCCAGTTGCGTAAGAAATTTCATCATGTTTAGTAGTGGAATTGTGTTGGGTGAACTGTTTGAAAGAGCCAGCGGCTTCTTTAAGTCGATTATTGCAAATAGTCGATTAGAGCGAATGTCAGAATTACGTGATGTTATTAATGACTTATGAGTATGCCAATGATGATTCAGCAAATGACCTGATACAATGCAGCCTATTCCGCCCACAAATTGGATTAATAGACAATAGAAATATAAAGCACCACAAAAAAAAAACTTATCTGCACAATTATATTTAGGTATTTGAACAAATCAATAATTGAATTAGTCGTATCCTGAAAGAATTCATGTGCTTAGAGTTAGACCAAAATGTACAAAATAGTTCAATTGGTATTTTGCGCTAGAAAAAAAGGGTTCTGATTTTATGCTCGCAAGTCGTAGTGTGTTTTTTATGTCGAATTAAAAGAAATAACAGAAAAAAATATCTGCTTCCGTCTTCGTAATCTGATGTGATATAGTGAATTGAAAATGAGCTTCTTTTATTGAAGAAGGTAAAATTAGGAAACGTGAAGAAAGATGGTGGCGGCAGAGAATATTGATTTCATATTTACCAATAAGTATAAAAAAAGGATTCAAGGATCAATTTAATATTTATTTTTATTATGGGTTAGTGATTTTTGCCTTCTTTTATGAGAATAATTTTGAGTGGGGGGGGGGGGGTGGCAACGATGAACATTGAATTTTGGGTATGATCCCAAGTATGAATTTAGTTCTAGAGTTCAAGCCTCACAATTCTAGTAGTTAATTAAACATTCATGAGTCTAATTAAATTTTCAGAGAAACGTATCTTTCTTGTTATGGACTTATTGCCCTCCTGCCGACGATGAACATAATAAGGACAGAAAAAGGTTTTTCCTTCGGGGTATAAGAAAATTTAATAATACCAAATATCTTGACAATGATGTAAGATTGACGAGCTCTGAGGGAATAAAATTTGGATACCAAAGGAAACTGTCACAAATACGACTCTTTTTGTTGTTGTAAATAATTCTTTTTTCTCCAATTTTTTGGCGAAGAAAATTTTTTTTTATAAATTTTCTGTCAAATAAACATCATCAGCAAAAAAAAGAAAATTTTGTGAAAGTAAGAAACCTATTCAAATCACAGGTTTGTTCGCGGCAAAATTTATCAATTTTTCACTTCAACTTCATCATCACTTACCGCATTGATGTTGGTGGCACCATCATGACACCAATATATATTTATAAAAACGTCGAAAACGTAGAAAATTTATTTATATCAGCAAAATTCAACAATGTAATTTTCCTTTTTTCTTATCATTGAATAGCAATCTCGTCCTGATTCTTTTTTTTTTATTCTAGAAATTAAGTGGCGAAGTTAAATATCATTATTGACAGACTTTCTGTCTGTGATGAAAATAAACGTTTTTTTGGATACATATTTGCTATTGAAAGTTAATAACCATATTAAATTATCTAGACGTGAATATAGAGAGAATTTTTTTAGGTCATGTTTGGAATTGGAAACTCAGCTGCTTTCAAATCAAAAGAAACTCACAAAAGAGAAAAAAAAAATCCTTCGAACACGATAACAAAAATTGAATGGGAACAGTAATGACAAGTTAAAAAAAAACGCAGAAGGATTTAATCTGAGAAAAATAAAGGAAGAAAAAACTTTGGAGTGATGAATTTTTTTTTGTGTCATGGCTTACAGCAAAGCTCAATTTTGTATTCAATGTATGTGGAAATGTTCTTTGTTTTCATATGAGATTGATTGTCGAAGAAAGTGGGAAAGGCAGCATCAAATACGCCTTTTTAATGAAGTGCTGGAGGCATTCGAATGGTGTCAATATATACGATGACACCAAATTTCACATAAAAGACGTGCAAAAGACATTTTTCATATTTCACACCCGATTGAGCTCACATCATATTTAATACTGGAGCTACCTTGTGGATTACTAACCATACCAAGGAGGAAACACATTTGACAGGATAGTAGTGGGGGAATGAAGAAAATCTTTCAAAATTTTGCGTTCGATTCAAACACACACAGAGAATTATGGAACAATGATGTGCTTGTTTTGTGGCATGTCATAATTTACAATTTCCTCATAAAACTATAGAATGTTTCCCAATTAGATTACTTGAGAAAAACAAAGTTAATCTTAATCATATCCACAATGAATGGATTGGCAAAATATTATTCAAGGTTTTTATATTTATTTACTGCACACAAGTAAAATTGAAGGCAGGCTAAAGGTGAAAGCATAATTTTCTTACCTTTTTCAAAAAAGAAAAACTTCTGCTTGCGACACCTTTAAAATTGTTTATTCAAGTCTCGAAGGTGAATTAGGATTCAATGTAAGCTTGTAGATATTTTGTGTTATTTATTTGCAAAAAAATTCACTATGCTTCTAAAAAAAATTCAGCACAATATTTTGAATTGTATCAATAACAAACCATAGAAACGACATAAACTTATTTCAGCTTTAATTCAGTATAAAAGCAAAATAAATAGAAAATATTTGAAGAAAGTAATTTCATTTCAATATTGGTATCAAAATAAAGATATTGTAATGGAAGATTATTAATACTATTAGTATTAAGTAGAAGAATGAAAAAATATTTAGTTAAAGTTATTTAACCCTTTAACGAGTGATTTCAGAAAGTAATTCATGAGTGTCGCACACATTTTTCTTTCTACGTTTTCTTTGCTATATTCTTAAGGGGGTTCTATATCAGCACGATTTTGTCACACGTTTCTTTTGAATTGGTTAAACAACAGTAAACTAGTAACCCTTATACTTGGGCACATCAAGATAGACTATAGAGTTCTATAGAGTTCTTTATGTGTGTCTGCAGTTAGATAAATGTTAATTTAATTCGAAAATGGCTCGAAATTAGAAAAAAAAAATACTATGTAGATAATAAATATCATCGTTACCGCCTCTTTGAACTCCCCAGTTAAGATATTGGTAGCGGCACAACAACAAAAAAAGAGATCAGCATAATTATTAGACAGCTGTTGCAGAATCGTTTTTAATTAAATATTTTACTTTGCTCACTAAGGCAAGTCTTTCTCCCTTTTTTATTCCTGCCGCCAATCCTACTGCCTATCTATGGCTGGCTCGCTGACTAAAGACTTCATTGCCTATATTGGCTGTTATTTATAACGAAACAGCATGATACGAGCGCTGATTGTATATCATTATTTATCTTTTCGCAGGTTCTTTCCGGGAATCAGATGATTTATTTCTCAATTTTCGAATGACTATGACGTATTTTTTTGCAATAGTTATGGTCTTGATAAATATTAACAATTATGGTGAGTGAAACACGCATAAAGGTTTTAAATAACTTTGCAGTGAATTATTTTCTTAGAGTACACGTTTTTTGTGTATGCAAAATACGAAGCAATTTAGCATGAGCATAACAACAAGAAAAGGTATAATTTAATTTTCGAAATACATTTTCAAGCGTCTCACGCTTTACGTGGAATTAATGATCAACATTCAGAAAAATTCATTAGCATTGAAAACCGAATTCTTGTTACAAAATAATGCTACACATATAAATAAAATTGATATGCTTGATATAATGAACGCCTCTCAAAGCACTTTGGTTTCATTTTATTTTATCAATTAAATGTAGCTAATTCAGAAATGGCTGTTTCTATTCATTTAGATACCTCGGCAACAGACATGTCTTCTACGTCAAATATAAAAGCCAACATTTTTGAGCAACACTCAGATATTCAAAATGATGGCGCATATTTAGCGACGATACCAGTGCAATATCAGGAGAATGAAGAAGAAGAGAAATATTTAAAGAATGTCCTGGATAGGGGACCCTTTTTTGAGGAATCTGCTTCAAAAAATATCACAACACTAGCTGGCTATGCAGCCACTCTCAACTGCCGCGTGCGAAATCTGGGAAACCGAACGGTAAGAGAAGGAAAACGAGCTCTATTTTCTGGTGTCAATTAAATATTTATATATTCACGTTTCTTTTTATAATTAAAATTCACTCGCAGGTCTCGTGGATGCGCCATCGTGATCTTCATTTGCTTACGAGCGGCAAAATGACATATACACCGGACCAACGGTTTCAAAGTGTAAACAATTTTTATACCGACGACTGGGCATTGAAGGTAAGGTGAAAGCGCGATAGAAACATATCAAAAGGATTAGGAATATTTAACCACGGTAAAATAAATAGAAGTATAAAGCATGAAATAAGTAACAAATTTCATTAAATATTTTTGCGGTCTCGTTCTTTCGAAAATGGCATTATGTTCATGTCATGAAAGTTTGCAAGCAAAATTACCAAGTTGGATTTAGTTTCTCACTTTGTGTGTACATTCGGCACATTTGCTGGTTAATAATCTCATTTATAATATTTCATAACCATCAAAGTGAGCTCAAAGATATTACTTTACCTTGAAAAATACTTATTTTTCCCTTCTTCTTTTACTTCGGCATCGTTGAGATGATGTTTAGGATGCAGTGAAAATTTTCTCTCAATTATTTAGAAAAACAGTTTCCGTCCAAGGGGGCTTTTATGTTTTGTTATATACGAAGAATTTCGCATGTTTCAAACAAAAAAATTCCCATTTTATAAAATAAAGGTTTATAAATAATGTTTCCACCGACTCAAAAAGCATTCGATTTCTTTGATATACTTTTCTTATTATTTAAGAACATTTTTACAAACATTTCTTTGATCATCCTAAGACCGTCCGATATCTGCCTCTAGCTAGACATGTTTAGCAAGGAAATAATCTATATTAGCAATACGGCGGGGTTAATAAGAAGTCGGGATGGGTAGAAAATGGTAAATATTTTTCCGTCTACACATTATTTTAATTTCATTAATACTAAATGAGGAAAATATTACGTGTATCATTTCCTTCATTTGACTTGGTTGCATAAAGCATAAAGGTTTCTATTAATAATATGGAGCATAACAGCATAACATTAACAACAGATACCACAAAAAAAAGTTTATGACATCAGAAATAAATACACTCTTTTAATCAGATATATTTAGAATCTACATACATTTTGTTCTTTTATGTCTTTCATCATCACACACATAAAGGTCTTGCATCCGCAACAAAAAGATAGCGGGATTTATGAATGTCAGGTTTGTAATCTGATATATATATATATATATATCGATAAATGACTTTAGCAGTTAGTCTATGCTTTAGCAAGTCGAGCTTTATAATAAGTAATCTCGAAGCTATATTAGAGATGTTTCCATTTTAACCATAAAAAATGCTCTTGCGGGCTATTGAAATTGTGATGATTTTTTTTTTTACCCAACCGCTCAGATTTCAACTTCGCCGCCCATCGGCATCTCCGTAATGCTTTCTGTTGTTGGTAAGTCTGAAAATATTTATCTCTTGAAAATTGATTCTTATGACTGAATCCTCTCCTTTTCGATCAGTAGCTTCTTTATGTTTTAATATATTTTTTTTTTTTAGATTTTGATTTCAGTGCATAAAAAAAAATTGTAAATTTACGCACGTAAAAAATTAACAATCAGCTTTTCCAAGCTACTGACGAGCTCCTTAACCATTCTTAGAATGTAATCCTCCACTCCATTTTTACGATAACGATAATCCCGTGATAACTGATCTCTCTAAATTGTATTTATTGATTGGATCAACGATAGAGAATGAGGATAAACTTTTCACTGACACCCTATTTTTATTATTATAGAACCAACAACAACATTACTGGGAGGTAGTGAAATGTATATCGATAAGGGTTCAACTGTTAATTTGACGTGTATAGTTCATGGCTTGAATGAACCACCTCGAGTAATTCAATGGACACACAATGGCATTGTAAGAGATGAATGTCTATTTGTAAATTTTGTAACGCGATACTTCCCAATGACACTAAACTTTTTAAATCGATTTTTACGCGTTGCGTAATTTATTTACATGCTTTGTGTATATCTAATTGAATTGACTTTCTTTCTAATGAATGTACTAACAGGAAATAAATTATGATAGTCCTCGTGGTGGCGTGTCTGTTATCACGGAGAAAAGTGAAATCACAACAAGCTATCTGCTGATACAGCAGGCAAAGGTATCTGATTCGGGAAAATATACTTGCAGGTAAACGATTTTGAAAAGCGTATGTGGGAAATTTTATTTTGGGCTTACTTAATAGCGCTTTCCGTTATTTGGTTGATTTAATTTTATATGTAATACAGATGTCAACATCTTTTGTCATTTCCCATCAACATCATTCAGGCCTTCCCATGCGAATTCAGCGAGCATTGGCGTGCACATCCTCAACTGTAAGTGCGGTTTAGTAAAACAATAAATTTAAATTTTATTTATAAATATTTGTGCTTTCACGACAAATTCTTTTCACTTTGACGTCCATCCATCTGTGTGTAATCGCCTTAACCGGAAATGGTATATTATAATGACATTCTGGCCACGTGCGCGGGAATTTGAATTTGCCACAGCTAATATTTGAGACTAGCAGGTTAAAACCAAGAAAACGCGCTTGATAAAACTGTTTGCTGCATTTCTACACTTGTTTTTTTACTTTATGAAGTCATTTCTTTTGTTCTCGATGTGAAAACTTCGTCGGTGGAAATAAATGTTTTTTGAATATATCACTTTGAAAGTTTCTCTCTGTGAATATTATATACATTGTTGGTATGTACGTGTGATTGTTTGTTCGTTAATAACGCTATATTATGTTGGCAGAGCTGATAAAGAATGCTTCCAACTGAACTAAGATAGCAATTTCTCCAAGGGTAAAAATGTCTCTTCCATTACTTTACTTGGTGTATGCGTGTCTACCACTCGTGTTTCATTGTGTGTTCACATGTGGAAAATATAGCTTTCACGTATGTTACATAAATATTATGCGAGGTGATATTTAGACTGAAACGAATGTTGAGTAAAAGAGCACAAAATATTTTCTCTAGGAATGCTGAATTCAAAGCAAATAATGTTACATTAGTCAGAGTGTCTGTCTGCTGTTTGTCAAACGTAATGCATTTCTAAGTCAAAATGCTGCAGATTTAATATTCATTTCGAATTGCCTTTTATTTACTTAAATACTGAATACTGTTTTACACATATGATGCTAATAGCAACCTCAGAAGAAGAGAAATATGAAATTTAGACATTAAATATATGCAACGTGTTAAATATACGCAAACATTTCGATTGCGTCGCAAGAGTTTGTCATCTTGAAGAATTTTTTAAGGGTTTTTATTGAAGCGAATCCTTTCTTTACAGCCGAACACCCGGCAGCGATCCAGCGAGCAGAGCGAAAACGAGTCAAAATGTATTTGCTGTGTTTAGCAGCTCTCATTTTTTTACCTGGGTTCTGTTGAAAGGTAAAGGGTCATTCACGACCATTATATACTAAATGGTATATCATTTTACCCTTAACTTAATATCAATAAATGATTTCTGTTTACTTTCCTAAAGCCTCCATTAACACATCTAGGAATTCATTCTCTCCTAGATAGCTACTAAACTCAATTCATCAACTCACTTTCATTTTCCATTTCCACCATATGAATGAGAGAGTGAAGGAGAGAGTGACTACATCAAGTGCAGAAAACAATAGGCAATTCTAGTAGTTTATTTATTACGTAAGCATTCAATCTTCGATGATTTCAAAGAAAATAAAAATTTGTTATCATTTTTCCCATTTTGTAATAGTTCGCCTTTTCCTTGTTTTCCGCTGGCAGATAACAGTGATTCATTCATTAAAAAAAATTAAAGTTACACAAAAAAAAGGAAAAAAGTTTGTCAAATAAAAGTGCTCTAAGCAATAAAATGTTTTAAAAATAAAATCGATTTAAAGACATAAGAAGACAGATTTAAGAACAGTTGTTGTACATGTTATAATTTTTTTTTTCAGATTGTGTCCTAAATAGAACAGGAATTTTATTATTTCAGAATTCCTTGGCACAAATGTAAGAGCATAAAATTTACTGGCATGCAGCCATGCGACTAGAAAATACAACACTGCAATAAGTAGCTGATTATTTCTATATTTATCACCTGAACTATTTGCTGTGAATTCGAAGGATTTCTTTGAATTTGAGTCAGCATTTTCTCAAGTGCAGCAGTAACAAAAAAAAAAAAGTTTCTTTTATCGCTTTTTAATTCCATAATTTAACAAAAGATTTTCTTTTAAACTGCAATTCAAGAGCAGAGGCAAAATCTCATAAGTTTTGCTACGCTTGTGTTAATGAGAGTTGAATTTGCTTTTCTAAATTCTTTTCAAGAAAGATTTCAAACTAGCTATGCATGTACGAAACTTTCGATTTTATTTATTTGAAGAAATTGCTTTTGTGTTTGCTTGGTAACAAATATCAGGGGTTAAAAAAAATGTTTTCCGCTGAATAATTTAGCCATAAATTTTTGCAACACAAATTTTGACTTCTAAAAGAACTTTCAGTCTGTTGATTTGCACGCTCGAGCTGTGCTCAGTATAATCTTTAGCTTGTGCTCTATTGCTTTTGCAGACAATACATTAAGATATAAAAATAAATATAAATGGAAAGATTTGATACCAAGTCCCACAATGCCCGGAAGAGCTTTTTCACAGCCTTTGTGAAGCGTTTATGCTACATTCGGTACAATGCTACAAAAGGCATGTGAATTAGTACCGTCCGCATTTGTATCAGAAGGCAAACATTTACTTTTCGAATCGAAATTGAATTGAACAAGTAAAGATAATATAAAATATTTTCCAATTTTCCCTCCAAAAATAATGATTGAGATGTTTTAACAGGGAAGAAGGCAACATAACAAAAAGTCCATAAATTTTTTATGACTCAATTCGTCTTCAACAATGAAATGAGAGCACTTGATATCGATTTACTTCAATTGTGTGTCTGCAAATTTCTGCCAAATTTCATTTTTTTTCTGTTATTTCTTTCAAATTGTTGTGCGCTTATATTTCTGTGTCTACACTCAACAGTAATGAGTAAATTGAAACTTGATGAAAGCGTAATTTTTCAGCTGCTCAAACCACTTAAAATTTTGAATATTTTCTTGCGAACGTTTTCTTATCAATTTGATCCAAATATTGATTATCAAATTTTTATTTAGTCTTTCGTCATTCATTGACTTCCATTCAAATGCTTTTATCATAAAATTCTATTTTAAAAGCCTATCTTATTTTCTGTTTTCTTCTAGATGAACTGTACAGAAGAGATCCTTCAATGAAAATGTCAAGAAATCAATTTCCATTTGATGGATTCCATAGAAAACTTTGCGATAACAAAAGGAAATAGAAATGACGGAAATATATAATGAGAGAGAGATTGAAATAACATTTTAAAATGAGTCATGGGAAGATATCTCAGTCAGTCAGTCAGATATGTGCGCAGGTTCCAAAGAATGTAAAACATCATTTTGAGTCACTTTTGAAATCAACATATATCTATCATTAATGCCCTTGAAATCTAATATATGAACAGAAAACTGCAAAATGCTCGAATTTTATTAATAAATCAGTTTGCGTAAATAATCGATAAACTCTTAATTTATATCTATGAAGAATTTTTGTCATTTCACCCTTGACATAATTTATGTCCTCACAACACCATGAATCAAATAGCCAAGCTTTTACGTATTATGTTCGCACTAGCAAAAAACTAAGAACCCTGAGTTAGTTCAAATAAATGCTCCTATCAATAATGGTAAAAGCAAATATAAACAACGTTAATTTTCACATAAACACAACACAACTCTCAAACAAGGGATTATCGATTTTCCTTGCAAACATTGATTAAAAGCCAGAAAATCCTAGTTTTTCTTTACCACTTCAAAGCGGAATCTAAATTGATGAGCTCATACATTTTAAACTGTCATTAATGAAACGGTAGATTTTAATTGAAAAGCGAATTTTCTTTCGAAACATTTTAGCTTGATGACTTAAATTGATTCAAATTTTGCTATAAATTATATTAAGAGAAGCTTCATCACATGTCGAAAAGCTGAAACATCTAATTTGAAAGTAATTACAACCAATTGAATTGATTATGCATGGCTTTCCATATTATCAAATAAGATTTTCGTTTGCTCTCGACCGTTAACTGATTTAAATGCAGACCAATGAAAACAGTTCACGTGAAACATCCGTCTACAATTATTTTTTCATGTGGAAACGGTCAAACAAGTCGATGTTCTTTCAGACTCAATCAAACGAAAAAGTCTAAAGAGACATTTATCGTAAATTGACGAAGAAAATTTTCCGTTTCATCGGTTGCTTGCACCTGGGAAAGCAATTAATGGTCGTTTGATACATAAAAACCTGAAAGTCTTTGCGTCAAATGTGTATAGTAGCAGAATTATTTTTATGAAAATCATGTCCTAGAAAATTCTACAATTTAATCTTTGCTCATCAGCCACTAAATAATAGCGACATTGATGGCTCTCGATAATTGATTTCAATTTGTCAACATAACATGAGGAAATATACAACACACGTGAACATAACAACAGTTGACACTGATCCAAATATATCAACATCTTATTCGATAATTACTCGAATTTTGTTTTGCTGTGAGACATATATAAATCAATTAATTAACTTGTGTTTGCTGCCTAATGCGGGCAAAACTCTCAAGCAAAAAGTAAATGAAACGACACGATACTTTACTGATGTGATCGAAAATCTAAAAGGTCAAATTGATTTTCGGAGAGTGTATAATTTGATTTTTTGGGTAAAAAAGGGACGCACCATAAGTGAGATCAAATACACCATGACTTGAAATTTGAATTTCTGTAAACTATCTAGTTAGGTCATTTATTTAATATTGCCCTCCCTTTAATTTATTTATATGTATTTTACCCTCAGTGACAAAGTTTGCTTAACAAATAAATTCAATACAAAATTTTAGGAAATTTTCCCATACCCAGAGGAAAACAAATAGAGCATAAAAAAATGTATTAAAAAAAATATTACACTCAACATTGCGGAAAAGGAAATTGATTGTTCCTTGTAGAACTTTTCCATCGCTTTCGAAGTTACGCGTAATCGATAAAAAAAATTGTGGTCGTATTTTATCCCCGCTACTTTTCAAACAATATACTCTGGAGTCTATTAAGAACCAATTTGTAAATTTAAACATAATTGTTTATGATACTTAATAAATTAAAATGACCCAACCTTTAATCAGACCCTATGCTATTAGTATAACATTTATCTAATGTTTTCTCGCACAATTCATAATTTTTATGAATTATGTTTTGCTCTACCAACGTGGCACAATGCTTCCGATACCAAGTAGGCACATCATAAATTTTTTAAAACCTTCCTTGAATGTTTTGTAAACGCTTTTTTTTATTATTTGTGCTTTTATGGCACCACGAAAGATTTAAATTGAAGCTCGGCGGCTGCTGTAAATGGCCAAAAGAAACCTCATAAATTCAAATTGAATTGCCATAAATTAAGATTAACAGCTGAAAATCCATTTAGGCAAAATAAATGCTTGTGTATTTATTTTTTTATTTTTATCATGACATTGCATATAAAGGCGTTTCAAGTTATTATTATTTGTAAGTTTATATATATTTATAAATATGTACATTATGTAGCTAATAATTGAGTATGCTTTAAGTCGTGTTTATAGTATTATTTTTAGATCTAGAAAATAGTTTTTTTAAAAGCGACAAAATTAGTGGTGTGCCGCTTAAATGTTCGAATTATATTGTGCAAAGAGAAATGGAGAAAAGCTTATGACCAAGCAGAATTTTTTTTGTGCTTTTTTGTCGGGTCTTGACAATTGATCAAACGTAATGATATTTTAAGCTCATTAGCGATTTTATGGCTTAGAAATTCATTTATGAAGATTGATATTTGGCTGTCGTAGTCGTAGGCGAAAATAACATTCGTATTATCATGCATGCAACCGATTCATTGGTAGACATTTATGGGAGCCAGCTCTGATGCCGCTATGTTTTAAAATATATGCATCATTGTGTGCCACTATTTGAACAGACTTCATCTTTTGACAATGAAAGAGAAGGCACATTTTAATTGCCCACAATTAATTACACTCGAAAAGGGAAAAGAACCAGCAAAAAATTGTGCGACGGTCTTTGCTAAATGCAAACAATTCCTTTCGAAAAGAAATCTGGTGGAATTTTCCGACTTCAAACAGTTTCATTTTCATTTTCTTCCTTCAAAACGAATTGATGCTAGAAAAACCCCAAATCTAGATAAACAAATTGATGAAATTCATTTTAGGTTGGGATTATAAAATTGTTATTGCTTTTTTCAACGGAAGTAAACATTTTTCCACGGAGTTTCCGGAAATAATTTTGACAATCATTGAATTGTGAATGATTGAACAATAAAACAATAAGCTCGATAATAGAAAATGATTTGATTTGTTCAATGCCAAAAAATGTCAAGGGATATCCCTAATAAAAAATAAATAAATAATGAAAGTGAAAGTAAATTATATTTTTATGATAAAGTATAGCATTTTATGGGAAATTTCTTAAAAATTTATGAACAAACATAAAATCATTTTATGTTAATTAACCAAACGTATACAATTTATTCATATTGAAAAGAAATTCAACAAAGTTGAGCAGGATAAGTTTGCTAATATTTGTGGAATCCTCCTTTGATAAGTCGTGCGAAGAAAATCGTTCAAAGAAAAATAGTTGTAAGCTAGTAAGTCATCTTTGAAAGTATTATGGGTATATGTGTCGGTTATTTTACTATTCGACAACCAACGGAAGTATTCTTTATTCAAGCAAAGAATAAGTGGTAAAGTATATCAATTTTAATATGATAAGTTTGATTTAATGGATTTCATATTTTATTAGACCTAGACCTTTCTTTGCCCACATGTCGTGGTGGATTTGGATTACTTGAAAAAACATTCCGAAAATTTTAATTTCACTATAAAGAATTTGTAATTATATTTATTCCATAATTTAGTTCTTGTCGTTTTATACCACATTGCAAAGAAAATAACGTCTGACCAAGAATGTTTTAATGATGTGAACATTCTGCAGAAATTTTGAAAATGAAACTTTCTGCTCCTACCCGAAAGATACCGTAATGAAATGTTCTCTTATTTCTTGTGAACCTCATATTTTTCATTCCAAATTTTAAAGGTAAATGTGTATTGGAAAGCTGATAATAAATAAATCGGGTGAAAATGGGAAGGGTTTCGTGGATTGTCATTTGCTGAGTAAAAGATTCTTGAAAGGAAAATATCGATATGATAAATTTTGTCAAATGTGAAAAATTTTTCCTAACCTTAAACATCCTAAAAAGGTTCACAAGTTCCCAGCGACTTGATAAAATTCACAACCAAGTACTAAGTAAACTGGATGAGTAAGGATGACACATTTGACTGGGTTCAAATCTTGTGATGTTCTGTAGTCCTCAGCACATACTCTCCTGAGCACCATTTAAAGCTGCGGCGACATCTTAGAGTTCTGCATAAAACTGACTCCTACATAATCGAATCGAATTGAAATTGGATATTATTTTTCCGGCCAGAAAACATATCTTTGAAAGGGAAGGGTTTAAATCCTTTTTGCTTTGCCTTTCTGACTCTGCTAAGGTCATAAATTGCGGACAGAAGAACACATTATGGATTCTCAACGTCCTCAAACTGACGACATATCCATTTCGATTTTCCTTCGTAGTCAGCAATCACTTTGGGGCTTTTTGATTTCCGTCGTTTCGTACATCGTTGATAAACACACAAGGACACAAACAAAGAGAGATAATATAGCAGAAAATATCCACAAACATCACTTCGATGCGATTCATTTTCGGACGACAGCCATAAAAATCATTTACACAAAACTCATAAACAACACAAAAAAAGGATCGACAGTTAGAATGCAAAAGGAATTCTTGAGCAACTCATCATCTTCATGTGATTCAATAAAAAAGAAATCTATTTTCATTTCGCTAAATCCATGCTTTATGTGGTTTCATTTCCTAAATTGCAAATTCACAAGTGCCTGGAGGCAAAAAAAGACTGACGCACATATAAAAGTTGCAACTTTAAAACACTTAAACTTATCTTAAAAAGTGTTAAACATACACTATACATAGACACTATAAAGTGTATGTAAGTGTATATATATATATTTCGACACTGAGAAATTTATTATGATTCATATGAGGCAGATTAGGGACGACGAGTTATGACAGTGAGAAACATCCACATCGCTATATATTAAAGAACGATGCAGAAAGTAAATGTGATGCCAACCAAACAGCACAACATAAAGTAATAAATAAAACATTAGAATAACAATGATAAATTGTTCTATCAGCATCGCTGAAGGCTTTTGGAGGTTAAGTTACGAAAGGGAACCCCAAAATAAAAAACGAGTTAATTTGAGGGCAAGGGCAACGTGAAAGGAAAATAAAAAAAAATTACGGTTTACAATGTTGGCTTTTCATAATATATTTTAGAATGGCACAGTAGAGGTAGAAGAAGGTACTTTATAATAATTAAAAGTGAAGCCGTAGAAGCCAAATATAATGAGATGGGACGCAACAACATGCGACAACCGGCAACAAAAAAAGTACTTCAACCGTGTGAGAGAAAGACGTAGCTGCGAAGCGTTTAATGTAAATTAAAATTAAGTTTTTTGAGGAACATGGCAGATAGTCACAGTATTATATTGTATATTGCGATGATTAATGCTAACGGGGAATTGTTTCGAAATCACGTATATATGCGTTAACATTCATTGCAAAACTGTTGAAGGGATAACTTAAGTATAATGACAATGGATATTTTTTTTATTCCGCATGGGGTGTTTGTAAAATGTTTGAAAATGATAATTCTTAGCGATAAGCTAGCTGCAAATATGCTGAAATTTCCAGATGAGTTGAATATTTTGTTTTAAAAGTTCCGTTAGCATACATTTTAGATCATTTCCATGCGATAGAAAATTTCAAAAGATCCTACAGGCATATGTTTATTTCTCTCAGGGGTCAGAAAAATTACAAAACACTCTTTTAATAAATATAACACAAATGCTTACAGATAAGTATAAAACCAAAAAGCTCGGCAAAATTTAAACAAAGCAATGACGAATTTCAGAATTTGCAGTTTGTACACATACAAATGTAGGCAAAATTCTCAGCAGAAAACAATAAATTTTAGGAAAAAAGGGAAAAAGGCAAAACGCATAAATTTTTTTACCCGTTGAAGTTATGGTATACGACATTCGAGAATTGTTTTTGATGTTCTTCTTCGCCATAAGTCAGTAAAATATAGAGAATGGCTGAACTTTTCTTTTTATGTCATCCGTGATATATGCATGTCAATGATACAAGAATGAGGGAAATATTTTTCTTTATTCATATAGCTATGTAACAACATATTATATATTGCATTTTAAAACTTTTTCATATTTCCTTCCTTCTGACTATACTAAAATAAACAATCACTTGATATAGCCAAACTTTTTTTAAGTACCTATTTATAATTGTCGAAAAGTTATTCCTGAAGAGTTTGATCATTAATAAATAAATAAAATATCTGGTAAAATTCACTCAAAACGAGTCTATAGAAATTGCTGAAAAATAATTTAAATAATTCAAATTACTCTGCTTTGTGTTCCTTACGTAAATGACGTAAATTTAATGTTTTGATGGTTGAGATAAGAAGTATTTCCTTAAAATTGACGTCTACGTCTCTGAATGCTTACACAAGCAAAATTTTCATTCGGTTATTTTTTAATGTTGTTCTTTAGTAGAAATGCAAATTGGAAAATAAAAAATTTTAAGCTCAATTTTGTGTGCCTCGATCCAATAAGTTTTCGAGACACTGCTCAAAATGGAAAGAAACTACGAGAGCTTTTTTTTTATTAAGGCATTACAGCTCAAGTGCTCCTCTATTTATACAGTTGAAGGCAATGTTTATACCAAAACAATTCATGAATTTTTCATCACATAGCAATTTTTCCAGTTCTATGAATTTCAATTAGTTTTATTAATCCTTTTAATTTTTAATTTGCAAAGAGGAATTGAAGGAATAACTCATGCTATCGTTTTTTACTTGAAGCCAAGCTTTTTAGTAGATACAAAAATAAAAATTTAATTATTTCTTCAAGACTAAAAATAAAATTTTAAAGTATTTTTTAGGAAGTTGCTCCATTATTTATTACGTAAATCTTGTGACGAATATTACGTTGAAACTTTCGAAGGCCATCGAATGAAATTCGGTTACCGAAGCATGTCTTCTTTTTTTTTTTATTCGACGCAATATTTCGGCAAATTGTTTGCTTTCATCTTAAAAATTTTCCCCTTTTAGGAATAATTTTCCATACTTTATATCGGATGGAATGACGAATAAACTTTGTCCTTTTAAAAAGAAATTAAAATTTTCCGGAAGAAAAATTCATTTAATTTAATTTTTGTGCATTATCATTGGAAAACCAACCACCATGTTGTCTTCAGCCACAACGTAGAATTCTGGTGTTGAATTCTGCTGCCACCCTTATTGGATTCTGAAGAAAAAAAATCATCAAATATTCCTGCATATATAAACATTTTTTGAAGCAGCTTTTAAAATTGGGAAATGTATATTTAATTTGCATGATTTTTATTTAATTCCGTACTCAATCGGAACTGAGTGCGAAGAAAAAGCAAATTCGTGAAGCGTATGCATAAATCAACAGCACGCCACAAAACCGCCAAATTGATGAGATTTTATGCTTCGTCATTATCTGATGAAGAATCTCGAATGAATTATGCCATTGTCACATCGAAACTTTAATAGAGAATCATTGTGTGCTATAGGCATCGGCAAAACATTCCTGGTTTGGAATAAATGAGGATTTCAAATGAAAATCATCATTCCCAATACATTTTCATCAAGATCTACCAAAGTATGGATGATTTTCGAAAATTGTAAGCATGCGCATTGTGCACAGCCGCTGGAAGTCTACAATCATTGACTAAGGTTATGATTGACTAGAACGCACAGTTATATTATTCCATAAAATTCCATTTTTTAGTTACATCGAAATCTTCACTCGGATCGGTCTCGTGTCGCAATTTTTCATCATTCATAAAAAAAAGTGGGTCCAAAGGAAGGAAGCAAGAAAAAAAAAAGATTAGAAGAAAGTTTATGGTGCGTTACCGACGAATTGAATTGATTGAAACTTTTGATTCCACGAGGAGTGCAAAACTTTTTATCGCCATGGGAAGCAACTTTTCAGGTTGTGGGCAAAAATAAAAAAAAAAAAAATCACTGCGTGAAACTTTTGCAACATTGATTTGGATTATATTGCTGCAAAATTTATGGAAAGAAATAAATAAATTATAGAAAAAGTAGTTTGTGAATCGAATGGTGATAAAAAAAAACTATTGGAAAAGTGCGGTGAGATTATAGAACAAAATATTTTTTTTTTTTTCCACCAAGGATAATTTCCAAAAATGATTTCCTGAACATTTGTTGTTCCGTCTTTTGACATTTTCATTAAGGAAGCATGTCGCAAACAAAAAAAGCAAAAAGATTCTTGTTCGTGACCGATACAAGAATAGATCTAATTTCGAATAAATTACAAGCATAAATCAGTCACGTTAAAAATGTAGCAAGAAAAAAAAATGGAATCAAAGAAAGGAATATAAACTTTTCATCGTATTGGAACTGAACCCGACTGCTGTTTCTCGTAAATTTTATATCACAGCCATACTGTTTCACTCAGAAGTGTTTCTTTGGCATAACAGAATAAGGACATACACATAAAAGAGATTTTTAAATTTGTGGCAGTATTCTGCACGTCCAAGCAATTTTGAAGGATTTTTTTTATTCGTCGAAGGACAGCAAACATTAAATACGATGACACACAATGTGCCTTTTTGCGTGCCGTTGTCACAATCCTTCCACATTATCCCAGAAAAAACGATGACGGCAAACAAAAATTTATGGGAAAAAGTACTCGAAAATCCAATTTTTCGCACACTTAAAAAGTCCAAAAACTCGTTGTGAAAAGCTGCGAGCTACAAAGCAAAGCCAAAAAAAAATTCCTTTTGATGTTTTTTAACTTTCGTAATGAAGTCACAAAATTTTTTTTTAGCTTTTGGATTATTTTTTTAAGGATGATGAAAAGTTTACAAAACAATTTCGAGAACAAATGAAAATAGCCAGAAGCTTTCACTTAAATAACACAAAAATTGTGGAACCCAAAATGAACTTACGGCATTGAATGAAATGAAATTGGGTTTCGAGAAATAAATAAAATGATTAACTTTTGGCGAGCCCATCGCACATGCGGAAAAATAAGAGAAACCCGCACGTCATGTAGAAGAAATCAAATTTGAAATATTGTTATTTTTATGACAAATTGACAAATTCTCTGGCGCAGAAAAGCTTTGAAATTATAATTTTTTTTATATATACAAGACAAGTTTACATCTTTTGTCTAGTTTATTTATGAATTTAATAAAAATATGTGAAACAACAAAAAAATATTAAGCTATTATAAAAGAATCTAAATTTCTGGTCTCATTCCAGATAAGAATTTTGAGAAATAGACTATGAAGCAGATAACAATTTTCCTGATAATGTTTAGCATAAATTATGGTAAGTTTCCCAAAAGCATTTCATATGGTGTGTCCCTTTATGGTCCGTTCATGGTTATTAAAAGTTCATATCTTTGTATGTGCGTGAATTGGCGACATATAAATCTTGAATATAGGAAAAGTTTTCTGTCGCCCCAAAATGCTTGGATTTTGTGACATTGATATTAAATATATTTATTCGTTCTCATTTATATCATTCATATCTTTCCTTTGACATTCATGTCCCACATTTTTCTTTTCATTTCAAATGATATAAAGCTATTGAGTATTAAATTAAGTTAAAAAAAAAGTTTGAAGTTAATTTTTAAAATCGTTTCAATCGACATTTTGTGTCGTAAATCTTTTCAATTCTCTATCTGTGCCGAGCCGACAAAAAAAAATCGCATCATAAATCTTTTCGATACTTTTTTTTTGTATTTCGCAAGAATGTAATCCTCATTACCGAGTGAGCAATAAAATAACGAATCGATAAAGGAAATAAAGAATGTGAATTGCTCACGAGAGGTTTAGAAGAAAAAAAAAAAAGCTTGGGATCATGTTATTACACATATCGTTTGATGGAAACGATTTTAATTTGTTGCTAAATCCGATTCTTAACTGACCAATTTCGAACGCAATTTCCTTACGTTCCTAAAATCATTACATTGTTTGTGGAACTTTTGTTTTTAAGATTCGCAAATTTATCTCAAATAATTAATCAACTAATCAACAAATAAACTAATTAATACAGGTCTAACATCTGTATCGCAAATCAATCAACATTCGGAGTTGGCCCGTCAAATTTCAATGTCGAGCAATAACCAACACTATCAATTGCACACTACTGCTGATTACGATAACGTCCATAATTTTCCAACCGAAAATGATCATGACGAGGCACTTCATAACGCCCTTAATCGTGGTCCATATTTTGATACAACGGCATCAAAAAATGTAACGGCTTTGGTCGGAACCACGGCTTACCTCAACTGTCGTGTTAAAAATTTGGGAAACAAAACGGTAAATTATATTTCATGTAACTGTCGAATGGAACACAATAATGTTTACTACGATACTCGTTCCTCATTCCTGTTATATCTCTCGTTTCAAACCTCACCTATTGACATTTTAGGTTACATGGATACGCCATAGAGATTTGCATTTGCTAACGGTTGGGAAGGAAACATATACGCAAGGTAACGTGTTCACATCACTCTTTTGCAATAACCCTAAAACTGATACTTTTCCCCAATAAAACCTTTCAGATCAGCGATTTCAGAGTGTTCACAATCCCCACACAAGCGATTGGTCATTGAAAGTAAGTAAAGTATTCAAGAAAAAAGGAGCAAAGAGATTAATTATGTAGGTCAGCTATTGTAGTTTTTCTTTTAATATGGTCAGATATCAAAGATTCTTTACAAAATCTTTCATTAAATCGCCGCAGGTTCTATATCCGCAACAACGAGATTCCGGAGTTTATGAATGCCAAGTAAGACTTTTTTGGTTTTTTGCTTTAATGTGATACGCAAGCTTGGCGACGCAATATTAAAGTCGTTTTTTTTTTTTTTCACCATTAGGTTGGAACTTCGCCTCCGGTTGGATATTCGTTAACGCTTTCAGTCGTGGGTGAGTTGGAATAAAAGAAAATTTAATGGACAGGACATTGAATTATTTATTTAAAATTTTCTATATATTTACAGAGCCAATTACAACGATTGAAAGCTCCCCTGACATGTATATAGATACTGGATCAACAATTAACTTAACTTGCGTTGTAAAAAATTTGCCCGAACCACCACCCGGAATCTACTGGACGCACAACGGAGAGGTAAAATTGCGTTCATAATTTTCGTTACATAAAAAAAAAAAACTTTGAAAGATGTCTTGAAAATTATGAATGACAATGTTTAATGAGGAAAGACGGAATGAGATTTCAAGTTATATTTATAATGTTGAAAACCTTTTGAAAGGAAATAAATTATGATTCTGCCCGTGGCGGCGTGTCGGTAATAACAGAAAAGGGAGAAATCACAACGTCTTATCTTCTAATTCAGCGTGCTCGGCCAAGTGATACAGGGAAATACATTTGTTTGCCGTCAAATGCAAACAGCCAATTTATTAACGTCCATGTTCTTAAAAGTGAGTTTAATATCGTTGTGATTTAATTTAATTTCGCATTTTTTTTACCCCCACACTTTTCTTCTGATTCCTGTTATAATTTTAATTTGATAAATGTGAGCCAGAAGTCGCATTTCACTCGAACTCAATATTTTTTTTTATTCATTTAACAAGAATTTATTATTAAAGAGTCTCGAATTTCGGCGCAGTTAATATTTGAAAATAATATTTATTTTTTCCCACGTACGTTTACCCATTTTCAGGTGAAAATCCTGCGGCAGTGTCGCTTGGAAATAAAGCAAAAATGAAATTTGTAATGCTCATTGTTGGACTTTTGAATTTATTGAAAAGTTTCGCCCAAAGATAGTTTTAAATTATTCAATGTTTATATTAATTATATTTAATAGGAATTTCGTGAATTAAAATGAACTTATCACGATTGAAAAACTTGGTTTTTCTTTTCTGTTTACTCATTAATTGTTTTCTATTTCTCTCAAACTATAAATTGTTCACAATGAAAATGAATTAATAAATTATCTGGAAGCACTACATTAAATGCATTTTAAATACTCAGAAATTTTAATTGCAGACATTTTTCGACTAAATTAATTTAAATTGTTTCAGATAAATATTTGCATATCATCACAATTGCTCTGTCGGAAAATAAGAACTAACACTGTCCGAGACGTTTTACACTCATTTCACACAAAATTCATGCGTGCTCATATCACTATATTTATTCAAATATTTGTTGTTCACTTTTGTTCATAAGATTTTATGTTGTGTAGGAAGAAAATAGCTCGCGGAAAAATTGTTGATAAGACAACATTCCACCTACTTACTATACTTGCTTATAACGGGATCTGGGAATATCTGCCTGAAACGCATTCATGTTAAACAAGTACAGAATTACAGGCTTCTGGAAATCTTGCCTGTTGAAAATTGTGTTGGTGTATTTAATAGAACTTCAGAATTTATTATGAAGGCTACTCATAAAATAAAATAATGAATAGCACGGCATGAGCCGCGTTATTGAAGACTAACAATGTTTATGTAGTTCTTGTTAAAATTTTGCCGCTTCAGTCGGACGTCAGATTGAGCCTAGTAGTTCATTTTTCTTCGAAAAACATGCGAAAAGTGGAAGGGAAATGTTTTTTAATGCTACGTTTAACGGTAAAAATGAAATTTTGCCGTCTTGTTTACGATGCCAAATTTTATTACGCAGATCTTGTATGCTATACAATGTTTGAAAATATATTTCATTAATAATATGTTTTTATACCTTTTTACTGTTGCTTGTCGTGAGAATGTGAATAAAATTTGCTCAAAAATGTGTACTTTGTGCGTTGCCATTACAAAAAGCTTTGCGCAAACAAAATTTTCTTCAGTCGTGATGACGTGTTCGGTTTTCTTTCTTTCTTTCTTTTTATTTAAAAAAAAACCCTTCTGGACGTATAAAAAATATATGAATGACTTGAATTGAAACTTTAAGAGCAAATATCTTTTGTAAAATACTATCACCTGTTACCGCGATGACCATCTTATATTCACTGAACTTTATCTCATACTTCATTTTAAGGGACTGTCCATAAATGAAGTATTGGCAATTTCAGGGTACTCGATTTTACAAATTAAAAGATTTTTCTATGAATATCATACATCAGAAATTATCTTCACCTTCTTACCTCACCTCACGTCCCTAAAGTAAGGTCCATAAATTTTCATTTATTCGAAATAAATATTTCATGAATATGCACTTTAAGTGTATGTTATACTTGTACAGAAAACATAAATTAAGTTACAAATTTTTAATTAACCAGTTTCCTGGAAATATAAAACCAGAACCAAAATTTCTCTGCGCTAAACAGAGGTGGCTGACTTTAAGGGATAAACGAAAATCTTCTCGCAATTTATTATAAATAACATTTCAGAGAGGAAAAAAATTATCTTACTAAGAAATTAAGAAATGCTAAATGAAAACTCATAAATATTCCGAAATATGAGAATTTTAGAAAAACCTTCAACCTTTCAGGCACCCGCAGCATATTTTGATGTTATGATCTTTTGGAGCCCTTGAAATATTTCGATGCTCCGAGTATTACCGTCAACAACAGGGGAACCGGAATGTTGAGCAAGCAATGTTGTTGTACAGGACATAAGAAATTTTACAAAATTGTGCTTACGGCGACGTAAAAAATACAAATCCTGTCATTATGTTAAGGAATAAGGCAACGTCAACATATCTCACCATGAATGAATGATGTCTGCAAAAATTTGTTTTCCACGAAATTTTTTAGACCCCAAAAAATGGAATAATTAATTATTCTGCAATAAAAATCAAATTTTCGTTAATAGGTATTAAATATACATATTCAGAGTACCAAAAAAATGCAAAGCTCTTGTATAATGTTCTGAAACAGAAAAGCTAAAAATGGAAACCGTTTGAGGCAAAATGTTGTTTTTTTTTTTGTCATCAATCATAAGAATGAGGATTTAAGCATGCATTCACATACTGAATATCTAGAATTGATGGCCTTTACTTCAGCCGTGTGTTGGTCTCCCGTAAACATCATCAAGTCAAAATGTATAAAGATGGTGTTGTTGATGATCGTATATATATACCATTAGGTATTGTGTGCAAAACATTTGGCAGTGGATCGTGTGAGGAATTAAAGGGGCAAATAGTTTGAATGTAAACGAAGTATAATCCCAAGCAAGAACAATTTAACTGCGTTCAGCGTTGGTGTTATGAAGCGAAATTCCATTGCGTCTTCTGCCATTCACATGGGCAATACATTACACATTTACACGAATGTTTTAACTAACGCTCGCTCATAAATCATTATTAAATTAAACTTTATGTGGAAATGGATGCGGAACGAGAAATGTCTGAGACACAAGTAAATGAGTTGAACATGGTCCAGTGCACATTCCGAAGGCTTTGTATAATTGATGTTGCTATAACATCTGTCGGGAATGTTGAAGCATTTTGATACACATGAAATGGAAAGTTTTATGCTCTTACATAATAATCCCGCCGTTAAATTTCCGTTTAATAGATTTGTTTGTTTCCTTACAATTTTCCTAAAATTTTCACATTTGGAAAGTTTTATGTTTCATGTCGGTCATTATGAAAGGAATTTTATAAACATTGTTTTCGTGAAGTTTGTCTACATAGTTTCATTGATATGCACGATATGCCAAGAAATGTTTCTTGAATCTCGATAAATTTTAATAGAAATGGAAAAAATTGTTATACCAAACCTTTTAAAAACAGTTTTGAAGAGTAATCTTTCAAAGCTCTTTTAACAATTTTAAATTTTGACAAAAGAAAGCAAAGAAGAGTAGCCACAAAAGATATAAACACTTTCCTCTGATATCATAGGTTTCATCAAATGGATAAATAAAATATAAATTGCACTCCGTAGTGGAAGAGAAAAATTTATTGAAAGTTCAGAACAACCATTCAGCGGGCCAACGAAATCGAAAGAAAATTGAAAATGATACAAAAGATTAACTTAAGCAGCCAATAAAATATTTTGTAATCGAAATCCGAAAAAAAAAAAATTTCTTGGAATTGCTTTTTCGTTTGATTTTTTGATTTTTCCTTTTCTTTAAGGGTTTTTTTCCAATGAGAATCATATAATTTTGGTATTGGATCTATGAAACGATTAAACCTTAATACCATTTGTAGAAAATTTCGAAAATAGAAATCAAGAAGTTTTTCTTGGCGATTAATGTTGATCCAAATTATTTTGATTATCCTTCCTTAATTTCAGACAAAAAAAAATATAAAAGCTATCTCATTACTGCGGTCGATATTTGCAATTACTTAGTTCGGAACTGCATTCAATTGATGATTTGTTTTATTTACTGAGCTGGAAAAAATTTTGTGCAATTTTCATAGAAAAAAAATGTTTTGAAACATTTTTATGAACCATTTGCAATAATTTCAATAGACTGAGCTCATTTATCGACGGATACGTGTTGCTAGAATTTATATTTTTGTTGAATGAATATTTCCGAAGAATTTCATTTTATTTTCTGAAACATTGTGAAATTTTCAATTTTATCTTCCCTCGATGACAGTAGACGCAAATTTGAACAATGCTCTGAGTGCTATGCGTTGCATTTGGGTTTTGTCGACAAAACAAGAATTTCTCTCCATCGTCACAATATCATAACCATTATTTTTTTTTTATTTCCCACGATTGCCTGAAGGAAGCAATGCGAACACAATATCAGACAGTCAAACACATTGTAAAAGGAAAATCTGGATATCTTGTGTGAGCTTATTCTATAATATCTAAAACTAATAAGTTTTTTGCAAATAATCGCTCCCCAATCGTTTTATCCAGCTCTACTCGAACTCAATTATTTTTTCCTGAGCTCGCTTTTTGCTATGAAAGGAATTTCGTGTGAGTCTGGATGTTTTCATACATATCTCGAGAGATGATTTCAATTTTAGATGCCAATTGTGTGCAATGAACTGCAGTTTGTTTCCTTATCAGTTGCCCTTTTTGGTTTTTAGCCAAATAGCGATAGGATTTGCAGTAATCGAGAGTTTATTGGCTTTTAAAAGCTGTTAAAATGTTGATATCGAATTTATGAAAACGTGATTTAGTTCTAATTATATCTAGCTTAGTGATCAAGTGAATTAGCATGTACCAAGATATTGTGCGTACTGATAAATATTTGTGGTATGATTAAAACGTCCGTGCGCAATTATTTCCATTTTTTACTCAATTACAAAAGCAATTTAAATTTTCCTTAACTTTAGTAATTCATTTTCCAAGTTTCCACAGCTCAGAAAACATTTTCAGCTAATTTTAATTACAGTTAATTGCTACACCGAAATTTGATTCGGGCTGTTACGTAAGAAATGAAATATCAAAGTAATGAAAATGTTGTTTACTGTTGCAATTTTGCGAAATTCTTTTCGAAGTTATAAGTATCTTCCCACTCTTCTCTTCCATAAGAACTCAGGTAACTGTTTACGATTTTATGTTAAAAAAAAAGGTTTTTGCAACTGAAACAAAGCTGCTGAATTGATCTCAAAGGTCAATTATTGTATTTGTATATTTTATCAAGACTGTCGGATAGAGATTTCTTATAATTATATATGAATGTGATTTATTATGTACAACGAATGATTTATCAGATTTCTCATGACATTAATAAAATCATCGTTATTATATCTGTCAATATTTGAGGAATTTGAAGTTACATTATGCAGTATCATGAATTCCTTCGTTGGATATCCATGACATCGTTTAATGTCATTGCGAAAATTCAATTAGGGGGCGCTTACATGTCATCATATTCTACTTATTACGCTTGTTTACCAGTCGATGTTTTGTCCCATTCGGCATTATAAAGACAAAATCTTATCATGATAACAAATGCTCTCATTACATTGAAATTCAAATATTTATTTATCACAATGAATATTTGGCTTGATGCCAACACATAAAAAAAGAACAATCCAATTTGAATTGAATGAATTTTATATAATGAATAGTTAATGAATATTTGTTGTCTTTATTGGTGCTCTAAGTGATGTTTCTGTTATGAACAAACTTAATATTTATTTATTATTATTAATTCCATGGGAGATTTTTAATTAATATTGTAAAGGTTTTCAAAACTCCTCCTCTCTTTGCATCTAATCATCGCTTTCAAGAAGCAATAATAACAATAAAAATACTTTTATGAAATTGCTAAGCATTCAAAAAATGTCAAACTTTTCTCTCTAAATTATGAAAAATGTTAAATATGAAACGCTTAATATTAAAATTGTATCTTTGATCAGCAATTTCAGAATATCGGAAATTTTTGCGCTTTGATCTCGACTTACTCTCTTCTGACTTTTCACGCCTCGTCTTTTTTTATTGTTATTTCAAACGAAACCTTTGAACGCGTTACAGAAACATAACTTGAGAATTCAAAAATCCTTTTGAAATTATTTTCGTTTTTTGTTTCTTGCCGACATTTTTCAAATTCACGTCAGTTTATTTTAAATCTACATTCATTTGATATCGACGTAAGGCTAAAGGGCTTCTTGCTTGATATCAAATGGGGCTTATTTTGATTTCCTTTTACAAACTGCATACTGGTGTTTTCTTCGGTACAGAAAAGGTGAATCGGATTGTGTGAGCGTTATCTTATGTTGGCTGTGTAACATAAACGCCCACGCTTTTGGGCTCAATTGAAAAATTGTCTTATCAATGAAATAAAATGGAATGCTAAAATATTTTTATATGATCATCTGTAGCTACATTGACTTCCTCTTGTCAATCTGAAATCACTAACATTTACAATATATTAATGGAAAAGGTCAACAGCGTTGGAAATTTTGTAAACGATGACTTGATGACGCAGACCGGAAATACATTATTTCCGAAAAATTTATATTTTTTTCAGCCATTGACCCATGATATTTGACTATGATTTATGTACTCTTGTCGCATAATTGACAACTTTCCACTACATTACATCATTCTGATTCCATGTCAATGAAGCCACAAAATGGTTGGCAAATGACACTCGTGCAGACATCATTTAACCGAGTGCCAAAAATATTTTTCTCGATAGAAATCATGACAACGTTTCCCAGGCAAAGCAATTGTTCACTAATTGCTTCCTGAAAACTGATGACGCGGAAAGAAAAGCTAAAACCCTATTTCTCACGTAATCTTGAAATTTTTCTAAGATTTCCGATTAACAGAACTTTTTTTCTAAAACCTTAAACCATTAAAAAAGCACCACAGAGATATATGTTTTACTTCCATTTCTAAAAATGTATTCATGGCTTGTGAGCCTACCGAATATCAACAAACTTTTTTAAGCATTGAAAACAACATAACCTCAAAAATTTAAGACTGTTTCTCTTTGTATTTTAAACCTGATAAATTTTCAAACAAAGTTTTACCGGGAAAAATAAAATGTAGAAAGCTTTTCCACAAATATGCTTTCTTAAGTCATAAAAGCTCGTGATAAATCATGACATCTTCAAACGAGATATTCGCAATGTTTGCAGTATAAATCTCAAGAATCTTGTAAAAATGGAAATTGAAAACAGTGTAGAAATTCAACATGTCCTTTTTATCAAGCGCGTTTTCATGATACGCTGATACTTTTATCTACCCCGTCCCTTTTCCCTTTCAATTTTCACAGCAAAAAAAAGAGGTATGTAAACATCAGACACATGTCAAAGCGGAACAAATATTCAAATATTCGTTCGACATTAAATTGAACTGGAAAAAAATACTCAGCATCTCTCCACCAGCGTGAAAAAAAAAAGTTATGTTTGGCATCAAATATCTACTCGGTTATAAATTTCATTTGAAAATTTAATTATTTCAACAACTTTAGTCAACTGAGTGAAACTTAATTGCACACAATTTCCTGATGCAAATTTTTGTTTTTTGTTTTTATCGCCAATTATGAAAACTAAATTTTAATCCGATTTTATAACTTTCAATTCATTAAAATATTGCTTCATGATTTCTTCGAATTTTCTTGGAAAGTTGTCAGTGCCATCTTTAACCAACAACTTACTTACTTAAAGGAAGTTCATTTTTAAGGTTCGGTAGTTAGTAGTTTTACGTCATTGAAGGCAGTGGCAAAAGTTATGTTTGTTCCTTATGTCACATAATAAATAAGTAACAATAATTTATTGCTGTTTTCGGGTATAGGAACGTGCAATTCGTGAGCCTAGCTTTGCCTTCATTCACTATTTCCTGTTTTTATTCAATTTCGATGATTTTCAATTTTAAAAAATATATATATAATCCTCAAAGCTATTAATATGTGAGAAACCTTTCTCAAATGCAATATTCTTATTAAGCTTTTTTTTTCCAGTTATTATCCTCCGAACGTTTGAATAATTCACGAATCATGGTGCACATTTTTCATCCTTTAACGTGGGTGATGAAAATAATTTAAAGTAGTACTCGTAAAACCATAGTACTCGTTTTTAATTCATTAATGTTTAAAGAGGTCCGATACAGTGGTAGTTTGAGTGCAGCTGACAGGTCAAAAATTTCATTAAATTTATTATTCCCGGTCGAATATATTTTAATGGTGTGACGATGAGTCAGTTATTTTATGCTCACAGGAAATGTTATCATGTGTAAGTTAAGCAAAATCCACTTTATCTAATCTGATTTAATGTAAAATGATCTCTCGTTTCATATATTGAACGTATTTATACATCACACAAATAAAAGGGTTTTCTCTAAGAAGTTTCCTATCTCGGCAGTGGTATACATTTAAAATAGAGTGAAAAGTGTAAAAAAAGGTAAGAAGAATGAATGAACGAAGACATATCTTGATATGAACGCAACAGCCGAAAAACGAGGAGGGTGTGTATAAATGTAATGAAGAAAGTAAATATAGTGTCAATATATAATGTCGCTAGGAGACGTTCATGAATAATGTAGATACATTTATCGAAGCTCTCTCAAAAGTTTTCTTAATATGTAGACATTTTCCTTTTTTTTACAAACTTCTCAAATGCTAATGGTGTTGTTGGAATAATGAATATTCATGAAGATTTGGCCTCCGAAAGTTCAATTAAATTCCTATTTCACAGCTTTGATGTTTTGGCTTTTAGGGCATATGGTGTGGAATGCGTGTAAAACTATACTTTGATCCTGGTGTTAAAAAATTAAGCAATGAAATTTACACTGAATGTGTCATTGATTTTCTGCATTATTTGGAATTCAATCGTGCATAAAAGCAATCTGTATGCGTCGTAGCATGGGTGAGAGTTGTGGGAGTAGAAAGGAATGAGATGATTCAAGTTTTGATTGAACTTTTTATGGTTATCTAGAAGAATTTCGGCTGGAAAAATGTTTCAGCTTGAAAAACAATATTCTTGGAAAATTCACAGAGGACTCTTATCGGTGACTGTTATTTATGGAAATTTATTCCAACAAACTTATTTTCTTTTTTCGCGTAGGTTTTCTTCTTTTTCTTCCATCAAGAAACTTATCGATGGAAATCTCACCGCACAAAGAATAAGCAGAAGAAAAACAATAAAACTTTCGCCAAACACAATTTCACCATCGAGAATAAAAAATTCATGAAGAAGTTTTTACCGCTTTTCTCTTAAAAGTTCATGTCAAATCAGAGAAAACTCATATAAAATTAGTTTCTGTTTGTCATGGACAGCGCCCTATACCAAGAAGTAAAATGGTTGGGGTGTAAAAATATGATTAGTCCACTATTGAGTATCAACGAATTTGGTCTGATAATATTTGGCTTTTCTTTACTTGTCGTTCGGGCTTTAAATATACTTTTGGCTTAAATCTAAACTTTTCTTTCCATTCTATTCTTCGCCCATTCGGGTAATTTTTTTAGGAAATTGTTATTTGTTTATGTGTTGCGAACAACAAAATTTCGAATTTAACTTAATCCTCTGAGAGACAACTTTTAGATGTTTGCTGTTTTTTTTTTGTTTGGTTATTTTAATAATTTTTCAAATCTTTGGGTGCGAATGAGTGAGGTCAGAAAGCATTCTGGAAGACAAGATTTGCGAAACTTTTTCTAAGCCATGCGTCAAGAACATTTTCAAGAGAATTTCCAAACTAAACTTTTTCTAATTTTGCCAACATTTCAAATACAGGAATGCACGATACATAAAAACAGCAATTTAAGATATCTAACCAAAAGATTTCTCGTTTTATCGACCTAACAAGAGCTTTAATTTGGTTTTCAGTCTGGGCAAGTGATTTTAATTGCGTTTAGGTACAAGACGTAATTGCAGGATAAATTACCAACAGAAAGACAGACGTCCATTCATACAGACACGTCGGTCGATTTTTTATTCATGTTTCAGTTTGATGCAGGCTTTGTGTACACGACATAGCATGTAATAAATTTTACTTTATTCAGGAGACGATAAAATGGGAAAATCATTACTTAAAAATTAAGCATCGATTCAATAAATTTAAACTGTTGGCGAAAATCAAGATTAAATTTTAACCGTCATAACATTTGTTCTTCCATTATTGGATTACAAAATAAAGTTTTCGTTACATTCGACCACAGGGTGTCAAGGATCTTGGTGGGTTTCCCTGGTTTTGTTTTTTTCTGATAAGCGGAAAAGCGTTGTCATGCAATTTATAACAAATTCATTGTTACTGTCACCATAATTAATCTTCATCTAACGCATTTAAATCGACAGATTTTCCTTCTTCCAATCCAAATGAAATTCCATAAAGTTTATATTGTTATTTTCTTTTTATTCTTCTTTTAAATTCATTTACCATTAAAGCGTGATTTTTAAGCGCAGTGTGTCATTTCAGGTTGAATGAAATGATTTATTTTTTTATTTTTTTTTCAAACACTGTTAAAATTTTTTAGCTTTATTGAAAAGTTATGTATATATTGAAGTCACATTTTTTATCAGTGAGCACATCTTTTCCATTTAACAAAATGAAAAAAAAAAAAGAATATAAATTGCGAGAATCAAATCCAATATTTTCGTTTTTATGGTTCAATAGAAAAGATTGTTAACTGTATTTTTTCCCTTCTGTTCTCGCTGTCAAGGTTTCAACTTTCAACTCTAATTTATTGAAATCTAACGAAAACGAGCGTCACGAGAAACATTTTTCTTTCAGATTTCGGAAAAGCTCTCGTCGAAGACAATTTCTGACTTTTATGTAAAATGTCGAAGAGGGTTACGGAGGAGAGTCGATGAATATGATTGTGCACTTTTATCTTCGCTTTACACTGTTATCACATTTAATATATCAACAGTCACGCATCAGTATTGACGAAATTTGTTAACATTCGGTCGAAATATCAACAGTTAAACTTGAGCGTGCGTCTTCGACCCTGATATGACAAATCAATTTATAAAGCCAAAGTACGACTTTTCAATCAGAGCTTGTCACGAACAATGCATTCGTTTCTTTTTGCCCTGCCGCTCTAGATAATTTTGGTTTATTTCTTGACTTGTTGGATCTGAGAAATATTAAATGCTTCACATTTCAGATACAACTTATGTGTGCTTGTAGAGGAAATTCCTACATCCTTCTGTCTTCTCTTCAAGCAATATGTTTTTTGAATCGCAGCCAATGCAAGCAGAATAATGTATTCGAGAGTTGTCTACAAAATCTTGATATTTTATTTGCTTCTCTTTTTTTTAGTCCTCTTTTATATATATTTATCGTCATCCGAAGCCAAATTCAGATAAGAAGGAAAAATTATTGTTGTCAGAGGGGAGCCCCCTCCCATCCTCCCATCCCAATGAGGTGAAATCTCGGCCCGAAACAGAAAATGAAAACGAATTAAATGGCAATTTGTTTGGGTACGTTAGCGATACTTCGATATCCGAATTTAAAAGACATACAATTTATAAAAACTGATTATTCTTCTTTCCTTCCATCATTCCATCCATCCATCCATTCATTCATTCAATCGGAAACGACAACAGTTATTTTTGGCATTCTCGAATTATTATATTTATAAACTTTTAACCATAATGGTTAAAGCTCTTTAATTGAATCAAACAAATTTTGATATGACCAGAGTTTATAGTTACTGGAAGTTGACTTAGTTATTTTGAAACTTTATTTCACATATTCGAATGAAAAGCTTCGTAAGAGGAATGATGAATGGATGCATATTTAGTAATTTATTTAAACCCGTAATCCAAATTGAGGTTTTTTCGAGATTTTTTTTATCAAAAGGACCAAGCGAGTTTCATTAACAATTGATGACATTTCGAACTGCTATAAATAATTTTGCATACATACAGAATTCATCAGAGCTATTAGATTTCGATTAGCGATAGATTGGTAAATATTAATGTGGAGGAGCGAAACGGAACAAATAGTTCCATTGTTAAGTTTAATTTGGAAACTTTTTGATCCTTTTCCATTCAAATAAATAGATTACGAGATTACGAAAGAGACGCATTTAAATTTTCCATGTTACATTCATTCAATTCCTTATCATGAATAAAAAATAATAAAAAAAAATCAGGTACTTAAATATTTAGATTATAAGCAAAATTTAGTAAGTATTTAGTACTTAACCATACAGAGCATCCATGATTCGCATGCAGTTTTGCATTTAATCTTAAGTAAAGTGAAAATAAAACTCTAATAAACTCCTGAATTTCAGATATATTCAAACATGTAATAATCTTATCACACTTAGCACTTAGTTCAAAATTTCCTTAATTTTTTTAGTACACAAAAATCATCTTTAGCCAACTTCATAAATTAACGGATATTTCAAATTCAAAAAAAAAATACATGTTTGTAGTTGTTTACCTTTTTTTTGTAAAATATTTTTGTTCTTCAATCTTAAATTGAATCACCATGTCTACAATTGAACAAATGATTCTGGATGCAAAACGTTTAGCAAACCGACTTAAGGAAAAGGAAACGATGCTAGACCATCTAACAAATGAGACGGAACGGGTCCACATAAATCTCGAATCAATGCAAAAATTTCAAGAAGACCTAAATGTTCTCAATAAGCTCGCTCGAGAGCGAAGTAACAATGATATGATAACAGCTATTCATCAGGAAAATCCGCAAATCAGAGAGATTCAACAGGAGAACAGGCAATTAAAGGCTTCGATTGAGGAATATCAGCGAGCCATTGAGCTGATCATGACAAAATATCGTCAGCATACACAAAAGCAAATCGAAGAGACACGGCTGGATTTTGAGCGAATAGCGAAATCGCATGATAATAGAAATGTGAGTCATTTACTTTACTTTCAGTTTTCTATCTCTAATGCATTTTTTAGTGCACATCACTAATCAGTGCCCAATCTGAGCAACTTCAAGAAGCCCTAAATGTCATGCAAGAAGCAATCAGGATAGGTGACGAAGGATCAAATCAGTATATAGAACAGTTACATCAATTGAAAACCGAGAATCAGACGCTTCGCGAATTGCTCAAAATCGGTAGATCGATGAGCAGCATATTAATAGACAATGAAATGAACGAGGTCGGAACGCAAACCGAAGAGTAACTTCTTCTGAGCCCATTGCATGTTTCCGCATTTTGAGGCTCAGATCTGTTATCATTTAGATACAACATGTTAGTTGCCTCCGCACTACAAAACGTAAAGATCTGCGAACAGATCTCAGACAAAACTAATAAATTCTAACGATGGAACAATGGAACACTAATGAATTACATGGAATCATAAACAAATAAAAAAATTATCTTCAAAATTAGCTTTATTATCGCTGATCATGTTTAATTAAACTTTATTTTTATTTTGAGATAAGAGAACTAAAGCAATCGTTTAGGATGCATATTCTTCAGGAAACTTGAAAGAATGTTCGCCGATACCAAAAAGAGTTGGAAGTAGTCCAGCATTTGGGATAATGTTCCAGCTCAATGAGAGTGTTACATTTTTGTGAGCCTTCAAACCATTTCCATCATCCCAGAAATAGTATTTGGTGTTCATGTTCTTGAAATCCAAAACGGCATTTTCTCCACGTAAGATAATTTTATCCCAAAGAACGACCTGAAATTCAATATTTAGTGATTAGTTAATGTTACTCTAATTATACATTCTCAATTATTTTTCGTACCTGGTTTAATTCATTAGCTTCTGTTTTGTATTCAGCGGTAAGATACAGAAAAAGTTGTTTCACATTCCAGTTAAACAATCCACTTAAGTCTGTTTGCAGGTCGAACGTGATGAAGCCCAAATCATGAAGTTCTTTGCTTGCGCCATAGTTAGGCACATTTTTCACCAAGCTCTTGACGGTGTTTATTTTGACATTTGTTCGATAATCAAGGAAAACAGTCGAAATGAAGCAGCAAAACGTCAAGCATGCCAGAACGGACAATGTGTATGCCAAAATAGCGTTACCGCGAGTCAAAACAGTATGCATGATGTGGCTGAGCAGAGAGTCCTTATTTTGTTTCTGGCTATGTAGTTTATAGAAGACACGTATTGAACTTCAGCACCACTTACAATTTACATACGTTCTCGTTTGGCGAAATATGGGGAAGACTTTATTTTTTGTTTACTTCATTCAATTTACAAGAAACATTTTGAAGCTCATAAAATTAATCTATATTTTGCTGACTGAGCCCAATAATTATTAATTATACTATCACATAAACGGAAAACAAGGAAATCTACATTTTGAATATGGTTGAAGAAGGAACAACCTATAAAAAAGTGAGCTAAATTAAAACTCATACATACGTAATTAGATTCTAAATTGCAGTTTACTAATTTTAGTCCAAGGCCCGTCCAAAAGCTGTTTACTACTGGACAACATCTGACGTCTTGAAATGGTATCGCAGGCACTGTAACGAATATGGAAATGAATATGCAGACTTGTTTCAACAAGTATTCCTAGCCAATATACTGTTAGCCTGTACCTAAACTTTTATATGATTTCAGCATGATATAACAGGAAGAGCACTGTTGAGACTAAATGATAACAGTTTAATGCGAATGGGAATTCCTGCACTAGAGCGTGATGCGATTCTTAAAGAAATACTCAAGCAACGACTCAAGGCAGATATTGTTGAAATTAAAGACTTAGAACACATGAATAATGTTTATGAAAATATGAGAATTAATAATAATTAATTAAGTGACTTGTTGTTTGTCTTACATTTGTTCACTTTTCATCGAGAAAATATAAATATAACGGTTAATTTTAAATTTTCGATGTTTTTCTGAAATCTATTTATTTCATAAATTCCGTCCCGTTTTTAATCTGTCCGAGCAACAGAATACAGGAGCATGGACGAAATGGAGGTAGCTCTAGCTACTTACTAAAATTATAAGGTTTTAATTACATCTTTCCAATAGCTTTACATAAACGTCAGGAGCGATTTTATGGATTACGTAACGAGGCATCAGTTGAGAAAAATATTCAGCGATAGCATAACAGAATGTTTTATCGAAAATGACAACCACCCACGAATTACAATGGCACGAAAGTGGCTGAAGGAATTTGGAAATGGAGAAGAAATACTCATAAAGCACCAAGAAAAACAAATCCATTCTTTAAAGATGACTATTCTACAGTTGAGAGAAAATCAACGTGTACGTAATAGAATGGACAATTCCTCATCATCAGAGAGTGGCGATGCAATTCAAATAGATGCAGATGCCGATGATGCTCAGGCAACATCAAGTGAAGATGAGAAACCTCTGATGAAGTTGAGAGAAAAGCAACGTGCACGCATTAAGATGGACAATTCGTCATCACCGGAGAGTATCGATATGGTTCAAATTGATTCATGTGCCGATAAGGCTCGGCAAGCGCCAAGTGAATCATCAAGTGAAGATGGCAAACCTCTGATGAAACGTTTGAAAGTCATGAAGCAGCTAAGCATGGAGAATTTTTTTAAGTCTGAAGAATCCGTGGAACGGAAATGATGTGGTGACAGCAAACGAAACGGATGAAGTTTTTATTTGCCTAAACATGTCACTATATAATCAAGAATCTCATTATTGTTATGCTCTTCCTCTCTTGTTTTAAACTGTCTTTTTGTTAGAACCAAGGTTGGAACAGTATTACTGTTTTCCTTAAAGAAAGTAATGTTATTTACCTGGATATTTATTTTTTAAGGTTATTCCCAGTTATTGCAAACAAATTTTAACAAACTGTTTTGTAAGTTTCAAAAATGTTTCCCACCATCAGTATAATTGATTCTGTCATGTGTCATCAACTAAGAATTTGATAACTTGAGCTTGAGAATAAAACAATACGCATACAATTAGATGCTACTTCATTTATTAGTAACTTATGCCGTAATGATTCTGCTAATATAATATTATAAGCACCTATGTACACGCATATTTAACTTTCCTGTAAATTTTCACGGGGTTTGCCTAGTTAGTCCAAAGAACTGCTTTAAGAAGTAGATTTTTTCTTCAAATGGTTAAAATTTATCACAATTTAAGGAACGAAGAATAAAACAAACCACAACATTATCAGCTCTTAGTCTTCAATGCAGTACAAATTATAAGACGTTGAAGAATTCACTGATTTTTGTTTAAAAGTGTCCGAAAAAGGTAAAAGCCGAAAAGCGCGAAATTTTCGTAACGAAATTGTGTATTTTTTAATTGATTTTACATGATTTATTGTAACTTACAGCTCTTGCAAAAATGTCTCAGCTTAATACGACGCGCACCATTCCCAGTTCATCCGCTGCATCGATGTCAGCAGTGATACCACATAAAGAGCTTGAAGGTAGACAAATTTGCATTGACCGGTTCAAATGGGTCATCCTCTCTAGCGTCATTGCTCAATATCTGATCCTGATGGTATTCTCTATCGTCTTGAATATATCCAACATACATCCAGTGATGTGGTTCAAAGAATTATTTAGTATCATATTCTCATCATTGACGTTTGTCACAGTCTTATTTTGTGGTTTTAGTTTGAATTCATTATTGAAAGAGAAAATTTATCAACCAACGAGATTTCGGTGCTTTATTAGCGGCATTGCACACAACTCAACAATGCTTGTGCTAAATATATTCATTGGATTCCTCACATCACGTATGCTTGTCCGTTATCTTCCTGCTGAGTACCAGTTTATATCAAATAAATCGGAAGAAAAAATGAACTCTCTAAATGAGAACTGTGCCTTCCTGTTACTAAATGGAGCCTTTATCCGATTGTATCACCTTTACTTCAAACGTCCATGCATTCATCAATGCTTGGAATTTCCCATCATCTATCAATCCAAGCTACTTCAAGTTCGCCGTCTCATCATGTCAACAATATCCACAGCCTTCAAGAAATCTATTTTGCCAACATTTCATTTCGTTGGATTTTATATCATCTTTCGTGGAACATTCTACTGTTTATTACGATATCTCTTCATGCTGAATCTTCAGGACACATCATTATGGGAAAGCTTTACAATCTTGTTTAATGTGAGGCTGCTGATTTATTCATACATACTAGCATCACTTGTTTACGGCAATATAATGCTGATGACTCAATTGATTGAGATATTTACAACTCAGCCGTATCAATTTCCAATTGAAAACAGCAACTCATTAACACTCGCAGACGCTCTGGTAATGACAAAATTTCCCATCATTCAACAGTTAGCTGCTCAAGATCTGAATCAACTTGCCGACAGTCCAAATGGCATCCGACGTAATGAGTTTTACAAGCTATCAAATCCTGGCGCTCATCCTAATAATTGGAAGCAGCTGGTTAAAAGTTCACTTATGATTATCGATTGTTTTGCTGCTGAACTAAAAAAGTCCATTGAGGGAGCAAGCAAGAATAACAACAATATTATCGCTCGTGGAAATCTCATGCAACCAATTATGCAATTTTACGAAAATAAACGGCTTACACGTGATTTCAATAGCGCACTTGGAGTTCGACCGCTAGCAGCATCAAGTCCTTTGATTTCTCAACCGCAACCAATTAAAAACGAACCGGACATTGGATCTACTATTAAAAACAAGTTCATGTCAAATCGATTCATCTTCTATTTCTTTGGTGAAATGTCGGATGCCAAATTGAATTTTCTTTTGACGCAGCAATCTCAAACTGTCGTATGGATTGTCCAAGGGCTGGCGGCAATTGTTGCACGATCTATTCTAGAAGACAAATATGGCGTTGTGCAACATGATATCAAGCAGATCCTCAAATCATTTATCTTGCTGAAGAAAGCCCTTGATGGTATTACTACTGTTAATGCTAAAGATCGTAACTTCATTGTTCTGAAGGCTGCAGTGCGACGATCACTCTATAGAATTGTTATCGAGTTTTCATGCTTCTTTGAGGATATGCTTCTTGATTTTGACGACATTGTACTGCTTAAAAGTTTTGACACATTTCGGGAGTTATAAGTTTTGAAGTAATTATTTTTGTCTTCTGATATTTTTTTTTTTCGAATTTAAATAAAAAGAAAATTGTGAGATACTTAAAAAGTTGTTCTGTTTCTGGTGTTGTAAGAATGTTGTGCAATCCTAAATATCATCCCTTAAAAAAATAAAATGTTTCGTAATAAATGTTAATGCGCCCATTTTCGTTTTCAATATTTATGATTCTAGCATAATGCGCACAATTTCGCTTGAACTTTATTTTGAAGCCCTGGATTTTCCATGAAAATTTTGTTTGATGACGACAAAGGAAAGCTTGCAACCCCTCGTTTTTATAACTGGATAGGAGTTATTTTCTTTGCTTAAAATAATTTTTCACCAGTTTCTTGCGTGTTAAAATTAAAAAAAATGATAAATTTTCTGGTCAATTGATAGCTGGAAAACAATACAATGGAACATACGGAAGATATCATTGAAAATCGAAACTGTGTAAGTGAAATGAACGCGATGGATGAACAATATGACACAAGAAATGAAAATGCTTCGGTGAATTATAATGAAATGGATAACATAGATGTGGATGCAAATTTAAGTGATAATTGCACATATGTTGACAATGGATTTGATGAAGGACTTCAACATAGGTAAATATGAAGAAAATCTTTCCCACGCAATAGAAAAAAATCGATAAATTTTAATTTTCTTTAATGCTATGCGTACAGTGAAATCAATAGAATTCAAGCGCTAGAAGAAGAACAGGAATCGCTGTTATCATCATTGATGGCACTAACAACGCATTTTGCTCAAGTGCAATTTAGATTGCATCAAATTGTTGAAGCACCAGAAAAGGAACGTGACACATTGTTAAAGAAACTTGAAGATTTCGCTGATCGTGGCATTCCCAATTGGCACGAATCGACAGATTTAGAATCGAAAAGTATTTTGACCAGAATGGATAGTCAAAAAGGTCATCAACAGGAACTTATTGAACAACTGAAGACACAATTGGATGACCTAGAAAAGTACGCATATGAAACTGGTGAACCAGTTCTTCCACAAGCTGTTATGGTTGAGAAACAAAGAATAATCATAGAAGGACTTAAAGAGAAAATGAATTTTAATTTCAATGAGCTCGATCTACCACAGCTGTCGCCGGATGAGCTCAGGAATCATGTTGATGCTGCTTTTGGTGAATTTGTGAGTCCATTAAAGATGAAAGAACAGCTCGTTGGACAATTAAAGACTCAAGTCAATGATTTAGAACGATTCATCAAATTCCTTCAAGGCGAAAAATGTGAAAGAAAGAAATCGTTGAAGCAGCAATTTTATAAAAAACAAAATTGTACTGCTGCTGATATCCATAACAAAACCTGCAATTGTAATTTTACAGACATTTCAACAGCAGTTGCTACCGGACGTTCAGTACAAAATCCATCCAGTAGTAGCAGTAGTAACAATGAGCATAAATTCCCAGGTCCAACAGTAAATATACCGCAAACATCTCAACATGGTCTAAGCGGTCGATTATTTCAAATGTTCAACAAGGCATCAACTATTCTTCAGATTTTTGCTCTTTCACAAATGGGATGTTCGAGTCAAAATGGAAGAAATTTCAAGAAAAACATCTTGAAAAAGACAACGCGTGGAAATCATTGGGGCGACACACGCGCGAAGCTGGAAGTAGATATTCAGGAAATTATTCTACTAGTATCTGAAATTAACAAAATTGCTGCAAATGAAGATCATTTGAAAAAGATTCGTGAACAGGAAGCGGATACTGATGATGATGATGTCTTTGTGGAGGCTAAAACAAAAACGCCAGTAGGAAAAATGGGTCGCTATCGATCTACGTCTTCATCTTCATCGCAAATTCTTTTGCCACCGTCCTTTTCAAATGTCATTTTATCTTCAAAGTCTGATGAGCTCAAGTCACTGAGTCTAGATTTAATAGCTTTAGTTAGAAAGAAATTTGCTGTTACATTGCAGAGATTGGTGCAACATGGACTGAGAAGTGTTAACGAGACTCGCCATTTGGTACCATTTATATCCTGTTTTGCCAATTATCAAACGGGACATCGTGAATATCCTGATGAAGATTATAAAGAAATGCATGCATGGGAATTGATTCTCGAATATTATCATTTGAAAAATGGAGATTATTACACTGAAACACCAGCTCAGAAGCTTTCACAAAGCTTCAATTTGGAAATAAGTGGAGATGGACTTGCATCTAATAAACAGGTGAGTTGATAACATAGTATGACGACGGAGTCATGATTTCAAATTTACTGTCCTTCTAGACTCTTCTGCTGACCATCAGGAATATAATAACTCTTCACAGTCCATATAAGCGAAGCTATCATTCACATTTCAAGGCATTCGTGTGTGCTGGACTTAAGTAAGTTCAATAAATTTATGAAATATTCATTCTGATTGATGCTAATTTGAATTCTATTTCAGTTCACATAAATTGGTTCAATGGTTGAATTTAATATTTCAATGTCATGAGCTTGTATCCTTATATTATACCAGCTGGAGTTATGTTGCACAAACGGGCTTCCGTGATGCTCTCAAATCCATTGATCAATTAACAAAATACGATTTCTTCGACTTACCCGTGGATGCTGCTGTTAGAAATTTGGCAAATATTAAAGATGTCTTTTCATAATGTCCAGGATGCGAAACAAAAAATCCTTCTCAAAATATCACTAAAACAAATGCAATTATTAATTTAATCACCAGTGTTGACAAACCTTCCTGATAACAATATACGCAAGGAATATAACTATTGATTACAAAAAAAAAAATATTCGATATATATATATAAATTTAATAGTTCGACTTCAGGTCATAATCAGAGCGAAAGTATTTACCAGATTAATAGTTTATTTAAAGAAGAAGAAGTGAGCTTTCGTATTCATCAATTGTTTATAAAATTTAGTGTACATTAAAAACTGCAAATAAATAAAAAAATACCTATAAATATATATCTTTGTACATATTTTATGCGACATGTTTATTATTAATGACAACGTAAAAAAGAGGCGTTAATCGATATCATTGTTGAAATTCTTTTTTATTTTATTTTTCATCTTTTTTTTTGTAATATGAAATGCATAATTTAATTTAATTAAGAGTTTTACAAATCGTGTTGTTGTTGATGTGTTTTTAAGAATTGTAATTTTTTTACAGAGCATTGATGTTGTAATGCCATATTTTACCGCCAAAAAAAATTATGATTTTCATCAGTTGAATCCCAAAAACTGGAGGTTCCATATACCAGCAAGAGGCGACGCGCTAATTTCCCACCACAAGAAATTTATTGCACGTGCCATCCAATTGTTTGCCCACTTATTGAAATAATAACACAAAGAGTCGAGAAAAAGATTATGCAATCTGAACTTTTTGAGGGTTATTTTTTTTGCACAAGGTTGTTTTAAGAATAATCCTCTTTTGTTTTCTTATCACAGCTCCCACAGAAAAAATCTATTTTTGTTTGTTTGTTTTGCATGAATTAAGGATGTTCATCCATTTTTTAACCAATGTTTTTTTTTTGTGCAACTCTCTAAAGATGCCTCCGGACATGAATTACATATAAGATGCCTCAGGAAATTTTATTTTATTTAGAGTTATGGGTCCATTTCAAAGTATTCCCATTGATTTACTACTATTACAAGCGTATTTTTGAAAAGAATTTTATTTTTTTATTCCTTTAATTGTCTAATTTTGCTATATAGAAGAACTTAACCTTGAATTATTTATTCCACCCACACAGACATTATTTGAAATTTTAAATGAATGAAAGCATATTTATTAATTAAAATTAAAATAATCAATTTATGCTTAATGTGCTTACATCCATTATCCTGTGTGGGTGACTTGTAGAGAAATTTGGACAAGACTTATTCAAGAAATTTTCTAGGATTTTTATAGTTCTGTAAGGAAATGACTCGTTAACATCAATGTTGCGAACGAGCTCCTGAATAAAATTACTTACTATCAACTTATTTTTTACCAACTTCACCGTTTTTTTCGTCTATTTCATCCATTTAAGAAACACAACTCAATCTTTGTACAAATTTCTTATCGAAACTTTCTGCCCAATCTACAATCTTAATTTCCCCGGCCCCTACCCCACAAAAAACTTAATTCCAAGGAAATTTATTAAAAGTTTTTTTTTTTTTCTTTTCTACGTTTCGAAAGTTTTGAATTTTACACCTAAGAATGAACATGAATAAATTATTGATACCAGCTAGATGAGTGGGAAATTGTTGATCCATCCATTTAAAATGCACCAAACATTTATTCCCATTTTTTTTTTTTCTCAGTTTTCCTTTAAAATCTAAATTCGATAAAATGTTTAATATCCAGTGAAGAAGAAAAAAAAAAGAAAAAACCATTTCTGCATTCGTCTTCCTCGTCGTTTAATCTATTTACATATCTCATAAACTACCAAAAGGGAACTGATGTCCATTGCTCACGAATTCGCCACTTCAGCCCAAAGTGATGAATTCTCAATTGCAATGAAGCTCGGGAATTATCGTCTACATCATATCGTTGCTGTCATCGTCATCGGCAGTCAGCTTAATGGAATCGTCATCTGTTGTTATGCTTTGGTCATTCGTTGGATCCGGCGTCCTTACCATCCGAGCTGTTGGACAAATTCAATGAATTATCAGAATTGGCGGCTTGCTGTTGGGCGGCTTTTGCCTCAGCTGCCATACGTGCTGCAGCTGCAGCAGCTAATCGTCCAGCACTCGAACGCAACTCACGTTTCCTTTCGGGCATCGCAATTTCCATATCATCACCACTGCGTGGACGCTTATTACGAGTCCTTCGGCTGCTACGTCTATCGCTTTCGTCCCCAGTATTCTCATCCTGTTGATCTTGATGTTCTTTAGCTTCATCGGATTTACGCTGGCTTACGTCCATTGGCAAATCTTCATTCTGCAATTCACCTCCTTTTGAGACTTTTGATTGAGCAATCAGATCTTCAATATCCATGTTTGGATCATGTTGTTGTTGTTGCTGCTGGCCATCGGATGAAGATTTCTTTAAATTTTCAGCAACTTCACTTCTATCACGTTCTCCGCGTTCTCTTTCCCTTGAAGACGTAAGATTTGTTGGTTGTTCTCTAGTAGCTTGTGGAGAATGATGTTGAGATGATATCGACGATATCGATGATCTCTCACGATCATGAGATGATTCACGATCTCTTGATGAGTTACTAGAGCTACCAGCTGTTGCAAGAGAAATCGTTGTCTGAGATGGTAATGATGCACCAATGCTAGCAGCTGAAACAGGAGTCAAAGTTACTTTATCCTGTTGCTGATCTTGATGACGTGATTCAGATCTTGATGAACGTGGTGACTTCATCATGTCATCATTGCCCATTAGTAGCGATTTTATGTCACCACTACTGGATTTTGAAGATGTTGGTGTCAGCGAAATGGCAGCTGACGAAGATGAAGTGTCTTGCCGCATCCTTTTTGATTCATGCATACTCGAAGTTGATGATGTAGGAATCAACGAAATACCAGGACCAACGCCCAATGAGCGTGCTAACAATTCAACTGGATTTTTGCTCAATTGCTCTAAAGCGTCTTTCATTTCTTGATCTCGTGAACGTTTGTTTGAAGAAGATGATGAGCTACCAGCAGCTGCGGCAGCAGTTTGTGCCATCATTTCAGCAAACAATGCTTGACTGAAGTCAGCTGGCAGTGGCAGCGGAATGTCTTTTGCTGATGATCCCTTGGATGATAATGAAGATGACCCACCAAGGCCTGTTGGCATTTTAGCGAGTGCTTGCATTGTGGCGAAATCTGTTGGGAATCCATTTCTGGTCAATGATTCTAATAACTTCCTACGATCACGTTCCAATTTTTCGAGTGCTTCTTTATTTGCTTGTTGTGCAGCTGAACTACGTTTTTCTTGTGAACTGGAGCCACTCATACGAGAGGACATGTTACTTTGCGTAATATCTAAGCCAGTTGCACGCGATAATGATTCCAACAAATGAGTATCGTGTGGCAATAACAAAGATTGCAGTTGTGCGTCACGTGCTGCAGCGGCAGCCAATGAATTCATATTGGATGATAAGCTTCGGCTACTTTTACCACTCGGTGAAGATGTCGATTGATGTGAGCTTCCCATATTTCCAGAACCACCGCCACTACCACGTGATGAGCTCGTCGAGGATGAATTTTTATTTGACGATTGACGGGATGCAGATGATGTTGATGTAGTTCCTGTTGATGCACCACTAAGAGCAGCACCATTCAACAGGTTGCATTGCTGTGCCAACTGATCGTATGCCGACATTCCACCAGGCAATGAATATGGATTCAGTCCACTTAATCCCAATGGTGTATATAATAAGCTGGGATTAGGGAAGAAGAACGGGAATGCAGAGCTGTTAGCGAGATTTGCAGCTGCTTGAGCTTGTGCCGATTGTGATTGTTTTGATGATGAACTTGAGTTCTGTTGTTGACTCGATGAAGACTCTGCAGATTTTCTTGATTTACTCGAAGAACTCTGACCACTTGAGCTTTGTCCATTTGCCGACTGGCCTCCAACGCCCTTTGCAAGGGCAGCGGCTGTAGAAGGATCTAAGCTAGCTGCCGCCATTACAGCTGCCAAACTTTGAGCATCCATGCCAGCAAGTCCACCGAGTGCTGCGAGATTACCGAATAAATTCATGTTATTCATATTTCCCATATTTGCCATTGAACCAAGTCCTGACATTCCAGCGAATGGCATCATTGATGACAACGGATTCTTTGGATCAAATGAACCCAAGCCTGGCAAACTTGATAGCAAATTAGCATTTAAACCTGCTAAACCAGGGAATCCAGCCAAGCTTGCAGCGGCAGCCGCTGCCGCCTGTTGCTGTTGTTGTTGCTGCTGCTGCTGTTGAGATGAGGATTGTGACTGTTTTTTGCTGGACGATGATGACTGGGACTGTGATGACGTACTAGCTTGATTAGAGCTGTATTGATTATTTCCACTTGATGAATTTGATGAACGTCCCATTGATGATGATTTTTGATGGCTCATCTCATTAGACATTGAAGATGATTTCTGATTCATCGACGATTGAGATGTAGATGGACTTGGCATCTGCAGACTCTCCGTCCACTTGGGGTCGATCTCATACATTGGATTTTCTTTCAGCCACTGTGATAAACGCTTGAGCTGCGGTGCATTTCTACCTGTCAAGCGTTTTCCGGTAGATCTGTGAATTACACTCACATTTTCTTCTCCCGTTAAACTGTTCCAATTAATGCTGGCTATTGCATTCGCTTCAGCTGCGGCTGCTGCATTTGCAGCAGCTGTTGCCCCTGATAAGCTTGATTGATTCCCACGACCACGTAAGTTTGTTGATGGACTATTGGTAGAACTTGATGATTGCTGTTGTTGAGTTGAACGCGATCTTGAGGATTGAGATGAGCTCGATTGTCCAGCATTAGATGCAGATGAACCTCTTGTCAGATATTCCATTGTTAGTGCTTGTTCTGTCAACGCGGCAGTTTGTTCTGCTAACCATTTATTAACTTTCGCGTCATGAGCTCCTCCAGAGCCATAACTACCCAATTTGGAGCTTAACTCAAATGCTTGTTTCATCTCATTATACATAGCTTCATATGCTTTTCGTTGCTGCGAGTTTGCGGGCATTGATTGAATAATCTTTTGTTGTTGTTTTAAGAATGCCTGGTGTTCAGCTTGAGCCGCTTGTAAAATCATTGCATTCATGCTCTCTTTTGATGTCAAATTGCTCATACTTTGAAGAGCAGCCATACCAGATGTGCCTGATGATGACTGTGACTGTGATTGATTTTTTGATGCGCCTGAAAACAAAAATTTCAAGAATTAAAAAATGTCGAGAAAATTAAATAAAAAATAAATTATTTACCAGGAACGCTTGTAACTGTAATGGTGAATGGTTTCTGGTTCTGATTTGAATGCTGTTGCGATTGTGATTGGACATTAGCTGGTGTCACCGAAACGCTTGGAGTAATTTGTGGTTTCTTTGATGATGACAATGATAATCCTGGATCGCCGAAAATTGATTTCTGCTCAGTTTTAGCTGCTGACAATCCCAAAACGATTTCATCTAACTTCCTGCGTTTCTTCTCTTTACTTAATGGCTGTTGGGGTTCATCCATTGGAACATTGTTTTTCTTCATTAACTTTGATAACATATCGTTCAATTTTCCTTTTCCGGCAGCTGATGATGGTGACGCTTGTGCCTGACTCATGCTTGATCCACCGCGACCTTTGCCCATTGAAAAGTCTTGAACTTCACTCATGTCTGCAGTTGGTTTACGTAAAATGTCAGCAATTCGCATTTTTGGTAAACTGAACAAAGGAAAACATTTTTTTTTTTGTTAGTAAAAATAAATTAAAATTTTCGAGATTAAAAAAATCTTACCTTGATGACAAATCGATCGGTGTCAGTGTGCTAGAAGTTCCTGGTATAGTAACAGTTGGTTTATACTGTGACATTGAAGCCCTTGATGCCGGCTGATGAGCCGGTGGTGGCTGTAAAGCAGAATTTGATGATGTAGATGATCTTCTACTTGTATCTTCATCATCCCATTGAGATTTCTGACTGCCCGCTGCAAGAGGCGTTGTGTTATTCAACAAAGCATGCAATTTGGCTCTTTCCGTTTCAACATCAATAGCAATGTGACGTTTCTGGCCTTTTTTGCCTTTCGATGTCATTGCTGCCATACTTTGATGCAATTGAGCTTGCAAATTAGCTGACAAGCCAGATTTACCCAATTGATGATGGTCAGTTGTTATGGTGATAATGTCTGGTGTACTGGCGCTTGAACGTTTGTCATCTAAAGCATTTATACGTTTAACGGTTTCATATAATGGAAGATCTAAATCAATGCCTAGACAACCACTATAAGCACTGTATGATTTTCCTACTGGCCAAACGCCTTTTTCAACACAATAAATAATGTGACTGATGCGCTTTTCCAGTGCAAAATCGCGAAACCATTTCACAACCATCGATGTGTCAAAGACGCGAGACAATGATTTCAAATTGTCCTTTATGTCGCCCTTCATCATTGCATCCAACTGCTTTAATTTCATGAGCGGCTGGAACACTTCCAAATCGGGGAAACGAGCACGAAGCTCAGCGGCTTGTGTTGATGTTTCTGGAGATTTTACTGATGGTTTCTCCGGCAATGTGTCATCATCATCAATCACAACTGTATCAATAATTTTTGGTTCTCCTTCAGGACGCTCGATTCCTGGTTCTTCCTTAATTTCTACTGGTGTTTCTTCTGTAGTTTTCTTTGTTTCAATTTCTTCTACTGGAGTTTCCAATGGCGATTTTTCCTCGTCAGCAATAACTGGAACTTCATCAGGAACTTCATCAACTTTTGGTTCTGATTTCTCTTCGCAAATTTTTTCTTTCTCATCCTTTTCTTCAGATGTTTCAACCACAATAGGAACTTCAGGTTCAGGTAATTTCTTGTCTTCAGATTCCGTATTTTCTGCTTCAGTTGGCTCAATTTCAGTTGATATTTCTTTAGATTCATCAACATCGACCAATGGCTTCTCTGAGTCAATTTCTACTGGAGATTCTTTTTCCAATTCAGTTGTTACTTCTGGTTTAGGACTTTCTGGTGGCAAATCTTCATCCATTGGTTTTGGTTCGGTATCAACTGCTGGAATATTTTCATCAATAGTTTTTAAAGATTCTGGCGATTTAATTGGAGATTCTTGTTTATCCTCCTGAATAGCTTCAATCTTTTCCGGCGTTTCTGTAACTTCCGGTTCAATAGACGTAGCTGGTTCTTCAAAAGGTTTTTCATCCTTTTTAACCGGTACTGGAGTTTCAACCTTCGATTCTGGTTTTGATGATTTCCCTGCCATTTCACCCATTGCTAACTTGAATAAATCAGCTGGATTGTCAAGCTTGAATGACTTTAGCACTTCTAGATTCCTCACGTAACGTTTCTCAGCATCAGCGAATGGAAATTCAGTGTCATTAAGAATATATTGATCTGATCTATAAAGACCATATTTCAGAACAGCTCTAACAAGTTCACGATCATGTTTTCCAGGTTCCCACCAGTCAGGTGTGTCAAGATTATTTTCGCACAACTTTAATCGTTCTTCCAATTTTGGATGTTTTGCAATTTCACGAAGCTTTGATAATAGTTCCAATCGATCCAAAATTAGTTTGGCATGATCTTCACCAATGTCGTCAATAATTCCATCGAGACCCTTTTCTTCTTCCAGTAACTTTTCGCCTGCTTGACGCTTGCACATGGCAATAAAAACTTTATAGTAATCACTTAAGTTTTCATCAGATTTCTTATCCAACTTTGCAAATGTCTTGAATCTGAAAAGATAAAGATTTGTTTACGATGTTAGGAGGATGTTGAGCGAAACTTAAAATGGTTATTCGTGCATTTCACGATTAGTAAAAACTTCCAAAATGATTCAACTCACCTTGACCAATCGGGCATTGGCACTGATGTGTGTTGTTGCAAATCAATTCCATATCCAGTAAGAACACGAAGAAATTCATTCTCATCACGCCGTGACCATTTCTTGGGAATTTGTTCGAATCGCACGCGTTCACGTTCACGAACGACTTGTTCAATTTTTTCACGACGTTCCATTTTCTAAAATTTGTGACAGAGAAAACTTTCAGTTATAGATTAATTCAGTCTTTAACACTTAATATGTTATTATTGGGGTCTTCCACTAATGACATACCATATGGCTTGAGGTAGGAAGGTCAATAAATTAAAAAAAAAATCACCTGACGTCATTAATAGAAAAAACCCCTATTGCGCATACTAATAAATGCTCCTACTAAAAACTTCTCGAAACTAATTTGTTAATTACTAATTTCTTTAAAATGACTCTATTAAACTTTTGGGCCAATTTCTGAATAACAAATCTACAATACTTTCAATCAAATAATCATAATAACTGCTGATGATAGCGCAATGAGCATAAAAAATTTTTTGTACCATCATCAAGCAATAAGGGTTCATAACAAATAGTAATAAAACAAATTATAAATTATTAAAGCAATTGCCAAATTCATTGTTTATGCCAATTTTGAGAATGCGATAAGACGCTTCAAAAGCGAAATTTTGTTTATTTTATTTTTTTTTATTTTATAGAAAGCGAATTCTATAATTAAATTTTTTTTTTTTTTTCAGATTTTTCGAATGTAAATTAAGGAGTGAAAAAGAAATACTAACCAAATACATTGCAAGTTTCTGCAAATCGAGATTGGCCAGTTGTGTGGCATCGAGACTGCCCATGCCCAGACTCAAGAGCAAACTGATATCAGCAGCTGATGGCATTTGTGGTTGGGACTGTTGGGCATGTTTCGATTGGTTTTGTTGTTGCTGCTGTGCCATTGACGCAGCGAGGGCCGATGAATAAGAGGTGCTGGCCGTCGGATTATTGGCATTTGATCCACTACTTTGTCCACTCTGAACCGGTGGAACAATTGAATGCAACTACATTATTTTTTTGTGTGTTTATAATTTCATTATAAAAAAGAATGGACATAAATGGAATAATGATTTTAGACTTTTGTTATGATGGGAAAACATCATTTTTTTGTGTTTGTTGTGAAGGATGATTTCAAGATGAAAAATGAAAAGATTTCCAACGAAACTTGTAAAGAAAAATCCCAAAGAAAAATGATAAACAAAACAAAATCTAAACATGCGTTCAGATGTACCCTTTCTCACACGCACACACGTACATACATGCGCAATAAAAACTATATAACATTAAATCCATCATGCATCATCATCCATCTACATAAAAAAAAAGTTATGTCTCTCCAACAATTAAAAAACACTAACAAAAACTTGGGATAATGTAAAATATGTGCTCAGAAGGACAAAAAAAAACACAAGTATTATTTTAATGTAACCCAAATGAACCCGATTATGAAATGGTTGATGAAAAACGTTATGTAAGAATAGCCTACCTTGGCCTTTTGCTGTTGTTTCAGTTCTTCTTTCTTGTAATTGCGTTGATACGATGTGATAACACGACGTAAACGTGTATTCAAATCTTGCATCGATGGCCAAATAAGATTTGGATCAATTTCCGTTTGATGCGTTGTTGATTCTTCATCATCGAGGCCTGAAAATTAAGAAATACTTATTAGGATCCGAAGCAGTTTAGTTTTTAAGAAGTTGAATATACCTGATGAACTTGGACGATCTTCGTCTTTTGTTGATCGAACATCCTCGTCATTATCATCAACGTCGCCATGTTTTGAATTTGTTTCATCATCATGTCTGTAAGGAAAAAATAAAAATGATTAGTTAATGATTATAGAAATTTATCAGTTTTAAGCTTCTTCATGTAGACTTCTCTCATAAAAACCTAAAGGTGTGATATTATTAAATGTTAGTAGTAATAACTAGCAGTATATGATTCAATGTAATGGAGAGGAAAATGAAAACATTTGATGAATCTTAGAAAAATTGATAGAAAAATGAATTTTATATTAGAAAAAAAAAATGTGAATAAGCATGCAAATGAACCACTTATAATAAAATGTTAGTAAAATGAACGTGCAGAACATGGCGTATGAACGTCTCGTAGTACATCGATATTGTCTTACTTACTGCAGCAGTCCATTTTGATTTATCAACATTATACAATATTTTTATTCGCTGACTACAACGAACTAATTCAACATTAAACACAGGAAAAAAAATACTAACTAATGTGGGAAAACTACCATCAACTACAAAATTATGGGAAGAACAAAACTAGCAATGCATAGAAGAGTTGAAAGGAGAAACACATTTTAAGAATCTTAAACGTTCTTTAGCGCAGTAAAATTCTAAAACGCTGTCGTTTTTTTTTTTTTTATTGACGAGTGGTTTGGGTAAATCTAACTAGTACTTGGAAGGAATGAAATCATAAAGTGAGGGTGGACTAGGTAGAAAAAAGAAAGGTAAAAGAAAACAGAAAAAATGAAACAAAACTTACTCTTTACTAATCGAGATATCATCAGCAGTAACATCACCGGGACCGCAATGAGTTATAAAACACAACATCGGATCGGCTCGCATTTGACGATAACTTTCGCATCCATGTTTATAAGTTCCGGCCAATAAACTCTTATCACAACATTTGGGATTCCACCATGAACACGGCATCTGATCGTTTGTTGGTGGTGGGCGAATTGGGAGATCGCTACGATAACAACATTTTTTTTTTTTTTTGGTATTTTATATTTTTTTTTTTGACGATGACGAGAGAAGAGAAAAAGAAACGAAAAATTTTTGGGAACGTTTAGAAATATTTTCTTTGAACAATTTTCGAAACTAAGAACATTTTTTTTTCGCTTCAACAAATCATTTTCCAAAAAACCGCGAAATTAAGCTTCTTTCATTGCTTCCTACTTCTTTTTTTTTCAGTTTTGTAGCCTTGAACGCCCGATTCGCCTTTAAAACCAATTTTCTTTCATATTAATCGAACTTTCTTTTGTAACATTAAAAAAAAATCTCGCTCATTAGAAGTAAAAGGATTCAAATCTGTGCCGATTGTGAAATAAATAGGGGGGCAAAACAGCTTTAATCGAATCATAACGAAAAAAAAAAAAAAAACATTCCAATGAAACAGCGAGACATGAGAGAAGAAAAAAAAAACAAATTTGAGAAAAGAAAAGTCTTCGGAACATCCAGAGAAGATAAAAAAATACATTTAACTGTCGCAAAGTGTCTTACCATGTTTCCGTTTACATTCATAAATAAACCTTTTATGGAAACATTCAGATCGAAGTTTTAAAAATTTTCAAGCAAAAATGATCTTTTAACATCAACAATCATAAGATAAATAAAATGGAAGAAGGTTCTTCCAACAGCCCATAAAAAAGACCTCATTTTTTGGTGTTTAGTTAAAATGAATCAAATAAATCGGTTAAATGAAATTTATATGAGTGAATTAATCTTAAAAGAAAAAAAAAAAATTAACGAATATACATTAAACTGTAAAACAAATCTTATTGCAGCATTCTAATGAGAAAAAAAAGCCAATTTGTGTATCTATTTGTGAGTCCTTTTAAAATCGCCGCTGCTTGTTGTTGAGCAGAAAGAACAAATTAATTGTACACATCGGGGGAAAAAGCAATTTTGCAATATTGTATTTGGTGGAAAAAAAAACCCAGCGAAATATTGAATTAAGAATGCTCAACGAGACAGATATTTAGAGGGAGAAACAATTTTTTTTCTATGTTGAAAAGCAAAAGCGAATTTATCAAATAAAATGATTTAAAAATATTGATTTGGTTTCTTGAAAATGATTTGCAAAGTTCATGGTTTTCATGTCCATCGCACAATAATCTAAATTTTTCACTTATCCAGTGACGTTGTGCCAAAATAATGTACGGTTCGCATATCGTGCGATGAACATGTTGATGTTTTTGTTAATTTGTCGATAATATTGAAAAAGATGTTTTTTTTTTTTTTGATGAGATTTGATGAAAAATATTTTCTTTTTAAAACGGAAAAAATCCAAAAAACAAACAGAAACATCGAGAAATGAATTTTCCTGATAAGAAAATTTGAAGAAAAAAAAAATACCTGATTGGTACACCATCTTGAATCTGCTGCACATAATCACCAATAATTTCATGTTTGATATAATACAGCATGCGGACACGTAGAAGAACCCTAAAAATAATACAAGTTATTGCTATGCTCGTTCGAATTGTCGTCGAGGTAAACCTACTTATTTGCATGTCGTGTGAGATGCTTTTTATAACCAATCTCTAGATACGATTCTGCATCATATTTATCATCTTTGCTCCAATGATTATCGTCTAACACGCTAACGGTACTTGATGCTGAGGAACATGCCCGTGGTGATGATGGTCCGGCACTACTTGGTTCTTTGATTGTGCTCGATCCACTTGTACCAGCTTTGCCTTTACGACCTTCAAAGTTACAGAAATTCAGATCATTTTTGGAGGGATTAGCAATTCTGGAATTGCCAATCAGCAATTTACCTTTTGCATTGCGCCCACGTGGCACCAAATTATGTAGGCCACTGTGATTACGGGCGATTGTGTTTTCTTCACCCGTGCCACGCGGCTTTATCAAATCCCAAATGAAGGTTTTAATTTTCTCGTCTCCTTGATATCGCTGAAGACAAAACAGAAGCTGGAAAATAGAGGAATTGAAATTAGAACAAATTCAAGATTTACATGGAACAATAAAGGATATTTTTGTACGAATCTATCAGAACATGAAATGAGAAGAGTATTTCGTTTTACTCATCGAAGGCCCAAAATGGCGGTCTCAGTATTAGCATAGCTTTGGTCATCATATAGAAAATTTTCACTTCTTAATTCCACAATTTTTCTGAATACTTACAATAACTCGGGAGCAATCTTCCACATCACTTTCCTTCCAGCCACGCTTAAATGTGCCTTGTTCCAAGATTTCCGTCCAGCGACCCCATCTGAAAATTTTAAAGAAAACGAAAATGTTGAATAACTTATTGGGTCATGCTGGCAATTAGGTGATGGTTTCATCTTCTTTTTTTTACCGACTCAGCAATTTGCGCTCGAAGAAAATTATTTCAAAGATTTGAGATAAAGAAGGAAAAATGTACTCACCCAAATGATAATAATCCTTTTTCAATCTTAAAGCACTCTGAGCGGGCCCATGAACCATAAGAAACATCTTCAAATCCGAGTGCAGATAATGTGTCACGATCGCGTGGAATGTAATCATCAACACCCATCTTAGTACGTCGCAACTTTTCCTTCTTACGTTTACTTCTTAAACCAATGCCAATTCCTTCTTCGTCAGTTTCTAATCCAGTGGACTCTTCTGACATATCCATTACACCATCATCGTGCCCATAGCGTTTTATTTGCGTACGACGTCGTGGTTCCGATAGCACCAAATCTTCAGTTTCATCTTTTTCACCAATTGTTGTGTCGATATCTGCTTTCTTGGCCCATTTGTTCCAGAAATCGGGATCGTCAATGTTAATATCAGATCGGTTGTG